>CM048747.1:117366000-118734000 GCA_026315105.1 Locusta migratoria
CGAGGGGACTGAGGCGCTTCAAATGTTCAAATGTTTGTTAAGCTTATGGGACTCGACTACGGGGCCATCAGTCCCTAAACTTACAAACTACTTATGAACTACTTACGAACTAGGACGGCACAAATATCCATGCCCGAGGGGGGATTCGAACCCCCGACCGTAGTGGCCGTGCTGACCGTGACTCGAGCGCCTCAGTCACCTCGGCCACCGTGGCCGGCTGAGGCGCTTCAGTCACGGTCTGCACGGCCATTTCGGTCGGGGGTTCGAATCCCCCCTCGGCCATGGATATTTGTGCCGTCCTACTTCGTAAGTAGTTCATAAGTAGTTTGTTAGTTTAGGGACTGATGACCCCGTAGTTAAGTCCCATTAAGCCCCAAAAGATTAAAAAACTCTGTGTCATAATCACCTCTCAGTACTTTCGGGGAGAATAATTTACCTACTGAGTGAGCGGACACCACTTTCTACCGGCTCCGTTTCATACAATGAATGCGATCAGTCGGACGATTTAGAAACTAAATAAAAGATCTATAGGCTGGTTTAGACACTAGGTTTACCAAGTAAGGTATTTAAGGTAGATCTAGCCCGTCAATAAACTTGATTCTCTTTTTAAAAGCACGAAATCAAAGATCACGTCAAATGACGTGATTGGCACTCGGAGTGTTAAAATTCTTTTGAGCTATTTGCCGCGTCATAATTATACAGGATGAGTCACCTAACATTACCGCTGGATGTATTTCGTAAACCACATCAAATACTGATGAACCGAATCCACACACCGAACGTGAGGATAGGGGCTAGTGTAATTGGTTAATACAAACCATAAAAAAATGCACGAAGTATGTTTTTTAACACAAACCTACGTTTTTTTTAAAAAATGGAACCCAGTTAGTTTTGTTAGCTCAGCTGAACATATAAACAAATACGTAATCAGTGCGCCGGCCGCGGTGGCCGAGGAGACTAAGGCGCTTTAGTCACGTTCTGCACGGCCACTACGGTCGGGGGTTCGAATCCCCCCTCGGGCATGGATATTTGTGCCGTCCTAGTTCGTAAGTAGTTCATAAGTAGTTTGTAAGTTTAGGGACTGATGACCCCGTAGTTAAGTCCCATAGACTATACAAACATTTGAACATTTTTTGTAATCAGTGCCGTTTGTTGCATTGTAAAATGTTAATTACATCCGGAGATATTGTAACCTGAAGTTGACGCTTGAGTACTACTCCTCCGCTGTTCGATCGTGTGTATCGGAGAGCTCCGAATTAAGCAGGAATCCAAAGGAAACGGTGATGTACCTTAGGTACAGAAGATACTAGAACAGCACATTACGTCCACATGCTAACACCTTCATTGGTCTTTTTCACCGACGCACATGTACACTCTTTGACAAAAAACCTGGCCACCGACCGACCGCCGCTGAGCCTAAGTCCGAGCCGATCGCGACATGGGACAATAAAAGTGGCCGCGCTGTTTCGCTCTACGTCCATCTATCTGCACAATCTGGCAACACTGCAGACTGCGGGAGTTCATACAGTACTTCTTGTGTGCAGTTAGAAGACAACTTGGTCAGCTACATCCGTGGTCTTGCGGTAAAGTGCGCGACTTGCATGTTTAGTATTAGCGATCGAAACCGACTGTTGACAAAATTTTTAAATTCATGTCATTCGTGCATGCTGATGCTACATGTGTAAGGGGAGCATATGTGTAACGTATTTCATTTTTTGGTACACTGATAATAACATTTTGGCCCAATAACATTGCCACCTCTGGCCGCAGCACTTGGCAGAGCTCTCCGCGGCCCATATACCTCGCCGGCAGCAGCGGTGGCGGCGCTACACAGCGCTGCCTCGCCCTCTGCCCACAGCGCCTGCCGCCGCTCATCGATCTGGATACGTAAAATGCTGTAGTGTTGCTGAGTGCTGATCCATAGAAAAAGGTTGGGGTTCGTATTTCACACAGGATATAACGAAGCAGACCACCTATTTTGAATGATGAGCATATAATACATTAGAGGCAAAAAATTGTCATTTTCCAATCCAATGGCACTCTACGATGGTTAACACTTATTTGTGGTTTAAATCTCGATCCTTTTCCTTTCAGAAATGCCTTTCATGTAATTTTTTATTGTCATCAGTTCATATGTTTTCATCAAGACACACTATTGTAACTCACTAAAATGTTTTAGTGTCGTTGTTTCATTCCTTACGGTAAATGTATGAGCTAAATTATGTGAATACGTTTCAGTGCACGTTCTAAAGCAACACAGGCACACTGCAAGGTTCGTGTCTTCATGTCTCATTTCTACAGGAGATATTTCGCATCAATGGAGGTGAATTCGAATTTCTTCGAAGGCGTTTGTATGGTGAAGCAAAGAAGACATCTAATACCATTTCCATAATTTGAAGTCGACCTTTCTGAAAGACTTATTGTATAAAGCTTTTCTTATGATTCCGTTAAAGAGTTTCTTCTTGCAATCTGCAGCGTATAAAGTAAAATAAAACGAAATTCCATCCCCAAACGCAATTTCTCCAACCAGGATTAGAACTGCCGCCTCACACCAGACGTGCATCATAAGACACAAACAGAACCACACAGCCAACCACACACTGCCGCATAGTGTCCTCAGTCTCTCACATATTCAATGCTGAGCCTCTAACGCATCGCGAAAGATAACTTGAAAGTCACCTAGACAAATAACTACATTCCTTGAGTGCAAAAGTTAAATTTCTGTCTCTCATTTCACGTGGGCATTACACATCTTGAGTCATGAAAGTAGAAGAGGAATGTCAAGTGAACTTAGCGAGACAATTCAGTACCACTTGCGGAAGTAACTGCACTATCACAGTGTTGCCAAATATCAGCAACGATGTTGCCAGTTCTTAGCTGTACTAGGAAGACCTGTGTAGCGATAAGCGACGCGAAATCGCGTACGTCTCATGCGGGCTTCTAGAGGGGAGTCGCGCATTTTGGTTAATATGCGGCGCTCTCTCCTGATAGTTTCCGTCGTCACATTTAGGATGCAGATATTAAATTCGTCCAATGAGGCCGAAACTAGCGTTTAAATTTTTTGAAGCTTTACTGCACTATGATATATTTTCAGCAAATGACTAGAGAAAAAAATACTATATTGTGATTGCAACATACGGCATATCAAAGACTGAGATACGTAAACATGCATCACGATTTCAGTTTCATCCCCCCCCCCCCCAAAAAAAAAGACTAAAACAATTCCTTTTTTTAGATGTCTACAAACCCTTTTTTTGTTAGTTACTAAACAGTAAGGTATCAAACACTTCGCATCTTGAAAGCGATAGCCCACTATATTCTCAATCCTACTAGCATCTGGCCTCAACTGGCTTTTAGCCATGCATTGAGAAGAAATGCTTATGCATTGATAACTTACCCTCATCAACGTTCAGTGAGAGCTTTTTGTAACAAAACGAAAAAGTAATTCGAACCATCATTTTCTCCAATGATACTAGGCACTGTTGTCCGAAGATGGACTGTATCTATGTTGAGTCTTGTCAAACGCGTCTCATATTCAAGGAATATTACCTAAACGTATTTAGTCCTCATGAAGCTGTAAAAAAACAGAGAATCTGGGTGGTTGTGCATATTCGTAAGTTTTCTTACTTTGCCGTAATACTTGATGCAAAGATAAGCAAAATACAAATCCTTCATCTATCGGTTTCTTCGATTCTTTGGGCAGTCTTCTTTGGTTTGTACTCCTTCACTTCTTTGGTGATCTACTGGTTTTATTGAAAATACAGTAATCAAAATTACGCGACCGTTTGTCCCACATTTTAATGTCCTTGATTTTTATTCTGAATTACAGTGATGATTTCTGTTGGACTGGTTCCATATATCTGAGTCTAATTAATGTAGTTTTATTCCCATGACAGATGAAAGCAATTAGAACCTTCTGTCTCTATAATGAATTTTCATATGAAAAAAATTAACACCTGAAGATGGATCTTTAAAAATGTGAAGATGGTCGTGGACCTGTAAAGCAACGTTCTTAATAATAATAATAATAATAATAATAATAAACAGCTGACGCGGCTTAAGAATTTATTATTTACTTTATGAGATGATTGAAGTGATTTCCAAATAAGTTGTTCTATCTATATTTAAAATTTTACCATCATTTTAGAACAATTGATAAATTCATTTAAGAAAATGTTCTTTCGTTTTGTTTGTGATGTCACTTGATATTCTTGAAGTAGGTGGCTACAACATCTGCTATGAGGTTTCCAGGAGACAGTTGGCACGGATGATTTTGTTTGACAGTAAGCGGATAAATTTAAGACGTAACGAAACGAAATGATGAGATCCAGCTTTTGCAACAAAACGGACCTGATTTCTAAATTGGCTAGGTTTTCAGAAAGTGACTATTATACAGCTAGACATTACTGCTATAAAACCCTACCTCATTGATTTACTCACAGCTGAGGCAGATTGCTCGCAACGTGAAAGAGATTAGGAGTAGTTAATGTATGAAACGACCTTCTTGAACACAAATTCAGTTAACTACGACAATGAGCTTATTATGATGTTAATTTTTCAAAATACTTAATGTAGGTGACAAGAAAAAGTCAACTGACTGCAGAATTACATATCAGACAAACATCTACGTGATGCCGAAGTTGCGAAACAATATGCCCTACTATGACGTTGGAAAATCTTGATTACATTGATGGCCTGATGAACGAGTTTTTGAAGCTGGCGTCCTGCATGTTAGGATCCGGATCAGTAATTCCACTCAGGCTCGAGATATTGTGCTCTCCAAATTGCACATATGTCACGTGGCCAGCTAAAAAAAAAAAAAATCAATGAATACCTCATTGAGCGTATTACCAGTTTTGGTTCTCGGTTTATGGTTGATTCATATGCAGGACTTATAGTTATGTTTACTGTACTCCATTAACTAACAATAAGACTCACAATTTGTCGCAGAAAAGTCTTCGAAATAAATACTCAAATTTTGTCCAGTTTCCTTCGAGTTTGCTTCCTGATAAAATAAAATGTCCGCAGGTCATTATGGAAATTACAAGCGACCTGTTATTGACAGAACATCTTGATACGTTAAATAGCGTTCCATTTGAATTTTTTGAGCACATTCCTTGATGAGGTGCTGTCTTTGTTGCCTGCCTCTTTGATTTCATAAAATGTTACGTTGTTTCATGGCCGGATGCGATGCAGGCATAGTTTAAACTGCAGTGTGTTCATTACAGCGCGGTGATAGGTTTCAAAGTACAAATTTAATGGTGACTTTTAGGTGCCAGGTATCTCACGTCGATAGATTATCATTCGATCGGTGTCGTCGCAGATAGCGGACGACATTAATTTACTAACCATTGCAATGCTCAATGCAATTCGTGAATTTCTTATGTTACAGTCAAAACGCGTAAGTTCCAAGAGGTCTACCGAACATCTGTTAGGCTTCGTTTGATGTCTTCCTCTGTTCAGAACGAAAACTATCCCTCCAGCAGGCGCGGTCCGCCTTCTCCGTTTCCAGACGAGCGCACCTTCGCTCGCTCGTTGTGCCGCATTTACCAAAAAAACCGTGGCTGCTCCCACCGCGTCATACCTCTTATCGACTTCAGAAAGGTAATGAAAGAAATTACCCTTCAAGTTGGTGGCCACTAAACGCTACTGTTAACATTACTCATGACGCAAGAACACTGTGTGTTCCAGTGTTACTATGATGTCTGACATAGCTCTTAAAAATTCGAAAATTTATTGGAACTATCCTTAACGCGGTAGCAATTATCGAGTGGACAAAAGTTACTTTATACGTCTTAGTGTATTTTAAAACCACGTTTATATGCATTTTCCATTTGAATGATTATTTTACGCCTGCCGCGGTGGCCGAGGCGACTGAGGCGCTTCAGTCACGGTCTACACGGCCACTACGGTCGGGGGTTCGAATCCCCCCTCGGGCATGGATATTTGTGCCGTCCTTAGTTGTAGGTAGCTCATAAGTAGTTTGTAAGTTTAGGGACTGATGACCCCGTAGTTAAGACCCTTAAGCTTAACAAACATTTGAACATTTGATTATTTTACACTTTTCAAATTTTGTATGTGTGAAATTTTTCATTCAATTTCAAACGTTTTTATGTTTTATTTCTATTTCACCTAACCCCTCTTATGGATTAGTCACGATAAGATCGTGAAGGTAAAAAAAATAGGGCGATATGAACTCACACTAAGTCTTACCAGAAATAGTTTTAACGGCGAACCATTCACAACTGGAAGAGAAACAGGCGGAAACAGCCGTTGTATATAAAATGCCCTCCATCAAACACCAATTAAGAAATGGCGTTAATGAAACAGTGTCATCCAGTTCTAAGTTAAGTTGAAAGTTCAAGGTCTCTTGTTCAGAGGGAATTTGGTTTGAAATGAACTGCAAAATTTATACCAACACACGGGAACATGAACAAAGTAAGCTCTATTGCATACGTGACACGAAAGAAATAAGGAAGGTTACGATTTAACGTCCCTCGACAAGGGGTCATTAGAGCGAAGCAGAAGTTCGGATTGTCATGATAAGGATGTGGAAGGAAATCGGCCGTGTCCTGCCGTGTCCTGCCGTGTCCTGCCTAGACTGATTTAGGAAAATCATGGAAAACTCAAATCCAAATGGCCGAAGGCCTATTCGATGCGCCGTGCAGCCGAATATGAGTTCCGTGTGTTACCACTGCACTAACTCGTTCCGTAGCAAAAACGAATGCGGGTAAATATTGCATTATCACGCGGTTCTGAGTTACGTTAATTAAGTTTCTGGCCTATCGTTAGTATAAAATCAATTGTAAAATTTGTAACAAAAACACAATATACAATAAAGCAACCTAATAACCACGTGTTACAACGATTAAAATTGATCGATGAATTGTGCCATGGTTTAAAACAACATTAGGGAAAGCAACTGCACTGTTGCTTGTTAAAAGATAGTAAATAAAAGTATTGACGTATCTCTTATTCACTGATTTTGAACAGATGCCGTAGAATGCGCAAGGCTGTAGTTTTACCGCTATTATAAAAATTAAATGGACTGAGTACAAAATTTGTAAATAAATTTGATCCAAATTATCATTATGAATGAAGTTAATAAATGAGCAATCCGTGAATGTCCTCTGCCTACGTATCGGTTTCAAATTAAGGGTGTTAAAAGAAGTGTTCCAGATTTTCAGAGGAACTTTTACGGATGAAACAAGACAATAATGACCGTTATACATTAGCTCTAACTCGCTTATATTAATGGATATGAGAACTTGTTGATCTTCTATATTGTGAAACATACTGAACAAACAAATGTAACGGTAATACAAAATAAAATTCAGAGATCAACTTGAAATAAAAACTAATGGTACTAACATAATAAAGCACAGCAGTTCAACCACTTCACGAGGAGAATTATAGGGAAAATATGTGTTTAACAATATTAAGGAGATGAACAGCAAGAGCAAACTGTTTACGGTTACGAACAATATTCGTACTGCCCATGGACGATAGACCTGAAATAACCAAACGGTTTGGTTTATAGGACAATTTCACTTTTGGCGGTTGCAATTACTTTACAAATAATAGATCGAATGAATGGAGTACTTTGAAGGGAAACGAATTATTACAATTACTTTGAATCACCTGCAAAGATAAAAATATTTAAGACAAAAAGTACTTCTGAAACAACATTTAACACTAACATTATAATTCACCTAAACAGGGGCATCACTAGACGAAGAAAACAGTTTCTTATTGGGAAAGGGTATGCGGATGTAATAGAAGTCACTATATTCTGCAGCAAAAGCCGTCTGGTCAAGTTTATGATTATCGGTAAAAACTTGCGTAATAGCTGCTCTAGGACGGTACCCACCAGATACTCATTTTGGTGATATTCCTGAAATGTGAGCCGCGTATGACAAGATTGAACGTATATACGTCCAATCTGGGACAAAAATGCGTAGGAACTTTGGAGAAACTAGTCATTGCACTCTTTATCCGTTTCGTTAAAAGAAGGTAAGTCACTGCTTATCAGCATTTTGAATGATGTTGTCGGACTGAAGCCTTACTTAGAATGGGCTTTGGCAGCGCAGCATGGATAAAAGCCAGTTGAAGCAAGCTGTTTGTAGGAACGAGGATATTGTGGGATGGCCAAGAAATTCTTCCTATAGCTTAGCAGTGTTGGTTACGATACTAGGCAACTCTGATCGTTCCCTTAGTTTCAGAATTCGAGGTATTTTCCAATATTCATGAGGATATGAGATTAGTCATTGCATTTAAATGACTGTTATCCTGAACTAAATATTCGATCGCAGAAAGGTCTACCCCTCCTTAAATTGCAAACAATTTTGTGTTTTATGTCGGGACTGTGTGTATTAACTGCCAACAAATGTCAGATAACTGAACGAGTAATCTCATTTTAGCTCGGTGGCGCCATTCTCGTTTTCTGATCTACAGCAAGCATAGTTGATTAGTGAGGTATCGTTGTACTAGTGATGTGTGTGGCTTCACATCTATTTTTCTCCTCTGAAAAATGTCCTAAATGGTATTCAGCAACGAAATACCAAAACTCATTGCAGTGTGTCAACCAAGAGATCGGCATTTTCTATTGTTATTGTAATCTTTATCATTCTGTTGTAACGCCGTAAACATCATTGATTACTATCATTATTACCATAATTATTATCATTAATTCAGTTGCAAAAGCGTTCTTTCCCATGTGGCCAAGAGACCAGAAAGAATGTGTGGTTTGACGAAAAATAGGACCATAGGAGAAAGTAGGTAAAACGTTTTTACCAATTTCTGTTAATTTAACTTCGTGACCACAGATACTAAGCAACAACACATGCAAGTCATAGGTTGCAACGTTCGAAAAATCCATCAGACACATGGGTTCGGATACTCATCATCATTTGTTGGCCCAACAAGGCTGTAACACTACGAAATAAAAAGCTGCTTAGTAGTCTATAGATTATATGTATATGTTTGCAGAGGAAAAACCTCAGAATTGCACATTTCCCACATATACAGTTTAGTTTCTGTGGTCATGGCCGTAATTTTAAATATCCAGTCTTCTGAATACTCAAATGAAATAATTACTGTGCTGCACAAATAGTCAGTTAACTATGTTTCTACTGGCTTTCAAGCATACCAACACATTTATTTATTCACGTAGAAGACATGAAATATTACTGGCACAGTCGTAAGGCTGCATTTTTAAACGCAGTCGCTTTCTAGTTACAAAGTTTTTCGAGACGGATGGGGCATCATTATTACCAGTAACTTTTCATCAAAAAAATTAGGTTTTGTCGAAATGTAAGAAAGCAATTGTTTTAGTCTTTTTTGGGGGGGGGGATGAAACTGAAATCGTGATGCATGTTTACGTATCTCAGTCTTTGATCTGCCGTATGTTGCAATCACAATATAGTATTTTTTTCTCTAGTCATTTGCTGAAAATATATCATAGTGCAGTAAAGCTTCAAAAAAATTTAAACGCTAGTTTCGGCCTCATTGGACGAATTTAATATCTGCATCCTAAATGTGACGACGGAAACTATCAGGAGAGAGCGCCGCATATTAACCAAAATGCGCGACTCCCCTCTAGAAGCCCGCATGAGACGTACGCGATTTCGCGTCGCTTATCGCTACACAGGTCTTCCTAGTACAGCTAAGAACTGGCAACATCGTTGCTGATATTTGGCAACACTGTGATAGTGCAGTTACTTCCGCAAGTGGTACTGAATTGTCTCGCTAAGTTCACTTGACATTCCTCTTCTACTTTCATGACTCAAGATGTGTAATGCCCACGTGAAATGAGAGACAGAAATTTAACTTTTGCACTCAAGGAATGTAGTTATTTGTCTAGGTGACTTTCAAGTTATCTTTCGCGATGCGTTAGAGGCTCAGCATTGAATATGTGAGAGACTGAGGACACTATGCGGCAGTGTGTGGTTGGCTGTGTGGTTCTGTTTGTGTCTTATGATGCACGTCTGGTGTGAGGCGGCAGTTCTAATCCTGGTTGGAGAAATTGCGTTTGGGGATGGAATTTCGTTTTATTTTACTTTATACGCTGCAGATTGCAAGAAGAAACTCTTTAACGGAATCATAAGAAAAGCTTTATACAATAAGTCTTTCAGAAAGGTCGACTTCAAATTATGGAAATGGTATTAGATGTCTTCTTTGCTTCACCATACAAACGCCTTCGAAGAAATTCGAATTCACCTCCATTGATGCGAAATATCTCCTGTAGAAATGAGACATGAAGACACGAACCTTGCAGTGTGCCTGTGTTGCTTTAGAACATGCACTGAAACGTATTCACATAATTTAGCTCATACATTTACCGTAAGGAATGAAACAACGACACTAAAACATTTTAGTGAGTTACAATAGTGTGTCTTGATGAAAACATATGAACTGATGACAATAAAAAATTACATGAAAGGCATTTCTGAAAGGAAAAGGATCGAGATTTAAACCACAAATAAGTGTTAACCATCGTAGAGTGCCATTGGATTGGACAATGACAATTTTTTGCCTCTCTAATGTATTACATGCTCATCATTCAAAATAGGTGGTCTGCTTCGTTATATCCTGTGTGAAATACGAACCCCAACCGTTTTTTATGGATCAGCACTCAGCAACACTACAGCATTTTACGTATCCAGATCGATGAGCGGCGGCAGGCGCTGTGGGCAGAGGGCGAGGCAGCGCTGTGTAGCGCCGCCACCGCTGCTGCCGGCGAGGTATATGGGCCGCGGAGTGCTCTGCCAAGTGCTGCGGCCAGAGGTGGCAATGTTATTGGGCCGAAATGTTATTATCAGTGTACCAAAAAATGAAATACGTTACACATATGCTCCCCTTACACATGTAGCAGCAGCATGCACGAATGACATGAATTTAAAAATTTTGTCAACAGTCGGTTTCGATCGCTAATACTGAACATGCAAGTCGCGCACTTTACCGCAACACCACGGATGTAGCTGATCCAGATATCTCCTAACTGCACACAAGAAGTACTGTATGAACTCCCGCAGTCTGCAGTGTTGCCAGATTGTGCAGATAGCTGGACTTAGAGCGAATCAGCGTGGCCACTTTTATTGTCCCATGTCGCGATCGGCTCGGACTTAGGCTCAGCGGCGGCCGGCCGGCGGCCAGGTTTTTTGTCAAAGAGTGTACATTACCATGAGGGATGAGGTACACGTACGCACGTGGTTTCCGTTTTCAATTACGGAGTGGAATATAGCGTGTCCCGTCATGTCAAACCAATAGATGTTCAAAGTGGTGGCCATCATTTGCTGCACCCAATTGCAATCTATGGCGTAATGAATGTCGTACACGCCGCAGTACATCTGGTGTTATGTCGCCGCAGGCTGCCACAATTCGTTGTTTCATATCCTCTGGGGTTGTAGGCACATCACGGTACACATTCTCCTTTAACGTACCCCACATGTATGTAATATGATTGTGTTGTTAATATACTGTAATATTTTTCAGCGTATAATGTCTTTGAAACTCGTGATTGAAATTGTGTTGTTTTGTGGTTTTCAGTCCGGAGACTGGTTTGATGCAGCTCTCCACCCTGCTCAATCCTGAGCAAGCCTTTTCGTCTCCTCATAAGAACGGCAACCTATATCCATTTGAATCTGCTTGCTATATGCGTCTCTTGGTCTCCCTCTGCGGTTTTTACCCCACACACTTCCCTCCAGTGCTAAATTTAAGATTCCTCGATGTCTAAGAATGTGTCTTACCAAGCAATCCCTTCTTTTAGTCAAGGTATGCCAAAAATTCCTTTTCTCACCAATTCTGTTCAGCGCCTCTTTATTAGTTACGCGATACACCCACCTAATCTTCAGCTTTCTTCTGTAGCACCAGATTTCAAAAGCCTCTATTCTCTTCCTGTCCGTAATTTCAATATATATATCTTTGTAATTCTTAGTCATGAGCGAAAAATATGAACTGTCATATTTCGGCTCATTTTGTTTTCGATCTCAGTGATTTCGTGTGGTGGTGGTTATTAGTGGAACGTATTGATTTTTATCTAGTGGTTTCATTCTTTGCATTACGTATGACGTCATTAGTCAAAGTTGACGGGTGGTGTCGAGTACTGGAATTTATCCATTATAACAAATCACCCCAGATCGCCAGAACAGAATATATAAATTATTAGTTTAATTTGTTTGCTAAATTTTTTTTAGCTAAATTTTTTTTTCCTGAGGGAGACAGTCATAATGGTGTCGAAACCTTGCTTAGATCAACAAAAATATTATTACAACTGATTGGTTGTGTGTTCGTTAATGTGAAATATTGTGTGTATGTCAGGTATTAATATTATGTTGTCCACTCCTTGTATATACATCTACATCTACATAGATACTCTGCAAATCACATTCAAGTGCCTGGCAGAGGGTTCATTAACTTTTCTCTGCCGTTCCATTCTCTAATAGCGCGCGGGAAGAAAGAACACCTAAATCCCTCCGTTTTCTATCTGATTTCTTTTATTATATTGGGATGATCATGTCTTCCTAAGTAGGTGGGTGCTAGCAAAATATTTTCACATTCAGAACTAAAAGTCGGTGATTGAAACTTCGCACACAGATCACGCCACAATGAATAACGTCTTTCTTTTAATGATTTCCACCCCAATTCGTGCAACATTTCCGTGACGCTTTCCTCCCCGTAACGTGATAAAACATAACGAGCTGCCCTTATCTGAATATTCTCAATGTCTTCCGTCAGCCCCTGGTGAGGGTCCCACAAGGGGCAACAGTACTCCAGGAGAGGACGCAAAGAGTGATGTAGGCAGTCTATTTGGTGGAACTGGTGCATCTTCGAAGCGTTTTGCCGATAAAACGTAACCTTTGGTTCGCCTTCCCCACAATATTTTCTGTGTGTTCTCTCCAGTCAAATTTGTTCGTAATTGTAACTCCTAGTTATTTGGGAGAATTTACGACCTTAAGGTTGGACTGATTTATCGCGTAATTGAAGTTCAGCGGATTTCTTTTAGTGGTCATGTGTATTACTTCATACTTTTCTTTATTTATTGTCAATTGCCAATTTTCGCACCATGCAGAAATTTTGTCTAAATCGCTTTGCAGTTGCTTTTGATCCTCTCTTGACTTCACTAACCGATAAACGACAGCATCATCCGCGAACAGTCTAAGGGAGTATTCAGATTGTCTCCTAAATCGTTTATAAACACGAGGAAAAGTAGGGGACCTATAAAGCTTCCCTGTGGAACGCCAGATATCACTTCTGTTTTACTCGATGACTTACCGTCAATTACAACGAACTGTGTTCTTTCTGACAGAAAATCGTGAATCCAATTGCACAATTGGGGAGATATTCCATAAGCACGCAATTTCATAAGAAGCCGCTTATGGGGTACAGTGTCAAAAGCCTTCCTGAAATCCAGAAATATGGAATCGATTTGAGATCCCTTGTCGATGGCACTTAACACTTCATACGAATAAAGGGCAACCTGTGTTTCGCAAGAGTGATACTTACTGAATCCATGTTCACTACTGGTTAATAGGTAGTACTCTTCGAGGTAGTTCGTAATATTCGAACAAAGTACGATGTCCGTTTTTCATACTGGCCAGAGGCGATGCCGGAATGTCGAAGCGAACGTAAAGCACCTGACTTGCTGACGACGGTTCTGCTTCGCGCACGGACATAATAATGGCAGTGGACCGACCGAGGCACGCGTCTGTTGCTAAGCGACGACGTCTCCTGCGGAAAGCTAGCGTGGAGCAAAATTTCTCTGTTGAAGAATGTAAATTAGGCCGCGGTGAAAACGATAAAGCAGGCGAGAGTGTCTGCGATGCGAGAGCGCGACCGCCATGTTCCGGCGCTGGAAGTGGTTCCGGCGGCGCCGGCGGTCTTCGCCGGCACAGCGGGCGGCGGCGTCGGCGGCGCTGCGGGACGACCGGCTGGTGCGCGAGGCGCTCGACGACTACGTGCGGCTCACCTTCCGCCAGCCGGGGGCGGCGGGGGCGGAGTCGCCCGCGGGGGCGGGGGCGCGCTGCTCGCTGCGCCGCCTGCCGCTCGACTCGGCGCCTAGGGGCCATGGCCGCTGGAACCTGGACGAGCAGCTGCTGGGCGCCGGCCGCCGGCGCTCCTACACCGTGCTCTACCTGGGCACCTCGCCCGCAGACTCCACCGGCTCCAAGACCTCCGAGGCGGGCACCAGCGGCTTCTCCTGCGACTGCTCCGAGCAGTACAGGTGTCCCCACGCCGGCGGGCAGGCCGTCACTGGCGACCAGCCTAGGAGGACGGTCGAGACGGCTGACGCCTCCACCCAGGCGCCGATCCCGAACGAGCCGTTCCACCCGGAGAGGCGAGAGAAGGGGGAGGAACCCGACACCGAAGAGGAACCGACGAGCAACGACAAGGCGGTCCAAGTGGACAGGTCGGAGTTCAACTTACCTAAAAGCTCCCAGACCGACTCTGCGAGGAAGCTCGACGAAGTTGACGAAGACGCTGAAGAACCTACTGCCAGATCGCAGTCCGTCACTCCGATGAAACGCTCTAAAGTAGAGCGAGACGCCACAGAACCCAATGGCCGAGAGGTCAGATCGCAATCTGCCACTCCCAGAAAGCGCTCTGAGGAGGGGGAAGACACTGAAGAATCGAATGGCCAAGTGGTCAGATCGCAACCCGCCGCTCCCAGGAAGCGCTCTAAAGAGGATGAAGACACTGAAGAACGGACTCCTGAGGTGGCCAGGACAAAGTCCGACGCTCCCAGAAAGCGCTCTAAGAAGGGTGAAGACAGTGAAGAATCGAATGGCCAAGTGGTCAGATCGCGCTCTAAAGAGCGGGAAGACACCGAAGAACCGACTCGCCAGGTGATCAGATCGCAGTCCGCCACTCCGGGGAAGGACGTTCCAGAGGAGGAAGGCGCTGAAGAACCGACTGCCGCGACATCGCGGCCCCGCCAAGTGGAGGCGGTGACGCAGACGGACGATCCACCGACCCAGCAGACGGTGGTGAGGCTGCTGCCCGGCCCCTCGGGACTGCCCACCATCGTCATTGAGAGCAAGAGCAGCGTGCAGTACATCTGTCCCAACGGTCAGTCTACGTCCAGCGTCGCGGTGCAGGTGCGCGGCGAGCAGCCGTCGGCAACGGCGGGCGAGTCGTCGAGGTCTGGACGTCCCGGGGAGAGGAGGAGCAAGACGGCGGTGTCCGGCAGGGGCAAGCCGTCGAGGACTAGGGTGGAAGGCGCCAGGGGCGGCGAGCAGCCAGCGCAGAGCCCCACCGGACCCGTGGAGGAGGCGCCGCACGCCGACGACCCGGGCTCCCTGCGCTGGGACCAGTGGGACGACAAGCAGTCGCCCTGGGTGGCCGCCCACAAGTACAGCATACTCGACACCACCGAGGAGTCCAGCGACAGGTGAGGCTCATTTTCACCCACTCGCTGCCGGTTAAAATGGTCGCTAAAAGTGCAGTTTATGAGTCCGCGAGTGGTGTTTCATCTGTAGACATTCCAATGAGAAAACCGGTCCTATATCATCTTCTCTCCTCCTCCATGTAGCCATGGATGATGCACAACAGTTTGCGTTTGTACCGCAATGACAGTGTACGCGAGTAACTCCTCACAGCACTGTGTGAAGAGTAGAAACTCAAAAAGTTCACCAACCTGCCGGCCGCGGTGGCCGCGGGGACTGAGGCGCTCCAGTCACGGTCTGCACGGCCACTACGGTCGGGGGTTCGAATCTCCCCTCGGGCATGGATATTTGTGCCGTCCTTAGTATAAGGTAGTTCGTAAGTAGTTTGTAAGTTTAGGGACTGATGACCCCGTAGTTAAGTCCCATAAACTTAACAAACATTTGAACATTTTTTTTCACCAACCTGACGTCTTCTATAGATGTCTCCACACAGATGATTGCTGCAGGTCGGAGTTCTTGAATGAGGCTGAAAATGCTATTGGCAGGAACTGATCTAATTACGGAATAAAACTCTGGTAGTTCGGGTGCCTTGTGATTTATTTAAAGACTGCAGAAAACCAGCAAACTGCATAACAACATCCATTTGACACACATAGTCCTAATTAAAAGTAAATATAAAGTTATTTCGCCTTGATCTAAGATGATTAAACAATGTTTTATGACCGCCTATGTATGCAACATTTTACTCGTTGGTTTGGTTGGTTGGTTTGATTTTTAAAGACTAAACGGCTACGGTTATCAGTCCCTTGTTCCAACCGTAGAGAGTAGAATAAAAAGCACTACAGTGTAGTAGAAAATGGTGTGTTAAAACTCACCAAGCAAAGGGTGTAACACGTCAAGAAGTAAAAGAATCAAAGTAAAAACGGATAAAAGAAGAGAAAGGTGGAAAGACGATACCAGAGTGTCCTGGCCAAGTGACCACAGACAAGATAGTAGGGCATCTGCCCACTTTTGCACATTAAAACCACCTGCCTAAAAGCGGTAGGCGAGCGAAGAACAAATACATAATGAACACGGTGCTAAAAATCAAATAGATCGGTACAACCCACTCACACGAATAAAATTTAAAACAGCGTCAGCCATAGAGGCATTGTCAGCGAAAACAAGTTTTAAATCGTCAGGGAGATTAAAATTCCTTCTCTGAGCGGCTAAATCCGGGCATTCCAAGTCGATGTGGACGACTGTCAGACGCGCAACACATCGACACTCGGGAGGATCCTCTCGACGGAGAAGGTGGCCGTGCGTAAGCCAAGTATGGCCGATACGCAGCCGCATGTTACTCGTCTAAGTGTTCTGAACTCAAGCTACTCCTCCGAGTGCCTGTTCTGAACTCACATGTTACGCCTCAGAGTGCCTATCTGAACTGAATGTGGCGGCTCGATGCAAGGCTGCCTTCGATCTACAATTTTGCGCGCAAACATGGCCGCCGTGCATCGTCCGTCTTAAATTAATTGTTTTGTTTGTTGAATTAGCAATTGTTAATACGTTTTACCTACTCAGGGCATAGCTTAACTTTGGGAGGTTTTGAAACTTGTGTTTGACATTGAATAAATAATTAGTTTATAAAATATTAATAAAAATATGATTGCGTTTTGGCGCGTGACCGCCAGTGCTACAGCCAATCGGGGACTTCCCTAGAATTCGGGGAGATTTGCCAGTGCTCTTTCCGACCAGAAGTACCTATTATATCACCATCTTTTACCATCTACTGGTCCTAACCAGCTGCACTGAAGCAATACTCCGATCTTAATATGATGGCTTTAAGCCAGAAATATTACAACGTTGGGGACGGCGCGATGAATGACGCAGGTTATAACATTACGTAGGGAATATTCAAAGATAATTTCTGCTGTCACAGATTAGCAACGGTCTCTTTCTAAGAACGGTACCTCTGTCCTAAATTTCGATCCTCTTTCATTACCCTGGCTCCTAGAAGGAGAGTGTTGTTCAACTTTCGTGATTTCTGTATTCGCTTTTCGTACTGATAAAAAGGCCTGTACCACCTCGACTGCTTTTCATGAAAGATGTAAGTCTGAGATATGTTTCGTTTTTATTGAATAAACCCCATTCAGATCAGAACTTTAAATGTTGGTTATCACTGCAGTTTCCTTCTCCCTCCACGTCAAATATTTTTAATAAGTTGTTTTCAGCAAATGACCAATCGCAATAATGAATGATTTGGATGCCAATGTGTTTAAATCGTATACATTGAGTAGCCATTCCCTTTACAGTTAAATTCCATCCAACATTTGCTACATCTTTCCCGCAATAGAATCTGCAATTTCTTTTAAATATTCCGCGAAGTCCGATTTTCATTGTTTTCAAAATCCCTTTTACCATCACTGTAACTTCTATACCATTTTCCACGAGTTTAACTACACACGTTTAAATTACTAATTAAACGTCCAAATCATTCATTACGGCGAGCGGTTACCAAAACGTTGGCAGATTTTATACTTCCATAAGAAGTCCACAACGACCCTACGAGAAAGTCAAGGTCACAACTCGCTATTTTTTTAATATGCTGTCTGTTGAAATACTTCCCATCTTTGGCATAGTAAATACATTCCTTCATGTCAGTTTCCTTCATCAAAATTAATTCCTAGTTCTTTTCCGTCTATCCACTTTCAAAATTATCCCTCTTTTGTATTTTTCGTAATTTTCCGACTTTTAACGATAATAAACAGGCAGCAATATTAAAAGATGAAGGCGACCGACCAATCAGGAGTCGGGGTCAATTCGGATAGTCGATACCATCCGTCGGCTTTGACCAAAGACTTCATATGTTACGTCATTGTATCTGTAGTGGGTAGAGGGTAATGTTTTTGTTTATTACAGGGCGCAGATATTATTATAACGGTAGCGTAATTGTATAAGTCGAATCGAAGTGTATATTTTTGTATGTAATATGATTAGTTTTTTTAATAAATTGTAATAATGGGGTACGTAATTGATACTCGTAATTGAAATTTATGTATGTCGATAGATATCTTTGTACGTTGTATCGTGCGTGGGAAATATGAACTATAATATTTCAGGGGATCCATATTTATGCATTTATTTATTTTGTTTCTTTTGCTGGAGATGGGTGATGTTCAGTAATTCAAGGCAAAGAAAGTGATGGATATGACTGGTGATAAAATGACCACCGTAAAATTTTTAGTCACTTGGCTTAAAGGGGGAATATTGTACTTGCCACAACTGTTCTAATACATGGGACCTTTGCCTTTCGCAGGCAAACGCAATAGCCCGAAAAGCAAAAGTCCAAGGTTCGAAGCCTGGTTTTAATCCACCGGGAAGTGTAGAGCGTACACTCCGGTGGAGTGTGAAAATATCATTATAGAACCTCACTCATCGAAAATGACATGACGGAGCACAGAAAACATCGTCTGAAAATGATATCCAGTTTTCAAAAAGTGTGACGAAAAGTACAAATTAAAGAAAATCACAGTTATAGTTTTTCACTAATCATTTCTAATAGACCAAAAAATTCTAGTTCTTCATTAATCTTACCAATCTAACGTATGTTTCCAGTGTACTGAGGGCGTCCAGTTCATCGCAGAACATCGACAAGAAAATAGCAGTGAGTAAAATGTCAGTTCCTGCCGATAACTGTTGCTACAATGTAGTCTTCAACTGATCGCTTTCAGTATTGTAAAACGCTATTTTGTTATCACCGCCATAGCAATAGATATTGCAGTAATATTGAGTTTGTAGTTAACAGTTGTGATGAGAATAGGCGACCATATAGTAGTACTGGTAATAGTAACGTACATGGTATGTGATGGTGGTACTAGTTGCAGTAGTAGTAGTGTAGTAGTAGTAGTAGTAGTAGTTGTTGTTGTTGTTGTACTACTAGTGGTGACGGTGATTATGTTGGTAGTAGTGGTTGTGAAACTAGCAATACTAAGTTTCTGTGATACACTATTGCACGTGGACCTCTCGGACTGTAACTCTATAAGTCATAATACGTATTTACAAAATACCATCTAGATTCGATGTTCCCTTATGTCTTATCGTGCGAGTATCATGACGTAGCGTGATGTGTTACTCGCTGTCGCAAAGCTCCGAGGATCAATTACTATACGTTTATTGACAGCCACCGAGAAATATCCTGCACCCTTACTATTCATAAGATAAGCCACCCTCACTTTTATCTACTAGACACTGTTAAAAATGTCAGTGTTCCAAATCTAAACTATTTTAGCTATGCAACCATAATCTGAGATACTATTATTGGACTAGAAAGTGTACGGCACCAACGGTCATTAAGTTGATTCTTATTGACCTAAGATGAATTATTTCCATAAAATCATAAACTACAAGAGTAACAGAAAACACCACACTACATAATTATGATGGGGATGTTTGTGCGTATACGCAACTACAAATAAGAGGCAACTTTTTTGTTACCATACGCGTTACGTTTTATTGATAGTAAAATATCTTCAGTGGTCTTTAATGATAGATATTTACAATTTGTTTTGATATATGGATCGAAACAGTTCGTTAGCAGGACAAGTAAACTACTGTTTGGTTACTTAGGGAAATTTTTGGTCCTGGTTTGCAGCTTACATCATGAAGTGCCTGCAGTACTGTAAATTCTTCATTTCGAATCACCATTTTTCTCCTAATCTCCACTTTTACTCCTACACTGTTATTATTTACTTCTTTCACTCGTTAGGAGTATTTGTTTTGGACATCCAATTTATATCCCCTTAAAGCAATTCTGTGCCTGTCTAGGAGAAATATGAAAGGCAACAACATTGTACACTACAAAATATAAATTAACAAATTGAAGGAGAGTGAAAATTAACTTATTGATTTACAGTGCTGAATAAAACCGTATGGTACAACATGAAACACAGAGGTACACGTCTGCGTTGTAGCATATTTTTCGATACAAACATCCATACACGCACCTTTTGTTTTGTAGCACATTGTGAAATCATACCACTCAACGATCGACAGCTATAAAGGTGTTCTATATAACACATATATTTATAGCTGTAGGTCTCTGAGTTGTTATTTGAAAATTTCCTGCAAAAGAAAAAATAAGTACGGTTGTTTATTTGTACCTAAATATTCGCTAAAACAGACCATATCTGTATGTGTCTCCTGCTGTAACATACGATTTTATTCATTAAAATGTATCTTCGGGTGTTCTGCCGGATATCAGTGTCATTACTTGCACGATAAAATTTGTCGAGTGGAAACTGCGACTACTCATCTCTTAGACCTGGTCCAGAATTTTGTCTGTGGCGTTCCGCCTCCACCAACGGTTACCGACGCGCCCTCTACAGAAGGCACACGCTCGCTGTGATCTGCTGGAACGTTCCAGAAGACCTAAATTCTGGACCAGGTCCAGTCGAGATACAGTATCAGGTCGCACCCGATGAAGGTTACGAGCTACGCAACGGAAATATCGTGCACGTATGACGCTGATGCCCGGCAGAACACCCGAGATCTCATCAGATCGCTGGGAATACCCGGAGAGTTACATTAAAATGTGTTAGTTGTAATGGAGAGTATTTTGAAGAGGGTACGGATATTTTGTAAACAATTTGAAAATACACTGAAGAGTCATAGAAAATAGTGTAAACAAGCGTATGAAAACACAGAAATATGTAAACACTGGAGAGGACGGTGCTGCGGTCAGAAACGCCTACATAAGGCAACAGGTATCTGGCGGACTCATTAGATCGATTTCCTGCTGCCACAATAGCAGGTTATCACGATTTAAGTGAGTTTGAGCGAGGTATTTAGTCGGCGCACTCGAAATGGGACATAGCAATTCCGAGATGGCGATGAGGTGGCGATTTACTCGTACGACCACTACACTACTGTACCGTGAATATTGATAATCCGCTAAAACATCAAATCTTCGACATCGCTGCGGCAGGGAAAATATCATGCAAGAACGGGACCAACAACGACTGAAGAGATGCGTTAAACGTGACAGAAGTGCAAACCTTCCGCAAACTGCTGCGGAATTCAGTGCTGCCCCATCAAGAAGTGTCAGCTTATGAACCATTCAACGAAACGTCATCGACATAGGCGGAAGACCCATTCGTGTACCTGAGCCGTGGCGGCCTCCTGGGCCATGTTCCTGCGCAACTCGCAAGGCTCTTACTGACTATTCTTCGGATTTTCGCCGCTGGTTAGGTGGTTAGTTTTCCTTCTTCGTTTGTTTCCGTTGCTGCGAGGTCTCTGGCGGCCGCAAGGGGTCATCTGCGGCGCGGCCGACCAGGGAAGGCATCAAGTGGTGCGCCTTGGCAGCGACGCCTCCGGACTAGCAACACTTTGGTGGGGAACCAGGAAGTGCTTACAACGGCCCTCGGGTAGCGGCAGATACGTCTAGAAACAACTCTCGCTGTTGACACATACGTACACATTGTGACTGATCAGCTGCGCCCATTCATGTCCATTGTGCATTCCGAATATCTTAGGGAATTCCAGCAGGTCACTGCGACACTCCAGAATGGATTCAGAGTAACACCATGAACATTAATCTGAGTTTAAACACTTCCGCTGGCCACAAAAGTAGCAAGACATGAACATTATTCAGCAAACCTGGCATGCCTTGCAACGTCCTGCTCACAAGAAATCTGCAGCCCCTCGTACTCTTACGGACAGCCCTGCTGGCTGCATGGTGTTAGCCCCTTCAGCATTACTTCAGTTTATTTGAGTCCATGCCACGTCGTGTTGCGGCACTTTACGTGCTCGCGGGGACCCTACACGGTATCACACAGGATTAACAATTTCTTTGCCTCTTGAGTGTATGTAGCTTTGGGTTACGGTAGTAACACTAAAAGTGGGCCTTTGCGATCTTCTTTTGACAGCTCGAAATTAATTTGAAAATAACGGTTTAACCATGCATCTGACACGAAAATTGAATAACCGAATTTGTAGAGGAGAAAATTCTCTACAACTTTGCTCTCTTATGTTTTTTTCATATCTCGCATTGTTTCAGACATATTTGCAAAAATCACGGAGATCTAACACCCTCCATTGAATTAACGAAAACCATACTGATATCTTATTCAGATCGTTCTGCAGTTGGTTTTGATCTTCAGATGATTTTACTACACGATAAATGACGGCGTCATCTGCAAACAACCTAAGAGAGCTACTTAGATTTTCCCCTAAATCGTTTATGTAAATAAGGAACAGCAGAGGACCAATAACACTACCCTGTGGAACGCCCGATATCACCTCTGTTTTAGTCGATGCCTTACCATCGATTACTACGAACTGTGTCCTCTCTCAGAAGAAATTCCCTATCCAATCGCAAATTTGGTGCGATATACCATAACCACGCAATTTGATTAAAAGCCGTTTGTGAGGTACGGTGTCAAACGCTTTCTGGAAATCAAGAAATACGGAATCGATTTGCGAACATCACTTTGTGTGAATAAAGAGCTAGTTGTGTTTCGCATGAACGACATTTTCTAAATCCCTGTTGACCTTGGGTCAATACATATGTTCCAAAACCCTGCTGGAAATTGACGTCAATGAAATAGGCCTGTAGTTTAGTGGGTTACTCCTACTGCCTTTCTTGAATATAGGTGTGACCTGGGCAACTTTCCAATCTTTTGGTACAGATCCTTCTATGAGAGAGCGGTTGTATATGACTGTTAAGTAAGGAGCTTTCGCTTCAGCATAATCAGCATAATTCTTGTTAAGTGATTTTAGTTGCTCCACTACTAAAAAATGTTCAAATGTTTGTATAGTCTATGGGACTTAACTACGGGGTCATCAGTCCCTAAACTTACAAACTACTTATGAAATACTTACGAACTAGGACGACACAAATATCCAAGCCCGAGGGGGGATTCGAATCCCCGACCGTAGTGGCCGTGCAGAACCCACCACTCCGATGATACCTACTTCTACGTTACTCATTACGGCATCTGTTCGTAATTCGAAAACTGGAATATTGGTTTCGTCTTCTTTGGTGAATGAGTTTCTAAAAGCTATGTTTAGTAACTCTGCTTTAGTAGCGCTGTCATCGGCAGGATCGCCATTACTATCACGTAGTGAAGATATTGTTTGTGATTTGCCCCGCGTATATTTAACATATGACCAAAATCTCTTTGGGTTTTCGGTCAAAGTGTGCAAGTGTGTGGTGCGTTACAGGAGGAAAGCAAGCCACCCGCTGCAGCGGCCGGTGCACCGGGCCTGGTACTGACGCCACCGCCGCCGCCGCCGCCGCCGCCGCCGCCGCCCCCTGCCGCCGCCCCCGGAGGCCGCGAGCCGGCGGAGGCGGAGGCTGCGCCCGCCACCTGCCCCCTGATCGGCTGCCCGGGAAACCGCCGCCGCCGCCCCCGCGGCTCCGCGACGCCGACGCCGCCCCCGACGCCGCCGCCCACGCGGCCAGAGACGCCGCCGGGACTGCACCACCCCAACCTGAAGAGGCACCACTGCGTCTGGCAGCGTCCCAACTGTGGTCGCTCCCCCAGATGACCCCTTCAGTCTTCTGTACAGCTACCGCGCTACTGCCATAAAGCCGTTCAAATTCTCATTCTCTACAAACGCTCTCTTTATTGTCTGCTGTATCTATTCGTGTCATACAGAGCGTGAAAGCCGGCCGCGGTGGCAGATGGGACTGAGGCGCTCCAGTCACGGTCTGCACGGCCACTACGGTCGGGGGTTCGAATCCGCCCTCGGGCATGGATATTTGTGCCGTCCTAGTTCGTAAGTAGTTCATAAGTAGTTTGTAAGTCTAGGGACTGATGACCCCGTAGTTAAGTCCCATAAGATTTACAAACATTTGAACATTTGAGAGCATACAAAATTGTAACACGACACAGAGGATTGTTCACTGAACAGTCTGAGAAGGGAACCTAGGGTCGAAGAATCCATGTTAAGGGGCACAATGAACATACCATTAAAGTTTGCACTGTATCTTAGAAAATATGTTGAAACTGACAGACATCGACTTCAATACAAACATAACATCGCCGAACAACAATGTTCAAATGTTTGTGGAACTTGTGGGACTTAACTACGGGGTCATCAGTCCCTAAGCTTACAAACTATTTATGAAATAGCTAAGACTAAGGACGGCACAAATATCCATGCCCGAGGGGGGATGCGAACCCCCGACCGCAGTGGTCGTGCAGACCGTGACTGAAGCGCCTCAGTCCCCTTTTTTTATATTGCAGTTTGTTTACATTTTACCAGTTTCGCTTATATTTCTCTTTTGATTTACATGTTGTGCCTTTCCCCTCGGCCACCGCGGCCGGCGCCGAATAACCTTCTGACTCATACTAACAAATACCCGTGGCGTTTCGAATCTCATCACAAGCATTTTCAATTGTGGTAACTCAATTCCTTCTCCAAGTCCACTGCGGTCTCCAGCACAAATGACTGGATATTTCCACAAGAAGTCATCAAAGGGACTGAGATAGGGCGGTCATGGAACAGGGGCTCCACTTCCCAACAAGCGACTAGGAAATACAACACTGGGATAGAATGAAACTTCACTCTGTAGCGGAGTGTGCGCTGATATGAAACTTCCTGGCAGATTAAAATTGTGTGCCGGAACAGGGACTCGAACCTGGAACCTTTGCCATGTCTCCACCATATCCTTTGTTCCAGGAGTGCTAGTCTTGCGTGTTTGCAGGAGAGCTTCTGTGAAGTTTGGAAAGTAGGAGGCGAGGTACTGGCGGAAGTAAAGTTGTGAGGCGGCATCGTGAGTCGTGTCGGGATAGCACAGTCGGTAGTGCGCTTGCCCGCGAAAGGCAAAGGTCCCAGGTTAGAGTCCCGGTTCCGGCACACATTTTAATCTGCCAGGAAGTTTCAACACTGGGATAGTTTACGACATCCTCCTCGTTTCCTTTTATTACAAGCAATGCTACACTATAAGATGTATGGAATATTGTGTGATGATACGCGGTCATAGTATAGGAGAGGGACAGAGGTGACATGGTGGGGGTACGCGAAGACGTGAGAGAATAGTAGATTAGGGGAAGTAAGCAGTGGAATTTACGTTAAGGTGGATTTCTGGAGTAAGGCGCGAGGTGAACAGGTGTAGTGATCTTGAGATGAGGAGGGGCTGACGTAGTGCACTTAGAGGTGGGAGGTACTGGCAAATTTTCTATTATATTATCTTGTATAGCGTTTACTTTCCATAAATATTTGGTAGTTGAGTAACTGTTTGTTACTGGTTATTGCTTTCTCCATGTGGAGGTTTTCTTGGAAAACGGGGAGGTGTCTGTCTCTACTTATTCAAATGTTCAAATGTTTGTAGAGCTTATGGGACTACGGGGTCTTCAGTCCCTAAATTTACAAACTACTTATGAACTAACTAATACTAAAGACGGCACAAATATCCATGCCCTAGGAGGGGATTCAAACTTCCGACCGTAGTGGTCGTGCAGAACGTGACTGGCGCGCCGCAGATCGCTCTACTTATTCAAAAAAAATGTTCAAATGTTGGTATATCTATGGGACATAACTACTCTGGTCATCAAAAAAATGTTCAAATATCTATGGGACTTAACTACTCTGGTCGTCAGTCCCTAGGCTTACAAACTACTTTAACTTGTGCTAAGGACAACAAATACACCCGTGCCCGAGAGAGGACTCGAACCTCCGAAGGCGAGCAACGGCGCGCTCCTTAGCTAGGCGCCTTAGAACGCTCGACCACTGAACCGCGGCCGTCCTTCGATAGTGAACTTAAGAAAATAATACAGGTGGGTTGTGTCATTATTGGGAAAAATTCTGCATTTCCTGTCAGCTACAACAGCTGACAACTGCAGTTCTTGTAAAGCATTTGGGTATTATCTCGATATGTACGTTATACTTATGGAATGAGATTACACGTTAAGAAATAGTTAGTTCAGCTATCTGGAAGGTCTGTATTTGTCCGCAAATTTATAGAAGTATGTCATATCAAATATTTGCTCAGAAATGATAGTCATTTAAATGTATCAAAGTTAACAGGGCAAGAAACACACAGTTCTTTTAATATAAAAACTTAGGCCTGTTTTCTTTGTTCCAGCGACAGCTACGCTTCGGATAGTAGCGCCTTTCACCCCATATTAACATCCTTGGTTCCGCCAATGATACGTAGCCTTTGGTTCATCTTCCCAGCGATATTTTCTGTGTGTTGCCCCCAATTAAATGTGTTCGTAATAGTAATCGACGTACATGATTAAATTTAATGTCTTCATGTTTGTCCGATTTATTGTGTCCACTGAACTACGGAGACTGACACGTTTTATTCGAGCACCCAAATTTTCTGACCCCCAGAGCATTATATATCTCCATATAACAAACTTGTTTACCCTCAGAATCCCTGTTGACAAAGAAGCCGATCACAAAGACTAAAAATAGCGATTCTGAAATAGGCTCTTTCACACATATTTATTTATTTAACAAAGTTCAGCCCAACCAGTTGCAAAATTTGATAAAATACCTTGATCTAGATTTCGGCACCATTTCAGGGTGCCTTCATCAGGCAACATAAGACGTGCAATTACGAGCAGTGTACTCAAGTCCAAACTTATAAAATTATGCATAGTTTGATGGCGTTCGGTTGGCTGTTGAGTGGCACTGTAAGCTTAACACAGGCGAGCTGCTTTTATTTTATTTTTCAAATGTTCAAATGTTTGTTAATCTTATGGGACTTAACTACGGGGTCATCAGTCCCTAAATTTACAAACTACTTATCAACTACCTTATACTAAAGACGGCATAAATACCCATGCCCGAGGGGGGATTCGAACCCCCGACCGTAGTGGCCGTGCAGACCTTGACTGGAGCGCCTCAGTCTCCTCGGCCACCGCGGCAGGCATTTTATTTTTGAATTGCTAGCCTTTTGCTAGCATGTTGCACTAAGTTTCGACTTGAGCACACTGCTCGTAATTGCACGTCTCATGTTTTAATTTTTATTCTTCTGCTGAAGGCACCCTTAGATGATACCGAAATCTAGATCAAGGTATGTGATCAAATTTTGCAACTCGTTGGGCTGAACTTTGTCAAATATTTGCAAACCTACAGTTGCTGCAGTCGACAAGCTATGTTTAAAATCACACATTTATTTCTGAGTCTGAAAGCGGTGGCGCAGAAGTTGCGAACCTACGAGTCAGACGATGGACGCAGCAGCTGCGAGGGTGGTGGGGGGGGGGGGGCCTCGTGGTTGCTGGGTCGGGGCAAGAAGCGCCTCTGGTGGCGGCCGGCGGCACTGCGGCTGCGGCTTGGGTTATTTAGTAACTGTCTGGCGGGCCCGCTGGCGGCGTTTTTGCTGCCTCGCCGAGGAGAGGAGAAGGGCCACTGCAGGGAACCGCGCGGCGGGCATACACAACGCGGCCCACACATATTATACCGCGCGGCGCGGCGCCAACACACGTGCCTGCTTCTGCGGGTTTTGCTATCGAGGGGGAAGCTCAGATACCAGCTACATCTTTTATTAAAGCACCACTGCCCTACTTAAAGTGGGCCACATTATTAGCTTTAGTCCTAGTGGCGGGCAAATAAAAATAAATAAATACAAAAGGTGCAATGAAAAAATGCTATCAGTTGAACAGGGAATTGTATCTATGAAACTTCCGGGCAGATTAAAATTGTGTGCCGGAACCGGGACTCGAACCTGGGACCTTTGCCTTTTGTGGGCAAGCTCACTACCGACTGTGCTATCCCGACACGACTCACGATGCCGCCTCACAACTTTACTTCCGCCAGTATCTCGCCTCCTACTTTCTAAACTTCACAGAAGCTCTCCTGTGAAACTTGCAAGACTAGCACTCCTGGAAGAAAGGATATGGTGGAGACATGGCTTAGCCACAGCCTAAGGGATGTTTTCAGAATGAAACTTTCACTCTGCAGCGGAGTGTGCGCTGATGTGAAACTTCCTGGTAGATAGATCTAGAAAAGGCTTATGGCCGTGTTCCTAGGAGGAAGCTACTGCCAGTTCTACAAGATTATGGTATACGAGGCAAACTACTGCAGGCAATTAAAGGGCTCTATGTAGACTGTCAGGCAGCAGTTAGAGTAGATGGCAAATTAAGCTCATGGTTCAGGGTAGTTTCAGGGGTAAGACAAGGCTGTAACCTGTCACCACTGTTGTTCATACTATTCATGGATCATATGTTGAAAACAGTAAACTGGCAGAGCGGAATTAGAATAGGTGAAAACAAAATAAGCAGTCTCGCATATGCGGGGGATGACTTGCGACTTCAGGTAACCCCAAACCCAATAAACGCACGGACTGAGGTCTGGGGACCTGGGAGGCCAAGCATGACGAAAGTGGCGACTGAGCACACGATCATCACCAAACGACGAGCGCAAGAGATCTTTCACGCGTCTAGCAATATGGGGTGGAGCGCCATCCTGCATAAAAATCGTACGTTCCAGCAGGTATCAGCCAGGCTGGAGACGATACGATTCTGTAACATATCGGCGTACCTCTCACCCGTCAGGGAATGAGGAGAAAGTTACGTTTGATACTATTCAACTCTCTTCAGGACCAGTTAAACCCTACATAGAGAGAAGAACTGGCAATGAAAATTCAAGTTTCGTTCGCCGTCATAAGCCAGGCAATGTTAACAAAACAAAGTAGCGTAAGTTGCAATCATCAATCTCTACACTACCATATATTTTTTTGATCGAATTGTTCATGTCACATATAAAATTACAAGTGCAAACTCTTTCCTCATACGTTTTCTTTTGAACACAATTTAAATAAACATTAACTATAAAGTCAGTTCTCAAATAAATCTTTCAACTCAATTAAAAATATACACCGTAGAAAATAATAATAAATCATATGTTTCAGAGATCCTATTTGCACAGTTTTTGTCGAGTGGGAATGGCGTTGCGCTCTAAGTCGCTTTGTCGAAGGTTCGAGTCCTCCATGGGGCATTGGCGTGTGTGTTATCCTTAGCATAAGTTAGTTTAAGTAGTTTGTCTAGCGAGTGATAACCAATGCAGTTTCGTTGCATAGTTAAAAAATTTCAGCATTTTTGCACAATTTATATTCTTCATCACGTAAGAAAATAGTTCTATAATTCGAGTTCCTGTGTATGATACATTCCGACTGGACACTTCAAGAAAGTCTGCTTTTTTTTCCCAAATTATTTTCACAACAAAAATCCATTAGTTAAATAAAAATCGCTGAGGACACACCTAATGTACACAAATTTCATTTAGTCCATCAAATCCTGTAGTTGTGTATCACTTTTCAAATTTCAAAAGTTCTTCGTTGCCTCAAGTTATCTTGGAATGTCACAAAATCGACGACAAAAAAAACTGATTCCAATAAATAGCTTCTCAAACCAACTGTTATATTTTCACAGATGTGTTCAATCGCAAGATTTTTTGTAAGCGTAGTTTTCTGCTTCGGACGTCACTGTCAAACAAAAACAGACCAGTGGTTCTCCAGAAAATATGTCAATACATGGTAATTAAGGGTCATTATCTACACTTACAGAGCTTGAGGATGTTTACTGAGAATGAAAAGTAGCGTTTCACAAAGTTTCAGTAAGGCGCTTAAGAGAGAAGGTCTGAAGTAAATAATTCACGCAGTGGTTAATTATATTGTTTAAATAATTAGCGTGCCTCTTATTTTGCATGCTGTAATTCGATTACGCAGTCATAAAGTTAATGGAAGCAGGCAGCACGGCGCTACGTATTTTACTAATTAACGGGCCTGCTTAAACGTCCAGTTTAAACTGCTAAATTAGGTGCAGCTTAGCAACGAGCATTTCCACGTATCAGTGTTTAGTTTCTTTTGTTTAACTCGTCATGTAGAGTACTAAACGTTGAGTATTAAATGCTCTGTTGTTCTACAAATCAGTATTTGCTTCCAACTAACGCTTGAAAAATCGCTGAGACGTTCACAGCGACGAGCTCTTAGAAAGGCAGGCTACCTTCGATGTTCATATGACTTCGGTAAGTAGCGAACGTCTGGGTCGAGTTTTGTTGTGTGCGTTTATTCGTCTACTGTTAGACATTTCACAGAGATTTGTTATGTTTTATTCGTCCATTTCTGTATCACAGCACATTTCCTCCAGTTGATTCTAAATTTCTGCAAATTTCGATTTACGAGAATTTACAATTACAACAAAACCGTTTTGTATCCCATCCTCGTCGCCACTTTTGTGTCCCAGCCTCGTCGCCGCTTTTGTGTCTCGTTTCCGTCGTAGGTGTCGGTGGCCGAGTGGAATGAGACCGACACAGGAATAAAGATAGCACGCTGGTGCAGGTACGGAGGGGAGCAGCCAGAAACTAGAAACACTAGAGTAAATTAGAACGAGATATATATTGAACAGAATTTATACAATACTTAACTTTTACATAATACTGCAGAAGGCTGATACATAGTTGAGCTAGAGGCCTGCCTAGTGCCTGTACGATAGCCAAGTCTTCACTGGCGCCTATCTGATTCCGAAGGTCCTAACTGGTTGCTATCTCAGTCCCAAGTGAACGATGTCGTTCAGTGGTGGCCACGAGTGGAGTTGCCGCAGAGGGCGCTCGTGGCTGACGTAAGAACGCCGCGCCGTGCGTGCATGGCGGCGCGCGGCGAAAGTAGGTGGCGCGCACTTTGTACTTGTGCGACACCACAAACCGTTTACTTAGCGCTCGACTGAACGCAATGCGAGAGAGTTCCTTTTTGTTACTGCATGCTCAATAACTGTCTTCGACTGTAACTCAGCGCTATCTATGGAATATCGTCCCAGGCGCGCGACTCGGTCATAGTTTGTTGTCAAATAGATAACAATTCATAGAAATTCACAGGATATTCTTTAGTGAAAAATAATGACACGTCTCTCAAATGCGTTCATAGACCCCTTGTTTTTCTTAGTACAACCGATTTACGAGAATCTGAGCAGCGCAGGTAAGATGCTGATGCTATCTTGCCCGCCGCGGTGGCCGAAGGGACTGAGGCGCTCCAGTCACTGTCTGCACGGCCACTACGGTCGGGGGTTCGAATCCCCCCTCGGGCATGGATATTTGTGCCGTCCTTAGTGTTAGCTAGTTCATAAGTAGTTTGTAAGCTTAGGTACTGATGACCCCGTAGTTAAGTCCCATAAGTTCTACAAAAATGCCGCGGTGGAGTAGCCGAGCGGTCTAAAGCGGTCGCTGCAGAACGCGCGGTTGCTCGCCGTGGAGGTTCGAGTCCTCCCTGGGGCATGGGTGTGTGTGTTGTCCGTAGGTTAGTTTATCTAGGTTTAAGTAGTTTGTAAGCTATGGACTGATGCCCACGCAGTTTGGTCCGATAGATTTACAAACATTTGAGCATTTTCTACAAACATTTGATTTTTTGATGCTATCGTTTACTGTCTAATAAAATCATCACAAGATCTAAACTAAGAGAATAATGATTTATACGATATATATAACCTACTTCCTTTGTTGACGGATTACACTTCCTGAGGATTCTTCGAATGAATCTCTGTTTGGCATCCGCCTCACCCACAATTAATTGCATACGGTCGTTCCACTTCAATTCGCTCCTTATTTTATGTAACTAACTGCTTCCAGTGTTTTTCCTGCTGTTCCGTGGTCATCTAATAAAGTATCATTCGTTCTATGTAAACCCATCGCTTTAAAATTTGTTTATGTTGAGAGCCAAGTGCCATTTCCTGCAGCACGCTTCGATACGCTACAGTTAATCCTGCGTTTCGCTACACTTGTGTTGCGACGTATCGGTATATCACAGTATCATACGCTTAAAGCGTGAACTGTTCCAGCATTCAATGTCCTCGTAGTCGCTTCATCAGCGACGTCATCCAAAGACTTACGGCACCTCAAATGTTCAGATGTTTGTAAATCTATCGGACTCAACTACGTGCTCATTAGTTCAAAGCTTACAAACTACTTAAACCAAGGTAAACTAAGGACAACACATACACCAATTCCCGAGGAACGGCGACCGTCTTCATGAATTGAAGCTTACGTGTGCAAAATACCATAAAGATTGGAACAAAACTGTACATTTGTATGACATACGTACAAGCAGCACCTAGGTTGCACAGTGGTAGAGTACCAGACTACACATCCAAAAGTCGCGGGTTCGATCTCCGCCAGGTCCTAGGATTTTTATCTGTCACTTTCCACTTCTTTCACCTCTGGCAGTATTGCTCATGAGAAAATTACCGAGTAGCGCCGTGGTTCGTTAAACTGTAGGTCCCCCTATAACTGACTGGGTAAGTCAGTTAAAAGGTCGCAGGAAGGCAACGGCATACCACCTCCAAACAGGACCATCCCTAGTAAAGCACTGTGGTGTTAAAACCAATCTTCGGATTGTACCTTTTACGTACACACAAACATGCGGACACTCTGCTCTATATACACTCATGGAAAATGAAAAAAAGAACACCGTCAGTTCGACGACCCAGCAGAGGGAAATTTTATTGACACATTCTTCAGGATGTATATAGCACACGATCACGCACACACACAACACCAGAGCGTGAGCAATGTCAACACTAGTACCATGTATATCCTCCTTTAGCAGCAATACACGCTGTAATTCGCCCATGGAGACGATCTTAGAGGTGCCGAATGAAGTCTCGCGGAATGGCTGGAATGCAGTTTTTCTCTGGTGGCCTACTTGGACCAGATTTCTGCCGCTCATGCAGACCGCGCAACATGACGTTTCATCCGATCCCAAACATACTCAAATGAGGACAGATTTGGAGATAATGATGGACAGGGTAGTTGACGAACAGCTTAGAAGAGCGTGTGGGTTGCACGTGACACGTGTGGACGTGCATTGTCCTGCTGGAAAAGAATATTACCTAGTTGGTTTATGGACGGGGGCAGATGGTTTGAAAGTACCGTACACTGTTCAGTTTTCCCTCGACGATCACCAGAAGAGAACGGCTAGTGTAGGATATGACTCTCCACACCATGATGCCAGGTGTCGGCTAGTCTGCCTCTGTCACGTATACTCCAGATTTTCGCGCTCCCCTACGGGACACCACACACACACGTTCGACCATCATTGGCACCGAGGCAGCAGCGACTCTCACCACTGAAGACTACACGTGTCCATTCGTCCCTTCATAAGCGCCTACCTTTACATCACTGGAGACGAGCTGAACGATGTTGGGGCGTGAGCGAAGGTCAACCTAACGGCACGCATGATGGTACATCAAGATGTAGGGAGCCATATCCTACACTGGCGGTTCTGCTCTAGTGATCGTCTAGAGAACGTTGAACAGTGCACGGTACAATGAAATCATCATTAAACCCGTCTTGCTATCACTCATACACCAATAAGGTGATATGCTTTCAAATGTTCAAATATTTGTTAAGCTTATGGGACTTAACTACGGGGTCATCAGTCCCTAAACTTACAAACTACTTATCAACTAGCTAATAGTAAGGACGGCACAAATATCCATGCCCGAGGGGGGATTCGAACCCCCGACCGTAGTGGCAGTGCATACCGTGACTGACGCGCCGCAGTCCCCTCGGCCACCGCGGCCGGCGATGTGCTTTCCCAAGAGGACAATGCACGTCCACATATATCCGTAACATCCAACGCGCTCTTCAAGTTGTACGTCAACTACCCTGGCCAGCACCATCCTGAGATCTATCCCCCACTGAGCATAGTTAGAGGTAGAACGTCCCGTCGACCGCGTGGTCATTAGAGACGGAGCTTACGCTCGGAGTGTTTGGTTAAGGATATGGAAGGAAATCGGCCGTGCCCTTTCAAAGGAACTATTCCGGCATTTGCCTGGAGTGATTTAGGGAAATCACGGAAAACTTAAATCTGGATGGCCGGAGGTGGATTTGAACCACTATCCTTCCGAATACGAGTCCAGTGTGTTACCACTGAGCCACCTCGCTCGGTTAGCATGGTTGGGACCGCATAAAACGTCATGTCGGACGGTCAGCATGAGTGGCCCGAAATGTGGCCCAATTGAGCTACAAGGTGGAAACTGCATGGCAGGCCATTCCACGAGACAACTTTGGGCAGCTCTGCGATCGTTTCCATGTTAGAATTACTGCTTGCATTGCTGCAGAAGGAAGATATACATGGTACTGACGCCGACACTGTGCACGCTCTGGTGACTGTACTCACGAGGGGACGGCTCCTCCTGTGTGATTGTGTGTTGCATACATCTTGAAGAACGTGTCAATAAAACTTACCTCTGGTGGGTCGAGGAATTCATGGTGTTCTTTTTTCATTTTCGAGGAGTGTATAAAGATATGCCATTTCGTAATCCTTGCGACGGGTTAGAGGAGGAACTAGCGAGCCGCTCTGGTAGCTGCTGGAGATGCTACTTGGTAGTCTAGCCTAGACGGACACGCCGGCCAGACCGCAGGTAGAGACGTGGCCGTCGGCAGGTAGCGGTAGCGGTCCAGCAGATGGTATCGGATTCTGCGCCGGCTAACGGTGCGCTGATGAGTATCTGCCGTCTGCAGAGATAGTGGCAGCCATGCATTTATTCCGCGGCTGGGCACGCACCCAGACGGCGACCGGCTCCAGATGACGCCGGCGATAGAGGTGCGCTAGCGGTGTCGTCTGCTCGGCATGCTCCCGCTAGCCCAGCACTTGCTCGCTCGTGTATCTGAATTCCTATCTGCAATTAATTCACCACCACCGGCACTTACTAGAGCAGCAGCACCAGAGCTGTGTACATCTCCCGGAACATCTGCCTACTGGACACGTATTCCACTGGAGGTGTTGAACAGCTCTGACAAATTTACAACGAACCATCATCGTAAAAACTACTATATGCAACAGGAAGATAAACTACTTATACAGAAAGGGCCATTTTAATCTACTCCGGCCGACATCTCTGGAGTGGCACAGTTCTGCAAAAACTGTGAAAGTTGTAATGTTTGACGGGGGTCATGGAATGGTTACCCCGAAATGACTTTAAACCCTGTTTTCAAGCTCAGACCAAGCTCAAGTTAATTTTTTCAAAAGGTAATCCTCATTTTTTTAATCCATATTCGTATCCCACATAAAAATACGCATATTTTGTAGAAAACTTTTTTTTTTTTTTTTTTTTTTTTTTTTTTTTTTTTACAGCTTATCTAGTGGCATTGATAGCCACGAGAAACCATTCAGTGAAATTAATAAGAAGACTATTAAACATTAGATCCTGCATGAAGACAAAGAGATAACTGGGGAAAAACTCTTGACGCAATCTAGGAAAGGCAATGGAGCAGCGAAAAGCTGATTAAAAAGAATAAGCAGATGAGGATGCTTACTCTGCAGTTAAAGAAACTCCGCATCAACCTGGAATCTGAAATAGACGTTTGAAGGTATCTAGCATATATATTCTCAGTAGTTGGTCCTATTTTTTTTAAAGCAAACACAGTAGTTACACGATTACCTACAGATTCCTGAACACGAAACATTTAAGACTGAGCGAGATGGCGCACTGGTAAGACATTGGACCCTCATTCGAAAGAGCGCAAGATAAAGTCTCTGTTAGAATAATTTAAATTTCTCGTAATTCTCTGAAATCGTTTAAAAGTCTAGGTGGTTCCTTCGAAAGAGTACAGTTAATTTCCTCCCTTGACCTTCCGCAATTATATGCTGTTCTCAGTGTCTAGTCATCTCATCTTTGAAGTGGGAGTTAAACCAAAATGTTTGGCCCTTATTACGTGTGACAGATTGACAACTGTCTTTCTAGAGTTGCCGCAGATGTTTCAGTTTGGTTCTGTCGTCTTCAGTTTTCCATTGCCCCAAAGATATGCATTAATCTCGAGAGGTCCTACAGTTATTGAGTATAGGTATAAGAAGAGTCAACGACACATAATTCGACCAAAAAGCGATTCGCACATTACACAACTATTTCGGTGATACCGCAGCAGGAGGCAATTCAATATGAACCGCATTTCAGCGACGCTTCCACAACATGGCGTTGTCCCTTAAGCGTTTTAGTGTATCACTCTAATTATGCGGATTAATATTTAATTAGCAGTTAATATTTAATTACCGAGCAATTACATGTGAGATTTACGGATGCGTATATGCAGCACACCGGCTGGTATATCATAAACACTAAACATCATTAGCAGGCTCTAAAGTACGCAATAAACGTTAATAACAATAATAAAAGTAAATAATAACGTATCAGGCAGAGTGAGGGACATTACCAGGAAATAGCTGTGTATCTTACCGCAGACCACGAAATAAGTTACTGGTTGACACGACGTTGAATTCGATCAAGCTTCACGTTAAACAAAAACACTTTCAAATCAGCTTTTTTCCGTTGTTGTGTGTTCGTTGAGGTTTATTCTTTTTGTGTGTGAGGTATATTTTGGGTTATTTTCAAAGCAGGTATTTATAATACTTACAAAACCAACCATTTAACTAAAAACTGTCTGTGTTTTTGGGATATTATCACAGGTTTGTAAACCTACTGGACCAAACTGCTATGGCCTTCAGTCTCTAGACTTACAAACTACGTAACTATCTTACCCAAAGGACAAAACAGTCACAATCACACATCCATGCCCAAAGGAGGAGTCGAACTCCCGATGGGAACGGTCGCTCAATCTGATTTTTGTTACTGAAACTTTTTCTGAGTACGTAATGGACGGACGATGAAGGTAAAATCCAGATTAGGAACAAAATACTTACGCGAAAAAATAGCGAATATGATTGTTCCACCCGCCGTGATACAAAGGATTCACATCAGTAATTAAAATGGAATAGAACACAAGGAATTTGGCTTTTTAGGAAACAAAATTACAGAAAATGAGCATTTGAAAACGCAAATAAACCATATTTTCCTCGTCTTCATTTTCCCAAACGAAAAAGGAGAAATATCGAAAATGTTCAAATATCGGTCCCTAAACTTACAAACTACTTATAAACTCCCAAAAGTGAAGCACTTCCCTAGTGTCCCAATGGATTTACTGTGACCACTCTGCAATATCTGACTAATAAATTCCATAATGCCAAGATATAGAGATAACTCTAAACTTAAACGCGACAAATTATCCACATTTCTTTTGGTTTGCGTGATACCGTTAGGTGGGGGAACTTCTCCCTGCATGCGCAGACCACGCCGCTGGGAGCGGACGAACTAAAAGAAAGAACTAGTTCACGGCAGAGCCGCGAACTAAAGTGAGCGCTCCCGATCGCGAACTATTATGCCATTTCCAATTTATCTGGTATTTTCAGTTTGGTATCCTGAGAATCGTAGTCCAACCCCAGCTGCAAATTGTCCCGCGTCTGCCGCGCCCTAAATGTGCAAATGTTTGTAAATCTATCGGACAAAACTGCGTGGTCATCAGTCCGTAGCTTACAAACTACTTAAACCTAGGTACTAACCTAAGGACAAACACACACACCCATGCCCCAGGGAGGACTCGAAACTCCACGGGGAGCAACCGCGCGATCCGCAGCGAGACGCTTTAGACCGCTCGGCTACTCCACCGCGGCTGCAGCGCCCTAGACAAGAGTAATTATTTTTACAAGGTGCTTCAGTGTCTACTTAGGTGCGGATCTACATCTACATCTACATAGATACTCTGCAAATCACATTTAAGTGCCTGGCAGAGGGTTCATTAACCACTTTCATAACTTTTCTCTACCGTTCCATTCTCTAATAGCGCGCGGGAAGAAAGAACACCTAAATCGTTCCGTTTTCGATCTGATTTCTCTTATTTTATTGGGATGGTCATGTCTCCCTAAGTAGGTGGGTGCTAGCAAAATATTTTGACATTCATAAGTAAAAGTCGGTGATTGAAACTTTGCAATAGATCACGCCGCAATGAGTAACGTCTTTCTTTTAATGATTTCCACCCCAATTCGTGCAACATTTCCGTGACGCTTTCCCCCCCCCGTAACGTAATAAAACAAAACGAGCTGCCCTTCTCTGAACCTTCTCAATATCTTCCGTCTGTCCGACCTGGTGAGGGTCCCACAAGGGGCAACAGTACTCCAGGAGAGGACCCACAAGTGTGATGTAGGCAGTCTCTTTGGTGGAGCTGGTGCATCTTCTAAGCGTTCTGCCAATGAAACGTAACCTTTGATTCGCCTTCCCCACAATATTTTCTATGTGTTCTCTCCAGTCAAAGTTGTTCGTAATTGTAACTCCTAGGTATTTGGTAGAATTTACGACCTTAAGATTTGACTGATTTATCGCGTAATTGAAGTTCAGTGGATTTATTTTAGTGGTCATGTGTATTACTTCACACTTTTCTTTATTTAGTGTCAATTGCCAATTTTCGCACCAAAGTAGAAATTTTGTCTAAATCGCTTTGCAGTTGCTTTTGATCCTCTGTTGACTTCACTAAGCGATAAACGACAGCATGAAGGTGACGAAGCAGAAGGCTTGGGCCGCGGTGGCCGAGGTGGCTGAGGCTCTCCAGTCACGGTCAGCACGGCCACTACGGTCGGGGGTTCGAATCCCCCCTCGGGCATGGATATTTGTGCCGTCCTAGTTCGTAAGTAGTTCATAAGTAGTTTGTAAGTTTAGGGACTGATGACCCCGTAGTTAAGTCCCATAAGCTTAACAAACATTTGAACATTTGAACAGAAGGCTTGAGAATCGGCATATGGAGGCGGCCATCTGGTAGCCGGGAGCGCGCGTGGACAAAAGAGCAGGCGGCGCGCAGGTGCACCGCCGGGGCGTCGACCCGCGCGCGCCGGCTATGCTCTCCGAATCTGTATCGCGGTATTAGCCGCAGCCGCAGCCGCGCACAGCCGGCGCAAGAAGTGCCGTTTACTAGCCGCCGACTGCAAAAGGACAAGCCGGTCCGGGGACGCGGCCGCCGCCTCTGGCAAGAAGACGGCCGGGGACCCAGCCGGCTGCGGCACCGCAGACCGCGGCGGCCGACACAGGGTCGCCAAATTACAGGCGGCCGCGGGCCACGGACGTGGGGCCGCGTCTGTAAATAGCGACGTCCGCAGACCGCAGGCGGCTGCGTAGAAGCCGCACGGGATACGGTGCACGCTGCGCAGAGACGAGTTTCGCCCGAAACACCGGGCGAGTTCATTCCTTGGTTGCAAGGGGAGGCCGCATCAGTCCACTTCCTCCTGTCGGTCAGTGAGCTGGGGGCACTTCCCCTCCAGCGCTCGTTCATTGTTCCGGCCGCTACCCCCACCGCTTTCGCTCTCCCCACACTTGCCCCAGCCGTTTGCGCATCTACCGGCCAATTTATCCTGCTTGCACTCTACCAGGTGTGGGCAAATGTACAAATGTTTGTATAGCTTATGGGACTTAACTACGGGGTCATAAGTCCCTAAGCTTACAAACTACTTATGAACTAGCTAATACTAAGGAAGACACAAATATCCATGCCTGAGGGGGGATTCGAACACCCGACCGTAGTGGCCGTGCAGACCGTGACTGGAGCGCCTCAGTCCCCTCGGCCACCGCCGCGGGCAGATGTGGGCAAGTACAGGATTTTGGTCTGCGGGCCACTGAACTCGTAGAGATTTTGTGTCACAGTCCCGTCTCCACATTTTATAGAATAAGCAACTGTTTTTTTTTCTTTTTCTTTTTTTTTTTTCTTGTATGAAACCGCCACCGGGGGGCAGGGTGACAACGGTCTCGGCGTCGCTCTACAGCCGAAAGACGTACATGGCCGAGGAGAATTAAAAATATAAAGATGTAGACAATAAACTGTGACAATACTACATACAATCGAGACAATGCAGCTAATGTTAATTTATAAAAGTGATCGCAAGAAACACATGATAAGCATAAAATGTTGTCACAGTGGCCAAAATACACTGTAGGTTAAAACAACAAGTAGACAGTGATGACAGACGGAGACACTGTTTAGAAGACACACGCAACACTTGTTCTGCCGATGATGGCGGTTGTGGTCACTAAATTTTATTTTGTTTTTATTTTTCTGTATCACAATAGCACAACCAATGGATAAAATCGCGCAGGTTAAAATGGTGAACAGAGACCCCGCAAGGGAACGAGGTGTGGAGGGGCGGGAGAAAGAGAGAAGGGGTGGGATGGGAGAGGAGGGGTATAAGAACTCAAAGGGAGAGGAGTAGGAGGGAGAGAGACCAAGCGTGGGAGGGAAGAAGGAAGGGGAGGGAGAGGGTGCATATCATACATGGGGAGGGGAAAGAACTAAGATTGGTAGGAGGGATAGATATCAGGACGGAGGGCATTATGCAGGGGACGAAGGTGCTGAAAGTTACCCTCCAAAAGAATGTGGCGATTGTAGAGATCGTGGAAATTGTTTTGCTCTCTTTAATGTTCGTCTTATATGCTCCTTTCAACACACTGTCCATTCCGTTCAATTGCTCCTCCAGGTCCTTTGCTGTCTCTGCCAGAATTACAATGTCGTCAGCAAAACGCAAGGTTTTTATTTCTTCACCCTGAACTTTAATTCCTTCTCCAAATTTCTCCTTGCTTTCCTTTATAGCTTGCCCAATGTACAAATTGAACAACATTGGGGAAAGGCTACAACCCTGTCTTACTTCCTTCACAACCTCTGCATCCCTTTCACGCCCTTCAACTCTGATACCTGCCGTCTGGTGTTTGTACAAGTTGTAAATTACCTTCCGTTCCCTATATTTTACTCCTGCTGATTTCAGAATTTGAAAGAGAGTATCCCAATCAACACTTTCAAATTCTTTCTCCAAATCTACAAATGTAGGTTCGCCTTTCCTTAATCTATCTTCTAAGATAAGCCGTAAGGTGAGTGAGTATTGCCTCCCGTGTTCTTACATTTCTCCTGAATCCAAACTGGTCTTCCGCAACGTCGGCTTCCAGCAGCTTTAGCATCCTTTTGCAACCATGACTTATTCAATTATAATATATATTTTCCCCTTAAATCCCTAAAATTCCGCCTACAAAGAACAATATGTTATGACTTATGAAGCTTTCCCGGCGTATTTCTTCATCCAGTAACTTTCGGGTGTGCAGCCGGATCTCGTCGTCATTCTGACATGATATTTCAGCCTGGAAACGTCCGGCGATCTTCAGGTGAGTAGCGAGTACTGAAGAGCCACGGTGCAGTCGCGGTATTTCTAGTGGTTCTTGCGCATACCAAAAGTGCTGGTATGATTTTGCGCATGCGTTAGATGATGGGTCACGCGCGATACAGCTGAGTTGTATGTGCTGCCCTCGGTGGTGGAAGACCAATAGTCTTCTAATCATTGATAATCGATTGATGGTGTTGATTACGCTGTGACTGGATGATATTAATCACAGGATTCCAATTTTTGTCGACCTGAAAGCCGTTGTCACGATTTATAAGATTGTCGGCAAGACCGATTCTTTAATAAGTGAATCCCAGAAACTGGAGACTGGAGTTAAAATCTTAAGTTTTACTATATTCCATTGTGTCCCATGGAAATGCAGAGTTCTGCTACTGCCGATTTTGATGGTTGGAGTAGACGCGTGTGTCTTTCGTGTTCTACACATCGTTCCTGTACAGATCGTACTGTCTGGCCTATATACGCAGCACCACACTCACAGGGGATCTTGTAAACACCCGAGCCCGCCGAGGTGGCCGAGGGGACTGAGGCGCTCCAGTCACGGTCTGCACGGCCACTACGGTCGGGGGTTCGAATCCCCCCTCGGGCATAGATATTTGTGCCGTCCTTAGTGTTAGCTAGTTCGTAAGTAGTTTGTAAGCTAAGGGACTGATGACCCCGTAGTTAAGCCCCATAAGTTCTACAAACATTTGAACATTTTTTAAACAGCCGATTTTCTCAGTTGCAGATCATCTTTGACGGATCTTACTAAGGGCAAACTCATCGCAGGTGGACGGAAGATAACCTTGATTTTATTTCTCCTAAGCAACCTGCCTATTTTGGCGGACACATTTCCGGCAAAAGGAAGGAAAGTAATTGATCTGTAATCGTCATCAGTGTCCTCTGTGCGTTGCTTCTTGTTACTGTAGTTGCACATGGCCTTCTTTATTTGTCGAGAAGTATATATTCGTCAGAACGACGACGGGATCCGGCCGCACACCCGAAAATTACTGGATAAACGATATGTTATTTCGGTATGAAGCGGGTGTCTAAAGGAAGCTTTTCTAGATGTTAACAAATCGCGTAATTCGAACCTTATCATCCAGTAAAGTGAGGTCTTGCACCTAGAGATGACTGGAAGCGGCTTCTTAGCTTGAACGGCAGTGTCGGGGACACGTAGCATAGCGCCCGTTAGAGCAGGGTGTGAGTGCGGCCGCCATGACCTGCTCAACGTGTCCTGGGGTGTGGCACGCCTTGCCGCGGAACGCTGGTCGGCGTCCAGGCTGCTTATCGCACCGGATGCCTCTGGGACTCCCAGCGCCGCATATCGCGACAGCGGGCCTGCCCATCTGAGGCAGCTGCCAGCGCCGATGGATGAAGGCTGCTGGCTGGCACAGCGGGCGAGGTCGCGCCGATCAAGCGCCAGGCTCCTCGTCACACTGTGACAACCCAAGGCCGAAGCTGCCGAGCCTGGCTGGCCCGATGGGAACAGCATGCAATCACTCCCCCTACATCAATAACACTTGTAACATAGTGTAATGGAGAAACAATCCACTTATTTACCTAGTAAACGGACCATCAATAATGATAAAAAACCTTCATCTTACAGGCTCTTGTACTGGAGCACGTCATAGCGACATGTCTAGCAGAAACCAGTAGAGCTAGTAAATGGCGATAGCGCTGCAGATAGACTTGTCAAGTTCATTGCACTTTTAGTACTGATTAGAAACGATATTCCTTACAAACTCTAACATTATATCACTTGTTTCCATTACTGATATATGGAACACACAGCCATTTCCGTGACAACGACAATAAATAGGCACCATATAATGGAAACTATACGATAGTCCCCCCCCCTCTCTCTCTCTCTCTGGTGTTTCACTGTGTTTGCCTAAGTGTGTTTGTTATAAAGTAATAGGTGACGGAAAATTTTAATGCGGTAGGTCAACACAAGAAATGTTACACGTCCTGCGGAGCTATGAACATAGTTTATTGTATCATTTTCCAAAGAGTTACACCACAAAGATATAATTTTTAAATGGAACAATAGTTTTTTCTATCGTGCATTGGATTCGTTGAAACCAGCTGCGTCCAAATCAATTTAAACTACATTCCTATCACTGTTAGTTTGTGAGCTACAGCCCTTCAAAGTTTAGGGGGTGGAGGCTACGACAACGTAGCTAACTGGCTGGTGGTCATGAGACATTGGGCCGTGCCCCAGGGGTTAGCCACTCAGCTACGCTATCGCAGCCTCCGCCCCCGGAACCTTGAAGGGTTGTAGCTCCCAAACTAACAGTAATAGTAATGTAGTTTAAATTGATTTGGATGCAGCTGGTTTCAACGAATCCAATACACGATAGAAAAAAACTATTGTTCCATTTAAAAATTTATATCTTTGTGCTGTACCTCTTTGGAAAATTATACAATAAACTATGTTCATAGCTCCGCAGAAAGTGTAACATTTCTTGTGTTGACCTACCGCATTAAAATTTCCGTAACCTATTATTTTATAAGTTACAAAGGCAAACGCACTTAGTGAAACACCCTGTATATATAGGTAACTATCGTATATTTTCCATTATACGGTGCATAGTTATTGTCGTTGTCACTGAAATGGCTGTGTGTTCCATATGTCAGTGTGTTTCATAATTACTATACGATGGCTATATATATTAGGTAACTATCGTATAGTTTCCATTATACGGTGCATCGTATAGTTTCCATTATACGGCATATAATTATTGTCGTTGTCAATGAAATGGCTGAGTGTTACATACGTCAGTGTGTTCCATAATTACACCAACAAACTTGTAAGGGATGTTTCTATGCTCACTTTGTTCCTCAAGACACCTCCCACATCCCCTAGACATCTGTTGGTGTAGTAGTGGAATTCTGAAACACACTGACGTATGGGACACACACCCATCTCAATCTTCGACGTCCATTTATTGCGGGAAATATGCGCAGGACGAAATTTTCTGAGGGACATTTTTTTATTGCTAGCATTTGAGGAATCGCGCGCGCGAATTTAGATTCACTCTGTATATATTAGGAAATCGGAACACTAAGTTGAAAAATGAGGCCGCGGTGGAGTGGCCGAGCGCTCTCAGGCCCCTTTTTGCGGAGCGCGTGGTTGCTCGCCATCGGAGATTCGAGTCCTCCTCCTGGCGTGCGTGTGCGTGCGTTTTGCCTTTGGCGTAAGTTAGTTTAAGTAGATCATAAGCCCAGAGACTGATAACCGCAACAGCTAAGTTCCTTAGAGCAACAGCTAAGTTCCTTAGATTTACAAACATTTGAACAATTAGTTCGTGCTCTTCTGCAAGGAATAGTTACGAACAGCATACTGATCACGTTCATTGTACTTCATACTTTTGAACAAAATTAACTCACGTTAACGTTACTTTTGTGTCCCAGCCTCGTCGCCGCTTTTGTGTCTCGTTTCCGTCGTAGGTGTCGGTGGCCGAGTAGACAGACCGACACAGGAATAAAGGAAGCACGCTTGTGCAGGTACGGAGGTGAGCAGCCAGTGGGACAGCAGAAACTAGAAACACTAGAGTAAATTAGAACGAGATATATATTGCACAGAATTTATACAATACTTAACTTTTACATAGCTCAGTACTGCAGAATGCTGATACAGAGTTGAGCTAGAGGCCTGCCTAGTGCCTGGCCGATAGCCAAGTCTTCACTGGTGCCTATCTGATTCCGAAGTGTTAACTCGTTCCTATCTCAGTCCCAAGTGAACGATGTCGTTCAGTGGTGGCCACGAGCGGAGTTGTAGCAGAGGGCGCTCGTGGCTGACGTCGTAAGAACGCCGCGGCGTGCGTGCATGGCGGCGCGCGGCGAAAGTAGGTGGCGCACACTTTGGACTTGTGCGACACCACAGTTACTTTAAAAAATGCATAGTAAACCGTCAGCTGTTTATTGTATTTAAACCTTTACCGGTTTCGTATATTATCCATCATCAGAAGAGTAAAATTAAACAGGCTGAATGATAACTACATAGTTGATCTGATAAACTTAGCAGAGATCGAAGTATTCATGGTGTGAAAATAGTATATCTTTAATTTATATAGTATTATATACTATTTTCACAACATGAATATTTCCATCTCTGCTAAGTTTATCAGATCAACTATGCAGTTATCAGTCTGTTTAATTTTACTATTCTGAAGATAGATAATATCCGAAACCAGTAAAGTTTTAAGTACAATAAACAGCTGATGGTTGACGCTGCATTTTTTCAAGTATATTACGGTTGTTGACTCACACCTAAGCAAAAATTTGAACCATAATGTTAATTGTGGGAAACATAACTAGTTAAAACAATTTCATGAATCCTCCTTCCAGAATGAAAGTACCTTCAAACTACGTAAAATTTGACAAAATCAAAACGGTGAAAGGTTATTTGTTCCTATACTTCGAAAGTAAAATCCTTGAAACATGCTTCATTACATCGGAATGAAAACTGCGCATCACGCCCGAAGAGCTCATTATGAACGGGACATTAAACCGTAATTAACATTCCTTTCTAAACCTGTTTCTGTAAATCACCGCTTAGTATGCATGAAAGGTCAATTTTTTATTGTGCTGTATTATACCGACATTTGCTGTTCTATTACGGGCGGAGTGTGGCAATAATTATTACTCGATGCGTTTATGCATCTGTTTCAGCTGAATTTTATTTCTAGAGCTTTAAAAGACCCGCTAAGTGGGGATTCGCGGCCGCAAACTTGACTGCAACAACTCTCCTTTCCATTCGTAGTGTGCTATCTCGCCTCTACCTACACTACTCCTAACCTTCCACCAGCACCCTCTCGTCATCGCCTCCCAGACATAAATTAAAATCGTTCCCCTCTCCGGAACCATACGTTCCCCCCCCCCCTACCAACACCACCCAACCCTCCGCCCCTCCCCCAATCCAGGGCTCTCTACCCCCGTACTCTACCCATATCACACCCACTACTCTTCCCTCTTCTTCTTTTCAGATTTACTGCTCCCAAGACCAGCAATCCCCTCTTCGTGTCTCCCAACAGCCACTCCTGTCTCGTCAGCATCCACTACCATCCATCACCATCACTCATTAGTCTCCCTGCATCCTCCTCATTAACATCTGTAGGGCAAAAAACTTTATTTAAAGGCTGATTCTAGTTGTTCTACTCTCCTGTATCTTTTTCCCCGAAAGTGGGACCCATGGAGAAAAAGATAGAAGAGAGTAAACTAAGGTGGTATGGACACTTGCAGAGAAAAGGGAAAGAGTATATCGGAAACGCAGTTGAAGATATAAAGTTTGAAGGAGTGAGAAGGAGAGGAAGAACGAAGATGAGGCGGAGCCGGCCGCGGCGGCCAAGGAGACTGAGGCGCTCCAGTCACGGTCTGCACGGCCATTACGGTCGGGGGTTCGAATCCCCCCTCGGGCATGGATATTTGTGCCGTCTTTAGTATAAGGGAGCTGATAAGTAGTTTGTAAGTTTAGGGACTGATGACCCCGTAGTTAAGTCCCATAAGCTTAACAAACATTTGAACATTTTGATGAGGCGGAAGGATAAGATAGTGGGGGACCTAAGGGAGAAAGGATGGAAGAAGGAAGAAGCAGTGGATAGAGTATTATGGAGGAGAAGGATCCAGAAGAGTAACGCCGACCCTACTTGACGTGAGACAAGGCTACAATAAAGAATAAGAAGAAGATATGTAGATGTAGATGAGTGCATCGATATCAGAATAGAGAGTTAGAGTCGTATCGTCTATAATTTTTATTATTTGTAATTTTTAATTTTTGTTAGAAATGTTGAAAAAACACGAACTACAGTAAAACGTGAAGTAAGTCGTAAAACAAGGCAGTGCGGTTTTTCATTTATTTTAGTTTTTTTTTAATTGATAAATGTGAAACATCGAATTAAAATTTGTGGTACGGCTGCGAATCGAACCCGGATCTCCGTGCTTACTAGGCAGACGTTTCAACCGTTAGACCACCATACCCCTAACGATTAACGCCCTTTGGAATAGTCTAAATACGATTTCCCTCCACGTCACAAACTTTAATTCAGGTTGTGTGTTGCAAAGATAACTACCACTACTGCCAAGGCTCGCCATGTAGCGGAATAGCACCTCGGCAATGGACATATTGGAACAATCCCGTAAAGGCAGTGGCGTAACTAGGACGTGGCTTTGGGGGAGGGGGGAATAGATTTGCTTGGCGAGCAAAATTTTAGTCAGTTTCCAGACACTACCATCTACCACTTCCGTTGAAGAAACTAATTCACTCCCATCCAATGAAAGCTTATGGTAAAACACCCCAAGTTTCCAATCTTTAACTTTACCAGATTGCTGTTATACGATTTCTTCTTCTTTCTTTTCGGGTTCTGGGTGGGGGGGGGGGCGGTTTGTATCCCCCTCATCCCCCCCTCCCAGTAGTTACGTCAATGTGTAAAGTTGATATAAATATCAATTTAATACGCATAAACAATCCCTGAGACGGATTTTCGTCTAAAAATCTCAAAGACATTAATTGATAGATCTGAAGCATTGAATTAAAATTTGTAGTGCGGCTGGGAATCGAACCCGGACATCCATGCTTACTAGGCATACGTCTTAACCGTTAGATCACCACACCACTAACGATTAAGGCGCCTTGGAATAGTCTAAATACGATTTCCTCCACGTCACAAATTTTAATTCAGCTTCTGTGTTCCAAGGCACCTTAATCGTTAGTGGTGTGGTTGTCTAACGGTTCAGACGTCTGGCTAGTACGCATGGAGGTCCGGGTTCGATTCCCGGCTGCATCACAAATTTTAATTGAATGCTTCAGATTTATCAATAATGTCCTTGACATATTTGAGACGAAAATCCGTCTCAGGGATTGTTTATTTGTATTAAATTGATATTTTTATGTCCTTCCTCGGCAGTGTATTCCCTAGTTTCGGAAGCAATCCGCGTGGTAGGTAGGTAGCAGGCAGCGAGTGGCCCAGGTGGTGTGCGGGCAGGCACAGTAGCCGGCGGCGGCGTCGCCTCGACAAGTGCCGGCAAATTGGCCGCCGCGGCGGCGGCGACTGCGCATCAGGCAGTCCGACGTCCGTGCCGGCGATTCATTCAGCGGCCAGACAGCGGCGAGGCGCGGCGCGCGCCTGAAAAACAGGGGGGCAGAGGAAGGGGGCACCAAAAATCGCCGCGCATCCCGCCACCATTGTCTCGGCGTTGCGCAGTTTGCTGGAATCCGAAGCCACATAAATAATTCATACGCGCCGTGCCGCGCCGCGCCAGCGCTAACCAGATGGGAAGCAGCCGCCCCCTCCTCCCCCCGCGCCGTCCCGCGAATAACGAAACGCGAAACAGAAAATCATAAAGCGGCCGACACGCGCCTAATGGCGACCGCAGTTTTCCGGTTGCGCCCGACCTGCGCCGCCCCCGCCGCCCCCGCCCGCCATTTCCGCCGCCCACTGTGCTCTCGTGCCGGTTCTCTTATTTTTGCTCTGCAGGATCGCCGTTCGGCGCCCGATTTAATTTAACTACCCCGCAGCGCCACAGATTTCCGGAAAACCGAGATTTTATGAGCTTATTAAAAATTAGTAACTTGTTTATGAAACGTTTCCCTCCGCGTCTCTCTCTCTCTCCCTCTCTCTCTCTCTCTCTCTGTCTGTCCAATGTATCCTCTTTTTTCTCTCTCTCCATTTTTCTCCCTCCCCTCCCTGTCTGCCTGAATCTCTCTCTCTCTCTCGCTCTATCTATCTCGTTTTGTTTTCGTTTCGCGTCGGCCGCTGCGCACGGAAATTAATTAAAACGCGTCCAAGCAAGCGTGTGTATTTATTTTTCAGAAATGCGCGGCGACAGCCGTTTATTGCGACAGATCGTAATGCATTTCATTACGAGGGCCGTCGTTCCGCGTGCCGCCACGTTAATTTCACTGTTTTTAGTCAAATACGCGCCACGCCACTGAGGGGCATCACAAACAAAATACCTCCTCCGCCGTTGGAAAGGAAAAAAAAAAATTACATATATATACCTGATGTCATTAGACTGAAAGCTGATTATTTTATGAAATTTTACGAAGGATATTCGACTTCCTGCTATCTAAGAGTGGTCCTCTCTGTATAACAGTATAAAAACACAAATTTCCGCGCCTAAGAATTCTCCGTAAACGGAACTTTTTGTTTCGCTATCATCTCCATTTACTGCGTAACGTACTAAAGCTTAGTCAAGCCTTGTTACAGCAAGGTGGTGGACGCAGAGAACATGAGAACAGCCGCATTAACGAGGTATGGAGAAACAAACATCACACACGAAAAATGTTTCGTATGTTTAATATATCAAGGCTGTCCATCTGTACACCAGCGAATGTTGGACAGTACAAAAGACGACAACATAGCGGTTACAGCTTCATAAATACATCTCTTCGCTCATCGCGAATGGCTGGTTCAAATGTTTGTAAATCTATGGGACTCAACTCCTTTGTTATTAGTCCCTAGCTTACAAACTACTTAAACTAAGGTAAACTAATCTAAGGAAATCACGGGCTCTAGAGAATAACAAACCAGCGATCTAGAAAGAATAGGTACGTGAGAGAAAGTAGAAGTTGCAGGAGCAAGCAATGAAAACACCACATCGATAAAGGCCGCGCGGTTTGAGGCTCCATGTCACAAATTACGTGCCACTCCCTTCGGAGGTTCGAGTTCTCCCTCGGCAATTTGTGTGTGTTTTGTCCTTATAACAACTTATTTTAAGCAGTTTGTGAGTCCAGGGATCGATGACATCAACAATTTGATCCCTTAGGTTTACGAACATTTGAACATTAATTATGAGTTTTCCTGGATGACCTATGCCCCATAGACGTAAACAATCTCAAGTAAGTAAATAATTCTCCGGAAAATAATTTCTTTTTTGCTACGCTCTCACCACCGTCACTGCAATATTCAACTGTTCGTCAGTTTCAATAAGCCCAATTTCAACGCTACGCTCGCTGCTCTTCGACTCTCTGATCGTTCATTAAAATATTTGAACACTGTATCTTCAGGCGTGTAATAGTCACATTCTTTGTACATACTGCAAACATCAAGATTACAACACATTTAGAAGTATGATATTAATGGGCATAAATGGCAATACAAACAGATTTAACATGGATATATATAAAAATGACCGTCTCCGCATGACAGGTTACAATGTTATTAAAGATAATGAAATTCAAATGTTCAAATGTTTGTTAAGCTTATGGGACTTAACTACGGGGTCATCAGTCCCTAAACTTACAAACTACTTATGAACTAACTTATACTAAGGACGGCACAAATATCCATGCCCGAGGGGGGATTCGAACCCCCGACCGCAGTGGCCGTGCTGACCGTGACTGGAGCGCCTCAGTCACCTCGGCCACCGCGGCCGGCAAAGATAATGACCTTGACGTATGCAACCTTTGCAGAAAGGCTGGGAAACGAATATCCTAGAGGTAATGAGAGTATGTATCAATGGAAAAAATCAGGAATGAAACGAGCAATTTCAAGAACTCTCATTTCAGCGCAATCTTTTGTGTTGCTAAATTAGTAAGTATGAAACTTCTTTATTTTTCTTCCTTTATTTTTTGAATTATGTTTTTTAATATGTATGCATGTCTGAATTTCGTAGCATCAGTTTCATATTTTAGAGTAATTATATATTTCCTCTTAGTAAAAATAATAAATATGTAATTCTTTAACGTCGTTAAACATTTCGTGTAAAACCAAAGAGCTTTGTCAAGAAATGTGAAAAACTTGACAGATATAATACCATTGAGGGCTAACATAATCCGAGTTTTGTGCTAATCAGGTTTTCTCGCTTCGTCGTGACTCAATGATGTACTTAGTAGTGTTCAAGTCAGTGACTGATTTTTCCTTTTCTGGCGGATATTTGGATAACCAACAAAGTATTTTTTTTTTCCAGATAAACTTCTGTGAAGTATGGAAACTACGAGATAAGGAACTGGTTGTCGTATAGCTGTGAGGACGAGACGTGAGTAGAGAACGGATAGCTCAGTTGTCCACGAAAGGTAATGGTGCTGAGTTCGAATCCCGGACCAGCACACAGTTTTAATCCGCGCGGAAGTATCATATTGTACTTTTCATTATTCCAATGTAGTGCACAATACATGGCTATAAACAGCCAGTTACGAGCTAAGTTGCATGTTTACCTGTGAGCATTTTCTGCCTAATGTCACGCCTCGAAATATATAGCAATATTAAAATAATTCAAGAAAGATGACAATGCGCTACAAAACTCCTGTGTTATTCGCTCATCAGGTTCAATAAATAAATATCTCTGCTACTTTTATTATCACTTAACTTTGAAGAAATTTATCTTTTGTTTCTTACTCCTCAGTCAATAACTAATACAAATTTGGATCTTTGTTTTCTACCCTCATTATGAGCCGCCTTTCTGCCTTTTTTTTTTTTTTTTCCATTGGTACCCTTTTGGACTTACTCTTGGATTTGTCTACCTCATCCTAGTGACTCTTCGCAACAAGTACTTCCAAATACAAACGCTGCAAAGCATTGTGAAATGCATAGCAAAGGTTGCTTGCTATACAACTAAAAAGGGTGAGAAGTATTTAAACCGCAAACTCTGGGATGTCGTAGCGGAGATGAAAACAAATATTTTTTCCTATGAGGAGTATTTAAACCGGCAGAGGAAGAAGATTTCTCTGGTGGCAAATTAATTAAACCAACAAACACTTTTCCATATTTTTATTACTAGGAGACAATAGATTAAAACAACCCAATTTCAGTTACAGTAGATTTTCAAAAATGCCTCCATTGACACGTAAACAAAGGTTACCCCGTCGGATCATGTTCTGTCTGACACGGGCAAAACCCCCAGGAGTATCCTGAATTATACCTGCTGCTGCTACTCTCCGGGCAACCAGATCCTCTTCCGATGCAACAGGAGTTGCGTAAACAAAGATTGTGCTTCTCTTCCCACACAAAATTCCAGAGGGGGACATATCTGGGGATCGAGTAGGCCATGGTACGAGACCACTTCTGCCAATCTACATTTCTGGGAACCGTCGGTCCAGGAATCGACGCACACGACGAATGAAATTTGCCGGCTCCCCGTCATACGTTGTCTTGTAGGGAACGGGACGTCTTCCAGCAATTCTGGCAATGCTGTGCCGAGAAAATAGTAATAATGCCTGCGATTTAATACCACCTCCACCGGTTTAAATATTCCTCATAGAAAAAAAATGTCATTAGGGAAAAATAATTGTTTTGGTGTCCCCTATAACCTCCTAGAGTTTGTCAGTTTAAATACTTTTCACCCTGTATATTAGGGGTTATTCTATATATTCGCATTTGGAGAAATGTCTGTCTAAATTTTGATGTGCAGGATGCAATAACTCAGATCTCGAGTTTTTGATCGCTAAGAAAACTATACTTTTTGGTTATAGTATATTTCTGTATTTCTCACATAATTATGGTTGCTGGGACTTCAGAAGTCAAGTAACCGTGGTAGGTTTGGCACGTCTCGTCCACCCTTTCTATCAGACTCTCCATAAATTGCCCCGCTTTCACCTGCACTGAACATCACAATCCAGACATTTTTGTCTTTTTTCTTCAACAAATACACACCGATCAGTATTTCTTCGAGTCGTGATGGCCGCCATACATGAGTGCACTGACAACGGAATTTGAGCTATTGTAGTCGGAAGTAATGGTCTGATGAGAGCGCGTCCCGCGGCATACAGATCCCGCCGACCCCGCGACGCACACACCGGATCTGGCGTCGTGAAAGCGGAATCGCGGTATTTGTATTCTTTGCGGCGGCCTCGCATCGTGCGGGGACATCTGTAGTCACAGCGATGGATGGCTTTGTGTGCTAAACCGTCGACAAATATTCCCTGTCAGAAACGCCGAGCGGCGTAGTTTTGCCGCATGGAGTAACTCGTCTCTGTCTCTGGAGAATTACTCGACTGTGAGCCTTTCACGTTAATAAAACAGAAACAAAACACATTTTAATACTACAGCATCATCCCACTCTCTCGGATATTTCAATGAATAATGACTACCAAAGTTTTGGTGTTTCATAACTGAGCGATTGTCTATACCAGTGATTTCCAATCCCTTCAAATATGCGATCCGCTTCCAACTAAAAATATTCTGGTGACTCCCTACTACCCCCCTCCCAAAACTAACAAAACTGCATTTGTTATCTGAAAGACAACGAATGTAAATTTTTTCTGTCGATACTGCTTTCTTATATATTGTTAGACGTTTGTATGTGTATTTCTTGGATGACTGGCATTCTCTTTTTACGTGGTTTCCAATAGAAATATATATTTTGCATAACGAGTGTTTCACAGTTTCGGCATGATTCAGAACCGAATTACGTTCATTAACAAAGGTTCCAAAGAATAGAAAAGTTTTAAAGAAGTAATTTTTTTAATTTATTAGAATTATTGGATTATGTTCGTTTACCTATCTAGTGATTGATGGAAATACTCGAAGTTTTGAAGCTTTGCGACTATTCATCGTTAACGCATGTAATATAAAATATTTACGTTGTATTCAATTCAGAACTAATGTTAATAAAAGTAATTACTTAATTTTAACAAAAATAATACTTTCGTCAGGCCTATGTTTTTGTATTAGGGAACCCGTAGTACTGAGACATGGTCTGGTCTGGTTATTTTATGGTGCCAGTACTTCTGCGACCCCCTAACAAGTCTTTACGACCCCCTTGGGTGTCGCGACCCACAGATTGAAAAACAATTGCCGATACAAACTGGTTTGAAACCAGACAAATTAAGGCGTTCTAAGCAACAGAGTTTCTCTAATGAGTCGTCAAAGCAACAAACGAAAAATGGGCCAAACCTACACAAGAGTGACGAATGTAATGTTATAGTACAGTCAAGTACGGAAGTCATTAGAGCGCGGTAGTGATATAAATAATACGTTTCAAAAGGTTAAGTACAGAATCGTGATTTCATTGGTCTTGGTGCTTCGTTCTTATTTGAGCTAACATCATGGCGTGAAACATTATTTTAGGTTGCACCATTTCCCATTTGTTATGGCTATTAGAACATCTTTTCAACTGCAATTATGTTATCTTTATATATAAAAACGAATAGCTGTACGGGAGTCGCGGATAAACGCACAAATAGGTTGGCCGATTTGAATTTCTTTTTCTTTTGTTATCTTCAATACAGGGGTGGTTTAGGAGAAAAAAGAATTAGGAAAACCCAATGAAGCAGCTCAAAAGTAGAACGAGGAAAAAATCTAAAACTCTATGCCTATTACCCTGTCGAAGTGCTTGGGAGCTGCAGCCAAAGGAAGAATAAGGGGCACACTGCTACTCCTTTGATGCGTCACAGTAAGAGGGTGAGTCACTAAATAAGTCGTAAACTGAGGTTGGCCGCCAGTACTGTGCGCTGATTTGGGGTATTTCTCCATCACTACGACACATCCATCTTGTGGGTTTCAACAGTTTAAGGAACCAAATAAAGTTACAGCTCAAGAGCGTCACTTATAGGATGCAAACGCTGCCATAAATATTTCCAAGCTCCAGGCTTTTAATGCCTTCTCTAACGATGGAAAGAGTGTTAAGATTTACAGGTGGACGCAGCTGATGAATAAAGTAAATTTCAGGCTTGTAAACACAGTATTGACATATCTACCCCAGTTTACGAATTATATACTGACTCACCCTCGTATTAATACGTCAATACGAAAATTGACGTACCGATTTTTAATCTTATCCATTTTATTTATAAAGAAGAGTCCCTTTGTGTGTGTTGTGTGTTTGTTTGCGTTTCATGCAAATAAACAGCACACTTGATCTTCAAAAAAAATACAAACGTCACTTCCTAAATAAAATTTTGTATGGTGGATGGTGGAAGGTAGGCCAGTATAACTTTACTTACAGACGTCGACTAATACCTACAGTTTTATTGCTATCTTGAATAAATTTCGCACACTTCACCATCACAACAAGGGTGTTCCTTACAACATACTTTGACACCGTTTTACTAAGTATTAGAAATTTCGCTCACATATGAATTTTTCCGTGGAGAGGGTTTTAATAAATCACAAGTCAGCGTATGGTGCAGTTAAAAGGGTACTTTGCAACAAACTTAGACATTGTTTCACTGATCACTACGAAATATCACAGATTTATGTGAGTTTTCATAGATACGGGAGGAGAGGCATATAAATGGATTAAGTCAAAGTGAAGATTTTATCCAATAATGATTAAGGTTCTGGTTAAACTAAGGACATTCCGAGATTCGCTGGACGTCTAAGCAGAGTTGGACATAAAAGCTGATACTATTTTCTTATGTAACTGTCAAAAAAATGTTGAATGTTAATAAACCTATTGAATCGAAATGCTATGGTCATCGGTCCCTCCACGTACTAACTACTTAAACTAACTTTCCCTACGACAATACACACACACAGAGAGAGAGAGAGAGGTAGAGAGAGACTTTCCGGAGTGAGGACTTGAACCTCCGGCGGGAACTGCCGGCCACCCATTGCTTAGCATGGGGCACTTAACCGTCATTACCTTGTTTGTACGTTAATTGCAGGAATCCTTTATGTAAGTACAGTCAAATAACCCTAAAGGAGGCGTTTATTTAATTTTTCGTGAAGAAATTTTAAACATCTTCTAATGAATTACAGATGTCGACTACATCTACACACTCCGCAGTGCACCGCAAACTGCTTGGCGAAGGGTACATTGTACCACTACTTAGCATTTCCTTTTCTATTCCACTCACAAATAGAACGAGGAAAAAAAGAATGTATATAGGGGTCTGCATGTACCCTAATTTCTCTTATTGTGTCTCTGTGATCGTTACGCGAAATGTAAGTAGGCGGCAGGAAGATCGTTCTACACTCAGCTTTCAATTCCGGCTCTCTAAATTTCCTCAACATAATTTTCCGAAAAGAACGTCGTCTTTCCTTCAGCGATCCCCATTTGCTTTCCCGGAGCATTTCTGCGACACTGGCGCATTGGTCGAACCTACCAGTAACGAACCTAACTGCTGCCTCCAGACTGCTTCCATGTCTTCCTTTAATCTGATCTGCTGCGGGTTCCAAACACTTGAGCAATGCTCAAGATGTGGACGTACAAGCGTCTCATACGCGCTATCCTTTACAGATGAAGTACATCTTTTTTCAAGGTGCGAAATAGGCCGAGAAAAAAAAAGAAGAAAAAGGAAGGGAGCTTACGGTTTAACGACGCATCAACGGTATGGTCATTAGAGATGGAGCTTACGCTCCGATTTTCGGGAATAATAGTGAGAAACCGACCGTGTCCTTTGAAAGGAACTATCCCAGAATTTTCCTAGACTGATTCTGCGAAGTCACGGTAAACCTAAATCCGGCTTTTTGCTAGTAGCCTCCCGATTAGTCGAGAAACCAGTTTTGCTCTTTTACTTCTTTGTCTCTGGCCATGACATAGTCGCCCTTTTTGAACTGTCATTTTACTAGGTAAATAAGCCTTAAAACATCCAAGGTTAGGTGACAGATGTTTTACATACACTGGTTACAGTTCCACGAATGTTGTGATTAAAATATGTCCATTTCGTTGTGGTTTTCAGCCCGCAGACTGGTTTGATACAGCTCTCCATGCTACCCTGGCCTTTGGAACCCTTTTTATCCGAGAATACGAATGGCAACCGAAAACTTTTGAATCTGCTTACTGTATTTGTCCCTCAGTTTCCCTCTACAATTTTTACCCCACACACTTCCTTCTAGTGCTAAGTTGACGCCGGCCGCAGTGGCTGATCGCTCTGCGGCGTGCCAGTCACGTTCTGCACGGCCGCTGCGGTCGGAGGTTCGAATCTCCCCTAGGGCATGGATGTTTGTGCCGTCTTTAGTATAAGTTATTTCATAAGTAGTTTGTAGGTATAGGTACTGATGACCCCGTAGTTAAGTTCCATAAGCTCTACAAACATTTGAACATTTTTTTAGCTAAGTTGACGATTCCATGATGTCTCAGAATGTGTCCCACCAACCTATCCCATCTCTTAGGATAAGCCGGAAACTCCTTTTCTCCCCAATTCTCTTGAGTACCTCTTCCTTAGTTACGTGATCTACCCATCTAATCTTCATCATATGTCTCTAGCACCACATTTCGAAAGCTTCTATCATCTTTTTGTCTGTAGTTCTTATCGTCCACATTTCACTCCCATACAATACTACACCCAACACAAATGCTACCAGAAAGGACTTCCTAACATTTAAACTTTATTGAATGTCAGCAAATTTCCCTTCTTCAGAAACGCTTTTATTCCCACAGGCATTCTGCATTAACAGTAAATGTCGAACTTTAGATTTTTAAATATCTACATCTACTTGTACATTATTGCTGCAAAGCACACTTAATACATGGCAGAGTGTTCGCGGAACAGCTTTTGTAATATTTCTCTACAGTTCCGTTTTCTAATAGCACGCGGAAAAAAGGAACGACTGAATCCTTCCGTTTTCGATCTCATTGCTTCTCTTATTTTGCTATGATGATCATGTTTCCGTATGTAGCTGGTACCTAACAATGTATGTCCTCAACCGCAGGAGAAAGTTGCGAAATATATGAGAACAAAGTATTGATACAATAGAACGATGACTCTTCACAATGGGCAGTGGATGACTCATCAATGAGATTCATACTTCATTGTATTTGAGATTTTTATTTGCAACTGCGGATTTAGGGTTCATTATATGACGTTGTCTGGTCATAAGACACAATTAACCGTTTCAAGTTTTTATTTATTTATTTACATTAATTGTAGAATAAAGCAGCCCAAGAAGTTGCCGGCCGCGGTGGCCGAGGGGACTGAGGCGCTCCAGTCACGGTCCGCACGGCCACTACGGTCGGGGGTTCTAATCCCCCCTCGGGCATGGATATTTGTGCCGTCCTTAGTTGTAGCTAGTTCATAAGTAGTTTGTAAGTTTAGGGACTGATGACCCCGTAGTTAAGTCCCATAGACTCTACAAACATTTGAACCCAAGAAGTTGCACTTGAAATATAAATTAAGAAACCCTGAGACGGTTTTTCGTCTCGAATATGTTCAAGACATTGAAGATGAAGGTGAAGCAATGAATTAAAATTTTTGTTGCGGCCGGGAATCGAACCCGGACCTCCATGCTTACTAGGCAGACGTCTTACCGTTAGATTTCGCATATTGCTTTTCAGTTACATGGTTATTTTAAAAAGGAAGAGTAGGCTTCTAAAAATGCCTCCTGTACGAAGAAATCGAAGCGTCAATATTAAAATAATATTAGCAGGTATAGCATCCCTCCAAACCGTATCTTTCTTTTTTATTTTAAGTCAGTCATTTAAAGTAACAAGTCTAAGTTTTAATAATGTATATCGATTACTTGTAACATATTTTAAAACTTACTCATTTCGTAATTAATGTTCGGTAGGAAGTGATACAACACACCCCATCATCTTTTACACACGTTGCAATTTTTCGTTTGCAATGACAAAATGTAATTATTCACACTCATAACCGTTAATACATCGGCCGCGATTTGTGTTGTGAGGAATTCAACTGATTGTTGGCGCCAATGTGTGGACACGCTTGCAAAAACATTGGCCAGTGTTGGCTCCAACGTTGCTACCAATGTGTGGACGCGGAGTAAGAGTGGAAGAAGAACAGGAAGAGAAAAGGTTCGAGTCTGAGTATCGCCTCGCGTGTTTCTATAGTTCCCGAAACCGAGGTTAGCCTTCACCAGTTTCTCCATTGTTCTGTACATAATTAGTGATAACAGTATAAACTTGTCTTTTCTATACAGCAATTCTTAACTCCTTGTACCGTTTGAGAGTGTGCGGTAGGAGGTGGTCGGCCAGTATTTAAGCGGCGGGCTCACAAGAAACACTTGTGCGCAGAGGATGACAGCTCATTAAAAGCACATTACCTCGGCGAGCAGCGAGCAGCTAGCGCTGGCGGCAAAAACAGGCGCCCTTGTCCCGCGGCGACAGGTGCGCGCCGCGCCTGCAATGCCGACAGCTGCCTGCGTGCCTCTGGCTGTGAATGGACCCAGCCCAGCCGCTCTGCACTTCCTCATTTGTCACTCCCTGTTTACAGCCAGCGCAGCTGCCCGACACTTCGTTAAAAGTAATAGATATAGAGCAAACTAAAGCAGCAAAACGCCTGGGATTCCTCCTAATGTCGTATGCTTGTTACGATCATTACCCCAGCGGCGCAGATAATCTATTGTTATGGAAGGGGAGACGCGGGACGGGAATACAGGTGGATAAGAAAGAGTCTGTAGCGGTTGTATTGGACGCCCTTACAGTGCAATAATCTTGGCGGATATCCAGAACCTCCTTTGCAGTTGTGAAAACCTTCACGTGAGCATTGCAACCAGCATTGTGGCAGTTCTCCGAAAGGCTATTCTGCCACTGGATAGTCCAGAATTTGACCCACTTCATACTCGACCATTTGACCGTAGGAAAGCTCGAGGTGTCTCTGTAGCATGGCGCCTGTTTGCATCGTCTATTTGCATCAAGAGTTCATACTAAACTATGCCTGATGGCTGTAAACGTTCCCTATTAATGACAATGGCACTCTGGCAGCTGCATCACTATGCTGTCTTTTAGCAGGCGATGGTGAAATCCCCCCCCCCCTTCCCATATGGCATCTGCAGTATAATCGGCTCAAAATCGACTTCTTTGTTTCCAGATATGCTAATTTTTTTGTTTGTAACTTGATTCCATAAAGGAAATTGCGCTATCCCCCACATTATTTCAATAACATAAATAGTTTCCGCTTGGTGGGCGATGTGAATAATTTATTTTTCAAAATTCACGTATCGATTTCGTTCTATGATAGAACATCATCAGTGCAGAAATGGAAGTCATGCAGAGTACATGAGTCATCATGACTTCCAATTCTGCACTGATGATGTTCTAACATAGAAGGAAATCGATATGTGAATTTGGAGACATAAATATTTCACTTCGCCCACCAAGCAGAAACTGCTTATTTTGTTAATATCTTTTTATTTCATGCATTGTATGAAATAAATTCTAAAATAAAAAAAATCATATAAGGGCCATTCAAAAAGTAACTAACTGGAGGCATAATTACAGAAACCAGTACCTGTATGTTAGAAGTATTGACCCTGGCTGTTGAGACACTTGTCCCACTGTGACACAAGGCGGTGAATGGCAGTATCAAAAAATTCCCGTGGGTGCGATGAGAACCAATTCCGCAAGAACATCTGGACGTCGTCACCCGAGGTGAATCGTTTGCCTCTCAGAGTTTTTTTTTTTAAGGGACCAAACTAGCGTTATTGCAGAGAAAGAGTTCTGGACAGTACGAAGGGTGCCTGAGAGCCTCTCATTTGTATTTCTGGAGGAGTGACGCGAATGTATTGGCCACATGAGGTATTCCATTGTCGTGAAGCAGAATGACTCCATAAGTGAGATTGCCTGGTCGTTTTGATTTGATCGCTTGGCGAAGCGTGGTCGAGGTTTGCGAGTAACGCTGGGAATTCAATGTTGTCCCGTGCTGCAGGAAGTGAATGAGGAGGATGCCATCTTGGTGCAAAAAAGAGTTAGCCTAAACTTTCCTGCACTCGTATGGATGGCCTTGGTATTTTTTTGGTGGTGGTGATCCTTCTCTACCACTGGGACTTTCTCTTTTTGATTGTGTTTCGAAGTGATGAGACCATGAGTCATCTCAGTGCACCACTCGTGCCAGGAACGCATTCCCTTTCCGATCATAGCGCTGCAGATAAACAAGACCCTGGCCCCTTCGACATATTTACTGCTGTGGTTGAAGGCTGTGGAGCATCCAAAAAATGTTCAAATGTTTAAGCTTATGGGACTTAACTACGGGGTCATCAGTCCCTAAACTTACAAACTACTTATGAACTAACTAATACTAAGGACGGCACAAATATCCATGCCTGAGGGGGGATTCGAACCCCCGACCGTAGTGGCCGTGCAGACCGTGACTGAAGCGCCTCAGTCCCCGCGGCCACCGCGGCCGGCTGTGGAGCATCCATTTGGCAAACAATTTGCTCAAGTGTAGTAGTTTCTTCATGCCGGTGCGAACACTTACGACGCTCATTCCGACCATGGCAGCTATGGCTTTCAACAATCACTTACCGGGGTACCAAACGTAAGAGCCAACTGATACGCTGCTGCCAACCAATCACAATCTTACATGTATGATATCGGTATTAGATAACAGAAAAATTCACAGAATATAAGGGTATACAGTCAGCAGCATCCAACAGATAACCGCCCTGAAGAGGACCATGTGGTGTCGCACAAGTCTAAAGTGCGCGCCACGTACTTTCGCCGCGCGCCGCCATGTACGCATGTCGCGGCGTTCTTACGACGTCAGCGACGAGTGCCCTCTGCTGCAACTCCGCTCGTGGCCACCACTGACCTGCATCGTCACTTGGGAATCAGATAGGCACCAGTTAAGACTTGGCTATCGGATAGGCACTAGGATTCATCAGTAGGCAGGCACATATATAAACTATGTATCAACATTCTACTAGTCTGCTGCTCTCGAAGTTAAGTAATGTATTATTTCTTTGAAATATATCTCTTATAGTAATCTAGCTTAGTGTTTCTAGTTTTTGCTGTCCCACTGGGTGGTCACCTCCGTACCTGCACACGCGTGCATCCTATTGCCCTGTGTCGGTCTCTCACTACTCGGCCACCGACACCCAGGACAACCGGCGGAAACGAGGCACAAAAGACCACTGCACAGTGGTCGAAACGTCGGCAATTCATTTGCTAAGTATTAAAAAATTACGCTGCCTAATACCCAGAATTGTTTTATTCAAAATAGTCTTGCGATGTTTTCAAAACTGATTAGGAGCTTGCACGTCATGTTGTCGCAATGGACGAGTCAATCGTAGGAAGTCTGCAGTAAATCCGTGATGGAAACGCGGCGGTGTCGGTCTCGTCGTGAGCGGCTAGTGAGGTGAGAGGCGGGTGTCAGTGAGTAACGGCGCGTTTAAAAGCCGCGGCAGCCGCGGCAGTCGCGACCTCGGCCACGCGTAGCGCGCAGAGGGCTCATCTTTATACAGCAGCTAGGCGGGCGCCGGGCGTCGCTGATTTGTATCCCAGATGCGCGGCCTTGCCTTTCGCTCGCGCGGCAGGAGGAAGTGGCAGTTCCCACGGCTCGCGCTCTGCTTTCACACGCCAGGGCGCCTCAATTAAGCGGCATCGGGAGCGCCGGCTAATAGCAGAGCCTCGGCCGCAGCCGCAGCGGGACCACCAATTAGGGGACTGCAGGCCGGACAGCCCGAGCGCCGCTGAGCAAACTTCCTGCCGCTACCTGCCACTCTGCCTTTCTCACGCTGGGTCGCCCAGTCCGGCTGTATCCGATCCTCCACTGTGTCGTCAATACGTTGTCGGTGCTTTCTCTCTAGACTACGATTGTATAAGGTAAAGCAGTCAACAATCTGAAGATTGGTTTGAACACCATAGTGCATTACTAGGCATGGTCCTGTTTGGAGGTGGTATGCCGTTGCCTTCCTCCGACCTTCAAACTGACTTACCCAGCCAGTTATAGGCGGACCTACAGTTTAACGTGGCTTCCGAACCACGGTGCTACTGCCGGTATACTGCCAGAGGTGAAAGAAGTGGAAAGTGACAGATAAAATTCTAGGACCTGGCGGGGATCGAACCCGCGACCTTTGGATGTGTAAGTCTGGCACTCTACCACTGTGCAACCGAGGCGCTAGGATTGTATATAAATATCGAAATAAATAGGCGATATTGTTTGTAATGATATATCGATTTATCGGCAATAGACTTCCAATATCAAATGTCGATTCTTTTTCTTGCAACTTTCAGTAAATACACTGGTAAAAACAAATAGGAGATCAGATGGGTTCTCTGGATTCGGAAGTACGTTCATTGGCAGAAATTAAAAAAAAAAAAAGGTTAGACGTCTTTCTGTCGGTTCTACGAAGTGCGGACAGCAAAATTACGGCAACCGAGATAGTGGTAATAACAGAAACTTGCTGCAGATCTGGTTGTGTTGACTTATGATCATCTACGAAACTAATTAAACAAGTAATTGCGTTCAGATATCGTAGTGAGCAGATAGTGCAATGTAGACTTGCGCATTCGCGATCGGGAGCGCTCTTTTAGTTCGTCCGCTTCCAGTGAAGGCTGAGCGGCGTGGTCTGCGCGTGCAGGTGGAGGGGTAAGTTTCCTCACCTAGCTGTCAATACAAGATTCACTGTGACATTTCTTCCTTTATTAATCTGAAAACATTGTAGGCCTTGTAGCATGTTGAATTACAAAGGATATGAAAAATTGTTTGTACTTCGTGAAGTACGTAATATATGTGCAATGACTAGTATGTGGTTAGCGAAAATTCAGCTTAATCATATATTCAGCGAAGGGAAAGAGACACGTTAATTATCCGAATATATCATACAGGACATGTATAATTAGTTCACAAGTTAAGAGACATTTTTGTTAATTGCTTTTGCTGATATTGGTCGCCAAACTCCGAATGACCTGCCTGTCACCAGATATGTCATAGTTACACCTGGTGTCATTTCGCCCGCCACTTATTAACGTATTGTGCTTCCAAGTTTTAAGTTCCATTAACATTAATAATTCTTCTTACGATGCAGGTCTCATCCGAAATTAGTTTATAAAATCTTTTGCGTTCGTAGTAATAAAGTTATTCACTAAATTATTATCAAAGAAGTCTGTCCTCTTTCACCCGTTATATGGCCCGATTCCTATGCCTGTATACGAGTTTTAACTGATATAATTGCAAAACATGCTTTCTTTTCGATGATGGGGGTGATGAACATATTTAAATCGCGATGCCAACTGACAACATTACTGACAGTATGAGAGTGACTTCACTATACTGAAGGCCTAACAGAAGTTCAAAGTTTGTGTAACTAAGGAACCAAACTGCAAAGGTCAACGGTTCCTGGACTTACACACTAGTTAAACTAACTTATCCTGAGGAGAACATACACATCCATGCTCGAGAGAGGACTCGCTGCCATAACCGCGTGGGAGGGCACACCAAACAAGTTATGTCAGTTTAATACTGACTAGAGACAACCTTGACGTCGAGCATTCGGAAACGCACGAAACAATCCTGAGAATAACAATCTATCTACGTAACTACTGTGAAATTAGCATTTAAGTGGCTCACTGAGGTTTCATTCAACCATTGTCAGACTGTTTCTTCTTCATTCCAACTCCGAATAGCCTGAGGGAGAAACAAACACATAAATCCTTCCTTTAGAGCTCTGATTTCGGTTACTTGATAATGATGATTGTGGTGTCGCACAAGTACAAAGTGCGCGCCACCTACTTTCGCCGCGCGCCGCCATGCACACACGGCGCGGCGTTCTCAGGACAGCCACGAGCGCCCTCTGCTGCAACCCCGCTCGTGGCCACCACGGAAAGACAGCGGCACTTGGGACTGAGTTAGCAACCAGTTAGGACCTTCGTAATCAGATAGGCACCAGTGAAGACTTTGCTATCGTACAGGCACTAGGCAGGCCTCTAACAACTATGTATCAACATTCTGCAGTACTATGTAAAAGTTAAGTATTGTTACATTCTGTGCAATATATATCTCTTTCTAATTTACTCTAGTGTTTATAGTTTCTGGCTGCTCCCCTCCGTACCTGCACCAGCGTGCTATTTTTGTTCCTGTGTCGGGCTCATTCCACTCGGCCACCGACACCTACGACGAGGCTGGGACACAAAAGCGGCGACGAAGTTGGGACACAAAAATGATCATTCCTGAAAATTTATTTGGAGATCAATAAAATATTTCGCATTCAGAGAAGAAACATGGTGACTGAAATTTCATAAACAGTTCTTGCCTCAACAAAACACTGCTTTCCCTTAATGACTGTAATTTCAATAGTCATGAAATCAAAAAAGACAATGGTCTGTGTCATTTACATGCAAAAAGTTGCGTTATACAACAACTCATATTTTAATAAAAAGAAACGAAATAACAAAGATATCATACCACCGGAGGGAAATTATAAGTAATGCAAGTATCATATGATTACATTTTCAATCAAAAACAATGGTCCAGGGGATGATGGGATACAGGCAGAAATTATACATGAGGGAGGTGAAACATTACGTGAGAGGCTTCACCAACTGATTTCAGGTATTTCGACTTCAGAGAACTTATCACGTAAGTGGAAGGCAGCAGTGATATGCCCAATTCACAAGAAAGGAGATAAATGGTCTGTGACTACTACCGAGGAATAGCTCTGCTCAGCATCTGTTACAACATTTCATCCCACTGTATGCTGGAAAGGATCAAACCTATCGTAGAAGACGTGATAGGAGAGTACCAAGAAGGTTTCCGTACATGGCAGTATACAGTGGATCAGTTATTTGTATTAAGGCAGTTTACTGAAAAGGTACTGGAGCATAATGAAGACCTTCAAGGACTATTTGTAGATTTTAAGGTAGTTAATGACTGCGACCATCGTGAGAGCATAATAAAGTGCATCGGGGAGTTTGAGATGCCCACGAAGATCATCATCCTGGTTAAATATGACTGAGCGAAACATGTGGCAAGGCAAAACTTGACAAGTCACGAAGTGCTTGAACATCGCCAACTCCTTCCAATGTCATTCTGGGGAAGGTCGTACAAGAAGCAGCCAGTAAAACTTTCCATGGGATTCCAGTGGGAAGGATAAAAAGTCACACGTCTTGCTTTTGCAGATGTTATCGTACTGTCCGGCTCGAAGGAGGAATTTCAAAGGATGAGCGAGGTTTTACAGTATGCAGGCAGTAAGCTTGGACTTCTTGTCAGTGAACAAAACACAGAATATCTCCTGATGAGACGGGGTGAAGCAGGGGCAAGAGGACATATACAGCCACTGGTAGTTTGGATCCGTAAATACAACAGAGAGAGGGAGTTGAAGTACCTTGGTTCAATATTTACAGAAACGGGATCTTGTGAGGCACAGATTAATGCCAGGGTACAGACAATAATCATTATTATGATAGGCTTGTCCAATTACTCAAAGCTCAAAACCTTACAACAGCGGTTAAAATTAGACTGTACAAGACGTTAATTCATCCAGTAGCAGTATATGAGTGTAAAAGTTGAAACTCTGAAACACGACCATAGAAATGTACTTATATTCAAAGCGAAAGTCCTGAGTAAAATAATTAGTCCCGAGCAAGACGGAAAAACTAGTTAATGTAGGATCTGCCACGATGAAGAATTAGATCAAATGTACGGGCAATCAAACATAGTAGGAATGATCATTGATATGGTCCCTAACAGGTAGTTGACAGTTTCAAAGCGGATGCCTTGATATGGTTGGTCCCTTGCGGAAATCCAGGATAGGCTGCAAGAGGAACTAATGGGCAGAGGACACTGCCATCGTAGTGTGGCCAAGAAAGAGATTGAGCAATGGAGTCCATGTAGATCTAAGCGACATAGGGATGGTGATGAGCAAATGGTACCATGAAGCGGAAGAGAGATCTCTGTGGAAGCAAACCGTTGCAGCCGTCCGCGATCCTCCGGGTATGATCGCGTAAAGTAACGTATGTCAGTAAGTTCATTAGACCTTATTTACTCCGTGTTTGCTCCTCGTAAAATCCTTACAGTTTGTTCGCGGTGGACGATATAATCGTGTATATGGTTTTTTTAAACGGAGGGTTTTGGTGGCGTGATTAAAAATCTACTAATTCAATGACCCCTGTAAATCACGTATAAAATGTTTGCTATGGTATTAATATCTTGTTGCTTTGTTTCCCTATATTAAGATATCAGTTCTGGTGGAAAACATTGTTTTGAATGGAAATGCAGTAGACTTGCGCATACTAGTTCGCAATCGGGAGCGCTCACTTTAGTTCGCTGCTCTGCCGCGAACTAGATCGTTCTTTTAGTTCGTCCGTTCCCTGTGACGGCTGAGCGGCGTGGTCTGCGCATGCAGGTGGAGGGAGAAGTTCTCCCACCCAGCTGCTTCAAGCGCTTGCTGCGTGAGCCGCTAACGATGTCACGCAGACCGCCGGCCGCGGTGGCCGAGAGAACTTAGGCGCTCCAGTCACGGTCTGCACGGCCACTACGGTCGGGGGTTCGAATCCCCCCTCGGGCATGGATATTTGTGCCGTCCTAGTTCGTAAGTAGTTCATAAATAGTTTGTAAGTTTAGGGACTGATGACCCCATAGTTAAGTCCCATAAGCTTAACAAACATTTGAACATTCACGCAGACCAAAATAAACAGTTTGTGGATAATTTCTGGCGTGTAAGTTTAGAGTTATCTCTATATCTTGGAATTATGGAATTTATTAGTCAGATATTGCAGAGTGCAAAACACATCAAAACAGAAATTTTGTAGCACCGAACTATGTAACCTATCAGGCAGATGCTCTCCTCGAAATGGCTCTCATCAGCAGAAGGCAAACACGTGATTTTTAATTCTGCTGCGCGCCCTCTCGCTATTGCCCGTCAGTCTTCGGAAAAGAATCCAACGAACTAAGAAAGAGATACGTTTGGCATAATAGTTCGCGACCGATAACGCATGTTGTAGTTCGCGACCGATCGCGCATATTTTAGTTCGCGAACCGATCGCGCATATTTTAGTTCGCAGCTCGGCCGCGAATTAGGTAGTTCTTTTTAGTTCGTCCGCTCTTTTTGGCTTTTGCTACCACTACTAAAAGAGCACTTTCTTTTGTTATGACAGCTTTTTTATATAATGATCAGTGTTGCCCAAGCGTGTGATATTACCCGTATTTTTGGGCAATGCCTATAAAACTACAGCTGAGCTGCATTTCAGCTCGAAATGACGGTGACTGGCAGAAGGGATAACACGATTCTGCGCGCTCTCGCGTCCCCTCGCTGTTCCCCGTCAGTCTTCGGAAAAGGAGCGCACGAACTAAGAGGCGAGGGATCTGCGAACTAGTTCGCGCAGTTCGCCTGTGTGAGCGCTCTCCCGAACTAGTTCGTTCACGATCTACAGAAGACTAAAATGCAGAGACTACTACTACTACTACTACTACTACTGTTACTCTTTCTTGTATGGTCGAGTGTTACTCTGAGCAGCGTCTCGTGCGGTTCTCAGATTTCGAGGTCAGACTTAAGCAAAGAACACTGTGCTGGCCCCAGTAAGCTTTCGCTGGCTGCCACCAGGAAGCGCGACGAACGGCAGCCGCGAGGCCAGACGAGCGGGTCCGGCGATCGGCGATCGGCGCCGAGATGCGGCGTCCCTGGAGACAGGTGACGGAAGCGGGCCGCCCCCGAAGGCCGCCGGCGGCCGGTGCAGACGCCGGCCGGAAGAGCCGCGGCCTTGGCAGGCGAGGCGCTCCGGACCACCGGCGCCGCGGCCTTCGCGCCTCCTCCGCGGACTGCGGAAGGCAGGCGCCACGGGCCGCGCCACCGTGCATCCAAATACTTGCCTGCCAGTCAGCAGGAAGCCGTGTCCGCGAAGCCGCACTCGTCTCGCCTCACGTACCGTCTCGCCATTTCCGCTAAGGTACTTAGGCAAAACTCCAGTCGGGGAAGATTCACTGTGCTGTATCGCCCATATTCTCAGTCGGTCACCCCTTTTCGCAACCTCTCCTCTTTATTGGACAAAGGAATGGATTCGGAAGGGTGGGGGAAACACGTAAATCGGACTGATGACCACACAGTTTGGTCTGATAGGTTTACAAAGTATTTGAAACACGTAATTCTGCCTCGCTCCCCGCCCCCTCGGTCTCATTGCCGTAATGACGCAGTATGTGACCGAGTATATAGAAAACATTTGTATCAGAGTCTAACTCAAGAGTAGCGAACTCCCAATCATTTTCTACTGCCGCGGCGGTGTGGAAGGAAGGAAGCTCAGGGTTAAACGTCCCGTCGACATCGACAGCTTGGTCATTAGAGACGGAGCTAACTCTAGGAGTTCTGGGTAAGGATGGGGAAGGAAGCAGGCCGTGCCTTTTGAAACGAACCGCCCCGGCATTTGCCTGGAGTGATTTATGGAAATGACGGAAAACCTAAATCAGGATGGCCGGAGGTGGATTTGAACCACCGTCCTTCCAAATGCGAGTCCAGTGAGTTACCACTGCGCCACCTCGCTCGTTGCGGCGGTGTGGCCAAGCGCATCGAGGCGCTATGCTACGATGCGCGAGGCCGCTTCCCGTAGGGTGTTCGAATCCCCCCTCGGGCATGGATGTTTGTACTGTATAAGCTAATTCATAAGTAGTTTGTAAGTTTAGGAACTGATGACCCCGCACTTAAGTCCCATAAGCTTAACAAACTTTTTTCCTGCTACCTCGAGCTGCAGCGTCCTCAGGCGGCTGCGTCGTAAAATCATACCACGAAACGATTGTGCACTAAATGTATTTGGAGTAAAATATAAAAATTTGTGGCGCAAAAATTGTAGCTGGTATGACCCGTGCTGGCTCCCTGGCATCTTTCCTTGTTTGTAATTATTTTGGCGCCCAGGAATTGTCTCACAATTTCGGTATTTAGTCACCACCTTCGCCATCGATAGCGCTGCGCTGTATCGAAAGTCGGCACGAAGCAGGGTACGCAGGGTACGCTGTGCCTCCCAAAAGTGCCCGGAAGGAGGTGGGTGGGCTGGAGTATAACCTGTTGGCGGACATTATGCACGAAAGGGTTACTCCGCAGGAATGTAATTCTGGTGGAAGCTTTGGTGAGTTGTGAGCTGCGGAAGTTCCAAAAGAGCACTTACCGGTGATGATAAGAATCCTGGAACGGGATATGGACCGCTGGGGTGACGGCCACAGCATGTTCTGAATTAATGCTAGGTAGCGGTGCGAGCGTGTCATTGTCTTGGACTGGAAGTACGAGGGTGGTTTGGTAAGTCTGGTAAATTTGTATTTCAGAGCGGGATATTTCCACAGATATTGCAACAAGTTTCTAACGTCACAGGATTTTTTGCAGATATTCATAACTGTGGATGAAACGTGGAGCCACCATTACTCCAGAGACCAATCTACAGTCCAAGCAATGGACGAAGAGTGGGGAGAATGCACCAAAGAAGGCGAAAAATGTTTTCTCAGCTGTAAAGATGATGGCCACTGTCTTTTGGGATTCCCAGGGTATAATCCTGATATATTATTTGGAAAAAGGAAGATCCGCAACTGGGCCCTATTATGCTGTTCTGATGGATCGTTTGAAACAGGTGCAAGATTGGCACGGAAGAAAGAGCTGTTTCATCAGGACAATGCTTCAGTCCACACAATAGCTACCGCAATGGCAAAAGTGCCATTCCACTGTCCTAATAAGAGTAATATTTGTTCATCCTGCCTTGTAGCTTACAAGGTATGAAAAATATAATCCGGATATCATTCGTTGGGACATTCTTGATATTGGGGATCTCTGAATAATGAATTCCCTATCAATTTCCGTAATGCATTGCCCACGCATCCACCTTTAACTACCATTTTGCATTCAAAGAATGTTCGTTCCTGTCGTGCGTTCATAATCACCTCGAAAACATTATTGCGTAAGTCACCGTAGTGAAAATGAAAGTTCTGCCATTGCTCCGCCCATTTATACCTTGTGTGGGCGATAATTCCATGTGTCACAGTGCGTATCGCTGTCCTGTGACGTCAGTGTATAAAGGAACCTTGCTGAAAGCGCACTGTCTTGCAACTTGAACTCGAGACATTACATCTACTAGGCAACGGAACCAGTTATTCCTTACTAGACTAGCACTGTCTAAAGACAGACGAAGGTGTGCTCAGATAAGTCACTTATATATCTACTTTCTGATGCTGTCATTGCATACATATATTTTGCAGTTGGATTTTCATTTCTGCTTTATTGCTTGGTATAGAGACTTGCGTATAAACTGAACATTAACAAGAGAAAAACAAAAATAATGGAATGCGGTCTTAGAAAATCAGGTGATGCTGAAGGAATTAGATTGGGAAACGAAGCAATAAAGGAGGTAGATGAGTTTTGTTACTTGGGCAGTAAAATAACAAATGATGGTCGCAGTACAGAGGATATAAAATGCAGAATGACAATGGGTAGAAAAGCGTTCTTGAAAAAGAGAAATTTGTTAATATCGAATATTAATTTAAGTGTAAGGAAGTCTTTTCTGAAGGCATTTGTGTGGAGTGTTGCCTTGTACGGGAGTGAAACATGGACGATAAGCAGTGCGAACAGGAAGAGAATAGAGGCTTTTGAAATGTGGTGCTACAGAAGAATGCTGAAGATTAGGTGGTTAGATCGCATAACTAATGAAGAGGTACTGAACAGAATTGGTGAGAAAATGAATTTTTGGCATACCCTGACCAAAAGAAGGGATCGCTTGGTAGGACACATTCTTAGACATCGAGGAATGGTAAATTTAGCATTGGAGGGAAGTGTGTGGGGTAAAAATCGCAGAGGGAGACCAAGAGACGCGTATAGTAAGCAGATTCAAGTGGATGTGAGTTGCCGTTCTTATGAGGAGATGAAAAGGCTTGCTCAGGATAGAGTAGGGTGGAGAGCTGCATCAAACCAGTCTCCGGACTGAAGACCATAACAACATAGAGACTTGCAGTATTAGTGTTTACTACGAGGCTGCTACTCGGGAAAGACTGATCATAGTAATTGAAGCGTGCTCTGAATAACTTACGCTTGGTCAGAAAGTCTAAGAGATGTCGCAGTGTGGCCCTACCTCACACGATTCTATTTGCTACGAATCAAGTGCATGTATGGCGACGGCTGCGACACAGGAGCAGCGAGGCGTGTGAATGAAAGCTCTCCGCCTGTCCCACCGTCCCATCCTGGAGCTAGCTCGCAGCAGAGTGAAATCCTGTGACGGACAGCTGGACACGGGAAGGGACAAAGGCGGGCAAAAACGCAATAAGAATAAGTCGCAAGCGACGGCTTGATCAGCGGCGGCGATGAATTAAACATGGCGCCGGCCGAGTTTACACTTTAGCGCGGCGCGGAACAATGGGACAAGCCCGCCGCCGACCGAACTTAATCGCGGGCGCACGGAGCAAAAAAAAGAAGAGCTGGCCGCAGTGGGAACTGACGGGCCGCCGTCTCCCGCCGTGTCCTCGCCTCCTCCTACATTTTAATCACCTCGCAGTCCGGGGCACAACAGCAGTATCACTCGGAGTGACCCTAGAGAAAGGATTTATATGTGGTGCCATGACAAAGCTGCAGTAAAAAAAAGAAACCACATTGAAAAGTTCTCACAATGTTTAATCTCCAGCATAATTGGTATAACAATCTTAAAAAGTTGTATGGAAACCAGACGGTAGTTATAAGAATCATGGGACAGAAAAAAAATATCGTGCACATGTAACAGTGCTGTCCAAACTATTGACCACGTGCTTTTTGACTGCTGCAATTTATTGAAAGAGAGGGACCATCTCAGGAAAAAAAAATAGCTGCCAAAGGAGGAGGATGGCCCGTCAGTAAATATGACTTAGTACATAAATTAACCACAGACTTTAACAATTTTTGTAATTCAATAAAATTTCCAGATGTATAAAATTGTTTGTTACTTTGTAAACCCTGTCAACTTATATACTGTACTTGTGTTTGCAAAAATATTTGATGTAATCGCCTAAACCTAACCATCAAACATGTAATATTACCATGTAATGGGGCATGTTAAATAATAAATAAGTAAATTTAAAAAAAAGTGTTAATTATAGGGTCGCGCGGGAGTAGCAGAGCAGTATGGAGCGCCATGTTAAGGATCGCGCGGCATCCCGCGTCGGAGGTTCGTATCCTCCCTCGGACATGGATGTGAATGCTGTCCTTATGTTAGTTTAACATACAAGGAAAGTACATGGGCTCGAACTAACATATCTGTATGAACGTTTGGTTACAGGATCTCTACGTACATCTCAATGTGCTGGTGGGTGTCGTTTTTATGCAAAGCTCTGCAATGATGCTCTAGATAGCACTGTGGATGTAATTGTAGATGCCATACGTAATGCAGAAATCTTAACTATAACTTATGTAATAATCATCACACATGTTCTGGCTATTTCATGAATGCCGTGATAATAGTTGCAACTTTAACCTTCTTCTCGGAAGACTGTTGGTATTCACTGCCACTGCTTCCATCGCCTCTTCCCGCACTTACCGCAGCACTATCGCTTGCAATGAGTTGTTCGTCATTATCATCCCTATTATCATCATTATGTGTTAGTGTTACAACAGTATCTAACTTATGCTCATATTTCTGTACCATAACAGATACGACAAAGCATGCGAATGATTCGTCTTCTACACTAATACCATATTCACGAAGAAGGATTCTTCGTAGCTTCATCTCAACTAATCGCAATACATTAGCAGGACTGATTAGCAATCGCCGCCCCATCTGACGCTTCACCACACAAATAACGTCACAAAACGCAACTTCGGAGGCACTCTGCACCGTCCCTACTGGTGAACCGACAGGTCAAAGTGCAATGTGGTATGGCACACACAGAGGCCTCTAACGGACGACCGCAGAGTTTTGCAGATGCAGTCGTATCACTAGTGCGATAAGGGACCTTTACATTATCTCTCATACGATTTTGGTGTATATGTGTTTGTTCCAGCCCAAGTACTTTCCTTGTTTGTTTAAGTAGTTTTTAAGACTAGGAACTGATGACCAACGTAGTTTGGTCCCAAAGGATTACAAACATTTGAACGTTTTGAGAAGAGGGGAAGCTTATCCCAGTGTTGTTCAGACTGAGAATTGAGCAAGCGGTGAAAGAAATCACAAAATATTTCGACAAGGGACAATAAACAAAAAACTTTAAATTTTACCCACGACGCAATAACTCTGTTAGTGGCAGCAGACTTGGAAGAACAGTAGAACTGAGCATATAAAATGATCGTTAAGAAAAGCGAAACGAAGGTAGTGGAATTAAATCAGGCGTTGCTGAGGGAATCAGAAGAAGAAAGGGAGAACGGTTACGGTTTAATGTCCTGTCGAAATCATGGTCATTAGAGGTGGATTACACGCTGGAATAGTTTTTGTCAGTGATGGGGAATGAAATCGGCTTTTCGTGGAATAATTTAGGGGAAATCTAGATAACCGAAAGCGAGCTTGAACCGCAGTCCTTCCGAATATACGTCCAGTGCGTTACCACTGCGCCACCTCTCTCACGGCGAGGGAGTTATAATGGCTGACGTGGCAGTAAAGGAATCAGAAATGTTTGTAATTTGTGTAGGAAAGTCAGTTATGATGTCCGAAGTAGAGATGATATAAAATGTAGACTACAAACGACAAGAAAATAATTTCTTTACCAGAGAAATTTGTTGACATCCGATATAGATTTAAGTGTTTCATTGTCTTTTCTTGACGGCATTATTCTTGATTGTCGGTTATCAATAACTACCTAGCTGAAAACCCGGCGTTGCCCGGATATTTATTCATTTATTCCTGCCATTTTTCAGGTATATATTAATTTCTATAAGGGCTGTATGTCTGTAAAATCTCTTTGGAAGTATAGAATGTAGAGATTAAAACTTGGTGCGTGACGTGGCGGTTTTCCATGAACGTTACTCTTTATGTGCTCATATCTCATGAACTACATGTCGTACTGTGATGCAATTAAGAAGGTACATACAACTACATCTGTGTATACTGTCTGTAAAATTCCCTGTCGCTACAATTTGTAGTGTTCAAATTATAAATTGTAACGTCATACCGAGAACCGTAGTTTTACTCCATAAACAGCGGAAAAGTAGTAAGCGAGAAACTTTTTTCCTTTCATCATTTTACTATGGTTGCTAGCGAGAAAAGGTTTAATAAAGGTTTGAAATTATGTTTAAAGTTTGTTGCAAGTCGCTAAGTACTGTCATTCTCATACAGTGTATTTCCAAAGTCTCGCCGCATTGTACGGCATTTTTTTGCGATTTCTATTGGTTATGACGTAATATCTTTTGAACCATGTGCCGTATGTGAATCTTAACCATGCAGCAATTGTTACGTCGCGATAAGGAATGTGTGGTCCAAATTTGTGTCGCAAAATACAGCAGTTTTTCGCACATCTCATTGTTTATGACGTCATATGTCGTGAACTATATAATCGTATGTGATTCTTACACTTACGGCGACCGTCCTCATGGATTGAAGCTTACGTGTACAAAATTTCATAAAGATTGGAACAAAACTGTAGATTTGTATGCAATACGTACAAACATACGGACACTCTGCTTTATATATTAGATGAGGAGGTCCTAAAATTGTGCTATCACTTGACTAAAAGAATCAGCGAACCGTCGAACGTATTAGATCTTGATTATGAATTTCCAACGTTATCCGAGACACATAGCGGATGACGTCAAGTCGAGTTTTTAGAGAATTTTTGAGAGTTGCTTCGAATGTATTTGGCTGATTGCTGTTTCAATTCTAAACTTCGTGTACCTCAAATATGTTCGATACCCACGTCGTCTCCCCGTTTTTTCAAAGCAGCAGCAGTAGGAAGTGATGAACGTAACAGCTGATGTCCGCGGTGGGAAATAAGGGTGGTGCTGACGTCATTAACACTTAGAGTGCCAAGCCCGTAATATTACGTTGCTGTCGTTTGTTCGAAGATTGCCGCGCCCGTAATATTACGTTCTCTGTGTCTTTGCGAGAACTGCCGCGCCCGTAATATTACGGACGGCTGTTCTCAAACGAATTCTAGCTTTCGCGCGCATCATTATCCGTACGGCAGTTATCAGAAGGGAGGCAAACCCTTGTAGTAGACATCTCTGCCACTAGGAGGCGCCACAAAACTGTTCACTTTACGAAACAAGGGTTTGTGTCAGTTGAGTGTGAGACATCAGGGCGAGCGTTAGACGCAACATGTCAAGCAGTATGCCTTTGAGCGACGCCGAGACAGGTGACAAAGAAAAACATTTATTCCAGCCAGTTTATTATTGCGGTATGCAAAGACTTGTCATCACCATGTGCCGCCGACTTTCAGCCTAGTACAAGTGGTGCTGCGCTTTCACGACTGGATGGAACACATTTCCTGGAAAGAATACCCATTCCACCAGGGAAGAAGAAGGCACAAAAGACTTGTACAGTGGCAAGAGAGTGGCAAGAAAGAAGCAGGAGTCGCCAGAAGGAAGGATACTTCATTCCAGTGTGCAGTATGCAAAGTGGGGTTTTGTGTCCAGCCCTGCTTCCAGCTATACCACTCAAAAAAGAACTATTTGCACTAAAAGCCGTTTGCTGATGTTTAATATTCATGATATTTGCATGTAATCGGATAAACATTGCCATGTCTATTAATAAATAGTTTATAATACGAAAAAGAAAACAATTTTTTACCTACCCGAAAACAGCGTTTCTTGTTTTGATTGTTGTGATGAAGGTTTAAAAAGCAGGGAAATGTACGGGGCAAGTATTTGAAGAGGAAATAATAAGGTTTATTCCTGACCAAGAAAAATATATTAATGATTATTCCTGAATCTGTACCAACAGGACGAAATACTGTAAAAATGGCCGGCACTGGGGGAAGGAGACTAAGAAAATGGGCTGGAACTGGGGGAAGTCGGTTCGCATATATGGCTGGCACTCAAAGTGTTAAGAGGTGAGCGTCCGCCCCGGAAGGCGGGCAGCGGCTGCCCTGGTAAGACACCTCGGGGAGTGCGGCGCGAGTACATCGGCCGCGTGTACTCCAATCCCTCAGCCGCAGCGGAACAATGGCCTGTTGTGCTGTCAGCAGCGGCGAGATTCAAAATAAGAAAGCGGGCCGTAACGAGGGGAGGTATGGGCCGGTGCGGCGTGGCGGGCCTAATGAAGCCATTAAGGCGGGGGCGGCGGTGGGGGCGGGCGCGGTACTCCTGGCTGCCGCCCCCGGCGCTCTGGCCGGCAAGTGGCAAGTGGCGGCGACCGCGGGACACCGCCTGCAACCTCTGCTGTCGCCAACCACACCAAGCCGTTTCATTTCCGTATATTCAAGCGACGTTATACATGTGGTCCACTAGTGTAAATGCAGTTTTCAGTGTTGGCACAACTGCGTTCTCTATCTGTTTATACCCGGGCCGCTGAAACATTGCACTTGACGTTTCGCGCTACGGCGAGTTAAGTTGGCGACACTGCTATAGCGACGTTGCTACACTAGCCTCTTTACACACAGCAGACGAAACACTTTTCAGCTGCATCTCGTAAATGTAAGCTATTGAGCAATAAAAGTGCATACAATAATTCGTTCTTGAGCTACTACCACAAAGCAGCAATTAATTGAAGGCATAGCACACGCTTTCAATAACATAGCAAAGAAATATAGAAAATAGCCGGCTGCGGTGGCCGAGGGGACTGAGGCGCTCCAGTCACGTTCTGCACGGCCACTACGGTCGGGGGTTCGAATTCCCCCTCGGGCATGGATATTTGTGCCGTCCTTAGGATAAGCTAGTTGATAAGTATTTTGTAAGTTTAGGGACTGATGGCCCCGTAGTTAAGTCCCATAAGCTATACAAACATTTGGAGATATAGAAAATAAGCATTTGATCATGACAGATACGAAATAAAAAACAATCAAGATAGTAACTTCTGTCTCTCACCAATTTACAGCGACAATGGTGCAATTTCATCCAGCTCCCCATCTTCACTGTTGTCACTGCCAAAATCGTCTTCATCGTCGTCATCATCAAGACAAATCATTAACTGAATTAAACTTTCACTCTGCAGCGGAGTGTGCGCTGATATGAAACTTCCTGGCAGATTAAAATTGTGTGCCGGAACCGGGACTCGAACCTGGTACCTTTGCCTTTCCCGGGCAAGCGCTCTTCCGACTGAGATCGGTAGAGCGCTTGCCCGCGAAAGGCAAAGGTCCCAGGTTCGAGTCCCGGTTCCGGCACACAATTTTAATCTGCCAGTAAGTTTCAAATAATTAACTGTTCATGATCAGTAACGAATTCTTCCACTGTCCGTGCTGTCCGAATCAGTTTTTCAACGTGCTCGACCTTCTACTTTTTTTTAACGTCACTAGAAAAACGTCTTTTCGGTGACATTATTCAATTAATTGAACTCGGAAAGTCAAGTTAAAACACTCACAGGAAAACAAACCGCAGCGAAGAAAGCATACACAACGTAAACACTCTGTAGACACGACACACAACGTTTTTTTTACAGTAGCATTGAACAAAGCTGACAACGAGGGAACTTTGACGTTACAGCACGTGACCATCTGAAGTGTTTATCGCGCGGTGATTGGTTCGTGACTAGCGCTTCGCGGTTCTTGATCTTCACTTGTTATATGTAAACGTCAAAGTGAGTGCGTCTGAGCAGCGTCGTAACGCATCCATTCCTGCATTTCCGTCAGTTCATGCGGAACCTAACGTGATGCAATTTTCCGGATGCCCAGGCACATTCAATGTTGATCCAACTCCGTTGTTCCTATTTAGAAGTTTAGTGACACCGTTACGTTAGACCGCTCGGTCACAAGTCACTGTTTCCCTCGATTTTGCGCACGCTGGTGACGTGGGACGGGCGAGTCCATTTGCTCGGAGGTAAGGTAGGTATGTGAACAACGTGTACTATCGAGCGACAATAGTAGATTCCATAGCATAGTGTCTCCACGGCAGTGTTGCCAGTATATAATTTCCAACCCTCGTATTCGACACTTCCCCTGTTTTCAAGATTTTCAGTTAAATTGCCATTGTACAGGAAGTTCTGGCCTTGTGTAAAGCTTCCATGTCCCTAGACTCCGCCTGCTGTAGACAGCTGACAAGAGTTCACTAACGTCATGTCGACCCCTTTTCAGTAGTTTGGGAATTTTGACACTGGCGTCACAATACGTTTTTTTCTTTAATGTCGTTTGTTGTTAATAATATCAGCTTATTCCCACGAGTTAGTAGCTTTCACTCGGTGAATACTAGACAGAAGTCGAATATACATTTGCATCACACGACTTTGACACTTGTGCAGAAAGGTGTACAGTATTCTGCAGCATCCATTTTCAGTAATCTGCCACAAGAAATAACACTAAATAGCACTAACTCACACGCTTTCAAATCTAAATTGAAGAGTTACCTCATGGCTCACTCCTTTTATTCTATCGAGGAACTCGTAGAAAAGTTAAACAATTAAGCTAATTCATTTTTTTTCTTTATGGATTATTTTCAATTTGTCTTAAGATTGTCATATGCATAGGACTAGTTAAAGATTTTCTACTACCATCTTGTGTGAAAATTCATGTATTGGCTTGTTCCACGATCATGGAGTCTCACTCCTAAATCTTATACTAAGGACGGCACAAATATCCATGCCCGAGGGGGGATTCGAACCCCCGACCGTAGTGGCCGTGCAGACCGTGACTGAAGCGCCTCAGTCCCCTCGGCCACCGCGGCCGGCAGCTATGCCATGGGTTTGAGCCAGTGTCCTCCCGAATATGAAGCCACATACTAAACCGCGGAGCGGCTTCTGTGGGCAGCTATAGTCGGGCCGCCGAAAGAACGACCCTGACAGATCTCGCACGTGGGCCGCAGAGGTTGGGGGGGGGGGGGGGGGGGACACTCGAGCACCAACCTGAGCTCTGGAATTCGTAAACGTTGCTAGGGTAACGGTGCCGCGTTGCCACCCTGCCACTCAAGGTCGCGCGGGGTGGCATGCTTCAGTGGCTGCGAAGCATCTGTCGTGTGTTCATCGTTACCGGTTTTGTTCGTGCCATGTTACGTGTCGTTAATTTCAGACATGTGTGAGATGGCTTCTTCCTCTAACCGTAAGAAAGTCACTTCAGTCAGCAATAGACTGGCTGTCGAAACTGATCTGATGATATTACTCGGTCACTATACTATGGCAGTCGACACCGACCGTAAACGAATGAGGCAAAAAAAAAACGCTCTTCTTTTTATGTAAGAAGACAAATAATTTCACTGGAAGAGGCGATTTTAATATTTGTAAAGTGGTAGTCCTTATTTGTTTACCCTCTCGGCAGACTGCCACAATACAGTGTCCGAGTAATAACACTGAGTTTGTGGAAAATGGCTATAGAAGATGAAATATATAAACAAAATTCTGCAACTAGCGCCCTTTGGCTGAAGACTAAATTATACTATATTTAATGGAATACTGGAACATATGAAAAAAATGTTCAAATGTTTGTTTAAGCTTATGGGACTTAACTACGGGGTCATCAGTCCCTAAACTTACAAACTACTTATGAATTACCTGATCCTAAGGACGGCACAAATATCCATGCCAAAGAGGGGATTCGAACCCCCGACCGTAGTGGCCGTGCAGACAGTGACTGGAGCGCCTCAGCCCCCTCGGCCACCGCGGCCGGCTGCAACATATGAAGCTTTACTTTAACTCGACATATATTTTTAAACCTTTCTTTTTAACTGCAAAAAGAGTGTTTTTCATCACTTCGTGGTTGTTATCGTTCGTTCACTCTTTAGTAGTACGTAGCAACGGTTCAAAAATATTCGGACTTGATATTCGTATGCCGGCGACTGGCACGGCGTAACAACAAACTGCCGCGTAGCAGTATTAGCAACATAGCCGCTAGCTGTCAGAGTCGTTCTTTCGGCGGCTCGACTATAAACCGAGCTGCGCTTGGCTGTGGACGTACGGAGCACCGCCCCTCGCAGGTAGACCGCCCTGCCTCGCCCTGTACAGGCAGCCTCCAGTGTCAGAGTCGTCACGGGTTAGCAGCCAGGTGTCGGCTGTACGGGCCATTGTCTTGTCGGCATTCCGCCCACGCCCCTCTGCGCATGCGCGGCCCGTCTCTTCACTCTGTCCTGCTTCCCCCGCTCTTTATCGCCGCCGGCCGCGATGAAAGGACTCGAGCCTGTCCCTTTCGCTAACAGAGTTTGCCTTTCCGTGCGGCCCCCTATTGAGAAGGCGTTGCAGCGAGTGGGAGGCGCTATCAGATGGCGATAATGACTAATTACAATCGCCGCGCGAGAGCGCCTCTCGCCAGCCGACAGCTCATTGTGTCCGATGTTTCAATTAGAGACCGCCGCACCGTGAACACGCACTTTGACTGAAAGATACAGCCGGCAACAGTAAACTACATTCCAGTGGTTACAAATGCTTGCAGCTGTTACATTGAGACAGTGATCCAAGGAGCGGAAATGCATATTTATTGTCTTATACATCATGAGAGAAAGCTAGTGGTAACTGTTCAAAGCGACAACTGGCTCACTCGGAACTTGTATTGCACGTCTAGGATGACGACACGCATACTAGTAGTCACCAGTCATGAATGTCTGTCGACATTTCCCGGGCAATGTTCAAGATTGTCAAATAATACCTGGTTCACGATTCTTAAACCAAGTGATTGTAATGATTAAATTATGCTCTGTGCAGAATTCTTCCAGGCGACTTACTCTTTCAGTCCTTTTCCGTAGTCCATGTTCACCTACTAGTTTTCCTTCCTTTCCTTCCTCTACTACCGAATTAAGTCTCCCAACACAATAAAATTTTTCCTTTCGATTCTCTGAATAAATTCCTTTACCTCCTAATACATTTCTTCCATGTCTTCGTCATAAGCGGAGCTACTGGCAAATAAACTCTTACTACTGCGGTAGCTGCTGGATTCGTATGTACCCTGGCTACACTAATGCGATCACTGTTATGTTCGTAGTAGCTTACCTGGAACTCTATAGTTTACTCTCATTGCTATTTGATTATTCATTACAAGACCTACTCCTGTAATACTCCAACTGATTTTATATTTATAATCCTGTACTCACCAGAAATTCTGTTCATCTTTCCACCAAACTTCACTAATCCCGTCAATATATAAGTACAATCTACCCATTTCCCTTTAAAAATTTCTATCCTTCCTAGCCGGTTAAAGGATTTAACATTCCACGCTCCGATCCGTACAATGCCAGTGTTTTTCCCCTCCTTGATGACGACATGCTCCTGAGTAGTCCTCGCCCTGAGGTCTAAATGGGGAACGATTCTATATCCGAAATATTATTCATACAGTTCAGTTGCATGTCCTCGGGAAAAGTAAGGACTGCAGTTTTCGTTTGCTTTCAGTCGTTCGCAGTAACTGCGTGGCAAAGTCACGTTTGTTGGTATTAAAAGGCTAGTTCAGTTTGTCATTGAGACCTGCAGCTACTGAAAAGGCTGCTGCCCCTCTTCAGGAACCACACGTTTGTCTGGCCTCTCCGCAGATACCCTCCACTGCGGTTGCACCTGCGGTACGGCTATCTGTATCGTTGAGGCATGCAAACCACCCCACCTCACGAACCCGTCTGATTCATGTAGGTAGATCACACCAATAATTTCACCCACATAAAAGACACTAGCCATCAATTCCAGGAAACTGGGTCGTCATAAAAGGTAAGACAGGGAACAATTCGAAGATTGATTTCAACTCCACAGTGCTTTATTAGGCACTATTAGTCCTGCTTGGAGGTGGTATGCCATTGCCTTCTTCAGATCTTTGTAGTGACTTACTCAGTCGATTTTAGGGGCACCTACGGTTTAACTTGGATTCTAAGCCATGGTACTACTCGGCATTTTTCTTTTTCAAAAAAAGAAAAAAAAAAAAACCGTATCAGAGAGGAAATAAGTGATAAATAACATAACAAATTTGGGATTGAGCTGGAATCTATCTCATGACCTTTGAATTCAAAGTCTCGCACTCACTATTCTGCCACAGAACAACACACTACATAACATAGGAAAGGCCTGTAATAGACGTATATGAAGAACCAGAAATCTTCATACTTGGCTTTTATCCAACGTGCCACTGTTCATTACGGCAATGCCGATTCTCCGCACACCTCTTCAAGACCTTGATAACACTGTCGTGCTGTACGACCTCTGGCACATTCAACCTTGATCCAAGTCCGTTGTTCCTGTTTCGAAAACATAGTGACACCGTTACGTTAGACCGCTCGCTCAAAAGTGCTCGGTTGCTCGGAGGCAAGGTAGGTAAGTCAACAACGTGATCTATCAGCCACAATAGTAGATTCTATTGCATAGTGTCTCGACATCAATGTTGCTACTATTTAAGTTTTAACCCTCGTAATTATCGAAATACTCTAATCATACAATAATCATGAAGAATCTTCATGAACATGCATGAATTTCGACATATAACCTCTCCGGCACACCCAGTACATGGACGTAACCACAGAGTAATGTAATTTTAACTGTGAAAATGTAACTGATGATGGTAGCTTGCTGCCGAAACGCATTGTGGTAATGAAATATTGGTGAAAGTGACTGCTTCAGTAAATGTATTCCATACAAAAATAAATGTTTACTGTTATATAAAAGTCGTCGAGTGTCTTTTGCAAAACCGCGGCAGAATAGCCGTGCGCACTAAGCCGCCCAGCTATGGTGCGTCGCGCCGTGCGTCGTCGGGGGTTCGAGTCCCCCCTCGGGTATTGGTGCTTGTGTTGTCCTTAACGTAAGTTAATTAGTGTAAGTAGGGACCAAACCACCGTAGTTATGTCCCTTAGATTTACAAACATTTGAACGTTACTTTTCTTTTGCAAAAATGTTAAAAAAATAAGATTACCAATTAACTCCAGTTTTCTGAAGTAATCCAGAAAACAAACAACCAAGAGGCAGTGTCACAGTTATAATATTACATCGCCGATTACATACGTAAGTCGTAGAAAGTGGTGTTACTCTTTGTTCCGCTATCGTTCTCGTTTCTCATCTCTGACCTTTCTCTACCCATTTATTATCTTTTCCTGGTAAGGAATGAGAACGATGAGCGATGAAAATCTTGGTTCTTTTTGTTTGTTCGTGGATGACATCGGACGCATTTTGTTGGCTGCTCTCAATTATGCAAGTGTTGTAGTGAGAAACATTTATTTTTATTTTTCTAATAAAATACTAAAATTCAGAATTCATAAAAGTTGGTGTTGAATATTATTTCATACCTAATTACCCATTGTTCATGTTTTATAAATGACTATTTTCAGTAATTATTTAGTAATTGTAGGTTCATACCATTGTCAGGTGCCATTGTGCGAGCAATGAAGACTGCGAGAATTCTGGTAAAACAGTAATAATAATAAAATAGAAACTTAAAAGTTTATGAATATAAAGTCATTTTATGTCAACATTAACAGTTTAATTCAAAAATAATGTTAGGCGAAATTTATTTACTGATATACTACTATATTAACTTCAGTTTAAAAGGAAAAATATTTAACAGAGAATAAGTAGGTAGATTTCCGCCTGATATAGTGTTGCTCGTCAACCTCTTACGTAATTTAAAGAAAAATAAATTATTATAGGTTGCTTTACTTGTTAGTCGTGTTCGTAATGCCAACTGCTTTTGCTACGACGCGACGTAACGTGCACCAATAATAAAATTTTATCCCTATGTTACCAACCTAAATCCGGTCGCGCGGTCCGCTGGACGCGTATAGTGAAATTTAACCCGACTTGCGGCAAATCTTAAAAGCACCAAATCTTGAAAAACAAGTGAGACGGGCAACGCTACACAGACCACTGAAAGAAGGCGGCATCAGGAAATGTGTGTTTGTGTCACAGCTACTTCTTCTCGCTGTTTCGTGGGTGTCGCTACTCGGATGAAATTAACCGAAGCCAGAACCCGTGCGTCGCGCGGCGTAAGTTCTTTTTTAATAAAGCGTCGCGGGTCGGTACAGAGACAGGAGAATTTATCGGCCTGGCGGACAAACTGCACACGGCTGAACAGGTTCCAATCCGCATCGCCACGGGCAACGACGGGCATCGCCCCTCCCCACCAGGGGGGAGGGAGGAGGGGGAGGGGGCACACGTGATGCGCTGCAATTAGCGCTGACCGGCTAACGAGCGGATTACCCCAGGGAGACACACACACACACACACACACACACACACACACACACACAATGAGATGGGGGCGCTGCGCCGGCATCCGTCTATGCAATTACGCCCTGCGTGCGCGGCTATTTGTCTGCCTGTCTTGCCGGCAGGTGGTGCGCCCGGCGCAAAAACACCGCCCTCCGCCCTTGCCGGGAATCTCGGCGCAAACGCTGGCCAACCCACGTCACGTTTGCGTGGGGCACGGTAGCTACTGTCTGCCACAACACGTTTCGATCGGAATGGCATTTTCGCTCTGCAGCGGAGCGTGCGATGATAAACTTTCTGGCAGATTAAAACTGTGTGGCGGACCGGGATTCGAACCTGGGACCTTTGACTTGCGGATAAGCTGTCTGGCGTGAAACGACTCGGCGAAATGCTAAAACCCGAAGTTTATTTATTTATTTATTTTTTAATCACTGAGCGCTTTTCTCTCCCGTGTTCATTTCTGACCCCATTGTCAACATTCTTCTATTTTTTCCGCACAAGAGAGAGAACATTGTCCAACTTCTGCTGTCTGCTTGTATCTTCTGCCAGATACAGACATGTCCGTGTTTGCTCTGATCCTCCACCCAAACAATGTGAGCATAAAACTTCCTGGCACATTAAAATTGTGTGCCGGAACCGGGACTCGAACCTGGGACCTTTGCCTTTCGCGGGCAAGCGCACTACTGACTGTGCACAGTCAGTAGTGCGCTTGCCCGCGAAAGGCATAGGTTCCAGGTTCGAGTCCCGCTTCCGGCACACAATTTTAATCTGCCAGGAAGTTTCATATCAGCGCACACTCTGCTGCAGAGTGAAAGTTTCATTCTGGAATGTGAGCATAGAATGAAACTTTCACTCTGCAGCGGAGTGTGCGCTGATATGATACTTCCTGGCAGATTAAAGTTGTGTGCCGGAACTGGGACTCGAACCTGGGACCTTTGCCTTTCGCGTGCAAGCACTCTACCACTGAGCTATCCCGACATGACTCGCGGTGCCACCCCACAACTTCAGTCACGGTCTGCGCGGCCACTATGGTCGGGGGTTCCAATCCCCCCTCGGGCATGGATATTTGTGACGTCCTTAGTTGTAGCTAGTTCATAAGTAGTTTGTAAGTTTAGGGACTGATAACCCCAAGTGCCATAAGATCTACAAACATTTGAACATTTAAAAAAATTTTTGAACGAAAGGAAAAAGGTCCGGGTTCGAATCCCTGTCCGGCATACAGTTTTAATCTGCCGGAAAGCTCACATTTCGATCAGTGTGAAGGATCCGATAACAATGTTCGTGGAATGCTATATATTTATTCACGTTAAGATATTCTTAGTCTGCCGTTAAAGAAAACAGTATTTGTCACGAATGTCTCCAGCATCTGTGTAGTGAAATTTCTCGCAACTACCTATGTCGTAGCCATAGACGTTCGTTCATATACTATTTTATTTTATTTATTTCTCATTTAAAGTCCTGCTATCTTTTACAATAAAGCAGGACGTACATTTGTAGTTTGCTTATTGTATGTACTTTCAGAACTCCACAAATCTGTAAAAGGACTGGAAAATAGAACCAGTAAATATCCTTTTAAAATATAAAAGAAGAGAACACATGTGACCAACCAACTTTTAAAATATAAAAGAAGAGAACACATGTGACCAACCAACAAATAGCCTATCGTTTATAGAAATACATGATTTCACGGCGTTATGTACTGATAAAATTATATTTTATAAGCCGTCTCAGGCGTTAATACACATGCCTGAAGGACGTATTCAAGAGAAACGGCTACAACAACCACCATATGTATCAAGTAATCTTACCGAAGACTAGTAGGGGGTCTAAGAAGATCTCCGAGGAGGACACAACGAAGCTTGTTTCTTGCCATTCTGTGGCTTAGTAACAATCAAGCCAGCTCCTGAAGAGGCACAAAATTGTTCGATTTTTAGGTCTCCTACATAAATTTTGCAACTTAGGAGGTCAGTGGAAGAACATATAGGGCCAGAACGCCATAACTTCATAAAATATCATGTGAGTGAGGAATATTTAATGTCGGAAAGATCATGTGGACTACTGAAGAATGAGAGTTGCTTTCGCCTACGCTACCCAGACGTATCCGCGGTGGCCGAACATACTCTAGAAAACGGTTACAAAATCTCATTTGATGAGACATCTGTCATTAAAAGGACCAGTAGTTTCTGAGAGAGAGCCATAAACGAAGCTATATGATTAAAGATCTAGTCGCCGGATATCAGTCCTCCAGACTTCTTCCCACTCCCTCGAGTAAAACTAGCTTTGAAAGAGATTTGACGATATTCCTGTCATCCAACGAAACGTGACGAGGCTTTTGAACACCATCACAAATAAAGAGTTGTGCAACGTTTTCAGGACATGTATCGCAGAGCTGAGGGGTGCTAGATACGGGAGGCGACTATTTAGACCACGCGGAATGACCGCGTCGTCTAAGGCGACATTGTACGCTCTGGGCGGCCATTCCCGCCGGAGGTTATCGAAAATGTTCAAATGTTTGTTAAGCTTATGGGACTTAACTATGGGGTCATCAGTCCCTAAACTTACAAACTACTTGTCAACTACCTTATACTAAGGACGGCACAAATATCCATGCCCGAGGGGGGATTCGAACCCCCGACCGTAGTGGCCGTGCAGACCGTGACTGGAGCGCCTCAGTCTCCTCGGCCACCGCGGCCGGCCGGAGGTTATCGGACCAAACTGCGTGGTCATCAGTCAGTAGCATAAAAACTACTTAAACCTAGGTAAACTAACCTAAGGACAACACACACACCCATGCCCCAGGGAGGACTCGAACCTCCACGGCGAGCAACCGCGCTAGGCGCCTTAGAACGCTCGGTTACTCCACCGCGGATGTGTGTGGGTGTTGCCCTTAGTGTAAGTAAAGTCTAGGAACTGCTCAGCATAACAATTTGGTCCAATACATTTTCAAACATGTGAATATATTTCATCTACGTTAATGTTACAGGACAATTCACCGAACTTTATTGTTAGAGATTGTATATAGCGCGAAAAGTAATGGTCCCGTAACACTCCCGTGCGGCACACCAGTAATCACTTTGACGTCGGTAGAGTTCCATTAGAACTGTGCCGCGGTGGAGCAGCCGAGCGGTCTAAAGCACCTCGCTGCGGAGAGCGCGTTTGCTCGCCGTCGGAGGTTCGAGTCCTCCCTGTGGCATGGGTGTGTGTGTTGTTCTTAGCTTAGTTTATCTTAGTTTAAGTAGTTTGTAAGCTACGGACTGATGACCACGCAGTTTAGTCCGACAGATTTACAAACATTTGAATTATAACTGTGTTCTATAAGCTAGAAAATCATCAACGCTATCAGACAGGTGGTGTGCTATTCCGTACGCTCGTATATTGCTCATTAAATAAAGAGAGTCCTTTGGAGGTTAAGGAACGTGGTATCTACATGGGAGCCTGTTGGTCCTCCTTGCTGTAATGTTACATGGATGTGCGACACCAGTTATTTTGTTGTTTCTATCACAGCAAAATGCAGATTACCCTTTTATAAGGGTCTGAAGGTAATAGCTTGGTCCATTGAAACTCGTTGCCAATAAGTAATAAAATGAGAATAGATCTGACTGTGTTATTAATCATTACTGAATATACGGCTGAAGCCCCATCGTCCATATAGAAGATGGACAAAATCAACCCAGATGTATCTACTGCGTTCGGGCTCTCGGAGACGTGTAGCGCGAAATGGGTTTGATAAAATAGTTGCTTTCCGAATGGATTTGAATCCTACATAGATTTTCGGTCTCCAGAAATGTTATCTTACACGGGCATAAGTAGTGGCCCCTGTAAGTCTGTTATGGTGTTGCACCATACACGGCAGAGCCCAACCATTCCTGGTCTCTACAGTTTTCACGTAGCTAGTGTACTCGTGTCTATTCTTCGCGGTATCGCAGAAATGCTAATCCGCTGCACGGCAAAGCGTGCACTTCATGGCAAATTGTCATTTTTTTTCAGGTGCCTCTTTCACAGTACTGCAATTTTAATGGCCGGCGGCGTATTACCCTTACTAATGACCAGCCTGTCTACGGCAGAGCGTGTGTGTCCTGCGTGGAAGGCAGCTCGGCGTTTTTTTTGTGCGGCAACAAAGCGCCGGCTGGTCTGGGAATCGGCACGGTACTGCACGGTACGGTACGGCACGGTGGCGTCTGCGTCTGCGTCTCGTGGGAACAATCGCTCACGGCCGGCGCCGCTGTGCGCATGCGCGTCGCGCTGCCCTTCCCTGATGCGGGCGCGACGCCGACAGCGCGCAATTAGCGAGCGCGGCGCCCGGTACAGTCGCCTCCGCTAATGAGGGGACACCGCCGCGCGGTGCCGGCAAAACAACCTGCAGACCTCCCCCCCCCCCCCCTCTCTCTCTCTCTGCCCACGCGCAGTCCGCAGACAAGGACGCGCGCCGCACAACTACTCCCCGCCGACGGCCTCCAACCAAAGCGGCTCTATTGGCCCACTTTAGGTTACGGTAGTAACACTAAAAGTGGCCCACTTTAGGTTACGGTAGTAACACTAAAAGTGGCCTACTTTACCCACTTTAGGTTACGGTAGTCACACTAAAAGTGGCCTACTTTAGGTTACGGTAGTAACACTAAAAGTGGCCCAGTTTTGGTTACGGTAGTAACACTAAAAGTAGCCTACTTTCGGTTACGGTAGTAACACTAAAAGTGGCCCACTTTAGGTTACGGTAGTAACACTAAAAGTGGCCTACTTTACCCACTTTAGGTTACGGTAGTCACACTAAAAGTGGCCTACTTTAGGTTACGGTAGTAACACTAAAAGTGGCCCAGTTTTGGTTACGGTAGTAACACTAAAAGTAGCCTACTTTCGGTTACGGTAGTAACACTAAAAGTGGCCTACTTTACCCACTTTAGGTTACGGTAGTCACACTAAAAGTGGCCTACTTTAGGTTACGGTAGTAACACTAAAAGTGGGCCATTGCGATCGTCTTTTGACAACTCGGAATTTAAATGAAAATAACGGCTTCTGACACGAAAATTGAATAACCGAATTTGTAGAGGAGAAAATTCTCTACAACTTTGCTCTGTTGTGTGTGTGTGTTTTTTTTCCATATCTCGTATCGTTTAAGAGATATTCGCAAAAATAACGGCGATTTTGGGATGTCTGTCTGTCCATAACATGTTCCCTGTTTTTAAGACGAACTGTTCAACCGATCAGCACCAAATTTTACAGACATGATTGCAGGTCGCCAGAGACCAGAACCTACCTTTTTCAAATTTCTCGGACAAAAAATACGCTAGTAATACCAAAAAAAAGCCGTTTGTAATATAATTGTAATTGCAAACGTACCGTTCATCTGACACGAAAATTGAATAACCTAATTGGTAGAGGGGAAAAATTGGTAGCGGGGTTTAACCCGAGTTGCGCGGCCCGTCGCACATCCCGGCACGGCGCAGGCGACACCTAGGTGGCAGCAGAGGCACTATCATCACTGCGAACCGGAGTTGGCCATTTACGCACCGGGAGGCCGACGGAACCCTAGTTGGCCCGACTCGTAGCACAGCCACTTCTAATCCGAGTTGTCCCAGCAGGGTGCGAGTGACACTGCTAACTCGAATTAGCCCGGCCTCGCAGCACTGAACACTGGATTGCAGAATGTCGAGCTACGGAAGCCGAGTTGAAGCCGTGGTCTTTCTAATGAGCTCAGTTTAGAAAGTTTTATAGATTTTTTTTTATTTTTTTTTTTATTTATTTATTTATTTATTTTTTTTTTTTTTTTGTAAAGTCAGATTGAACTTTACCACATTTCTTCGCCATCTTTAAAATGTCTTCAAATTTTTACTTAATTTATTAAGTAGTAAGCGGGCTGCCGTGCTGGTCTGACTAGCTGGCCACCGTGGTAGCTGAGCGCGCTCTGTCAAACGGCCAACGCTGTCTCTACAAGAGGGGAAAAACCGAGCAAAGAGTAATCGAGCAACCTAAAACAAGAACGAAGAAGCGACCGAAAGGAACCGTTCTAACAGAAGAGCAATTGGATGGAGGGGGGGGGGGGGGGATAAAAAAAAATTCTGGCTCGGGTTTGGCCGGCGCGATGACTCTGATAAACTTGGGTTTCGGCGGCGCGACGATGGCGTGCAACAGTGTAACCCGAGCTGTATAGTCTTAACTCGTGTGGCGGTACTGGCTTGCAAGCCAGCAGCCATAGCTTTATTTTATTCCATAATTTCATTTACTTATAATCAAATAGACATGGGGCAGTAGGAAGTGGCTGTGTCAGATAGTAGCCAGATGGTACTGTAAGCACGGTCCCGTGAGACAACTCCGCCCCTTTCTCTAAGATTGATCTGATTGGCTGTTGCTATATCTTTACGGGACACAATTTTCCAGCTATTTTATTAATTATTTAATAAATAAAAATTCAGTTATTAATTTTATTACTATAATGTCTGTTAATTAATTCTTTATGATTACACTATTGTTTTGTAGATTTATTAGATTAAGTATTTTAGGTAAAGAGTGAGTGTGGCGTTCTAGAAGTATCGGTTGGCGCCAAAACTCAAGGCGCTAGCGTGGAGCCCAGCTCCACTGCTAGTCAGTTCACTGCGAGCCTTCTTTGAATCTTGAATCTTATTTTCAAATGTTTGTTAAGCTTATGGGACTTAACTACGGGGTCATCAGTCCCTAAACTTACAAACTACTTATCAACTAGCTTATCCTAAGGACGGCACAAATATTCATGCCCGAGGGGGGATTCGAACCCCCGACCGTAGTGGCCGTGCAGACCGTGACTGAAGCGCATCAGTCCCCTCGGCCAACGCGACCGGCCAATGCGAGCCCCTACACGGTAAAAATCTAGCGGCACTTGCGATAACCAGTCTTGTATTAATCGGTCGATAATATTTGTAAAGTGCGTGCAATGTATGTCAAAGTGTGTTATGACTTTTAATTTTGTGAATTTTGTAAACTAATACTGACGTCAACATGCAGTTTATGGCTTCTGTATTCGGGTGATTGGTAAAAATAAAAGAGCCACTGGCATATCTAAAGGAATTCATCGACTTCGTTAATGGTGGTTAGACAGCCACAGAATCCACCACTTTCAATTTCAGCCTCGCCTCAGAAAACTTCGAGTCTACGACCTGTGTGCTGCTTCTGTGCTGGGGTCATCTACGAGAGAGTAGACACCAGGTTAGTCAAATATTAAGTGACAACCGCCTACGGGCCTCACGTTCAACGTTCGGTCTATTACAACTAGACGAGTTAGCACGCTGCTCACGGTAACGTGAGCGTTAAAGGTAAGATAGGAACGTATCAAGGAAACTGTCACAAGTGGATTTGATAACATAAACTTCAACCATAATATTAAAAGGTTTAATGATTATTATTAATTTTTTTCTATCTCCACCCCCGCCGTACTCGGATGCACCCGAACAATCCTCATCTCGAGTTAACCCGAGTTGATAAATCGAGTTTAACCATCCGTAGTTCAATCGTTGAACGAAATCTATATGCGCCATTTTTAAATAAATATTTCGTATCGCAGCACCAAGCTGAAAATTTGGAATTATTATGATGCCGTTCATGAAATGCCAAGTTGCGTCACACTTTGCTGATAACGTACTGTCGTATGAGAAGAGTAGTGAGTTGGTGCAGCAGAGGCAGGGCGCAGTTGAGATGCGCGCCGTCGCGCCACATTTGGCGCTGGCACACCTGCAGACACGCTCGCTAATTGGCGCGGCCGCTCTCAAGTGCTCACCAGCGCCCGGTCACCGCTGCGGCCAGACACCGCACTCACTACAACTGGTCCGCCGCTCTGCTGCTCTTTTACAACCTCGCCACTCACTCAAATTCTGATTCTAACCTGCACCTGCATTGGAATCTTGCCTATGAACATTGCCCATAAATAAAAAAGTTGTGTGTGTGTGTGAAATTAAAAATGTTAAACATAGTTGAGGTAAAAAAAAAAAAAAAAAAAAAAAAAAAACGCTCTCAGAAAGAATTTATCGGAATGGATAGGAATTCCTCGGTACATGAATAGTGGAAAAAAAAAATTGCAATTTCACAGAAATTGGATGATTTATTCGAGAGAAACAGCTTCACAAATTGGTCAACTTCTAGAGATTAAGGAAACCGGTATTCGACTTTCTGCTGACACGTAGACTTCATTTCATTTCAATTTATGTATTGCAAGTTAATGAACCCACCAATGCTTCACAATTGCTGAATATGTCTCATAATTAGATGTACTTTTTCCAATGTTCAACTGTTTACAAAGCTTACAATGTTTTTAACACACACACACACAACTGTGACTAAGGGAGGACTCGAACCTCCAACTGGAAGGCGCTGCGCAATCCAAGGCGTCTTAGACGGTTATATGTATATAAAACCGTCTAAGACGCCTTGATTGCAGAAGGTAACTGACGGTCATAGAACAGCCACGGCAGCCCTGCAGAATCCAGCACCGGCCACATGGACTGTATTATTATTTCTGTCGATGACCTATATTAGGTTGAAACCGGTTAAATAAAAAAAAACCTTTTGCGATCAAGACTGTTATTATAACATAAATATCGTCAAGGAAGAGCGCTATCCTCTCCTAGGACAATGTTATCCAAATTAATCCAAAACTATGCTGCCTCAAGAAGGGAAGTTTGTTGATAATAATGATAAAGCAACGAATGGTAACGTATGCACATCATTTTGGTAAATGCGTCTGAAAGAAAAAATAGCGGTCACTTGACATTAGCAACCGAGCAGTGTAGAAAATATTGTATGGCATTCCCCCTTCGATGACATGACAAGAGGCTGAGCAGACGTCGGACAAAGAATAACAATCGCGTTTGGCTTTTCTTGTATTCCCCTAATGTAAGTGTGCAGAGACATGGACACTGTGGAATATACTGCGCCGAAGTAGGATACTGGCAGCGCCATTTGAAACGTCAACAGCGAGCAAGTGTTTCGCGGAAGAAACGCCAGGCATGTAGGCCACCCGCGTAGCATTTCTCCGTTACTCGCCCCAGCGCAGCCGACTCATAACGTTCCTCGCCCAGCGTGCTTTACTACACTACGGTTTGTACATCTTTTCTGTACTACCAGGTACAATCTAAGCGAAACTTACATACAGGATCTGGCTGACAGAATCATAACCTGGTTAAATAACTATTGGGTACAATCGGTGTGAATGTGTCATTTGGTCCCATTAGAAACTCGAGAATATTGGTAAAATGTGTACCCAGCCGGGACTCGAACCTGGGTCTTCTGCTTCCTACGCAGTTGCGCTGACCTCTACACCATAGAGGATACAGCGATCATCACACCTGAACGGAATTACTCAAGTACGCATTCCGTCAGACACAAATTCTCAACCTTACCTCTGCCCACTAGAACTCAAACTCATAGTTATTGTGAACTATTTCCCTTAAGAGTAAAGGCCTACGAGTGCCTCGACACTAAAGAAAGGATCATTGCCCGTCATCGGCATTTCTATAGGTTATATACACGTCCGAAAGGAAGCTACACATACATAATTTAGAATAGTTCTTTGTTTGTCTGAATTTATGTGCAGACGTACCGTTCAGCCGACTGCAATGACAGACACTTGAAACAAGAGGAAAGTCACCGTGTAGGTAAATTTTGTATGATCTATGGCAGTGGGTACTTTACATACGAACATTGACAAAATCTACAGTTTTATTCAGAATTCGATGAAATTTTGCAAACTTAACCTTCAAAACAAAAGGAACATCGTCGTTTACCTAGTATTTCATAGAGAGAGAAGGAGATGGACAGAAAGAGAAGAAAACAGAAAGTGGACAGAAAGAAAAAAGGGAAGAGATTGACTAACTTAAGACTTGAATAAATAAGTACCCGAGCAACGCCAAGTTTTTAGAAAGTCTAGCTATAAAGATAAGGAAATACTGTACCATCCACAATACTCCCAGTATGTAAGTCCTTGTGACTCTGATTTTATTCCGAAGATGAAGGAACCACTTCGTGGCATTCGCTTTAGAACTGTTACAGAAATTTGACAGGCAGTAGACCGCTCCATTCGCACCATCAACAGAACATGCTCTGCTAACGGTATACTATGCCTTCCACATCGCTAGCAACGGGTTCTACATAACGCTGGTGACTACTTTGAAGGACAGTAACAGGTGCACACATGTAGCGCTTTTGTATCGGTTGTGAATAAATAGTTGCCATTATTTAAGTTCCAAGCCTCGTAAACAAATATTCTTTTCATTCTCCACTCCGAAGAGTGGAGCGGGCTGTTTGAGATCCGGACCATAAAGAGTCGAGGTTCTACTCAGCCAATTGTCAGAAAAGCTGATAGATGGTGATCCCAATTGTGAAAAAGTGGGAGGGGCTTACCAGTTCCGGCATATGCCTTACAACCCAGGAGAACCTGCAAAAAGCCTTGGTCGAAACCGGGGGATTGGGAACAATTAATAAATTGGGACGTTGCCTCAAACCTAAAATAACGGGTGATCAAAAAGTCAGTATAAATTTGAAAACTTAATTAATAAATCACGGAATAATGTAGATAGAGAGGTAAAAATTAACACACACGCTTGGAATGAAATGGGGTTTTATTAGAAAAAAAAAGTATTGCTAGACGCATGACAGATCTCTTGCGCACGTCATTTGGTGATGATCGTGTGTTCAACATTCTTGGCCTCCCAGGTCCCAATACCTCAGTCCGTGCGATTATTGGCTTGGGGTTACCTGAAGTCGCAAGTGTATCGTGATCGACCGACATCTCTAGGGATGCTGAAAGACAACATCCGACGCCAATGCCTCACCATAACTACGGACATGTTTTACAGTGCTGTTCACAATATTATTCCTCCACTACAACTATTGTTGAGGAATGATGGTGAACATATTCAGCATTTCCTGTAAAGAACATCATATTTGCTTTGTCTTAATTTTTTATGCTAATTATTGCTTTTCTGATCAGATAAAGCGCCATCTTTCGGACATTTTTGAACCTTATTTTTTATTTATTTATTTTTTTCTTGTAATAATAAAATTCTATCTCATTCCAAGCATGTGTGTCAATTTTTACCTCTCTATCTACATTATTCCGTGATTTAATAAGTTTTCAAATTTATACTGACTTTTTGATCACCTGGTACCTCGTTCAAATTCACTTAAATTGTGACAACCTGCTTTGTGGCAGCAGTAAATCGATCTAATGGGTCCGCCAGATACCTATAGCCTTACGTAGGCGTTTCTGACCGCAGCACTGTCCTCTTCAGTGGTTACATATCTCTGTGGTTTGCATATGCTTGTTTACACCATTTTCTCTGACTTCAGTATATTTTCAAATTGTTTACAAAATACCCTTAACCCCTCAAAAATACTCTCCCATTACAACTAACACATTTTAATGTAACTCTCCGGGTATTCCCAGCGATCTGATGAGATCTCGGGTGTTCTGCCGGGCATCAGCGTCGGTATATTATCAAGGTAGCGCGAGTGCACTTCCGACAATCAAAGATCGGTCGCCCGAGTTACTCATAGAGATCAGTTCGACCAAATCACAGTGGACAAGCGTCTCCCTAGAGGAAACGCACCCGAACCCTCGTAATGTATCCCCCACACAAATATATACTGCATACGTCGCGTAATTTTTTCCAGAAATATAGTGGATCAAAATATTAAAAAGTTTTGGAACCACTGCATTGGATTACTCTTCGAGTGTTGGTGTGAGCTGTGCAACTTTCCAGTCGTTAGTTATGGGTCTCTCGTCTAGCTGGCGCTTGCCGGTGGCTGGTAAGTAGGGAGGTATTATACGAGTGTACTCTGACAGAGCTTGCGGCAGCAGCAGGTCGTTTTAAGCTGCCCCGGCTGCGGGCGGGCAGGTAGCCCCAGCTGGCAGAGCGCGGCCGGCCGCCTTTGATGTCCATGTTAGGCGCCGCCTCATCAGCCGCCTCATATTGAGACATAACCGCCCAGAGGCGGTGAAGCTGTCTGCCGTACAGCGTGCAGCGCACTCGTCTGCAGCGCCGTGGCCGCATAACCACACACTAAGCGAAGCTCCAGTCCACTCCTCCACATCATGTAATTAACGCACCGGCTATTTATCATTTCATTCAAGTACTATATCAGGTACCCGAGACTGAAAAATCTAGAAGCTGAATATGCATGTTAACAGCGACCGCGAGCAACCTTCAAAGCAACTTTATTACCCAGAGTGTACCATTTAAACTTTTCACCCCAGAAATCTCTGCAACTACAATAGATATTAAAATAGGACTTCCACGATATATGTGTCAGTTGGACTGTCTGTTGGTATATGTCAGGTAGTATCGTTGTGGCTTCGCCGCGGTGGACTAGCCGAGCGGTCTAAAGCGTCTCGCTGCGGAGCGTGCGGTTGCTCGCCGTGGAGGTTCGAGTCCTCCCTGGGGCATGGGTGTGTGTGTTGTCCTTAGGTTAGTTTACCTAGGTTTAAGTAGTTTGTAAGCTACGGACTGATGACCACGCAGTTTGGTCCGATAGATTTACAAACGTTTGAACGTTTTTTGATCGTTCTGGCTTCATAACTAGACAGTCGGTGACTCGAATCCCACTGTGGCATTTTTTTTTCGTTCATTATCTTTTAGTTGTGTTCGAATACTCACGCAATTTTCATATCTAATGATAATTTTTACGAAAATACACGTACTTTTGTTTATTCGTAATTTTCTATATTCTATAATGTGTACTGCATGGAGGATGTAAACAAATTTACACTACTTCAAATTCAGTTAGGTAAAACATTCTTGGGGCCTCTAATTCCATGTGTTGTGTCAGTTTTTCTTTTTGTGTACGTAGACAAGCGGAACACCTCGTCGCCTAAAACGATGATGAGTACGTTAACCGCTCGGAAAGCCATTAGTAGCTATGGAGATGACTTTCCAAAAGCAGTATCGTAGCTCTTCACAAAATGAACGATAAGAGAAAACTAATTGTTAAGAAAAAAATGTTCAAATGTTTGTAGAGCTTATGGGACTCAACTACTTATGAACTAGCTACTACTAAGGACGGCACAAATATCCATGCCCGAGGGGGGATTCTAACCCCCGACCCTAGAGGCCGTACAGACCGTGACTGGCGCTCCGCAGACCGCTTGGCCACCGAGCCGGCAATTCTTAAGCTATTGTAAAAAAAAAAAAAAAATGTAAATTGTTAGGTTCTTTGAGTGAAACCATCGTTATTAACAACCTTCTATAGAATATAGAAAATTTCGAATATACAAAAGTACGTGCATTTTTCGTAAAAATTACCATTAGATGTGATATTTTTGAAAGTATTCGAACACAACAAAAATTTAAAGAAAAAAACTGTCACTACGGGAATCGAAACACGAACCCTAGGGGTGTGAATGCAGAACTATACCACCTCAACTACATCGACAGACGCTGCAAATGTTGTAAATGTTGGTACTTACATGTACTTGTGAAACTCCAAAATTGATTGTTTGGAGAAATTTTTATTATTGCATCGAATGACTTTGGCAAATTGTTATTTAAGTCCTGATCTTATATATATATATATATAAAATCCGAATATCCGATCTATCCTTGTGAGAGATTTACGCCAAATCATCGATGGTTAATGAAGGCAACCTGCACGAACAGGTCCTTAATGATCAAATCGACAGTATGCCGGAGAAATATAGGCGTGCATCAGTGCAAGAACATGTGATACCGTTATGGTGTGTGCTGCTATTTGTAACAAAATGTCTAGGTTATTGTCTTACAACTTGTCAATTTCTGTTTTCACTGAAATGAAGTGTCCAGTTTTATATGAAGGGTGATGAACCCCTACTCCTTTTGCTCCGCGTGTACCTGCCGTGGCGCGGCCCTCGCTCCTAAACGCCCCAGGCGACCGGCAGCTGCGCATGCGCAGACGTCGCCTGCTCGCTCATTGCGGATGCAGCGCGTCGCGCGTCGTCCGCGGCCTGGCTTTTCGCGTCCTTTTTGCGGCGGCTCTCTGGAGGAGAGGAGAGCCTAGCCGGCCGGCGTTAATGATCAGGACGCAGACGTGCGCCGCCGCGGCGACACCGCCGGCCTTTTTTCGTCCCCGCGATTGGCGCTAAGCCGCCTCCGGGGGCTATTTGCCGTTCCGCCTATTAGCCGCTCGCTCTCCCGACCGGTCGAGTCTCGGAGACGGCCTTTTTGTCAAATTAACCGCACTCTGCCGACGACGTCACTCAAGACTCCGCTTTTCCGTCTGGCACACCAGTGTTCAAAGCGTCCGAGATCTTGTGCGACGTCGCTTCGCACTTCGATACTCAATGTAAACAAATATAGTGTGTGTAACGAGCCAAATTAGAAGGCAAGGTTCGTTGCTGTTTCATTCAAGTTCGTCAGACATTTGACTAGATAACAGAAATAGCGGGGTCTGCGGCGGAGCACAATGAGGCGCTAGGCTACGATGCGCGAGACTGTTCCCCGTCGGGGGTTCGAATCCCCCCTCGGGCATGGATGTGTGTGCCGTCTTAAGTCTTAGCTATTTCATAAGTTTAGGGACTGATGACCCCGTAGTTAAGTCCCATAAGCTCTACAAACATATGAACATTGTTTTTACTCCGGGAATGCTGCAAATTTCGAGCAGTGCTGAAACCCAAGTGTAAGGGCAACACTCTTCATAACCTCCTCCGGATGTCAGTATGATCTGACTATGGGCTGATAACCCAAGCGACAGGCACCAGGGGTTCCGGCATGAGATGCCATTTGTAGAATAAAATGTTCGTAAATCTGTGGGTCTTAACTACTGTAGTTACATCCCTAGGGTTACAAAATACTTATATTCCATCTATATAAATTAGATGAGGGACCTAGTGAGTTGCAATCTGCAGCTGATGATGCTGTGCTGTAAAGAGGCTGTCATTGAATGACTGTAGTAGGATGCAGAATGACTTGCACCAAATTTCTAGGTGGTGTGAGGAATGGCAAGTAGCGCTAAATGTAGAAAAATGTATGGTGATGCAGGAGAAACAATCCCTTAATGTTCGAATACAGCATTAGTGGTGTGCTGCTTGACATGTCGCGTCCATTAAGTACCTAGGCGTAACGCCGCCCAACGACATGAAACGAAACGAGCATATAAGGACAGTTGTGGGGAAGGCAAATGGTCGACTTCACTTTATGGAGAGAATTTTGGGAAGGTGTGATTTGTATGTAAAGGAGATTGCGTATAATCTGCTTCTACGATCCCGCCTTGAATACTGCTCGAGTGTTTGGGATCCCCACCAGATCAGTTTAAAGGACACAGAGGTAACGTAGGCGTAGGCTTCCGCGGCCATTGTTACTTTCGTAAAGTTCTTCAGAGTATTAGGCCGCATCGTCCTAGTGCAAAACAAACAGACGTTTCGGCCACTATTGCAAGTCGCCTTCGCGAGGGTTTTCTCTGACACAGAAGTAGTTCCGAAGCGGTATGTTCGATCAACGCAAGAGTGTTACTGAAATGCTTCCGGAACTCAAATGGGAGTCGCTGGAGGAAGGGGACCTTCTTTTCGATAAACGCTATTGAAGAGATTTAGAGGGCCGGAATTTGACGATTGTACTGCCGCCAAACTACATTTCGCGTAAAGACCACAAGGTTAAGATTAAAGAGATTAAGGCCCGTCTGGATGCATACTTCATTTTTCCCTCGTTCTATATGGACGTGGAACAGGAAAGCAAGCAATTAGTAGTGGTACTGAGTATCCTCTGCCACGCACCTTTGAGTGGATTGCGGAGTATGTATGAAGATGTAGAAACTCAGCCAGACACTTAAATGTGATTTGCAGAGTATCCCATGTAGATGTAAGGAGAAGACATACACACACACGTGCACACACACACACACACACACACACACACACACACACACAAACATACATCCATGCCCGAGGGAGGACTTGAACCTCCGACGGGTGTAATAGAATTTTTTGATATACCCACGGATAGCAAAAATACAGTGCTTCGAAAGTATCTATCAAAGTACAGTAATGCGATTGTACTGCAACAGAGATTATTATATGAAAGAGATTATATGATTATTCTGAAATTATACGATTATTCTGATTTTTTTACTCGCTCAATCTGACGGAATGAGGCTAGTTTTCCGATATACGGACAGGAATGTTTATATTTGATTTGTACCACTTAAAAGGACGTAAATGCAATAAAAGATAATAGTCAAAGACAAATTCGCGTTACGCGTTTCTCTTCTCGTAGAATAATAACAACAACAAAGAAGAAGCCGTCTTCCCGACTCTGTAGAGATAATCAAGTTGAGAATTAACGAAGAAAAGACTTTACAAAACTCTCATCTAAGCATTCAAGAGTGTTTCAGACATCATGAGACGTTGTAATCAGCGAGCAGCTAAAAATGTTCAAATGTTTGTATAGCTTATGGGACTTTACTACGGGGTCATCAGTCCCTAAACTTACAAACTACTTATGAAGCAGCTAATACTAAGGACGGCACAAATATCCATGCCCGAGGGGGGATTCGAACCCCCGACCGTAGTGGCCGTGCAGACCGTGACTGGAGCGCCTCAGTCCCTTCGGCCACCGCGGCCGGTTCAAGACTTTTAACTTTAACTAGGAATACAGATTAATCATAACATGGGGACCAAGCGCGCACTCCGCAACAAGGCGCCCTAGAGCGCTCGGCCATTCCACCGCAGCAAGTTGCAGACGACTGCTCAACAGCAGCAGCAGAGGCCGCCCTCAAACTGCCGTTTCATCGAACCCCCACGAGCACCATCTCCACGGCGCTATCCCATTACTTTTGTCAGTTGTGTGTAGCTCTGCTACAGCAGCGCTCTCCGTGCTCTTGGGTTAACTAGCTGCTCATCGCCGCCTGCCAGCTGTTAAATGACGCCGGGACGGGGCCGAGGCGCAGTTGCACGCTCGCCGAGGCCCGGCCGGCACTTGTGTATACGAGCCAGCTAATTGACAGCCGGTGAATGCCAAACAGGCGGCGCGCCGGCCGAGATGTGCGCAGATAACGAGCCCCTGGCCGGTCGGCGCCACTTTACCAGTCGCCGCTCTGCCGACTGCCGAGCAATCGAGATAAATCGTGAGTCAGCGCGGGCCGTCAGACAAATCGCCAGGCTGGCCGCCACACGCGGCCGAGCAGGTGGCCGCGCTGCTGCTGCCGCCTGCGTACGTGTACCGGACCAAGGTTAGCGCCGTCACCACCAACTGGCAGTTAAGGCTGGCTGCACACAAACCGATTTTGGGCTCCCGGTAAAATATCTGCCCCGCTATTTTATCGGCGGAGTACTGCTTCACTCACGGCGAAATTTTACCGGTCAAACAAGCAGTTAATTCCAAACGAATGTCTGCTCGGTGTACGTTTATCGCCTGAACCACAAGACATAGAGAGCTAAAAATTTGTACAGTTACTAATGTCTACCCGGGGAAGGCTTTCGACACGGTTTTATGGCAATCGGATAGCTATATATATATATATATATATATATATATGTATATATATTAATGTGAATGTCTGTTCGGTGTACGCTTATCACGACCGAACGACAAGACGTGGACACTTAAATATTTGTGCAGTTACAAATTTATTCCTGAGGAAGGTTTTAGGCCCGGTTTTATAGCGATCTGATAGATATTTAGCAATTTGAAGAACATAACGCGAAATTCGCAACAATAATTACTCTTTGAGAATTATATTTACTCTTTCAAAATCGTTTTATTGGTTGCATTGTTGCTTGAGGGTCGATAATGATAAAAGGGTGGAGTATATTGGGATGTAAAGTTATCGGTGTGTATAAAATTCTACGTGTGTGTGTGTTAATATTTCGCTCTGCAGCGAAAACTACAGAACGCAAACGAATGGTCTGGGAGTAATTGTTGTCCGAAGTCTCCCGTTGTACACCATAGCAGTTCCATGCCGATAGCTATAAGGAGGTGCAAGATCTGGTGGTTGAAAGTCGTTAAATTATTTTAAAAAATTGGACAGAAGGCCAGCGTTGACTTTTGCGATTCTGTATCTAGGAGGTTACATACAGCGAAACGTGATACCACAGACCATATCTTTGGTTTATGAGTGCTACAATGTCTTCAGCTCTTTCTCTGTAAGGCAGTATAAGAGTAAATAAATAAAGCAGTAAAAAAGAAATTTCTTTCAATACATCTCTTTAAAAAGTCGATATGACGTTTCGCGCATTGCATCAAGTGATCGATCTGCGATATTATTACAATCATTATTGTTGAATTTCCTTTAATCGCATATCTGAAGGTATTAAAGGAAATTCAACAATAATGACTGTAATAATATCACAGATCGATCACTTCAGTACAAAAGACTTCAGTTTCCAGTTCGTCTAGCTTTTGCCATGACAATTAACAAAGCTCGAGGACAATCATTAAACGTCGCAAGAATCCATTTACACCCATCATGTTTTTCAAATGGTCAATTAAACGTCGCTTGCTCAAGGGTGGGCAACCCAAAAAGTCTCTACATTTACGCTCCAAACAATACTACAAATAACGTAGTTTACTAGAATGCCCTCAAATGAAATTAAAATGAATTTGGACATTACTCTCACCATACGTGTTGAGATATTGCAACACAGGCTATAAGGAATAATGTATGTATGATACAAAGTGGAATGTATAAATTCTATTAAGTGTTGCGTTGTCAACTGAAAACACTCCTCATACTCATTGTACAATTTCTGTATCAATATAAGGTATGGCGGATAACATATTTGTAATAATTGTTACTTACGTTTGTCAAAGCTAAACTGAAATATCGGTTTTGGCTGTTTTTTTTTTTTTTTTTTTTTTTTTTTTTTTTTAATACAGCCAGAGAGAATATTGAGTGTTGAGTGCATGGTTATTATCACAATAGTAGAATCGTAATTGTATCGTCCCTAATTTTTTTTATTATTTAAATGTTTATTATTTTTGTCCGTTATGTTTGCACAAAATCATAAAACTACAGGAAAATCTAAAGTGGCCGAAAAACATGCCAGTGCGATTTTTTTCCCTATATTTTAAATTTTCCAGTCTGGCAACAGTAGAGTGGAGTCGTACGCAGATGGTAATGAAGGAACCAGGTTTGGAGCAAGCTTATGTTACAGGATGTGCTCTATCGTGAGAGCCGTCGGGAAATACCGAGCAGACGGCAGGCAAATAATACAGTTAGCCTCCCGTGCGGAGTTCAACGGCCAGTACAGAGTATCGCGTAGCCGGCGCGTGTCAGGCCTGCTCGGCTGGCAGTGCCTCCCACGTACGCCTCATCTGCGCTCACGGGCCACTGACCACACCGCCGCGCCTATCATCAGCTTCTGCCGTAACGCCACGCCGGGCCGATGTCGCCATCCGTTTCCGCTAACTGCTAAGTGCTCGGCCGGTTTCTCCGCATAATGCGGAGACCCTGTACTGGAAATTACATCTTGTCGCCGAGAGCAGTAAACTTCGTAACGGGCAGAAAATTGCCCGCAGAATCTCTCTCTGTGCAACTTTTATAAAGCAGTAATTTGGTCTCTAGCAGTATTTATCTACCCATTGTGCAACCGATGCCAAATAAAAAGCTCACACAATTGCAAACACGAAAAATATAGCCGTCAGCCCACCAGCAGTTGAAACTAGTTTAAGGGGACAGTAATGAGAACGTAAATACCGGGAACAATCTTAAGAAGAAGGAAAAAACCAATAACCAGATTATTGAAAACAAAATACAAGAAAGATCAAAACAAATGAATTCAGACTTCATAAAAATAATAAAAGCACCATTAGGGACCTGTATAAGACTTTCAAGGACGTTTTAACAGGATTCCACTGATAAACTCTACATTTTAAAAATAAAAATGGAAACCTGGTCTTAAGCGCTAAAGAGACCAGTCAACTGTAAGCTGAATCCTTTCAAATTCTATTAAATTGTCAAGAGCATATTGACAAACGACAATTCTGAAAAATCATAAAATAAAAATCCACGCTACAATACAAGAAACAGAAAAATTATACCAGGAACCATTTATGAAGATACACTTATGCTGTGATGATGCCATTACGGCTATATTACATTAAGGAATAAAACAACAGGTATCTGTATAATACTTTTAAACATGTTTTATATATTGATGACTGTAATGCACTATATATGTTTCATAAGACAGTTTATTACTAAATGTGTCCTGTTTCTGACTTGCTGTAGACTTGAAAATTGTCATCACTGACCGAAACCGGTAGTCATAAGGACGAAAAAAAATTGTGATCATTGACGTTAATAAAGATACTAAAAGTAAAGTTATCAAGTCGCCGAAAAATAAAAGGCACCAGGAGAAGGTGGGTAATGGTAGCAATGTGGAAACTTCAGGTCTTATCCGAAAGGCGGTAATTTTACTCAGTAATTAAAGACACTTCGACGTAAGGAATCATACCAAGCGACTGGAAACAAGAATTGGTCCACCTGGCACAAATAAGGAGATACAACAGACACCAACAACTAGAAGGGTATCTCCAGCTTACCAGTAACAAAAAAAAATAGTGTTTAAAACACTTCTAAATAGAACAGAGAAATAAGTAGGATCTAATGTGGGAGAGAACCAAGCAGCATTTGGGAAAGATGGATCATGTGCAGAACAGATTCTTAATTTAAAAATCATTTTGAGAGTGAGAGCTATACAACATAAAGTCACACTTCAAGAATGTTAACGACTCAGTTGATAGACAAAGACTACTTCAGACAGAGAGATTAAAAAGCTCGCGGAATGGGTCCTTTCAAAGGACAAGACCGAGTTTGTTACACACCAATGAAAAAAATTATCCGAACTTGTGGTTTGTTTCTAATGACCACGATGGCGACGTTACGTTAAATCCTAATTTTACTTCTACATTACAAAACAGAGCCATAAAACGTATGGAAGTGCGACAAGGAGAGAAAAATTTGAATTAAAAGATTTAGTCTTTGCGGATGATATGAGCACTGTTAACTGAAAACGAAACATACGCAGGTATTATGCTTGATCTAATACGCGAGATTGCTTAGAAGACTTGGCTATAAAAATCATTGGATAAAAATGGGTATATACAAATCAAATGCAGACAAATCTATGAAAACGAATAATGGAAAAATTAAAAGAATTTATAAATTTTAATACTTCGGAAAATGGACACCAGCCAACTCACCAACACAAGTAACATATGGATTAGAGTGCGTAACACTGAATAAGAAAGGTGCACTAAGACAACGAGGAAAGAGAGAGGAAATCTAGATCCCCAGAAAATCAATGAAGATATATGGATTAGAAGGAGAAATGAAGTTTAACATAAAATACACAAATAAATCATAGATACAATGAGGAAAATAGGGTACAATTGCTCGGGTATTTCAAATTAACAGAAGAAACAAGGATCACAAACAAGTTTTTCAGTCATGTAATCAAACTGAAGAAAACTGTAGGACATTTGTTAATTAGACAATTTTTGTTCAAATGTTTGTACACTTACTGGACGAAACTGGTATGGTCAATCAGTCCCTGGACTTACAATCTACTTGAATTAACTTAGACTAAGGACAACAAACATAATCATGCCCGAGTGAGGACTCGAACCTCCGGCGGGATCGACAGCCGAGTCGAAAGCAAGATGCCTTTGAGCACGCGGCCATTCCCGCTCAGCATTTCTTTTCTTCTGGATCACCACCAATAACTCCTCTCAAAGCATATATCTTTCCTATTTGGTCATCGTGTATATACGCGAGGGGTGTTCATATGAAAAGGTACGAAACGTCGTAACAAACAAACCGGTTGATGTTTTAAGCTGCTTCGGACGTAGAGACGCGAAGCATGCTTCGCACCTCCCCGCTGAAAAATTCATGGTGTGTCCTCAGCAGGCAGGGTGATGCTCACCGTCTATTTCGACGTCTGAGGTCCGATACTCAACGAATTCCTCGAGTGAGGAAAAACTATTAATAATGACGAGTAGTATTAGACAATTCGTGATCTACACAAGTCCATCAAGACTTAACGGCCTGGGCTGTTCACAGAGGGAATGTTTCTACTCCATGATAACGCGCGTCCACTCGTCACACAGAGTGTACTGCCCAAGTGGGCATCCGCCCTGCAGAGCTGGACAAGTCTGCCTGTGACTTCCATCTGTTTGGTCCGCTAAGAAACCATTTCAAAGGGAAGCGCTTCAACTCGGACGACGAAATGGACACTGTATAGGATTCGCTCTTATCACAGCCACAGGAATTCTGGGAAAAGCGAATCCTTTGGCTCGTTAAACAGTGGGTTAATTGTGCTCAGGCCTCTGGTAATTACTTTTGAATAAAAACTTCAATTCTACCCACAGTGACGTTTAGTACCTTTTCATATGAGCACTCCTCGTACATAGTACGATGGCGTATGATTTATTGCTTCATCGCATGTATGGTAATATTGTCTGAACTCGTGCTGTTGGGATAGTGATCAGCAAAACTACCTGGTAATAAGGGGAGCCCGGTTCGAATACCGGTCGTGCATGAATTTTCAGATTTCCTCACTGATGCCTCGAGTCTGGTGCCTCGGGCAGCTAACGCCCTTAATTCCTTTGTTTTCTTGATACATTACGGCTGCAGGGACAAAATGGTATCTCCCCATATATAACGACATTAACCTTGACTTGTTATCTTTCTCCCTCACCCTCCGCACAAAGGAAGAGAGAGAGAGAGAGAGTGAGTGAGTGAGAGAGAGAGAGAGATCAGATAGGGAACGATGTTGCCTTAATAAGACACGGACTACGTGAAAGAGCGAGGATCAAGGTAGGCAGGGAAGATAGGGGCACCCCACCGCGCCAGCCCGTCCCGCATTTAGGGGCGGAGAGCAGAACCCACCCGGCGGGGAAGAAGCCGCGTGATTCGAATTTCAAATATTGCAGGCGTCGTCGCGTGACGCAGCAGCGGGGGAGGGTGCTGGGGGTGGGTGCTTTGTCAGGGGACGCGCCGGCCAATAATAATAATGATGAAGGGGCGGCGATGAGTGGGCGGCCGCCGAGGGGTGCCTGATGGCCATCCTACACCGCCGTCCCACCCCGATACAGTCGGCCGAGGGCGAGCCATTCTGCCGAGCTGCGTCTACCTAACGCACCAGACAGCTGCGACAGCAAGAGCCTGCAACACTGCGCCACATTCATACCCGATATCAGTGTTTTCCAACCTGTGGGTCAGGGGGGTCACCGTCACAGGAGGAAGTACTTGTACTAGCGTTTCAGCAATACAAAAACGTATGCCTAAGTGAAATTGATTTGATGTTAAAATTACGGCGTTCTTTGTGTAATATTCATTATGAATTGAATAGATCATAGATTGTTTTACAATACAAAGTCTGAAAACTGTTTTCGGGAAAAGACTTTGGTACAATAGATAATTCTAAAAAAAAGATGTATTTCTTTACAAGTTGTCTACGCAGTGGGATCTTTCTTAATGAGGATAATTCGCTCAGGAGTCTTGTCTGAAATGCGAAATAGGCCTACTAAAAACAAAATCACGTAAAATAAAATAGGTATAACATTCCGAGAAATATAGAAAAAAAAACTTCGTCCCATAATTTAAAAGAAAGCTGAAGCAAAAGAAAGAATGTGAAATTTGTTACGTTTCCTGAGGGGGTCGCTCCTATATTGTTTGAGAGGGGGGTCTCCAGAATATTTTTACTTCGAGAAACTTAATCAAAAGAATGCAGACACCTGGCTCAAAATTACTTACAAGTTCGTGGCTCCTTCCATCGGCAATGGTGTAATTCAGTATGGTTTTGGCACACCCTTAGCCTTGAAGACAGCTTCCACTCTCGCAGGTATACGTTAAATCAGGTGCTGCATGGTGGAAGATGAGGAGGAGGAGGAGGTGGAGGAAGCTTAGGGTTTAACGTCCCATCGACAGCGTGGTCATTAGAGACGGAACTTACGCTCGGATTTTTGGGGAAATATGAGAGGAGAAAATTCGGCCGTGTCCTCTGAAAGGAACCATCCCGGCATTTGCCTGGAATGATTTAGGTAAATCACGGAAAACCTAAATCTGGATGGCCGGATGTGGATTTGAACCACCGTCCTCCCGAATGCGAGTGTCTTACCACTGCGCCACCTCGCTCGGTGCTGCACTGAGGACTGGTATCGATGTAGGTCGGCGTCCAAAAACATTACAAAGGTGTTCTATAGCATTCAAGTCAGGACTCTGTACAGACCAGTCCATTACAGGGATGTTATTGTCGTGTAACCACTCCGGCACAGACCGTGCATTATTAACAGGTGCTCGATCGTGTTGAATGATACAATCGCCATCCCCGAATTGCTCTTTTACAGTGGGGTGAAAGAAGGTGTTTAAAACATCACTGTAGGCCTGTGCTGTCATAGCGCTCCGCAAAACAACAAGGGATGCAAGCTCCCTCCATGAAATACATGACCACACCGTAGCACCACAGCCTCCGAATTTTACTGTTGGCACTACACACGCTGGCATTCACCGAGCATTCGCTATATCCACACCCTACCATCGGATCCCTACATTTTGTACCGTGATTGGTACTACACACAACGCTTTTCCGTTGTCCAATTTTTACGCACCTTACGCCAAGCGAGGCGTCGTTTGGCATTGCCATGCGTAATGTATGGCTATTGGGCAGCCGGTCGTACGAACTCCTAATCTTCTCACCTCACGCCCGCATGGTACGGAAAATGGATTCTGGTGCAGTTTGGGATTCATGTGTGATGGTGTGGATAGATGCCTGCCTATTATACCGCACCGATCGAGGTGACGCAGTGGTAACATACTGGACTCGCAATCGGGAGGAAGGTGGTTCAAATCAACCTACGGCCATCCAGATTTAGATTTTCCGAAATTTCTCTACAACACGCCAGGCAAATGCCGGTATGGTTCCTTTGAAAGGGCACGGCCGATTTCTTTCCCTATCCATAACAAAAAAAATCCGAGCTTTACCTCCGCCTCTCATGACCACGCCGTCGACAGGATGCCAGACCCTAAGCTTTCTTCCTTCCTGTTACACTGTACGACCCTGATCAACTGTCGGCAATCTCTGCCAATCAACAGACGAGGTCGGGCTGTACGTTTACGTGTTGTACGTGTCCCTTCACCTTTCCACTTCACTATCACGCCAGAAAAATTGGACCTAGGGATACTCAGGAGTGCAGAAATCTCGCGTTCAGATTTCTGACTCAAGTGACATCCAATTTCCTGACCACGTTCGAAGTCTGTGAGTTCCACGGAGCACCGCTTTCTGCTCTCTCACGATATCTGAGGTCGCCAATCTGGAGTACCTGGTAGTGGATGACAGCAAAATGAACCTAATGTGAAAAACGTATGTTTTGAGGGTGTCGGGATAACTTTGATTAAATAGTGTATTTAACCACCTGCATCTACTTGACGGCCTCTGTTCGTGGAGATAATAAGTATTCTCACGTTTACCATACTGAGATAAACCCATTAACTGCCAGAAGTAAAAACTACTGCACCCTCTTACGTCTTAAGCATTCAAAATCACTAAAGATTTATTGTCGAAACAGTGATAGGAAAACAAAGAGAGACAAGTGATCTTTGTACTCCATTGCCGTCACACAGAAACTGGCTGACGTGGCCTTGCTATCAGCGACAGCAGTGAGTGCAGCGGTGTTGGGACCGTCACTGTGACGCTCGTCTCCGGTCCCTGCTTGTTGCCATCTTGTTTACGACTATTGTTATTTCTTCCTGTCCGCTCGTTGCCAGTGAAACAGCATCCCCTGCAGGTACATATTTCACGTTGCGGTCATTGGCACGTCCAAACACAATAGCCCATCCTGCCTTTCTGTTTCGTCTCCAAGACGCCTCAATCGACTGTACCGATTCCATACACACTATGTCTGAATCGAGTCGCCTGTTCGTGCATATCCTTAGCAATATACTCTTGTGTTGCAAACCACCCACCAGGTAGAGGCTTTTTTAAAATTTGAAGTGAGATCAACGTCATGGGCCCAGTTTTGTCATGTCAACTGTATGTGTACTGTTTAGTTATTCTTCTGCACCATGAAAGCCATATTGTGTTACGATATTTTACTGCTACTCATTGTCCACGCATGTATTTAACATCTTTCGTCTGTATACAGGGTGAGTCATAAATGAGGGAAAATAGTTCGTGAAAATTGTTACACACTGAGCTACAAACATAAATTCGTTTTCCGCATGTTCGTTTGTCAATAAATGACAGTGCAATTGAATGTTTAAAAAATGGCCGTCGCGGAGCGGCCCAGTGCACTGAGGCGCTATGGTACGATGTGTGTGGCCATTCCCCGTCGGAGGTTCGAATCCCCACTCGGGCATTATCTTTGTGCCGTCATTAGTATAAGGTAGTTCATATCTAGTTTGGAACTTTCGGGACTGATGACCCCGTAGTTAAGTCCCGTAAACTATACAGACATGTGAACATTTGATTTGTTAAAAAAATGTGTGTTACTGTGCGCCATTCGCCAACGGGACAGATCGGCAACAGGGGACAACATGGGAGTTTTGTAGGTAGTCTAGCCGGTCAAAATACATAATACAGGTCAGTGAAAACGGTACGAGATAGATGTGAGCGCTGTCGTTGCTCGCAGTGACACGCAGACCGTCGCTGACGCCGCATGCCTCGCCTTCTCGTGAACGGATAGACCACCTACAACACTCACATGTTATGTCCTGTTGCCAAGCTGTCCCTTTGGCCAATGTCAGTGCACTGTTAACACCCAAAAGTCCACTTGGACTACATGTCGTACTGTGATAGCCGCGGTCGAGTAGCTGAGCGGTCTAAAGCGTCTCGCTGCGAAGCACGCGGTTGCTCGCCGTGGAGGTTCGAGTCCTCCCTGGGGCATGGGTGTGTGTTTGCCCTTAGGTTAGTTTACCTAGGTTTAAGTAGATTGTAAGCTGATGTAACTGATGACCACGCAGTTTGGTCCGATAGATTTACAAACAAACGTACAGCGATACAATTTAGAAGGTACAGTCAACTATATGTGTGTATACTGTCTGTAAAATTTCCTGAGGCTACAATTTGTAGTGTAGAAATTATAAATTGTAACTTCATACCGAATTGCGGAGTTTTAGTCCATCAACAGCGGAACGTTAATGTTTATGTGCTCATATCTCATGAACTACGTGTATTACTGTGATAGAAGGTACATTCAACTATATGTGGGTATCCTGTCTCTAAAATTTCCTGCGGCTATTATTTGTAGTGTAGAAATTATAAATTGTAACGTCACAGCGAATGCCGTAGTTTTAGTCCATGAACAGCGGAAAAGTAGTAAGCGAGAAACCTTTTTTTCCTTTCTGTTTTTTGATGTGGTTGTCAGCGAGAAAAAGTTTAATAAAGGTTTGAAATTATGTACAAAGTTTGTTGCAAGTCGCTAAGTACTGTCATTCTCATACAGTGTATTTCGAAAGTCTCGCCGCATTATATGGCATTTTTTGCGATTTCTACTAGTTATGACGTAATATCTTTTGAACCATGTTCTGTATGTGATTCTTAACCGTGCAGCAATTGTTACCTCACGGTAAGGAATATGTGTACCAAATTTGGTTGAAATCGGTCCAATGGCGTAGGAGAAAATGAGCAGCACTGTCGCAAAATGCAACAGTTTTTCGCGCATCTCATTGTTTATGACGTCATATCTCGTATACTATATATCGTATGTGATTCTTACACTTACGGCGACCGTCCTCATGGACTGAAGCTTACGTGTACAAAATTTAACGAAGATTGGAACAAAACTGTAAGTTTGTATGCAACATGTACAAACATACGGACACTCTGCTTTATATATTAGAAGAAGATAGATGAAAACTGTAAAATTGAAAAGTAGTTGGCATCAAAAAGAATTGTAGCTCTAAAACTTACCGCGCTGCCATTCCTGCAAATGATAAACGTGACTTAGTAATTAGCTGTCGCACAGACGCGCCTCGATCCTTTGAGACTCCCCCCCCCCCCCCTCCCACCGTCAGGAAAACTCGGCGGGGGAGCAGGGCCTGCCCAAGTCTCTCAAGTTTTCCTGCCCTCCACTCTTTCGCCCGTCTTTAAGAGAACAGCGCGGAAAAGTACAGGGAAGCGGTGCGGTCGGATGAAGGAGCTTACCTTCTTTTCCTCCGCGGTCGCGGGAGAAAATGATATCCCAGCGGTATATTTCAATTACTTAACTAGGGCTGGCTTATTAAAGAAATAGAGCGCACATTTCAATTACTTAAGAAGCTGCCATAATGAATCCGGCGGCTGCGAGGGCGGAGCCAAGGAACAAATGACAATCGGCCGCGGCGAATTCGGTGACCACGCGGGGTGGCGACACAAGTCACGCGACCGCCTGCTGGCTGATTAAAACAGAAGGAAGGGAAAATAAAAACACGAGGAGCAGGGGCGCGGATTAGACAGCCAAGCTGCTTAATTTAATTTGTTTATTCAGACTTACGGTATCGTAGCGTAGCGGAGACTGGGAAAAGGTACCTGGAACAGAAAGGAAAAAACACTATGTAAAAGACGCCTTTCTTTAATTAATTGGCTATTCTGTACAAATTTATAACAATGAAATATTTTGTATCTGTTTCACATTATTCAAGACAAGATGGAGATCTAAATTGTTATTTGATGTGAAATATATGCCAAGATCACTTTTCACTATTTTATTTGAGATTACCGGTTTCGACAAAACTTTTTTGTCATCTTCAGATGACTCTGCATTTTGAAAATTCTCACCTTTCCATATATCATTTACAACTGCACAATTCAATCGTTTTGGGTCGTGAGGTACAAGAATTTGCATATGATCGTTATTTACAAGATCTAAAACATCATAATTTACAATAATGTGCCACAGCTCGTCACTTTCAAAATCTATCACACCACAAGAGGGAAAAATTTAAAATTATTACACAACTAGTTTATATGACTTTATAGATCTTATAACTGAAGATCACGTGCAAATTGTTATAAATCAAGTCACAACACGTTTGAAATGTGCAGTTGTAAATGATGTATGGAGAGATGCTATTTTTTAAATGTAGAGCTGCAAATCTGAAATGAAAACAAAGTTTCGTCGAAACCGGTAATCTCAAAAAAATTTTGAACAGTGATCTTGGCATATATATTTCACAATAAATCAAATATTTATTTCATTTTGTTATTAGGATCGCTGCTAGATACTTTGTTGGAACGCCACTTCTGGATTATTGAAGTTGTCATGAAATCCGAAATCAGATCCTACTCTGCACTTAATCCGCAAAATTACCCCTAGTTGAAGAGGAGCGAGTGCAACAATAGGTGCCTAAGAAAGCCCGTTAATTCTTAAAGGACTGATAACGTAGATGTTTAGTCCCTTCAAAACAACAATAACAACGAATTTTGTAGACGATAAAAATGTATCTGGTGATACAGAAGTACTTGAAAATGGTGACGTAGCTTTACTGAAACTAGTTGTACAAAATAAAGAAATGAAAATTAATAATCAGTCAACCAGTTGCAATAATAGTTGTTGAATAAACTTGACCATGGTTTCGACGCGGTCAAGTATATTAAACAACTATTATTGCAACTGGTTGACTGATTATAAATGTGCTATCCTGTATCGTTACTGAGTTATAAGTAATATAGTTACTGTGGCACATAAGTACATTGTTTAAATGTCTGCGTTAAAAAAAAAAAAAAAAAAAAAAAAAAAAAAACAGGTTTTCCCTGATTTCCCTAAATCACTGCGGGCAAATGCCGGGATGGTTCCTTTTAAAGGGCACGGCCGATTTCCTCGCCCATCCCTATCCAAAACTCCGAGCGTTAGCTCCGTCTCTGGTAACCAAACTGTCGACGGGACGTTGAACCCTAATCTTCGTTCCTTCCTGTGCTGACCACTAAAGTCCCCAGACATAAACGTCATTGACCACATCTTGGATGCATATACATGTGGCGTCTATTCCGAAAGAACAGACGTAACTTCTCATCCTGCAGTTGTTATTGCTTTCATATTCACAGATTATATGACTTCAACTACGAATGGGCAAAGCTGGAAATGTGTACCCAGCCGAGATTCGAACCTGGGTCTCCTGCTTTCGAAGCCGTTGCGCTGACCCCTACACCACTGGGGACACAGTGATCACCGCACCTGCGAGGACTACCTAAGCACGCCTCCCGTCAGACATAAATTTCCAGCCTTACCCTGACCACAGTACTCAAACTCGTAGTCACTATGTACTAATTTCCGTAAGAGTAACGGCTCCAAACTTGACCATCCCTCCCCACTAAGTCATACATTCTGTGAATATGAAAACAATAACAACTGCAGGATTAGAAGTGACATCTGTTCTTTTGGAATAGACGGCACACACACACACACACACATACACACACACACACACACACACATATATATATATATATATATATATATATATATATATATATATATATATATGCCAGTGACAGGCAATGATCCTTTCGTTAGTGGGGAGGGGTGGGCAAGTTTGGAACTCTTACGGGAATTAGTACATAGTGACTACGAGTTTGAGTACTGTGGGTAGGGTAAGGCTGGAAAATTGTGTCTGACGGGAGGCGTGCTTAGGTGGTCCTTCCAGGTGCGGTGCTCACTCCGTCCCCAGTGGTGTAGGGGTCAGCGCAATGCCTAAAAAGCAGGAGACTCAGGTTCGAATCCCGGCTGGGTATACATTTTCAGCTTTGCCCATTCGCAGTTGAATTCATATATTCTGTGAATATATCTTGGGTGCCTTGCAAGGTGCTGTTCAGAAGAGATTTCCAGCCCCTCTCATAGATTTATGGCTAGCCCTGAGGATGCATGGTGTCTATTTCCATGACTACTTCTGATATTAGCCGAGTCCATGCCACGATGTGCCGGTGGCATTTCTGTGTGCTCACGTAGAGCTCTACACGATATTAGGCAGGTAGTACATTTTTCTAAATGTCACATATACATTTTTGAGTAATTTACAGGAAAATAATAATAAAGTAATGAAGGCGTAATCAGTTTTAAATGATGATGCTACAGAACTGAACGTCGCTAGAATTAGACAGAGCTACATTTTTTCTTACTGCCGGCGTCTTCTTGGTGGGACTGGAAACTTTTTCGGACGTTGTCATTGTGGAAAGGGCGGGGGGAGAGAGAGACGAAGAGACGGGGAGAGGGAGAGGAGATTACGCCCCCCCCCTCCCCCCTCCTGTGAGCGGCAGCCACAGAGGGAGCGGGCGACGCGGCCAAGTCTGCGGCAGGGCCTCATCCGCCTCCGCCGCCGCCCCGCCCCGCCGAAATGGCCGCCGCCCCCGCCGCCCCCACTTGTGGCGGCCATTAATCAGCAGAGTGGGCGGCGTCGCCTCGCGTCGCCAGGTCACGCGGAAGCGAGCCGCGCAAATAGCCCAGCGAGGCCAGGCCTGCCCACCCGCTCACTCGGACAGCTCTTAGCGCTCTCTCTCTCTCTCTCTCTCTCTCTCTCTCTGTGTGTGTGTGTGTGTGTGTGTGTGTGTGTGTGTGTTTGCCCTCTTTCTCCCTTCTTCCATAATAAAGGTTTCCTCATGTCTGCTGAAATAAATTTAACCCCCACTGTACAAGGGTAATTCGAAAAGTAAATTTCCCAACGACTCCCTCCCCCTTCCCCATAGAAAAAAAGTTATTGTATACAAAAATTCTTTTGGCATTTACTTCACTTCTATTAATTTCAGGTAACGCACATTTTCAAAAATTAGGAAGAAATTTATCGACTAATGATATCTGTCTGCCGTTCGCCGTCGGAGGTTCGAGTCCCCCATGTGTGTTTGTGTTGTCCTTAGGTATTTTAAGTAGTTTGTAAGCTACGGACTAATAACCGAGCAGTTGAGTCCGATAGACTTACAACCATTGGGACATTTGATATGTGTCTGACTTGAGAGCAAAACGTACTTAACGCACGACATCGCTCACGAGAAGATTATAAACTCTAGTAAAAATACGGAGTCCCCTGTATTTCATTTCCACTCTTCAGTTAGTCCAGCTCCTCTCTCTGTCCATCTCCACCTCTACTCAAATGTTCAAATATTTGTTAAGCTTATGGGACTTAACTACGGGGTCATCAGTCCCTAAACTTACAAACTACTTATGAAGTACTTACGAACTAGGACGGCACAAATATCCATGCCCGAGGGAGGATTCGAACCCCCTACCGTAGTGGCCGTGCTGACCGTGACTGGAGCGCCTCAGTCACCTCGGCCACCGCGGCCGGCCCACCTCCACTCCTCCTGATGTAAACAATAGTACGTGTAATTCACATTACCCACTTACTCCAACCTTCCAAGCACTCCCATCTCCTTCTCACCTCCGGTTTCTCTCTTTCGTCCTGACCCTCCCACTATCCTTCTCCTCCCCCTTTCTTTTCTCGTCTCTTCCTCTCACCTGTCGATCACCTCCTATGCTTTGTCAAACTCCTCCCGCCCACAACGGCCCCACCAATCTGTTATTGTGAATTGTAGTATTTGTCCGTCTATGGAACTATAAATAAAATGGGATTTTTCTCTCCAGACGAGTTTCGCTTTAGTGACAATAAAAACATTTTCAGTAGTCTATAATAATATAAATCTACAGTTTGTTTTGTTTTTAATCGGAAACTGTTCCTTACCGAAACATTTAAATGAGGCGTACTGTTTTGTTACTTAGGAAATTTTAGTCTTCGCCACAGACTAAAATTTCCGAAAGTAACAAAACAGTAGGCCTACTTTACATGTTTCGCTAACGAACTGTTTTCGATCCAAAAACGAAACAAACTGTAGATTTATATTATTATACATCACTGAAGATCTTTTATTGTCATTAAAAAGAAACGCTTCTGGTGAGAAGAATCGCAAACACTACCATTCGTAATTATAGAAGCATAACTACGGGCATCATGGTCACACAAAAGAAGAACTTTTTTCTCGTCTGTTAGTTTCCTCGTTGCGGATCGTGCGGTAGCTCGCCGTCGGAGGTTCGAGTCCTCCCTGGAGCATGGATGTGTGTGTTGTGCTTAGGTTAGTTTACCTTACTTTAAGTAGTTTGTAAGGTGTAGATTGATGACCAATCAGTTTGGGCCGACAGATTTACAAACATTAGAACATTCTGTTAGTTTTGTTTTCTCTTTCTTCTCCTCCTCCCGTTGGCTACGAGGAAGTACAAATGTGTCCAACTCAAAAATGTTCAAATGTTTGTTAAGCTTATGGGAATTAACTACGGGGTCATCAGTCCCTAAACTTACAAACTACTTATGAACTGCCTTATACTAAAGACGGCACAAATATCCATTCCCGAGGGGGGGGATTCGAACCCCCAACCGTAGTGGCCGTGCAGACCGTGACTGAAGCGCCTCAGTCTCCTCGGCCACCGCGACCGGCTGTGTCCAACTTTCCATGGTAAATTGGCAATACTCTCAAAGTCTATTGTGCGGTTTAGGTTCTGTTGAATACAAAATCAGTGATTTATTGGGTTTTGTCATTAAATCGTAACATGTGTTACTTGATGAATAAAATTCGCGGGAATAAAGAATACCACAGAATAATTATAGACGCCAAAGTTTTATTGGACGGAGTTTTGAAACGAAACTGAACAACACGACGAATCGATAACTATTTATGTATGTAAATCTCTTGAGCTTGAAAAATGATACGAGAGAGAAATACTGAATTACGACGAAGTGTTTGCAGTCGCGCTGTAAGGACGCGCACAGCCCCCTGCAGTTATCACTTGCCTGCAGAGCAGCAGCAATTGATTACCCCTGGCCGAGGATATCGCCAGCGAGAAGGGCAGAAGAGGAGGAGGATGATGAGGAGGAGGAGGAGCAAAGGCGAGGGGCTGCGAACACGCCGGGGGTCTGGCCGCGCTATGCGCTAAAGCAAATTTAACGATCCTCGGCGGAGAGCGCGCAAATCCGAGAAACAAACACTTGCCGGCGCGCGGCCGGGTCGCCATGGCAACGCCTCCCCTCGCGCCGTCTAAAATACTGGCAACCTGTTTGCCGCGCCGTTTTATTGCGCCTAAACACTCCATTTACAACCCCGCTGCTTCCTGGCGCAGTCGCTCTAATGTCTTTATGCCAGCCGGCCTGCCCTCCTCTTCTCTTCGCACACCTCTTGCATTATTTATCCTCGTCTCTGCGCGTGTCTTCCGAAGCGAGAGGCAGAGTAAACGAGTGACAGAGCGGTAAGTGGGGAGGGGGCAGGAGCAGAACAATGGAACAGAGCTACCAGGAAAAGCGACTCTTTTTCTCTTTTATTAATAAGCTACAAAGACAATTTTGTTTGTCATCGACTCAATGCAAATCGAAGAGAGTACTTGGAGCTTTGTTCGATAAAACTATAAATCGGTTTTCTTATACTGCCGGGTCGTATATCTTCACTGTGACTGGCATTCTGTACTTTATTCCCTCTATTCCAATCGTTTCAACTACAGTATTCATCACTGGTTTATGTACTCAAGAATCTGTCCCCTCTACACTCAAAAAGTCATTACATTTACTAGCAGGCTAATTCGAGCAAAAGGGCAATGTCTTACACATAGATGACACGTTGAAGCAGCGTCAGAATAGCCGTGCGCAGTAAGGCGCCCAGCTACGGTGCGCGCGGCCGTTCGTTATCGGGGGTTCGAGTCCTCCCTCGGGCATGAAGTTCGTGTTGTTCTCAGCATTAATTACTACTTTAAGTAGTTTGTAAGCTTAGGCACTAATGACCAAAGTAGTTAAGTCCCTTAGATTTATTTTTTGACACGTTGAAAGTAGGTTTTGAGAACTTGGGTACGGCAACACTTTGGTGAAAAGTGTCTATTTATTACCAAAGGAGCCTTTACGTTCGTGAAAACTGTGAGCGGATTTTAGTCGAAACAACTTTGAATAATATAATGAAAGCGAAACGGCTTCACTCCAAATTTGTCCTCCGCGTACTGGTGTCAATGGAAACCAGGGGATGAGGCTGTAGACTCCAAATATCACACGCGACTCTTCGGGACACTATGGAACTCGCCGAATATTGTACGGTATCCAGCACATGTTCGCAAATGGCAGATGTCAGAGTCATGGGATCCCAAATTGGTTGCTTCACTACACTGCGGTTGGTGTTTCTTGGTCGAACAGAACCTACACTTCAGTGGATGCCCCATTGTATCCATTGATTCCAACATCGGGACACTACGACATCTGAAAGGGCTACATGCTTGACAATTGCAAGTTAAGACCATCCTGTTTTACTAACTCCAACGATACGGCCTGGGTCATATGCATTCAGCTGGTGCGAGGCTTCAGTAAATATCAAATAATTAACCAATGTACAGAGACATATTTTGTCTCGATATATACCGAAGGTAATAAATTGAAGGAGTCATTGAATTATAATTTGTGCCGTGGCGGGGATTCGACCGCAGGACCTGCTACTTCCTAGACAAGCGCTATGACTATTAGGCCACCGTGACATGAGATATACAAGTCACGGACTGTCTGAAAGTATGTTTCCCTCCACTAAACACACTTCAGTTCTGCCTCATGTTCCTCTATATAAATACATATCGATGTTGCTGGGATCCTATTCTGCTGCTGGGAAGCTTTGGCGATATGAAGCAGATTTGAATTTTGTGTTGCAGAGGGAGACAGTTCGTGCAATCACAGTATACTATGCGTCACGTTGACTTAATGGTTACAGCGCCTGGCTAATCAGCAGTAGGTCCCGGGTTCGAATCCCGACGCAAATTTTAATTCAGTGCCTCTCCTTCAATTTCATACCACACTCCACTGTTTGTATCGCGGCAGTTGAGTGTTACTAACTTGGCAACAACAGGACGGTGACATCGCGAATTCAATCTGCTGGGCGTTCTAAACATTACAGAGATGTATAAATCTAGTGATTTCCTCAAACAGCCATGGTATGCACGTGTACCGAAATGAGATAATATTGGAGCACTCATTCTGGGTGAATCACTTTTTTGTCGGCGTAACAATATAAGTGCAAATATTTTAATATATGGTACCTAAATATGTACAAGCACAAGCGTGTTGGTTCTTCTTTCTCAGCGTAAAACTGACGTCCCACACAACAAGAGATTTGTAACCTGATGTTTTCTCTTTTGCCGTATCTGGACCGCAAGTCAACGACGGCCGGCCATAAAAAACTTCGATTGTGTTCCCTCGCTTTCCTACCTGTAACACGCCGCTCTCCAAGTAGTGGAGCGTCATTCACCTTTACCCCTGATTTCGGGGATTGTAGGCGTCCTAGCGCTACACATACCTGGAGGTAACACCTAACCTGAAAACATACGACTTTTAAAAATTTTACGGAGATGTGTGGTAACAGCCGTAATGTATATTAAAAAGATGCACATTGCCAACCATCAGCTAATCATTATATTTATAACTATAACGGTTTAGGTTTTGAACCATCATCAGAAAAGTAAATTAAACAAAATGATTGCGTTGGCAGATTGTCTGCCACCTTATCCATATCAATCAATAAAAAAACCCTTTTGTTGATTGTTTTAACAACAAGACCTAATATCAGCCACGGTAAGGTAGCCGAGAGTTCCAAGACGCCTGGCCGCAGAGCGCGCCGCTAGTCGCCGTCGGAGGTTCGAGTCTTCCCTCGGGCATGGGTATGGTTGTTGTCCTTAGCATAAGTTAGTTTAAGTAATTTGTAAGCCTAGGGACTGATAACCAGAGTAGGGAAGTCCCATAGATTTACAAACATCGGAACATTTTGGAACTAATGTAAAGTGACATTTTACGAATCTTTTATTGATTGACATGGATAAGGTGGCAGACAATGTACCAACGTAATCATTCTATTTATTTACTTTTCTAATGGTGGTTCAAAACCGAAACTGATAAAGTTATAAATATAATAAAAAGCTGATGGTTGGCAATATGCATTTTTAAAAAGTTTTAATATCTGTATTCAAACACCTCCAAATGTGTGTGTGTGTTTGTGTGTGTATGTGTGTGTGTGTGTGTGTGTGTGTGTGTGTGTGTGTGCTTGTGTGTGAATTCTATCAGTATTTTCACTGTTAAGTTTAATCCAGAGGAACGGTAAATTGTAGGAATAACAAATGTAGAAGTCGGTATTTACATTAACAATGACTTAGGTAATTGATAATCTAGAGAACAAAGACATCAGTATACAATGAAGAATATCACTTAATAGCGACTGAAACAATCCAGCAATGGAGCGTCTGTTCTGCTCGACATCTTCTGTTGCTTCGGACATTTCTGAACAGATGTCGCCGTGCCATATTGTAGCTGCTACATAGATTTAGTTGTGGTATTTTTGCCTCAGCTTCTGGTACGTGTTGTAATCAAACAACTTGGACGTTTCTGACTGGGCCGGGACTCGAACCCGAGAATCCTAGTTACCTGGGAGTTGTGCCAACTCTTGCACCACTCAGGCACAAGGGCCTCTCACGCCTGCACGGAGAAATGAACCACGTACTCCGTGTGCAGAGATGCCAAGTTTGAAAAGTCGCTAACCGTAATAGGCAGGAATTGTGGAGGAGGAGTGGGGGTGTTCCATTGCCATACGCGCATTTATTTCAAAAACTGACAGTAAAAAATAATTGTCAAGACAAGACAAGGCGCCTACTAATAAATAAATATACATGTGGCACAATATACGTGACTTTAGAAGAAACGATTATATTGAACTTTACTTTTGCTTGTACATCTTCCAGATTCAAAAAGTGCGAGAGTAAATTTACGTGCAACTTAATAATCCCAGATAATGACAACAGCATGAAGATTAGTACTCCAAATCTTAGTATACCTTTAAGTTTACGCACCCGCAGTAGCGAAGTTATCGAGGCTCCACTTCAGTGTTTGTGTATATTGTACTGGTTGTGACAAACGATAAAAGAGTACGGTAATGCGTTATTTCTGAAAATGTACTGATTTATAAAGTGACCCAACTAAAAGCAGTGTTGCCAAACTATTAAAATAAATAGCGAATTCAGTAATTTCAGCACAGGCTCCCGTAACACTGTAATTTTTGCCTAGAAATCGTGATAATTACAAAGAAATCGTAATACTCGGCATGTCTGCGTATGTTGTCGTACTTTTATCTCTGTACTCCATGGCTCACAGGCAACCGTGTATTCCTTCCTTCTGCATCCGCTATGAAGCATGGATGAATCCTCCACATGATGGGACACAATTAGGAATTGCGACGTGTGCAGATGTAGAGGAGGACTGGTCTCCTCGCGGGAAAAAACAGGGTAAGCTGTGAGCTATGGTGAACCATGGACAAAGTAGGACGACTCACATTTGTGTATTTGGGTGGGAAGGGATGAGTGGCTTGAGTAATCCAAGCCGCGGTGGAGTAGCCGAGCGGTCTAAGGCGCCTCGCTGCGCAGCGCGAGGTTGCTCGCCGTCGGAGGTTCGAGTCCTCCCTGGGGCAAGGTGTGTGTGTGTGTGTGTGTGTGTGTGTGTGTGTGTGTGTGTGTGTGTGTGTTGTCCTTACGTTAGTTTACCTAGGTTTAAGTAGTTTGTAACCTACGGACTGATGACCACGCAGTTTGGTCCTATAGATTTACAGACGTGTGTGTGTGTGTGTGTGTGTGTGTGTGTGTGTGTTTGTGGATGTGTGTGTGAGTAATCCATACAAGGATTGGCATTACTGCCTAGTAAGCACGGAACCTGGGTTCACGTTCCAGCCCCGGCTCAAACTTTCATACATTTATGTTATTTGCTTAGAACGCTTACTAGCAGGTGAGACACAAATATGTGAAGTACACCTGTAACGGTCGAAATGTGGGTGTTTTAATAATAGCTATCTTTGGAATATGACGCTGTAAAACGGCCAGGAAACTTTTACGTCGGCTGAACGCCAGCCGCGTCAGCGTACGCGAGAACAAAGATTCGCAGATGTAATAAAGAGATGGGAGTGGTAGATGGGATACGCCCGGCAGTTGTAAACGGGAACGCGGCGACGCGGTTTTTGCGCGTGTGCCTTTGTCGCCGTGCCAACAAGCCGCCCCGCAGGCAGGTGGAAGCGTTTCGCAGCCGCGGTATTAACTTCAGGATAAATATTGCATTGCCTGGGCAGGGCAGGCAAACACGGCTCCAGCCAGTTCATCCCTCACAATTGAAAGCGCCCGCGAAACACAACGCGTCTCACTTAATACCATTACGCGGCAGTTTTCTTCCGCTCGGCGAACGCCCCATTTCCATGCCGCTCTTCCCTCCCTCCCCCCCGCCCCCGCCCTTATGCTCCATCCCTCCTGTATCTCTCTCTCTTTTTTAATACCCTGGTTTCCTCCCGCAGCGCAGCGGGGCCAGCAGTGGAGGAAAAGGAATCGGCAGAGAGCGGGAAAGAGCGAGGTCGGATGAATTACAGCGGCGCGGCCGCTAAAAGTGGTTGCAAAACCAGATACTCTGCAGTCTAACGTCGCGAGTCCCGAAGGCGGGCGGTCCTTAATTTATCTACATGGAAAAAAATCACTATTTGCTTGTTCGTATTTTATGGCTCTGCCGCACCGTAGATCCGATTGCGATGAAAATTTGTCAAAAATGTAAAGGTTATATGTACAATTATATCACTGTACGACACATAGTTCGCGGGAATGGCCCTGCGCTCTGAAACATCATGTTACGAAGCACGAGGCTGCTCCCGCCTGAGGTTCATGTCCTCCCTCTGGTATGGGTGCATGTTTTTCTTACAAGGGAACCTGCCACGGTGAAGTAGCCGAGCGGTCTAAAGCACCTCGCTGCGGAGGTGGGATAACGACTCCCAAAAAAAGTGATGAGAACTTAAAAGTTTGTCACATAAACTGCAACAGTTTCAAGTCGACTAACGTCGTGTGTTTCGATGTTTGTTTAGGCGTAGCGTCCCCATATCACGGCGCATTTACCTCGCATCGGCCGGACTGACGGATAATAATTTTCTGAAAATGAAAAAATTAAAATTTTCGCTTGTGGGTAGGCTCGAACCAAGGACCTCTCCCTTCGCAGCTACTCACGCTAGTTATGGCACCACGGTGAGCCTATGCTCACAATTTCCTTGACGTTGCTTATCTTTCACATGTAATGCTAAGTTTCTATACTTTGGTCATTTTTTTTTTATAGTTCCACACAACGTCTTTCTGTTTTCTCGATTGATCTTTGTTCAGGTTTTCAAGGCCTATCAACTGCGCCAAGTTATAACTAAATCTGAGGGGGGTGCGATGGGGAGGATCCCTTGTTAGCGTTTGTTGAAGCACTTTGTACGTCTAGGGACAGATGACCAGACCAGCTTGGTCCCTTAGGTCTACAAACATATGAACATTTAATTTTAGGAGACATAACGTCATAAATAATGAAATGCGTGAGAATTGCTGCATGACGCTGCATAATGCTGCACATCACCTCCTAGATCACATCTGTTGCCCATATACTTTACCGTAAAGTAACAATTGACCTAGCTGTAAGAATCACCTAAGATCTATAATGCAGGAGAGGCGAGGTATATGGCGTGTGCTGGAGGGTACTCGACAATACCTAAAGTTTTATTTCGATGTTGCTGAAATTTATGACGGCATGTCACTGCCTTCTTCAAGCCGCACAAAAATGGCTGCGCGGCCTCAGGCACCATGTTACAAATTTCCAATAATCATATTCAGCTGAAATCAGTTTTAAAGTCATTTCATAAGTTATTGAATTGAAGGACAGGCATTCATTTAAAATGTGTGCCACGGTCAGGATTCAAACACGGGACTTCGTGGTTACTAAACAAGCGCTATAACTAGTAGGTCATCATAGGACGCACCCCTGAAGATGTGAATGGTCAATAAACAATTTGTCATCGTACGACGAACTTGATGGCTGAATTGCAAAGCAACTAAATTGTTGACTTTTCGCAGCATTGTCGATTTACTTACCCTCGGAATAGGTTGATACGTATTTACACAGGTCAACATGAGGCAGAATTGAAGTTTGTGTTGTGAAAGAAGACAAGCTGTAAGGCAATTATATATTTTTTTACAATTATACATTTTTGACTTGCGCAACAAATTGCGCTTTATTTCAAGTTGTTATGCTGTCCGAGCAATCGCCGTATCCATTAGGTCATGGTAGTTTTGTGATTATAGCGCTTATCTAGCAGGAGGTCCCGGGTTCGAGTCCCGACAGCGGCAAAAATTATAATTGAAGGCCTCTTCTGTAATTATTTGATAAAGTAATAGAACCTGTCATCCATAAACACTTAAAAAATATTGCATCCTGATGACACTATTGATACAGTGATTTCGATCACAGCTTTTTATAGAGGTACCATGTTATTAGTTTTCAGACAGGTCAGCACGGGATTGATACCAGAAGAAGAAGTGCTCCAAGATATGGGTGGTCAATAAACAACATTTCATGGGAGGACGGACTTGCTTGCTAAATTGCAAAGCAGCTTGAACAGTTTACAGTTGGAGCGGGCAGGTAGGCACCACCGTGGTCCATTCGTAGGGGGCAACAGTGTACTCAGCCTCGGAATAGGTCTGGACGTTATTATTAACCTTTTCATTCTGACATTACGAAATGCAGTTTGGAATAAATTAAAATTCAGTAATTTTTTGACCGAACAATTACAATGTTTATGTCATGCTTTTATGCACAACACACATTTGTATCGAGTTATATTATTACTTCGGAAGTTATTTCGTTCAGATTAATAATTCTAGCTTAATCTTCACCGCAGCATCAAAGACAAGACAATTCGCAGCTGAAATAAAATAACACGAACCATACGCACACTCACACTCATGTTCTAAGACAGAGCCGGCCGCGGTGGCCGAGAGGACTAAGACGCTTCAGTCACGGTCCGCACGGCCACTAAGGTCGGGGGTTCGAATCCCCCCTCGGGCATGGATATTTGTACCGTCCTAGTTCGTAAATAGTTCATAAGTAGTTTGTAAGTTTAGGGACTGATGACCCCGTAGTTAAGTCCTATAGACTTTACAAACATTTGAACATTTTTCTAAGACAGATGCAGGCGTAACACGATTTACAAGTCATAAAGATTAATGCCTCTGAAGTCGATGCATGCGCCACCAAGCAGCAAAACGTTGTTCTCGATCAGTGCTTCCCAAAAGTGCTCTATATAGACCCATAGAGGTCCATTCCAACCTGCAAGGCGTCCAACTCAGAGGAAAAATAGTTTGGCGGTCTGTTTGTTGTAAATGGGGTTTCACGATAGTGGTTCACATTTACGAAGTTCGCAACCAAAATTTAGAATTATTCTCACAATACTGAAGCTTGGTCCTGTTCGCTTTATTAGCTAAGTGAGAGAGTGGAGGAATTATGTATCTTCCGTTCTTGCTGCAGGCCAGTATTCAGATTTTTTTTTTTTTTTTTTTTTTTTTTTTTTTTGATGGGGAGGTGGGGGGGGGGGCAGATCAGACAACTATGTCGTATATACTCTGACTTGTAAAACATTTTTTCAGTCCACTTTTTTACAGTTAAAGTTACCATGCTAGTAGCACCATATCAGGCGTGAAAACACATTTAAAGTTAATCGTAAAAAAATAAATAAATTAATTGATTAAGTACACAAAAGGCAGAGGGTCTTACACAGGGCAGAAAAGTGGGGTAGGGGTCTACGAGACAAAAAAGTTTGGGGACCCCTTTTCTAGATGCATGCTTTCCCTCAACAACAACGCGACTTTAAGGCTTGGTACTCATAATACTGTGTAAAGCATCTTTTAATACGGTCTTCTCTAGGAACTACACTGGGAATGAGAGGGTTAATGTGCAGAGACTAAAACGTTGCCCTTACGCGGGGTGGTAATCAGTACCGTCAGTCTGAAAAAGTTTCCAGTACTTGGCGGCCCTCACCCTGCGGTAATTCGTACGTCTCGGCGTGCGTCGCTCCGCCACCGACGGGCGTGCGTTTCCTGGACGCGATCGGCCCCTCAATTTGTTTCGCCTCTTTGTCCGGACAGCCGAGCGGTGCTGCTTATCTGATAGCGCGCGGCTGCGGCAGACGGAAAGCAATTCTGGGAAGCACGCCGCCTCGCCGCCACTTGCCCATCCTCGTCGTGAGGAAGGGAGGGGCGGAAAGGAGGGGTGGGGGGAGGTAGAGTCGGCCTCTCCCACCCCACCCCCAGCCCGGGGCGAAGAAACAAGTAACCGCTGCGCCGGCTTCTCCAATTTCAGCGGTGGCGCGACGCGAATCTTGCGCTCGCCGAGAATCGCCTCGCCTGCTCTCCTCTCCTCAGCTGGCGGATTATAGCAGAGTCCGCTTCACCCCCCGGCCGCGCTGTCAAGAGCGGGCGACGGCGATGAGCCGCGCGGGCCAGGGGGGGCGGTGGGGGGGAGGAAGGCGGGCGAGGCGAGCGGACGGAAGAAAACAGAAGAAGAGGAAAGAAAGGAGGGGGAGGGAGGGGAGGGGAGGCGCGCCCCGTGTCGCGCCTTTTGCTCGCCCAGTCTTTCTCTATCACTCCCTCTCACTTTATCCCCCGCTATTTTTCTTTCTAGACGGCACTGAAAGGGGGTGGTAACTGCCAAGAGTGGCTGACATGAATAGCAGTGTGGCCACTGCAAAAATTACGGCGTGTGGCCGGGGCGTCTAGCGGAGCGGGGCGACCAAAAAGCGCCGAGTGGCCGATCTGGAAGGCGCCCTCCACTCCGCGTCCTTTTCTTTTTCGCTTTTGTCTAACGTGTGCGACCCGCTAGCGATAACGAGCTAAGGCCGCAGATCTGTCGTGTATCGAGACCCATCCAGCGGAATGGAGAGCGAGTTATCTCGGAAATTACTCTTTACCCACGGGTCAAGTAGCAAATTTCCACTATGCAACCCCACCACATTTTACCTCTGCGACCCTCCCATAATACGTTAACCCTCTCACACCTGGTGTCCACTGAAAGGGAGACCGACTTTCTATTAACTTTAGAACACTATGCAGATACGCTTTAGTTTGAGACCCTTTCGTGGAGGAAGGAAGCTTGGAGTTTAACGTCCCGTCGACAGCATGGTCATTAGAGACGGAGCTTAGGTGTTCAGATGTCTGTAAATCTAACAGACCAAACTGCGCGGTCATCAGTCCGTAGCTTACAAACTACTTAAACCTAGGTAAACTAACCTACGGACAAACACACACACACCCATGCCCCAGGGAGGACTCGAACCTCTACGGCGAGCAACCGCGCGCTCCGCAGCGAGCTGCTTTAGACCGCTCGGCTACTCCACCGCGGCACGGAGCTTACGTTCGGAAGCTTTGGGTAAGGATGTGGAAGGAAATCGACCGTGCCCTTTCAAAGGAACCATCCCGACATTTGCCTGGAGTGATTTAGGGAAATGACGGAAAACCTAAATCTGGATGGCCGGAGGTGGATTTGAACCGCCATCCTTCCGAATGCGAGTCCAGTGATGTACCACTGCGCCACCTCGCTCGGTAGACCCTTTAGTCTGTTTACTGGACGTCCGTAGCTGATAGTTTCGTGCTTCTTACTGCCCCGTCACCAGAATGGCGTGCTATAATGCAAAATAACATGGCGGAACCGTTGCGGAGTGCGTCAGACATAGGATCATTCATTGTAATTATTTTATGTTTTAATTTATGAAATTCGCATAAATTCCACTTTGCGATATATGTTCCATAATAATGTGGAGTTACATATGTAACTATCGACTTCTCATTTCACATCCTCAACTGCTTCTATACCCAGTGTCCGAAATGTTTAGCTTTTTTTTTTTAATTTTTAGAACTAAGTATGAAAATATTTAATTTTGCTCAAATATACAATAGATAGGGTCTTATGGTCATGAAAAACAGCAAGAATATGTTTTATTCTATTTTTTAAAACAATTCAGGACTGAAAGGGCGAAACGGCTGTTTCCAGTTGCGGCTCGAGCTCTTTTCCACTAGTGGGTCCCCGAGAATAGGCTAAACATTTTTTCAAAAATGTTCAAATGTTTGTATAGCTTATGGGACTTAACTTCGGAGTCATCAGTCCCTAAACTTACAGAACTAGCAAATACTAAGGACGGCACAAATATGCATGCCCGAGGGGGGTTCCGAACCCCCGACCGTAGTGGCCGTGAAGACCGTGACTGGAGCGCCGCAGTCCCCTAGGCCACCGCAGCCGTCTCCAAAAACAGTATCGCAACTATTCACAATCTGAACAATCAACGAATGCCTTTACCAACTAACAGTTAAACCAATGTTGTAAAAATTGTAACATATTTTTTTTATTGAAACCATCATTGTTAACAACATTCCATAAAACATAGAAACTTACGAATAAACAAAAGTACGTGCGCTTTTCGTAAAAATTACCATTAGATATTAAAATTGTGTAAGTATTGGAACACAACGCAAAATAAATAAATAAATAAATAAAATAAAAACCACCAGCACTATGGTTGTAAGGCCAGAACGCTACTGCCTCAGCTACAGCTACCGATATCAATGTGGTCGCCTTATTAGACTAAAATATCACTATAAGATACGATTGCGTTGTACTGTGCTTTAACAAGAAAATACCCACCATTTATATGCGCGAGGAGAGAACTGTAGCAGATAAACAACGTGCAGTCAACTGAGGTAAAGCGTTACTGTCGACTGAATTCATCCTGAACGCCACTCGACTTCGTCAGTAAGTTCAAGAAAGCTAGCTTCGGCAAAGTCAAAGATTCTGCTGATTTTTGGCCGAAACCAGTAATTTGGCCGAAACCAGCGGAAACTGAAACTTCCTGGCAGATTAAAATTGTGGGCCTGAACCGGGGCCGAGCGGTTTAAAGCGACTCGCTGCGGAGCGCGCGGATGGTCGCTGTGGAGGTTCGAGTCCTCCCTGGGGCATGGGTGTGTGTGTTTGTCCTTAGGTTAGTTTACCTAGGTTTAAGTAGTTTGTAAGCTACGGACTGATGACCACGCAGTTTGGTCCGATAGATTTACAAATATTTGAACATTTGAACCAGAACCGGGACTCGAACCCGGGATCCTTGCTTGCCCTTCTGCCAGGAAGTTTCATATCAGCGCGCACTCCGCTGCAGAGTGAAAAGTTTCATTCTGGAAAAATCACTTAGGCTGTGGCTAACCCATGTCTACACCATATCCTTTCTTCCAGGAGTGCTAGTCTTGCATGCTTCACAGGAGATCTGTGAAGTTTGGAAAGTAGGAGGCGAGGTACTGGCGGAAGTAAAGTTGTGGGGCGGCACCGTGAGCCGTGTCGGGATAGCTCAGTCGGGAGAGCGCTTGCCCGCGAAAGGCAAAGGTCCAGGTTCGAGTCCCGGTTCCGGCACACAATTTTAATCTGCCAGGAAGTTTCATATCAACGCGCACTCCGCTGCAGAGTGAAAAGTTTCATTCTGGAAACATCCCTTAGGCTGTGGCTAAGCCATGTCTCCACCATATCCTTTCTTCCAGGAGTGCTAGTCTTGCATGTTTCGCAGGAGAGCGTCTGTGAAATTTGGAAAGTAGGAGGCGAGGTACTGGTGGAAGTAAAGTTGTGGGGCGGCATCATGAGTCGTGTCGGGATAGCTCAGTCGGTACATCTACATCTACATACATACTCCGCAATTCACCGTAAGGTGCGTGGCGGAGGGTACACTGTACCACTACTAGGCATTTCCTTTCCTATTCCACTCCCAAATAGAACGAGGAAAAAAAGAATGCCTATATGCCTCCGTACGAGCCCTAATTGCTCTTATCTTGTCTTTGTGATCTTTACGCGAAATGTAAGTAGGCGGCAGCAAGACCGTACTACACTCAGCTTAAATTCCGGCCCTCTAAATTTACTTAACAGAAATTCACGAAAAGAACGTCGTCTATCTTCCACCGATCCCCAATTGAGTTGCCGGAGCATTTCCCTGACACTCGCGCATTGGTCGAACCTACCGGTAACAAATCTAGCTGCTCGCCTCTGAACTGCCACTATGTCTTCCTTTAAACCGATCTGCTGCGGGTCCCAAACACTTGAGCAATACTCAAGACGTGGTCGTACAAGCGTTTTATACGCGGTTTCCTTTACAGGTGAAGTACATCTTCCGAAAATTCTCCCAAGAAACCGAAGTCGACTGTCCGCCTTACTCACAACTGTCCTTACATATTCGTTCCATTTCATATCGCCCTGCAATGTTACGCCTAGATATTTGAACGAGGCGATAACATCAAGAAGCTCACTACTAATGCTGTATGCGGTAGACCGCTTGCCCGCGAAAGGCAAAGGTCCCCGTTCGAGTCCCGGTTCCGACATACAATTTTAATCTGCCAGGAAGTTTCATATCAGCGCACACGAAAAGTTTCATTCTAGCGGAAACTAATTAGCCTGGAGAAGCAGTTAATAGCAGCGTGAGACGTGTTGCGTGTGATGTAGCTGCAAGCTCTGCGTTGTCGGTGCGTGTGGCGGCAGCGCAGTTGCGAGCCCAGCTGAGGTCTGGCCAGGCCCGCCGTATGCAGGTGTCCAGGCGAGCCTCGCTATCGCGGCCGCTAATTGCTGGCCTGGTACGTGCGCGGCCGCCACAGTGAGTCGTAATTGACTCGGCGGCACCGCCAAAGAGCCGCCGGCTTCTTGCTCTGCGCCTCTCGGAAGCCGCTCCGCAGTTAACTACCTCTGCTTGCCCGCCGATTCTTGCTATTAGTCGCCGCGCTCGCAAAAATATCCTTCCGAGTCCGTGGAGCTGTAACAATGAAAGCTGCGTGAGAAAATTACGCGGACGCGGGGTCGGCCAACTGTAGCGAGCAGAGCTTTCCTGTCAAGGCTAGGGCCGGATCTAGGACATTTGCCAAGGGGGGCAAGCTACAATTTGCCGCCCCTTCTTTCACCCCCCCCCCCCCCCTCTGTAAGAATCGACTTTTTGACGCTAATTGGGTTACATATTTCTAAATAAATGTCACAATCTCACAACATGAACTTATTTTATTGACTGAATTAAGATCAAAGTTTTTTTAATACAAACAAAAATATTACAAGATCACTCATCGTACAAAAATCAATTCAAAATTTTGCTTCTCGAACTTTTTTTGCTGCGAAACTATTTTTGATATCATCATAGTTTAGAGAAGCAGCTTGTTTGTGCTCTATGGATATTATACTCAGATTTGTTAAGCAGTCGTGCTACTCAAGTGTATTTAATTAGTTTCAGCTTGCTGAAACTTCTTTCTCCAGACGAAATAGAAACTAGAATGGTAAGCTATACTTTAACTCTGTAGCAAGGTTGGGATACCCCTCTACCAATTTATTTTTATAAGTTAAACTTAATGTTGATGATGCAGTGGAATCTTGCAAGGCTCTCTCTACTGCCAGGGCATCTTGTCTGAAACTTTCAACTTCAGGTTCTTCCTTGCTAAGATCTTCTGCCAGTTCCGCTGCTTTGGCCGTCAAGTCCTCCACTTCCATTTCTCGATTTTGCACACCACACAGAAAACTAATTTTTGCGGTAAAAATTTGCCGCCCTCTAAATTCTGCCGCACGGGGCAACTGCCCCCTTTGCCCCCCCTCTAGATCCGGCCCTGGTCAAGGCTGACGGTGGAAGTCTATTGTCAGCTCTGAGCTTCGGTGTGTACGTCGCTAGAGAGTGCAGCATGCATGTCGAACAGCTTCTAATTTGGCCTGAGTGAATTCATGCGCTACACCATTCGACCAATGAACAGTCTGTTTGGGGTCACCACGTCCGATGTACTGATTTGTAACCCTTTAATGCATAACTTTTTATTTGAAGCTATAAAAAATATCACGATTAATGTATAGTGCGTGTACAGTGAGAAAAATGTTGAAAAAAAATTCCTTAAAATTATTATGCAAAAATAGCAACAAAAAGTTCATAGCTTGTCAGCTGTATAGTGCTTCCATGATGTACCCGATGCAGTAAATGTCATCATTGTGCCCCTGATCTTTCCATATTATAATAATAATTTCGTGTGGCTCATTGGCCTGGTGCAAGTCTTTCAATTGGACGCCACTTCGGCGACTTGCGTGTTCCTAGCCTACCCCAGTTATCTAATCGGGGAAAGGGGACCTACAGTTTAACGTGGAATCCGAGCCACGTGTCGTTTCTGGCGACTCCTCACATCGTTGAGAGGTGAAGGATGGGTTAAAGTGCGGACTGAAAAAATCCAAGGTTTCGACCCCGCGACCCTTCGGTTTCCAGTCGAGCACTTTATCCCAAGACCACCGTGCCCAACACCTTTCCATACAGTAACTCATAACACAACGGTAGTATGTGGTGGACTACTTCTGCATGGCAAAGGAGGTATACCAAAGTAAACAAACGCACATGTTACGAGTAACAATACAGCTGTCGAAGTGATTCATTTGCAGTATGCGATTTATAATTTCTGTGACGTGCGTCTTCTGTGACGTATCTAACTCTATATATACAAATGAATTTGTTGTAAAATGTTGATTAGTTTTGGAGATAATGGAAAACATTAGGTATGAACACACACACACACACACACACACATTATATATATATATATATATCTTAGATACACAAATATATATATATATATATATATATATATATATATATATATATATATATATATATATATATATATTTGTGTATCTAAGATCTGCACAACAATGCATGTCTGGTGGAAGTTGCAGTAGCGGAAAAGAATCAAAAATGGAAAGAAGGACTTTATGACTACAAATATTTGATGTTTGGTTTTGCTGTCATGCATAACAAATCTCATTGTGTACTTTGTGGGGACGTTTTGTTATGTGCGAGCCGCGGTGGAGTAGCCGAGCGGTCTAAAGCGTCTCGCTGCGGAGCGCGCGGTTGCTGGCCGTGGAGGTTCGAGTCCTCCCTGGGGCATGGGTGTGTGTGTGTGTGTGTGTCCTTAGGTTTGTTTACCCAGGTATAAGTAGTTTGTAAGCTACGGACTGATGACCACGCAGTTTGGTCCGATAGATTTACAAACAAACATTTGTTATGTGCGAGTATGAAACCATCAAAGCAGATGCATCGCTTCTTAATATTTCAAGAGTGCGCATAAATTAGTAGCAAACTACTAATACCGTACTAAAAATTGTTATTTACTGGTTAAAAATAATATGAAATCAGTGATTAATTGTTTTTCTGACATAACAATATTTGAACTAGTGACACAGTCATAGAAGAAGAATCCGACCATTGTAAATAACTGAAGAAGTACTGAATAAAGGCTGTTAAGCCGCTGAACTAACGAGTCATCACGGGGTGGAAAAATGGCTTTCTTGTTTCGCGTTTCGGTAGGCCCATCATCAGAAATCAAAAGTGCCATAGGTACATCTTGTAACGTGATACTTTTTATGACTGATTAAGGGCCGACCGAAACGTGTCGCAAGCAAGACAATTTTCCACTTAAAGATAAGTTGTTGATTGACTTTCACGAAACACTGTCACTTCGGTGTGGCACTCCTGCCATAGTAGCAGAACGTCACGAAACGTAGATTTGCTGCCGAACATGATACTGATCCTCCTGCGACCGCGACCGTCGAGAAGGCTTTGCGACCCCAGGGGGTTGAAAAACACTGCATTAAAGGGTTAAGTAGCAGAGTCGCTCATTGACTCGTACGCGGCTGGCGCGCTTCAGCAGACAGCTCGGCAGTGAAAGTGTTAACGACACTGCATCAGCAACTACACGCTGCTTCTCCGGACGCAGCCCCCGCGGTCAGAAAAATGGTACCGAATCCTCCCACGTCCGAAAGGGTCTTAAAAACGACGGGAGCGAATCCTTCCGTTTCAAGCAGGTAGCAGTTATAAACGTTGCGAATACTCCAAGAAGGCAAAGGAGAGCATATGAAGTTACAGTGGAACATGTAAAAATTGTTCGCGTGTATTGTATGTTTAAAAGTTTTATATTATTAGATATATATTTCAGCACTTCAAGACTATTATACAGACTATTATACGAGTATTTGCTATGGAAACTTTCGCAAGCATTAGTTGTTCGCTATCTGTTATAACGTAGTTCTGACCACATGGATGGATGAAAGAGTGCATTCTCTTCTATGTAAGTTTCTAAAAATAGTCACAAAAGGCTGGCAATTTTTCCGATGCAGGCATCACTGCCATGAAATCGTCAACGAAACAGTCGCCAACCATCTCAGGAGCCAGCATGGGCAAGCCAAAAATGTGCGACAGAAACTTTCCAATTTCACTTTTTGCGTAGTAGCCATGTGCAAGCCCCAATGTTCGTATTTTCGCCACCAGCTCTGTGTTAAATTAAATTTGCATCCTTGAATGTGAATATCAGGTCAGACCTCACTTCCAGCTTTCATTATGCTCTCTTCAAAGTCGTAAAACATGGTTGTTGGCGAAAATTTCAAACCTATATCACTAGATTTATCAGCAACGCTTTGAAATACGTACTGATTCGACGAAAATTTCTTGTCGTCCAATAAAGGGAAGACCAATGGAATGGAATGGCCATTAATAACCCAAGTATCGTAAACAGCTGACAAAAAACTTTGGACAGCACTTGAACGTTCCGTCAACATATATAGATTCACATTCCGTTAATGTTTTAAGGTTTTCAGAGTCACAAAATATGATCAATTTTTTCTCGGTGTTATTTTTCTAATAAACACTTTGTCCCGTCTGTGGTCTCCACATTCGGCGTGTTGATAACATCATGAACTTGTGCAGCATTTGTGGCCAGTTTTGACAGAATTTTGCGCCTAGCCTTATCAAAATTGTTGACATCTCTCGTAGTTATATCTAGCGTATCACTTCAAGTTCGCCGGCCACGGTGGCCGAGGGGATTGAGGCGCTCCAGTCACGGTCTGCACGGCTACTACGTTCGGGGGTTCGAATCCCCCCTCGGGCATGGATATTTGTGCCGTCCTTAGTATAAGGTAGTTGATAAGTAGTTTGTAAGTTTAGGGACTGATGACCCCGTAGTTAAGTCCCATAAGCTTAACAAACATTTGAACCTCAAGTTCTTGTAAATTATTTTTGACGGTCTCTCACAAACATCTTCTACGGATTTCCTCTTTAGGTCATAAATGATTTCTTGCCTCTTAATTTGTTATGAGGCATTTCTTCATGACTGAGCTCTTCTTGACACTCCACGACATCCAGATCCTCAGTAGAAATAGTGTTAAAAATCTTCTGCAGCCAGACGCGCCCCGGAGCTGTGGTGATTACTGCAGACCATGCTCTGTCGCGTTGTGTCAGTTTGGGAGGATTCGGTCCTTTTACCTGCTTACCTACCTGATTTCGGGGGGATTCGGGGCTGTGCCCGCTTCCCCACTGTCAAGAGATTATGTATACAGTCGGAAATTCGCTACGGTTCCACATACGATACCACTTTCTTTGTCGACCGTTGGTGTGGCAGAGACGCTGTTCCCGAGTGAAGAGACACTGCATTACCTGACTGCCTCGATGCACTATCAAGGCTGTGCAGCAACAAATTGCTGGCGATTTTTTTACGGCTCGGTTGGCGAGAAGAGGAGCGAGGCAGCGCGCCGACTAAAGTGGCGACGCTGCAGAGATGGCGCTGCGAGGGGCGGCCACCCCCGCAAATTGCCGTCGGCAGGGGCTGCGGCACGTGCGGTGCCGGGGGGTGGGAGGGGGTGATTGATGAGCGGTTCTGCCGTAGCGCGGCCGAGATAAGCGGCTCGCCGGCCAGCCGCGCGCATCTGCACGCGCAGACACGCGCGCCAGACACTTATTAAGCGAGCACTCCCACCCCACACCGACACGGCCGCAGCCGGAATCTCGCCTCGTCCACGCCGCGATAAACACACGCCGCCAACTGTGCCGGCTGCGGCCGCGCCTCCCATTTGAATCCAATGCTAATAGAGGCGTTTCGGGCAAACGGCAGTTCATGTCACGTGACACGCCAAAGTGGAAGTATATAAAAATGCGATAGGTCGTCTATTCGTGTAGCCAAAAATGTACACCCGTACCCAGTGGCTGACTAAGGGGATCGGGGAGAGGGATACGGCCCGCCCCGGGCCTTTTGTCTGCGGTGGGGGGGGGGGGGGGAGGGGGGCTCCAAATACGCCGAAAGCATTTTTTTAAATGCTCTTGGTCTCTCGCCTTTCGTTCTTGGGCCTCCAAATCCCGAAAGCTATTTTATTTAGACTGCCCCGTGCCTCTCCTGGGGGTCACCCAAATCTGAAAAGTTACTTTTTCATAGTAATACATGTATTTCCAAGTGGACGGGGGGAGGGGCGGACTGTTGAATAGCGATTCAGTGATGGTGATCGTATTTATCAACACGATCTATCACCTATTCATAATGCATGGTCTATTATGGGAGTGTCGTAACTCAAAAATGTTCAAATGTTTGTAAAGCTTATGGGACTTAACTACGGGGTCATCAGTCCCTAAACGTACAAACTACTTATGAACTACTTACGAACTAGGACGGCACAAATATCCATGCCCGAGGGATGATTCGAACCCCCGACCTTAGTGGCCGTGCAGACCGTGACTGAAGCGCCTCAGTCCCCTCGGCCACCGCGGCCGGCGTGTCGTAACTCCCTGAAATTGACTGACTTGAAGCCTGCGGAACACCTTTCGGATATTTTGGTCCTTAGCGATACCTGTCCTTTAAGGAGCTGCGGTTCTATTCAGCCAATATCAGACAAGCTGATAGTGGGACAGGGGGTGATCCCAATGGGGAGTAGGTGGGAGGGCTTGCCAGTTCAGGCATACGCCTTACAACCAAGGAAAGCTTCCCGAAAGCCTCGGTCAGTGCCAAGGGAATGGGACTCGGCTATACCTTGAGGACGTCGCTGCAGACTGAGAATAGACTCTGTGTTCCCTAAGGAAGCTTATAGCACTTCATTGAACGTATGCCTGCGAGGGTGGAAGCTGTCATCAAGGCTATGGGTGGGCCAGCACCATATTGAATTCCAGCACGACCTTGTAAATCACTTTCAGTCAAGTGTCGGGATACTTTTGAGCACATAGTGTATTTCTCTCTGAATAGTTTCCACGGAACTTTGCTGAATATTGAAAAAAAAGTCAGGAAGAACCATGCAATGTTATTATAGCAGATATTGGCACAGTCGTTGTATTCGCACTTCGTCAAATGTGTCAGTAGTGAACTATGATGTCTTACAGTGCTCTACCTACCATTAGGTAGTCTGCAGTCAGTTGGATGGTTCGAGTCGTAGTGTATGCTACCTTAGTTTTCGTCAAGTTGTGTGCGTTATTGTGCAGTGGTTACCAAGCAGCTGTCAAGTAATCAAGAGGTCCAGAGTTAGGATATCGGATCACGTAGAAATTTTCTGCTTGTCCATGGTATATAATAATAACACCTTCATCAGTTAAGACAAAAGAGCCGGCCGCGGTGGCCGAGGGGACTGAGGCGCTTCAGTCACGGTCTGCACGGTCACTACGGTCGGGGGTTCGAATCCCCCCCTCGGGCATGGATATTTTTGCCGTCCTTAGGATTAGCTAGTTCATAAGTAGTTTGTCAGTTTAGGGACTGATGACCCCGTAGTTAAGTGCCATAGACTCTACAAACATTTGAAATTTTTTTAAGACAAAAGAAAAGAAATTGATATTAAGAATAGCTGTAGTATCACACGGCGACGTCACCCTAAAGAATAAATGCCACGATTCTTAACTGTAAAGTTTCCATGTCGAGAACTGGAGTATATTTTAGTGCGAATACACTCAAGGACGTACTCGTGGCTGGAATACTGGACCAGATGCGAGCAATTGAGTACAATGATCAAAGAGGAAGGACATGTGAGGCTCGTTTGCTAAGTCTGTGTGTCTGCGACGAAAAGAAATTAAAATCTACAGCAAAATAGGCCTACATGTTCTTCTATGATGAAATGTCCTTTGAAGCCATTTATTATTATACCAATGTACTGTGAAGCTGTGCGCCTCTGTTGCATAGTGGTAGAGTGCCAGACTACAAATCCAAAGGGTGCGGATTCCATCCCCGCCAGGTCCTAGGATTTTTATCTGTCACTTTCCACTTCTTTCACCTCTGGTAGTATTGCTAATGTGACAAATACCGAGTAGCACCGTGGTTCGGAACCCACGTTAAACTGTAGGTCCCCCTGTAACTGGCTGGGTAAGTCAGTTCGAAGGTCGGAGGAAGGCAACGGCATACGACCTCCAAACAGGACCAGGCCTAGTAAGGCACTGTTGTGTTCAAACCAATCTTCGGATTGTTGACTGCTTTACCTTTAGTGTGAAGTTTCCTCTGTAATTTCCATTGTGGTGTTCTCGTCATCAGTTCGAAGAAACGCTGACTAGATGATGCTCTTAATGGTTTTCTGTCCTCTGCAAACTTCTTCAATGCCGAATAACAACTGCAACGACATGCATTTTAAATCCGCCACTTCCCTCTAACACTAAATCAACTATTACTTGTATCAGGAAGTATCCTATTAATTGATCCCATCTTTCAGTCGTTACGTCTCACATTTATTTTCTCCACATTTTTGTTCAGTGCCTCCTCATCTACCCACCTAATCTACATCACACTTCTGTAGCACCACATTTCAAAAGCTTCTACCTTCTTTCTGCATGAACTGATTGTCGTCTACGTTTCACTGCCGTACAAGGCTACATAGCAGACAAATGCCTTCAGAAAAGACTTCGCAGCAATTAAATTAAGATTTGATTTTAGAAAATTTATCTTCTTTAGAAATTTACTTTCTTTTCTCTACTCCGGCCATCACAAATCATTTAATACCGGAATAAACAAATAATAATAAATAAGAAAATAAAACTAAAATAAAATAAAATAAACTAACATACTTTTATTGTCTTGTTTCCTAATGTAATTCCCTCAGCATCTCCTCTTGTAATTCGACTACTTTTAATTATCTTGGTTTTTGTTCTTGTTAATGTTCGTCTTACGTCCTTCATTTATAAACACTGTCCATTCCATTCAATTGCTCTTTCTTGTCATTTTCTATCTCCTACAGAATTAAAATGTCAATAGCAAACTGCAAACTTTTTACTTCTTCTCCCTGATGCTTAATTCCGTTTCTAAATTTCTCGTTGCTTCGCCTCACATTTAATGTACAGACTGAATAATAAAAGTAAAGGCTACAACCCTGTCTTACACCCCTCCTAACACTGCATCCCTTTCATACCCTTTGACTCTTGTAACTAACGTCTGGCTTCTGTTTCCTGTATTTTACCCATGCTACCTTCAGAATTTTAAAGAGAATTGTCAACAGATTTCTCCAAATCTACAAAAGCTAAAAAACGTACGTCTACCTTTCGTCAACTATCTTTTAAGTAAGTCGAAAGTTTTGTCCCCTGAGTTCCTTCATTTCTCCTAAATTCGAAATGGTCCTCCCCGAGGTCCGATTCTCCTAGCTTTTTCACTCACTTGTAAAACAGCCATGGCTCATTAAACTTACAGGTCTGTAATATTCATGCCTGTCTCCACGTTCTTTCTAACTTCCATAGCCATCGGAATATATTTCGAATTTCTATACGATTTTTTTCGTACCAACTACGCCCCCAGAAGGCGAGACCAACAAACGCCAGACCACACGAGTTTCTCCACATAGCCAATGCTGTCGCAAAGCGGCTTTTAAACGCACAAAGCACATTATGGCCTCGCATAATGAAGTCACCTCCACCGTACCCCTTTCCAAATTACAATAGAGTAATCACACGAGCGAAAATGCAAAACGGACATTATAGTAGGAATAATTAAATGAGTAATTAACTCATTAATTTCGGTTTCATCCACTGGTTCCTGGCGATGTCATCAAGCCGTAAATTAACACCACGCACCTGCTGTTCACCCATGATAAACAATTTAGGAATAACGACACGGACGCACCATATGCCGCTGTCCCATGGCGAACCACTGAATGCGTGGTGCATAGAAAAAGTCTAAAATACTACGTTACCGGTCAGAAACACTTTCATTTTTGGAAGTATACCTTCCAGAGATAGCGTAATAAAATTCTACACGATAGTCGTCGAAGAATTGCGACTGGCGACCGAACAACCCCAGACTGCGTCTCCCAGCCAATAAAGGCATTTCCAGTTGATCTGTCATGTTACCTGTCATTATGTGAAAGTACCATAGCAAAATTAAAATGTATACTTTACAAGCACAATTTTTGAAAAGATCTAAGCCCGACCTTATGAAACCAATGCAGATATGTTGTCGGCACACGAAAATTCCCCTGGGCGGTGAATTCAGGGTCGAACATCACATCTACGTGTTAAAACCCATGTATCTAGTGGCACCCAGTTTACACACGTTGCAAAAAAGGCACTCGGAGACATACTAAACGATGTTTAAAACAACACACGGTCATTAAAACAACAGTGTTATGCGTCAGTTTCATGCATTCTTTGAGAAGAACACAATATCAGCAACATAGGAGGAAAATTATACGTAACAGAGTAAAGTGATTGGGCCAATTCATTTCCAGTTAACATCGTCAAAAACGCCCTGCTCGTAGCAAGCCGCAGCGGTGCGGCCGAGCGCATTGAGGCGCTATGCAACGTGTGAGAGGCCGTTCCCCGTCGGAGGTTCGAATACCCCCTCGGGCATGGGTGTTTGTGCTTTAGTAAATATAACAGCGCAAAACATACATAGCTTACATACGTCGTAGTGTTTGCATTAGTCTTGAAAGTGCATATGTAGGATTGTGATGAAGTAAAAAAAAATAATAATAATAAATAAAATAAAATAAAATAAAAAAAGCGGAAGAGAACAATGTGCACATCAGAGTTAAGCCACGTTTACATATTCAAAAGAACTTTCACATTCAAGCTGCCCAATTTTAAAAGAGGCACTAATTACATCTTTAAATGGTTATATAGGTGTGTCTATGTCATAACCTGAATTTCACAGAGGACATTACAACACAGAATTTTACTTTCGTGCAGAAAATGGATTGTAAATTATAGAGTGAAGTTTCATGATGAAGTGATAAAATTGTATCTTTTTCACTCTGCTTTGCCATTTCAATGGATTCCCCCATCTGTACTTTGCATTTTGTTATGACAGGGTATCATTATAAGCATGCTTTCAGGCGGTTCCGATAGTCTAAGTTGTCCCCTGTTAGTTGAGACATTCCACAGTGTTGGATAAGGGTACCGTAGCGTTCCCCATGACGCGGTCCTCAGCCCTTTCTGGAGGGTGATTTTTTTAAATTTTTATTTATTCATCCGGCATCCGATTAACTCATTCTTTACTCACTGGCAATTCATGGCGTCAGTATCTCAGGAAGCATTTCAGTGATTCCATCGGTAAGTTAATAATCACGTGTAAGAGATTACAGATGAGATTTTCCTATATACGTGCTGAGCTGCGCTGGAGTCTCCATGTCACGGAATGCGCGTTCTCTTTCGTCGGAGGCTCGAGTCCTCCCTCGAGCATGGGCGTGTGTGTTGACCGTAGCATAAATTAGTTTAAGTACCTTGTAAGGCTATGGATCGACGATCTCAATACTTTGGTCCCGTAGGTTTACAAAGTTTGATCATTTATATGTGCTGAACTGTTGAGAAAAGTTAGTTTTCCATGCAACGTATTAATATTTGTAGTTCGAACATGTTCTAGATTCATCAACTTAATATAGTTAATGGTGTTAGTTTACCTCTACTATAAAATCACTGAGGAAAGTCACACTGAGTTTTAGACACTGGTGTGATATTCTGGAAGAATAAGGTTTAACGTGAAACTGTTCAAATCATTGTAAATCTAAGGGACTTAATTTCTGTTGGTATTAGTCGCTAGGCTTACAAGTAATCCAACCTTAGGATAATAAACACACTATGTCCGAGGGAGGACTCAAACCTCCGACGGCGAGCAAGCGCACTCCACAGCAAGGTGCCTTCACTGCACTTTTAACGTGATTCATGTTTCCCGTGGTTCCTCTAAATCATTCGTAAGGGAATATTTTTTTCGAAAATCTGCTGACGATTTCCTACCCGTCGACTAACCAACGGTCCTATTGCTTCGTCCATAATGAGTTTCATTTCAACAAGACGATTAGTTCTTTCTTAGTATTATCATTAAAGTAATCCCACATCTAGAACATCAGACTACGCGAAGAAATTAAAACTATGTTCATATTTAACTATTGTAATATGACATGATAGTAATGTGAAAGATCTGTTGTCAAGTCAGTCTTAGGACTGAAAATAAACGTGATGCTCTATTAACGAATAAAAGCCTTCTATTGAAGAACCAGTCTTTTTACTAAATCACGGAGATAAAGAAGGTATTCCACACAACGCCAGTGTAAAACCTGCCAAAAATACAAGTTTTCGCGAATTCTTGTCCTTAATCAGTTATCTGCTTCGTGGCTTCCAAAACGTTACAGAACTTCCCTGTGGAACAGTTGTCCATTTACCTCACGCGAACGGTTTTCCCCTTGACGTCATAACAGAAAAGTCTGACGAGTGAAAGCACTGGTCTCTCGTTTAATCGGCGAAAATTGGCCGCCATAATGCAGTCTCGGAAACTTCCATCGGGCGCATTTCTTTCTCGAATCTGTAGTAACCCCTGGAGCTGCCTTTAGAAAACTCGAGCGGCTGAATTTACAGTCGATTAACTTCTTGCCCGGGAGCAATCGATCCGCTACGGAGAAGAGTGGGGGGGGGGGGGCGAGTGGAGGAATAAGGGGAGGGTGGGAGGGGGGGTCCGCAGCGAGAACATCCCCCGCTCTCTCCCCTTTTTCCTTTCTCGCTGTTTTTATTTTTTAAATTATCTTGACAGAAGTTTATCCTTGCCTCCAGAGGGTCCTCCTGCGTGCAGCAAAATTAATTCGCCTCGAAAGGACGGAGCTGAGATCCGATAAACTGCCGCCCAAGAAAGCTGCGTCGTAGTTTCTTCATTAATTTTCATGGAGAAGTCCACGTCGTTGTCTTTGTCGGAACAAATCACCGCTACTCCATTGTCGGAGGTACGGATACGACTGGGGAAACAATCCAAAAATCCGTATTTTTCAATATTAATTTTAAGACAAAGAGTGTGCTTGTCCTCATTCTCTACAGTCGTTACGAAGTTGAGATTGTACCTATTGCTTAGAACACATTTGCCTCGGTTGCTGTGCTTTTACCATTGCCTGTACTGAATAAGAGGGAGTAAGGTAAGTAGTTAACATTTCAGAACACTTCGACGCTTACTGTTATTATTGTGCAGAATTAAATGACAGAAGTGGTCGTTTTTTTGCTGGTGAAGCCTTTCTTGCACTCGTCATTTGAGAAACCGCAGCCAACAGAAACCAGATCGACCAGTCACTCACTAAGTGGTTTGTCATGTGTGTTCCGTTCTGAAGGATGTAATGATAACGGAAGAACAGAAACACAGTATTCGCATTACCAAAGTACTCGCCTGCCTGCAGTCTTGAAATGCTTGCCAAGAATTAATTACATTATGTACTAGTCTGCAGACTAGTCAGGCATATGATCTCCAACTCAACAAAATAACAGAACAACCTAGGGAGAACAGTGCTTCGCCGAAGAGCAATATTAACAAACAAAAAAATAGGAGTGCACATCCGCTCTTTTGCGAGAAACATACTGTATCTACATTCGGTCATAAACGCAACGCTGGTGTTATGAAGATTAATTTACGTCTCCACCACAATATTTTTATTTGCTAGGGGGTCGTATATTCGAAAAGGTTTTGTTGCAGGGATGTCGTACGATACCCAAGTTTCATCCCAGTGACTATCCGAGAAAGGAAATCATCACCTTCATCATTGTAGCGTGTCAAAAACTGAAGTGCACTGCCCATACGTTATTTTTTGTGTTGTTCAGTAAGAAGTTTGGGTGCCCAACGAGAGCAAAGTTTTCGAAATTTCAGTTTTTCATGAATTACTGATCGTGAGATAGTAACGGCACAAAGTGTAAACTAACGGTTGCGATTAATCTACAATTGCGTGAACCAGTTCATCAGTAACCACAGACGGGGCGTCCACTCCGTTCTTTATCGTGTACTTGATCATGTCCTTCATTGAACAGTCTGACGCATCTTCTAACCACTAAATCACTCATAGCATTTTGTCCGAAAATCTCGTAGACTTGCCGATGAATTTCCTGTGCTTTAACGTTTTTTGCATTTTTGAAAACTAACCACAGATCTGATTTCAAACTGGGTGGAATTTTCAATTACGGCTGACATGATTAAAAAGGAGTACAAAGCAGACGTCGGCATCAGCGATCTGAAAATGGCGTAGACGTCTTCTTGAGTCAGAGTAACTGCCGCGCCTGCTCGGAACTGCGATCGTAGCGCTGCTGCGGATAGAAATAGAAACGGAACTTACTTCGTGGATGACCCTCGTATAGTGATTCTATCTTTTCTTGAAGAACGTGACAATGTACTAGTCGGGTTAAACGCTAAAGTAAAGAAATAACAATAACTTTTTTGCGTATTTTTTCTCTGCGCAATAAAATGATGTATGAGACACTTAGTCTTACGTTTTCTATGGTCTTCAGTCCGCAGACTGGTTTGATGCAGCTCTCCACGCTACTCTGTCCTGTGCAAGTCTCTTCATCTGAGAATACGTTCGGCAACCTACATCCTTTTGAATCTGCTTACTATATTCGTCCCTCGGTCTCCATCTACGATTTGTATCCCACACGCTTCCTTCTAATGCTAAGTTGACAATTCCTTGATGTCTCAGAATGTGTCTAACCAATCTATCCCTTCTCTTAGTCAGGATATGCCAGAAACTCCTTTTCTCCCCGATTCGGTTAAGCACCTCCTCATTAGTTACGTGATCTACCCATCTAATTTTCATCATTCGTCTGTAGCACCACATTTCAAAAGCTTCTATCATCTTTTTATCTGAACTCCTTATCGTCCACGTTTCACTCCCATGCAATGCTACACTCTAGACAAATGCTTTCAGAAAGGACTTCCTAACATTTAAATTAATATTTGACGTTAACAAGTTTCGCTTCTTTAGAAACGCTTTTCTTTCCATAGCCATTCTGCATTTTATATCTTCTTTACTTCGGCCATCAGAAGTTATCTTGCTACCCAAATAACAAAATTCATCTACTACTTTTACTGTCTCATTACCTAATCTAATTCCTTCAGCATCGCCTGATTTTCTGACACTGCATTCCATTACCTTCGTTTTACTCTTGTTAATGTTCATCTTATATCTTCCTTTCAAGACACTGTCCATCCCATTCAATTGCTCTTCCATATCTTTTGCGATCTCTGACAGAATTACTATGTCATCAGCAAACCGCAATGTTTTTATTTCTTCTCCCTGCACATTAATGCCCTCTCCAAATTTCTCCTTCCATTCCTTCACTGCATGCTCAATGTACAGATTGAACAACATTGGGGAAAGGCTATAACCGTGCCTTACTCCCTTCCCGACCTCTGCGTCCCTTTCTTGCCCATCGAGTCTAGTAACCGCTGTCTGGTTTTTGTATATGTTGAATATAACTCTTCGCCCCCTGTATTTCACCTCTGATGCCTTCAGAATTTGGAAGAGTGTATTCCAGTCGACAATGTCAAAATCTTTCTGCAAATCGGATAACGCTAAAAACGTAGATTTTCCTTCCCTTGGCCTAAAGAGGTAAAGCAGTCAACAATCCGAAGATTGGTTTGAACACCACAGTGCTTTACTAGGCATGGTCCTGTTTGGAGGTGGTATGCCTTTGCCTTCCGCCGACCTTCGAACTGACTAACCCAGCCAGTTATAGGGGGACCTACAGTTTAACGTGGGTTCCGAACGACGGTGCTACTCGGTATTTTTCACATGAGGAATACTGCCAGAGGTGAAAGAAGTGGAAAGTGACAGATAAAAATCCTGGGACCTGGTGGGGATAGAACCCGTGACCTTTGGATTTTTAGTCTGGCACTCTACCACTGTAAAACCGAGGCGCTGCTTGTATGTATGGCATACAAATGTACAGTTTTGTTCCAATCTTTATGGTTTTTGCACACGTAAGCTTCAATCCATGAAGACGGTCGCCGTCCCTCGGGAATTGGTGTATATGTTGTCCTTAGTTTAAGTAGTTTGTAAGTCATGAACTAATGAGCACGTAGTTGAGTCCGATAGCTTTACAAACATTTGAACATTTTAGGTGCCGTAAGTCTTTGGATGGCGTCACTGATGAAGCGACTACGAGGACATTGAATGTTTGAACAGTTCACTAACGCTTTTAGCGTATGATGCTGTGATATACCGATAAGCCGGAACACAAGTGTAGCGAAACGCAGGTTAAAAAAAAAAAATAAAAAAAAAAAATGTTGAAATGTTTGTAAAGCTTATGGTACTTAACTACGGGGTCATCAGTCCCTAAACTTGCAAACTACTTATGAACTACTTACGAACTAGGACGGCACAAATATCCATGCCCGAGGGGGATTCGAACTCCCGACCGTAGTGGCCGTGCAGACCGTGGGGATCGAACCCGCGACCTTTGGTTTTATGGTCTGGCACTCTACCACTGTGCAACCGAGGCGCACTTCCCTTAGCCTATCTTTAAGATAAATCGTAATGTGAGTATTGCCTCCCGTGTTCCTACATTTTCTATACAGTTCACTACTTCCATTTTCCTAAACGCCAAGGAGCTTACGATTGTTAAGGGGTCGTTAGAGAAAAGCAGGGGTAAAATGTGACGCCAGCAGCCGCCCACTCAATGCCTCCGCCGCTCTTCAGAGCCCCACAGTTCGGCGTCTATCAAAAAGAGTCGACAGGCGTCATCCTGCGAACTCTCGGCAGAGAGAAAGAAAAGAGACACGGCGCCATTCAGCGGCCGTGAAATGCGGTAACATGAAACCGAATGAGGACGAGCGCGACCGGCGGGCAGGGGAAGGGGGGAGGGGGTATGACAGAGGCGAAAGGAGAAAGGGTGAAGCAGCGGCTTTCAGCTGCTGGCGGGCTGGCGGTGTGCCACTGTGGAACAGACGGGCTGTGGGCTGGGGGCTGGGGGCAGGCAGCTGATTAAAAAGCGAGCGGCGCGCCATTGACTGGCGCCAGCGATCAGCGCGCGCCATTGTGCGCGCCGCATTATGCCGCAATCAGGCGGCGTGACAGCGCCGCGACGCCGCCCCTGGCGCTGGCGCCGGCGTCGGGGGCGGCGGCGGCGGCGGCTCGCGGGTGGACACTGGGGGCGGCGGCGGCGGCCATCAATTATCGGCCAGTAATTAGCCGCTTTGTCCTGCCGAGTGTTTTCCTCCCTCTTCGTTAGCGACGCTCGCGCCGAGAGTCTCTCTTTACGCGCTCGGAATTCGAAATGCCGGCCGGCGCGTCGCTCGCAATCTGCGCTCTCTGCCGGAGCGAGAAATGGCCGCGCCGGACAAAGGAGGGCGTCACTGGACTCGACGCGCGCCCGAAACAGAGCCGGGGGAAAAACAGGGGGGAACGGTAATAGACACACGTCGCCAAATTAACGATTTTCGCTCCGCGACTGTGGGAGGAAAATCGCCAAACGCGAAACACTGACGACAATTCCACGGGAATTTCCCATTTACTTTGTTTCCAGAACTTCGTTTTTCTTCTTCATTCACATTCCCCATAAACGAGTAACTACATAACTTGCTCAGTTCTGGTCGTGGAAATTAATATCTGAAAATAAAGAGACCAATCACCGAAAAACAGAGGCGCTTAGTCGTTTTCACTCACATACACACACATACACACCACACACACACACACACACACACACACACACACAGAGAGAGAGAGAGAGAGAGAGAGAGAGAGAGAGACTGAGAGGAGAGTGAGAGAGAGAGACAGAGAGGGGGAGACAGGGAGATAGAGACAGAGAGAGTGAGAGATAGAGACAGAGAGGGAGAGAGAGAGGGGGAAGAGGGAGAGAGAGAGAGAGAGAGAGAGAGAGAGAGAGAGACAGAAATCGTTTAAGAATATGAGAAAAGGCGTTGCTTTATCTCACCTGAAATACCTGCGAATTACAAAAACGATGATCTGCAGAATATCGATAAAATTACGTGTAAATGATACACAGTACACAATGTCCACAAAATTCCAAAATCAGAAGTATGGAAGAAGTGTTTTGTCCCTACTAACATCGAAACCTGAGCACGGTCCTGTATGTGAGATAATATTTTTTGGACAGTGACAACCGTGAAAGGGACTGGCACCACAGAAGCCCCGATGTTAAGCAAATAGAATATCTTTAGGGTGAGTTCGAATTTGCAATACACCAACATGACTGCCTTCTCTGGTTTCGTCACTTGGCGTAAGGCCACCAATTCCTACAATGACAATGAGACACCTCGACGTACGATTCTCAATTGTTGTTAAAGACTACAGATATCCATGAATGGATACAAAACCAAGTGTGAATATTACAGTAAGAAATGGTGTCTACGCGGTGGGATCGACGGAATAATGTTGGGACGGATTACTCATTCACCGTACGAGAGGGAATGCGGTTTTCCCAAACGTTGGCAACACTGTCATGTCGTACCGAGGAAACACCTGCAAGCGTACACAGTACGCAACAGTGACTTGGATCAATGGATGGTGGTGAGCGGAAGTGGCTATCATGCTTTAGTATTGTTTAACTGGATCCATTAACTGTCCTGACAGATCACTCGACCTAACACCACAAATTTTCCTTCATGGGACCGCTTGAAGTCGAACTTGTATGCCACGGAGATGGATACAGATGAAGAACTTGTCACTCGCATAATAGAAGCTGTTGCCTGCATTAAAGCCTGACGAGACGGTGTTTGATGTGCGACAAACCCTGTTAAGTGCAAAGAGGTAGGTGGGGACACATTCATACCTCGAGCAAGATGATAACGTGTAAAACTAAGGAACTAAACTACTAACGTTATCGGTCCCCAGACTTGCAATCTATTCAAACTAACATACACTGAGGACAACACATAGAAACATACCCGAGGGAGGACTCGAACCTCCGGCGGGAGTGGCCGCTCAATCCATGACATGGCGCGGCCATTCCCGTGCAGCCCAGTAGGACGGGTATCAGTCTTCCTTATTCACTCACAGCACCTACTCATCGTTTCGGCAAGTAACATTCACACTTATCTTCATTCAGTTTTCAACCGATTCCAGTTCCGCAACGATCGCAATCGGACACATCAATGTACTTTTCCTGTTTATTCGCACACGTAAAATCATCTCACAAATTATGTGACATTCCTCCACAATCACCCTGTATGTAAATGACGTGAAACACAAAGTACGGATTTTAATTGGAAAGTTGAATGGCTGTTCAGGCCCTGCGGAATGGCCGCGTTGTCTAAGGACTGGGAGGCCGTTCCCGCCGGAGGTTCGAGTCCTTCCTGGGGCATCGGCGTGTGTGTTGCTCTTAGGACGTGTTTCATTTAGCTATCTGTAAGTCTAGGGTCTGATGACCATAGGAGTATCCTCTAATAGGTTTACAAACATTTGAACATTCAATAGTCTCTTCAGTATTATGAAATCGAAATAATGAAACATTTCGACCGTTTAGGGGCACTGAAAGAAAAACATCGACGAAATTGAAAATTTGTGCTGGACCGGGATTCAAACCCGTATATCCCGCTCCGGGCCAGCGGTCAAATAGACAATACAGGCACGTTCCAAACGAAATTCTCAGCTTGTAGCACACTACGTTTGTAGTGCCCCCTGGTCATTAGTGTCTCTTGCTCGCAGTACCTAATGTATCTCCGCAAGTGACCGAACATATGAATGCGTCCGCACTGAAACTGTCATTGCCTGTTGTGGGCATATTTACCAATATTGTTATGGTGTCTGTTCTTTGACACCGTATCAACAATCTTCAGTATTGATCGCGGTTTTAACAAGCAGCTGACAAGCTGGACTCCTTTGAAGTTGTTTATCAGTGCCAGAAATTGGCGGCCCTGTTTCGGTGCCTGGCAGCCGGGCGGGCTGTCAGGAGCAGGGGCGGGCGCACGCAGAGACCACAATTTGCGACCGGCGGGTGGCGCTCGGCTTTATTGGCGCGCAGCGCAGCACAGCACAGTATTTCGGGCGGCGGCTGACAAATCCCCGACTTTTCCGTCAGCGGCCGTGTCAGCGCCCGTAGTCGCCGGCGGGGGTGGCGGGGGTGATCGATGCGATGCGCGAGCGCGCGGGGTGGTGGTGGCCCGGGGGCGGCGGGGGTGGAGGCTGGGAGGCGGACGGGGCGAGGCGAGGCGCAGCGAGGCACAATTAGACGGCGCTGCGTGTCTGGCCAGCAGCGGGCTCATTCATCATGGCTACCGCCCGCGGCGCCACCGCCGGCAAGTGGCCACACACCTTCTGCAGGCCACTCACTTCGTGCCGACAACACCAATCACCGCCACCAGAACACCACTGAGGAGCTTAGAATCTCCGGAGATACCATAACACTGATAAAGTGAAGCCGGTAAAGTGCGTATTCCGGCATTTGTACGTGCCCAAGACATTGGGCATAGTGTGTCCGCCTCCGTAGCTCAGTGGAAGCGTCGCTGACTGCACCGCGGGAGGCCCGGGTTCGATTCCCGGCAGGGGACTGTGCGTTGTGTGTTGTCATCATCATCATCATCTTATCAGCATTGGCACGTAAGTCGCCCACGCGGCGTCAAATAGAAAGACTTACACTCAGGCGGCCGAACAATCCCGTAAGGGATCTCCCGGCCAAGGAAGCCATACGCTCATTTCCATTTTTTGGGCATAGTGTGTGTGTACGTATGTGTGTGTGTGCAGTAGTAGTAGATCTAGTCCTTGAAATGTAAGTAAATACTCCAATGGGGCTGTCAATTTAGTTGTATGTAAAAAAATGTCAATATTCACACAGGGTTTTAACCGACAAATCTTTGTTTTGGGTACAACCAATGCCACCTCCCTATATTCTAACCTCCTTGCCGCGGTGGAGTAGGCGAGCGGTCTAAAGCATCTCGCTGCGGAGCGCGCGGTTGCTCGCCGTGGAGGTTCGAGTCCTCCCTGGGGCATGGGTGTATGTGTTTGTCCGTAGGTTAGTTTACCTAGGTGTAAGTAGTTTGTAAGCTATGTTTACAGACAGTTGAACAGTTCTAACCTCCTTGGACTCGATGCTCGCGTCAGTCTCATGGCTCTACTCGGCCCGGCAGTCACACAGTGGATGGGCTGGGTGGCGCACCAACTGTCCGCCAATTATGCCATTCTTCCCTGAAGAAGGGTTAGCTCAGTGGTTCCCAGTCCGTGGTCGCGAGATCTGTTCAGGTTGAGGTGGATCGCCAAAAGTAAAGTAACTTACCGATGGATAAAAAAATATGTATAAACTTATAACAATCTGGAAAGTAGTGTTTAAATTTCGCTCCAAAAAGAAAATCAGTGTGGCTAGTAATGTACTACAGGCATAGTCAGACGTAACGCGAAATGCCGATGGGACGCACTCCACAGCGCTTGGGCGTGGAGGTCGTCGAAAAAGGATGCCAAGCAGGCTGCTGTGGGGGTGTCAGCTCACACTGCTGTTGCTAGGTCCGATTTTTTCCCTTCTTTCCTTTTTCGCTAAAGAGCCTCAATGAGCTCGGCCGCAGCAGTGGTACCTTTCTTAATGACATAATACGCTTCTGAGGCTTGCCTGAAGAGCGAAACAGTCGTTAAGCAAAATATATTTTTCTATCGAAAATCATTCCGAAAAATACATACAAAAACTCCGCCCAACAATTTAAAAGAAAGCAGTAGCAACATAAATAAAATTAAATTTGTTTCCTTTGAGATAAAATAATTTCGTTATGGTTCATGAGGATGGAAGGGGGGGGAGAGTCGAAAGAATATTTTTATTTGAAAGGGAGTCGCCAGAGTTTTTTTTTCGCATATTCGAAAAGGTTGAAAACCACTGCTATATATGATTAGATATCCGTATTTGCATATGGTAGATTACTGTGTAGTTTTCCTTTTTTCTTCAATTTGAACTGATAATATTTCTTCTGTTTCGTAAAAATGGATTTGAGTGCTTTGCCTTCAACAATTTTTAATTACTACAGAGGTCGACTTGCATGCGGGAGGACGAAGGTTCGAATCTCCCATATGGGTATCCAGAAACAGTGGCAACTATTTATTTACAACCGATATAAAAGCGTTACATGTTTGCACCTGTTACAGTCCTTCAAAGTAGTCACCAGCGTTGTGTAGAACCCGTTGCCAGAGATGTATACCGTTATCAGAGCATATCTATTGATAGTGCGAATGGAGCGGTCTACTGCCTGTCGAATCTCTGGAACAGTGAACCAAATCAAAGTCACAACGTGTCAAGTCAGGGGAGTATGGTGGTACTTCCCAGTCCGAGCTACTGAACAGAGCAGCCACAGCTTGCGCTGTATGCCCCCGCGCATTGTCGTTCAAAATGATGCGTGGGTTGGGCAGCAAGTGTTTCGTCGATGTCGGAACTAACGCGGCAACAGTATGCACTTTTTCTTCAGAGACGCTAGGTCGATCTGCCCGATGCATGTCTGCCACAGTTTGCCGACCTTTGTTGAAGGCGTTTACCCAATGTCCCATTGTTCTGTACGGTAATGCCGATTCCCCTTGATGGCACTGTCGTGCAGTACGACCTCTGGCACATTCCATCTTGATCCAGCTACGTTGTTCCTGTTTCTAAAACATAGTGACACTGTGTTTTCCTCGATTGTTAGCACGACTGTGACGTCGGACGGGCAAGTCCATTTGTAAGGAGGTAAGGTAGGTACGTCAACAACGTGTGCTATCAGCGACAATAGTAGATTCCATTGCATATTGTCTTCACTGCAGTGTTGCCATTATTTAAGTATAATACGGTAGAATGTAGTTGAACAAAGAGGAAAAACGATGTGAAGAATGAAAAATATTACCACTTGAAGACGATTATACGTAGTACTTTTGAAGGTATGTAGACGAAATAAAGATAAATGCATATGCTGCAACTGCCGTTTACGCATTAATTGTGGATTCTACAAAGCTTCATTGCAGTTGTGAATAAAAAAAGGATGACTAAATATTCTTGCATTAACTAACAGTTATAACGAGAAATTCGCCTGCCATCTGACAGTAATGTGTACGGGATATTAGATCTTTTTCCCTCTCTCGGTTCGCTTTTCCGACACAGCGTTCGCGCAAACCGTACGCCGCGGTGTTCAAAACCCGAGCTACCTTAACCCGCTCGCTGGTCATTAGTGGAATAATAAATTAACCTAAATTAGCGATTTACTGATAAATTATTCACAGTCAATAAACGCTGCCAATTACGCTGCCCAGTGAATTCGGTAATTAATTAGTCAACGGGCGAATCTGTTTTGCGGCAGCGCGCCGGCTAGCTGCAGGTAGAACGGTGGACGGGGTGACTCCAGGAAGCTCGTCGGTCTCGCTCGTGGTGCGCGCGGAAACACCCCGCATCGCAGCGCGCGCCCAAAAACTCGGCCGCATTCGTGCCACTGGCAGATTTCCCCAGCACGACTGCTACACTCGCTGTGGGAAACAGCCGTCCTGGACTCAGGCAAGCATCAAAAAACGGGAAACGGCGCAGTCGTGGGCGAAGGAAACCATTCTCTTGTTAGGGAACAAGATCAGACAGTTAACTGATCCTCCCGTCACTTCTTGGTATAACTTATTCATTATGACGATTAAAATACACAATTTTTTGTTAGTTCTACGGTTTTGTTTATTTAGGGAATCGATTTTCGGTTTATTAAGCTATCATCAGACATTTACTGAAGTTCAGTCAAAGAACTTGTGTTGTCAGTAAAACAGAAGATATGTTACATACAGGAAAGTTAATGAACTTGTTTGATGGAGAAGTTACAGTGTATATAAATATTTGAATGAAATCTGTAAATTAATAGTACTGGCAATAGGAAACATAAATACCATACATAAACAATGCACACAAAAAAATGTTCAAATGTATGTATAGCTTATGGGACTTAACTACGGGGTCATCAGTCCCTAAACTTACAAATTACTTATGAACTAGCTAATACTAAGGACGGCACAAATATCCATGCCCGAGGGGGGATTCGAACCCCCGACCGTAGTGGCCGTAGTGGCCGTGCAGACCGTAACTGGAGCGCCTCAGTCCCCGCGGTCACTGCGGCCGGCAAACAATGCAAACATAAATTCTTACAACATGATTACAGTGAATAAAAATAAAATTAAACAAGAATATGATGTTTTAAGAGTTGTTCAAAGCACAAACTGATGCAAATATTAGACACCTGACACACTATTATAAGTAAATAAACAAATAGACAAAAATATAGGCGTTGTATAGGAGGGTATAGGTAGGGTGCATTGGAGAATTGAGAAGCTTAACAAATCGGAGGTATGCACTCGAACTGAAAAATGCTGTGGATAAACATATTCAATTATAGTGTTCACAATTAAATAAAGAATTACTGTAAGGACAGAGTACAGAATAATTTGGAATATTAGCACTAACAAAGGGAGTTACAAAGCTGGGGTGATACAATGGGAGGTTAGACTGGTCTCTATGTATGATATTTGTGTTTCCTTTTGTCAGTACTATTAATTTACAGATTTCATTCAAGTATTTATATACACTTTAACTTCTCCATAAAAGAAGTTCATTAACTTTTCCGTATGTAACGTATCTTCTGTTTTACTGAGAACACAAGTTCTTTAACTGAATTTCAGTAAATGTCTGATGATGGACAAATAAGCTGAAATCGATTCACTAAATAAACAAAACCGTATAACTAACACAAAATTGTTTATTTTAATCTTCATAAGATCAGACAGCGTAGCCGAAGACAGAACAATGTCTGAAGTAGGTGCGCACAAGCGAAAACCATCCTGTTGTAAAATAGTGTAGTAGTACCTAATTTTGATATGGAAACCAGGAAGAAATTTTGCACAATTTGCTTAGTTCTAGGGTTCATTAGTGAAAAAAATAAAAAATAAATAATAAAAAAAAATACCGACTCACACGCCTAAGTGCGAAGATGCTACGTTGGTAGGTTATTAGTCAGCGATTGGTGTGACATAATTATCTTGGAAAGTTTGCTCTTTTTGTAAATCCAGCATGAGCAGGAGGCCTGGGTTCGAATTCGGGGGGGGGGGGGGGGGTGTAGTTTACGACAGTTTCAGTAGTTTTGTTAGCGAATAGAAATGTTCAAATGTTTTTTCAAAAAATGTTGAAATGTTGAAATGTTTGTAGAGCTTATGGGACTTAACTACGGGAGTCATACTAAAGACGACACAATCATCCATGTCCGAGGGGGGGGGGGGGTCCGCACCGACTGTAGCGCTGTAGCGGCCGTGGAGTCTGTTACTGGCGCGCCACAGACCGCTCGGCCCCTGAGGTCAGGAGAGTGGGGAGGACATGGAATTGGTCCGCCTCTACCAATCCATCGGTCACCAAATCCGTTGTTGAGAAGCTTATGAACACGTCGACTGAAATGTGCAGGAGCTCCATCGTGCATGAACCACATGCTGTGTCGTACTTGTAAAGGCACATGTTCTAGCAGCACAGGTAGAGTAGCCCGTATGAAATCATGATAACGTGCTCCAGGTGGAAGAACATGAGGTCCAATCAATACATCACCAACCATACCTGCCCAAACGTTCACAGAAAATTTGTGTTGATGACGTGATTGCACAATTGAGTGCGGATTCTCGTCAGCCCACACATGTTGATTGTGAAAATTTACAATTTGATCACGTTGGAATGAAATTTACATTTAAAGAGAAGTAATAAAATGAGCTATAACATGGAAATTAAGCGTTTCCGGACACATGTCCAGATAACATATTTTCTTTCATTGTGTGTGAGGAATGTTTTCTGAAAGTTTGGCCGTGCCTTTTTGTTACACCCTGTATATGACTCTGCTAGGCGGTCAGTAGACCGGTTTAAGACTCTATTGGGCAGTTAGTATGCTGGTTTTGCATACTCAAAGTTCCGTTTTCCTTAAGAATTCTGTATTATATGACACATCCTGTAACTTCATTCCCCCCTTTTTTCTTTACGTCCACTACGTGTTTTTGTCCAACAACTTATTTACGAATTCTAGCATAATCTCTGCTGTTGATGTTCAGTATGGTTAAAAAATTATCTGTTTAAACGTACAGGGCACAATTTATGTAAGTACCTAAAACTTCTTCGTTTATATGAAATTAGTACCTTGTAGAGTTCTTTATTTTATCTATATGCAGTAGTATAGCGTATTACTATTTCACATTTTGTCATTTTTCGAGAAAGCTTTATATACAGTGTACTTCTTGCCCCTCTAATCCTGTGATTGTACTGCGAATTTCATGTAATATTTGTAATTGCATATTATTGTTAACCGTCTCCTGCACAGATACCTGAAGAAGGGCAACAATTGCTCGAAACCGGTTGTAAATAAATCTACAACCTTGCAGCTGGTGGCTGTTTACCAACCTTACACCATGTAGGTGTAGGTGAATCAGAACAGGCAACAGAGTTGGATTTTGATTCGTACATTATAGAGAACGAAGAGAGAGAATGGGGTGCTCATTGTGTGGGGAGGGGGAAGATGGGGAGAAAGAGAGAGCGGGGGGGGGGATTTATAAAACTTCTTTTACTAACTCTCTCCTCCGATACGACTATATTTTCTTAGCACTCACCTACATAGAAATAAATTAGATGGAAAACAGAAAGGCCGGCCGTGGTGGCCGAGGGGACTGAGGCGCTCCAGTCACTGTCTGCACGGCCACTACGGTCGGGGGTTCGAATCCCCCCTCGGGCATGGATATTTGTGCCGTCCTTAGTATAAGGTAGTTGATAAGTAGTTTGTAAGTTTAGGGACTGATGACCCCGTAGTTAAGTCCCATACGCTTGTTTGTTGTTTGTAAACAGAAAGATTTAGGTATTTCTTTCCCGCGTACTGTTGGCGAAAGGAATGGTGGAGAATGCTATGAAAACGGTCTGATTAACCGTCTATCAGGCACTTAAATGTGATTTGCATAGTAAATATTTAGATGTGGATGAAGATGTAAAGAGAGAGACCATTAAACAGCGTGTCTCATCGCGTCTCGGATCGTTCCCGTGTTGACAGCACCTAAGAAGATGGAATTATTTAGTATAACTAAGAAAGAATTCCGAACACGAAAACGACTGAGTGCCCGCAGTTCCGCCCGCGAAGCATCCGCGCACCTGGTGATTACTGCGCCCATTAAAAGAAACACTAGAGCCAGGCGGGAATAATAAGCCCGCAGACTCGGCACTCTCGTTTTAAAGTTATAAATGCGCTGTTTATATTGTGTAAACGAGCACAGCTCCATCTTCTTTTTTTTTTCCCCCTTCCCTTTTTCCTAAGTGGTCGGCCCGAAAGCCAATTTAGCGACATAATAAATCGTCGAAATACCACAGAGGCGCGGAACGAGGACCAATTAAGCGGACGTCGAGGAGGCGTCATCTCGAATGCAGGCGTCGCGGCGCGGCGCGGTGCACGGCGTCAATTAGGCGCCAGGCGGCGGCAATTGGCGAGTGTTTTGAGAGTGCCGCCTATTAAAATAGCGCGCGGCCGCAGCGGCAAAAACGACGCCGACGCCGCCTCGGGGCCGGCGGCTCATTAGCGGCGCGCCGTAACGAGCGGCCGAGAGCGTCGCGACGCCGGCGCCGCCCCCAAGCCGCCCCCGGCCACGTCACGCCGTCTGTGACGGGTCACCGCCGCACTCCGCGCTATTTCTGACGCCGCGATGAGCTCCGCCTGCTGCCCATTTTCTTACGAACTCTCTGTACTCGGCTGGTTCCAGAGACCCAAGGCAGAAGCGTTTTCGTGATAGCAGCACATCTGTCAAATTTTCCAGGGCGTCTTCGTCTATCCATATTAGGCAAGGCACCGCAAAATACGTGGCAGAGACTGCTTTGCCTACCACTGTCACTGCACGGGAATGGCCGTGCGCTATGTTTCCAATCATGCAGCTGCTTTCATCGGAGGTTTGAGTCCTCCCTCAGGCGTTCGCGCGCGTGTGTGTTTGTATGTGTGTGTTAGAGAGAGAGAGAGAGAGAGGGGGGGGGGAGTTGTACTGACAAGAAAAGTACAAGGGCTCGAACAAACATATCTGTATGAACGTTTGCTTACAGGATCTCTACGTACACCTCAATGTGCCGGTGGGTGTCGTTTTTCTGCGAAGCTCTGCAACCATGCTCTAGATAGCACTGTAGATGTAATTGTAGACGCCATACGTAATGCAGATATCTTAACTATAACTTATGTAATAATCATCGTACATGTTCTCTAGCGAATTGTCATCAAAACCGGTGATGATAGTTGCAACTTTAACCTTCTTCCCGAAAGACTGTTGGTATTCACTGCCACTGCTTCCATCGCCTCTTCCCGCACTTACCGTAGCACTACCGCTAGCTCTCCGATGGCAGAGGTCAAGACAGTGTCCATTCCGTTGAATTGCACTCCCAGGTCCTTCGCTGTTTCCGCAGATTTGCACTGTCACCGACATACCACAAAGTCCCCCCCCCCCCTCTCTGTTCTACCTGAACTTAAATATGTACACACTGAGTAACGCAGGAAACGCTCACAACCCTGTGTTTCTTCCTTGCCAATCACGGCGTCCCTTTCACGTCCTTCGACTTCTTGGTGTGAAATGTCAAGTGCCCCTATACATCCATAAGCATTCACAGACCCTAAAACTGTTCAATGGCCAAGTGATTTAAAAAGAAAACCATTCAGTACGAGGCCTGATAATACTTTGTTGAATTCCACAAGAAGTCATTTAGTATACGCTGGCGATACCTCAAATCACAGTGGCTGATTGAGAATTTTAAACTCGGATCTAGTGGCAAGTTAACAGCAGTGAACTTAAATACCGCAGTGCTATTCAGCCAAAACGGAATGCCAGAGACGAAAGCTTCGTTATCTTTGGACGGCGCAAGGCGAGCAGGCGCTTACACAGCGTGGCAGCCCAAGAGCTTCCAGACGCAACCGCCGCGGGGCGCGGCAGTCGCGTTTTCCGTGGCCGCCCGGGGCCCAGACAATGGATGCCAGGAATAAATCACAGACATACGTTCACAATTAGTCCGTAACGGCCGAGAGAGCAAAGTAGGGCCGGCCGCGCTACATCTCACGTCGCCGAACAAAGGCCGAATAATTCAGTTGCCCGCGCGGACGTGACCGGGGCAGAGGCGGGCGACCGAAATAGTGGCGCACTTGCTGCGAGTGTTTAGCGGCTACTGGCGGCCACGCTGTGACGGATGCGCTGCCTCTGAGGCCGGCCGACTTTGAGGGCACGGCGCTAAAAGTCAACAAGCGCGGCGACGCTACTTTGTACTTAACTGTGCATCCGAAATAGCGTACGAGAGTAATGCTGGCGTTTCTCACTTCTAGCTATTATTGTCGAGTGCCTCCGTGACAGTTAAGTACACACCGGAAACAAACTTTAACACTGTGATGCATGAATTATTAACAAATGAGTAGAAAAATTCAAAAGTTATTTATTCAGGGTGAAACGAAATTCGCGCGATCGAGCTCCGCAGGTCGATTCCTTATACTCTAGCAATAAAAAAAAGTCTATCACAAACTTTCGTCCTGTGCATATTTACAGCAGTAGGCCTCACGATGAGTGTTCCATATGTCAGTGAGTTTCAGAATTACACAACTGCACCAAAAAACATTAGGGGATGTAGAAGGCGTCTCGAGGAACAAAATGACCACATAAACCTATGGCCGTAAACGTCAGCTAATGACGCTAGAGCGTGGAAGTTGCTGGCTGGCGACGGTGATTGTAATTTGGACTCTCCATAGCTTAGTTGAATGGTCCAAAAGTCATCAACGTTTCAGCCGACCAGTTGCGTAAAATGGTTTACATGTATAAACCTTTACCTAGGTTTCGGCAAAAGTAGTTTTGCCTTCTTCAGAAGTATACATAAAGCTCACATTAAAAAAGTTGTTGAATAAAATGTGGCTGACTACATGTCAATGGATTTTACTTTTTAATCTACTGACATGAAGTCAGCCACATTTTATTTAACAACGTTTTTAATGTGAGCTTTATGTATACTTCTGAAGAAGGTAAATTACTTTCGCCGAAACCTAGGTAAAGGTTTATGCATGTAAACCATTTTACGCAACTGGTCGGCTGAAACGTTGATGACTTTTGGATCGTGTTCCACCGTTGCTGAATTGCAGCCATGTTTAAAATTTTTAGTTGAATGGATTTTCTGGGCATGGATGCTCCTTTTGCTCCTCAAGACCCCTTCTATATCCCTGTTGGGATATCCCCTTCTATATCCCTGTTGGTGTAGTTCTCTAATTATTCTGTAACACTGACGTATGGAAGACAAAGCCATCTGTCTTCGACGTCAATTTGTGCAGGACGAAATGAACTTTGTTTTATTGCTGGCATGTCAGGAGCGCTCTAAGAAGCACTAGTACGCAAATTTCGCTTCACCCTGTACAGCCGAAAACAATGCCTTTTGTATAAAGGAAACTAATTTTATATATTAGACCGCCATCTTAGTTTTGTCCATAAGAACAAAAACCGTTTTTATTTAATACTGTATTTAGTTATCACGTCTTCTCGGCAATTGCCATAGTCAGATCTACAGACCTGTGAACCTGCAAAGAAAAGTTCAGTGTCAGAGATAAAATCTGTACCAAATAGGAGCATCAACAATGCTACTTGGGGCAGATTTCTTTCCTGGCACTGAACTTTCCTTTTGCAGCTTCATAGGTTTTTAGATCTGATGATGGCAGATGCCGAAACGACGTAATAATAACAAATACCTTTTTAGGGATCAAGACTGATTTTATTCTTATTGACAAAGAACAATATCTACTATCACAAAACACAAAAAATTATTAAATATTTATTTAGTGTTACTCTTTCAGGATTTTATACATATCTTGTCAAAAATTGCAGCAACCGTACTAAATTTAAAAGATTAAAATTATTACTCACTTGAGAGGTAAACTTATGAGCTTTTAAGTTTACGTCTCATGTGAGAAATAATCTTCTGATGGAGGCACCCATAGTTGGGGCGAAATCTAGATCAAGTATTTATACAAAGTACAACTTGTTGGGATGCTTTATTCTACAATTATTGAACTCTTTGAGGAAAAAAGTCTCAGTGAGGTCCTTTGGATTGGACACTGTGCACTTACGACGTCGCTTGTATTTTCTGTACAAAATATGTCAGCAACATATGCGACGGGCGCATACACGGATGACCAAGAACTGCAAATTCCGGTGAAATACGGCCTCATTAATAACAGGATGGACGCCACTGATCTGGCCTGAAGATGACACTACTAGAGTGTCGAAACCGGTAGCAAAATAAAATTCAGTCAGAACCTACAGCGCCGCGGCAGAGTGGCCGAGCGCATTGAAGCGGTATGCTCCGATACGCTTGGCCGTTCCCCGTCGGAGGTTCGAATCCTCCCTCAGGCATGGATGTTTGTGTTGTCTTTAGTATAAGTTAGTTTAGATGTAGTTTGTACGTTTATGGAGTGATGACCCCAAAGTCCCATAAGCTTAACAAACATCTTTGAACAAAACTTACGGCTCTTTAGTATAAATGTGTTGACTCACAACTTTGATCAGCTGCAATTCTACACTCCAAGATAGTGTTGCGTTACACCTACCGGGTACCCACTCTGACCGTCTGATCATTTATGTAGATGTAAAATAATAACGGTCCTAGCACAGTTCCCTGGGGCACTACTGACTTTTACGCACGCGTCCCTTGCGGGAAGACGTCGTTAGTAACTATCTATCCGTCGATACCTCCTCATCAATGCAGCGTCTGACTGCCGCTTCACGTCGGCAGTTTCGGCCCATTACGAGGTGTCGAGGAATTATTCGCATCAAAGTAAACACTCGATCCCTACCGCGTGTATCACGAGCGTCTATCCGTCGGGAGCAGCCAGCAGTTTGACACAAATCAGCTGCGTTAGAACAGTGGACGGCTCCCGGTCGTGGTGCGAAGCTTTGCGGGAGTAAAAAGACGATTGCATGAATTCCATACGCGTCGCTGGAGTCCGAGGCAAATGAGTCGATTTGCCTCTGGCGGAGGCGTTAAAACGGCGGGCGCTCTTGATTCAAAAAATTTATAGCAGCACGCCGTAAGTTTTGATTGAATACCGGTTTTGACACTCCAGCCAAATCCAACCAGTTACTTACGTTATTAATGAGGTCGTATTTCACCGGAATTTGCTCATCCTGGTTATTCATGTGCGTGTGTGTGCCCTTCGTATATTGTGACAGTAACCGGAATTTGTCGTTTCGCGTTATCCTTTGTGTTTCCTTCGCAGACTCGAATTTTTAAATCTATGGAACTAAAATACTCTGCTTATGAGTCCCAAGGTTTATAAACTACTTAAACTATGCTAAGGACAAACACACACATGCTCACAATGTCCGACGGAGGGCTCTAACCTCTGACGGAGAGCAACCGAGAGCTCCGCAGCAAAGCGCCTTAGAGCGATGTAAAATAATAACGGTCCTAGCACACTTCCCTGGGGCACTACTGATTTTTACGCAAGCGTCCCTTGCGGGAAGACGTCGTTAGTAATCATCTATCCGACGATAGCTCCTCGTCAATGCAGCGTCTGATTGCCGCTTCACGTCGGTAGTTTCGGCCCATTACGAGGTGCCGAGGAACAGTTTACATCGAAGTAAACGCTCGATTCCTTACCGCGTGTATCACGGGCGTGTAATCGACTGTAGTTTGACACAAATGTGTCGGGTTCGGTCAGTGGATTGGCACTGTAGCGGGCGGGACAGTAGCCGGTTGTGGCGCGAAGCTTTGCGGCAGTAAAAAGGCGATTGCATTAATTCGGCGCGCGTCGCCAGTGCTACAGGCAAATGAGTCGACCTGCGGCCGGCAGAGGCGTTAAAACGGCGTGACGCCAGCGCACAAAAAGCGCCCGCCCTAATCAGTCACTCCGCGGCCCTAAAAGCCTTTTTGCCGCCGCCTCCCCGCGGTCATTCGGAAGCGCGCCCATCAAACTGCTTTATAACCTCCTGCCGCCGCGATATTGTCGATCCGAGGCGCCAAAGTGGCACCGAATTTATGCGCCAGTCCACACTTACCGCTACTTAACGGCCGTGATGAACGGTAACAGGTTACCCCCAGTGAATACGTTTACGAAACGGATACTTTGATTTTTCCCTGCTCGCTGCGGGTCGGGGCACGACGCAGTCGTCGGAGACGAGGCGTAAAGAAGATTATACTGTCGATGAGGAGGGGAAAATTAAGGCTTAACGTCTCGCGGGCCAAGAGGCCATTAAGAGACGTAGCACACGATCGGGATGCACCTCGAAGGGGAAAAGAGAGAGAGAGAGAGAGAGATTAGGGTTTAAGGAGCCATCGAAGGGGGGTAGAATTTCGGGTTGGGAGATGAGGGGAAAGAAAATCGGTCGTGCCCTCAGAAAGTGTTCTCTAATTTGCGTCGACCAATTTAAGGCGGCAGCGGTTATCTTTACAGCGTGCACCAACACGATCTGCTCTTTCGCCAGCAGCTGCGTGTGAGACGAACACCTCAGTAACAAGTCTATACTACTGGTCTTGAAGTACACTGCGCTTGAAGGGTGAGATCTCACGTAAACAACCCGTAAAGCAGTATCTATGTTACAGTCAAAACCCGTTTTTAGTTACAACCCGTACTTACTAGTTAAAATTATTTTATACCGAGCCACTTCGCCAAAACGTGTATTGCCTAATTAAAACCAGTTTCCACTGACATTCACTATTGATCATCAGTAAAATCTAGATGTAACGATGGGTATCAGTAGAAACTGGTTTCAACTAATAACAACGCGTTCTAACTACAGAAAACTAATTTTTACTAAACTTTTTTGGGGGTAAATATTAAAATCAAGAATAATTATGTATTGACTGAAATTAAATACATTTTTATTGTCCAATATAATATTTATTAAGAATATAGATCATACATCTACGTCATTAATATTAATTACAATATTACAATAAATAACCATACATTGAACATTTTAAGGAACTTTACAGACCTGTATTAACAGTTTTACTTAAGAAACTGAAAAAAAATTACAGTAGAAGTATAGTAATTCGTTTGATACAATGCGAACTGTCGAGATATTTTGGACTATGACGGTTTTCTTTTTTTCTAAAAAACCACGGTTTGGAAATACACGCCTTCTTACAGATACAGCAAACAAATCCTTGTCTTAATGGTAATGCTCACATCTTGGTGGCAGTTCTTAATGTTACTTTCGCCTCTGGCACGTCTTGCAGCAGCAAGAATTCCTCTTTGGGCACGTCGAATTCGGAAGCTTTTAATTAGCGTATTTGAAAGGCGATTAGGTACTTAATACACATTACAAAATATGTCATAATTACTAAATCTTAAAATATTAACGACTTTAATAGTTAGCAACATTTACAGAATATTAAAACAATGAACTAATAAATATATCTGACATTCGTCCCTAATTATTGTAATCAATTCATCATTATATATCTGCAATACAATTTGTCCAGTATCCCATATTTCATCCCAATCTTGTGCAAGCCCTGCTCATTTCTCTGAAGAACCACTCCAGTAACATTGAGGTGATCTGCTGTTGCTCTGTCGACAACACGAGTTGGTATAATTATGTTGTCACTGATTTCTACAGGGGCGTGTATTGAACCTGAAGCGATCTTCATTCTCTTGGCAAGTTTCCTCTAGTTCAGTCAGAACGCATTCTTACTAGTTAAAACTAGTTGATACTGATAGCCTTCGTTACACCTAGAATTTACTGCTCGTCAAAAGCTAATGTCAGTTAAAACTAGTTTTAAATAGGCAATGGACGTTTTGGCGAAGTGGCTCAGTATAAACTAGTTTTAACTAGTGAGAACGCCGTCCAACTAAAACCGGGTTTTGACAGTAACATCCACAAACAAATCAAAGCATACAGGTATCGTCACAGATGTCAAAGAGACCCTAAGGCACCAAACTAGTAAGCTCATCGGTCCCTAGACTTACAAAGTACTTCAACTTGCGCTTAGGACAACACATCTACCAGTGGCGGCTCGTTCAAAATTTGACCAGTGTGCTACAATATTACAAAAATAAAAAGCGTGACTGACAATGGAAATATCGGAGCTTAGCAATATCCCTACCACGTCATCTGCGTTCTACACAAGTGACCAATGAAACTGCTTGGCTGAAAAGCGCAGTTTCACTCGCATGTTGGTTATACATTACTAATGTTGTTTGTTATTGAAGTTTTATTTACAGAAATTAAAAATTTGGACTCAGAGGTATTTGAATACGAGCCTCACACAAGAAGGTTTGAGAGACAACGCGCAAGACGCCTGAGCCAGCGCGCTATTTGACTCTGTATGCCGCAAATTCGTCACATGCTATTCTTCCGCAACCGTTACACGCAGCGCGAAGAGAAATATTGATCTGGTGCTGCAGCCGGTCTCAGCACACATGAGCCGCCAGGCCTGACGTCAGGTCTGCGCATGCGCACTAGCGAACAGACGACTGCGCCGCCTCTCTGTGCACGTACCAGCGCGGCTGAATCATACGTCAGCACACGGAGCTGGTTTCCAGCTATCGCGGCGAGAACGCTCCAAAATGCGTTTTCATCCTTATTACTAGCATCGTAATACGTATTGGAAGGGAAATGGCATAATTTTATTGTGATATCTGGATCGCATTCCAAGAGAAAGGATGTAATTTTACAGCGATTTCTCGCTTGCTTTCAAAGGGAAATGGCATAATTTTAGTAATATATTTACATTGTGCTGCAGCACATTATCACCAGCCGCCACTGACATCTACCTGTGCCCGAGGGAGGTCTCGAACCTCTGGCGGGAGGGGCTGCGCAGTTCGTGACATGACACGTCAGGCCACGTGGACGTTCCTGCACGGCGTCGAAGAGACGTTCGGGTTAGTTGACACCAGGCCACAACGCAGAGAGACACAACTAGACACTTTAATGTAAGCCCATTAGAAGTAGATGCAACCAGAGATGTGTGTGTCATCAAATCATCGTAGCCAGTTATGGGATGGGATGAAGAAAACCCAGGATTCCAAAGTCGTGGCCTCCCCTTGTCAGAGAAAGTCTAGAACAGACTAGTCAATGAGCGCTGGCTGTACCGTCCCGTGAAACAACCCTGCTGGCAGACCCGTGGCGAACTGCGAGCACAAATAAAAAAAAAAAAAAAGGAGTGGATTCAGTTGACGCGGTGCGGTGCAGAGCGGCTGTTTGCGTGCTCCGTTGACTGTTTTGCGTCCGTGGGTCGCGGGGGCGGCGAGGGGGTGGGACGGGACGGCGGGAGGGGCGGTGTCGCGGGGAATTCAATTATTGGGGGCGACAACAGGCGGTAATTAAACCGGCGCGGCGCCCGGTGCTGCCTGCCATTAATCACGGCGCTCACACGTCGCAGCCGGCGCCGCGACGGCACTCCACGCTCCGCCAAGACGCCGCCACCGCAGCCCAGCCCAGGCGAGAGCTCATCCGGAGCGCCCTGGAGGCTGTTTACTAGTCCTGTGTAGTTCGCGAACCAAGTAGTTCGGAAGAGCGCTCCCAAAGGCCAACTACGCGAACTAGTTCCCAGATCCCTCGCCTCTTACAAGGAAAGTACATGGGCTCGAACAAACATATCTGTATGAACGTTTGGTTACAGGATCTCTACGTACACCTCAATGTGCTGGTGGGTGTCGTTTTCCTGCAAAGCTCTGCAACCATGCTCTAGATAGCACTGTAGATGTAATTGTAGACGCCATACGTAATGCAGATATCTTAACTAAACTTATCTAATAATCATCGTACATAATCAAAATATACACGGGTGTACTGCCGGTCTATAGTGTCCAACGGGCACAATATTTCGGCGATATGCATGTCGCCATCATCAGGTGAACTGACGGACTGAGCTCCTGGAGACGCGCCGGCACGGAGCTCCGCAGGCTACGGCTGTTCGGAGGGAACTGTGTTCTAGCGACGCGACCGGCCCTTTGCTTCGTTGACCGTACTTTTGGTCTACTTTTTAGCAGTTTTAAGCTTTTCAGCTTGTTTCTGCTCTTCCTCAGGTTGGTATACTTTCCTCTGGTGTTTATTTGTCGTCTGTGTAACTGGGCTTGTTACATGCTTTATTTCGTCGATGATTTACCTGAGAAGGTCAGGCCATCGTGTCGTAGGCCTCCTGTGCGGCTGGTTTCCCAGCTGTGATATTAGCCTATTTGTGGACTGCTGCGACCGTTCATAGAACTGCCGAGCAGTCTGTCTGAATCTCTCTCTTAGGAGAGGGATCCCGGTAGCGGGCCATTTAAATACCCTCGGCCCGCGGAGCAACCCCTCCGCGGTCCACGCCTCGCGCCGCGGCCGCGCAATGGAAACGATTGCGTCTGAGAAAATGTCGGTGTGAGGGCTGTGTCCGCCGTGGTCGTCACTTCCCTTCGAGCCGCCGTGGCGTGCGGATCGCCGTGCCGGCGCGTCTCCAGGAGCTCAGTCCGTCAGTTCACCTGATGATGGCGACATGTATGATCGCCGAAATATTGTGCCCGTTGGACACTATAGACCGGCAGTACACCCGTGGATATTTTGATTATCAAATACGCCGGGAGAAACTGAAAAATCAGATCATCTTACATGTTCTATAGCGAATTGTCATCAAAAGCCGTGATGGTAGTTGCAACATTAACCCTCTTCCCGAAAGACTGTTGATATTCACTGCCACTGCTTCCATCGCCTCTTCCCGCACTTACCGTAGCACTACCGCTTGCAATGAGTTGTTAGTCATTATCATCCCTATTATCATTATTACGAGTTTGTAACAACAGTATCTAACTTATGCTCACATTTCTGTACCATAACAGATACGAGAAACCATGCAAATGATTCATCTTCTACACTAATACCATCTTCAAGAAGAAGGGTTCTACGTAACTTCATCTCAACTAATCGCAATACATTAGCTGGATTGATTAGCAATCGCCGCCCCATCTGACGCTTCACCACACAAATAACATCACAAAACGCAACTTCGGAGGCACACTTCACCTTCCCTACTGGCGAACCGACAGGTCAAAGTGCAATGCGGCATGTCACACGCAGAGGCCTCTAACGGACGACTGCAGAGTTTTGCAGATGCGGGAGTATCACTAGTACAATAAGGGATCTTTACATTATCTCTCATACGATTTTAGTGTATATGTGTTTGTTCGAGCCCAATACTTTCCTTGTTAGCCGCTCGCTCCTTTTCGGAAGTCTGACTGCGAACAGCGCGTGGAAGCGAGAACGCTCAGATCACGTGATTCTCTCCTGCCAGTTACCATCATTTTGAGCTGTCAGTTATATATTAAAAAGAAAAATTATTCACCAAAATAAACACATTTAGCAGATTTTGTAGGTAATGATTCTTCAATGACCTACTAAATAAATCTATTTTAAAGATAGGATACTACGAGTACTCCTGTTAGGAAGTAGCTGAATATCATTATATCAACCATTTGTATCAATAATTGGTTTATTTGCCTATTTGATATGTAATTGCCCAAAAATACGGGTTATAGCACACGCTTGGGCAACGCTGATCATTATAAAAGAAGCTACCATAACAGAAGAAAGCAATTTTTGAAAGCATTTTTTTATTTATTTTTTTATTTTTTTATTTTTATTATTATTTTTTTGAACAGCGAACTTAAAAAATTTTAATAATTAAAATAAGACAGTCTAGATCGCAAGTTGTTGCGTTTACTACTGGCAACCGGTTTCGGTTCTACAGAACCATCTTCAGGCTTTTGGCACCTACCAAAGGCCTGAAGATGGTTCTGTAGAACCAAAACCGGTTGCCGGTAATAAACGCAAGAACTTGCGATCTAGACTGTCTTATTTTAATTATTAAAAAAGAAATAGCGCTTACAGCATTGGTAGCAGAAGCCAAAAAGAGTTAACGAGTAGATCTGTGTCGGGAATGGGAGCTGACGAACTAAAAAAAAAGCGACCTACTTCGCGATGGACCTGCGAACTAAAATAAGCGCTATCAGTCGCGAACTAAAATATGCGCTACCGGTCGCGAACTATTATGCCAAACGTACCTCGCTCCTTAGTTCGTTTCATCCTATTTCGCTGAGGGCAGATCCTTGAATTTTTTAGGGAAAGGTGACGACGCATGCTTCGCGTTCTTGATGTCGAACTACGTTATGCGAAAGCTGCATATTCAAATTTCAAACGGTAGCTTTTGATTTGAAATATACGATATTAAATAAATAGGTATCTAAAGACCTTATTGTATTAGAATGCAACGTGTGTCAAATTTTGAGCTCAATCGATGCCGAAGTTGTTAAGTTTTTTAAATGTACACAAACTATAGCTTAAGGACGGGTAATGTTGACGGCTGAAGCTAGTACGTAATGAATGGTAGATGTCATTGCTTGAGTTAGCTGGAAGGTTCGAAGAATATAAGAACATACTCTGATTAGCTAGCACATTATGACTACCCATATGAACCCGTCCAGGCGACCGCAGCGTCACTTGACGAGGAATGGCTGATAGCCATACAGACGCAGTATGAGTGAGCGTGCCGTGGTGAAGGCGAATGGTCCGAGATTCATCGAAAGCAGATTGTGACAGCGCGGGGACTTGACGCGAAATTGCACGACTTATCAGGTGTAAGAGGATTGTTCTGGTCAATGTCTCCAACAAGTGGCGAAAATAAAGCGAAACCACGTCCAAACATGGAGGGACTAGGCGGTCACCCCTCGGTACATTCGTCGGACGTCGCAGGCTGGTAAAACACGGCATGTGGCGAACTGTTGCGTATGGAAAATCGGACCAATGCTGGACAGAGTACAAGTGTGTATGATCATACAGTACACCAAAAACTCAAAACGACGGGAGTCCATAGCTGGCAAATCATGACTGCGGCAATTTGAACAACACGATCCAGGCAACTACGACTGAAGCAGGCACTTGACCAACGTCACATGGTATCATAACGTTGCATGGTCTGATGATTCGAGACCTTCTTCATCCTCCCGATAAGAGGGAGCGAATGTGTCATCTTCCAGGAGAACAGCACCAACTGTGCTGCTAGACGGAAACAAGCTGGCGGGTGGAATTATGTTTTGGGGAAGATTCATAAGGGGGCCTCTGGGTCTAGTGGAGCTCGTGCATGGCACCACAACGGCCGCGAAATATCGTACAGTGGTTGGATACCACGTACACCCCTTCACGACGATAAAGTTTCCTATCGACAGTGGCATTTTTCAACACGGTCAGCAGTGTGATTGTTTAGAGGGGGACAGTGTCGAATTGCAGTTGATGTGGTGGGCACCCAACTCGCTTGATGTGTACTCGACTGAACAGACCTGAGATGTGTACCGGAATTGGGTGACGTGTGTGTACAAATGTAGTGTCAGCACCCTCCAGTGACCTAGATAGGTCTCACTGAATCATTGCCAAGAGGCGACCGCTGCTATCCGTGGACATACCGGCTGTTGCGTAGGTGTCCGTAATATTGCAGTTGGTGGGTGTGTAGGGTCAGAGTTGGAGGTGGTGCGGCTGGCCGGCGTACATCGGTGTCGGCGGCGTTTAGGCGGTGTGTGAATTAAGTTGGTGTTGGCACTGCGTGGCCTGGCTCGCCGTTAATAACGCAGCTGGCTGGCCTGCTGGCCGCTGGCCGCTAGCTGCTGGCTACCTGTCGGTGGCGCGCCGCCAGCCGCCAGCCGCCGTACAAATTGGGCCCACGCCGCGCCGCATTCCCGCCATATCCGCCGACACCTCCACACTCGCCCTCGCTGTCCGAGCGCGCTCTGCACACCGCTGCAGCGAGCGGCGTAGGCGTTATTACAAACTGGCGAACCCGACAACTGCTAACATGTGAGTCGATTACACATACATCCAATCTACTTCTCCCCCCCCCTCTCTCCAACCCTCTACTCTTTCAAATGTTTGTAAAGCTATGAGACAAAACTACTGCGCTCATCGGTCCATAGACTTAGAAATTTCTTAAAAAAGTGCTAAAAACAGGGCACACCAATGCCCGAGGGAGGACTTGAACCTCCGAAGGTGAGAGGCTGCTCACTCTGGAGCAAGGCACATACTTCTACATCTTCTCTTCCCGCTCCTCCTCTTCCTCCTCCCGTCTATGTCCATCACCTTTACCCCACCTACTAATCTTCTCTTCCCTCGTCCACATTCTCCATCCCTTTCTTTATTTCATGCGCCCTTCTCTATCTCCTTTCTTCTCAACACATCAGTACTCAACGTGGAGTTTGCTACTGTTATGAAAACATGCTTCAGCACAACTGCCAAGAAAAACTTCATCTTTGTTCTCCGTTTTTTTTTCTTTTTTTCTTTTTTTTATGATAACAGACGACTGCAAAATTGACAAACCGATCGTTACATTTCTTTTACTGACATTAACATACAAAAATAGCATCCAAATTTGCTACTTTCCCGTTGCATTTTCAAAATATGTTCTTTCCTATAACCTTGTTCTGGTAATTACGAACACATCAACAACGAACTCAGTCGAAACTAAAGAGCGTAGTGAGGTGATCATCTTTCATACATGCAGCAATTCACTTTTATAACCTGCTGCAGGTCTATCGCCTTTTGCTCCCATCTCAGTAGATTTCCTCCTCCCCCTCTACATATCTGCTTTTCCTTCTCCTCCTCAAAAAATGTTTGCAATTCTTATGGGACCAAACTACGTTGGTCATCAGTCCCTAGGCTTAAAAACTACTTAAACTAATCTAAGGAGAACACACACATCGATGCCCGATGGGGGGATTCGAACACCCCGACGCGGGAGGCCGCGCGATCTGTAGCGTGGCGCTCCAGACCGCTCGGCTACTCCCGCACGGCTCCTTCTCTTCCTCTTTGTGTCCGTATATTTCCAAGCCGCTTCCTGCTGATATAAAATTTACATTAACGATTGTTATGTTATGTTTCTTGCTGTCGTTTCCTTTCTGTATTCTTTCCATTGTGCCTACTACGACGCAGCGGAGGACTGGTCCAGCAGTCTAAGACGCCTTGCTGCGTGCGCGTGGTTGCTCGCCGTCGGAGGTTCGAGTCCTTCCACGGGCACGTGTGTTGTCCGTAGGTTACTTTAATTTTGTTTAAGTAGTGTGTAAACCTAGGGACTAATAACCAAAGTACTTAAATCCCATAGATTCACAAACATTTTTTCTACTCTGTCATCACCTCTTTATACTGCTTTGTGGCAAAAGAAACGAAACCTTGCAAAATTTCCGAATGAACCACATGACTGGTCATCCCGAATCTCGCCAAATCTCATGTGGGGAAGATTTGGTGGATCTTGGCAAATCTCACGTAATTTTTTTCCGCAATAAAGCGTGTAAACCTGCAAGATAACCGGGTTAAATTAAGTAAACCATGTTTCACGTCTAAAATCCTACACAATAATATTTATAGCGGTTGTACAAGCATCACATAGTAATACAGTAGCCTCTCGATTCCTTCTGTAAGGACAGACGACTTTTTTCCAAGCACGCTTGTTGGAATTTGAACTCAACATACGCGGCAGCAACATTGCTGGCCACCTGGGTGGCTATTTTACGCTGCATGAAGCCCAGGCCAGTCTGCTTGGATACGGCCTTAAGAGAAAGGAGGATCTCGGCAAATGTCAAAAATGTGCAAATGTTTGTAGAACTTATGGAACTTAACTACGGGGTCATCAGTCCCTAAGCTTACAAACTACTTATGAACTACCTACAACTAAGGACGGCACAAATATCCATGCCCGAGGAAGGATTCGAACTCCCGACCGTAGTGGCTGTGCAGACCGTGACTGGAGCGCCTCAGTCCCCTCGGCCACCGCGGCCGGCGGCAAATGTCACGTAATTTATTTTTTTTTCTGCAAGAAAATATGCATTTTCAAAAATCTTACGTGAGATTAGTGGGAGAGGGGTCGATCAAAATCTTACGACAGGGGGAGGGGTGTCGAAAAAATCCCCTCACGCAATTAATGGACTTCTCATTAGAGCACAGTATGATGGTACTGTAGTTCCCCACATGCATTACTTGCTCCTGTCGCAGCCGATACTGAATTCCCACAATGGATTGCGCGTGATTATGCTTCTTCAGAGAAACTGTCAATTGACTGTTGGGGGCACAGATACAATTACTGATATGGTTTTTGTAGTATATCTTATGGACCACAGCTGCTTAATTTATTAGCCCAAAGCTATAGGTTTCGGTTAATAGACCATTATTAAGCAACAGTAGAGCTTAGCCATTTGATTAACGTGACATGTTACAACTGGCTACGGCTCTGCTGGCGTTTGATAATGGTGTATTAACCGAAGCCGGTAGCTTTGAGCTAATAAATTAAGCAGCTGTGGTCAACATAACATTCTACAAATATTTAAAAGCTGTTACCCCTCTCCTTTTCACTTCCCTACTGATGTGGTGTGTGTTCTTTCTAACATGTTAGAAAGAACAGACGGCACATCAATAAAACAGGTCTGCGCAAAGAAATTGTTTGTAATTTAATATGTGATTTTTATAGTGTTTTCAACGCTGATTTCAGGAAAAATAGTGAAAATTTTGCATCTCGTACAGGTATTTCACAAACTGCTTGTCTAGTTGCATCTTTTTTCGATATTTTATACATATTTCAACACTCTAGTGAGTTTGAATTTTCGTTTTTGGGATGTCCATAAACTGTTATTTAACCGTTTTTATACTAGATATACGTCGAATAAAGTTTCTATCTTTCTTCCTTCAAGAAATTGACGTGGGGTTCTGAAATGATGTTTCTGGACTTATGGCACGTGTCAAAACAGAATATTCTCCTTATGAGTGGAGACTTTTTATTGGTTCTTCAAAAAGAAGCCATAAAGCAGTATTTCTACACAATGGCTATAAGTATGCTTCTATACTAGTTCACTTAAAAGAATTTTACCGAAACCTTTGAACTGGTATTAAGCAAACTCTGCTATTAAGACCACAAATGGTCAGTACGGGGTGACCTAAAAGTGTTTTCAATAGCTCTTGGTCAACAAAGATGCTATATAAAGTTCCTTTGCTTTCTCTGTGATTGGTACAGTAGAGAGAGAAAGCAACACTACATAAAAAAGGCTTGGCCCTTGAGAAAAACAGGTAGGGGTTAAAAATGTTGAGAGGAAAAACCTCGTGGATCCAAAAAGGTGTTACTTCCACCACTTCACATTAAGTTGGGGGTGATGAAACAATTTGTTAAGGCATTCCAAAAAGAAGGAGACGTTTCAAATATCTTTGTGGATAATTTCCTGGTTTATCAGAAGCAAAACTAAAGGAAGGAATCTATGTCGGACCAGACATTAGAAAACTAATGACAGATCGCAACTTTGTGGACAAAATGGAAAAAAAAGAAAAGACTGCATAGACTTGTTTTAAATTAGTTGTTACCGGTTTCCTGGGAAACAAAAGAGAACCAAACTACAAGACAACCGTCGCAGACATGCTTGACAACTTTAAGAAGCTGGGCTGTAACATGAGCATTAAAGTTCATTTTCTCGTCTCACATCTTGACTACTTCCCTGCAAACCTTGGTGATGTAAGTGAAGAGCAGGTCGAAAGTTTCCACCAAGAGATCAAAGAAATGGAAAGAAGATGTCAAGAAAAATCGAATGTCAACATGATAGCGGACTACTGCTGGGCTATAAAAAGAGATGACTCTCAACGAGTCCACAGCCGGAAAAGCAATTAAAATAAGCTTCGACCGAAAGCAAAAGCTTTATTATAAGGACTTAAGAAATTCCAGAGAAATGGAAGTGTACTGAAAATGTAGTTGAGAACTTGATTTATAAATAAAATAAAAATTGTATAACTTTGAAAATGATGGGAAAATTGCTTACGTTTTGTTATTATACCTTTTGTGTGAGAAAACCTGACATGATAAAAAAAAGGGTTGAATTTTTGAGATCAGCATTGAAAAGCAAATAAAAGGCAATTATCAAATTTCAAAAAGACTTTAAAAAAATATATTTTTGCAGACCTGTGTAATTATTGATCTAGGGTTTTCTAGGGAACGTGCGTGGTGAGTACGGGACCCCGAGCTAATGCAGTCTTCCTTCCTTCTTTACTCCTCGAGCTGCATTTCCGTTCCCCGTCCCCTCCTTTCCTATCTTCACTCCTTTCCCTCTTCCCCGGGGGACTGATAACCTCAGTAAATATTCAAATGTTTGTAAATCTATCGGGCCAAATTGCGTGGTCATCAGTCCGTAGCTTACAAAGTACGCAAATCTAGGTAAAGTAACTTAAGGACAACACACACGCCGGCCGCGGTGGCCGAGGGGACTGAAGCGCTCCAGTCACGCTCTGCACGGCCACTACGGTCGGGGTTTCGAATCCCCCCTCGGGCATGGATATTTGGCCGTCCTTAGACTTAGCTAGTTCATAAATAGTTTGTAAGCTTAGGGACTGATGATCCCGTAGTTAAGTCCCATAAGTTCTACAAACATTTGAACATTTTTGAACAACACACTCACCCATGCCCCAGGGAGGACTCGAACCTCCACGGCGAGCAACCGCGCGCTCCGCAGCGAGACGCTTTAGACCGCTCGGCTACTCCACCGCGGCTAACTTCAGTAGTTTAGTCCCCCTATCCCAACCAAACAACCGAACCCAACTAGGTTTTTCTTTCCTGAATTGACGTCGTTACCAGCAAAGAGAAGAAATTTCAGGCTTGCTGGAACGGTGGTGTTGATAGGGGCGTCCAGAGAGGGATTTTAATTTATCGCGTTCGGCCACCGCTGCTGATGCGATGCCAGGCGACAGACAGGGGTGGACATGTGGGGGAGACCCTCTGCGCGAATTAGATAAGCTCCCCTCCAGACGGAGCGGCCGTCGAGCGTGAAAGGCAGGGCTTCACTCCACTCGACGGCAGCGGACGAGGGCTGGCCGCTTCCGCAGGCCAGATGCGATCGCCAAAGCCACGCACGTCCGGCAAAAACAACTCATTAACCGGCGCGGCTCGGCGCTTCTGTCGCAAAAGTGGGAGGCAATTCGTCACGGCTAATAAGGCGCGCTGCCTTTGCCGCACCTCACTCGGCGGAATTACCCGCGCCCGGGGCGGCCGCGCGGTCCGGTCGCGCGCTGCCACTGCCTCTGCTCCGCCGTCTCCTGCGCTTTTACAGCGAATTAACGGCACAAGCGCCGCTGTGGCCCGCGGGGAGCGGACTGAGCGGGGAGGAAAAAGGGGGAGAAGCGGAAGGTGGGAGGGGACGTGAAAAATTAGGAGCAGATAGATAACTGTCTTTATTAGGCTGACGGACAGTGGAGGTGGCGCGCCGGATGACAAAAGCTCCGGGGGAGGTAAAAAAAGTGGGGGCGGCGAATGGGGTGGCGAGGGGAGGAGGGGGCGAGCGCGCTGCCGCCGCCGCGGGCGTCCGGCCAGATATTAAAAGCTGTCAGCCGCCGCCGCAGCAGCAGCAGCGAGGGGAGGGAAGGAGCGGCCGGCTCCCGGCTCCCGATGGCGTATTTAATCAGGCCGCCCTTTGTTCCGCGCGCGCAAAGTTAAATGAATGTTGTAATGGAATGTTTAGCGATCTGTCACAAGGAACCTCCTCGGCGCGTCCGCGTAAGTACACACGCGCCGGTGCGGGACAGAGAGAGGAGAGAGAGGTAGAGGGGGGGGGGAGGATTTCCCCCTCCCCTTCCCCTGCGCCCGGCGCTCAATTTGTTGTCGCGCTGCCGTCAGTCGGGCTCTCCACTTTCCTCCCTGTCCTGCACCCCCGCGAGCACACTCGCTGACGCTTCGCGTTGCGGGCTCGGCTGCGGCGCTGCGGTCCCTGCCACCCTTATTGTGCCCAAAAATAAACTGGACAAGGGATGCCGCCGCCACCGCAGCCCTCTACCGCCACCTCGAAATTGGCTCCGTCGTCCGTCCCCTCGCCAGCCGCAAAACGCGCGTATAGCGAATATGCACGTTTCTCGAAGCGCCACCGAAGCTCAGTCTGGGGGTTGTGTCGCGTATCAAACGGAGAAAAGTGGATCAAGTCTAATCTTGTTAGGCCTCCTTCCCCAACTCGCGCCCTAGTCCACATTTCGCCATTACCTCCACATGCTTGGGACTATTCCTTTTTTTTTTTTTTTTTTTTTTTTTTTAATTGTGTGTGTCATCTTTCTTTACCTGACCGTGCAATCACGTAATTCAGTAACATGATGAAAATTTTTTGATACTGTCTCTGGCACCAAAGACATCGTCGACCATTATTCCAACTTGTCATGAAACTGTGCACATAATTTGTTTACACGGTGGGACTATGCAATTGAAATACACGTTTTTATGCCACACACGTTTCGCCTTACTTCAATGGCCTGCAATACATCTTGTTTATTACAAAACGAGAAAAAATATCTGTCATAATGGGATTCGAACCATCAGCTCTGTGGTTGTGAAACCGTAACGCTGCCACCTGACTGCTTCATCAATATATCTGCAGCTGTTTTAATTATTGGTACTTACGTGTAGTTGCAAAACTTCGAAGTCGATTTTCTCGAGAATTTTTGAGACTTTGACTTAATTTTTAAGTTCTGGGCTTTATGTACCATAAATATAAAGAAATTCTAAAATCCGATACGCATGTGGTCTCCTTGTGAGTAACGATTGGTCGATTGGTAGTCTTCTCTGTCATAGGACAATGTAAACACAATACCACAGAGCCACTTTATGAACAAGTAAAGTAAACATTCATCACGACTTCCTAATAATCAGGCTCGTCTCTTTGTTTGTAGAAGCACAGTAGTGTAAATTTGTGCGTAGATATTTGTAAATAAGATGGAAAGCAGTACTGCGACACAAAGTGGTAGACAAGTTTACTTCCACACCGCGTTAACTAGCTTATCCGACACCATGTATTCTACCTCAAATTGTTCAGTATACCATTCTTTATGTCGTGTTGAATATTTGGTTGGTCTTACCGAAACAAGCTGTATGAAGGCCTAGTAGACTACGAGTATTATTTATTCTAGTATACATCGAGTATATTTGATGTCTACATCAGCGTTACGGGTCGCGCGGCCTTCCGCGTCGAGGTTCGAATCCTCCCTCGGGCATGGTAGTGTGTGTTGCCCTTACGCTAGTTTAACTAACTTAAAGTAGTTTGTAAGTCTAGGGACTGAAGACCTACATTGTTTGGTCCCACAGAATTACAAACAATTGAACTTTTTTTTCTTTATTTTTTCCTAGATCAGCACAGGTGTACCACACTTTACTAAAAATGTTCAAATGTTTGTACAGCTTATGGGACTTAACTACTGGGTCATCAGTCCCTAAACTTACGAACTACTTATGAACTAGCTAATCCTAAGGACGGCACAAATATCAATGCCCGAGAGGGGATTCGATCCCGACCGTAGTGGCCGTGCAGACCGTGACTGGAGTGCCTCAGTCCCCTCGGCCACCGCAGCCGGCCACACTTTACTGATTGACAATAACCGATTCAGAAGGGAGCCAGTTGACAAGCCACAGATTTCCAAAATCTGTACATCTGCCACTAAAGAAAATAGTAATGATGAAAGAGCAGGTGTCAACTTTGAACTCAACAGAGGAAACTAACTTCTGAGTACAAAGTGTTTGAGGCGAATGCTGGGCGTGACGCTAGTGTGTAGCGGTTAGAAAAGACGGAGCGCCTCGGTGCGTGCTGGCGCAATTTGTCACGAGGCGCGACTCAAACAGTCTGCGGAGTGGAGCGGGGCTTTGCCGCGACGAGCAGTCAGCTGCGATTTATCCTGGCGCTGAAAGATCACAGGAGGCTGGCGGATACATCAGGCGCCGCTATCGGCCGGCGCCAGTAGTGCTTTCATCTGGCGAGGAGCGGCGCTCGCGTCGCAGTTCGCTCATGTCGCTCGTAACAGAGCCATTCAACAAGGGGTCGTGTGTGTGTGTGTGTGTGTGTGTGTGTGTGTGTTCCGATTTCACAAATCAGCGAGTCGGCGCAGTGCCAGCCTCACAGAGAGTGTGGGAGGGGAGAGGGAGGGAGGGAGGGAGGGAGACGAGCACTTGGCCAGACTGCTGTGAGCACAAAATAACGAGTCCCTGACCGCCGGCGTTAGCACTTAAGGAGCTCAGGGACGGGACACATTACTGCGGCTGCCTCGTCCCCGCTGAGAGTGTATTCCGGAGGACACAACTGGCTGCATGCTTCCCCCTTTGTGGCAACTCTTGCCCGCTGACAAAGCAGCCATCTCAGGGGACTTCACTGCCGCGGTGGGCACCTGTTTGACAGTAGTGAGGAAATCTACGACAGGCTGTGCTAGTCCACGCACATAAACCTGACCGGCATCTAATGTGCTCTTCAATACAAGCGGCTCTTGGTTGCAGAGTGTTTTATTATTCTTTAATGACGCGTTTCGCCCTGTTGCAGGTTATCTTCAGATTACAAGGCACTCTCTGTGGTGCGACACTGTACGTTGGTTTGCGGTGTTTGAACTTTTTTTTTCGCCGCGGTCGAGTAGCCGAGCGGTCTAAGGCGTCTCGCTTGCTCGCCGTGGAGGTTCGAGCCCTCCCTGGGGCATGGGTGTGTGTGTGTTGTCCTCAGGTTAGTTTACCTAGGTTTAAGTAGTTTGTAAGCTACGGACTGATGACCACGCAGTTTGGTCCGATAGATTTACAAACATTTGAACTTTTTATCCACTTCTGGACGTGTACACGTCGACAGAGCAGCACACTACGCCTGTCCACTGCCCGTGATTGAAATCACTTGTTTAACATGGGCTTATCTTGTGTCTTCTGGGAGCACAGCTCCTAATAAGGGCTACGAAGAAATACAGAATTGCAAGAAAATGTTCAAACATCGGAAAGGAACATACAGTGTCACACGACGGAGACTGCCTTATAATCTGAGGATGCCCTGCTAAAGGGCGAAACGCGACGTTGAAGAATAATAAAACACTCTGCAACCAAGACTGCTTTTATTGAAGATTATTTAATATCACTGGTTGCTGTATACCATGAATTGGAAATCACTTTATTGTGTGTTGGAAAGAAACTGACCTCATCTACAGCTTAGATAGGTGAGCATGGACTTGTTCGATAAATAGAGATATTCGGACCAGAGCATGGAGGCATCAGCTGATTGGAGTTGGATAAGAGTTATAGGTAACATCAATTCTTGCCAAAGTTACGCAGACATTTATAGTATCCTTCTATGGGACTGAAAAATACAGTTGCTTTATTTTATTTTGCTATACGTTTTTAGCGTGCCTTATTTACAAAGCCTCTTCAGTGGGAGTTTTTGTAGATGATGCTCTACATGAGTTGTTACCTCTGTTTGGCGGTTTTCTTCTTTTCTTAATATCACTGGAATGTCTTTTCACAGCACTAGGCACAGGGCAACAAATTGGCCTGTGCCTAGTGCCGGAAAAAAAAGAAAAAAAAATATTGCAGTGACATAAAGAGCTGCGCAAGAGTAACCGCGTGGCCTAAGGCTTTACGTAACAGACTGGGAGGCCGCTCGCACCGGAGATTCGAGTCCTCCCTCGAGCATGGGCGTCGCCCTTAGTGTAAGTTATGTTTAATACTTTGTAAGCCTCGTGATCATATCAGTAGAGAATCATCTACGAAAAGTGCCACTGTGATGCCTTGTAAATGAAGTAAGACGAAACGCGTATAACAAACATTTTTTCTTCAGTTCCATGGACCGATCCTAAAAACTTCAGAACATTATTTATTATCAGGATCTGAGAAAAAAGATGACAGTGAACAACTAACAATCTCGACAACAAATTTTAACTATTTCTGCGCAAATTTGAGAGCATTGTGCTCCTGTGGTTCTTTGACTATCGATTTTGTAATTAATCACTGTGTTATTACTGTGGTGATTAGAGATGCAAACCGCCTGTTGGAGGTGGAATAACAACTGTTAGTAGTGTTAATTGAGTTTCGAGTAAAGGTAACTTTAAACCTGTCACGTAGGTCAAAGCGTGACTGGAGGCTGTTAGCCTAGCTATACAAAGTGAATGAGACTGCTTAATAAAACTTTTAATCAATACTACATAGAAATCTCTAAACACAATTGCCGATGTGCCACAGCTTCTGTGCAGTAGGTGTTTGATTATGATTGATTTACGTCAGTCTGAAACAGAGATACTGACAAGTTTTAGAAACTCAAAAATGAGTCATATATTCAAATAAGAGCAAATATGAACACACCTGAGATCTCCGAAAATGGAGGAGTATGTAGTGAAGAAATAAAAGAGCGTGTTAAAATCGTAAACGTCCGTAAGATATACATTAGAAGTAAATCGTGTGGGCGCTGAACAATAATCAGCTTCAGTTATCTAGAGATTCCTAACGAGCTATAAAATGAAGAGACGGAAGTCTTCGGGTAGCGATACTTACACATAAAAAGATAGCTGTCGTAAACCGTAGAGAAGGATACAAGGGTGGTGCTTTAGCAGAGCTGCCACTTGTATTTCGGTGGTCCACCTGTAAAAGTTTTCCACGTGATTTTGGCTGAATTACAGGAATTAGCAGACTGGTCAAGATGTAGTAGTAGTTGGACCTAGACGCCTGTGGCATTCCGCTTGGGAAATCGATAGGGAATTCAATATTCCGCAATCCACAGTGCCAAGAGAGTGCCCAGAATACCAAATGTCAGGCATTACCTCTCTCCAAGGACAATGCAGCAGCGGTCGGCCTGCATTTAACGACCTAGAGCAGTGCCGTTTATGTATGGTTGTCGGGCCAACAGACAAGCAACACTGCTTGAAATAACCGCAGAAATCGATGTGTCGATGTGGTACGTACGATGGACGTATACATCAGAACAGCGTGGTGCAATATGGCATTAATGAACTATAGCAGGAAACGATGGACTTTGCTAACAGGAAGGAAGGAAGCTTATGATTTACGTCGCGTCGACATCTTGGTCATTAGACACGGAGCTCGCACTCGGAGTTTTGGGTAACTGTAGAAAAACTCTGTAATAAACACTATGCAAGTGGTTCAATGAACTCTCTGGCATGCCTTTAGAGAGAGGATGTACACTAGCTGTGGCCGTGTCTCCTGAGTGTTCACCGCTTCAGTAAAACCCCTTGGAAAACTGATTTTATACTGATTTTATCGCATGAGAAACTCGAGTCCTCCCTCGGAAATGGGTGTATGTGTTCTCCTTAGATTAGTTTAAATTAGTTTAAGTAGTTTTTAAGCTAAGGACTTGTAACCAAGCAGTTAAGTTTCATACATTTACAAACATTTGAACATATCTAGGGAGGACCTAAAGCCGGCCGCGGTGGCCGAGGGGACTGAGGCGCATCAGTCACGGTCTGCAAGGTCACTACGGTCGGGGGTTCGAATCCCCCCTCGGGCATGGATAATTGTGCCGTCGTTAGAATTAGTTAGTGCATAAGTAGTTTGTAAGTTTAGGGACTGATGACCCCGTAGTCAAGTCCCATAAGCTTAACAAACATTAGGTTTTTTTTCTTTTTTTTTTTTGCAAACATTTAGTACTTACGTATTTAACGGTATATTCATGAAATAGAACAAACGCACATTTTAGAGGTAGAACTCTTACATATGCTCAACTCTAAACATTACAGAAAATATGTCTAATTAATTTATTAGGTTGCCCGAAACCCTTTCAAGAGGCAAGGCGAAAAAGAAAAAAAAAGTAGTAGCAGGTTTCGAACTACCGACCACGTGCATTACAACCTAACGCACTGCACACTACTCTACGGAGAACAGATACGAAAGACTTCCTTAATTCTCGTACTATTGGAGGCAGTTGTTAACTGCTAATATGGCACTTTAGACACTAGATTATAATTTATCGTGCTAAAAACGACGTGTTTGAGTTAATTCTTCAGTACGCCATTGCTTTGAAATGACAATGCGTAAGTTATAGTAAAATAGAGCAAGCAAGATGGCTTATGCCAGAGAGAGTTCTGGGCGAGGAATGTCACGTGACATCTCCGAACGCCTGGTTTACGTAAAATCCAGGGACCATGCAAAATCGCCGTTATTTTTGCAAATATCTCTGTAACGGTGCGAGTTATGAAAAAAAGACATAAGAGAGCAAAGTTGAAAAAAATTATCACCTTTACAAATTCCGTTATTCAATTTTCGTGTTAAATGAACGATTTATTCGCAATTAAAATTACATTATACACGGGTTTTTTAGTGTTACTAACATACTTTTGGTCCGAAATACTTGAAATATGGAGGTTCTGGTCTCTGGAAGCCAACAATTATGTCTGTAAAATTTGGTGGCGATCGGTTGAACGGTTCGTATTAAAAAGTGGGAACACGTTACGGACAGACAGACATCGTGAAATCGCCGCTATTTTTGCAAATATCTCTGAAACGATACAAGATATGAAAAAAACATGGAGGACCAAAGTTGTAGAGAATTTTCTCCTCTACAAATGTGGTTATTCAATTTTCGTTTCAGATGAACGGTTAAGCCGTTATTTTTATTTAAATTTGGAGCTGTCAAAAGGCGATCTCAAAGACCCACTTTTAGTGTTACTACCGTAACTTAAAGTGAACCAAAAGTAAGGTTTGTATCTGATCAGCTATACTGTGCGTTAAAGGGTTAAGGTGACCGATGGCTCGAAGAGGGAAACCCGTGTTCGAATCCCGGTCCAGCCAAAATCTCCAACTTCGCCAATGAACATATTTCAATAGACTGTAAGAATGTTTTTCAGTATTTGGAATTCGGAAAGAGCTCTGCTGAGACATTTTTGGGCTCGCCGCGCCGGTGGCTTGCGGCGACCAGTCTTCATTAGCGAGCGGCTGGACGTATGGCCCATTGTTACGGCGACAGCGGGCGTCCTTTGTGCGCGGCTAGCGCCATTTTTCCGCGACGAATTTGAGCGCCGACAGTGGTCGTCAGTCATCAGTTTAACAGGCGCGCCGCGTGCGCTTATCCGCCGGGGATAAATCGCGACCGACTTCATTAGGGCAGCGGCGCCCGTCAGCCAGCGGTCGTAACTCGGCGCTGCTAATGACCGCGGCCCGCGCAGGCAAGGCCGCGCAGGCCTCGGAGGTCGCGCAAGCCGCGCCCGACTCACACGAGCCACTGTCTGGTCGAGACCGACTACTCCAAGGCGTGACTCTTAACGCGCCTGTATGTAATCAGGTGCCAACCACATGAGTGCCCACGGTGTAGATGAGGGGGATTTGAAGCATTGTCCTTCCGACTTGCGAGTCCACAGTGCCAGCCACCGACATGCACCTTCCTCGGCCAAGAGGCAATGAGAATTTTGCAGAAAACCGCTAATTTCATAACATTCGTCATAGATGAGAGTTGAGCACTGACCCAGGAACGTATTAGGATATGTTTTGAAATAGGTAGTTCCAGGACGAGTGTTTTGTGATCATTGACGTAAATAAAGTTAGCTAGAAAAAGGAAGGAAGTTTAGGGGCCGGCCGCGGTGGCCGAGGGGACTGAGGCGCTCCAGTCACGGTCTGCACGGCCACTACGGTCGGGGGTTCGAATCCCCCCTCGGGCATGGATATTTGTGCCGTCCTTAGTGTTAGCTAGTTGGTAATTAGCTTGTAAGTTTAGGGACTGGTGACCCCGTAGTTAAGTCCCATAAGCTTTACAAACATTTGAACATTTTTTTTAAGTTTAAGGTTGAACGTCCCGTCGACAGTGTGGTCATTAGAGACGGAGCTTAAGCTCACAGTTTTGGGGAAGGATATGGGAGGAATTCGGCATGCCCTTTTGAAAGGAACCATCCCGGCATTTGCCTGGAGTGATTTAGGGAAATCACGGAAAACCTAAATTTGGATGGTGGAGATGGATTTGAACCACCATCCTCCCGAATGCGAGTCCAGTGAGATACCATGCGCCACCTCTCTCGGTAAGTTAGCTAGAGGACCCGTGCGAATACTTCAAACCGTTAGTGGAATGACAAAAAAGTTGGGAAAAAGTGGAAGTAAAGTTGAATGTTCACACATAGCTTTCTACAGAATCAATCAAATCAACTGTGACCACTACGGTCGGGGGTTCGAATCCCCCCTCGGGCATGGATATTTGTGCCGTCCTTAGTATTAGCCAGTTTATAAGTAGTTTGTAAGTTTAAGGATTGATGACCCTGTAGTTCAGTCCCATAAGTTTAACAAACATTTGACCATTTTTGAATGTAACTGTTTAATAGTGGATATGATCCGTTGAGTGCTGAAGGTCAGAAAGAACCTTAATTACAACCGAAGATGTCTTAAAACAAACCGATTAAAGTATTCAATCCAAGGACTGAAGGATACAAAGTTTGAATAAAAATAAAATTTAGGGAGACTTTAAGTTAATTCTGATACTTGGCCGCGGCGTAGCGGCCGAGCATATTGAGGTTCTATGCAATGATACGCGAGGCCGTTCCCCGTCGGGGGTTCGAACCCCTCCCCCCCCCCCCCCCCGTTGGGCATGGATGTTTGTGCTGTTGAAGTTGTTTGAAGTTCATAAGTAGTTTGTAAGTTTAGGGACTGATGACCCCGCAGTTAAGTCCCTTAAGCTCTACAAACATTTGAACATTTTTGACGGCCTGAACGACTGACTCTATCCATAAGGAAGTCGCCTTTGAGTGTAGAAAAAGAAAAGCAAGAATTATGTCAATTATCATACCTGATAACAAATCTGTGAATGAATACCTTTCGTTTAAAACAAAAATGAAGGAAATCAGCCGGGTAGTTTGGTTTGGCCGACTGACTTTAGTTTTTGAAGATTCGTTTAATACCTTCTTGACAGATAACCAGATATATTATCTGTCAAGAATCTGTCACATGAAGACGAAAAGCATAAAATATTTTCAGAAGAAATATTGTTTTAACAAAATTGACGAAGGCATAAGTAAATTAAGTGACATCACGAAAACCATTGATGTATGCTGATGTCACGACCACTTTATATCACCTACCGAACGAGGTAGCGCAGTGGTAACGCACTGGACTTGTATTCGGAAGGATGGTGGTTCAAATCCACCTCCGGCCATCCAGATATAGGTTTTCTGTGATTTCCCTAAATCACTCCAGGCAAATGCCCGGAGGTCACTTTCAAAGGGCACGGCCGATTTCCTTCCCCATCCATACCCACAAACTCCAAGCGTGAGCTCCGTCTCAAATGACCAAGCTGTCGACGGGACGTTAAACTCTAAACTTTTTTCCTTCTTTCTGATATCAGCTAAGATGGCGCTAAAGCCGAAATAAGTTCTACAGTGTAGTGAATATACTTGTATTAAAGCAACTGTTGGAATTTCATTGCCGGCCGCGGTGGCCGAGGGGACTGAGGCGCTCCAGTCACGGTCTGCACGGCCACTACGGTCGGGGGTTCGAATATCCCTCGGGCATGGATATTTGTGCCGTCCTTAGTATAAGGTAGTAAATAAGTAGTTTGTAGGTTTAGGGACTGATGACCCCGTAGTTAAATCCCATAAGCTTAAGAAACATTTGAACATTTTTTAATTACATTGCATAATGACTTTGGATGAAATTGATGTATGTTGTCGTTCTTATGAGGAGATGAAGAGGCTTGTACAGGATAGAGTAGGGTGGAGCATGGCGTAACTATGGGGGGGGGGGATGAGAGGGATAGAAACACCCCCCCCCCCCAGAACCATAAAAAAATTGTATAACAGCCAGTGGCGTAACTATGGGGGGATGAGGGGGATAGAACACCCCCCCCCCCAGAACCATAAAAAAATGTATAACAGCAATCTGGTAAAGACTGGAAACTTGGGGTGTTTTACCATAAGCTTTCATTGGATGGGAGTGAATTGGTTTCTTCAACAGGAGTGGTAGATGGTATGTCTGGAAACTGACTATAATTTTGCTCGTCAAGCAGGTCTATTCCCCCCCCCCCTCCAAAGCCTAATCCTAGTTACGCCACTCAATCAATGTTCAATTGTTTGTTAAGCTTATGGGACTTAATTACGGGGTCATCAGTCCCTAAACTTACAAACTACTTATGAACTAGCTAATCCTAAGGACGGCACAAATATCCATACCCGAGGGGGATTCAAACCCCCGACCGTAGTGGCCGTGCAGACCGTGACTGGAACGCCGCAGTCCCCTCGGCCACCGCGGCCGGCAGTTACGCCACTGGGATGGAGAGCTGCATTAAACCAGTCTTTGGCCTGAACGTTCTAAGACCACTTCCATCAGTACGAAATATCCTCTGTCACACAACGGACAGTAGATTGTGGTGTGAACGTGAAAAAAGGAATGAACTAAAGAACGAAATGGACGACACGGCTGTAATAACGATGGTGGAAGAAGGCAAGCGCCCCGGAGAGAAATTTAACGTCGTTTGGGAGAATTATTAACCCGCAGCCTCGGCTAACAAAGGCGCCATAATTAGGGCGGAGCAGTGTCCGCGTAACGTGCGGAGAGCGATGGGGACAGAAAGGAGACGGGCGCTAAGTGCGGGCATTAAGCGCGCGCCGCATGCCCCACTCTGTGAGTCAGATGGGCGCCGCAGGGCGCGCGGCGGTCGCGGACGCGCGACAAGTGTTATTCCGCGGGCCGGCCATCATTTACATGCGGCCGGCGGCCGTGCCAGGTGATTATGCGGCCGGCGGCCGGCGCCGCATCCCGATGTGCATGCGCGCTCCTCGACACCTGCGTCTCGGCCCGTTACTCCACTCACAACTCGTCGCGCACGTGCATTCACTTCACAACGCCTCCTATAGCTTTTTTTCCTCGCAAACTGCAACGAATACACCCAATAGGATTCGGATCGTTTTGTAATATGAAGATGACGATACCATATATAACTGAGGCTTTACTAATGTACAACCACGAAGATGTCGTAATTAAACAATGCTATAAGGGACGCTTAAGGCCACAGGTGGTGATGCGGCTGTTATTTACTGACGCGTTTCGACCATGTCGTCGTCAGAATCTTCAAGAAAGGCAATAGGAGTAATCCCCAAAATTGCAGGCCTATCTTATTGACGTCGATTTGGAACATATACATTGTTCAAATATTATGAAGAGAACGACCTATTAACCAATAGTCAACACGGATTCAGAAAGTATCACTCTTGCGAAAGACAGCTTGTCCTTTATTCAAATGTTTGTAGAACTTAAGGGTCTTAACTACGGGGTCATCAGTCCCTAAACTTACAAACTACTTATGAACTAGCTAATACTAAGGACGGCACAAACATCCATGCCCGAGGGGGGATTCGAACCCCCAACCGTAGTGGCCGTGCAGACAGTGACTGGAGCGCCTCAGTCTCCTCGGCCACCGCAGCCGGTTGCCCTTTATTCACATGAAGTGTTAAATGCCATCGACAAGGGATCTCAAATCGATTCCATATTTCTGGATTTCAAAAATGTTCAAATGTTTGTAAAGTCTATGGGATTTAACTACGGAGTCATCAGTTCCTACACTTACAAACTACTTATGAACTACTTACAACTAAGGACAGCACAAATATCCATGCCCGAGGGGGGATTCGAACCCCCGACCGTAGTGGCCGTGCAGACCGTGACTAGAGCGCCTCAGTCCCCTCGGCCACCGCGGCCGGCTTTCTGGATTTGAGGATCGCTTTTGACACTGTACCCCACAAGCGGTTTCTTATGAAATTGCGTGCTTATGGAATATCACCCCAATTGTGCTGTTGGATTCACGATTTCCTATCAGAAAGAACACAGTTCGTTGTAATTGACGGTAAGTCATCGAGTAAAACAGACGTGATATCTGGCGTTCCACAGGGAAGCGTTATAGGTCCCCTACTCTTCCTCGTGTTTATAAACGATTTAGGAGACAATCTGAATAGCTCCCTTAGACTGTTCGCGGATGATGCTGTCGTTTATCGGTTAGTGAAGTCAACAGAGCATCAAAAGCAACTGCAAAGCGATTTAGACAAAATTTCTGCATGGTGCGAAAATTGGCAATTGACAGTAAATAAAGAAAAGTGTGAAGTAATACGCATGACCACTAAAAGAAATCAGCTGAATTTTAATTACGCGATAAATCATTCAAACCTTAAGGTCGTAGATTCTACCAAATACCTAGGAGTTATAATTACGAACAACTTTGACTGGAGAGAACACATAGAAAATATTGTGGGGAGGGCGAACCAAAGTTTACGTTTCATCGGCAGAACGCTTCGAAGATGCAACAGCTCCACCAAAGAGACTACCTACATCACACTTGTGCATCCTCTCCTGGAATACTGTTGCCCCTTGTGGCACCATCACCAGGTGGGACTGACGGAAGACATTGAGAAGGTCCAGAGAAGGGCAGCTCGTTTTGTTTTATCACGTTACGGGGGGAAAAGCGTCACGGAAATGTTGCAGGAATTGGGGTGGAAATCATTAAAAACAACGACGTTATTAATTGCGGCGTGACCTGTTTGCGAAGTTTCAATCACCGACTTTTAGTTCTGAATGTGAAAATATTTTGCTAGCACCCACCCACTTAGGGAGACATGACCATCCCAATAAAATAAGAGAAATCAGATCGAAAACGGAACGATTTAGGTGTTCTTTCTTCCCGCGCGCTATTAGAGAATGGAACGGTAGAGAAAAGTTATGAAAATGGTTAATGAACCCTCTGCCAGGCACTTGAATGTGATTTGCAGAGTACCTATGTAGATGTAGTGTAGACAGGGTTTATTAAATAAGATCTTCATTTGATTGGCCATGAGCTTCTTTTTTGCTAGGTAGAATTGCTTGACCTCTTGTTTTTCCCAGCTGGGCACAATGAATTCCAAATTAGACATGAAGTCATTGATGAGGTAAGCGACCAATTTCATTATTCTCTTTTTAACACCGTTCCCGATAACCCGCCATTTGCAAAAATTCGGCCAGCCTTCGATCAACGTTAGACAGAGTTTTCGGGACTCTAATGCATTGCACAATACCGCTGCAAAATCTCCTACGAAAAGAAACAATTTAACAAAATGATTTAGAAATCATTGTTATTGTTATGCTGAAATAGTTTCGTATTATATTGAAATAGCCGGCCGCGGTGGCGGAGGGGACTGAGGCGCTCCAGTCACGGTCTGCACGGCCACTACGGTCGGGGGTTCGAATCCCCCCTCGGGCATGGATATTTGTGCCGTCCTAGTTCGTAAGTAGTTCATACGTAGTTTGTATGTTTAGGGACTGATAATCCCGTAGTTAAGTCCCATAGACTATACAAACATTTGAACATTTTTATATTGAAATAATCTTTGAATATCTTCGTGGTTTCCAAATTAGACGTGAAGTCACTGATGAGGTATGCGCCCGTTTTCAATTTCGTAATTGCCTTTCAGAGAAGCATCTTGTAACAACTACTATATTTTGTTCCGCGGTGGAGTATCCGAGCGTTCTAAAGCGTCTCGCTGCGGAGGTGGAGGTTCGAGTCCTTCCTGGGGCATGGGTGTGTGTGTTGTCCTTAGGTTAGTTTACCTTAGTTTAAGTAGTTCGTAAGCTACGGACTGATGACCACACAGTTTGGTCCGATAGATTTACAAACATTTGAAAATTTTTTGAGCTATATTTTGTCCTCTCCTCTCGTCCCATTTATCAGTCCGTGACTGCTAATAGGGGCCAACATATGTAGGCATATGTAACAAATTCTGCACACCACTTAGGAAGCCGCGGTGGAGTGGCCGAGCGTTCCAAGGCACCTAGCTGAAGAGCGCGCTGCTGCTCGCCGTCGGAGAGTCGAGTCCTCCCTCGGTCATGGATGTATTTGTTATCCTTAGCATAAGTTAGTTTAAGTAGTTTGTAAGCCTAGGGACTAATAACCAGCGTAGTTAAGTCCCTTAGATTTAGAAACATGTGAACATTTTGCACTTGGGAACAGAAGTTGTTGAGAGTGATGGGGCGCTTAAGGTAGCTATTATATATAAATGAGACGCAAGCGTAACTTGGCGAGACACCCTTTATTATTATTAGAAAACGAAAACACCCGGCAAAATGAAAGTTCTATGAGCACGCCCCCTCTCCCAGGCTGAAGTCCTGGAATCGCCACTATGAAAGACGAAGTCAGTAAATAGGTTTTCTTGCCATCCAACCCTCTAAAACAGTAGTTGTTACGCCATTGCTTGCGCTTTCTTTCACGTTTCGAAAAGGGCATTCTATGTGTTATCGACTGTAACAATCGATGTAAAGAAATTTCCATTCATGCTGTCATCAAGCGTCTACATTGGCTGACAGCATAATATGCACGCAGCCTTCTAGACATCTGTCAGCATTCGCGGTACCCACCTGGATGATCATTTTTCGCATTTTCATGCCGTCGTGAAGGACTGTATATTCAGATACCACAGAAATGATGAAGGTGGAGGAGCTGTGTTTTACAGTCCTTCGGCGCATTCTCGAAAACAGTTTTATCTACCCGCTTGTTCATGTCGTCAAACCGGACCGTACGAGGTCGAGATTATCTTGTTGTGTTGTCACACGACTTTCTACCTACCATGAACCCTCCCACCCACGAAGGTACATTGGACACATCCATGACATCGTCACCACATTGTGATATGTCTGGCATGTGGCAATCATAATTTCTTTAGACCACGTCAGGTCAGAGCTGTATACAGCTGACGCAGAGTGGTGTGAGGTACCGACAAAAGGTGGTACAGTAGGTACTATTCCTGTGGGACTAAAGTTTTAGTGCTCTGCTGTAACTGGTCAGTGCATATGGAGGCAAGGCGTCAAAGCTGATTTCTTCTTTGCTTAAAATTAATGTTTCTTTAAAAATTACTTGATATCTTGAAGACGTCATCTGTCGATAGCAAGCTACCATTCTGTTGTTTCTGATCACTTAAAATCATACAAAACAATAAATGAAAGAAAATCGAAAAGGCCGACGAAACGCTTCGGCCATGTTTTGGCGCGAGTTAGCGCACCAGCAGACCCGAGGTGTATCGCGTTGCTAGTCACTCCTGTTTCGGCACCCATCATGGTCAGACCCGCTGTCCGAAGCGGTCGGTCATAGAATAGTAATAGATCATGTAATGGTGAACTTCAGTCTTGTAAAAGAAACATTAAACGTCATGTTAATCAGATTCAGTTTGTTAAATGTGCAGTTTCTTTGTTTCTGCCTAAATAAACAAATTGGCATCCTTCAAACATTTGTTTTGAGACACGGGTTTCTCACTAATTTACCTAACAACCTGATAGTCAAGAACCAATGATCCGCGTGCCGTGTTCTGCGCTGTGGACACAATCTGTGAAGGCAGCAGGTTGGTGAACATTTTTATTTATTTGTGTTTTACTTCAATTGAGGAAAATGAAAGCTACTACGGCACCTCATGAGTACTGCGCATCGGTTAAACCGAATTCAGGGACTCAAAATTCATGGTAACGTGGGTCACGGAATGAAGATATAAATTGTGAGAGATAATGTAGCGAATGACAGTAGTAGCGCAGCGATTCGTCAGTCCAACACAACACATTATTTACCATATCACAGAATAGATAAAACAAAAGGAGTTTACAAAACATAGAAAATCGGAGAAAATACTGTATTAATTAAGCACAACGATTTCCAACATCCTCCCCACCCTGTCAACATCCAAGGAGGAACAGAGGCGAAACACAACTAGCTCTTTATTCACACGAAGTGATGGGTGCTATCGACAAGGGTTCGCAAATCGATTCCGTATTTCATGATTTCTAGGAGGCTTTTGACACCGTACCTCACAAACGGCTTTTAATCAAACTGCCTGGTTATGGTATATCGCCCCAAATTTGCGACTGGATAGGGGATTTCCTGTCAGAGAGGACACAGTTCGTAGTAATCGATGGTATGGCATCGACTAAAACAAAGGTGGTATCGGGCGTTCCACAGGGTAGTGTTATTGGTCCTCTGCTGTTCCTTATTTACATAAACGATTTAGGGGAAAATCTAAGTAGCTCTCTTAGGTTGTTTGCAGATGACGCCGTCATTTACCGTGTAGTAAAATCATCTGAAGATCAAAACCAACTGCAGAACGATCTGAATAAGATATCAGTATGTGTAAAAATTGGCAATTGACTCTAAATAATTAGAAGTGTGAAGTTGTTCACATGAGTACGAAAAGAAACCCGTTAAACGTTGTTTACAAGATAAATCAATCAAAAGTAAAGGCCGTAAACTCCACTAAATACCTAGGAATTACTATTACTTCTGACTTAAATTGGAAAGAACATGTAGATAATGTCGTGGAAAAGGCGAACCAGAGACTGCGTTTTATTATCAGAACTCTTAAAACATGCAACAGAACTAAAAAAGAAACTGCATACACTTCGGTTGTCCGTTCACTTTTGGAGTATTGCTGCCCAGTGTGGGATCCTTATCAGGTGGGTTTGACAGGGGACATGGAAAGAGTCCAAAGGAGGGCAGCTCGTTTCGTATTGTCACGATACAGGGGAGACAGCATTACGGAAATGATACAGGATCTGGAATGGGAATCATTACAACAGCAGCGCTTATCGCTGCGACGTGGGCTACTTGCGAGACTCCAATCGCCAACATTCTCCTCTGAATGCGAAAATATATTGTTGAGTGCCACTTACATAGGTAGAAATGACCATCAGAATAAAATACGAGAAATCAGATCTCGAACGGAGAGATTCGGGTGTTCTTTCTTCCCGCGCGCTATTCGAGAATGTAATGGGAGATAAAATAGTATAATGGCGATTGGATGAACCCTCTGCGTGGCCTTCAATGTGATTTGCAGAGTATCCCATGTAGATGTAGATGTACTGGTAAATGCTGCCCCGACTGTGTGTTTGACAGAACAGCCAGCGGGAAGAGAGGAGGATGTCTAGGGAAAGCGGGACGACGTCAGAGCTATTCATCGGCACGCGAAGATCCGGGAAGGCGTCGTCGAGGATTATGGGATTAGTGTTCAGCGGGCGTCGCGCTGTCCGCGGCTGTCGCGCTGTTGGCAGGGCCTAAGTGCCTCTCTGGACAGGGCATCGGAATGAAGACGGCGGCCCGCGCCGCCAGCCTCATACCAATTAGCGGGTAACGAGTGGCCGGGCAGCCAGCGCGGGCCTGGGCGCGAATTTAAAGGGGCGCGCCCGAGCGTGAAGGGCGCGCGGGCTAACTGTCCGCTTATCGCCGCGCCGCCGGCTGCTCGGACCACTTTGCGCCCGCACACTGTGCTGGCCCGTGACAGTCTGGCCAACCTGACATCACTGTGCGCCTTCTCCGCCTCACGCAGTCTGAGTAAAGCCGACGGAACGGATCTGACACTACCGAACATCATCAACGGGTTCAGGAAACATCGTTCATGTGAAACTCAGCTTGCCCTTTTCTCACATGACATCTTGCGAGCCGGCCGCGGTGGCCGAGGGGACTAAGGCGCTCCAGTCACGGTCTGCACGGCCACTACCGTCGGGGGTTCGAATCCCCCCTCGGGCATGGATATTTGTGCCGTCCTAGTTCGTAAGTAGTTGCTGCTGAGAAAGCAAAGGCTGTTGCACTCTCGATACAAAAAATAACACGCAAATAATGACAGGGAAAAGTTAGTAGAGATTCGTGCGTCTATAAAAAGATCGATGCGCGAAGCATATAATAATTATCACAGCCATACCTTAGCAAAAGATCTTTCCGAGAACCCGAAAAAATTCTGGTCCTATGTAAAATCAATAAGCGGCTCAAAGCCCACTGTCCAGTCACTAGTTGATCAATCCGGGGCAGTAATAGAAGAAAGCAAACGGAAAGCTGAAGTTCTAAATTTAACCTTTAAGAAATCTTTCACGCAGGAGGACCGCACAAATGTACCATCATTTGATCAACATACTAATTCCGAAATGGGGGACATAGCAATAGGTATTTCCGGTGTAGAGAAGCAGCTGAGAGAGCTAAATACGAAAAAGTCTGCCGGTCCGGATGGAATACCAGTTCGGTTTTACAAAGACTATTCTGCGGCTTTGGCCCCCTACTTAGCTTGCATTTATCGCAAATCTTTAATTCAGCGCAAAGTTCCTAGTGATTGGAAAAAAGTGCAGGTGACTCCCGTGTATAAGAAAGGAAAGAGAACTGACCCATACAATTACAGGCCAATATCGTTGACATCAGTTTCATGTAGAATTTTGGAGCATATTCTCAGTTCGAATATAGTAAATTTCCTTGAAACTGTAAAGCTTCTTTCCATGAATCAGCACGGGTTTAGGAAACATCGTTCATGTGAAACTCAGCTTGCACTTTTCTCACATGACATCTTGCGAGCCACGGATGAAGGGCAACAGGCGGATTGTGTTTTTCTCGACTTCAAAAAGGCGTTCGACGCGGTGCCACACTGCAGACTGCTAACGAAGATACGAGCTTATGGAATAGGTTCACAGATTTGTGACTGGCTGGAAGACTTCCTAAGTAATAGAACGCAGTACATTGTTCTCGACGGCGAGTGTTCATTAGAGACGAGTGTATCGTCAGGCGTGCCCCAGGGGAGTGTGATAGGACCGCTATTATTTTCTATCTATATAAATGATCTGATGGACAGACTAACATGTAATTTGCGGCTGTTTGCTGATGATGCTGTGGGAGGGTGTCGTCTTAGACTGACTGTAGTAGCATACAGAATGACTTAGACAAAATTTCTAGTTGGTGCGAAGAATGACAGCTAGCTCTCAATGTAGAAAAATGTAAGATAATGCGCATGAGTAGAAAAAGCAATCCCATAATGTTCGAATACAGTCTTAGTAGTGAGCTTCTTGATGCTGTCGCGTCGTTCAAATATCTAGGCGTTACATTGCAGAGCGATATGAAATGGAACGAACATGTAAGGACAGTTGTGAGTAATGCGAAGAGTCGACTTCGGTTTATTGGGAGAATTTTGGGAAGATGTACTTCACCTGTAAAGGAGACCGTGTATAAAACGCTTGTACGACCGCGTCTTGAGTATTGCTGAAGTGTATGGGACCCGCAGCAGATCAGTTTAAAGGAAGACATAGAAGCAGTTCAGAGGCGAGCAGCTAGGTTTGTTACTGGTAGGTTCGACCAATGCGCGAGTGTCACGGAAAAGCTCCGGAAACTCAATTGTGGATCGCTGGAGGAAAGACGACGTTCTTTTCGTGAATTTCTGTTGAGGAAATTTATAGGACAGGAATTTGAAGCTGAGTGTAGTGCGATCTTGCTGCCACCAACTTACATTTCGCGAAGTGATCACGAAGACATGATAAATTAATGCTCGTACGGAGGCATATAGGCATTCTTTTTTTCCTCGTTTTATTTGGGAGTGGAATAGGAAAGGAAATGCCTAGTAGTGGTGCAGTGTACCTTCCGCCACGCACCTTTACGGTGGATTGCGGAGTATGTATGTAGATGTAGTACAGAAGAATGAAGAAGGATGAGGAAGGAAACCAATTACTGCCTGCTGTAAGACATTGGTGGTACCAGGTTCCCTTCGCCACGCACCGTGCTTTTAGTTTTGCAATATGTTTGTAGCCCTATGTGGCTTAACAGCATACATACTTCAAAACTTGACACCCAAATGAATCATACCATGAAGACAATATCAGGCACCATCAATCCCCCTGGCATGTGTGTGTGTGTGTTTTCTTTAGTGTAAGTCAGTTTAATAGTTTGTTAGTCTAGGAACTAATGACTATAGTAGTTTGGTCAACAGTTTTACAAACAATTGAACTAAAACGTTCTAAAATATAGATTATTGCCTGAATGCAACGTTGGCCACATAAAAGCGCAACATTACAGAATTGTTTCTGCTGTTGGGAAATTGTAGTACGAGGATTGGGCAACAATGCTGCGGAGACACTGTCCAATGGAATCTACTATCGTCGCTCATAGCACACGTTGTTGACATACCTGCCTTACCTCCGAGCAAATAGACTCGCCCGACCCACGTCACCGGCGTGCGCCAACACCACCTAGAAGACAAGGCGTCACAACTGGCCCAAGGCCTACGAGAAAGACAGGCCCCAGCGCAGACGTCATGCCACGCAGGCAAGGTAGGTCCGATCCGGTGCTATCGCTAGCTCAGTGGCTGCCTGCTATGAAGCAGTGGGGTGTGCCCCAGCGGCCAGCCAATCGGCTAGCGGCTCGGAACTACCTTGCTTACGTGGCATGACGACTGCGCTGGGGCCTTTCTTTCTCGTAGGCTTCGCAACTGGCTGTGCCTACTTCACATTTACCAAAACTGTCATATCGTTACACGAGATGTTTCATTCTTCTTACGGGCCTTGTGTCTGTTCCATCGAGGTGTATCGAGCTTCCTCTTATAGAAAATATAGCATATAACCCTTTCCAATTTCCCAGATAAGAAATTGCATTATCTCTTTAAGGCTCTGCACGCACAATTGTGTGGTTCTGGTTTTTCTCGCTTTATTTCTTTGTATTCATGCTAGGAACTTCGAGCCTGCATCACACAATCATGGATGGACTGTGATAACGCGATTTAGGTTCATGTTTCTAGACTGTATGACACCAGCAGTCGGCTAACTTCCAGTACACTTACAATGGCCGCAACAAAGACTTGTTGACAAGGAGTTGATATCCTTGTTGTGACACGTGAATCTATCTGACATCCAGGTGATTTTACATGATCCTGTGATGCTATTATGTCATTTCTTTCAATGGCATGGAGGAGATCATAAAAATTTGTAGTGAATGCCCAAAACAGACAATTGTTGTAGGTGCAAAATTTTTGAAAATAATTGTTTTTAATGAATTATAGTATGTATTTTATATCTTAAACGTCCCTCTCTTTATTAATGTCAGATCACCTACAACCTTGGGTCTGAAAGTGTTAAAAGTCGCTTTCAAAGCTTCGTATTACCGTTTTCAAGCAGTTTTCCTTGTACAGTAGAACCCCTCTAATCCGACCTTGGATGGTCCGTCACTCCGGTTAGTCCGACCGCGCTCAGGCTCGCTAGCCTGTGCCCACTTGTCACTGACTGGACAGCTGTCGGGCCACTGTTGTGGTGTCTATCACTGTCCATATTGTTATACTGTATGTTATAGTGCAGTTTTATCCTTTGCTGGGATTAAAAATGTCGTTGTTTGCTTTATTCCGTGTTCCCCACAGTACTTATTACATCCATTGTGTGCACAGTTGTCTGTTTTTCAACATGTCTGGATTCAAACGTAAACACCTAACTCTTTCACTAAATGAAAAATTAGCAGTGCTACAAAGACTGGACACAGGAGAATCGCTCTGAAAAAAATTGCAAAGGAACTGAATGTAGGTGTTACAACAATTAAGGATTGGAGGAAGAATCGGAAAGACATTGAATCCTATACAATTACGCTTGATGGTGAAAACATTCTTAAGAACCACAAAACATTAAAAAAGCCTAAACTTGAATTGCTTGATAACCCAATGTGGATGTGGTTTTGTCAAGAAAGAATGAACTCCAATATTCGGGCCAATTCTCAAAGAAAAAGCATTAGTTTTGCACAAAAAACTGGAAGCCGAAATTAAATTTCCTGCCAGTCAAGGCTGGATGGATCGTTGGAAAACTCGTCACGGTGTCCGATTTGTTTCTAAAGTAAGTACAGTACAGTAATGTAATTTGTTTGTCGTTTTTTCTTTTAAAACCACTACGGTACATGTTATGTGTAGACGTATTTAGTTAATACATTGTTGAACACTGTGTGAAAAACATCTTTTTATATTATTGTAGACGTCTTTTAATTGTAAAATCGTTTAATTTTTTGTACTAAATGTCTTTTTATATTTTTGCGATAAATATGAGATGTTTCGGATAATCCGACCTTCTTGTCATTCCGACCATGGTTCCGGTCCCGAAGGTGGCGGATTAGAGGTATTCTACTGTATTAAAAATAATGCTCAAATATTTGTAATTCTAAGCGACCAAACTATTCTGGTTGTGGGTTCCTTGACTTACAAATTACTTAAACTACCTTATGCTAAAGATAACACACAGACACACACACACACACACACACACACACACACACACACACACACACCGATGGTCGAGGGAGGACTCGAACCTCCGACGCGACTGGCCGCGCGATGCATAAAGTGACGCTCCTGACCGCACTGCCATTCCTGCGCTGCCCTTGTATAGAAACAAAATCTACAGAAACTAGTACAGCGCTAATGTATAGTTGCTGTCTACTGAAGACTCCAGCCGGCTGCGGTCGCCGAAGGGACTGCGGAGCGTTAGTCACGGTCTGCACGGCCACTACGGTCGGGGGTGCAAATCCCCCCTCGGGCATGGATATTTGTGCCGTTCTTAGTGTTAGTTAGTTCGTAAGCAGTTTGTAAGTTTAGGAACTGATGACCCCATGGTTAAGTCCCATAAGCTATACAAACAAAACTGAAGACTCCAACTTTCCGCAGAAGACAATCGAACATTGTTGTATACGAGAGCTTAAATGTTGGTAGTAAGCAAGTACGCCGGCCGCGGTGGCCGAGGAGACTGAGGCGCTTCAGTCACGGTCTGCACGGCCACTACGGTCGGGGGTTCGAATCCCCCCTCGGGCATGGATATTTGTGCCGTCTTTAGTGTAAGGTAGTTCATAAGTAGTTTGTAAGTTTAGGGACTGATGACCCCGTAGTTAAGTCCCATAAGCTTAACAAACATTTTTTTTAAGCCAGTACCATTGCCCACCCTCCGGAGAAAATTGTTGCAGAAAAACGCGTAGAGTTTTTATGTTGCTTGTGAGAAACATTGCGAACTAGCGTTTTATTTATCAATAAGACCGTAGCTCAATCCGCTGCCGCTAAAGTTCTGCCTTGCGTACAGTGTTGTCGGCTTTAACACGCATACACGATGAGCGCGGGAGTATTTTAAAACATAGCGCATGTTTTCCTCAGTAGCCAGTCCTGAGGAATAGGGTGATATATAACTGGAATGCAGCTGGTGCTATGCAGCTGTTGTGGAGCACCTTGGCCGCCGAGGCGAGGTGTTCGCTGGCAGATAGCGGCTGGCAGCGTCGAGTGGCAGCCGCCGCTCCCCGCCGCGAGATTAAAGTGGCGTCGTGTCCGTGACGTGACGTGGGCAGCGGCAGCTGCGCCTCCCCCTCCAACAGACAGCGTGATTCATTACCCCACGCGGCCCCCAGCGCCGCCGCCCACCAGATCGTTTAACCTTTTGAGAGCGCCAAGCAGTCTCCTAGGCCAGATTGCGCCAGCACGCGACTCACCTGCAGGCCAGCTTCTCTGTCTTTGTAAAGGCCCCTACACACGTTACGACTTATCTTCCGACAAACCACCTGAACAGCCAACCTTATTCGTAGCAGCCTACACACGGTCCGACCAACTGCACGCACCGATTGCAGCGCCTCCCTGTTCTGGTGTCTGCCGAACCGTTTTTGTTTTCGCTGTGCAGACAGCAGACTATCGAAGCCAGGAAGTTGGTGGGGTAGCGATACACGCGGTAGAATTTGTCCGGTGGAGTGGTCGGGAGGGTCGGATGTCGGACGGTCAGCTCAACCAACCATCCGACAAGGAAAGTTGATCGGGAAGTGCCTCCACACGTCCTATTTATTGGACCGTCGATAAATTAGTCCCGACAAATAGGAACATGTGTGGGTTAGTCTTGTGTAGTTCGCGAACGAACTAGTCCGGAAGAGCGCTCTCACAGGCGAACTACGCGAACTAGCTCCCTGATCCCTCGCCTCTTAGTTCGTCCGCTCCTTTTCCGAAAACTGACGGGGAACAGCGTGAGGACGCGAGAGCGGGCAGAATCGCGTGATTTTCTTCTGCCAGTTACCGTCATTTCGAGCTGAGATGCAGCTCAGCTGTAGTTTCATAGTTCACTGCCACAAATTTTCTTTTCTAAGGTATTCAGCAGTGTCTAAATAATATTTACTACGAGTACTCTGTATGAAAATTAGTTGAATACCATTGTATCACCCATTCGTGTAAATAACTGGTTTATTTGTTTAAGTATTTGATGCCTAATTGCCCAAAAATACGGGTAATAGCACACGCTTGTACAACACTGATCGTTATATGAAAAAGCTGTCATAACAAAAGAAAGAGCTCCTTTAATAGCGGTAGCAAAAGCCAAAAAGAGCGACCTACTTCGCGGCCGAGCTACGAACTAAAAGGAGAGCTACCGGTCGCGAACTAAAACATGCGTTGCCGGTCGCGAACTATTATGCCAAACGTATCTCGCTTCTTAGTTCGTTGGATTCTTTTCCGAAGACCGACGGGCAATAGCTAGAGAGCGCGCAGCAGAATTAAAAATCACGTGTTTGCCTTCTGTTGATGAGAGCAATTTCGAAGCGAGTGTCTAACTGCTAGATTACATAGTTCTACAAAATTTCTGTTTTGAAGTATTCTGCACTCTGCAAAATGCGACTAACAAATGCCATAATGCCAAGGTATGGAGATTACTCCACACTTAAGCGCGAGAAATTAGCCACAAACTGTTTATTTTGGTTTACGTGATATCGTTAGCGGCTCAAGCAGCAAGCGCATGAAGCAGATAGGTGGGCGAACTTCATGTTCATTGTCATTAACAGTCGCAGTTTCTTACCACAGTCCAATACGGACGATATAAGGTTAGGGTACAGCTTGTTCGGCAATCTTTATGATTTTATGATAAGGAGGTATGTCCTCGTTTAATCAAATGTTCAAATGTTTGTTAAGCTTATGGGACTTAACTACGGGGTCATCAGTCCCTAAACTTACAAACTACTTATGAACTACTTACAAACTAGGACGGCACAAATATCCATGCCCGAAGGGGGATTCGAACCCCCGACCGTAGTGACCGTGCTGACCGTGACTGGAGCGCCTCAGTCACCTCGGCCACCGCGGCCGGCTCCTCGTTTAATGATTACTAGTATTGCCTGTGGTCGAAAATCGACCAACTGTGTTTACAATGGTCACTGGGGGTAAAAATTTACCTATCATGTCGGCTGCCTCGCGTGATTATGTTGGCAACATCAACAACACGATAGAAAATCATTGCCCATTTGTTCGAACCACATAGAATGACTCGATTAGTGTATCGTACAGACCATGAAGTAAACAAATAATAGTGTTCCTGCTTTATGGTTTACAGCTTCTTGCCGGCCGCAGTGGCCGCGGGGAGTGAGGCGCTTCAGTCACGGTCTGCATGGCCACTACGGTCGGGGGTTCGAATCCCTCCTCGGGCATGGATATTTGTGCCGTCCTAGTTCATAAGTAGTTTGTAAGTTTAGGGACTGATGACCCCGTAGTTAAGTCCTATAGACTATACAAACTTTTTTTTTTCAGGTTCTTGTATGTACCCGCGTCCGCTCAGTAAAAATAATTGCCCTCGCAAAGCGAAGATTCAATGAGTAAACATCAGCGTTGTCAAGCGATTGGCTAAAATGAAGACTCACAAGATGCTCACTATTCAGTATCTGTTGCCAACATTATCATAGTAGGCCGCTGGGATATTTGGTAAAATTTAACCGGCACTGGGAGGTATGAAACGATATCTTTTACGTGTTAAGGAAAATTCTTGACACAATAACAACAAATAAAAACGGAAGTATATACTTCTCATGCCATTTTCGAATTATATAATTTTCATTAGCCTAATGTTTGAAATGAAACTACAAGTTCGGTGTTCGTATATTTATACAACGCCAAGAAATAATGTTATTTCGATACTGCGATATTCAGAATTCCAGAGCTGCCAACATGTCGACTTCGTAGTTCCACCCGTGCACCTCTACATGCCTCTCCCGGCGCATCATCATTTATATCGGCATTCTCAACGTCGTAGTTCCACCCAAGCACCACTAGATGCCTCTCCCGGCGCATCATCCTTTATATCGGCATTCATATGAGAACATCCATTTCCTTTAATCTCTCTTAATCACTGCGAAAATGAAGCATTTGAACGGCACAAGAAAGTGAGTTGGGAGCACTCCATGTTTCGATATTCAATTATTTTAATACTGCAGATGCGCTGCATTACAGCGTCTTTGGTCGAGGGGAATAGCCAATCAGTGAGCTGATTGTTGGAGAATGTAGAACTTGATCCAAGCTGTAGATAGGAAAATTTCTACTTCCCTTTACCACTTTTAACGGCTAAATGCACACATAATATTTATATTCGTGAAATGTACGACAAACAATCTTTCGAACTATGTAACTTTCATTGGCCTTCTTGTACGAATAAATTAGTAATCTGTACCACAATTTACGTGTTAGCGTATTTATATAATGATGCTTAACGTTGACACACTAGCGTGTGTATACTTGTGTCAGTACAGGACGCCTCAGCTATGCCTTTTCTCGCTGTCTCGGCGGCCAGGTGAACGCTCTGTTGGTGCAGCGGCGCGCCTCAGGAATCCTCGGCCAGTTGCGATGCAGGCGCCATCGGCGGGACGCCTCTGGGGCGCTGATGCTGTCGCGCTCGCGATGCAAATCGCCGCTTTCCTGAATAATCAGTCAGCGCGGCCGCTCTCGCCTGCGCGCCGACACTTTCTAATGAAACCACCGCGGCGCGCATCATCTCTCTCCCGACAAAAACGACTGCCCTGCTGCGTCTCAGCACCCAACTTCTCTCTCCAAACTGACGACTGCCCAGCTGCGTCTCAAGAACAAAATCCTGATAACTTTTCTATATAAAATCGGCACATATAGCAGTTTCCCTTCTTCAAACGGAGAAACAAATGCACACATCTCAAAAATACGCTCCATTTCTCCGCCAGTCGCGACACCGCCTCCTACTTACCAAGCGAAGACTCGCAGTGGGCCTTGCGGAATGTCTTAGTCTAAAACGCCACCCCACAGACAGGGCCGCTGTTCCCGTTAGAGATTCGAATCATCCGTCGAGCATGGGTGTAAGTTAGTTCAGTTTGTTTGTAAGTCTAGGGAATGGTGACCATAACAGTTCGCTCAAATAGGTTTACAAACATCTGAACACTGTCGCAGTGATTAGCAAACCAGGGTTGCATTTGCTACAAAGGCAGTTCAAACCCGCCACCAGCCATCCAGATTTAGCATCTCCCTGAATCAGTCCAGGCAAATCCCAAGATCTTTTCTCGGATCATAATTTTCACCAATGTACAGTGTCAATCTTGTGGGAGGTTTAGGTGTACAGGTAATTAAGGTGCGTGGTATTTGGTGACCGTCGCGATAAAATATCCGAAAAAGTGAACAATAAATATTCTTACGAAAAGCTGTATCTTCTGTGACTAACAAACATAACCGTACATGTGACAATACGGTTATTGTTTCATAATTCGTAGGATGAGATGCCTTTTTATCTTACAGATAAGCTCGGTGCATCAGGCTCATTCGATCCTATGACACAAAATTTTTGTAATGTTTGGGACTTTAACTACTGTGGTTATCTGTCCAAAGGCTTACTAACTCCCAAAACTAAACTAACCAGGGTCCAAGTACAACAGGCAATACTTGGGCTACACAGGTATGAAAGATGGGTCTACATATGTGGTCATGTACATGGACCCTGGTTATATGATAACAGTCAACTAAACAGGGGTCTGAAGATAGTAACAATGAGTTACTGAAACCATGTTCGAGGGAGGACTTAAACCTCCGACGGGGAGCAACCGCGCGCTCCGCAGCATGGCGCCTTAGAGCGCTCGGCCATTCCACCGCTGCTCACTATGACTGCTACCCGTGTGAAACCGGGGCGAGTTCTTATTAACGTACAGAGCTCATCGTGCGTGTGCTAAGAGGCGTTTACAACCTCTCTCTGTACATTATGACTGTGATTTACTAAATTCATGTTACCTGTACTCAACACTGGTAGCTACTGGGAAAAAAAAGTTGCTGATTTCTAGTTTGTCTCTAATGACTACATTTTCGGTGGGACGTTAAAGCCTATTCTTCCTACCCTTACTCGCTCTTCTTTATTTGGATTACTATCACGTTGTATTTTCTCCCAATCTCTAACCCTTTTCCTCATGCCCATTTCTGCCCGCACTTTTCATCTGTCTGTTTCGAATTTATCTTGCTATTTTTGACCAATGACTTTGAAATATTCCTATCGCTATAGCTATTACTGTTTCTACTATTCACTGACATCGATTTGCAATTGTTCCATTCTACATTACATGTACGACCTATTACAACAGATTTACTGAATGTAACAGGATCTATGAAAAAACGCTGGTTGGATGTAAAAAAGGCTGCTGGCTTGATCTCTCAAGGTTGATTAAATAAACTGATAAAATAAATAAATAGTATCTATTATAACACTTATTCTAATTTGTATTAGGAATTTTAAGGAACATTATCAGCGTTCAGTATTTGTAATAAGATTTATTTCTAGTACCCGGTTTCGATGTACAGGGTTTTCGGAAATTTACGTTACTAATTTGGGGGGCTAGTGGAGGGAGTGAATAAAAAACGGGTTAAAAATCGGAGATAAATGAGCAAAGTTTCCTCAACAACGGAAGACACCAATTGTTCTGCCGACCTTCCAGAGCCCCTAAAAGGCACACAACCCAACGTACACCGAAGAGTTCCGAGCAACCTGCACGACCGGTGAACCTGACATAAATAGAAAAAGACGACAACATCAGCTTGCTTACGAAGACGACAACATCAGCTTGCTTACGCGGACAATTCTCTTTACATGGCTCCGGCGCTCTGTATACTGATGCATTCCTACGCCCGGCTGCAATTGTCGGCTAGTGTTGTAGCTATGCACATTGCTACTACTTTTGAATTGGGTCGGATTTTTAATAACAAATTTCATGAGTGAATGTATGTATTGTGAAGCTACAGTGAAGATCCCTAGATCCCTAAATAAATGTCTGTAGGATGCTCTTGGGTGAGCCCCAGCAATTATTCTGATTACACGCTTTTGTGCAATGAATACTTTTTTACTCAATGTTGAATTGCCTCAGAAAATGATACCATATGAAAGCAATGAATGAAAGTAGGCATAGTAAGCTAATTTACTGAGATGTATATTACCAAATTTTGAAATGACTCTGATAGCAAGCCTAAATGTCATGCCATTTACTGTATGAAACTGTATATACTGGGTTTTATCAAAGCTTAATGAGAGTCCATTTGTAGAACCACTTAAAAATTTTCTGAAAGATATCATTTACAATTTCATCAGTTAATTCCTGTTTGTCAGGTGTGATAGCTATACTTGTACCATCAGCAAAAAGTACTAGCTTAGCCTCTTCGTGAATGTAGAATGGCAAGTAATTGATATATATATATATATATATATATATATATATATATATATATATATATATATATATATATAAAGAACAGCAAGGGATCCAAGACCGAACGTTGTGGGACGCCATTTTTGATAACTTCCCAGTTAGAGGAATTGTTTCATCTGTAACATGTGAACAACTTATTTCAACTTTATGCACTCTTCCAGTTCAGTATGATTTAAACCATTTGTGCACTGTCTCACTCATGCCACAATACTTAAGCTTATCTAGAAGAATCGCATGATTTACACAATCAAAAGCCTTTGAGATATCACAAAAAATCCCAACTGGTGGTGACCGGATATTCAAAGCATTTAATATGGCGTCTAGCCTGGACTTAGTTTCGGTGTGGTTAGATCCAGACTTTTCGTTGAGTCACGTTGTGATGGTGAACCCTTTTTTACTTAATAGAAGTGTTGGACTGTGAAATAAACGTTGTTTGAAGATTGGCCACTGTTAACTTCACTATAGTGCGCCTCGGTTGCACAGTGGTAGAGTGCCAGACTACGAATCCAACGGTCGCGGGTTAGATCCCCGCCAGGTCCTAGGATTTTTATCTGTCACTTTCCACTTCTTTGAACTCTGGCAGTATTGCTCATGTGAAAAATACCGAGTAGCACCGTGGTTCGGAACCCACGTTAAACTGTAGGTCCCCCTATAACTGGCTGGGTAAGCCAGGTCGGAGGAAGGCAACGACATACCACCTCCAAACAGTACCATGCCTAGTAAAGCACTGTGGTGTTCAAATCAATCTTCGGATTGTTGACTGCTTTACCTTTTAACTTCACTATTAATGCTACGGATATCTGTTGACTCGCAAGACGCGTACGTTACCGTCCACATGTGGATCGTTGCCTGGGCCATTTCTAGCCGAGTGTGACGTCGATGGTTTCCATGTGACTGCGGAAGCGACGCGAGCGGAGGCGCCGCCGGGAGGCGGGGGCCAAATGGCGCGGCTGTGATTGGTCGTCGCGTGCGCTGGGCGCTCACTGCCGGCCGTGCGTCACCGCAGACCGTCACTTGTCACCCACAGCCGCTGTCCGTCAAGGCCGCGTCGCCGCCCACCAGACATGGCGCGCCATGGCCTGGCATGGCATGGCATGGCGTGGCGTGGCACCGAGCTGCTACTCCAGGCAGGCTGTAGAACCAACGCCACCTAGATACAAGGCCTGTGCGCTGTCTGCCAAGAGTAGTCATAACACAAGAAAACTGTTTGTCTTATGTAGCGTTGCGCTGAGTTTCTAAATACGTCACGTTGCACACTGTTTCAGAATGTTCTTAATGTTATTTATATGATTCAAATGTTCAAATATTTGTAAAGTTTATGGGACTTAACTACGGGGTTATCAGTCCCGAAACTTACAAACTACTTATGAACGGACTAAGACTAAGGACGGCACAAATATCCATGCCCGAGGGGGCATTCGAACCCCCGACCGTAGTGGCCGTGCAGACCGTGACTGTAGCGCCTCAGTCTCCTCGGCCACCGCGGCCGGCTTATGTGATTCATCGACAAATTGGTTTTGATATAAGATATTTATGAGCTATTTGTAAGATATCTTCCGATATGGGCATCTGAAGATTCATATTTGGCATTTTTCCTCATGCCAGTAAAAATCTGCACGGAGAATCACACAGATAAAACGAAAAACATTCTGAAACGCAGAGTGCAGCGTGTACGTATTCCCAAACTCAGCACGACGCTACGTAAGACTAATAGTTTGCTTGTGTTATGACTACTCTTTATTACCCTACGGTCCAGGTACGTCACATCCATTCCTCGTTCCAAATACTCTCCGACTGCCATTGCTCTCGCCAGGTACAGCTTCCTTAACTTCCTTATGTCAGAATTCGCCATGCCTTAACTAGTCGCGATATATTTAAAAGTACATCTTGTATCTGCTAATATCAATGTTGATACTTCTATTATTACACCAGCAGCAACAGAAGATGTCTCAGTGGTACTGCTAGTATTAATCCTATTAGAGTTAAGTCATTACCTTTTATTTACATCCTTTTACATGTAATCAACCTGTATAAATTATGTTATTAATTGTCTGTCTGTAAAAATCATTGTTATGTTATAGGTAACTCACATGTAAAGAGCCGGCCGCGGTGGCCGAGGTGACTGAGGCGCTCCAGTCACGGTCAGCACGGCTACTACGGTCGGGGGTTCGAATGCCCCCTCGGGCATGGATATTTGTGCCGTCCTAGTTCGTAAGTAGTTCATAAGTAGTTTGTAAGTTTAGGGACTGATGACCCCGTAGTTAAGTCCCATAAGCTTGACAACATCACATGTAAAGAAATACTGTATGAGTAAAACACTGGTCCGATGTAAGAGAGGGCCTGATGGCCCTACTCTGATCAGGCTAAATAAGCAAATAAATACTCTTGGCAGGCAGCGCACAGGCCTTGTATCTAGGTGGCGTTTGTAGAATGCTGGGTGTGCCCGGCGTATTGCATTGTCACATGGGGGATCTACTGTGAGGACAACATGTATATTTTACAAATGATTTGTCACAACAAAAACAATGATTATTGTTCGCATAAAGAGCATAATCTTTCTGCATACTGTCACAACGAAGGCATGTTTGGCGGCAAGTTGCTGTGCGAAAAGTGCAGAATATTTTTGAGAAATTGGTTTTTAAAATAGAACTATGAACATTCTGACGTCATCAGAAAAAAAAAGGATGGAAGGGAAGGCAATTAGGTCTCCGCGTCTTTTCAGTGGAACCATTCCGAAATTCGCCTGTAAGGAATTAGGAAAACTAAGGTAAGCTTTCACCTCTTAACGATGTTGGAAATTTTACAATTAGGAATTGCGGCGTCTGTTCTTTAGGGCATGTGCGAAAGAACAGACACCGCAATTTTTAGTTGTTGCAATCCACGTTGTCGAGGTGTGAGATTCATTTCCATGCGGATGCAAACGAGGACAGGATTTTGCTGCTATTCATGGAGTACAATGATCGTAATGGGAGAACATAGATCGTTGGAGTCGGTTAGTCCTTGCAGGTGTATTAAGCCCGCGAGCCTGAAGTGTCGCAAAGGCTTACCACAACGGCCTGCTAACCAGGAGGTTCTGGTTTCGGTTCCCTGCTCCAACACAAATTTTTTTGTTCATGGTGTATCATTACATTCACTGAGACTTAAAAACACAAGTTCAAATGGACGTTGGAAGTTGGGTGGATACAGGTCACCATATTAATAAGGTTGAGGTCAGAGACAGGAAAGTGGCAAGAATGATTGCAGGCACTAACGGATGGAAACAATGGCAGGGGGTGCCCATAATGAGGAAATCAAAGGAAGAACTTGGAATGAACACCATAGACGAAGCAGAGAGAACACGCTGAGATGGTCGGGTCAGATTACACGCATGGGAGAAGCAAGGATTCGGCAGTAGAGAATAATAAAAAAAGTGGTCATCAGTATGTAGCTAACAAACTACTTAAACTATGGTAAAATGACCTAAGGACAACACATACTCACACACACACACACACACACACACACACACACACACACATGCTCTAGGGAGGACTCGAACCTCCGCAGCGAGGCTCCTTAGGCCGCTCGGCTACTCCACCGCGACGAGGGTAAGAGAGGTGGAGGTAGACCAAAGAGGAAGTACTTCGATTTGGTCAAGAATGAGTTTGAAGTAAGAGGCTTAACATAAGACGAGGCTTCAATGTTTGTACTGAATAGAGATTCATGGAGGCATTTTATTAGTGGGACTATGCTCCAGACTGAACGCTGAAAAGCATTATCAGTCTCTAATGATGATGATGAATAAAATTCAGTTTCTTTCAGTATAGTACCATCTAAGAAAAAAGTAGTTTGGATATCTTGAACTGTACAGGAAGTATAATGCAGCTGACGAAAAGCGCGGCTGATCGTATGACTGTTGACGTGAGCCACACACTCCTGTCGTGTAGTGCGCAGCGCGGCCGGCAGTCAGCACGCCAGAAGAGAGGCGACGCTTTTAACTACGGCGAGCGGCGGGGAGAATGAAAGGCGCGCCGGGCAAAGAAATCGGGCGAGCCGTCCGGCCGAGCCGGCCTTTTGTCCGTCCGGCGAGCGGAACAAGTTGGCGGCCACGGCGCGCCAGCCATTAAATTAGCATCTGTCTCTACCGCGGAGGCAGCAGGTGCTCCAGCTCTGGGAACGTGCCGCCAGCCTCTGCGCTGCCGCGCTTCTGTGAGGCTACAGCAGACAGGGCACTCAACAGCGACCACTCCCTACTCTTTCACTGAAGATGAGCAACACCGGGGCCGCAGAAATGTAGCGTATTATGGGAACGTCTGAGGCAGTGTTTACAGTGGCGCCGACAGACCGTCGTCAGACGCTGTCGACCGAGTTGGACTGAAAATATCGACCGACGGCGTGGTCACACTGCATCCGATAAGTTTGTCACTTGGTCCGGTTAAAAGAGAACGTTAGGTTAGGTTAGGTTTGAATGTATTCTGTGTCTGAAGTACATTAGATTTCAATTTCCTGGGGTGCAATGGATTCCACCGACATTTTTATGCTTCGAAATTAGTGCTACAATGCGGCTTTTGTTATTAATAAAGACTTCGCATACGAGTGAGCTACACCTGTCTGTAAAGAAGAAAGTGGTGAGTATTGTGTACTGTCCTCAGTTATTGGTCCTCCTAGACAACCTTTACGAATGATTGAGGTACCGGTAAAAGGAGAAATTTGTGTTACATACTTCTGATATTTCGTGGTGTCACTGACAAGCAATTTACAGTTTTGCTGAATTTATTTGAAGTTGTGCAGGCATACACCAGTTAAACTTCATGCTTTAAATAATGAAAACCTACATTAGTTAGTAAAGTTTATTGCTTATCACAACGATTTTCGAGGATTTATTCGCATCGTCTAGTGCATTTGTTTACATAAGTAAGGTAATTTTTAGACGCTTCAATGTGTGATTTCCATACACACTTGCACTGCAGTTGTCTCTTAGGTTAGCTACTGAAGTTCGGAAAATCGGACAGAATAAATATTGAGGTGTGTGTTTTATCCTAATGTCAGAAACCATAACTTTTTCTGTCTCCTTAAAGTTATTGTGCCTCTTCCATTACTCAGAATATGCAACATAAGTTAATAATCGTGACCGATATCGGAGCCACTGTGACCGCAGTCTTACTGTGCAGATTCATGACTGGTCTCTACTTACAGTGACGAAAATGCTCAGTCACAGTCACTTCAAAGTTTCTCTCGCAAGGTCCCCTTTTAAGTCGCAAGCCCGGAAAGTCACGACATCAGCAAAACGTTGGTAGCTGCCACAAGTGTCATGTTAATAGGGAGAAATAATACAAGAATATATGTGTACCGTACAACGGAAACAATACAGGGCTGGACAGAAGGATGTCGATGGACAGGTAACACAAACGAAATGTTCAAATGTTTGTAGAGCTTATGGGACTTACGGGGTCATGAGTCCCTAAACTTACAAACTACTTATCAACTACCATATACTAAAGACGGCAACAATATCCATGCCCGAGGGGGGGATTCGAACCTCCGACAGGAAACGGCGTCGCGCATCCGAGCATAGCGCCTCCATGCGCTCGGCCACTCCGCCATGGCCGGCTCGGTGTTGTCTTACTTTGATTATATTCTGCGTGAAGCACTTTTGAGATGTTGTCGGCCGTGTCGTTAAGCTCCTTCCAGCTTTCTGGATCTCTTATTAATGGATACAGAAACTACTTACACTTACAGTAACAACACAAACACATACACGCACCCATGCCCAATTGAGGACTCGACCCTCTGGCGGGAACGGCCGCCCATTCGTACCACGAAGCCTTTTACCGCGGCAAGTGTGACGAAAGTTTTCAATTTCTGTGAACTTTCTGGACTCTGGCCTAAGATTTTAGGCTGGAGGTTTTAGGATATTAACGAATGGCTCGCCCACCACAGCTCTGGTACGGCATTTTGATGACGTCTACGGCTGTAAACCTTGGACGTTCACATTCCATTATTACCTTGCCATATTTTTTTTGGGTCTTTGCTTCTTTCTCCTTATCGTTTGTCTAGTTTGGTTACTTCCCTTTCTGTTCCATATTTGTGTTCATTTCATTTTACTCAGGTCACGCGTATCGCCTGATTATCTTGTACGGGCGGTAAGGACCTAGTTGCCGTGCACCCATAACATCCTATCCTATCCACTCCTTATACCGCGTGGTCACTCCCGCGCGTCTCCGAAAACACCGCACTAACATTTGCGTGAATTGAGTAAAGGATAGCTGGGAAGGGGCGGCCGGAAAGGCATCCTAGTGGTGCGTTGCTCGGCCTTCCGCGGCCTACGAGTCAGTCTCGAGATGTGACGTGCAGTCGGACACATCGGCTGGCAGAAATCGGAATTGCAGTCGCGACCCCTTTCACAGCGGAGCTGAAGCATGGCGGCTTTCTGTCAGCGGCTAATTGTTGGCGAGCCTACTGTGCCGCGTGACCCCCGCTCGGACAATGGGGAAGCGGGTCCACCTGGGGCCGCTGGCGCTGGCGCCTCGCCCGCCGCTGCCCGCCAGAAATATGCTGCCGCCTGCCGCCGATGCTGCGCCGGTCGCTGCCCCGCCAACACTTGCTGCTCCGCTCTCCCATTAAAGCTACCTGACAGTTGCCGGCTGCCACTTGACCCGCCGGGATAGCGGGTCGCTGTAACGTGCAGACGGAGAAGCGCGACACTTTCTGGCAAGCAAGCCAACAACTCATCGATCAACTTAGAACAAACACGATCCAATGCCTGCAAAAGACCGATCTATTTATTTAATTTACGTTTCTGTCGTTTACCATTACCTGTCGTCTGGATGCTAAAACAGCTCGTGTTTTGCACTGTTAATTTTTTTGTTTAACAATGAATAATTTCTTCTTATATCTAGTTAAGTTTAACAATATACAGCTAACCTAACATATGAAATTTAACTGTAAATAACAATTGGAAAATTTTTAATTAAATAATATATATCCATTTAAGAAGATTAAGTAAAGAATAAGGGCAAGCACAAAGGTTTATGTTGAAAAAAATAGTGAAAGAATAACAGTAATTTATACTTAATAGACTAGCTGCCCCGGCAAACGTTCTGCCCTATTCTTGCTCTAAAAAACAAAAAACACTAGATTGAGTTTTTATGTAATACGTCTTCCCCGACAGACTTTGTTATGTCAAAAGTTATTGGCCGTTCAGGGTGATCACTTTATTTATAGATTTGAGTCTCCATAGTAAACAACAATTACTTACAAATGTAAGTTTTCTGTTTTGTACATTGCAAGACTTCGGTAGTAGTACTAGTAGTAGTAATGTGGTATTTTCATTGTAATGCCTTATGGTACCCGATATTTTTTGTTTGATTGTCTGGCACGTAAATAAATAAAGCTGTCGGTTTTACGACGTGAGAGCAGGCAACTTACAACTGTCCGTGCGAGAAGCATGGGTTTTCCAGATTGACGCTGCAAACACTCAACGACTGACACTGTGGTTTATTTATGGTCATAGCGAATGCAAGCCGCTGGAAATTGCAGTCGTTTAAATTCAGTCGGTACGTCAGTTGGTACCATTTGGATGCGGGTTATCAACACATCTTTTCCCTTATATTTTCCCTTTAGAATGGTTGCTTCGATCACATTGTCCAGTAATTTTTTCACTACTAGGCGCTTGCCGTTACAAAATCGCGGTTGGTTGATATTTTGTAACACAATGGGTATGGGATATATACCGTAATCTCTTCTCTTCTTCCCTTCTTCCTCCCTCCTCTGTTTCCTGTCACCTCATTCCCCTATCTTTTTCCATCTCCTTCACACCACTCCCTCTTACTCCACACCATACCCATCTCCTCCCCCCTCCTCTGTGCGTCTATATCATCCTCCCTTTTTAAATCTATTTCATTCTCCCATTCTTACCGTCTCCTCCCGCCGAACTGGTCCCACTAAATGCAGAGCATTATCTTGAAACTGTGAATATTCGGTTTGGTCGTCGACGTGGAAGCAGGGCTCACATTCTTTCACTAATAGCAGCCGTACCATACGTATGGTGAGACTCAGCCGCTGTTTTCTTCGTATTGGAACAAAACAGTAACACCGAAAGGAAGGAATCTTAGGGTTTAACGTCCCGCCGACAGCTTGGTCATTAGAGACGGAGCTAACACTCGGAGTTTTACGGTAAGGATGGGGGAGGAAATCGGCCGTGCCCATTGAAAGGAACCATCCCGGAATTTTGCTGGAGTGATTTAGGGAAACCACGGAAAACCTAAACCTGGATGGCCGGAGGTGGATGTGAACCACCATCCTCCCGAATGCGAGTCCAGTGTGTTACCACTGCGCCACCTCGTCCGGTAAATAGTGACACCTACAGCAAATGAGAATCGTAAACTGACATTTTCAATCAACAACAACTTTGTGATGCAGACGCAAATCGATTGTCTGAATGAGGTTATGTTGGCCGAGATCCAAGCTAACTGACTGACGGCTGCGATCTGTTTCTTTAGACCGCTACAGTTGTCGCCAACTATCCTCAAACGGCGGAAGCAAAGTTGTACCCTTGTAACTTCGGAGAAATTTGCGTATTTTATTGAGTCGATTGTGTTCGCACCAGAATTCTAACCGGAATGCTAGGTCAATAGGAACGGAGCACAAACTAGGACTGGGGAATGATTGGAAAAAATGGACCGTGTCATTTTGAAAGTAACCGTCTCGGTATTATGGTTAAGCAGTTTGTGGAAACTACAGTTGGAATCACAAACGACGGAGGTGTAGTTTAGGCTTCGTCTGGGCATTTGCGTCACGCATTACGTCACGCATAGCCAATGAGCGTTCAGTACTGTTCCGCCCGCTCTGCCACGACTGTCGTAGTCACTGCCGAAATTAAGATAGATTGTTTGTTTGTTTGTTTGGGACAGGAGGACAAAACAGCTTACGTCATCAGTTCCCCGGCGGGGAAAGAGTAAGAACAGGAAAGAAGGCGAAGGGAAAGGAAATTCATGCGGGGAGTAAAAACGGAAGAAAGACTGCATTAGCTCGGGGCCCCATGCTCGCCACGCACGTACTGACGAAAGAACCGTGACCCCCGTAGTGGTCAAAATTGACCTTGATTGTAGTGAGTTATCCAGTGCAAGTTCGTCTATTTATTGCAGGCTGATGGTAAGCGAGAGCCATTTGCGGTCTATAAAGTATCTTCAAGCGCAAAGTAGGTGTACATGCTTACTTCAACTGTTCACCTCTTACTTTAATAACAGACAGCAGAAGGTAATTCTCCGCAATGTTGGTTATGACGTACAATGACAATGCGGCACAGTCACGTGTGAGTTTCCCCAGGTGTCTGTTTTGGAGCCACTGCTGTTTCTTATTTATATAAATGATGTGCCATCGAGTATAGCAGGTGAGAGTAAAATATTTTTGTTTGCTGATGATACCAGCTTGGTGTTGATTCTTTCTACGTAGACTTAAGATTGTCATGAGAGTAGGTCTAAAAATCTTCATGTATCGACTTGTTGCATGACCATGGAGTCTTACTTCTCAATTAGGTCCTGCGGAACAGAAAACGATATTGCTATTATTATTGAATTGTCTCTTGACACCGTCAAAGATGGAGTCGTCTAGATAGGCAGGTAGAGTGTGAAGGCAGCGGCGGCCGGGTGCGGCGCACGTAGCGTGATAGCGGCTCGGCGCCAGCTGCCAGCAACGGCGGCACGTCTCACGTCTGCCCGCGCGTGCGGCCAGATCACGCGCGTGCGCGCGCGCACGCACCGCCGAGGCGCCGGCTGCCAAGGCGCGTGTCGACGCCTGGGGAGTGCCCGTGCAATCGCCGACCATTAGCCCAGCCGCCGCGCGTTCTTATCGCGGCTCTGTTTGCACAAGTCGTGTACACGACAAGGGACGCCCTTACTACTTCATTTCTGGGGCATGTCTACATTAAAACAAAAAATGTTCGTAAATCTATGCGACTACTCTCGTCATCAGTCCTTAGCATTTACAAACTACTTAAACTAACAATGTTCAACATGGCTGATTAACAGCAACAGTAATCCATTTTTTTGTTATTAATTTTTTAACAATATTTTATATACCAGCCAACCGGTTGCGTAATATTTGGGTTCTTGACCCAGGATTCGTTGCCACTAACATCAGAAGAATAAAATAGTTCAAAAATGTTCAAATGTTTGTAAATCAAACGGGACAAACTGCGTGGTCATCAGTCCGTAGCTTACAAACTACTTCAACTAAGGTAAACTAACCTAAAGACAACACACACCCATGCCCCAGGAATGACTTGAACCTCCGACGGCGAGCAGCCGCATTCTTCTCAGCCAGGCGCCTTAGACCGATCGGCTACTCCACCGCGGCCATCAAACCAGTCTCCGGACTGAAGAACAACAACAAATATAAATAATTTCAAAAATTGCGGCCACTGTCAATGCTGATATGCAGTGCCGACTTAGCTGCTTCTGGTGTTGAGGAAAATACTTCTTGTACTGTTTGAGGCTTTCTCGACGTATTGATTCTTTCCATGGTTCACAGGCGTCGCGTCGGATCGTATTGTCGAAACTGCTAATTATTTCCACGAGGCAGCTGCTCGTCATCTTCAGGTGCTAACTAAACTGCTGAGTGCTAGCGTCTCGCGTATATACTGTGGCTGGCCAGAAAAGCGCAGGCGTGAAGACAGTGGTGGGAGGCAATTACATCATTGTAGGCGAATCATAGATGAAAACATATAGAGCCCTTGGTGGTCTCCGCGTACACGACACAGAATAGCGAAGACGCAAGTGGCGGGCCCAGCGCGCGAGCGCGGGTAGTGTGGCGCGCAGTTTAATGCTTCCGCTTCGGTGACCCGTCTGCGGAGACTCACTGGATGCGGACGACGATGCCTTAGTACCGCCAGTGCTGGTCCCCATGCCTTGCTGAGCTGAAAGCCCGTGTCTCTATTAATCAGGTCGTTCGAAATACGTATTTCGACTGCTCCTTTGAAGATGGAGTCCCAGTACGTAGATGCAGACGAGAGACTCTTTGTTCAAATGTTTGTTAAGCTTATGGGACTTAACTACGGGGTCATCAGTCCCTAAACTTACAAACTACTTATCAACTAGCTTATACTAAGGACGGCACAAATATCCATGCTCGAGGGGGGATTCGAACCCCCGACCGCAGTGGCCATGCAGACCGTGACTGGAGCGCCTCAGTCCCCTCGGCCACTGCGGCCGGCAGGCTCTTTGTCTCTTCATAGTGCATGCTATGCCCCGTGTCCAAACAGTGCTCAGCGACAGCAGACTTTCCTGGCTGACCCAATGTCGGTTGTGTTCATCGCATTTTTGACAGTGAGACACGTCTGTCCAATGTATGATTTTCCGCACTGGCATGGGATTTTATATATGCGCGGTCTCTTCAGACCTAAATGGTCTTTGACGGGACGCAGCATCGTTTGTACCCGTGCTGGAGGACGGAAGACGCATTTGCTGTTATATTTCTTGAACAACCTGCCAATCTTGAAGGATACGCCACCAACGTAAGGGAGAAAAAACAATCTTTTCGATTCCTCTGTTTCTTCTGGCAGCTCTTCAATACTTCGTATTTGCATAGTAAGGTGGGAAAATTGTGACGTGCGCCGCACCTCGGTAAGAGCTCAGATATTCTGGCCTCAGTGGCGCATCAGAATTCGGCAGGGCGTCGCGAACGAGGAGGAGAGGGACGTAGTGTCCGACTCTTTAGCATGGCGGTGGGTGTCGCCTATTGGTGGTGATCAGCAGCGCGGTCGGACCACCGGCGGAGCCGTTAAGCGGCGGCAGGTGCCAGCGCGGGCACCGTGACGGCGCGCCGCCTGCTACTTGCTGCAGGCCAACAGCACCTCACGCTCATGTGCTGTTCACTAGCATTAAAACACTTCACTGCGTCACGAACGGCTGGCAAACCACAAGTTCCTACAAATGACGTTTACGGTTATAGTACCAGAAATAACTGGCAGAAAATGGTCAGACCGATCAGAAGCTAGTTCAAGCAATCTTCCAAATTCGGGATACCCTGTGCACTCTAGCGTAGCAAGAAAGCACGTCACTGTCCCGACCTCCGAACCAACGCCGTGCTTTCTGCGTGGGTGGGAAACCTGAAAAAATTCGCGGATTTAAACAGCAGGACATGCTCTCGTAGCTCCACAATAACATGGCAACAGTAAGGAAATAAGACATATGACAATAGTTGAGGCCTAGAAGGTTCTACAACGTCAGCACACCCAAGGTAATCTGCAGTTAAAGTTCACCAAGGGGCACAACAGCATGCAATTAAGTCAACATCTCAAGTCTCATAAATAATATTTAAAAAAGAAACACTCAACTTCATGCATCACCTCGCCACCAGTTGCGACCGCCAGGAAATCCTTGGAATCCAGTTATCATCACAAATATAACCTGGACCGAATACCAACACCAGCCGGCCAGAAAACGCGGCACGTCAGGATACCTGTTTATCAGTCCTCTCCGCTACAAGACAGCCGGCCCAATCAGCTCGAGGCTGAGGAGAGGTGCCGGCCTTTCCGCTTTCCTCCTCAGACGTCACTGACCCCTCCGCCAGGCTGTCAACATCGCAGGGAGGGAAAACAAAGATAACATGCAACCCGACAAGATCGATCGTGGCAAACGCACAGAACTCACGGGCGCCACGGCTCATACGGATTACGACATTGTTGCTTGGAGACGTCAGTGAAACCACTTGCTGACCAGTTTTGAAATACTCTGCGCTTGGCGTTGACAGCATTCCAAAGGCCGTGCAGCAGTGGTTACACCGGTTCCTCGTGGACCACCAAAGATGAGCACTGTCAGGTTTGGTTAGCATTTAGATGGATCTCCGTCCGGGTCTGCCGAGCGTTTCTGCCAAGCGAGGTGCACTAAGCCCTTGTAAGGCCAGTTGACAAAAAAGATTCAAGAAGGAGCACATGCTCGGATAGTGTTTATCAGGGATGGGAGGGGGGGGGGAATCGACTGTGTCTTTTCAAAGAAATCATTCCGGCATTTTCATTGAGTGATTTAGGAGAAATACGGAAAGCCTAAATCAGGTTGGCAGGAGGCATAGTTGAACCGTTGTCCTCCAGACAGCGCGTCCATTGTGTTACCACTGCACCGCCGCGATCGACCCCAAATTCCAATGACAATTCGAGACACAGGTCAAACTGCCAGGAAATTTTCTTCTTCTTTTTTAACGTGTGTTGTGTGACCAAAGTGCTGGCACATTTGGTGTTTGGACTTATTACTGTGTTGTCAGGAAATTCTCTCGGGCTTTTGGCTATACAGGGCATAGTGCTCGGGGTCCTTTTTGCCCTTGACACTTTCATTTATTGTTTAGCTGTATGCTAGTGTCCGTTAAAGGGGGGGGGGATTTCTTCAGTGTCTGTCATGATGTTTCTGTAGTGTCAAAGGATAAAAATGCAGCACTCTGTCCCAAAAATAAAATTCTTTAATCTGGTTTCGGGAATAACCCTGATTGCCTTCATCAGAAATTGTGAATTAAAACAAGTCACATAATAAAAGTTATGACTCTGCTGATGGGCTGCACGCCTGCACGGAGGCATCAGACTTTCTAAAAAAATGAAATAAATTTTGTGACGTAAACTGAGTTGTAACTTTTATTAAGTGACTTGTTTTAATTTATAATTTCTGATGAAGGCAAATATAGTTATTGCCGAAACCAGATTAAGGAATTTTATTTTTGCGACCGAGGGCTGCATTTTTTTTATCCTTTCACGTTGTTACGGTCGCTGACAATGCTATGTTAAAATTTTTAAGCTTCTGCTGTGTATTGTCCCCGAAGTCCTCTGTCTCGTCCGGCATTTCCCTCCTGGACTACCACATTCAAAACGTGGAGCCAATCTGAAGGGGTGAAGAAAGTGTAGGAGTTTATGAAGCGGAGATGAGAGGTAAGATATCCTGTAAAGGTTGTAGGAGAGCAGAATCGATTGATTCATGTCGGAGAGCAGGTTTCAGATCGGGTGAAACCGGTGAAGGTGAAATATTACTCGGGTTGTTGTCTTCCTTGAGTATAGTCGCAAGTTCATTGAGAAGCTTCTGGACAGAGGGCGTGTTGGTAACTTCTCAGTACGGCCAGTGCTTCGTGTCTGGTGATTCCATGTCCTGCTGGTGGGGCAGAACTGGAGGAGGCTCCTGCAGCCCATAATCTTGCTGTGGATGTTCCACTGCCGGCGTGTCCGCCACGGTGACCTCCGTAGATTCCACTGAGTCCTGAGTCTAGAAAGCAGTGTCCTTGGTGACGCCTATATCGTGTGCGTCCTTGAACTGCTGAAGTTTGTCCTTGAGAACGTGAAGTTGACAAAGCCGGATTTGTAGAAAAGTGTAGAGCACTCCGAAACGACTGCGTGTAGCGTGCTGTGTCTCCAGCCAAATAGGCAGTCCCTTGTCGAGGCGGGTGCGTGCCGAGCAGATGAGGAGGCGTTCCTCGGTGTTTTGGGGACCAGCAGCAGTAGAGTGGCGGCTAGGTGGGTGGCGCGCCCAGTGTTTGCGGCCTAACGAGCGCCGTCCGCTAATTAATGCTAATTAACGCCGCGCAGCAGGTGCCGGCGTGGCGCGTCCATTTCCACTTGGCCAGGAACACGCCCACCTGCAGAGCTGCGAGCCGCACCCCCCCTAATGGACGCCGGCCAAGGAGGCTCGCTGTCGTCCAGGCAACCGGTTTTCTGTTGTACCGGTTATTTTCGTCTCCAGTTCAACCCAACACAAAGCAGACCAAACTGACCGACTTTTCAAGGGGGTATGTACACGAAAATGCCCAAAATCGTGAAAAAAATTATACTGGCTCTTATTTACTACATGGTACTGAAATTTCAATTACCAAATATTACGATCCAATTCCTCTTCTAAATACGAAATAATAATAATAATAATAATTGGTCAAAAGTTTTTGATGCGTCGCGTTTAGCAGCTCTTAAATGGTGTAGGAAAGACTTTTTATATTCCAATCGATGGTGCACTTACTGTTTTTAATGGTGGCAGCTCTGACGGATGAAAGTCTTGCAGAGAATGGGCTTCAAGTCCAGAGTCTGCACTCGCGACATTTTGATGGGAATTGACTGTCGCCAGCCGCGGTGGCCGAGGTGACTAAGGCGCTCCAGTCACGGTCAGCACGGCCACTACGGTCGGGGGTTCGAATCCCCCCTCGGGCATGGATATTTGTGCCGTCCTAGTTCGTAAGTAGTTCATAAGTACTTTGTAAGTTTAGGGACTGATGACTCCGTTGTTAAGTCCCATAAGCTTAACAAACATTTGAACATTTGATTTGATATGGTTGTGTTGTTTGGTTGGGATAGGGGGACACAACTACTGAGGTCACCAGTATCTCGGTAGGGAGGGGAAGGACTGGAAATAAGAATGGAGGGGAGGGGGAAAGGAAATGCAGTCCAGAAAGTAAAGAAGGAAGGAAGACTGCATCAGCTCGGGGCCCCGTGCTAGCCATTCACGTACTCACGAAAGAACCGCGAGCCCCGGGGGGGGGGGGGGGGGTATTAAACGCTAATAAATTTAAATGATTCTGTGGGTTTCTTTATTTGAATGTTAAGATTAAACTGTAAAATTTACACGACAATTACTTAGAAACTTTCTTAGTAAGCGGTACCTATGTCCATCATTTCAAAAACTTAAAAGGTCCAAAAATTTTCAAACTATCAATTAAAATTACAAAAAATTGCAGAATATGCTTTGAACTACCATCAACCATTGAACATAATTTCACTTATGTAACTCACAAAGTGTGGGTTTTGTGACGGGTTATATTTGCACCTGTATTTTGTGTACGTCATCCCTTAAAGAGCCTTGTGTACGTATTTCATTGCTCGTATTTCCCAGTTGTAAACATACACACTGAACGAAGATCGAACAACTTTCCTGAAATAAGGAAGCAGAATCCTGTGCACAGAGAGTAATTTATTTCTCCGGTGTAGAAACCCTAGGAATTAATAGAGGAGAGGGTACTGAACAAAGACGGTCTGCAAGAGTGGCATCAGACGACAGTGTTGCACATTTCCTCCTAAAACATTGTACTGATTTTAACCAAATTTGCTGCACACATTCCTTACCGTGAGGTAACAATGCTGTCGGGATATTAACCACATGCGACACATGGTTCAAGAGATAAGAACTCATAAACAATGTAGTTACATGAAACTGCCACATAATGAGACGAGACTTTATTCACACACTGTTTGAAAATGACAGTAATTAGCGAATTGCAACCGACTTTAAACATAATTTCAAACTTTTATTGAACTATTTCTCTCTGAGAACCATCGCAAATTGTGAAAGGAAAAAAAAAGTTTCTTACTTAGTACTTTTTCACTGTTCATGGACTAAAACTACGGCATTTGGTATCAAGTTACAATTTATAATTCTACACTACAATTTGCAGTCGCAGGAAATTTTACAGACAGTATACACATATAGAGTTGAATGTACCTTAAAAATTGTACCACAGTACGACAGGTCGTTCATGAAATATAGGCATATAAACAGTAAAGTTCATAGAAAAGCGCTCTATCACGCACCACGTTTTAATATATTACTTCTTTATTACTAATTGTATTCGCAACAGATTTTACAGACAAACAGCACTTATTCAAATGAATATATACCTAAAAAATTATACAATTGTTCAACATATAATTCAATAAATATGATATGGTGTGCATTTTAAATGCCATTTGTATTTTAATTGATATCTTCCTTTGTTTGGATACTGAACGTATAATTTTTTTCTACATTATGCAAGACAGTCTTATTTCTTATATATTCTCAGATGAATGTAACATGCATTTAAAAAAAAAAAGGTGGTGCACAGAGAAAGGATAGGAGAAGTACTAACTCAAGGCAAGAATAAATCCGGCCGCAGTGGCCGAGCGGTCTGCGGCGTGCCAGTCACGGTGTCCATGGCCGCTGCTATCGGGGGTTCGAGTCCCTCCTCGGGCTTGGATGTTTGTGTCGTCTTTAGTATAAACTAGTTTATAAGTAGTTGGTAAGTTTAGGGACTGATGACCCCGTAGTTGAGACCCTTAAGCTGTACAAACATGAACATTTTTTTGAGGAAGAATAAATAAATAAATACCCGGGCAACGCCAGGATTATAGGCAGAATTCTATATAGAACATCCACGGTCTCCTTGTTAGTTCACACAGTTCCCAAACCTACCAGTATCTGGCTGTAGGCGACAATCGTGCACCACTCCCTCACTCCGTAAGGCTACAACCTGCGCTGATAGAAGCCGCCCACTTGCGACCAGGTAAGTAGCAAAGTTTGGTCGGGCGGACACGGGCAAGACGCCGCACAGTAAAATACGGCGCCGCCCGCCACGGGTGAGCGCCGGGCGTGTAGCGGCGCGGCCCCGGGCCCCTCCTGCATAAATTTACTCCACGCACCAGCCGAGCCGAGCCCGGCGAAAGAAATACGGCCGACCGCGCTGTCCGGCCGACAAATCTCAGCCTGAGCGATGCCCCTCTGCTCGTGACCCCCCACCCCCCCTCTACGTGCACTCAATTTTTCACTACCCGAAATATACGCACTGCCGACTTCACTTTCACATCGACACTCGGCTCAGAGCGGGCCAATGCACGTCTTGTAGCCACAATTCATTTGCCTTTGCGGCGAAAACGGTTCAAACCCACAGCCGGTTATTCAGATTTAGGTTCGCTACAAATTCCGGGTTCTACTAAAATCAAAAAGGCCGGTTTTGTTTTTCATGCTTTGTGTTCCGAACTTGTACACCTTTTCTAATGGTAGTGAACAAGATGAGACTGTAACTACACTATCGAAAAAGAAAAATGTATATACAGTGTGTCCCTACATCCCGTCGGAGGTTCGAGTCCTCTCTTGGGCATCAGTGTCTGTGTTGTCACAACAGAGGTGACTGAGGCGCTTCAGTCACGGTCTGCACGGCCACTACGGTCGGGGGTTCGAATCCCCCCTCGGGCATGGATATTTGTGCCGTCCTTAGTCTTAGTTAGTTCATAAGTAGTTTGTAAGTTTAGGGACTGATGACCCCGTAGTTAAGTCCCATAGACTATACAAACATTTGAACATTTGTTGTCACAAGGTTAGTTTAAGTAGTTCGTAAGCGTAGCGAGTGATAACCATGGAAGTCCCAACGATTTAAAAACCTTTGAACTTTTGAAGGGTATTTCCAAGGACGTTAGGATAAGGGGAGACGCCCTTAACGCCACAGAAGTGAAGCCACTGTCGCCATATTACGGAGCCAATAACATTTGTGGTGACGACTGTGTATACATTTTATTCTGAGTGAAAATTGGTATTTATCTAAAAAGAAAACAAACGTTGCTCGTTTGAAATTTCGAAGACCTTGTGGTACAAACTTTTGGTATGAATATTTAATGACATGGAACTTGTAGAAAGAATTTGCGATGTGTTCAACATAAAAAATTGTCTATTCAGGATTGAACTTAAGAAAATGATACATTTTGGTTCCGTCATTGTTGAAAAAAAAAATATTTTTCCATGTTTCCTGTGAAATACTACAGCTGGCATTTAAATCTCTTGAAAAGCTTTTGGGTATTATCCCGATATGTTTGTGATACTTATCGAATGAGATTTTGCGTTAATAAATCATAGTTCAGCTATCTGGAAGGTATGCATTTGTCCACAAAAGTATCCCACATCAAATATATACTCAGAAATGACTGCCATTGAAATGTATGAAAGTTAACAGGGCAAGAACCACACAGTGCTTTAATGTAAAACGTATTTCCTTGGCTCCGCAAGATGGTGGAATGGCCTCAATCGACAGCTAAGCTCCGCACTGTTTAAGGCAGCGCAGTAATTCTTTACCATCTATTTCACACCAATCCAGCTTGCTCTTCTGCTGTATTGTATGGAGTAAAATATGGCCGCAAATGGTCTGATACTATATGCTGTGAATATAGTGGACAGATGGGGGCCACTTCTCTATACGGCCTGGTTCTAGTTTCTGGAAAAACTATTTTTTTTCATAATTTATTCACTTGATATTCGCAGTTTATGCTAAGTTTCTTGCAATTTGCTGATATTCTTACGTTTGATAATGATATGAAAGATCAGCAAAAGTACTTAAGTTATTTGAATATAAGGTTTTCTATTTCTTGTAACTATGACTTGACCACTATATATGTGGTATATAATAGAAAAAGATTTAATTCTTTGCCTTTGAAAATACGGACATAATTGTGTTATGGTTCGGGGACGGTGAGGGTTGGGGGATTTTTAGTTAGAAGGGAGGTCGCGCATTCAAAAAGGTTTACAGAGTAACCGAACTCATATAGCGGTGAAGCAGCCGTGTCACGTGTTGTAACTGGCCGCTGATTGGTACGAGCCACGACGGCGACAGTGGCCGCCGCCGCCGCCGCAGGGAGCAGGCGAGACGGGAGACGGGAGCGGTGGCGGTGGCGGTGTCTTCTAATTAGGTGGCAACGCGCTGCCGCCTGACAGATGGGTTCCTCTGGGACTCGCCTGCGCAGCGTCCCGTCCCGCGGGCGACTGCTGGACACTGTCAGCGGCTTCCGCCCTGCCGCAGCCTCCTGAAGCGGCTAAATCAAGGCGACACTTCCAGACACAGCCGGGAAAGAGAGCTAAAACACAGCGCCACGATAAACCCAGGGACCCGAGTAATCGCGCAGTCACATCAAGTGCACCTTCTGTAATCTGCTTCAGCTTAAAACTCGGTGTAGCTCGGATATTTATTTAGTTTTAGTATCACAATGGTAGAGTGTCAGACTACAAACCCGAACTTCCTGGCAGATTAAAATTGTGTGCCGGAACCGGGACTAGAACCTGGGACCTTTGCCTTTCGCGGGAAAGCGCCCTACCGACTGAGCTACCCCGACACGACTCACGATGCCACCTCACCACTTTACTTCCGCCAGTACCTCGCCTTCTACTTTCCAAACTTCCGGCACACAATTTTAATCTGCCAGGAAGTTTCATATCAGCGCACTCTCCGCTGCAGAGTGAAAGTTTCATTATGGAAACATCCCTTAGGCTGTGGCTAAGCCATGTCTCCACCATATCCTTTCTTCCAGGAGTGCTTGTCTTGCAAGATTCGCAGGAGAACTTGTGTGAAGTTTGGAAAGTAGGAGGCGAGGTACTGGTAGAAGTAAAGTTGTGAGGCGGCATCGTGAGTATTGTCGGGAGAGTTTAGTCGGTAGAGAGCTTGCCCGCGAAAGGCAAAGGTCCCAGGTTTGAATCCCGGTTCCGACACACAATTTTAATCTCCCAAGAAGTTTCATATCACCGCACTTCGCTGCAGAGTGGAAGTTTCATTCTACAAATGCAAATGTTATGGGTTCGATCCCCGTCAGGTGCTAAGATTTTTGTCAGTCCACTCCTTTTACGTCTGGTAATAATGCTGATATGAAAAATATCGAGTAGCACCGTGTTTCGGAACCCACGAAGGTCTCGTCATAACTGGCTCGGTAAGTCAGGTCGGAGGAAGGCAACGGCATACCACTTCCAAACAGGACCATGTCTAGTAAAGCCCTGTGGTTTTCAAACCAATTTTCGGACTATTGACTGTTTTACATTTCTTTTTTTATTTGTATGGAGGATATTTCTTATCAAGACAAACAGCCGTAATTATAGGTTTTTATTTATTTAGGTGACAGATTTCCGTGTTGGCACCGTCTTCAGGACCCCACTCACGCTCTCAAATAATCATCCACTCGTGTGTGCATGATACATGGGAGCCACCGTGGAACCTGGTATTTGTATATCTTTGTGCAGATGGTCCATCCTCATATCAACCGACAAGTCGTTGAGTTGGGCAGAAGATGGTGTCAATGCAACACCGAAGCCTGTTCCCTACGTAAATAAAAAACAAATAATTGGCCTCATCTTGAAATGAGGGCATTCACAGCCAGATGTTGTCATTGAGACCTCTCTGACTGCAGTAAACTTAAATAATAATTTTAAAAAAGCACAATCGGATTCGCGTCTTTTAAAAGCACCATCAGGCGATATATATATATAGTGGCTAAACGATAGACGTTTTTTAATTTCATTTCAAAGCACCTGATGATACATCTATAACATGCAAAACCGATTGTGCTTTTTAAGCCGGCCGCGGTGGCCGAGGGGACTGAGGCGCTTCAGTCACGGTCTGCACGGCCACGGCCACTACGGTCGGGGGTTCGAATCCCCCCTCTGGCATGGATATTTGTGCCGTCCTAGTTCGTAAATAGTTCATAAGTAGTTTGTAAGTTTAGGGACTGATGACCCCGTAGTTAAGTCTCATAAGCTGTACAAACATTTGAACATTTAGATAAGAATTGCTGGTTTAAAGATATAAGATATACGTCAGTGAGAAATGTGCTGTTCGTACATCCGAGGACCTTATAGTTGATTATTTTATATGGTTGTTAGTACCGCTTGAGAAAAGCTTCTACAGTCGGAACTGTTTAGTTTTAGTTGCGCTGAAATACTTTTTACATTTTTATTTTTACTTACTTATTTATTTATTTACAAAAGCCTGTAGCTCGATCGCAGTCATGTTTTATCGTATAGTTCACAGCTATGATCGAACCACTGTGTCGTCTCCGTTCCTGTGCAAAGATCAGAGGAACTGTGCCAATCAAATGCCATTTCCACCAGTGGAACAATATACAGGACGGTGCTTTCTGTGGTATGCGCAAGGTACTGGGAGAGACGTGCAGTCTGCTGTACATATAATACACTGGTGGACCAATAGGAGATTTACTGCGGAATTTGGAGTGCTTGCATGAACTGTTGTGGGCTGGGGAAACGAGGGGTGACGGCGGGGAGGCTCTACAGCGAGGGGTGCGGGGGAAAACGGGAAGAGGAGACACCCTATGAGGTGCGAGTCACGATCCGAATTAGACGATGCAAATGGCGGCCGGCTGATAGCATCGCGGCGGGACGCGTGATGCGTGACGCACGCGGCCGGCCAGCAGCCACGAGCCGCCGCGTCACCGCAGCTGCGGGCGACACCGATTTGTCGCCACCAGTTTATCGGCGCTCCTATAAATTGGACGTGTGGAGCCACTTCCCGGCCAACTTTCTTGTCGGAATGTTGGTCCGGCTAGACCGTATGACATCCAACCCCCCGCCCCACTCCACCCGACAAACTGTACCGTATGTAGCACTACCCTACCAACTTCTTGCCTGAGATCGTCTGCTGTCTGCACAGCGAACACGCGAAAACAAAAACAGTACGATAAACAGACACCAGAACAGGGAGGCGCTGCAATCTCTGCGTGCAGTTGGTCGGAACGTGTACAGGGTGCTACGAATTTGATTGGTTGGCTGGTCGGTTGGTTGGTTGGAAGAGAAATCGGTGCCTTAAGAGGAGGGCGGACACGCGACTGGCGCCAGTGGTCAACGGCACGGGAATCTGTGCTGGCATCAGTCGCTGCACATCACCTTTACAGGAGGACGACATGTTTTAGGTTCGAAGCCCATATATACCCAGAACCTATGAAGACTACGTCCATTTTGATACGATGGTGGCGGATGCCACCAGCGGAGTAGCTGATGTTTCCAACGGCGTCCCCCAAAAGATACAGCTGGGATCAGATTGTGGCCTTCTCAGTGCTGGATGATTCTTCACGAGAATTAAAAGATTTCAGCGGTCACGCGGACATTCTCACACACGTGGACGTATTGTAAGGGCAGCAGTGGGCCGATTGTACTGCAGCGACAGGGTAGATTAAAGGTTTTGTGAGCCCAGAAGTGACAACACGAACTGTTGTCAACATATTACTAGCAGTGGGACTACGGGCTCGAACACTTACAGACCGTCTTTACTCACGCCACTGCCTCAATGTGCACTGCTCGAGCGGTGCCCTCAGACGATCACAACAGCGGGCCGTGGTATTCAGCAATGAAACAGCTTCTGCCTGCACGGACGATCATAATGGCTACTATGATGTGATGTTAAGTAGACTAATGTGCTGGGACATTAAATCATGAGGTCTGCCGTATTCATGGCATTTAACACTAGATAGGCTGTATTTCTGGCTACCTTCTGCTATAAGGCAGTACCACTGTGTGAAATCCTGTTAATATTTCAGAGGAGTAATGACGACAGTAGGTTCGAGGGGGAGTTGAAAAATAAGTTGCCCCTGTCAACTGTGGTCCGTGTTGCGTTTGAAAGGATAAAAAAAGATGGATTGAGGCATTAAAGATAAGACATATCTTTCTTTTTCTACATTATATCCACGTATACCGAAACATTTAAGATTCTACAGTCGGGGGTTCGAATCCCACTCGGGCATGGATATTTGTGCCGTCCTAGTTCGTAAGTAGTTCATCAGTAGTTTGTAAGTTTAGGGACTGATGACCTCGTAGTTAAGTCCCATAAGATTTACAAACATTTGAACATTTTTTTCACTATATAAAAAATAGACAAGTTAAAAACATGACAGCTTACAAAATACTCAAGCTGTCTATATTTTACTTAGTGACTAAGTGTAATGTTCCACTTGTCATTTTATACCCAAATTTTTAAAAAAAATGACCAGCTTGTAATTGTATGTGACCAGGTGATGGTGACACAGTTGAACGAAACCGGTCGTCAGTGAATAAATTATTAATGTGCGATCTTGGCATTTCATTTTGAAAACTATAAAACTGAGACATTTGTCAAACCGCTTTATAAGCTTCAAAAAGCCTTCCAGGAAAAATCAAGGCGTTGCATACGAAAGAAGCGTTGAACGGTTTGTTTGACGACAGCATTGCTTACAAAGCGCCTTTCGCCGAGAGTCTTCAAATGTTCAAATGTTTGTTAAGCTTAAGGGACTTAACTGCGGGGTCATCAGTCCCTAGCCGAGAGTCTTCTTCAAAGTTAGAACCAGATGGAAGTCACCTGGTGCGAGATCAGGACTGTATGGTGGTTGGTGTAGGTGCTTCCACACAAGAGTTGCAATATGGTTTTGCGTCGCCGTCGCAGAGTGTGGTTTCGCATTGCCATGCAACAACAGAACGTCAGATGTGAGAAGGCCAGACCGCTTTTTCTGAATAACCTCTTTCAATCTCGACAGTGTGCCACAGTACCGCACAGCATTGATAGTTGCATCCTCCAAAAAGTCCAGCAACAAAACTCTTTGGGCGTCCCAGAAAACGGTGAGTAGAACTTTACCTGCAGACGGAGTGCTTTAGAACTTGTTTCGGATCGGTGTTAACGGATGTTTCCACTCCATGGATGCGACCTTCGATTCGGGCATGTAATAGTTTACCGACATTTCATCCCCCATCACAATCCGAACCAGAAATTCATTGCCATAATCGTGGTCGATCTCTACCCAATGGTGTATGGCTGGTGCGCGTTCACCTCTTGTCTCGTCTTTCGCCCATAGCCGTTCAACGCTTCTTCCGTATGCAACGCCCTGATTTTTTTCCTGGTCGGGTTTTTGAAGCTTATAAAGCGGTTTGACAAATGACTCAATGTACTCGGAAATTATGTAGAAAAATAAATATACTGGGTGATCAAAAAGTCAGTATAAATTTGAAAACTTAATAAACCACGAAATAATGTAGATAGAGAGGTAAAAATTGTCACACATGCTTGGAATGCATGGGCTTTTATTAGAACAAAAACATCCCAAAAATGTCCGACATATGGCACTTCATCTGATCATAAAAGCAATAATTAGCATAACAAATTAAGACAAAGCAAAGATGATATTCTCTTTACATGAATGCTCAATATCTTCACCATCATACCTCAACAATACCTGTTGTAGAGGAATAATGTTGTGAACAGCAGTGTAAAGCATGTCCGGCGTTATGGTGAGGTATTGGTGTCGGATGTTGTCTTTCAGCATCCCTAGAGATGTTGGTCGATCACTATACACTTGCGACTTCAGGCATCCCCAAAGCCAATAATCGCATGGACTGAGGTCTGGGGTCCTGGGAGGCCAAGCATGACGAAAGTGGCGGCTGAGCACACGATCATCACCAAACGACGCGCGCAAGAGATCTTTCACGCGTCTAATAATACTTTGATTTATTTATTTTTTTTATTATTTTTTGTTCTAATAAAACCCCACGTCATTCCAAGCGTGTGTGTCAATTTTTACCTGTCTATCTACATTGTTTCGTGATTTATTAAGTTTTCAAATTTATACTGACTTTTTGATAACCCGGTATGTCTTATATTTAATGTCTCATTTATTCATTTTTTTTTTTTTTTTTTTCATATCTAACTCTGAACACAGTCGACAGGGAAAACTTATTTTCCAATTCCCTCTTGTATATAAAAATAAAATACATGAGGCTGTAATAAGCTAACAGTATCCTCACTATTTTTCAAGAACCCTTGTTGTGGAGGGTAGGTCAGAGGAGGAATGGAACTACTAGAAGGATAAGTCAAGGCTTATAAGTTACGGTATCAAAGTAAGGTAACGTCTTCCGCATGTAGCGGCAGTAAAATAATGAGGGAAGTGATTTATTGTGAGAAAATGGCAAACAGTCGTGATTATGGACTAGCCCGGAGCGCAGCGGAGGAGGGTAGGAAAGTGTGTCAGCCGCTACCGCCCGCGGAGCCGCGGTCAGCGGGCACCTGGGAATTAGCCGATACCATCGCCGCCTCTATTTGGTAACTCACGAACGTGAAAGCGCCGCGCCGCCCACGAAATGCGCGCCGCCTGGGAAGGAGCGGACGGGCCGGCCACACACGGCACGGCGCGGCCGAGCGAGGCCGGGCGCGCTGACCAGCTGCCCAGCTGCCCTTTACCCAGCGCTCCCACACCCACACGCGAGGCGCTACTCTGGCCGCAGAGGGCCTTTACACATACAGGCCATTCAAAAAAAGTGCCCAACAGTAAAGTCAAATTAAGCTGAACGATTTCATGCATGTTATATGCAGGGTCGTATATAAGACGACAGCATATATAAAGAAAAAATCGCACTGACGTGTTTTACGTCCCACTATAGATTTGTAATTTTATAAGTTTTTGCAAACATTTTGGACCAAAAAATAATCTAAATAATAAAAAATTAATTAATAAGACTGTCTGAAACCCTCTTAGGGGGAAAAAATAGGCAGTGGCCAGTTCCGAACCACTGACCTTCAGCGTCACAGTCCAACGCATTACCCAGTACGCTACGACTAACAATTTGACGTAGCAATTTTTAATCTCATACTATTGATAGCCGTTGGTAACTGATGCTAATATGGCATTTGTAGACACGAGATTATCATTTATCGTACCAAGAACGACGTGTTTTTGTTAATTTTTCAATGCGACATTGCTTTGAAATGACAACGTGTACGTTACAATAAAAAAAATTATCAAATACGCAACGCAAGGTGGCGTATGCCAGAGAGAGTTCTGGGCGAGGAATGTCACGTGACATCTACGAACGGCTGATTTTCGTTAATTCGGTGGAGGATGTCAAAACTCCGTTATTTTTGCAAATATCTCTCAAACGATACGAGACACGAAAAAACTTAAGAGAACAAAGTTGTAGAGAATTTTCTCCTCTAAAAATTCGTTTATTCAATTTTCGCGTCAGATGAACGGTTTATTTGCAATTAAAATTACATTACAAACGATTTTTTGTTTTACTAATGTATTTCTTGTCCGAAATATTTCAAAAAGCGACGTTCTGGTATCTGGTAGCCAATAATTATATCTGTAAAATTTGGTGCCGATCGGTTGATCGGTTCGACCTAAAAAGTGGGAACAAGTTACAGATAGACAGAAATCGTCAAATCGCCGTTATTTTTGCAAACATCCCTGCAACGATGCAAGATATGAAAAAAGAAATAATAGAGCAAAGTTGTATAGAATTTTCCCCTCTACTAATTAGGTTATTCAATTTTCGTGTCAGATGAACGGATAAGCTGTTATTTTCATTTAAATTTCGAGCTGTCAAAAGACGATCGCAAAGGCCTACTTTTAGTGTTATTACTGTAACCTAAAGTGGGACAAAAAGCTATATTTTTATGATTTAATGTCAACAATAAAACACTCCATTTGAGTAAAGTGAAAGGGGCCTCAGCGCAAATTATTCTATGAATATGAGTAGCGAAACTGATACAAAACATCATGAGGTGTCTACTTAAAATTACTTATCATTACATTAATGTTATTCCCCTTCAAAGGAAAAAAATGCTATATTCGTCACTGGTTTAATTTATATTTTGGTAAGCAAATTGTAGAAAATTTGCAAGTGTTCCAGCATGTAAAGCACGTCAATTTCCACAATGTAAAAACTTATACCGGTTGCTCTCAGTGTTTTGACCACTGTTAAAATGGTGTGTTATAGAAATTGAAGCTCGCAGTGCGCACGTGCCGCAGCTCGCCTGTGGAGTCTGCTCCAGTGGCCACGTGCGACGCGATGCTCCGTGACGTCACGAGACGCCGCTTTCGGCGACCGTCTGTAGGTGCGTTTAGCGACGGCCCAAAGCGAGCGCGCCCAAGATTTAAGGCGAGAAGCTAGAGACAATAGCGTCCGGCGTGACAACGGCGGCCCGATGGCACAATGGGCCAGATTAATGCCGAGTCGCCGGCACATAATGCGTATTGTTCATTGTTTACTTATATAGCTGGCCCCCGGCATAAATAAGTCCCGCTGATGAGCGGGCCGAGGGCAGCCGGGGTGTCTGAGGCGGCGAGGTGCCGCCAGCGGAGGCCCTTCTGGCGCCAGGGCTAATTTACCGTCCGGGGCGGTGGGGAAGGAAGAGGGTGCTCACGAACCTCATGGGGGGACACCCTATTCGTAGGGTAACTCTGCAGCTCTCAGTATAAGCGAGTCGCAACTAAAATTTCACATTACCAGACCTTAGCCAAGTTTCTCTCTACAGCATTATGCGACCCTGTGAGTAAGAAAGAAAGATCTGGCTGTGTCTCTTGCATAGTCATCTGGACCTTATGGTATGGAACTCATCTCACGTAAGGAGTGCTGCTAATTAACTCAGCACCCAGCGGTCTAAGGCGCTTCGCTGTGGAACGGGCGGTAGCTCGCCGTCGGACGTTAGAGTCCTCCTTGGGGCAAAGGTGTGTGTGTGTTTGTCTTTAGGTTAGTTTACCTTAGGTTAAGTAGTTTTTAAGCTACTGACTGATGACCACGCAGTTTGGTCTGATAGATTTACAAACAACAAACAATTAACACAGCGAGCTTGAATCATGCCGGCCGCGGAGGACGAGGGGACTGAGGCGCTCCAGTAACGGTCTGCACGGCCACTACGGTCGGGGGTTGCAGTCCCCCCTCGGACATGGATATTTGTGCCGTCCTCAGTCTTAGTTAATTCATAAGTAGTTTGTAAGTTTAGGGACTGATGACCCCGTAGTTAAGTCCCATAAGCTACACCAACATTAGAACATTTTTGAGCATAAAACATAAATTTCTCCAATAAATAAACCCCGAGTGCTGCACTGTCAGGATATATGTAGTTTACTGCCTTGTAATCCACAACAACGGATTTAATCCAAGTCTACAACTAGTTTAGAGTGGCACTGTTATTTTGGGTTGGGGTTTTTCCCAAAAATCCGAGCGTAAGCTCCGTCTCTAATGACCACGCTGCCGATGGGACCTTAAACCCTAAGATACCTTCCTTCCCTCCTCCCAAACACGAACTGATAGTTCCAGATGAACAATCGTGATTAAATATCGGCCACTGTGATAACTGGCTACCATCGAAATCTTCACAGATCGAAGGTTTAAGATTTCGATGGTACTTGGTTATCACAGTGGCCCCTACTCTGCATCTATATAAATACTCCGCTAATCACATTTAAGTGCATTTTCTGAGCACATTTTAGAAGAATGCCCTGTTACAGATCAACTGATTTCTTAGCTGCAACACAGGAGACATTCAGTGCCTGGATGTCAATTTTTAACAAAATAATATTTTAGGTGTATTAGAATAACAATGTATGCCATACGATAAATAAAATAAATAAAGTATGAGAGAAGTGTTTTATACATTTGCGTAGAAACCGCAACCGTTGAACCATCTAGAACCTAAATAAAGATATATAAGGAGCCTCTTAACGTATGGATAATTTGTATTGTTCAATTGTACAGTGAGTCATACGGATGTTGTAGTACAAATTAAAGAAATAAAACAGTGCAGGTTTATACAATTAGCGGTAGACAACGCTGTTGTCGAATTTGTACCACCTTACCCTATAACAAAAAAAAAAAAAAAAAAAAAAGTAGTTGGCTCCCAGTTCCTTCGTTTCTGGTACACCTCATTAACCCTTTCCCTACCATTGTAAAAAAACACCCGAAGATTGGTGTGAACACCACAGTGCTTTACCAGGCATGATCCTGTTTGGGGGTGGTATGCCGTTGCCTTCCTCCGACCTTGGAACTGACTAACCCCGCCAGTTATAGGGGGACCTACAGTTTAACGTGGGTTCCGAACCACGGTGCTACTCGATATTTTTCACATCAGCAACACTGCCAGAGGTGAAAGAAGTTGAAACTGACAGATAAAAATCCTAAAACCTGGCGGGGATCGAACCCACGACCTTAGGACTCGTACACTGGTACTCTGCCACTGTGCTACCAATAACACCAGTAATACTGATAATCGCACCGCCTAATTCGTTATTTATGTACTGAACCGAAACGACGGAACTGTAGTTTTGGTCGAGCGCAAATGTACGCGTCTGTGATTCAGCATACCCGACATATATAGCGCGCGTTCAGAACGCTCAGTGTAAGCGGCTTACAGGAGCAGCGTGGTGCTGCTGAAGCCCAGCAGAGCTGAGCGGCAGTGCGGTGTCTGGTCTGGAACGGGTCGCCTGTCGCTTGCAGCCTCACACCTCACTTCACTTCACGACCGCTGCCTGCGGGGCTGCAGACCGCTCCGCCCAGCCGTGAAGCCCTCACCGTACACCTTGCAGCTGCCTCGCTGCACGTTGGTCTTCTGCTACTACCCAATACCGGGGCTTCAACACAGAATAACCCAATACGTACACACGGTAATTACCTCAAGTCTCATTAAGTACCTTCAATGGCACGAATAATTAACAGAATAATCTGAACACGGGAGTAAATACTCACACTACGACTTATCTTAGAAGATAGGCTAAGGAAGGGCAAACCTACGTCTTTGGCGTTTGTAGATTTGGAGAAAGCTTTTGACAATGTCGACTGGAATACACTCTTCCAAAGTCTGAAGGTAGCCGGGAGCGAAGAATTATATTCAACCTATACAAAAACCAGACAGCGGTTATTAGAGTCGAAGGGCGAGAAAGGCATGCAGAGATTGGGAAGGGAGTAAGACAGGGTTGTAGCCATTCCCCAATGTTGTTCAATCTGTACATTGAGCAAGCAGGGAAGGAATGGAAGGAGAAATTTGGAGAGGGAATTAAAGTTGAGGGAGAAGAAATAAAAACTTTGCCGTTTGCCGATGAAATAGTAATTTTGTCAGATACTGCAAAGGATCTGGAAGAGCAACTGAATAGAATGGACAGGTCTTGAAACGAAGATATAAGATAAACATTAACAAGAGTAAAACGATGGTAATGGAATGTAATGTCAGAAAATCAGACAATGCTGAAGGAATTAGATTAGGTAATGAGACAATAAATGTGGTAGATGAGTTTTGTTATTTGGGTAGCAAGATAACTTCTGATGGCCGAAGTAAAGAAGATATAAAATGCAGAATGGCTATGGGAAGAAAAGCGTTTTTAAAGAAGCGAAACTTATTAACATCCAATATTAATTTAAATGTTAGGAAGTCCTTTCTGAAAGCATTTGTCTGGAGTGTAGCATTGAATGGCAGTTTATTTATTCGTGTCAAAAGCATCTTGTGCAAAACATAACATGAAACACAAAAACAAAAATGAAGATCATTGAATATAAATAGAAATTGGCCATTAATAGTACACATATAATAGTATGGCAGTGAAACGAGGACGATAAGGAGTTAAGACAAAAAGATGATAGAAGCTTTTGAAATGTGGTGCTACAGACGAATGATGAAGATTAGATTGGTAGTTCACGTGACTAATGACAATGTGCTTAACCGAATTGAGGAGAAAAGGAGTTTCTGGCATATCTTAACTACGAGAAGGGATAGATTGGCAGGACACATTTTGAGACATCAAGGAATTGTCAACTTAGCATTAAAAGGAAGTGTGTGGGGTAAAAATCGTAGAGGGAGTCCGAGGGACGAATACAGCAAACAGATTCAAAAGGATGTAATGTGGGTTGCCAAACGTATTCTCAGATGAAGAGACTTGAACAGGACACGGTAGCATGGAGAGCTGCATCGAACCAGTCTGCGGACTGAAGACCACAAGAATAACAACAACTATGATATCCTTGCTACAGACATCAAAAGGCTCAACAGGTTCCGAATGTCGCCGCGTCATGCTCCACCGAAGGTGTCAACGCGACAAGGATGGGGACGTGGTCAGCGCCCTATACTTCTTGTACATTCCTAGTTTCGTCGGCTATTATACCCAGTTACTCAGCAACCTTAATTTCGATTCTATTTTCCTCCAAGCAGGCTTGAAGCATGCGTTGGAGGATTTGATTCTCGATCGTTTCTCAGGTGTCTTTGAAAGTTGTTGCTATTTCCAATAGCGATTTTAATACTGAATCTAATTATGCACCAAAAATTAATCAGGGCGCTGAAAACGGCAGGATTGGAAGATGATTCAGTCTCAACGTGTCAAGTTCCAGAGAATCACAGAAATGAATACAGTTGATTAGTAGGTTCAGTATGTACCTGTTAACGGTAACCTTTTGGTTGTGTGAAGCTACTGACCTTCTGTATCCTCTAATTTAGCGCTTAGATTCACATTACCTAGATTTACTAGATTCAAAACATTATCCACATCGACCGAAGAAAATTCCTTTTTCCAATTTTTTCCATGAAGGTGTTGAATGTCACAGACTCCTTGTTTAGCCCATGAAAGTCTCTTCCAAATAATAAACATGGAAAACAAAATAAGGCGTTCCTTACATTGCAGCCACGCTTGTTGTAAAGTTCGGAGTTTAATTTTCTACTGAATTCGCGAACTGTAGGTTAAATCGTTAAACTGCGAAAAGGTCTAGCTAGCCCCTTTATTCCCAATTTCTCTTCAAACCTGCATAAACTGCAGGGTTCAGACAGCAAGGAGTTTACCTGATTCATTATTTCAAATATTCATTTGTTATCCGAGCCTCAAAATTCACTATAACATACACAATGGACACAAGTGAGGTAATTCGCACACAGTTACACGAGAACTGGTGAGTGTTACCGCTTGTCCGAAGGACCGACAAATCCGGTTACCTCATTTTTCGCACATTTTCTTTTCTTTTTAATACCATTAGAAAATGAAAGAAAACCTTTGGAACGTAATGACATCAGTATCAAACAAAGAAAGCTGCGTGCACTCGGCATGGAAATTGAATCAAAATATGCAGTATACTGGGAATAGGTAAAGTTTGAGACGTATTTGAAAGAAAAACGTACAGAAGAAAAAAAAAGCTACAGTAGTGGGTAGAGGCCCACTTCTTGCAAGAAACTAAAAATCAGTCGTCTAAAAAGGGGTGCTCCAGAAGCAACAAGCCTCTGCTACTCTCGCCTGTCGTCTCACTGGCTATGAAATAAATGTTGGCGAGTCTCTGACTCGTAAGGTATTGTTCACTAGTCTGTACCACAGACTGCAGACCTCTGACAACAGGACTGCGTTAAAAATATTGGCTGACACTTGTCTCCACTCTATCTCAGGGTACCGGGTCTCCACTTTATGGACTTTTGGTCGCTCTCGGAGCTTGACATACAATAAGCGTGTTGTTCGGCGCAGGTGTCTCATGGCCCAGAGGATGTAGCTTCGTATCAGATAATAGTTCCGAATGTGAGACATCTTAAATTGGATGTGGACGATCGATACTGGAGCCTCTCCGGAATGTACTCGGTACGTGGCCAAAATGGCTGCTGTCAGGCTTTGAGGGAAGGTAGCCTGCAGTGTTTTGGAAGAGTTCAGACTCTGTTCCTGCAGCTGACAAGGTGCCTCGTGAGGGATGTGAATACACTCAAGGCTTGTATAAGAGAACACTGTTCCTCACACCGCCCCACACACCCCTTGAGACACCTTATTCTGCGTTTTGCAGGCCAGTTGCAAATCCAGTGACCAACCTCAGACCACTCGGGAGCGGTCGGCGCCTAATATCCTGGGCCTTTTAAAAGAGATAAGTAGACCGCTACTTCTCCACATGTATAGAAAGTTTAACAGCTTAAAAAATTATTCATGAGGGTAACACAAACCTGAAAACCTATACACGGGCCGCCCCTGCTAGGTGTTACATTTTAGATGGTCGGTGGTGAACATAAATACTGCCTCTACTAGTGGTAGCGGTGCCGCGTCAAATGAGTGCCTGCAACCAACTCCAGTGAAGGAGAAGGCCATGGCACTCTCATGTCACATCACACAGAGTAGGCCACGGCGAAGCTAACTGGCTGGCCTCTAGGAGCCAGTGCACACTGCCCCAAGAACCAGCCAGACATCTCCACATTCACAGCCTACCCTAACGCTGTGTTTATAACCAACACCAGCGAAGGAGAAGGCCGCGGCGCTCTCGTGTCACGACAAGCAGATTCGGCCACTGTCCTGAAGCTAACTGGCTGGCCTTTAGAGGCCAGTGCACTCTGCCGCCCAAGATCCAGCCAACCACCTCCACATTCACAGCCTACCCTAAGGCTGTGTTTATGAATAACACCAGTGAAGAAGAAGGCCGAAGGCCGCAGTGCTCTCGGGTCACATCACACGGAGTTGGCCAAGGTTGCAAAGCTAACTGGCTGGCCTCTAGGAGCCAATGCGCTCTGCCCCAAGAACCAGCCAGCCATCTCCATGATCACAGCCTACCCTAAGGCTGTGTTCAAAGCCCGCAGTTCCTCCATGGCCGAGAAACTGCAGTGATTTTGTGGAGGCTCCTGTTGTCACTCACACAGCAGGCGGTTCAGCTGCAGTGACCTTGAGGACCCTTTTCCCACCTGCAGGCCAGACAATGGCCGCACTGACGTACGGTGCACGATTCCACCGCACGCACTGAACAGCCCCGTAAGCTGTCGTGTACACAAACGCAGCTGTGGCACCACACCACTGTGAAGGTTTGGAAGTGCACTGCCAAACTGCCATTATTCCTCCACTGCGGAGGAACTGCTGTGATTTTGTGGAGGCTTCACTTGTCACTCACGCAGCAGGCGGCAGTTCCCCTGTTCCCACCTGGAACACTGACATATGATGGTCAGTTTCGTCGCGCGCACCGAACAATCCCATAAGCCGCCGTGTAAGCAAACGCTGCTGTGGGACCGCAAAACCGCGGAGATTTGGAAGTGCACCTGCTGATATTTTGACATCGCAGCGGACGTGCGAGGGGGCGCCGCTACAGCCGTGCCTATATAAAGGTCCCAAGCTCCATTATGAGAAACAGCCCAGTGCCAAACCGCCGCGATTCCTCCGCCACGGAGGAACCGCGGGCTATAATCGCAGCCTAAGTGGCGTGACACAGGAGTGCCGCAGCCTTCTCCTTGGATGGTGCCCCTGGAACCAGTTCCGCAGCTCCTGCACGCACTTCAAAGCGACTGGGGCGCCGTTTTGAGAGGATGACAAATGTTTTGTCAGGCGCGCTTACCTTGCCAATCTATATCCAGTGGGCGAGACCCGCCCGGCGCGGGCCTTTCAATACGGAGTGACGGGCAGACAGAGCGCGCGGGTGGCGCCGTGATGGATGGGGGCGGCGCATCTGTCGCGGCCAGCCGATTGCCGTCAGCGGCTGACGACGCTCTTGGCGCGTCCTCCTTTTTATTTCTGAGCGGCGGCAATCTCTTAGGAGGCGAGAGCAGGCGCCGGCGCCGCTCAAAGGGGCTCATTAATCACTGCGCCGGCGCCGCCTCCGGGGGCGGCCGGGGGCTGGCGGCAGGGGGCGGCGCTGGGCTATTCCTGAGCGGGCAGCCACCTAGGCCCCACAATCTAAGTCGCGTTCCACAAACGACCGGCGCCATATGGCTCCGGCACAGTAGATCCGCCTGTCGCCGAGAAAAACTATCGTCCAAAATTAAAGCACAAACCCAAGTATTCACTGGTTCCGTTTCTTTCCCACAAAACAGTATACACAGGTGGTTATGGGCATAGGGAAAGTCATGGCCCCTGGGAACTTGGCCCACGTGTGATGGCATGAACGCCAGCCACTTTTTAAAATGACTCTCTATTGTGGGATTGAGTTGGGGTGTTTGGTTGGGATAGGGGGGATAAGCTGCTAAGGTTATCAGCCCCCCAGTGGGGAGGGGTACGAGGGAGGATAGGAAAGGAGGAGAGGGTGGAAAGGAAATGCAGTCCGCGAAGTGAACAAGGAAGGAAGACTGCATTAGCTCGGAGCCTCGTGCTTGCCATGCACGAACTCCAAATGTTCAAATGTTTGTAGAGCTTATGGGACTTAACTACGGGCTCATTAGTCCGTAACTTACAAACTACTTATGAACTAGCTAATACTAAAGACGGCACAAATATCCATGCCCGAGGGGGGATTCGAACCCCCGACCGTAGTGGCCGTGCAGACCGTGACTGAAGCGCCTCAGTCTCCTCGGCTACTGCGGCCGGCTGAGAGTAATTGCAATTTGTCACATTTCTTTTCTCTCCTCCACCAGATATTGTATCCATGTTTTACGTCCTTTTTCAACCTCGAACTATACAGACAACAGAACCGAGTATCTTCACCTTTCTCTTTGGCTTTGTTCCCGCACATGCAGGGTCGGCTTGTTAATTCGGATTTGGCGTTAATATTTACGGGGTGGCCGGATGCTCATCCTGTCGCCACCCCATTCCCCCCAGACGAAAATGTGTACCCCAAGTGCCTGCGTATAGTGTTATATGTGTGAAAGTGTTACGAAATGTTTGTGAATCCTGTAAATGAGGCTGGACGTGGGTACCCACCCGATATTCACATATGGGGAAGTGGAAAACCGCCTAAAAACCACGTCCAGGCTAGTCGGCACTCCGACACCGTTCGTTAATCCGTCGGGCAGATTCGAACCGGGGCCGGTATGCCTCTGTGTCTCGGAAAGTGGTGCATTAGTCCACACGGCTAACCGTGCGGGTCACAACAGAGGAACCCCCCCCCCCCCCCAATCAACCGTCCTCCCATTCCCAGGAGACTCACAGTTCTCTCGTGAGTACGTCTTTAGTATAAGGTAGTTCATAAGTAGTTTGTAAGTTTAGGGACTGATGACCCCGTAGTTAAGTCCCATAGACTCTACAAACATTTTTGAAATTACTCTCAACCTTGTTAAACGGAGGATTGAATCAGTAGCACAAAAGATTATTGGAAATAAGATGGCGGATATAACAGTTAATGTTGTGACAACAAGTGTGAAATATCATTAAAAATCGGATCTTCTGAAATTTATTAAATACTGAATGACTTGTTACATGGTAACTTCTAAACGTAGGAAAAGGTTTGGCTATGTTAAGCTTCATGTAACAGTGGGTCAACTGACCGTACCAAAGTTTGATCATCCCAAGAAACACAACTATTCTGGTTATTTTTTTCTGTATCTTTACACGTTTGTTTTATATAAGCAAACGAAACTTACTTTGTGGACATAACTCGTATATAATTTAGGCAGAGAGAGCGAATGTCCTGAAGCACACCAGGTCGAACTCTTACGGAATTTGACGAAACTCCGCGATTACTGGGTCATAAGTAGTGCGTCATAAGCTAAGAATGTGCGTCTGACTGGAGGCGAGCTTAGGTAACCGTGAAGCGACGGCAGCAGCTGTGTCCCAACGACGTAATGGTCAGCCTAAAGCCAGCGTGTTCGCTCAAGAGGGCTAGTAGCCATTCCCTGTGATTAAAAAACTGAGCCAAGAATTCCACGATCAACAATGAACAAACACGACCCCACGCCCACAAACGACTTAAAAAAAAGAGCCACAAGAGAAAAATGTAAGCGGTATGGCCCCGGTTCGAAATCCTACTTGGCACCTTCACCACTGATTTAATCCACTGGCAGCTAACGTAAATTTCTTAATGTTCTGAACAAAAAAATAACGTGCCAGATGGTCCATTTGAGACTTCGCAGGGCAGCGGAGCGGGGAATTCCGTGTTGTGTGACGTCACGAGCGGCGTGCGCACGTGCTGGCAGGCGGCTTTCGGCAGGGCAGCGGCACTGACAAACGGCCGGCAGTTCATCTGGCCCGCGGGCGCCGACAACGCCTCCTGGCAGCCAGTGTCGCGAACACCACGAATAAACGCCGGCCCTCGCCTCGCACCTGCCGCGGCGCGCAAATACCTCAGCCGCACGTAGCTGCTGTCTCTGAAATACCGCACCGCCACTCCTAACTATTACTCTGCCGGCCGCCGCGCTCAGATGCCGCTCGGACACGCCGTTACCACAGGCGGCAGGCTCTTGGCAGCTGTTCCATTTTATTACAGTCAGCTTGTACTTTCAAATGGATTGCGGGTGCAGTACTCATTCAGGGACGACGTCGGGCCGCGGTGGAGTAGCCGAGCGGTCTAAAGCGTCTCGCTGCGGAGCGCGCCGTTGCTCACCGTGAAGGTTCGAGTCCTCCCTGGGGGATGGGTGTATGTGTTTGTCCTTAGGTTAGTTTATCTAGGTTTAAGTAGTTTGTAAGCTACGGACTGATGACCACGCAATTTGGTCCGATAGATTTACAAACAGTTGAACATTTGACGACGACGACGCTAAGAGATACAGTAGCGGCGACTGTCATCATATAAGAGACTCCTTTTAATCGCCTCTTAAGACTGACAAGGAAAACCTCGGGTATATTCAAGCTACCGCAGTGCAGAAACTACAACAATAAACGCTTCGTTCCCTGTATGCAGATACAGGAATACCACTGAGCTCCGTAAGTTTGGAAACGCCATGTTGCGTATTACAACAGAGCAAGATAGAAGTGTTTTGCGTGATTTATTGGTTAGAATACGGAGTAGCAAGCTCAAATAACGGTTAATAATGACACAGTATTGTACACTTAATTCTTGTACATATACATACATATTGAAACATAACTGTCTTGCTGCGTTTTATGTTCAAAGTGTCCAAATGTTTGTAGAGCTTATGGGACTTAACTACGGGGTCAGCAGCCCCTAAACTTACAAACTACTTATGAACTACCTAATACTAAGGACGGCACAAATATGCATGCGCGAGGGGGGATTCGAACCCCCGACCGTAGTGGCCGTGCAGACCGTGACTGGCGCGCCTCAGTCCCCTCGGCCACCGCGGCCGGCGCTGCGTTTTATGCAAACCGACGTTACCTGTCCAAGCAGTTCTACTAAACACGCCAAGTGACGTGAGTACATCACAGGGCTATTCAAAATGTTCAAATGTTTGTTACGCTTATGGGACTTAACTACGGGGTCATCAGTCCCTAAACTTACAAACTACTTATGAACTACTTACGAACTAGGACGGCACAAATATCCATGCCCGAGGGGGGATTCGAACCCCCGACCGTAGTGGCCGTGCTGACCATGACTGGAGCGCCTCAGTCACCTCGGCCACCTCGGCCGGCTCACAGGGGTATGTACGGGTACGTTCTTTACAGTTCTGTTCACTTGTGAATGCCTTTTCAAAATGAATTCATTGCAAGGTTGGCCTTCTATATTAATCACCATAAATATTGTGATTCTTCAGTTTTTCCCGGCGTATTTGATAATCAAAATACCCACGGGTGTACTGCCCCGTACGGGCCCGTACGGGCCCGTTGGACACTATAGACCGGCAGTACACCCGTGGATATTTTGATTATAATAAATTTTATAACTCTTCCCACGCACGATTTCTGATTTCCGTTTTTATTTTGTTCATGCTCGCAGTCAGGTTTGTGCAGAGGAATACTGGCGGTGTTTCCTATAATTAAATCCATAATAGGCAATTTTTCAGCCAGTAACATAAATGATCTATATCAGCTCTTTAAATATCATTCAATTGAATCTACGGTTCAACACCTTCTTATACGAGGCCCATTTTAGTAACAGATTATTTAAAGTCATAGATCTGACAGAATTAATTAGAACATGTATTTACGTGATTTTTTATTACTATTGTTTTATTTCTTTGCTGTGTCCATTTTCAGTTTCACTGCGACTAGAAGTTAGTTCCCTTTTCTTTCTCAAAACAATTTTTTTCGTCGTTACTTCAAATGAACAAAAATACACAGCCCGCTTTAGTGTTACAAGAACAAAAGATCATTTAAGAGATCCAGAAGCTGCGAGAAAAGCGGTATATTGTTACGGCTTGATCAAATTTAAACGGTTGTGTCTTTAACCTCTATTGTTTGTTTGTGTGGTAGAATGTTATCGCATGTTTGCGAATCCTATTTTAAATCTCTTCCCTTTCTTCGATCTCTAGCAGCATAATGCGACAAAAGCGACTGTAACTTAAACTCTGCAGTGTAGCACCATATTCAAAATGCTTCTATCATCTTTCTGGTTGATCTCAATATCGTCCACTGCTACCATGCTAAGTCCACACAAATGCTTTCAAAAAAAATTTTTTACATTTAAATTAATTTCGTATGTCAACAAATTTCGCTTCTTCGGAAATGCTTTTCTTCCCATCACCATTATGCATTTCATATCTTCTTTACTGTGACCATCGTACGTCATTTTACAGTCGAAGTAACGAAACTCATGTACTACCTTTAGTGTTTCGTTACCTAATTTCATTTCTTCAGCGTCGCCTGATTTTCTTAGACTACATTCATTAACCTTGTCTCGTTCTTGTTAATTTATACTGTCCTTTAGACACCTTTCGGGTCAACTGGTCTTCCACCTCCTCTGCTGTCTCTGACATAATTACAATGCCATCGGCAAACCGCAAAGTTTCCATTTCTTCTTCTGGAACTGTAATTTCTACTTACATTCCTTCACAGCTTGTTCAATATACAGATTGAATAACATTAGGAACGGCTAAAACTTTGTCTTACTCCCTTCCGAACAACTGATCTTCCAAACAAATCTTCCCCGAGGTCGGATTCTTCCAGTTTCTCCCTTCGTCTATAAGTAATTCGTGTTACTTTTTTGCAACCATGACTTATTAAACTGATAGTACTGTAATTTTCACACTTGTCTGCAATACTTACTACAAAAGCAAATATTAATTTCTTCTTTAACAGAAAATGGAAAAATAAACGCCAGAGTATGTCAGTGTGTGCAACTTCGTTTTACAGTTTGCGTCTGAGATTGCAAGTTATCATCATATTTATGTTTGTAAACAATTTACTTCCTAATCAGAGCGTGTTAAACACTTAAAGAAATGTAAGGTTTAAAGAGTATTTAGCTACTTTTTTTCCTTCAGCAAACATCATAGAAATGTCGCCTGAAGTACTTTATCTAAAGACCTTTCCGTTTTCTAGTTTCACTTCGAAACAACATCCTATGGATGAATTTAACTTACACAACTGCGTTGCGTAAGCTACACGCGTAATATTCTCCGACCCCAATAAAATCGTCATCATGAAGAAACACAAAGAAACTGGCGACAACAGGCAGAGATTTTAAAATAGCGTGTCATTCCGCGGGAGAAGACAGAAGACGTTTACGAAAGCTTTCGGTGGCAGCGTGTCTTCTGGGAGGATGACAGCCAAACGACGAAGCTATAAGCGTTTCTGCCCGGCCATTACTTAAACGGTTCCGTAATGGGAGCCCCGCCAGGGGGTATTTTCGAAGGTGTATAAATATTCTGGCTCATCATCTCCTAACTACCGGCTCGGAACGCGACGCACAACGGCAACACCGTGTTTCTCGCGTCTTTTGTCATCACTGTGGCCGTCACGTCGAAGAAACCGCGCTAAGCACATTTTAAACTGCTCGAGACTAGTAATTCATACGCACACTTACAGGTTAGCATTTAAGACTCCTAGATCTGATCGTTCACGATAATCTGTGTCCGTAATTAACGGTTTATGCATTTTAGTTTCCAATACACAATATCTTACAAGAATACGTGCATATTGCAGACTCTGTCAACCAGCGACAAAGTCTCTGTTTGGCAAGGCTACAAAATACTATGTTAATAACTGGCGATGCGCACCGTACCTCGACTCAACGACCCCATTCAAAGAAGATGCAATGAATCTGTTACGAAAAACGGCTGTTTTAAATGAATGCAGGTATGGTGTCTCGAGCAGTTAAAGAAACCATTATTCAAGAAAATTATACTTGGCGTTATCACAGGTAGCTGTACAATAATTTTCTAGACAAGTCTCTACTACATTCGACTAGATTAAATTAACTGTTCATTTCTGTTCATTTCATAGATCCGTATTGAGGATATCCTCGTGGAATATGTCAATATTTTTATTTTATTTTTTCTTACAGTCTGAAGTAATAGTACTAATAGTATGATTATATGCAATATATAATTTGATACCATTAAAAAATACGTCAATGTAGTAGGAGTTGGCCACTAGTAAGTTTTTAGGCTCCTCTTAATCTGATCTTTATTTACAGCTAAATTTTTATGGTTGCTAGCAAATTATTTAAATCTATGTTCATGAGTAGTGAACCCCTTGACTTGAAGAGTTATCCCAAAATTTTATACCATACGACAGTTTGGAATGAAAGTCAACAATGAATGCAAACTTTTTTATTTTTTTGTCACCTACCTGTGATAATACTTGGATTGCAGATACAAATGTGTTAAGGAATTTAATACTGTCAACCAGCATTAAGTATATTTTTTCATACTTAATGCATATGCTGGATGGAAACCTCTTGTGTGTTCTGAACTGCATGCAGTGAGTCTTTTCAAAGTTTAAAGTCAATAAATTGGCTTTAAACCATTTATCAATGTCCATGTAAATATCATTAACAGAACTTTCTATAACTATGCTCTAGATGCTGTTCATTGCAATACTTGCATCAAGTGAAAACAAAACGAACTTTGCTTCTGGCAGTGTAACTGATGAAAGATCATTAACGTACACAAGAGAAAGCAATGGGCCTAAGATGGATCCTTGTGGGATACCAAATGATATTTGTTCTTTATGTAATGATGACTGATGGCTTACTTCGCTAGTCCCTTACACAATTGCACTGACACCCTTTGTTTCCTGTTAGCGAGGTATGACTTGAATCATTTTGCAGCATTTTGCACAAATGGGTACACCAACAGAATCTTCTGAAATGTTACCCTATAGTATTCCTACCATCCATGCACGGTACTTAATGGAAACAAACGTAATGGCTTATAACTTTTGTTGTAGTTCCCAACAATGTGACATTGGTTTACTATTTTTTAATGTAGCACACTTGTCACCACTTTCGAGGTTTATACAAGTGAATTCCTCTTTTAGAGGTCACTCAACTACATGAGCAGTGTGATTCACATTCGTAGTTAATGATAGACCATTTGAAACCATTCATGGACTTCATGCTCCCAAAAAAAACGATGGACTTTTTGTGCAATGTCAACAGGCCACAATTGTTCAAGCTTGAACATTGCAGAAAATTCCAGCGACTGATTTGGCTGTCTACATCGCGCGACATGAATCTCTTAGTACATTTATAGGTCATAATCGAGAGATCAGTTACAGCACAAAAGCCTACACGACAACATTTTCTCAGTTGTGGATGGCTATACAGTTAGTTTGGCTCAATATTCCTGAAGCCACTTTGAACTACATGTTGAGACCTTGCGTCGTTTCAGCTGTGATTTCTCTTGTTTCCTTTAGATGAGAGTCAACAATACATAAAATGAAAATTTCGTACGCTGATGTCGCCGCAACACCAAACGTTGTTGGTGCAATAATTCGCATTCTGTTTCACTTGTATGACACTCTCCCCCTGTACCGCGATAATACAAAACTAGTTGCTCTTATCTGAACTTTTTTTTATGTCATCCGTCAGTCGAACCAGATGAGGATGGCACATTGCAGAGCAATTGCGCATAATAGACCTGTGGCAGGATGTTTGAGCGGAGGAGTGGGCATGGAGTTAAATGAGAAAAGCGTGAAGTTATGGTAATATCAAACTGGTCTTTATTGACGAAACTGGTACATGGTACTACAGGGGACCCGTGTGGAGGTCGACGTCTGTCCCTAGACGTACATCTTACAGGAAATGTAACGGAGTAATCGGCGCTCAAAGGAGCACGTCTAGTCAGGTCTCGGGCAGGGGCGAAGAAGAGTGTCCGTTCTTCAGTCTGTCGTTCAGGTCTGGATACAGCATGCCCTACGTGACCGTCAGTCCGGCCCGCGATTGGTGGCTAGGTTCTACGGAGTGTCCGAGGGTGACGTACTCTCGTCAGCAGAACCGAGTCACTAAGGAGTGTCGAATCGACAGGCACGTGTCGGGAACGTGCGCTTGGAAACTTCCAGCAGCAGGCACGCGGCATGGCCCGCGACTCGGCCAGGCCAGTCAGGCTGAGTGAAATACGTATGAAAAAATTAAAAATTTATTTTCCATTCCTTTGCACCCCAGGGGCCGGCGTCGCCCTCGTACAGAGCGGACAAGCGTAGTGTAAAAAGTTTCTTTAGCAATAATGTTGCATCTTGTGTTCTGGCAATGAAACGTTGACTTTCGTTCGCCTTCCCCACGATATTTTCCTTGTGTTCTTTACAATAGATGTTGTTCGTAATTCTAATTGCTAGGTAATAAGTTAAATTTAGAGCCTCTACATTTGACTAATTTTTCGTGTAAATGGCGTTTAACGAGTTTGTTTTAGTGTTCAGATGGATTCAAATCCTCGTCTGAAGTCAAGTGCCAATTTTCGTACCTTACAGTCATACCTACGTCGTTCTGCAGTAGGTGATGACGCTAAATGACGATCAACCCTAGAGGTTTGTTGAGATTTCTCCCAAATCGTTTATACAGACCAGGAACAGCAGAGAATTGATAACACTACCCTGAGAAGCGCCAGATTTCACCATAACTTTGCACTAATTATTAGGAACTGTGTCCTCTGTGTCAGGAAATTTCCACTCAGATCTCATGTCTGAAGGAAGGAAGGAATCTTAGGGTTTAACGTCCCGTCCACAGCGTGGTCAATAGAGACCGAGCTTACGCTCGGAGGTTTAGGTAACGATGTGGAAGGAAATCAGTCGTGCCCTTTGAAAGGAACCATCCCGGCATTTGCTTGGAGTGATTTAGGAAAATCACGGAAAACCTTAATCAGGATGGCCGGGGGTGGGTTTGAACCACAAATAGACTTCCATACAGCTACGAGTAAAGGAAGAGAATGAAACAGTGTACATACAACGGATACCCATTGTTTCCAACAGATCTAGTTTTAACTTCCAGTGAGACTTGCATTTTTTACTATGATTAATAAATCACAGGGGAATGTATTCAATATTGTGGAGTGGAGTTGAGATGTCCATGCTTCTGGAACGGACAACTCTGTCACTTTCTCAGGGGTGGGCTCACCAAAGCAGTTATTCATATTAGATACTGGACAAGTCACAAGAAATAGTGCTTACAGTAACATTGTGAATGTGTGAATGTTACATTTCATTTGTATTTTGATGACTATCTTTCTTTGTTTAAATACTGTCCTTATAATTTGGTACATTATGCGAGAGAGCCTTATTTCTTATATGTTCTCTGTTAAATATAACTTGTTTTTAGAAACAGGAATAGGAGAAGTACTAACTGAAGGCTTGAATAAATAAATACTTTTTTTTTTTTTTTTTTTTTTATTTTTTTTTTATTTTTTTTTACACATTCATACTCCGCAAGCCACCCGACGGTATGTGGCGGAGGGTACCTTGAGTACCACTATCGCTTCTGTCTTCTATTCCAGTCACGTATTGTTAGCTGAAAGAAAGATTGTCGGTATGCCTCTGTGTGGGCTCTAATCTCTCTGATTTTATCTTCATGATCTCTTCGCGAGATATACGTAGGAGCAAGAGCAATATACTGCTAGACTCCTCGGTAAAGGTATGTTGAAACTTCGACAAAAGCCCGTACCGAGCGACAGAGCGTCTCTCCCGCAGTGTGTTCCACTGGAGTTTATCGATCATCTCCGTAACGATTTCTCGATTACCAAATGATCCAGTAACGAAGCGCGCTGCTCTCCGTTGGATCTTTTCTACTTCCTCTATCAACCCCACCTGGTACGAATCCCACACCGTTGAGCAATATTCAAGCTGTGGGCAAACAAGTGTACTGTAACCTACTTCCTTTGTTTTCGGACTGCATTTCCTTAGGATTCTTCCAATGAATCTAAGTATGGCATCTGATTTACGACGATTGATTTTATATGGTCGTTCCATTTTAAATCACTCCTCATGCCTATTCCCAGATAATTTATGGAATTCACTGCATCCAGTTGCTGACCCGCTATAGTGTAGCTAAATGATACATGATCTTTCTTTCTATGTATTCGCAGCACATTACACTTGTCTACGTTGAGATTCAATTGCCATTCCCTGCACCATGCGTCAATTCGATGCAGATCCTCCTGCATTTCAATACAATTTTCCATTGTTACAACCTCTCTATATACTACAGCATGATCCGCAAAAAGCCTCAGTGAACTTCCGATGTTATCCGCAAGGTCATTTATATATATCGTTACAGCAACGGACCCACGACACTCCCCTGTGGCACCCCTGATATCACTCTTACTTCGGAAGACTTCTCTCCATTGAGAATGACATGCTGCATTATGTTATCTAGGAACTCCTCAATCCAATCACACAATTGGTCTGATAGAGCATATGCTCTTACTTTGTTCATTGAACCTCTGTGGGGAACTGTATCAAACGCCTTGCGGAAGTCAAGAAACACAACATCTACCTGAGAACCCATGTATATGGCCCTCTGAGTCTCGTGGGCGAATAGCGCGAGCTGGGTTTCACACGATCGTCTTTTTCGAAACCCATGCTGATTCCTTCAGAGCAGATTTCTAGTGTCCAGAAATGTCATTATACTCGAACATAATACATGTTTCAAAATTCTATTGACCGACGTTAGAGATATAGCCGGGTTTTCAGCCAGTAAGCACGCAATTTAGCCGGCCATGATATTAGGAGGTATCCCATGGTTGGCGTCACGAGGTGTAAAGTATTTTTTATAATAATTATAATTTATTATAATATCAAGCAATACAACCCATTACCTAAGACTAAAGTGGGCAATAGTATAATACATAAATTTCTTACGGCTAAATGGTGACATTACATTTGATTGCATTACATGTTTCAGCAGAAACCATTGGACATCTTGCTGGTTGTTAATGTTTATACTGAGTGATGTGTATGATGTTGTGTCTTGGCCGGCCGCGGTGGCCGAGGGGACTGAGGCGCTTCAGTCACGGTCTGCACGGCAACTACGGTCGGGGGTTCGAATCCCCCCTCGGGCATGGATATTTGTGCCGTCCTAGTTCGTAAGTAGTTCATTAGTAGTTTGTAAGTTTAGGGACTAATGACCCCGTAGTTACGTCCCACAAGCTTTACAAACATTTGAACATTTGTTGTGTCTTATGCTACTGCTGTGGTGTTACATGTGTGCCAGCATTACAAACCTGCTTGTGGTGGCCAGCTCACCGAGTGAATACCAGTGAGCATGCCCCTGGCACTGGGCGGCCAATTTCTTTTGTCACCACAGCCCCCCACCCCCCCCCCCCCCCCCCGCAAAAATTTTTCCCCTGTGCGTCTTATTCTACGATTTAAGAAAAACTTACATCTAACTTACGTCTATGGTCTAATCCGGTGTTTGCCACATCTAACCCCCGAATCCAGGGGATGGCGGATTCTTCCATTGCTGGAGACCAGTCCATCCCCCGGCGGCATGGCAGATGTGGCTGTCACAATCGGGTATTGGGTGAGATCCGGTTATTGATTCAGGATAAAGTCCCGAAGCACTTTGCGCGAGACATTATTGGCGATTTCGTCGAGTACTCGGAACTTGTCTGGGGTTCTTATGAGCTCAAAGGTGTTATTACTAAGCAGAGCCCTTCTGAAATCCGCAGCCACGTCGTCATACGTAGGACACTCATAAATGATGTGTTCTGGCGTGCCTATCTCGGCACGACATGCACAAGCTGGCGTAGCCTGTCTCCTAAACCGACATAGATATGTCGGATAGGGTCCATGCCCGGTGAGGAAGTGCAGCATCCCCCTAGGTGGTTTGAAATGTTTCATATCCAATCTTTCCTGGATATCTGGCAGGAGAGCGTGAGTTCTCCTCCCAGATTCCTAAAGTAAAGTATTGCTGCTTGACCCCCTGAGGCACAGTGTGTGGTGAGGCGGCAGTAGAGCACGTCAGACTGCGTGGACAGGCGAGGGCGGCGGCCGTTGGCGGCCGGGGCGGCTGCGCGGCCCACCTGCCGCTAATAACAGCGACGGCGCGGACCACCCAGGCACGACGCCCAAATTATACGGCTTTCGGCGAAAGCGAAACGTATCGCTTCGCGCTGCGTTACTGCAGGGTCTCGCGGGGCACAGGGCGTCGACGGAACGCAACGTCGACCGGCGCCAACGGAACGCGCTCTTTATCGCCCGTGTTAATAACCGAGTTCAGCTCCGTTACAGATGTGACCTGCCTCGTATGAATCTAAGCAGGTGACTGGTGACTGTGATTTTGTTGTCATTGCACGAAGGGCGGTGCCTAAACAGATACTCTATTTATTCGCTCACCAGACTGGATTCATCCACGCAGAGCGTGATAATTGGTATCTACATACAGCATAAATACTGTTCGTATTGAATTAATATCAGTTTTTGGTTTTATCCAATATTTGCATCACACCAAAAAATGCTGAAATGTTTGTAAAGCTATGTGACAAAACTGCAGTGCTCATCAGTCGCTATACTTACAAAACACTAAGTTGAAAGAAAGAAAAAAAAAAAAAAAAAAAAAAATAGGTCTCAGACTTCCCGTCGCGTCAAATCTTGATAGAGCTTCAAGCTTTCGGCAATTACCTCCCTGGCCTGACTGGAGTAAATGACTGGTTGTGTTGTACTCCGGTGGTCGTAAATAGCAAGCAGATGGCTTGTGAGTACGTTTCTCTATAGTAAGTACCGTGCATGGATCGGAGGAATACTGTAAGGTAACATTTCGGAAGATTCTGTTGACGTACCTATTTGTGCTAAATGCTGCAAAATGATTCAAGTCATACCTCGCTAACAGAAAACAAAGAGTGTCAGTGTGTAAGGGAGTAAGGGACTAGCGAAGTAAGCCATCAGTCATCATTAGATTAGGAAGAAATACCATGTGGTATCCTTCGAACAGAATGATCTATTGACCCAAGGTCAACACGGATTTAGAAAATATCGTTCATGCGAAACACAACTAGCTCTTTACTCACACGAAGTGATCGGTACTATCGACAAGGGTTCGCAAATCCATTCCGTATTTCCTTATTTCAAGAAGGCTTTTGACACTGTACCTCATAAACGACTTTTAATCAAATTGCGTGATTATGGTATATCGCCCCAAATTTGCAACTGGATAGAGGATTTCCGGTCAAAGAGGACACAGTTCGTAGTAATCGATGGTAAAGCATCGACTAAAACAGAGGTGACATCGGGCGTTCCACAGGGTAGTGTTATTGGTCTTCTGCTGTTCCTTATTTACATAAACGATTTAGGGGAAAATCTAAGTAGTTCTCTTAGGTTGTTTGCAGACGACGCCGTCTTTTACCGTCTAGTAAAATCATCTGAAGACCAAAACCAAATGCAGAACGATCTAAATAAGACATCACTATGGTGTAAAGATAGGCAATTGACTCCAAAATTTGTTTACAAGATAAATCAAGGAAAAGTGAAGGCCGTAAACTCCACTAAATACCTAGGAATGACTATTACTTCAGACTTAAACTGGAAAGAACACGTAGATAATGTTGTCGGAAAGGCGAACCAAAGACTGCGTTTTGTTGGCAGAACCCTTAAAGGATGCAACAGAACTACTAAAGAAACTGCATACACTACGCTTGTCCGTCCATTTTTGGAGTATTGCTACCCAGTGTGGGATCCTTATCAGGTGGGTTTGACGAAGGACATCGAAAGAGTCCAAAGAAGGGCAGCTCGTTTCGTATTGTCACGATACAGGGGAGACAGCATTACGGAAATGATACAGGATCTTGGATGGGAATCATCACAACAACGGCGCTTATCGCTGCGGCGTGGGCAACTTGCGAAACTCCAATCGCCAACATTCTCCTCCGAATGCGAAATTATATCGTTGACTCCCACTTACATAGGTAGAAATGATCATCATAACAAAATATGAGAAATCAGAGCGCGAATGGAGAGATTCAGGTGTTCTTTCTTCCCGCGCGCTATTCGAGAATGGAATGTGAGATAAATAGTGTAACGGTGGTCAGATGAACCCTCTTCCAGACACTTAAATGTGATTTGAAGAGTATCCCATGTAGATGTAGAGTAGTGGAGAGTGGACAGATAGGACTTTTTCCTCGAGCTTTAGCGCGCAGTGGGTAAGCAAAGCGGCGCAGCTTACCATCGCGCGCGACCAAAGGGAAGCACGGTTGTGTAAGAAGGAGCGCAGCTATTTGGCGCCGTATTCGGCTGCAGCGTTAATTACGCGTCCGAGATCAAAGTGCGGCGAGGTGGCGAGCGGCGGCGTTTAGAGCGGTCTCCATTGTGGCGACAATGCGCTGGCGCGGCACCAGCACCAGCCCCGGCTCCGGCGCCTCCCGAAATACCCGGCCTAATGAAGCGACGCCCCGAGGCTTCACCCGCGCACCCGCGTCGCTCACCGCGGCGCCCCAGGCACGCGACAGTCGCCACCTGCCACCTGCCACCGCTCACTTAGCCGACACGATGCTCTCTCCAACAGCCTCAACCATTGTTTTTCGTGCCGGCCGCGGTGGCCGAGGGTAAACTGGATAAAATCAAATGTTCAAATGTTTGTTAAGCTTATGGGACTTAACTACGGGGTCATCAGTCCCTAAACTTACAAACTACGTAAGAACTAGCTAATACTAAGGACGACACAAATATCCATGCCCGAGGGGGGGATTCGAACCCCCGACCGTAGTGGTCGTGCAGACCATGACTGGAGCGCCTCAGTCTCCTCGGCCACCGTGGCCGGCAACGTAATCAGTAACGAGAGAAAACGGAACGAAATGTTCCAAGATTAAAAACAGCAAGTGCAAAAAATAAAATAACCGAACTTTCGTTCCATGTATACCCGTTCCTGATTTCTTAAGTTCAGTAGTTTTGCCGGAACCATTATCACAGCATCTGACTACATTTAGTGAAACAAAACGTCAGATGTAACGTCTCCACCGATGATGAGCCTAGAGTGGCTCGAGAACTAGTTGTGGAAGAATAAAGAAAAAATCCATTAAAGCAGCTGTTTGGATATGTATACGAAAATAAATCGCCCATGAACACTACATTTGCAGTTCGTAAGCCTACATTGAAAGGCTATATTTGTTAGTGTTAGTAAGCAGTTTCAAAAATGTTCAAATGTTTGTTAATCTTATGGGACTTAACTACGGGGTCATCAGTCCCTAAACTTACAAACTACTTACGAACTACCTTATACTAAGGACGGCACAAATATCCATGCTCGAGGGGTGATTCGAACTCCCGACCGTAGTGGTCGTGCAGACCGTGACTTGGGCGTCTCAGTCCCCGCGGCCACCGCGTCCGGCAAACTGGATAAAAGGACACACAGTTTACTATATATTAAACAGCCAAAGTCCAAGTAAACAGGACTCTGTCATGTACCCACGGATACAACATCAAAAACTACAGGCAGTCCCGAATGATGGTAAAACTTATGCAAACTTTTTAAACAAAACTATCAGTGAACAAATAATGTACTAACGTACGATTAACGGTCCACTTTGGAGAATCTGAAATTACATTTAGTTGAAATAGAATTTGATTTTATGTAGAATTACCAGAAGATAATCCCACGAAGACAAGAAGTAATAAATAAGAGATCGGGGGTTCGAATCCCCCCTCGGGCATGGATATTTGTGCCGTCCTAGTTCGTAAGTAGTTTGTAAGTTTAGGGACTGATGACCCCGTAGTTAAGTCCCATAAACTATACTCTAAAAAAACTCTAATAAATAAGAAACAATGTAAATTTTGTTTAATTAATTCCACAGCCCGGGAAACTTTGGCCGTGACACTCTTCGGAGTTACGAGAAGACAATATGTGGTACTACTACCCGCTAACTGAAAAGACACAGGATACGAAGTTAAGATGGAATCAGATACGGAAACGCACCACAAATTTCGAGAAGACGAACTCCGAATGGCACCCACTCAGCTTAAGTTAAACTTGCTAAAAATGCCAGTCAACATTCATTTATATGTTTATTTTCAGAAATCCAATTATTTTCAAGACGGAAATACGTCGATTTCTGCATTTTCTTTTTCTCTGCTGTTATAGAAGCACACATGGGAAGACTTTTATTTTTAAGTATCCGACAGCAGCCACTTTTCTTTATTAAAGGCAGATGAAGCCGACGCCGATGAATAAATAAATAAATAAATAAAGGGGGACTGAGACGCTCCAGTCACGGTCTGCACGGCCACTACGGTCGGGGGTTCGAATCCCCCCTCGGGCATGGATATTTGTGCCGTCCTTAATATTATCTAGTTTGAAAATAGTTTGTAAGTTAATGGACTGATGATCCCGTAGTTAAGTCCCATAAGCTATACTAACAATTGAAAACTTTTTTTAATTTTTTTATATTTTTTTATTATTTTTATTTTTATTTTATATTTTTCGTGGACTCTTCATTTCCGCTATTAGCTATTTCTCATTTACATCTACACGGGGAGTAAAAAATCACAGTACGGCCTTTTATAGAATAAAACTCTGTAAGAACTGCGAAATCTCAATATACGAGTAACATATCAGTATGTAAAAATCAACAAATAATGCAATTCCTTGAGACAAACGTTATACCAAAGGTATTAAACGTAAGAAGAGACATTGAATTAAAATTTAAACTGTGGCCGGGATTCTAACCCGTGACTTCCTACTTATTAGGTAGACGCTTTAAATTACTCAGCTAACAGCTTTGCAGCCAAAGCGACTACACGGACTGTCTTAAAGCACGTCTCCCTCCACACCATATACTTTAATTCTGCCTCATGTTCCCTGTGGAACATGTATGGTGTGGAGGAAGACGTGCTGTAAGACAATCACTGCCGTCTAGTAGACATTCTAGCAATCATTATTAGTCTTCATATGAGGTACCTGTGCTTTTACCGTCACCTCAGACGTAAAAGATGACTGTAATGCAGCTGGGAATCGAACCCGGAGCTCCATGCTTACTAGGCATACGTCTTATCGTCACACCACCGCACCACTACCGATTAAGGCGCAACGGAATAGTCTAAGAATGGTCTAACTGTAAGACGTCTGCCTTGTAAGCATGGAAAGCCGGGTTCGATTCCCGGCCGAATCACAAATTTTAATTCATTGCTTCACCTTTATATTCAATGTCTTGGACATATTTCGAGACGAAAAACCGTCTCAGGGTTTCTAAATTTATATTTATATTAATCCTTTACTGCTCTGGCGAATTTAGTAACTTTCATACCCTGGCAGGGTCATTTTTGACCCAAAATTCTTGGGGTAAATGTAATTGTAAATAAATTTTTGAATCTAAAGCATTTATTGTCTGGTTAATATCAAATTGTAAGGTAAACAAATTCATTTAAACATAGAAGTAAGCACTAAGAAATTTTTTTTAAAGATTTGAATTTATCTGACATTTTTTAATTTACATAAAAATTAGTTTTCATTAGAAAGATGTTATTTTCCGTGTATTGAACTTCTGATGGCATGGTTCTTGCCATATGAAAATAAAAAAAAGTTGATTTGCAAACCATATTTGTTTAAATTTCTACGCCGAATAATGATTTATATTTTTACCTAAATTATGTAAGATCTACTCTCTTCTGCAAGAAGGAAGTCAGTACCAAGACTAAGTTAGCAGTGCACTGCTCTATCTTTCGGCCAACTTTGTTGTATGGGAGTGAAAGTTGGGTGGATACAGGTTACCTTATTCACAAGGGAGAGGTTACAGATATGAAGGAGCAAGAATGATTGCAGGAACTAATAGATGGGAACAGTGGCAGGAGGGTGTCCATAATGAGGAAATCAAGGAAAAACTGGGAATGAACACCATAGATGAAGCAGTTAGAGCGAACAGACTTAGATGGTGGGGTCATGTTACACTCATGGGAGAAGCAAGGTTACCTAAGAGACTCATGAGCTCGGCAGCGGAGGGTAAGAGGAGTCGAGGTAGACCAAGAAGAAGGTACTTAGATTCGGTGCAGAATGATTTTGAAGTAAAAGGTATAACATCAGACGAGGCATCAGTGTTAGCATTGAATAGGGGATCATGGAGGAATTTTGTTAGAGGTACTTTGCTCCAGACTGAACGCTGAAAGGCATAATCAGTCTCTAATGATGATGATGATTTTACTTAATTTTTTTACTTAATTTTTCAAATTTGTACAAAAAATATGTTGATTACCTTCTTTAGATTTGACAGCGTTCGTAATAGCTCCCAAACATTTCACCTAGCGAATAAATATTGAAATGAAAAATCTTGGTGTCAAATATGATCCCCACAGGGCAGTTAAGGATTAATAGGAAGCCTTTTTTTTTTCTCTCTCGTCTTTTTGAGTGGACAACGCTACTGCAGTGAAGACGAACTTAAAGAAGCGTTTGAGCCGTGGTTCAACAACGCGCAGAACGGCCCGCTCGTGCAGAGCAGTTGCTGCCAATGTCTTGCGACCGCTTCTCGGTGGAGGCTGCGGACAGGTCGTGCAGTTGAGTTAATGCAGTCGGCAGGGAGACGGGAGCGCTGTCAGCCACGCGACCGCCGTCCGTCATAGGCGCGGACGTCAGCGCAGCGCGGGACACAGTCGTCCCGACCGCCTGACAGCCGCGGCCCGGGAATTACGCTCGCCGAGTGGCCTCTTCATCAGCCACACGTCACCGCCCGCCGAGGCGGCCTGCGCCGCCGACCCTCAGCTACGTGCGCCGAATACGCGCGTTCCAACGGCGCCGATACTTAGCCCCGCCGCTCCGATTTCTCGTCGACGTTTCGTCACCAAATTCTACACGTCTGACAAGGAGACCACATGGCCTACGGCCGTGCCACAGTAGATACAAGGGGTCCCGTTACGTCACGTTGGGCTTGGCTAGCACTTGAGATACTGCCCGGGTCTGCCAAGTGCTGTAGGCAAGCGGGGTGCACTCAGCCCTTGTGAGACCGACTGAGGAGTTATTTGATTGAGAATTCAAATGTTCAAATGTTTGTAAATCTATCGGAGCAAACTGCGTATTCATGAGTCCGTAGCTTACAAAGTACTTAAACTAATGTAAACTAACCTAAGGACAACACACACACCCATGGCCCAGGGAGGACTCGAACCTCCACGGCGAGCAACCACGCGCTCCGTAGCGAGACGCTTTAGACCGCTCGGCTACTCCACCGCGGCTAAAGTAGTTTGTAAGTGTAGGGATTTATAACCCCGCAGTTAAGTCCCTTAAGCTTCGTAGACATTTGAACCCCGCACTTAAGTCCCATAAGCTTAACAAACATTTGAACATTTTGATATTGTCTCGTCAGTATGTGAATAAATATACGACTTTCAAGGTGATCGGTGAAGTGGTGTCTAAGTTTATTGCAAGGTACGCTCCGACATGCACTGTATGAAAAATCTCGTCCACATCGGAATAAAAATGTAGATTGTGTCAAATTTCGGAGGTGAAGTACCCTCTGCCATGCAAAATTTTACTTAGACAGTGACTGTACATTTGTTCGAAGAACAAGTGTGTTCAAATGTTTGTAAATCTATCGGACCGAACTGCGAGGCCATCAGTCCGTAGCTTATAAACTACTTAAACTAAGGCAAACTAACCTAAGGACAACACACACACCCATGCCCCAGGGAGGACTCGGAACCTCCAACGGCGAGCAACCGCGCGCTCCGCAACGAATTGCCGTAGACCGCTCGACTTGATTGAGAAGTATCGGCTCCGGTCACGAAGACTGACATAACGGCCGGGAGTTGGGGGCGCCGACCACGCCACCCTCCATACCGCATCCGCTGACGCCTTCGGGCAGAGGATGACACGGCGACCGGTCAGTACCCAGTGGGCCCTTTGAAGCCTTCGGACAGAGAGTTTCTGCTACGTGAAGTTCAGAATTCAAATAACAGCCAAAGCCATTCGACGTAACTCTAAAAAATTCTCGATAAAATCTACTTTGTAATTTTGCAAGTACACGTAAGTACCGATAATCTAAACACTTGGACCATCTGTGGGGATTGCTCAGGTGGTATCATTGTGGCCTTCCACCAGTAGGGTTCGTGGTTCGAATATACACCGATTAATTTGACGCTACAATCAAGGCGAAGACATAGTACTCAATAAGGAAACTCTTCTCAAATGTTCAAATGTTTGTAAATCTATCGGACCAAACTGTGTGGTTATCAGTCTGTAGCTTACAAACTACTTAAACCTAACAAACACACACATCCATGCCCCAGGGAGGACTCGAACTTCCATGGCGAGCAACCGCGCGCTCCACAGCAAGACGCTTTAGACAGCTCGGCTATTCCACCGCGGCAGTGCATGTTTTGCTACTGCTTACTTGCCCAGGTGACATTACTCTTGTGTTCCTTTAGGTGGATGTTAATACGTCTTTCCATTGTTCCTATGTATACTCGGGTGCAAGAGCAAGTGACTTCATGTATTCCTGTAGGGTCAGAACCTTCACTACAGCTGCCTGAGGCTTCTCAGCTCGATAACAGCAACAGTAACTAGAGGTATGGACACAAAACGACAGTAATCAGCGACGAGCTCGCGAAAATGTGTGCCTCTAAACTAACTTGCATCAGTTAATGCCCCTCGTGGTAAATAACGCATTTACCGATTAAATTAGCTAAAGGTAATACTGTTAGATGGGCTATTAATCCTAGGCAAATGTTAAAGTGCTAACCATTCATTACATTACTGTCTCCTGTGCTGTTTACTGGGAAGACTATTAATTAAACGACAGTGAAAGTGCGGTAACGCCACACTATAACATAGTAGCGTGTTAGTTGGACAAAACCACTCTGATAAACACACTCAAACGAGTTGATTAGCAAATAAACTTTCGCGAGCCATTCGATGACTAAATCGCTCTGTGGCCACAGGTCCAATGCAGCGCTTTTCGACGTGTACAATTTCTCTATATTTGAGGTCACCTGGCGACCTTCTTCCTTATTATACTATACAAATACAAGGGATTTGAAACAAATTAGATGCCTGTAGCCACGTGAGAGGAGCCCTATGCCATGAAGAAACTTCACCGCAATTGTACGGACTGTCGGAGTGTCCTAGCACGCTGCCCGTCAGACCTAAAAGCTAATCTTATCGACACATAACTGATAAATAGTGTCCCTGACAATTAAAGTCAATGAAGAATACAGGATATTCAAAAAGTATCGAATACTTTGAGAGGCGTTACCACTCATCGAATCAGCAGAAGTAAGTCCACAGAACATGAGTCCGGGAACGAGACGTCGGCTATGGAGGATGTGCCATTTGAGTAACGATACAGATGCATTTGTAATATCTCTGACATATTTGTCAAAATAGCTGTCACACATCAACAACGTATGAATTCAAGAAATACGGAAGCAATGTGAGAACCCTTGTCGATAGCACTGATCACTTCGTGTGACTTCAAATGTGTGGTTATCGTCCCGTGGTCAGCCCGTAGCTTACAAACTTCTTAAACTAAGGTAAACTAACCTAAGGACAACACACACCACACACGACACACATACCCATGCCCAAGGAAGGACTCGAAACCCCAACGGCGAGCAACCGCGCCTTAGACCGCTAGGGTACTCCAACGCGGAGTGTGAGTAAAGAGCTGGTTGTGTTTCGCATGAACGATTTTTCCGAATCCGTGTTGACCTCGGGTCAATAGATTATTCTGTTCTAGATAATTCATAATAGTTGAATACAGGATATGTTCCAAAATCCTGCTGCAAAAAAAAAAAAAAAAAAAAAAAAAAAAAAAAAAAAAAAAAAAAAAACGTTCAAATGTTTGTAAATCTATCGGACCAAACTGCGTAGTCATCAGTCCGTAGCTTACAAACTACTTAAACTAAGGTAGCCTAACCTAAGGACAACACACACACCCATGCCCAAGGGAGGACTCGAACCTCAGACGTCAAGCAACCGCGCGTTCCGCAGCGAGGCGCGGGCCGGCCGCGGTGGCCGAGGGGACTGAGGCGCGCCAGTCACGGTCTGCATGGCCACTACGGTCGGGGGTTCGAATCCCCCCTCGGGCATGGATATTTGAGCTGTCCTTAGTGTTAGCTAGTTCATAAGTAGTTTGTAAGTTTAGGGACTGATGACCCCGTAGTTAAGTCCCATAAGCTATACAAACATTTGAACATTTGATTTAGACCGCTCGGCTACTCCCCCGCGGCACCGTGCTGCAAATTGACGTCCATGAAAGAGGTCTGTAGTTGGGCAATTGGGCATTACACATAGGAGAACCCGAACACGCCCAATTCCGAAGCGGACTTTGTGTTGCGACAGGAAGAGACACCTTGCAAGCAACAAGACGTAACTAATGGCGGCACTTGAAAGGCAAGCCGCGCTCGCCTAGAGATAAGTGCGCGACGGTGGCGGTGGTCGAGGAGGGGTGGGAAGGGGGGAAGAGGCGGACAAAAAGCGAGTGCAGCTCCGATGATTGGCATTAATACGGCGGCGAACCGGTCCCTGTTAGCTGTTAGAGGCGAGCCCATAATGTATATCAATTATATTTGACAGCGCCGGCTGACCGCCGGCCTCTCCGCGGGGGATGTAACGGGGGGAGGGGGTCGGCGTGATAAATCACGGCCTGTTCCCGACACAGGCACGGCGAGCGCGCTCCTTATCCACCCAGACGATCCTCTGGTTTTTATTTTCTGCCCGGCCATAAAGATGAAATACAATGCAGCTAATTGGTAGCCTAATGAAGGGTATAGGGGGCACAAAAGCGGGCGGCGCATTAAAATGAATGAGGTCTCTATAGTCATAAGTGACACAAGAAGGCGGCCGCGCGCATCGATTGTTTGTGACGCGGGCGGTCGCTTTTTGAGCGGCGCGCCGTGGCTGGCGGTATGTGGTAATTGCGCGCGCATGCCTACCTGCCTAGCCGCCCGCCGCCCTAATGGCTATTAACAAATTGGCCGCGGCAGGTCTTGCAGTCCAGCCGCAGTCGCGAGCCGGCGCGCCCTGCCGCTGTTTTTTGCCCTCCATCGGTGCGACTCGGCACTGACTAGAGAGTCTGTACAGGGACAGACTGGCCATGTGTGATACCGCTGCTGATAGGCTCAAGGCTGTGGACCCTATGTTTGCGTTTGTGCCGTTATGACTGAACTAATAAAATTTTGTACTTTTTTACTCTTCACTTTTCTATGGCGTAAAAAACGAGTTTCGAAACAATCTGAGGAGCCTTCTTTGGGGATAATGCTGTCGCTTAATGCCTAGTGAAGTCACCAGAGGATCAAAACCGACTGAAAAACGATTTATATATCAGGATGGTGCAAAAGAAAAAAAAAGCGTGAGGTCATCTATACGAGTACTGAAAGAAATCCGTTAAACTTTATTTACACAAGAAATCAAATGATCAATGTAAAGGCCGTAAATTCAACCGAATTACCTTGCAGCTACACTCTCGTACAACTTAATTTGAACACATGCCAAATGTTTTGGGGGAAGGCAAACAAAAGGCAGAACATCAGAATATGCAACACTACTACTATAGAAACTGACTACACTAAATTTGTGCGTCATACTTCGGTTGCACAGTGGTAGAGTGCCAGACTACAAATCCAAAGGTCACGGGTTCGATCCCCGCAAGGTCCTAGGATTTTTATCTGTCACTTCCCACTTCTTTCACCTCTGCTAGTATTGCTCATGTGAAAAATATCGAGTAGCACCGTGGTTCGGAACCCACGTTAAACTGTAGGTCCCCCCATAACTGGCTGGGTAAGTCAGTTCGAAGGTCGGAGGAAGGCAACAGAATACCACCTGGCCATGCCTGGTAAAGTACTGTGGTGTTCAAACCAATCTTCGGATTGTTGACTACTTTACCCTTTTTTTTTTTATTTTTTTTTTTTATTTTTTTTTTACTTTTGAGTATGGCATCGCAGTGTGCGGTCCTTATCAAGCCGGAGGACACACAAAACGTTCGGAGAAGTGATCCACTCCTGCAACTACCTTATATATATGCCGACGACATCCAACTGTACATAAGCGCCAGCACTAAGAACGTCGATGATACAGTAGCTGCTATGAATGCAGACCTTTGCTCTGTTTCACGATGGGCGCAAAACCTAGGTCTTAAGTTAAACCCCAGCTAAAGGTAATCCACCAATAACATCGCTTATTAAAAAAAATATGACATAATGCCTAATTGAAAGTAAATATAAAGTGTGGTAACAACAAGCTCACATCAGTTCACCCAGATGAAGGCCACTGCAACGTTCGCCGAAACGGCGGTTATTTTAGTAATAGCCTTCTTACACCATGACGTGGTACAGCACCCAGAAAACGTTTATGTCATCTGACTCTGTCCACGGAAGCGTACGTAATTATATTTGTTTACGTAGTTTAAATTTAACCCACTAGTAATTGCTACAATTACATACAAGTTTATTATAACAAGAACTACTACTTGCAACGTTACAAGTTGTGCCAGTGGTAACAAACCTAGATGTTTGATGGCCTGCTCACCGAGCTAATCCCAGTAAGTATGCCCCTGGCACTGGGCAGCCCTAAACTTGTTACTGCGCTGCAGTCCCCCAAGACTACTATTCCACAGAATTTATGAAAAACTACTACTACTACTACTACTACTACTACTACTACCTACTCTCTAATAACTACGCTTACATTCGAAAATGTAACACTCTTTGTACCGGAAAGTTTGTTTTGTTTGTGTATGATACATATCTTCATCTGAGAATAAGTTCGGCAACATACATACTTTTCAGTCTGCCTACTGTATTCGTCACTCGGTCTCCCTCTACGATTTTTACCCCACACACTTCCTTCTAATGCTAAGTTGGCAATTCCTCGATGTCTCAGAATGTGTCCGACCACTCTATCCCTTCTCTTAGTCAGGATATGCCAGAAACTCCTTTTCTCCACAATTCGGTTAAGCACCTCCTTATTAGTTACGGTGAATTGTATTTTCATTCCATTCAATGAGCCTTCCCCCAGATCGAGAGGACGGCGGTTATCAGCCAGTGACGGCGACCAGTCTGCTCTCCGGCGGCATGGCTAGACATGGCTGTCTTGATGGGTGATTGTCAAATTTGGGTAGATGTCAGCGTTGGTTGAGGATGGTCATAATTGGTTCGAGACGACGCAGTTGGTTGGCGTGTTCAGTTATTGCGTTGTGTGTAGTCTTGTCTGATATTGCTGGAGATCACAAAAGTCAGTCGATTGAGAACATCGGAAGTGTCTTCAGATCGTAATAGATCGTATGTGACATCGCTGGAGAGTTGTTTACGTAATTCTCGCATCACGCCGTCGGAGATGGGGTACTCGAAAACTGTGTATTCCGGACTATCGACTTCAGCTCCACATTCACACTCGAGTGACGCTTGTGGCCTAAATCGGCAAAGATATGCCGGGTCACTCACCTCGCGTGGGAACGCTGCAAATTTTGTCGGCCGCTCGCGAAAACCCGGGAATGAACAGGATAACCCAGGGCCTGAGAACACATTTAGCCATCGATCATGTGGGAGCACTTTATCGTTGGTCAGAGCCTGCTTGCTTTGCGTGGATTGGCGTGTTTAGATCGCGTAGGCCTGGTTACAGTAGATTTGGAGGCAGCGGTGCTTGAGCAAAAGGTTTCGGTGGCTTGCTGCTGAGTGAGTAAGGGGGCCTGGGTGTTTTGCTCTGGTAAGAGTAGGACGGATTTGGTGTCCTGCTTCTCGTCTTGGAAGCGGAATTACTTAGAGTTCTGCTCCAAACCGAGTGGAACTTAGGAAACGGTGACTTGCTCTTCAGAGAGTGAGACTAATTCGACGGGTTACTGGAAACTTCTGGTTTCGCCAGCAATACAATGATGGCGTTGCTCGAGTCTTGAGGTGGCCTTCACAGCTGCACAACACTGCACTCAGTTTACGGTAACGTGCCTCTCGCTCGCGCTCTGGTACCTCAGGGAATCCTTGAGTTTTCAGTGATAGGGACTACGTTTTCTCCTGAGATTCATCTCCGCGACCTTGGCCAAGCTGCTTTTCATCATTTGTTCACTTTATTGTATCTATCCGCAGTTTAACCTGACCTGCCAGTCATTTATATAGGTTCTATATTCATCTTGTAAAACATTAGTTGTTTAATTTAAATTTTTGTTATAAAAATTTCTTTCTATTTTGTCCAATAAATTGTTGATTTTAACTCTCAATTAGAGTTTCCATTATAATTGCAGAGCCTTATCTCATTGTTTTCGAAGGGATTTTCATATTAATTTGTTGAATTGAGGGACAATTGCATTAATAGTTCAGAAGAGATTGGTAATCCTATCCTTTGTGTATGTCCACTCTGAATACTTCCCCGTATACAACCTGATCACCTACTCCAAAATTCTTGGCATAACCTACCTAGTGACCATTCATTCCGCCCATAACAAAACTTCATTTCCTCCCTCACCTTAAAAAGTTACGGCAGTGGATATTGTTTTATCAACTCCGAAAACATTGCATTCGACCCTTATGCGCAAGGGATATTGCGTCCACCCCTCCTCCCAGCTCTAAGGGAAAGGAAAAAAATATGGTTTAGATAGGTGATTTTCTTTTACAAATATGATTTGAAAGTCATTATTTTAGAAACAGGGTGAAGTTTTATCAGTGTCGGAAAAGGAACTACTCTATATCTATTAGTATTTGGCGGCCGCGGTGGCCGAGGGGACTGAGGCGCTCCAGTCACGGTCTGCAGGCCACTACGGTCGGGGGTTCGAATCCCCCCTGGGGCATGGATATTTGTGCCGTCCTTAGGATTAGCTAGTTCATAAGTAGTTTGTAAGTTTAGGGACTGATGACCCCGTAGTTAAGTCCCATAAGCTATACAAAAATTTGAATAGTAGTATTCAAGTGTCGGCATTCGTCTCCAAAAAACTAAAAAAGCATTGTTTGCATTACGTCATATCATTGATATTGTCGGCGAAAACCCCAGGATTATTCAGTTTACTGTGTAATGAGAAGGAAGGAAGGAAGCTTAGGGTTTAACGCCACATCTACAGCGTGGTCATTAGACGGAGCTCGCGCTCGGATTTTGTGGGGAAGGACTGGGGAAGGAAATCGGCCGTGCCCTTTCAAGGGCATTTGTCTGGAGTGATTTTGGAAAATAACGGAAAACCTAAATCTGGATGGCCGGAGGTGGATTTGAAACACCGTCCTGCGCCACAGGATAATGTTAAGCGTCATGTTGGGTACTGGCTCTGTGGTGGGAAGAGGGAGACATACTTTAATAACTCGAATTGCACGTTGTTTAGGTCATGTTTTGTATTTGTAAGATTACGTGAAATTTGGTGATTTACTTAAAGCGATTGTATGGCCGGATTTCTATGGTTAATTCCCATTTTTTGCTTCTCCTTGTGTTTATATGACAATACCCCATCAAGTTTTCACTATTGGGCTTCTACACTGCACTGTAAACACCACTTTACCAGCGTCCAACATGTGCTTTTACAGCTCATGTTACTGACAAACGCCTTCATTCGAAGATATACCACTCTTTGTACATGTATGTATCATACACAAAACTTACCAGTACAAAGAGTGTTACATGTTCCATCTGAAGATGGACCTGAAAAGGTTAGAAAACCGGTGCATAATTTCAAGTGAAAGTAACTGGTTACATTTTTCTTAAATCATTTTTTTGACTCGATGGAGCACAAGCTCTCTCACAGGCACGTGCATCGTTGATCTATGGATGGAGCGCATCTCTGGGCGGCACCGCCGAGGGGCAAAGCAGCCCAAATCAGCAGGAGTCGATCTACACCCCCTCCAGATAGTCTGCGTCCATGAAACCCTCCATCGCTTCGCCTATCAGTTCTTTCCCGCACAAGGTGCTGCTCATCCTTAAACTTGGACGAAACTTTTAATAAATAGCGCGACCTTTTCTCGTTTAGGGAAGACGGAGTGGGGCTTGGCATTTCTTACAAAGTACCACGTTACGCTTCACGCGGAACATTCATCTCAGCAGCCGGCTTAAAGGACCCTAGATCAGCTATCGACTACGATGGCGTACAGGCAACAGGAAGCCACCAAATGTGATTCTCCGATACTGTAATATTATCGAAGTTCAATAAATCATATACTACGATATTCGGAGAGACCACAGACAATCAATAATTACTCGACCAGAGAGGAACAAGTACATAGTCTAATTAGACAAGTTACTGGCCTTAGCGCTGAATATAGCTAACACCGCTAACATTTCTGCTGCAGAAATTCCGTAACACATGTCAGCGAAAATCCCTATTCAGATCCTAGAACTTGTTGAAATTTTGTAACCAGTTCGAAAATCGGGCCTGTAGGAATGTTTTACGAGATGACTGACTGACTCATCATCGCCCAGCCAAAAGCACTGAAGACAGAAACTTGAAATTTGTACACGGTGTTGATCTAACTCTGTAGGCGTCAGCAAGACTCACCTGCTCCCGGGAGCACCTCTGAAGATCTCCAGCGCAGCTCTGGGCGAAACTTCAGGAGCAGAAATGTCTATTCGACCACGACATACAACCAGGAAGATTCGACAGCCACTATTTCAGCCGGTCGTGAAAGCCTTCAGTGAAAGACTGAACTCAGAAATCTGTCGTCCAATCCACTTCGCTGAAGAGGTTCTAAACATGCTCCTCCCCGTGTCGCTTTATAAAACAAGGTGCGAGCTTTGTCTTGCTTTATTCGTTACTTTCCCCGCAAGTACTTAGGATTGACAGGTTTCGCTTCTCAGGAAGTAGCCAGGGCTGGTTCTCCATACGTGTGTTACTGGGCCGGTTCGTCGTGTGCGATGACGCCAGCGGTTGGCGCTGGGGCTGTGCAGGCGCCTGGCGCCGCGGCAGCCCGCGCTACCGCACTGCGCTGCAGGATGCCTGCTAGCGACAAACGCTGCAAGGCAAGCGTGACCTGACGTAGCGGACACTTCTCATCGCCACCATTTGTGGCTCGCTGCCACGTAATACTCAACCCGCTACTCTACAGGCTGCTGAAAAGCGCCAAAGTTTTGGACTTGCAAACTTAGAACAATGAAATGAGATACTGATAAAAAAATCATTCTAGACGCTCTGTAAACATAATGACGCTGAGATGATTACTGACTGTCAATGGTGCAAATGGAGCAGAAACATTTGAAATGTACGAGGTGTCTTCAAATAAAAAGGTAGGAAACAACACTGTAGGTGTAACTGATATAATCACCAGCCGAAGGATTATCTGTACCTGTACCTGTGGATGTGACAAGAGCCAGACCCGTTTTTATTTTTTTGTTGAGGATCAGACAGATGGAAATCCTAGGGATTGATAATATAGCACTGTCGTCCAACTGATTTACAAACATCTGAATACTTAAACAGCCCGTCGACACAGGGGGATAACTGCAACTCAGCTGCAACGCATTCACCGGCCAGCATCAGGTTGCGCACTTGGGAACATGGTGTGTGTGTGTGTCCTATTAAAACCGCGATACTGTTTATCCCACAGAAACTGGGTGAAGGAACATCGGGATTGGAGTCTTGGATTCTGTTTAGAGATGAATCAAGATGATGTGTTCAGTCAGACAATCGTCATACCCTTATCTGGATAGGACATGGAAGTATTGACAATGCTCCTAATGTGCAGAAGACACCATATCATGGTGGTGGACTAATGCTGTGGGCAGCAATCGGTATTGACGGACGTACGAACTATATTGTGCAGAATGGCGCCTCGACTGCTGAGAGGTATAGAGACGAGATCCTTCGACCTTTTGTTGTGTCCTACTCTGTTGCCATAGGACACGGATTCCTTCTGGTCGACGATAACTATCGTGCCCGTCGTGATGCACTGGAGGACAACATGCTTGAAGCTGAGATAATTGGATGATTGGAGTCGACAACTTGTCCACCGTAATTAAACCCGATTGAAGATGTTTAGGATGTGTAACACCAATATTCCCTTCTCTTAGTCAGAATATGCCAGGAACTCCTTTTCTCTGCAATTCGGTTAAGCGCCTCCTCATTAGTTACGTGATCTACCCGTCTGTAGCACCACAAAGCTTCTATTTTATTCTTGTCTATACTCCTTATCGTCCACGTTTCACTCCTTGGCAATAGTGTCAATTATCTATGGAACAAAGAAGTTGAATTAAAGTTTGTGACGTGGAGGGGAGTCGTACTTAGACTATTGTGAGGCGCCTTAATCGCTAGTGGTGCGGTAGTCTAACGGTAAGATGTCTGCCTAGTAAACAATGAGGTCCTGATTCGATTCCCCGCGGCATCACAAATTTTAATTCATTGCTTCTTATTTATCATTAATGTCTTGGACCTGTTTGAGACGAAAATCCATCTCAGGGTATTTGAATTTATATTTAATTTGGTGTAACAGTTTTAAGGTCTAAAGTGAGCAAAGAGAGACGTTCATTTACAATGCTATTATTAGTATAGATATCGTCAGATGAAAGCAGAGAGTGACTGGGAAACGTGCTAGGGGAGGAAAATAAAGGCGCAATCTGAAGGCGTCAGTGTGGCCCCCTTACGATTGAGTTAGGGCCGGACACGGGCGAGGGTGCAGGAAGCAGTGGTAGGGGCGTGATATTGGCAATATGTGGGGGGCGCATGCCATACCGCGGGCCGCGGGTCGCGGCTGCTCGCACCTCGGCACGCGCGCTGCGTCGCGAGAATGCCGGCCGGCGCCGCCGCAGCCGCAGCCGCGCAAGCCTGGAGCGCCCTCCGCACCGCGAACGGCCGCCAGCCGGACACACGCTCCTACTGCTGGGCTCGCCGCCGTCTGCACCACAGCGACTACCTGCTGGCGCAGCGTGGCAGCGCCGTCATCCACACGCAGTCCACACCACGTTCATTTCCCACCCTTACTGAATATAGGGAGCGAAGAGTTATATTCAACATATACGAAATACAAACAGCGGTTATTAGAGTCGAAAGGCAAGAAAGGGGCGCAGACGTTGGGAACGGAGTAAGACAGGGTTGTAGCCTTTCCCCAATGTTCTTCAATCTGTACATTGAGCAAATGTTCAAATGTCTGTAAATCTACCGGACCAAAATGCGTGGTCAACAGTCCGTATCTTACAAACTATTTAAACCTACGTAAACTAACCTAAGGACAACACACACACACACACACCCATGCCCCAGGGAGGACTCGAACCTCCACGGCGAGCAACCACGCGCTCCGCAGCGAGACACTTTAGACCGCTCGGCTACTCCACCGCTGCGTACATTGAGCAAGCAGTGAAGGAATACAAGGTGAAATTTGGAGAGGGAATCAAAGTTCAGGAAGAAGAAATAAAAAGTTTGCGGTTTGTCGATGACATAGTAATTCTGTCAGAGACCGCAAAGGATCCGGAAGAACAGTTGAATTGAATGGACAGTGTCTTCAATAGAGGGTATAAGATGAACATTGACAAGAGTAAAACAAGGATAATGGAATGTAGCATCAGAAAATCAGGCGATGCTGAAGAAATTAGATTAGGTAATGAGAGAATCAAAGTAGTAGATGAGTTTTGTTATTTGGGTAGCAAGATAACTTCTGATGGCTGACGTAAAGAAGATATAAAATGCAGATTGGCTATAGGAAGAAAAGTTTTTCTGAAAAAGCGAAATTTGTTGAGATCCAACATTTAAATTAATGTTATGAAGTCCTTTCTGAAAGCATTTGTCTGGAGTGTGGAATTGTATGGGAGTGAATCGTAAACGATAAGGAGTTCAGATAAAAAGATGATAGAAGCATTTGAAATATGGTGCTACAGACTAATGATGAAAATTAGATGGATAGATCACATAACTAATGACGAGGTGCTTAACCGAATTGGGGAGACAAGGCGTTTCTGGCATATCCAGATTAAGAGAAGGGATAGATTATTGGGACACATTCTGAGACATCAAGGAATCGTCAACTTAAAATTAGAGGAAAGTGTATGGGGTGAAAATCGTAAAGGGAGACCGCGGGACGAATACAGAAAGCAGATTCAAATGCCTTTGATAAATCACAGAAAATACCTGCTGCTTGTATCAGTAACAGACCGATCTGTCCTCGCAACCACGCGACATCCTTCAAGAATGGCTACGGGAAGAAATTCGTTTATGAAACAGAGCAAGTTGTTGTCACCAAACATTAATTCAAGTCTAAGGTAGTCTTTCCTGAAGGCAGCTGTGTGCAGTGTTGTCTTGTATGTGAGTGAAACATGGACGATAAATAGTTCACACAGGAAGATGATGGAATTTGCAGATGCTGAAAATTAGGTGTGACAATTTCAGCTATAGATAGATAGGACATTCTTAGACATTAAGTAATCGTGAAATTAGCGCTGGAGGGAATTCTGTAGGGGTAGAAAAAGCAGAGGGAGACCAAAAGACGAATATATTAAGCAGAGATATCAAGAATGAATACAAAAATGATTCGCAGTTTCTCCGAATTTTCCGACTTTTCTTGTAATTGTCCCAAAGTTTTGTCTTAAAATATTTTCCATACCCTTAACAAAAAAAAAAAAAAGTCCTTGGAGCTGGTCCTCATACAGTAAATCACTTCAAGTTTCTCCTTCAATTTTCCTTTCCCCGTCGGTGGTTCGAAACCTACCTCGGGCATGGATATTTATGCTGTCAATAGTATAAATTAGTTCATAAATAGTTGGTAAGTTTAGGGACTGATGATCCCGCAGTTAAGTCCATAAGCTTTCAAACATCTGAACATTTTTCAATTTTCCGGGCAAATTTTCTAATATCTCTTTTCCTGAAAACCCTATTCGGACTATCAGGAACATTTCTGTAAAAAAATCTTGTGACTTAATTTCAGCTACCAAGTGTTCTCTGCGAATGCGATAGAATTTGTTAACACCCATCTACACAAATATAGATTATCATCCTAATAAAATAAAGCAAACCTCGCATGGAATTATGTAAGTGGTGTTTATATTTATTTATTTATTTATTGCGCTCTTTCGGAAGGATTAAGGAATGGAGAAAACAAAAACATCCCGTCGACAACGCGCTCATTACATACGAAGTACATGCTCGGTTCGATTTTATCACGAATGGGGAAATAATTGACCGTGTCCTTTTAAAGGAAACATCCCTAAATCACGGAATGCGAATGACCGGAGGAGGGTTTGAACCGCTGTCCTTCGGAACGCGCGTTCCAGTCTGCTAGCGACTGTGGCACCCCGGTCGGTCGGTGTACGCGAGTGGGACGGAAGAGAAATAGCCGGTGGTTCGATGAACCCTTTGCCAGGCGCTTACGTAGTAGTCATCTAGATGTAGACGTAGATGTCGATGAAGTACGCAAAACGTTAACCTTAACTGCTCCAGTGTTGCATTACGTCCAACGTAAGAATCTTTCTGGCTCATCTCCACTATTCTCTGAAATTACCCCCGCCTACCCGTCTCCTCACCATCGCAGAAATAACTTCTCGGAACGCGATCCGCGTGCTTCCAACTACCCAGCAGGGCCGGTGCAGAGAGCACGTTATGCAAATATGGGAGCTGCTACAGGCGTGCCGTATGTCTTAAACGCCCCTGACACAGGTTGAAACCGGACGTTGAGAGAACGCCGGTAGTAAACGGGAAATATGCCGCGCAACACGCGACTTAATGGAAAACGCGTCACGAGCTGGTCGCTTGAGCTGAGAGGGCAGGCAGAGGACCGTTCGCAGACGCGGGCCCCGGAATTGGCTGGGAGTCACGGAACGCGGACTGGCGCGCGGTTAACGACTGTCGCGCTGAAAAGTGCGAGGAAGACGGCTAATTTGTAGCGCCCTCGCTAACGACCACGTCACTAGGAATATGAGCTGCTTCTTGACAAACATAACGAGCCCGACTCAAGGAGGGGTCGTAACAATTATGCTTATGAGCTGCGTGCGAACGTAGGTAGTCGCAGCTGCAGTTTTCCTGTCCCAGCTGCCTGATACCAGCCCAGCAGCTACCCTGAATGCGCTTGTACAAACTACTGTACAGCATTACATGGCTGGAGTATGGTTTGGTCCAGCATCTACTGACACACAGTGTGTCTTATTAGCTTACATTACAATGACATGTCGATTTCCATTATATGTTGCTATCAGTAAAGAAATAATCTTCTGTCAATGTTTTTTAAAGAAATATCTCACTAAAATCTGTCACTCATACGACTCCTAGTATAAAATCCGGATATTTGACAGATTTCTTGCAGAAGCAACGAAAAAAATGTTGCTAAATTTAAACACAAAATAGGAAGGCTGGGGATCTTCCACAGAAGCTCGAAATTTAGCGAGAACTTCAATGCGATATATTTGAAACAGTTCCCACACCTTCCACTCTGTCTCGAAATTTTGCTGAAAAGTCAAAGAGATGTTATCCATATGTAACGAATACTTGTAATATATTATTAATGTCGACATCGCTGGGACGCTGATTGAAGCCAAAGAGACGCAATCCAAGCTGAGAAATAGACCGTCGCAGATAATCGACTAAAATGGACCCATATACATTTACGGGATGTAGGCGGTAAATAAATGCCCTTGTGAGCTGCACATGTGCTCAGTCACCGATCCAGGGTAGAGGGTTTCCTTACGGAAAATAGCAAGGTAACTTCATATAGCGTCTAGACGCAGTTTTCAGATGTTACATTAGTACTTGGTTGCCAACAGGCACGTCTTAACGTACGTAGCAAAGTTGATACCAGTCCCTGGGAACAGCAACGTCAGTGGTTTCACGAGGCTAGATTGAGAGAGTAGAGGAGGAAAACTGCCAGTTAGCAACTCCCCACTCTGGTGAGGGCGTAAGACGTGCCCAACTGACGTAAAGGATTGTTGTTGCTGACCATACTGGGAAAAATGAATGACTGATCTCATCTAGTTTCGAAAAATGTCGGACCTATAATTCGCACTCGTGTTATGGAAATCCACATGCCGGTTTTCTCTGCGTGCAATGACGTTTCTCTTAGGCATGTGGATTTCCGGATGACCAAATACGTGAATTTTTAGAATCAAAGCAGCCAGATAGGTGATACCAAGCCTTATCACTGTGAAAAAATGTTCGATCTAAAACACCAACTTCAAGTCTGTTAATAAATCGCTGAAACCTTTCACAATATGCTATTCTTTTGGTATGGTCCGTGCAATGTAGTTTTTTCACTGGAGTAATTTTATACGGATAAAGCCCCACTTCTTTGGTTACAGCCTTCTGCGCTTATACTAGTGACTTTAGCCTGTTGCGATAATTTCCTTACTGATTTTGTTGGACTCCGCAACATGATGTCAAAAATGTCGTCGAGCTTCCGTCCTGTTAAAACCTGGTGCATCATGAACTGAACCTGTTGTCCGGAATTTACGAAGTAAATCACGTACATTGTCACGATGTCGTCAACTCGACGTAGGAAAACGTAATTTAAATTATCGTCTCACATGCTCCGTGAAGTTTCCTCCTGCCCGGAAAACGTCTTCCACTAAAAAGGCTCTCTCTGCAACAGCGTATACAAGAACAAGACAATAATACCAGTAACAGGTGTAGCGCACATGCAACACTACCCCCTCCCTGCTACCACCGCAGGCCCACGGAACACGTGCAGGTGCGCTATATCCGTGCTGTCAACTTAACACGCCCCGCAAAGAGAGACACGCGGAGATCACCACTACAGAGAGACTTCGCGGACACATTGCGTATTAAAATTACGTTACTTCCTGTTAACATTAGTTCACTCTATAAAATGTTATAACAAATTTGTATCAAAGGAATGAAAATTATATTCGTTGCCTTAGAGATCGCACTAACAGCGTTCTTACCAACGGGAGAGGGAGGGAGGGGGAGGAATCGACAGAATTTGTTTGTTCTTCATTCCGTGCGCGGTGGTCACGTATTTAAAACGTGGAGAAAGTGTCTGCCGGAGCAGGACGTCAGGTAGCTCGTTGCCTGCAGCCCTCCCCCCCCCCCCCCCCCTGGTGGGTGCTTGGGCTGCTGAGTTGGGCGCGCGTGTGCTCGCGGGCGCGTGAAACCGCCGGGTCGGCCCATTTATTTTCCGGTACGCAACAGGTAGCCAGCCAGCGCGCCCCATCCACCCTTCTGCACCAGTTATGGAAACGCTCCCCGCACCTGCCCCAGATGCAGCAGCACGGCGCGCGACATTCCCAATAAAGGTCTCTCTCCCTGTGTGGGACGTACATACCGGAATGTACGACCACTTGTCACTAGCACACAATGTGTGGCACTTGCAAGTGCGGGTCGATCCAGAAGGCGTGCGCAGGGAGCATAATGGTTAACGCGACCGCTCTAGAAACAAGGGAAATCCGGCTCGAATCCAGATCCGGCACAAATTCCCATTTGCCATCAATAAATTGTACGCCCGACGCCGATATATATTCGGGACTGGCAATACATTTCTTGTCCAGTTTGCACATCTCCGAAAATAACACTATCAAAATTATTATAGTATTATTGTGTTATTTGTAATTCCATGCAAATAATTCGCCCCGTAGTACCAATTGGAGGATAACAGTTAACACGATCTTGATTCACTTACAAGGAGACCACATGGGTGTCGGATTTTAGAATTTTTTTATATTTATGGTACATGAAGTTCAGAACTTAAATAACAATCAGCCTAAGCCATCTGACACAACTCTAAAAAATTCTCGAGAAAATCGAATTTGTAGTTTTACAAGTGCACTTCAAACAGTTGCATCATCTGAAACCTCCTGGCAGATTAAAATTGCGTGCCGGAACCGGGACTCGAACCTTGGACCTTTGTCGTTCGCGGGCAAGCGCTCTACCGACTGATCTATCCCGACACGACTCACGATGCCGTCTCACAACTTTACTTCCGCCAGTACCTCGCCTCCTACTTTCCAAACTGCACAGAAGCTCTCCTGCGAATCATGGAAGACTAGCACTCCTGGAAGAAAGGATATGGTGGAGACATGGCTTAGCCACTGCCTAAGGGAATGAAACTTTCACTCCGCAGCGGAGTGTGCGCTGATATGAAACCTTCTGGCAGATTAAAATCTATATGTGTAGCTCAGATGGCATCTTTCTGGCATCAGAACCATAGAGGCAATGGTTGGTATCAAAAATGTCTGTACAGCTTATGGGACTTAACTACGGTGTCATCAGTCCCTAAACTTACAAACTAACTAGGACTAAGGACGGCATAAATATTCATGCCCGAGGGGGGATTCGAACCCCCGACCTGCTGGTCGTGCAGACCATGACTGGAGCGCCTCAGTCCCTTCGGCCACCGGGTTCGTATCTCTCTCAGGCAAATTTTCTTTCTTTTTATTTTATTTTTTTCGAATTCAATTATATAGAACGTTTTGGGATCTTTCATTCCACGTGTTGTGTCAGTTTTCGTTTATGTGTATGTACACTAGCTGAACACCTTGTCCTCGCCTAAAACAATGGTTCAGTAGGTTAAGTGCTTGGAAGGCCATTATTAATTATGGAGTTGAGTTTCCGAAAACAGAGTCGTAGCTCTTCACAAACTGAACAATCGAAATTATCGTCGTCAACTAATAGTGAAGCCAATACTGTAAAAAATGTTTATATAGATAGAACATAATAGCGGTCCTATCACATTCTCCTGGGGCACCCCCGACGATACATTAGTCTCTGATGAACACTCGCCGTCTTTAAGAACGTGCTGCTTTAATTGAAAAGAAGCCGGCAGCGGTGGCCGAGGGGACTGACACGCTTCAGTCACGGTCTGGACGGCCACTACGGTCGGGGGTTCGAATCCCCCCTCGGGCATGGATATTTGTGCCGTCCTTAGAATAAGGTAGTTGATAAGTAGTTTGTAAGTTTAGGGACTGATGACCCCGTAGTTAAGTCCCATAACCTTAACAAACATTTGAACATTTGAACATTAAAAAGAAGAAAACAAATTTGGTACAATGATTCTCGAAGACAGGAAATAAAATCAGCAGTGAAGCTGTATCTTAGACTCCAGCGGTACGCTTCGAAGGAATGGTGCAAAGCTGCAGCATGACGTCTGGACAAACAGCTAGTGCTCGAAGTCACGTCCCGTCCTCGCAATTCCTGACTCTCCGATAGGGTACACCGGCATCAGTAGTCCTCGGTAGGAGGGCGCGGCGTGCCCGGGCGGTAACCGCCGTGCCGTGAGAGAATGCGCCGCCCTCATCTGTATGCCGGCCGCTACTAATGGCAGTCCCCAGGGCCGGAGGCGATTGTAAATCTCGCTTTATTTTACGGCTAGGTGCAGCAGTATTGAAAGGCGGGCGTCGTCGGGGCCGCGGCGAATTATGGCGGTAATTTCTGGCGGCGACAGCCAAATGATGGCTACCGAGAAGTGCCGGCCTTTCCGCTGTTTGGTCGGCATCTCGAATCGAAATAACTCAATTGTGGGCGGCGCGAATTCCTGTAAACGCGCGCCCCGCGTGAGTGGCGGGGGCGGCGATACGTCACCGGCCGGCGGCGGGAATGCCAATGGCGCCGGGCGGGCGTCCATCCAGCATGGCAAGCGGCGCGTCTTCATAATGGCCGCGCGGTGCCAGCCAGCGCGGCCGGCTGCAACGGCACTCGTCTCCCTCTGCCTGGCTACGGTGCAGCCGGAAGTGGACGCGCTCCCACTGTGCGCGGCCACAGATTCGCGAAAGAAATGAGTCCGCGGCTTCACGTCGATGTAGCTGTGCGACGCCCCACTTCGCTTATGACTTGAAAGTTGAAATTAATGACTTGTGTTTAGCACTTTTCTCCTACTCGCGGGAGATTGAGTTCCTTGGGTCGCTGTAGGGTTGTCTGAGGAGCTACTGTGAAGTCCGAGAAGTCCGGCTGTCATCCCCCAGCTGACACGTCGGGAAATCGGCCACAAAGGGGTGTCCTCGGGGCTCTGTCTTGGGGCCACTGTTTTGGGATATGAAGATGGAGCCTCTTTTGCTCTGGTGGACGACGTGCTTGAAGCTGAGGGAATTGAATGAATGGATGGCCAGCTTGTTCTCTGGATGCACTTGGCAGACGAATTGCAGCCACACCAGCACCTGCCATAACGTTTGTAGATACTGGACTCTTTGAATAATAGCAAAATATCCCTCTAAAGCTGATAGCTAACCTCTTACTCTCCGCGCCACGCAGATGTGCAATAGTATTGGCCTTCCGAGAAGATACACACTGTGTTTGTTGTAGTAGGCCCGTATTGGCTCGCTCTAAGTAAACGCAATTTGAAATCGTATCACACAGAAATTATAATTGTAATCAATATCTGAATAAAATAAGTTACCATATATACATCATGTATGATATCTCAGCTGATCTTGTATGTAACCTGATATGTAACTGCCGGAAGTTCCAGGGCTATACTTCCGTTCGTTACTGCCAGTGGGTTCAAAGACAAAATGCAATTAGTACTGTGTACTACAAAGTCGTGATTCTCGACGTCATATTGATGAAATGAACTCTTTATCCAGTAGTCAGTATTGTACGCTTATAACTAATTTAATAATCTGAAATGTCTATTTGTTTCTGCTACCTGCTTTCGCAGAGACTAGCTCATATAGAATACCCGCCACCTATCACGCATTTCCTTATATGGGTATGAAATCACGGACTTCCGCATTAAAGAGCAATTGCTTTGACGTTCAGAACAAAGTAGACCCGTGCGAATACTTCGCACCGTTAGTGGAATCACAAAAAAATTGGGAAAAATGGAAGTAAAGTTGAATGTTCACGCATAGCTTCCTGCAGAATCAATGAATGCAAGTGTTTAAAAGCTCAAATGAAAGAGCTGGATATGCTGAGTGTTTTAGGTCAAAAAGAACTGCGTACCTTAATTAGAACCGCAGATATGGTTAATCAAACCGATTAAAATACTCAATGCAAGGACAGAAGGATACTGCGTTTGAATAAAAATAAAATGTTCAAATGTTTGTAAATCTATCGGACTAAACTGCGTGGTCATAAGTCCGTAGCTTACAAACTACTTAAACTTAGGTAAACTAACCTAAGGACAAACACACACCCATGCCCCAGGGAGGACTCGAACCTCCACGGCGAGCATCCGCGCGCTCCGCAACGAGACGCTTTAGACCGCTCGGCTACTCCACCGCGGCTGAATAAAAATAAAGGATGGAGAGACTTGAGTTAATTTAGATACTTGATGACAAATCTGCCGACCGACCGACCGACTTTCGTTCACAGCGAGGACATCCCCATAAGAAATATACAGAAGGAAATCGCGTTTGAGCATAGAAAAAGGAAGGCGAGAGTTATGTGAATTCTGATACTTGATGACAAATCTGTGGACTAATAACTTTCGTTTGAAAAAAAAAAAAAAAAAAAAAAAAAAAAAAAAAAAAAGAGAAATGAAGGGAATTGGCCGGGTAGTTTGGTATGACCGACTGACTATAGTTTTCGTAGATTTAATATATAAGATAAATCCTGAGCTGTAAATATTGTAATTTATCCGAAACTATTTATCGGTTTTCGATGCGTGAAACGCCGTGAATTTCGTCTCTTTCAGATCTACGATACTACCAACAGAAATTACTATAGTTCCATTTGAAAAAAACTGAAATGATATCAATATCTAGGTTCAAAATGTTCAAATGTTTGTAAACCTATCGGACCAAACAGCGCGGTCATCAGTCCGTAGCTTACAAACTACTTAAACCTAGGTAAACTAACCTAAGGACAACACACACACCCATGCCCCAGGAGGACTCGAACCTCCACGGCGAACATCCGCGCGCTCCGCAGCGAGACGCTTTAGACCGCTCGGCTACTACACCGCGGCTCAATATCTAGGTAATTAATATACCTATGACAAGAGACTTCCTACTTAGGAAATTGTCACAATTTATCTGGGTGGAAACAGATTTACGATATGTTAAACGGTTCCGGATATAACCCTTATAAGGCTGCGGACCATCACAAAAGTGTCTTCCGTTGGAACAGACGCTTGAGAGCGGTTGTTTCGTGTATAAGTGCTGGTGGCCAGTCGCGAGTAGTGAAGCTCGCGCTGTGCTCTCGCCGCATTTGTAGAGGAGACGGCGCGGGGTCTGTGCTTCTCTACTGGCCACGGAGCGGCACTCACAGACAGCCAGGTGGCGAGACAGTGACCGGTGATGTGCGGCGGAACCGCGGCGCTTCCCACGGACTGCCCTAATGGAGACCGGCGCATGAATAAATGGGGGACAATGAGGCCAGCCAGCCCCTAATTATTAATCGCGGTCCACAGCTGACGGACGGCCGCCGCGCCGGCCGCGGTCGCGACGCGTCACGCTGCCAGGACCGCCGCGGCCTCCACCACTGTGCTGGGTTACCCTCGGCACACGGAGCGCGTGTCCCAACCTGTGCGGCCATAGTGCCGAGAATCAAACGTCACAACGTGCTATATCAACCATGTCAGATATTTGAAAAGGTTGCTGATTAAGATTTTATCTATCCGAGTCCACAAGGCACTACTGCACAATACAAGTTTGAATATTAACTTACGATCTAATATAAATAAGTCAATAACAACATCACACTGTTGGTCCAGTGTTCGGCCACCAGAATAGTATTGTCACTGGCAGCGAACAAGTCTTGCACGTTGCAATGTACACTAAGATTCTTGCGCAGAAGGAAGTGTTCACAGTCCTGTCTCTCACCACACTCACAAGGTTCATCGTCACTGACACCCTACTTGTTCATATTGCTTTTACATCTACATCTAAATACATACTCCGCAATTCACCGTAAGGTGCGTGGCGGAGGGTACACTGTACCACTACTAGGCATTTCCTTTCCTATTCCATTCCCAAATAGAACGAGGAAGAAAGGAATGCCTAGGCATTTCCTTTCCTATTCTATTCCCAAATAGAACGAGGAAGAAAGGAATGCCTATATGCCTCCGTACGAGCCATAATTTCTCTTTTTTTGTCTTTGTGATCTTTACGCGAAATGTAAGTAGGCGGCAGGAAGATCGTACTACACTCGGCTTCAATTTCCGGCCCTCTAAATTTACTCAACTTAACTACGGGATCATCAGTCCCTAAGCTTACAAATTACTTATGAACTAGCTAACACTAAGGACGGCACAAATATCCATGCCCGAGGGGGGATTCGAACCTCCGACCGTAGTGGCCGTGCAGGCCGTGACTGGAGCGCCTCAGTCCCCACCGCGGCCGGCAAGATTTTATTTGTGACTTTTCAAGCTTTCACGGCGGATCTGTTGCAAATACACTTCGCGGGTTTGCTGCCGAATGACATTGTGAATCTCCCATAATATTTCGTCGACCCAACTGTTCGACATCTTCAGGTGGTGGTAGCTGTCAGTACTTCAAGGCCCGACTGATGGTAATTGCCCGGCAGCGGCGGTATTTATCAGGTCGTGAGCAGAGATTACGCATGCGCGAGAGACCGTACAGTGTTGGTCGGCGGCGGCGCTCATGGTGCCCCCTGCTGGGAGCTGAGGAGGCGTCTTCCACGCGTGCGCCGTGGGCAATGAGTGTGCTGCCGGACGCTCCTGTGGTGGAAATTGGAACTACATATCTGTGTTGCGCTGCGTTCCTTCGTGTATCCGATTTACTCCTGTTTTGTTTTGATTGCAGCCAATACTGGATTCCAGGCTGCACTCATCTGGAAACCTGCATCCCTGTTGATAAGATTGTCCGCCGTACGGATGTGTATGGCCTCCTTAAAAATACTGTCCCAAAATGATGACTCTGACGATAGAACTTCCGTTTTCTCATAACACATCCGACGACATTAAATGTGTGTTAACCCTTTGCGTCACATCAAATATATTGTCCTCAACATCAGTAATTGTTCCACACAAAAGAGACCACTTATGTTTGTATGTAAATTTATTTTCAGAAATTTGTTTCACATAATTATTAAATTATATGTGGTATTTTCACAGCACCATTAAGACATTAAAAGGCAAAGAAGCTAATAAAATAGTGGTAATGTGAGAATACCACTGTGGATGAAAGGGTTAAGACCGCCATCAAAACTGAGGAATCTATTGTGCTCGATGAAAGACGAGCTTGGCCTTCGAAAACGCGGCGTATACAAAATACCATGTCAGTGCGGAAAATCTTATATAGAGCAGACATTTTGAACTGTGCAAGAACGTTGTACTGAACACCAACGCCACACATGTCTAGGACAACCAAGTAAGTCAGTGGTAGCAGAGCACTGCCTGAACACAGGTCATCGGATGTGTTATGAGAAAACAGTAGTTCTATCGTCAGTGTCATCATTTTGGGACAGTATTTTTAAGGAGGCTATACACATCCGTACGGCGGATAATCTTATCAACAGGGATGCAGGTTTCCAGATGAGCGCATCCTGGAATCCAGTATTGGCTGCAATCAAAACAAAACAGGAGAAAAGAGAAAATCGGATACGCGAAAGAACGCAGCGCAACGCAGATACGTAGTTCCAATTTCCACCACAGGATCGTCCGGCAGCACAGTCACGGCGCACGCGCGGAAGACGCCTCCTCGGCTCCCAGCAGGGGGCACCATGAGCGCCGCCGCCGACCAACACTGGACGGTCTCTCGCGCATGCGTAATCTCTGCTCATGCCCTGATAAATACCGCCGCTGCCGCGATATTACCATCAGTCGCGCCTTGAAGTACTGACAGCTCCCACCACCTGAAGATGTCGAACAGTTGGGTCGACGAAATATTGTGGGAGATGCACAATGTCACCCGGCGACAAACCCGCGAAGTGTATGTGCAAGATTTTATTTATCCGAATCCACAAGGCACTACTTAACAATACAATTTTGAATATTAAATTTTTATCTAGTATAAATAAGTTAATATCAACATCACGCTTTGTTGGCCCAGTGCTCTGCCACCAGAATGGCATTGTCATCGGCAGCGAACAGGTCTTGCACGTTGCAATGTACGCTAATATTCTTGCACAAAACAAAGTGTTCACAGCCCTGTCTCTCACCACACTCATAAAGTTCATCGTCACTGACACCCTACTTGTTCATATTGCTTTTACATCTACATCTACATACATACTCCGCAATTCACCGTAAGGTGCGTGGCGGAGGGTACACTGTACCACTACTAGGCATTTCCTTTCCTATTTCACACCCAAATAGATCGAGGAAAAAAAAGAATGCCTATATGCCTCCGTACGAGCACTAATTTCTCTTATCTTGTCTTTGTGATCACTACGCGAAATGTAAGTAGGCGGCAGCAAGATCGTACTACAATCACCTTCAAATACCGGCCCTCTGAATTTACTCAACGGAAATTCACGAAAAGAAAGTGGTCTTTCGTCCAGCGATCCCCAATTGAGTTGCCGGAGCATTTCCGTGACACTCGCGCATTGGTCGAAGCTACCAGTAACAAATCTAGCTGCTCGCCTCTAAACTGCCTCTATGTCGTCCTTTAAACTGATCTGCTGCGGGTCCCAAACACTTGAGCAATACTCAAGACGTGGTCGTACAAGCGTTTTATACGCGGTCTCCTTTACAGATGAAGTACATCTTCCCAAAATTCTCCCATAAACCGAAGTCGGCTGTCCGCCTTACAACTGTCCTTACATGTTCGTTCCATTTCATATCACTCTGCATTGTTACGCCTAGATATTTGAACGACGCGACAGCATCAAGAAGCTCACTACTAATGCTGTATTCGAACATCCTGTATGCTATTACAGTTAGTTAAAGACGACACCCCCCCCCCCCATACACCACAGCATCATCAGCAAAAAGCTGCAAATTACAACTTACTCTGTCCATCAGATCATTTATATAGATAGAAAATAATACCGTTCCTATCACACTCCCCTGAGGCACGCCTAACGATACACTCGTCTCTGATGAACACTTGCCGTCGAGAACAACGTACTGCGTTCTATTACTTAGGAAGTCTTCCAGCCAGTCACACTTTGGCACTCCGGTTCTCAGCCCGTTGAGGGTCTTCCAGGATGCGTACGAGAGACGGCCTCCTGCTGGTAGCTTCTCTTTTGCTGCCCACAGTCCTCTTGGTGAGTTGGCTCTCCACAGCTCATTTCGACGAGCTTCTGCAGATGTTGGGATTGCTGAAGTAGTGAGAAGGAAGCTTTTCCTCGATTAAAATCTTGATGGGAGTGGCTAGATTTCAAACATTGGGTGCCTCGGATCTTCTTCTTGTTTCTTCTTTTAAATCTCCGCTGCTACCTGTCTCCTTACATCTGGTGGTGCTATTCCGATAAGTGGGAAGATGTTACTGACAGTAGTTGGTCTTAAGCATCCTGTGACTATGCAGCCTGTCTCATTTAAGGCCACGGCAACTTGCTTAGCACGTGCAGAGTTCCGCCACACTGGAGCAGCGTACTCTGCTGGAGAGAAACACAGGGCGAGAGCAGACGTGCGGAGGACGCAGGGCTGTGCTCCCAACTTAGTGTCGTGAGTTTGCGAATACGATTGTTCCTACCAAAGGCACTAGATAAAATAGCTGATTAAGATTAAATACATGAAAATTAAAAGACGTCGAATGGAAATTATATCTGGCACAGTTTGTTATACAAACAAGGTGACAGCTCGATAGCCGGCCGCGGTGGCCGAGGGGACTGAGGCGCTTCAGTCACGGTCTGCACGGCCACCACGGTCGGGGGTTCGAATCCCCCCTCGGGCATGGATATTTGTGCCGTCCTAGTTCGTAAGTAGTTCATAAGTAGTTTGTAAGTTTATGGAGTGATGACCCCGTAGTTAAGTCCCATAGGATTTACAAACATTTGAAGATTTGAATTTTTGACAGCTCGATAATTTGCAGTAAATGAAGTGCAATTACAATGAATGTTACATATGCCTAACTCACTCCTAAACATTCACCAATGAGACGGCAGAACGTCAGCTAGGTCACACGCAGGCAACCCGCGTTCCCCAGCTCTTTTCGGAACACATTTGAAAACGCCATACTAGCTGTTCGTAGAGGTACGTACCGTATTTGCCGGCGTAGAGGACGCACCCCAATTTTAAAAAAAAAATAAGTCTTAAAAGTACTTGCAATATAATCATAATACATTTGTTCCTGTACATAAAATATCTAAGGCAGTACCTTTAAGTAGTGTTCATAGACTCCCGCAGTCAAGTATCTTGACAGTTTGCGCTTATTCAAACGGATATTTCGCCTATCGCTGTTTACAGTGCGCGCCGACTATGGCGGGATGGTTGGCGAAAAGGTTACGACATTGCCACCTAGGTGCCATCGCTTACGAATCGTCCCACCATACACTTAGGCAACGGGCCGAATTTCAGTTCGCGCAACGAATAGGTTTTCATGTTGAAAATGATGCGTTTTGAGAATTTATTGTAAAGAGCAAATATTTATGTATTTTTGTGATTTTCCATAAACTGTGAAAATGATGGATGGTTTGCGTCTGTGTATTGGTCGGTGCAGTTGTAGCATGTTCATTGGGTCCTTTTTATTGCTATAAAGTGAACAACAGAAAATATTTACAGTTATTAAAAGTTCATTCAGTTAATTATAATTATGTTATGTATGGGCATACAATAACAAACATAAAACGAAAAAACAGCGTTTTGCTCAAGATAGATCCTTATCCACAAGCAAATAATTTAAATATCGGTACATATTAATTTCTGTTTCTCCGTGAGTTGTGCATTTCAGGTGGTCCAAAATAAACACCGCCACGTTTATGAACATAGGTAATACGCAGTGATATGTTTCCACAGTGAAAAGGAAAACTAGGAAAGAAAATTAATAAAATACTCTTTTTACGATGAACTAACATGATACTTAGCGACCACGGCGTGAGTGAAAAGTCGTGATCGTTCTCACATCACTCGAGTTCTCCTCCCCTCTTTTTTCAAATACATGTGCAACACGTGAACCTTTCCCTAACGCGAGACAGAACATGGGCATTAGCGTAATAACAGCATTTACAACCAAGTTTAATGAAACACGGGACGGAAATTACACGTACAATTAGTAGAGAAATACAGAGAAATTAAATATCTCCCGCCACATTACGGGGAAGTAATTTCATATCGACCTCAACTAATTAATCGAAAAAGACCAAGTTGCTACCGGGAAAGGCCTGCGCAGACCTCCCACGAGGAGCGGTGTTGCTGCACGGAAGCCTCTGGTAATAGGGCGAGCGAGAATCTTCTGACCTTCCGTCTCGTCTGTCGAGTCTTAGGAATTACAAGAAATGTCAGCATGGCAGTATTTACAACAATTGCAAACTTTGGCCCCGGCCTCCATGCTTGAAATGAAGCTTGCAATGAATCGTTTATCTAACCGTGAAAAATATTTGAAGTCAGAACAAACAGTGTTCTTACAAGGAGACCATATATTAATGATACGTGAAGTTCAGAAATTAAATAACAATCAGCCAAAGCTATTTGACGCAACTCGCAATTCTCGAAAAAATGGACTCTGAAGTTCTGCAAGTACTCGTAATTACCAATAATTAAATTAGTTGAAACATCTGTCCTGCCATTACAGGTATATTTATTTATTTATTTATTTTCGTTGTGTTCGAAAATTGGCACAATTTTAATAAATAATTGTAATGAAACTTCCTGGCAGATTAAAATTGTGTACCGGAACCGGGACTCGAACCTGGGACCTTTGCCTTTCGCGGGCAAGCGCTCTACCAGTGAGCTACCCCGACACGACTCACGATGCCGCCTCACAACTTTACTTCCGCCAGTACCTCGCCTCCTACTTTCCAAACTTCACAGAAGCTCTCTTGCGAAACTTGCAAGACTAGCACTCCTGGAAGAAAGAATATGGTGGAGACATGGCTTAGCCACAGCCTAAAGGATGTTTCCAGAATGAAACTTTCACTCTGCAGCGGAGTGTGCGCTGATATGAAACTTCCTGGCAGATTAAAATTGTGTGCCGGAACCGGGACTCGAACCTGGGACCTTTGCCTTTCGCGGGCAAGCGCTCTACCAGTGAGCTACCCCGACACGACTCACGATGCCGCCTCACAACTTTACTTCCGCCAGTACCTCGCCTCCTACTTTCCAAACTTCACAGAAGCTCTCTTGCGAAACTTGCAAGACTAGCACTCCTGGAAGAAAGGATATGGTGGAGACATGGCTTAGCCACAGCCTAAGGGATGTTTCCAGAATGAAACTTTCACTCTGCAGCGGAGTGTGCGCTGATATGAAACTTCCTGGCAGATTAAAATTGTGTGCCGGAACCGGGACTCGAACCTGGGACCTTTGCCTTTCGCGGGCAAGCGCTCTACCAGTGAGCTACCCCGACACGACTCACGATGCCGCCTCACAACTTTACTTCCGCCAGTACCTCGCCTCCTACTTTCCAAACTTCACAGAAGCTCTCTTGCGAAACTTGCAAGACTAGCACTCCTGGAAGAAAGGATATGGTGGAGACATGGCTTAGCCACAGCCTAAGGGATGTTTCCAGAATGAAACTTTCACTCTGCAGCGGAGTGTGCGCTGATATGAAACTTCCTGGCAGATTAAAATTGTGTGCCGGAACCGGGACTCGAACCTGGGACCTTTGCCTTTCGCGGGCAAGCGCTCTACCAGTGAGCTACCCCGACACGACTCACGATGCCGCCTCACAACTTTACTTCCGCCAGTACCTCGCCTCCTACTTTCCAAACTTCACAGAAGCTCTCTTGCGAAACTTGCAAGACTAGCACTCCTGGAAGAAAGGATATGGTGGAGACATGGCTTAGCCACAGCCTAAGGGATGTTTCCAGAATGAAACTTTCACTCTGCAGCGGAGTGTGCGCTGATATGAAACTTCCTGGCAGATTAAAATTGTGTGCCGGAACCGGGACTCGAACCTGGGACCTTTGCCTTTCGCGGGCAAGCGCTCTACCAGTGAGCTACCCCGACACGACTCACGATGCCGCCTCACAACTATACTTCCGCCAGTTTCATATCAGCGCACACTCCGCTGCAGAGTGAAAGTTTCATTCTGGAAACATCCCTTAGGCTGTGGCTAAGCCATGTCTCCACCATATCCTTTCTTCCAGGAGTGCTAGTCTTGCAAGTTTCGCAAGAGAGCTTCTGTGAAGTTTGGAAAGTAGGAGGCGAGGTACTGGCGGAAGTAAAGTTGTGAGGCGGCATCGTGAGTCGTGTCGGGGTAGCTCACTGGTAGAGCGCTTGCCCGCGAAAGGCAAAGATCCCAGGTTCGAGTCCCGGTTCCGGCACACAATTTTAATCTGCAAGGAAGTTTCATATCAGCGCACACTCCGCTGCAGAGTGAAAGTTTCATTCTGGAAACATCCCTTAGGCTGTGGCTAAGCCATGTCTCCACCATATCCTTTCTTCCAGGAGTGCTAGTCTTGCAAGTTTCGCAAGAGAGCTTCTGTGAAGTTTGGAAAGTAGGAGGCGAGGTACTGGCGGAAGTAAAGTTGTGAGGCGGCATCGTGAGTCGTGTCGGGGTAGCTCACTGGTAGAGCGCTTGCCCGCGAAAGGCAAAGGTCCCAGGTTCGAGTCCCGGTTCCGGCACACAATTTTAATCTGCCAGGAAGTTTCATATCAGCGCACACTCCGCTGCAGAGTGAAAGTTTCATTCTGGAAACATCCCTTAGGCTGTGGCTAAGCCATGTCTCCACCATATCCTTTCTTCCAGGAGTGCTAGTCTTGCAAGTTTCGCAAGAGAGCTTCTGTGAAGTTTGGAAAGTAGGAGGCGAGGTACTGGCGGAAGTAAAGTTGTGAGGCGGCATCGTGAGTCGTGTCGGGGTAGCTCACTGGTAGAGCGCTTGCCCGCGAAAGGCAAAGGTCCCAGGTTCGAGTCCCGGTTCCGGCACACAATTTTAATCTGCCAGGAAGTTTCATATCAGCGCACACTCCGCTGCAGAGTGAAAGTTTCATTCTGGAAACATCCCTTAGGCTGTGGCTAAGCCATGTCTCCACCATATCCTTTCTTCCAGGAGTGCTAGTCTTGCAAGTTTCGCAAGAGAGCTTCTGTGAAGTTTGGAAAGTAGGAGGCGAGGTACTGGCGGAAGTAAAGTTGTGAGGCGGCATCGTGAGTCGTGTCGGGGTAGCTCACTGGTAGAGCGCTTGCCCGCGAAAGGCAAAGGTCCCAGGTTCGAGTCCCGGTTCCGGCACACAATTTTAATCTGCCAGGAAGTTTCATATCAGCGCACACTCCGCTGCAGAGTGAAAGTTTCATTCTGGAAACATCCCTTAGGCTGTGGCTAAGCCATGTCTCCACCATATCCTTTCTTCCAGGAGTGCTAGTCTTGCAAGTTTCGCAAGAGAGCTTCTGTGAAGTTTGGAAAGTAGGAGGCGAGGTACTGGCGGAAGTAAAGTTGTGAGGCGGCATCGTGAGTCGTGTCGGGGTAGCTCACTGGTAGAGCGCTTGCCCGCGAAAGGCAAAGGTCCCAGGTTCGAGTCCCGGTTCCGGCACACAATTTTAATCTGCCAGGAAGTTTCATATCAGCGCACACTCCGCTGCAGAGTGAAAGTTTCATTCTGGAAACATCCCTTAGGCTGTGGCTAAGCCATGTCTCCACCATATCCTTTCTTCCAGGAGTGCTAGTCTTGCAAGTTTCGCAAGAGAGCTTCTGTGAAGTTTGGAAAGTAGGAGGCGAGGTACTGGCGGAAGTAAAGTTGTGAGGCGGCATCGTGAGTCGTGTCGGGGTAGCTCACTGGTAGAGCGCTTGCCCGCGAAAGGCAAAGGTCCCAGGTTCGAGTCCCGGTTCCGGCACACAATTTTAATCTGCCAGGAAGTTTCATATCAGCGCACACTCCGCTGCAGAGTGAAAGTTTCATTCTGGAAACATCCCTTAGGCTGTGGCTAAGCCATGTCTCCACCATATCCTTTCTTCCAGGAGTGCTAGTCTTGCAAGTTTCGCAAGAGAGCTTCTGTGAAGTTTGGAAAGTAGGAGGCGAGGTACTGGCGGAAGTAAAGTTGTGAGGCGGCATCGTGAGTCGTGTCGGGGTAGCTCACTGGTAGAGCGCTTGCCCGCGAAAGGCAAAGGTCCCAGGTTCGAGTCCCGGTTCCGGCACACAATTTTAATCTGCCAGGAAGTTTCATATCAGCGCACACTCCGCTGCAGAGTGAAAGTTTCATTCTGGAAACATCCCTTAGGCTGTGGCTAAGCCATGTCTCCACCATATCCTTTCTTCCAGGAGTGCTAGTCTTGCAAGTTTCGCAAGAGAGCTTCTGTGAAGTTTGGAAAGTAGGAGGCGAGGTACTGGCGGAAGTAAAGTTGTGAGGCGGCATCGTGAGTCGTGTCGGGGTAGCTCACTGGTAGAGCGCTTGCCCGCGAAAGGCAAAGGTCCCAGGTTCGAGTCCCGGTTCCGGCACACAATTTTAATCTGCCAGGAAGTTTCATATCAGCGCACACTCCGCTGCAGAGTGAAAGTTTCATTCTGGAAACATCCCTTAGGCTGTGGCTAAGCCATGTCTCCACCATATCCTTTCTTCCAGGAGTGCTAGTCTTGCAAGTTTCGCAAGAGAGCTTCTGTGAAGTTTGGAAAGTAGGAGGCGAGGTACTGGCGGAAGTAAAGTTGTGAGGCGGCATCGTGAGTCGTGTCGGGGTAGCTCACTGGTAGAGCGCTTGCCCGCGAAAGGCAAAGGTCCCAGGTTCGAGTCCCGGTTCCGGCACACAATTTTAATCTGCCAGGAAGTTTCATATCAGCGCACACTCCGCTGCAGAGTGAAAGTTTCATTCTGGAAACATCCCTTAGGCTGTGGCTAAGCCATGTCTCCACCATATCCTTTCTTCCAGGAGTGCTAGTCTTGCAAGTTTCGCAAGAGAGCTTCTGTGAAGTTTGGAAAGTAGGAGGCGAGGTACTGGCGGAAGTAAAGTTGTGAGGCGGCATCGTGAGTCGTGTCGGGGTAGCTCACTGGTAGAGCGCTTGCCCGCGAAAGGCAAAGGTCCCAGGTTCGAGTCCCGGTTCCGGCACACAATTTTAATCTGCCAGGAAGTTTCATATCAGCGCACACTCCGCTGCAGAGTGAAAGTTTCATTCTGGAAACATCCCTTAGGCTGTGGCTAAGCCATGTCTCCACCATATCCTTTCTTCCAGGAGTGCTAGTCTTGCAAGTTTCGCAAGAGAGCTTCTGTGAAGTTTGGAAAGTAGGAGGCGAGGTACTGGCGGAAGTAAAGTTGTGAGGCGGCATCGTGAGTCGTGTCGGGGTAGCTCACTGGTAGAGCGCTTGCCCGCGAAAGGCAAAGGTCCCAGGTTCGAGTCCCGGTTTCGGCACACAATTTTAATCTGCCAGGAAGTTTCATATCAGCGCACACTCCGCTGCAGAGTGAAAGTTTCATTCTGGAAACATCCCTTAGGGTGTGGCTAAGCCATGTCTCCACCATATCCTTTCTTCCAGGAGTGCTAGTCTTGCAAGTTTCGCAAGAGAGCTTCTGTGAAGTTTGGAAAGTAGGAGGCGAGGTACTGGCGGAAGTAAAGTTGTGAGGCGGCATCGTGAGTCGTGTCGGGGTAGCTCACTGGTAGAGCGCTTCCCCGCGAAAGGCAAAGGTCCCAGGTTCGAGTCCCGGTTTCGGCACACAATTTTAATCTGCCAGGAAGTTTCATATCAGCGCACACTCCGCTGCAGAGTGAAAGTTTCATTCTGGAAACATCCCTTAGGCTGTGGCTAAGCCATGTCTCCACCATATCCTTTCTTCCAGGAGTGCTAGTCTTGCAAGTTTCGCAAGAGAGCTTCTGTGAAGTTTGGAAAGTAGGAGGCGAGGTACTGGCGGAAGTAAAGTTGTGAGGCGGCATCGTGAGTCGTGTCGGGGTAGCTCACTGGTAGAGCGCTTGCCCGCGAAAGGCAAAGGTCCCAGGTTCGAGTCCCGGTTTCGGCACACAATTTTAATCTGCCAGGAAGTTTCATATCAGCGCACACTCCGCTGCAGAGTGAAAGTTTCATTCTGGAAACATCCCTTAGGCTGTGGCTAAGCCATGTCTCCACCATATCCTTTCTTCCAGGAGTGCTAGTCTTGCAAGTTTCGCAAGAGAGCTTCTGTGAAGTTTGGAAAGTAGGAGGCGAGGTACTGGCGGAAGTAAAGTTGTGAGGCGGCATCGTGAGTCGTGTCGGGGTAGCTCACTGGTAGAGCGCTTGCCCGCGAAAGGCAAAGGTCCCAGGTTCGAGTCCCGGTTCCGGCACACAATTTTAATCTGCCAGGAAGTTTCATATCAGCACACACTCCGCTGCAGAGTGAAAGTTTCATTCTGGAAACATCCCTTAGGCTGTGGCTAAGCCATGTCTCCACCATATCCTTTCTTCCAGGAGTGCTAGTCTTGCAAGTTTCGCAAGAGAGCTTCTGTGAAGTTTGGAAAGTAGGAGGCGAGGTACTGGCGGAAGTAAAGTTGTGAGGCGGCATCGTGAGTCGTGTCGGGGTAGCTCACTGGTAGAGCGCTTGCCCGCGAAAGGCAAAGGTCCCAGGTTCGAGTCCCGGTTCCGGCACACAATTTTAATCTGCCAGGAAGTTTCATATCAGCGCACACTCCGCTGCAGAGTGAAAGTTTCATTCTGGAAACATCCCTTAGGCTGTGGCTAAGCCATGTCTCCACCATATCCTTTCTTCCAGGAGTGCTAGTCTTGCAAGTTTCGCAAGAGAGCTTCTGTGAAGTTTGGAAAGTAGGAGGCGAGGTACTGGCGGAAGTAAAGTTGTGAGGCGGCATCGTGAGTCGTGTCGGGGTAGCTCACTGGTAGAGCGCTTGCCCGCGAAAGGCAAAGGTCCCAGGTTCGAGTCCCGGTTTCGGCACACAATTTTAATCTGCCAGGAAGTTTCATATCAGCGCACACTCCGCTGCAGAGTGAAAGTTTCATTCTGGAAACATCCCTTAGGCTGTGGCTAAGCCATGTCTCCACCATATCCTTTCTTCCAGGAGTGCTAGTCTTGCAAGTTTCGCAAGAGAGCTTCTGTGAAGTTTGGAAAGTAGGAGGCGAGGTACTGGCGGAAGTAAAGTTGTGAGGCGGCATCGTGAGTCGTGTCGGGGTAGCTCACTGGTAGAGCGCTTGCCCGCGAAAGGCAAAGGTCCCAGGTTCGAGTCCCGGTTCCGGCACACAATTTTAATCTGCCAGGAAGTTTCATATCAGCGCACACTCCGCTGCAGAGTGAAAGTTTCATTCTGGAAACATCCCTTAGGCTGTGGCTAAGCCATGTCTCCACCATATCCTTTCTTCCAGGAGTGCTAGTCTTGCAAGTTTCGCAAGAGAGCTTCTGTGAAGTTTGGAAAGTAGGAGGCGAGGTACTGGCGGAAGTAAAGTTGTGAGGCGGCATCGTGAGTCGTGTCGGGGTAGCTCACTGGTAGAGCGCTTGCCCGCGAAAGGCAAAGGTCCCAGGTTTCGGCACACAATTTTAATCTGCCAGGAAGTTTCATATCAGCGCACACTCCGCTGGAGAGTGAAAGTTTCATTCTGGAAACATCCCTTAGGCTGTGGCTAAGCCATGTCTCCACCATATCCTTTCTTCCAGGAGTGCTAGTCTTGCAAGTTTCGCAAGAGAGCTTCTGTGAAGTTTGGAAAGTAGGAGGCGAGGTACTGGCGGAAGTAAAGTTGTGAGGCGGCATGGTGAGTCGTGTCGGGGTAGCTCACTGGTAGAGCGCTTGCCCGCAAAAGGCAAAGGTCCCAGGTTCGAGTCCCGGTTCCGGCACACAATTTTAATCTGCCAGGAAGTTTCATATCAGCGCACACTCCGCTGCAGAGTGAAAGTTTCATTCTGGAAATAATTGTAATATTTATGAAAAATGGTTTCAATTTTTTTTAATGTAAGTTTACTTTTTTTTACAGTATTGGCTTCACTATTTGCTGACGACGGTAGTCTTTGATTGATCAGTTTGTGAAGAGCAACGACGCTGTTTTTGTGAAGTCATCTCCATAATTACTAATGGCTTTCCAACCAGTTAACCTACTCCACCATCGTTTTAGGTGACGACTAGATGTTCAGGTCGTCTAAATACACAAACTAAAACTGACACAAATCGTGAAATTAGAGATCCCAAAATGTTTTACATAACTGACTTTGAGAAGGATATATATATATATATATATATATATATATATATATATATATATATATATATATATATATATATATATATATATATCTTGGTAGTTTGACTTTTCGAACTGCAATATGCACTTTTTTTCTTTATTTGTACGCTTGTTGCAGAAAAACAACTAAAGAACGTGCATCACCTTTCGCTGTATGTAACTTCTTTGCTATTGTAGTGTTAAAAGTCATCGCTCGTGTTCAGTCCGAACTTAATATAATATGACGAATGTCAAGCACTATATCTTGCATCCTCTTATAGCTATCGACACGGAACTGCTATGGTGTAGAACGGGAGACTTTGTACTACAAAAACAAAGAGAGGTCGTTCGTCTCCATTGTGCAGTTTTTGCTAAAGAGCAAAATATCGACACCGACACGTAGTATTTTATATAAGACGGTAAGTTTCAACTCTCATATCTTCCACCCCCTTATCGTTATCAACCCTGTACCACCATAGTGCGCACTGGTAGGCTGATACCTACTACCACATACAAACACTATTCGTTTGCAATGTGTAGTTTTGGTGGACATTGAAATATAGGCTGAAACACCTCAATTTTTATGTACAAATGTTTGTAAATCTATCGGACCAAACTGCGTGGTCATCAGTCCGTAGCTTACAAACTACTTAAACCTAGATAAACTAACCTAAGGACAAACATACACTCCCATGCCCCAGGGAGGACTCGAACCTCCACGGCGAGCAACCGCGCGCTCCGCAGCGAGACGCTTTAGACCGCTCGGCTACTCCACCGCGGCAATTTTTATGTATATTAAGATGTTGGACCACCCTGTAGAGGCGAAGTTAGCATGTCGTATCCTGAGAGTTAATTCTTCTGGGCAGTGTGCTCGCGAATTACGTGTTTACGAGAGGGACGGCTGCAGGAGCTGACTGCAGTGGAGGTGTCCGCAGTAGTTGGTAACGCTTGGGACCTGGCGGAGTTAGCCGGCTCGCTGCTAGACCGCAGGCGGCCATTTAAATTGCCAACGTCGTCGTCGTCGGTGGCGTCGGCGGCCCGTGGCCTGCAGAGCTAGCAGCCGGAGTTGCCGCCCTCATTAATATTAACGCCGCCGGCCATCCAGTCCGGAGAGGCCCGGCCGCAGCCTGGTTCGCACCTCGACCTCGCCCTCGCGCGCTGCCCCTCCGATATCGGCTTCCTCCACGAGCGCGGTCGCAGGAAATCGGCCGTCGCTAATCCAAATATGTTCAAATGTTTGTATAGCTTATGGGACTTAACTAAGGGGTCATCAGTCCCCAAACTTACAAACTACTTATGAACTAGCTAATCCTAAGGACGGCACAAATATCCATGTCCGAGGGGGGATTCGAACCCCCGACCGTAGTGGCCGTGCAGACCGTGACTGGAGCGCCTCAGTCCCCGCGGCCACCGCGGCCGGCGTCGCTAATCCCAGCAAGGCGAACCAGCAGGTGTATTGTCGAGCGTCGCCACGTGGCCGACTGTGAACAACAGCGCCGCCAGAGTTGCGCATCGACAGCCAGCTTACACCCGTGTCGTCACATTTACACCTCTATAGCGCCAGTTTAAACTATTTATTGTCACAGCGGAGTGGCCGAGCGTTCTAAGTGTAGGGGATAGGGAGAATATAGACGTAATATGAAAAGTTAACGAGTGGTGAGTGAACTTTAACGCAGAAGTTGAACATGGAAGCGGTGCTGTGTTGAAATCAGGCGTGTGACTTAAAGTAAAGCAGGACGAGAACGTTTATGATTTCAACAAATAAAGTGGAGTGGCTCGGAGAAGCTTCTGGGGACGCAAGTAGGTCGGCAAGGGCGCCGTAACGCTTAACAGCCTGACAGCTGTATTGCTTAAAGGTGGCTGGGACATACGTGATCGGAAGTAGGAGACCGGTCACGTGCAGCAAAGATCAGCTATGTCACATCTGTGAAACACAGGCCGACGGGGTCAACCTCGACGTATAAATACAGGCGAAAAAGACACGTCAGGCAGTCAGCCAAGGCAGAGAGAGAGGCAGCCACGGCTGGGCAGTCACCTGTTGTCCAGACTGTGCTTCTCGTCGACAACAATTGTTGTTATTGTTATCGCAAAACTGAGTCTGTCACAGGCTGAAAGCATTTCTATGCAGCGCGGTCAGCAACCGATCATCATCGTCGGCATCCCCGACGAGAGATGCAGCCAGCGGAATAGCGGCGGCCCAGCCTGACGCAACGGGCAGCGGGGTCCGGCCTCGACAGCAGCGCAACCGGGCGTCGAACCAACGCATGGCGCGGTAAGACTGCAGCCAGTTACTCACCCAGGGGCGTGGTGTGGACGAAAGGACGCGGCCACACCTGAAGCGCTGCTGTGACCGTCTGGAGGGCGAAGCAGCAGCAGCGGGAGAAGGAGGACCTGGGTTCAACTCCCGGACAACGCCCAGCGCGGTACGGCTCACAGCCCACATGGAACGAACTAGTGTAGCCATCCTGACGTAGACGAAGTCTGGGTGTGGAACATTCGTTATTTTGTGTCAAAACTATGAAATAGTGGCCAGACATGTTACATAAGACATTTCGCTACGAAGCGTGCGGTTGCTCGCCGTCGGAGGTTCGATTCCTCCCTTGGACATGGGTGTTTGTGTCGTCCTTAGCATAAGGTACTTAAAGGTAGTTCAGGTAGTTTGCAAGCCTAGGGACTGATGACCATCATAGTGAAGTTCCTTAGATTTACAAACATTTGACTATCTGTTTACAATGAAATAGGTTTTAGCTACAGAACGGAAATATAGTCGAGTCAAGCTTTCTACGTTACCATCTACACCAGTGACCCGCGGAGCACAAGTCGTCCGCAAGTGCACAACATAGTCCGCGAAAAATTGTAAACCTTTATTCATTTTAAAACATCTGGTAACATGGCGTATCCCGCATACTTATTTGTCCCATACTCTCGTTGCTCCATGTCCCCTCTCCTCTCTCTCTCTCTCTCTCTGTCCATCTCTTCAGCTCCGCTATCTGTTTATCTTCCCTTTATAGACCCATCTCTTTCCCCTTACCCCTGCCCATCTCATCGTCCTCTCTGTTCAGCTCCCCCTCCTCACCTCATCTCGTGCTCTATCTTGGAACAATCACATACGTTAATTTTCGTGAAGACGGCGTTTGGATTATTTACTTCTCCACAGATGCGGTCATATGTTGGACCTCGCACGGGAAACCGGTATGGCGAATGTAAGAGTGCGTGGACGACGGGACCGTTACAGCAGTAGCGGGCGACTTTTCGAAATTCGAGACGGACGGGAGGCGAGGACGGGTAGCAGGTGGTTAAGGCGACAACTGGCCCGAAACAGGAAACGCGGGTGCAACTCCCGATCCGGCTGACGTATTTACTTGTCGACCTAGTAGAATTTCAACGTTTCAGTGTAGCTAATGCCAAGCCTTTCCTTCCTAAACCTTCTTCCTTGCGCTCCTTAATACATTGTTTCTGTCAGGTATATTACAAGATACCATTTCCCATGCACCATACGATAGCTTGTGCTTTATAAAAAGTACCCCATGAAATCACACATACCTTATCCAATTTTCATGGTAATTGGTAAACGGTGTCAAAGTCTGTAGCAGGGTATGCTCTGTTATCCACCGAACAAAACGTTATCTAAACAGTGATTTTCCTCTTGTTTTATTGATAAAGTGTTCAAAAATTCAAATGTTTGTAGAGTCTATGGGACTTAAATACGGGGTCATCAGTCCCTAAACTTACAAACTACTTATGAACTACTTATAACTAAGGACGGCACAAATATCCATGCCCGAGAGGGGATTCGAACCCCCGACCGTCGTGGCCGTGCAGACCGTGATTGTAGCGCCTTAGTCCCCTCGGCCACCGCGGACGGCTTGATAAAGTGTGCAAATTGTTTTCAAGGTCGGAGTAAAACAATAGGGGACTGCTGACCCAGCAGTTTAGTCCCCTTTAAACACCCAACACCAACCGACTAAAACAATAGATTTTTTGGAATTCCGAAACTGTAGTACTCTCCACCATGCACCATAAAGAATACAGAAATTTTATGTAGACAGAAACACACCTCGCCTTTTAAGGGAAACTGTGTAAAATTTCATCGTGCCAGGAATGAAACTCTAGATTTTGTAAACGCCCGCAAGTAAAGTTCCCTCCGCCATGCACCGTTCGAAGTTATATGTAGACAATTGCCTTCTTTTTGTTTCGAGAGTCAAGTGTACAAAATTTAATGAAGATCGGAATGAAACTCTGAATATGTATAAATCGAAAACAAACACACAAACGGACGGTTTATCATGCATCTCATAACTCCTGAATTATAAATCGTGCAATGAAACAGTTTTGTACCTACATTCGTTGGCATAAATTGATGCTGCTTGCAAAATATGTTGTAAATACATTTAGTATCAAAAAGGAAAAATATAGACGCCATTCTCAATGTGGCAGTTTTCCACTCATCTCCGTGTTCATGATGTCATATTGTGTGTCCTATAGTGATATAATGTATGCCTATAACCTTGGTGAAAGTGCAAGCAAAATGTTGACAAAGTTTCATCGCAATCGGATGGACTTTACGACAGCGCATAAAACGCGAATAAACCTATATAATTCACTTTTATACATGATATTATTAATTCCTTTGTACGTGGGCAGTCAGTCACACTGAGTGTCCGTGGCAATTTGACATCTTACTTAAAATACTCCGTAGTACACCGTAAGGTACCTCCTACCGCTATCAGCAAATTCATTTTCTATTCCGCAGCCAAATAGAAGAAGGAAAAACGAGTGCTTCTATGTTCCCGCATAGACCCCCATTTTTCTTATCTTTGTAGTCTTTACGCGAAGTGTAAGTTGCCTTCCATCCAGCGATTCCCTCGTAAGTTGGCAAAGCAACTCTCCAACACTTGTGCATTAATCGAACCAATGAGTTACAAAAGTCACCAAAAGATAAAAAATTAACTGAAACGATTTCCATAAAAGATAATTACTTGGCGAAAAGATTGGCAGGTGACCCTAAGTAATAAAACGTATAAAGTCATCCATATTAGGACTAATGAGTAGCCGGCCGCGGTGGCCGAGGGGACTGAGGCGCTTCAGTCACGGTCTGCACGGCCGCTACGGTCGGGGGTTCGAATCCCCCCTCGGGCATGGATATTTGTGCCGTCCTTAGTTGTAGGTAGTACATAAGTAGTTTGTAAGTTTAGGGACTGATGACCCCGTAGTTAAGTCCCATAGACTATACAAACATTTGAACATTTGACTAATGAGTATTAAACTTCATTTACGAGGTAAATCAATCAAATCTTCATGCCATAAATTTAACTAAATATTGTAGGAATTACAATTACGAACAACTTAAATTGGAACGAATACATGGAAATTAATGTAGGGAAGGCGATCCAAAGGGTGCGTTCATAACGACATCTAGAAAAGGCAACAGTTGTACTAACCAAATTTCCTAATTATACTTGTCTGTCTTGTTTTGGAGTACTGCTGCGCACTGTGGGACTAACCACACAGGACGGACATAGGACTTAACAAAAAGTTCAGAGAAGGACACGTCATTTTTTAACTAAGTTAAACATGAGTTGGGGTGGAACTCATTAAAACAAAAGCGTTATTCGTCGCGGCGAAAATTCTTCCTCCAACAATCTCCTCCGAATGGGAACATATACTGTGAGCACTCACCTACATATGTACACATGATTATCATAATGTAATAAAAGATCGTAAAGGGAAATATGTGGATGTTCTTTATTCCCACGTGCTATTAGAGAATGGAACCGTAGAGGAAATATTATAAAAGCGTTTACGTGCCACAGTATTACTGGTTAGACAGTCCGATACGCAAATATTGATGAAGAGAGTAACACCGTCGGAGGTTCGAGTCGTTCCACGGGCATGGATGTGTGTGTGTGTGTGTGCGTGTGTGTGTGTGTGTGTGTGTGTGTGTGTCATTAGGTTACTTTAAATACTTTGTAAGAGACTGATAACCACAGTAGTTAAGTCCAATAGATTTACTATCATTTGAATCTGAAGGGAGTAGTAGATTTACACATGTCACCGTGGTGTGTAAATAAAGAATTTAAGAAGTAAAATTACTGTAGAGTTTTCTTTGCAATCTGCTACATTAAGTTATTTGCAGGTATTTCCTATTTTAATTTTTGTTTTTTATTTACAAAAGCAATGTATCACAATGAGTAAACACTGAGGCGGCTTTCGAGCTGAATCGAAACGACGATTTTAAACGGAGCAGAAGGAGAGTAAACAACACACTTTTGCTGGAAATTCGCGACGGTACGCTCTGCCGTCAATCACAGCGACGCCTCTCTCCCCATCAAACAGCCACTAATCCACCGTGTTCACCCGCTCCTGTGTTTCGGAAATTGCAGATCTGCTCGCGAGTCGCCCCCGTGGGCCGTTAACATAATTCCATATTAAAAACGAACGGCGGTAGGGGCCGGCAAAATCCGGCCGCGCTACCGATTTACATCATTATGCGATTCGCGGCCGATTGAAATACGCAACCGTAAAACGATTATTCTTATGGCACCGCCCCGGCCCGTACCCCCTCCAGGCATCCTACGGTCGCCGGACAAGTCTGCGCTCCGCGGGCTTATAAATATTAAGCAGCAACAGCAGCAGCGAAATGAATAACGGCCGCCACTCGATACCAAATGTATTTTTGTTTCCGCGGCGCGCTCCTCATCGCAGGCTGGATGCGTTACACATAAATTCGGGCACGCCTTATTTGTCAGGGAGCGCGCAGGTAGGTAGCTACCGGCTGCAGCAGCCCGCCGCGTGCGCGCCGATACATTTTTACCGCCGCCATACATATGGAATCGTGGCCGCGCTTCTAAATAAATCTCCGTATGGCAAATTGTACTCGATACGCCGGCTCTCCCCGCCCCCTCCTCTCTCTCGCTCCACGACCGATCTCTTTCTCTCTTTCATATCGTCCTCCCTCCCCTCTCGTTCCGATGTGCCCACGGCGTCCCCACGGCCGTATTTGGAGGTGGAACGAAACAGTACGACGCATCCGGCGGGCGTAGAACCGGCCCACCGGCGGAGGCTACGGCAGCGACGCCGAGGTCCCCGGCTCGACTCCCGATAAGGGCGGCGGGTGGCGGTAACAATTTGTTGCGGGATGCGGCGTCTGGCCTTTCGCGGAGCGGGAAATGGATGAGTCGCGCCGGCGGTGGGACAGGCGCCGCGGCGGACACGCACCTGATGCGTCGTTAGCCGTGCGTGCGGCCGGCGGGCGGAGCGACGCAGAAGGCGGAGCCTGCTACCTGCTACCTGCTGCCGCTACCTGCTGGGAGCCGGTTCATTAACGGAGGCGTCTTCCCACCGCACGCTAGCGGCACCGCCGACCGCAGACCTGCTCGCCGCGGAGACGGATGTGCGCGTTAGCGCGGCTACGACGTCCCCGCTGAAGGAAGCGCTCCCACTGTACAGGCCGGTAACCTACTGATGTCGCCGTCGTCTTCAGTCCAAGACTGGTTTCATACTCGTCTCTCCGCTCTGACATCCTGTGCAAGTCCCTTCATCTCTGTGTGGCTACTGTCTCATACCAACTACCTCCAGAAAGTAACTTCCCTTTTATGTAGACGTATTTGTCCGGGATAAATATGGAGACCGAGCGAGGTGGCGCAGTGGTAACACAGTGGACTCGCATTCGGAAGGATGGTGGTTCAAATCCACCTCCGGCCATCCAGATTTAGGTTTTCCGTGATTTCCCTAAATCACTCCAGGCAAATGCCGGGATGGTTCCTTTGAAAGGGCACGGCCGATTTCCTTCCACACCCTTACCCAAATACTCCGAGCGTAAGCTCCGTCTCTAATGACCACGCTATCGACGGGACGTTAAACTCCAAGCATCCATCCATCCAAATATGGAGAATCATGAGAGAGCAGTGCGTGCCAGAGAAGTATGTGAGGTTAGTGAAGGAAACGTACAGAGGAGCAATGACACAGGTGAGAAGTAGTGTGAGCGTGATAAAGGAGTTCCAAATAAAAGTGGGGTTACACTAAGGGTCTGCGCTTAGCCCTTACCCCCTTTCTCCTGATTATGGATGGACTGGTGAAAGATGTGAAAAAGGAAGCGCCATGGAATATGATGCTTGCGGATGATATGGTCCTTTGTGAGCAGAGCAGCGATATACGTGAATGAAAGCTGGAGAGCCGGCCGCGGTGGCCGAGGGGACTGAGGCGCTCCAGTCACGGTCTGCACGGCCACTATGGTCGGGTGTTCGAATCCCCACTCGGGCATGGATATTTGTGCCGTCCTTAGTCTTAGCTAGTTCATTAGTAGTTTGTAAGTCCCATAAGTTCTACAAACATTTGAACGTTTTTTGAACAGCTGGAGTATTGGAGGAAAGCACTAGAAGAAAGAGGGATGAAAATTAGCAGGAAGAAATCAGAGTGTTTAGCACTAAAGGATGGGCAGATAACGTCTTGCAAGATCCAGGAGAAGGAACTGAAATCGGTTTGTACATTTAAATACCTGGAGTTATACGTACAGAGTGACGGAGGACTGTAAAGCGAGGTACAGCACCGATAAACTGTGGTTGGATCAACTGGAGGAAAATGAGTGGAGTGATGTGTGAGAAGAAGGTGAGCAATGGGTTGAAAGGGAAAGTGTAAAAGTCGGTGGTAAGGCCTGCTATGTTGTACGGGGCAGAGACGTGGCCAATCACAGTAGCCCAGGAAAGGAAGATGGAAGTAGCAGAAATGAGGGTGCTGAGGTGGATGTCTGGTGTAACAAGAAAGGACAGATTTTGAGTTTCTCCCGGCGTATTTGATAATCAAAATATCCATGGGTGTACTGCCGGTTGGACACCATAGACCGTCAGTACAACCGTGGATATTTTGATTAAGAAAGGACAGAATTAAAAATGAATTTGTTAGAGGAGTTGTGAAAGTTGGACCTATGGGGAAAAGCATACAAGAGTGTAGACTAAGGTGGTATGGAAACTTGCAGAGAAAAGGGAAAGATTATATCGGAAACAGAGATGAAGCTATAAAGATTGAAGGAGTGAGAAGGAGAGGAAGACCGAAGATGAGGTGGAAGGATAAGATAGCGCGGGACCTAAGGGACGAAGGATGGAAGAAGGAAGAAGCAGTGAATAGAGTATTATGAAGGAGAAGGATCCAGAAGAGCAACGCCGACCCTACTTGACGTGGGACAAGGCTACGATAAAAAAGAAGAAGAAAGATTTGTCCGGGAGAATTGCGAATGCGCAAGAGATCTTCAAGGTGTCCGGCAGGCATACTGAACTACTGTAGAAGGTAAAAGAAATCATTGAAAATGTATTAAAAAAACAGTAAGTAATTAACCCCTAATATGGCCAACTTTGTCAAAGGACTAAAAACAGCAATCTTCTATAGAGATATTTATGTTGGAAAACAATCTATTTCACATAAGGTTATTTTATTCAACCAGATGTGGCCTTATCTTAAGTTATGGGTACAATATTGTAAACATAACATTTATGGTGTCTAAGATGGATCAGAAATACCTTTTCTCAATGGAAACTACATGTAAAAGTGAGTGTTCAGTCTTTTCATGATGCACACTAATGTCACGTTTCGAAGATCACTATAAAAATATCAACAAGTGAGTGTCACACTGCGCAGCAGTTTGTGAACGGCGAAGTACACGGAAGTTGTGGTTTACTTGTATTCCATTATAGATCTGAAAGTAGTAATTATTATTTTGCGTAGTAATTAGTGAATGATGGCACTATAAAAAATATTAAAGTTCCTAAAAAATGTTTCTTTTCGGTATATGCAATTTTTGTTCAAAAATGTTCAAATGTTTGTATAGCTTACGGAACTAAACTACGGGGTCATCTGTCACTAAACTTACAAACTACTTATGAACTAGCTAATCCTAAGGACGGCACAAATATCCATGCCCGAGGGGGGATTCGAACCCCCGACCGTAGTAGCCGTGCTGACCGTGATTGAAGCGCCTCAGTCACCTCGGCCACCGCCGCCGGCGGTTTCCACTTCAGTTGTGAACCGCTGTATGAAATCGAAACGGCTCGTTGCATATATTTTTCTGTTACAGAATGGGCAAAGTGGTATTCGACGATTTAAAACCATCAAAGGAGCTATCACCATCACTGACGACCTCAATTCCAGGCCCAAGGTCCGTCGAAGCAATGAAAGTGCTCGATGAATCTGACGGTGGTGAAATCGTCGCCGTCAGCCTCTTGTAAAACTGTACCGTCCGTTAAGCCGCTATTTTCTCCTACATCTAGTTCTTCGTCAGTGCAATTGTCTATTATCTGCAACGCAATGGAAAGATATAAAGAAAAAGCATAAAGAAAGCGCCATGTATTTTCTTTTATCGTGTATAGTACGTCTAATAACTGCAAATGATTATGCTTTCCAGTGACGACTGTAAACACCTCTAATTCTTTAACAGTTAATCGTTTCAGATAGTCATCATTCCATACAGCTCCTGGAGTTGTCGCTCGACAGCATGTGGGTTAATTTACATCGCGAAAACAAATCTCTTACCAGACTCTGCTCACAGTACTAGATGTTCGGGCATTAAGCGGCTGCACTGAAGCGGGCCGAGTGTGAAACAACCCGAGCGCGGGAATGTTTAAAGGCTGTACTTTGAGGAGACCGTAACTGCATAGTATCTGAATAATGGCCCAAATTTTCACGTGATATCGATTTCTGGAATTGATATCTAGCTCATGTATTTTTTTATTTCTCAAGAAAAAATGAGGTCGAGCTGAAGATGTTGCTTTGTAAGAGAAGAGGCAGGTTGGTGGGACATCAAGGAATCGTCAACTTATCATTAGAAGGAAGTGCGTGGGATAAAAATCGTGGTGGGAGACCGAGGGACGGATACAGTAAGCAGATTCAAAAGGATGTAGGTTGCCGTTCGTATCATCAGATGAAGAAGCTTGCACAGGACAAGGTAGCATGAGGAGTTGCATCAAACCAGTCGGCGGACTGAAGACCGCAGCAAGAACAGCCCCGATGGAAATGACGCCTATCTTGGAATCGCTCTGTCGCGGTTTGTGGAAACCCCGGAAAACGCGGAGTGGGTGGCCAAGGCGGGAGGGGGAGCAGCTCCTTAAACGCGGAGACGTCGCGTTTCGTAAATCAATTTGGGCGGCGCGGGCTGTCGGGGCGGCGCTGGCCCCGATTATCGCTGACAAATGGCGACGCGGCCGTGATTGACGACGTGAGAGGGGCGCCCCTGGCGGAGGGATAGGTGAGGCAGCGGCGGCGGCGGCGGTATCTGGCGCAGCATCGCGCCGCCGCGCCGGTCAATAGCTCGTTACGCGGCGGCCACCTGGCTGAGCTGAGCCGCCGATTGAAACGTCGGATGGTATCGGCCGCTTGGCGGGCGGCGGGCAGCGGCTGCGGCCTTTGATTTACGCGCTGCCACTGCGGAATGCGCTCCAGCGCCGGCCGCGCCGCTGCTACTCCGCTACGCGGCCGCCACGCTTCCGCACTTGCCACCCGGCGGAGGCTGCTGTCTGCCGAATGCTGCGCCACCAGCGAGGCGGCCACTCACTCCACCACGCACAGTGGTGACCACGCTGTTACGACCTAATAGAAAATCAACACCACTACAGTTAATGTACACTCAATTCGAGTCCGTGCCCTCCAATTCAATCGCTATAAACGGAACTACGAATACACGCAACAGTAGGGCGATTATGGAATGACATTATTTACATCTACATTATTTACATCTGATACCATCAGCATCATAGAGAAAATTCCTGGCAGATTAAAATTGTTTGCCGGAACCGGGACTCGAACTTGGGACCTTTGCCTTTCGCGGGCAAGCGCTCTACCGACTGAGCTATCCCGACACGACTCACGTTTCGTCCTCACAACTTTACTTCTGCCAGTGCCTCGCCTCCTACTTTTCAAACTTCTGTGACACTTCTGTGAAGTTTGGAAAGTAGGAGGCGAGGTACGGGCAGAAGTACAGTTGTGAGGACGAATCGTGAGTCGTGTCGCGATAGCTCAGTCGGTAGAGCGCTTGCCCGCGAAAGGCAAAGGTCCCAGGTTCGAGTCCCGGTTCCGGCACACAAGTTTAATCTTCCAGGAAGTTTCACTCTGCCAGCATCAATGGTGTTGACCTGCCAACAAATACCTGGGCTCTACTGTTTCTACAGACGGAAATCTCAATGCAGAAATCTCCATCCGCCTGAGCAGCGCGTGGTTCAAATGGCGTTCTAAGACTGGTGTATTCTGCGACAGGAAAATTCCAAACAGGCCAAAGTATACCTATAGGTAATCCGTCCAAATACAATATGGGGCTGAATGCTGGCCTTCAGCAAAAGAACTGCAACAAAACACTGTGTTATGGAAACAAAGATGCTAAGGTCGACAGGTGGATTAACACTGTACGCCCACGACAAAGTTCGTAGGTGATACGGAGCAGCTCCTGTAGTAGAAGGTGAGAGAATACCGTCTACGTTGGTTGGGGCATGCCCTTAGATCAAGGGAAACAATAGCGGCAAAGATGGCTTGACACCCTGAATGAACACCTCAAGATCTCACGCCTCCACCCTGACCAGGCTCAATACTGCAAAAAGTGGCGACAACGAGCCAAAACTGTGGACCCTGCCATCAGGGGGGACAAACGTTAAGGGAGAAGAAATAGATGATTATTTACACCTACAACTCGGGAATCAAGAATTTTGGTCTCAGAGATGCTGAGAACATACAAATTTTGTGTCACCAACTCAGCTCCAAACTTTCTGCAAAAATGTTCAACTGTTTGTAGAGCTTATGGGACTTAACTACGGTGTCATCAACCCCTAAACGTACAAACTACTTACGAACTAGTTTATACTAAAGACGGCACAAACATCCATGCCCGATGGGGGATTCGAACCCAAGACGGGAAACGGCCTCTCGCATCGTAGCATAGCGCGTCAATGCGCTCGGCCGCTCCGCCGCGGCTTTATTTTACATTCCCAGAAAAAAAGAAAAAAGTAGCACACTTCATCTACATCTACATACATACTCCGCAATCCACCCAAAAGGGCGTGGCGGAAAGTACTCAATACCACTAGTTACTTACTTTCCTATTCCACTCCCATATAGAACAAGGGAAAAATGAAGGCTTGTATGCATCCGTACTAGCCCTAAACTCTCTGATCTTATCTTTGAGGTCCTTAAGCGAAATGTAGGTTGCGGTAGTAGAATCATTCTGAGTCCACCTCAATTCTAAAAGTCCATTGGGGTACGCAAGCAATTACTTTCATATGAGACGACGTCTAACATGCCGAGTTCTGTTCGGCAGAACCCTTCGATCTTGTCTCACAGATGGTGTGATATTCAGAGCGCTCGTATGTTGTTCATTACGTGACAGTGTGGAACCTATCTAACACTTCTGGAGGTCAAGAAACACAGTAGGTACTAGGGAACACTATAATAACTGCATCGTTAAGCGTAAGCTGTGGAGCCATTCTTTTTTTTTTTTTTTTTTTTTTTTGAATCACGTTACGTTAATATACTTACTTTCTATATCAACCTGCTATCTGTTACAATCTGTTGTGTATGGTCGTACCACTTTGTGTCTCGAGTATTTTTTTCTGTTTCCAGTGATTAACCATAGTGCTACAAACGAACAGAAATTAATCTCTTCGCCGGTTTCGCCTTATACGTTACATATATTACTGGTTAGAGTGAACTAACATTTGCACCAATCGTTGAAATTCCACAGGTCTACCTACATTATGCTAGTGTTGTTACGTTGCAGTCACTCGATATTATGATCAATCTCTACGAACAGCCTGGCAGAGCCTCTAAGTTTATGACCTCGTAGTAGGGCAGTTAATCCGTTTGTAGGAAACACAAACGTGGAGAGTAATTGAAAAAGCTGCTTTACGGAACCTGCTGTGACGTGCAGTTGATGCTTCCCATACGTTATTGCACTGCAGGTAAGCACTTAAAGGCGCCTCCACAGCTTCCACTTAACGGTTCTATGCAATACAACTACGCGCAGTTGCCTCAACTAAAGGCGGCTCAGTGCTGTTCTCAGTAATTCAATACCGCCGCAGTGTTCGAGACGGCAAAGCGCCAGTAAGCGACAGAAATATGAGAGTCACAGTTTTACGAATTATTGCCGCTTTGTTTGTTCTTTAATTCTTTGCGAACATCCGTTCTAAGATAGTTATCTTCTTTAGGTACATTGTCACCAGTTGTTCAAAGCTCTACAAGTTTGTTTTTTTCTATTAATACACCGTGACATCCACTTTGCTTACACAATATCGATATGGAGAGTATTCAATGGGGCGTTTAGAAAACAATTTATGAATTGACGTGGCCCATTGGGTATACAACAAGGATTAGTAATAACATATGAACTGTTAGTCAGAAAGGCCACAATAGGGCTCTCCAGTCCCTAGCATCGTCGGGGACTATTTAACTGGGTCGTACATTCTCTCGGACCGACATTATCATGGGGCAAGCTCCCGACAAGCTCCCCGCCACAACAGGGCCCATCCTCACAAATTTAGTTCCGCCAATACCTCGCTCTTACCTACCAAATTTCACAGAAGTTCTCTTGCGAGTCTTGCAGAACTGGGACTCGTACTGAGACCTGGCTTAGCCACAGCCTAGGAGATGTTTCTAGAGTGGCATTTTCAATCAGCATTGGAGTGTGAGCAGATACGAAACTTCCTGTGAGATAGGAATCGAGGTAGCCTACTAGGCCGTGCGGGAGGGGACGTGCTCGCTAAGGCAACTTGCTGCGGAGTGAGCAGTTGCTCCCCGTCGGAGTTTTAAGTCTAGGGACTAATGGCCACTGCTGTTTGATCTTATTGGATTACAAATATTTCAGCAATGAACGAGGTACTGGTGGAACTGTGAATAGGGATCGTAAGGGATGCTAGGGTAGCTAGTCAGTGAAGCTCTTACCCGCGAAACGCAAAGGTTTCGCGTTGCAATCCCAATCCGGCACACAGTTTTAAGTGGCAGGACGTTTTTAGTTTCAGCGCGTCATCTGCACCTACATATCAGGTTCCGGAAAGTATGTTTTTCAGTTACGTGAGATTGTGTGCTTCCTGCAAATCGATCAACTACCATAGTGTGACGTCAGAAACTTAGAGGCTAAATCGCAAAGAATGATGGTACTATCGGATGACTGCAACGTCAGAAGACCACCAAAATGCAGCAGTACCTGCTGAATTTCAACGATTGTTGCAAATGTTGTTAGTTCACTCGAAACGGTAATAAATGTAACGTTGTGGCCACAAAGAGGCGAAGAAATTTGCCTTCATTATACAGCAGGTACTTTCAAGTTACGCCGTTCAATGCAGCGTTAAGGCTGGGGGCACACAGGTCCAGCATTTCACCTCAAGCAAAGTGTTGCGCAACGTTTTGCTGCAAGTGTTTTGCTTCTTTGCTCCTCCAGTGTGCGGGAGGTTTGCAGGATGAAGTATTTTGTTTCAAGCAACAGAACATAATATTTTTTGTATTGTTTTCCTCCAGTAGTGGCGCAATCAACATGTGTGACGAGGAGGTTTATGTTTAAAGCTGTAAAAAGATTGAGAGAAGAGGTTTTCAAAATATGATGACCGCTTTTATAACTCATGAAGGTTATTCTTGATAATATTGCACGAATTTTATTAATTTGTCTTTTAATTACACATTTTTTACCTGAGATCTTCATTTCTTGACCTATATGTTGCCATGCTTTGCCGATCACGTCCTGGTTGTGGTGATCTTTTCTGGTAATCACGTACAACTCGCGTTTGGTTTCTACGAGTTTATCAACATCGATAACTGTATCGTCGACCATGCCATCTTCCCCTATTTCAGTCATAATGCAATACACTTGACTAAAACACAGGTCTGAAAACACAAAACAGACGGTTCTGTACGGTCAGAGCTGCGCGTGCAACTGTAGTGGTCGGAAGTGGAAGGAGGCTGGCGCATGCGCAGAACGTTTTGCTCCTTGATACGTCAAGCACCGTGCTGTATCAGATCCCGGCGTCTAGCGACTGCTGAATTGTTTAAAGGCGTTGCGAAACGCCTCGCAACGTTTGCTTGACCAGTTTGCGGGCTCCCGTTGAAATACACGGAGCGCTCGTACCCAGCAAAACATTTTGTTTCGCAACACTTGGTTCAGGTGAAATGCTGGATCAGTATGTATCCGGCCTAAGCGTCGATGCCAGGCTTATCTCTATGTATCTGGACAGAAGTGGAGACATGTGTAGCAGGTGTCCAGTTGTGGCATGAGACTCGGTAACTGGCAGCCAGTGACAGTCTGCAGAGAGCGGCTGGAGCTGGCCGCCTCGGCCGCCGTCCGCTCACGCGCGCCTCTTCTGGGAAGCGGCGCTGGAGGCGTGCGGCGAGGCAGCTGGCGGCCGCACCTGGGCGCGACACGACGCGCATGCGCAGGCGACGACGACGCACTTCACAGGCGCCGCGCCGCCGACACGCGACCCACGGCACTTCGGCAGCCCGCGGTCCGAAGGAACCGCCCAGCCCTTCCAATATCTTTAAACAGTCTTCAACCAGCTAGACAACAGCGCGCTACAGTGACCTATAGCACAGAGTAACGTACACAGAGGAGAAGCCCCCCCTAAACCACTGTCCTACGCTCCCCTCGTAGTTCCGTAAGATGCTAGCAGGTGTCAGGCGGTTCCCTCGCACGTCAGAGGGTTTGTCCGGCTTGCTGGCGTTTGAGGGGTGGTGGTGGTGGGGGCAGCCGCTACCTGCCGCCTGCTCTGGCCAGTTTAAAGGGCTCACCGCAGCGCCATCATGGGACATCTTATGGAACTGCTGGAAATCCTCCCTCTCCGCACCCCCGAGCGTAGGACCGGGCTCTTACGGAGGTTTTCCGTCTGTATATATTTGTCTGTGCCTATACCCCGTCTTTCCCCACTAGAGTTGGGCCGACGCTCCTGACACGTCTTCACCAATTCCCTCAGTCCCATACGACCTCATCTCTTAAGGGTTTCTCCCTCAAATCTTCACGTATAAAGTCTCCCCCACCTTCTTCTTGATCGCCCTCTTGCTCTGTCACACCCCATTTGCCAACTTAAGTATCGCCTCTTCTCATGACATGTCCATACCACTGTTATCTTCTCTCTTGAAAGTTCTTCAATAGCTCCGTCTCTTTAACACTGCCTCGCATTATCTCATTTCTGATCCTACCACATCTGGTGACACCAGAATTTTTTCTTAAGATTTACATTTCAGCTTCATTCATAGCCTTAGAATGTGCCCATGTGTTCCATAAATTAATGCAAGTCTCACTACTGACTTATACACCATTCCATTACTTTTTGACGGCCGCGGTGGCCGAGAGGACTGAGGCGCGCCAGTCACGGTTTGCACGGCCACTACGGTCGGGGCTTCGAATCCCCCCTCGGGCATGGATATTTGTGCCGTCCTTAGTGTTAGCTAGTTCATAAGTAGTTTGTAAGTTTAGGGACTGATGACCACGTAGTTTAGTCCCATAAGCTATACAAACATTTGAACATTTGAAGCATTACTTTTTAGGTTTCTTCATACGTCACACTATACAGCTGAAGTCCTTTTCCAGTTAATCGATCCTACCTGCACTATGTGGTCTATTGCCATGTCAGAATTTCCATCGCTGGACACTGTTGATCCTAAGTAGTTAACGCTATCGTCTTTCTTCATGTCTTCTACCTCTACATCTACATGGGATGCTCTGCCAATCACATTTAAGTGCCTGGCAGAGGGTTCATCGAACCATCTTTATACTGATATGAAACTTCCTGGCACATTAAAATTGCGTGCCGGAACCGGGACTCGAACCTGGGATCTTTGCCTTTCGCGGGCAAGCGCTCTACCAACTGAGCTATCCCGACATGACTCACGATGCCGCCTCACAACTTTACTTCCGCCAGTACTTCGCCTCCTATTTTCCATATCGGCGCACACTCCGCCGCAGAGTGAAAAGTTTCATTCTGGCACCTTTATATTATTTATCTCCCATTCCATTCTCGAATAGCGTGCGGGAAGAAAAAACACCTGAATCTCTTCGTTTTAGCTCTCATTTCTCGTATTTTATTCTGGTGATCATTTCTACCTCTGTAAGTGGGAGTCAACAATATATTTTCGCATTCGAGGGAGAATGTTGGCGATTGGAGTTTCGTAAGTAGCCCACGCCGCAGCGATAACCCAGCTTCCGGGATGCCGATGTGCCGCACTTGTCTGCTGAGGCTCCGTCGTGCATACATAGACTGTGAAGATGAACAGCCGTGGGAACACCGTTCAGAATGGCCTCCATAACCTCTCGCAGGAATACGAGATTCGTGCGAGTATCTATTCTGTCGGGAGAACCTACCGCCAAATTAAACAGTGTCATACCTATCAACGTTCGGAAACAAACATCAGGTGGTATGGTTTTTAAAAGAGGTCGTACAAACGACACAACCTGTTGAGCCGTTTCCAGTATAAACCCAAGACAGCTGATTGCAGCCACGAGAGAGTAGCCGCGTGGTCTAAGGCATAATGCAACGTACTGGGTGGCTGCTTCCGCCAGAGGTTCGAGCCCTTCCTCGGGCAGCGGAGTGTATGTGTGTGTGTGTGTGTGTGTGTGTGTGTGTGTGTGTGTGTGTGTGTGTGTGTGTGTTGTCCCTATTGTATGTTTAAGTAGTTCTTAAGTTTAGGGACTGATGACCATAGCAGTTTGCTCCATTTGAACATTTTGAATTGGATGCATTTCAATAGAGATTAAGGGCATAAAAGAAACGCAGTGACGGGAAAGGAGTAAGGCAGGATTGTAACATTTTGCCATTGTTGTCCAAGATGTACAGCTAGCAAGGAATGTAACAACAAATTAGGAGATGCAATTAAAGTTCCGTTAGAAGAAATAAAAGCTTTCATATTTGCCGAAGACACAACCATTCCGTCCATGTTTTCGAACATTTCTTGAATTTCATATATGTGTTTTAAATAGAACCTTTCATGAATTTAGATAATAAAATAACACTCATAAGTATACGATGTGAAAATTGGTACTAACTAAAAACTTCGTAAATAATAAGCAACTTTCAAATGTTTGTAAATCTATGGGACCAAACTGCGTGGTCATCAGTCCGTAGCTTACAAACTACATACACCTAGGTAAACTAACCTAAGGACAACACACAGCCCCATGCTCCAGGGAGGACTCGAACCTCCACGGCGAGCAACCGCGCACTCCGAAACGAGACGCTTTAGAGCTCTCGGCTACTCCACCGCGGCAATAAGCAACTTTACTGAAGCAAACATTCGCAAGTGCAATCATAGCACCGCACTAAGCACTACGATTTTAATTTCAAGAAAACGTGCAGGGGAAAAAGAAACATATCACTATCTAGAGGCTTCACCAACTGCGTAATTTCCAAAACTTGAAAATGTATATAGATTGGAAATGACTAATGGTAAGAGGAATTCCGTCCAATGGCCAAGAAAACTGAGATTGTAATTGCGATCTTTTAAAGTTTTCTGCCATTGCGATGGATTTGGCGGCCGATATGAAAACTTGCTGAACAAAACAATGTGAAGCGAGTTTCCGCGAGCGCTTAGCAAACTGAGTAGGCTGTTAGAGGCGAAGGAAAATTTGCCCCGTAGGGAGGCAGGAGCAGTGTAGCGCTGTGAATACCAGGGTCGGGCAGCGCGCGGCTCACCTGGTGTGTCCTCCCACGGCCGGAATGCGGCGTCGGCCTGTGTACTTACAGGGCGGGCGGCGCGGCGCGGCGCTTACCTGCAACACAGAGGACCAGGTGACAGCATGAGCGAGCCAGCCAGCTAGCCGCAGGATACAACAAGTGCCAGGGGAGGGGAGGCGAGGGGAGAGCGCCTCCTTTCATCTCTATGCAGCCAATGACACACCATTAACTTGGTCAGAACAGCTCCGTCTAACAAAAATTCCCATTTCTAACAGTAATAGTAAGCAGCTACCATTAGGATTTTACTCGCTTTCAATATAGCCTCGAGCACAACGATTGGCTGCATCAGAGCTGGGCACAAGTCCGTTAATCGTTAATTAACGAAGTTAACTTTTGAGTAACGGATTAACTTTTAAGTCAATTTAAAAAAAACGTTAACGGACTCTTTAACTTCCGTTAATTTGCCATAAGTCCGTCAATCCGTTACTTTTGTACCCACTTTTTACGCCAAAGGTCTTTATGCGTAAATTATGCTCATTTTAGCGCAGGTCCCTTCTGTGTGTCACTACGACCAGGCTACGGTTGAATCTTCTGAATGGTGCCGCCAAGACCCGAACACCAGACGTGAAGGCACAGGGGAAACCCAAAACGTAGAGTGGGCCTGTTCCAAATGAAGCCGAAAGTGTAGTGAAGATATGGTTGGACATGAAATCCCAGGTCTCATTTAACGATGCGGCATTTCTTGGGGAATATACTTTAGTAAATCTTTTTATTAAATATAATACTGCTATACCATCACTCCCTGGAAGCGCGAGGTTGAACTTGTGAATGGTGCCGCAAAGAGTTGAACAGCGGAAATGGAGACCCAGGGGAAACACACAACGTAAACCTGCTCCAACTGAGGGAACACCGCAACTTCCGTTATTTTGCCATAAGTCCGTTAATCTGTTACTTTCGTACCCACTTTTATGACAAAAGTATTGCCGCGTAAATTATGCTCATTTTAGCGCAGGCCCCTTCTGTATGTGACTACGCTCAGGCTATTGTTGAATCTTCTGAATGGTGCTGCCAAGACAGGAAAAGCGGAAATGGTGGCCCAGGCGAAACCCACAACTTAAAATAAGCCTATTCCAAATTAAGCCCAAAGTGTAGTGAAGATGAAATCCAACGACTCATTTAACGATGCGGCATTTCTTGGAGAATATGCTTTAGTAAATCATTTTATTAAATATAATACTAAAAAATGTTCAAATGTTTGTAGAACTTATGGGACTTAACTACGGGGTCATCAGTCCCTAAGCTTACAAACTACTTATGAACTACTTAAGACTAAGGACGGCACAAATATCCATGCTCGAGGGGGGATTCGAACCATCGACCGTAGTGGCCGTGCAGACCGTGACTGGAGCGCCTCAGTCTCCTCGGCCACCGCATCCGGCAATATAATAATACTGCAACGTCATCACTCCCTGGAAGCGCGCGATTGATCTTATGAATGCTGTCGCCAAGATCTCAACAGCGGAAATGGGGGCCCAGGGGAAACCCACAACTTAGCGTAAGCCTACCCCAACTGAGGGAACACCGCGACTCTGCGTATACGTGCGCTAAGTGAGTCTAGGAAGGAAGAAAGATTGAGAGTTTGACGTCCCGCGTCAGTGGTCTGTAATCTCCGGCAGTCGATTGTTGCTTGTTAAGTTCGCATTAACTGCAGCTTTTGCCAGTGGAAGTGATCTGAGTGTCGAAGAAGATTTGGGCGTGAAAACTTTATTATGGGCTCAACAGTTGATGAAAATCCGTGGCCACGTCTAAGTGATTTTATTGATTTTATATCTAGATCGGGAGAAAAAATATTTTTCAACTGTAAATTGTGTGTTCCGAAAAAATTATTAAAGGAATTATGCACCTTATGGCAAATGACACTCAATGAAATTACATATATTTTGAGTCTGCTGTAAATTGTATTTTATTGCTAAATAATTATTACTAAAAAAATAAGATTTATATATTACTGGGACACTACATCGTGTCAGCCGACCGCGATCGTAAACAAATGACAAATAAACATTCTTCTTTTTATACAAGAAGACAAATCATTTCCCAAAGTGACTCTTGCGGAGACTATTTTACAGTATGGTATATGATGAGACACCATTTGCTTACACTCACGGCCGACTGTCACGATAGAGTGGCCCTATTACTAGTTCTTATGTATACTCCAAGCCCCATTTAAACTTGTGTATACAAAACATTTTTCTCAAATATCAGGTAGGGTAATACGTTTTTTATTGCTGATTTGAATAATAAAACAACATAAATATACAAATTCGGAGACTGAAGGCTTTTTCGTGGCTGCACAATACTGTTACGACTTAAGGGTTAACGTCAACTTCCGTTAAATTGTCCGCAGAATAAGGCTTTAAAGTTTAACGAAGTTAATTTTTTTTAGTAACGGATTAATGATGAACGAAGTTAACTTTTTGATTAACGGGGCCCAGCTCTGAGCTGCATATAGATCAAACGAGCAGCCCTCTGCTTTGCCTTACGTACCATCCCTACTCTCTACTTAAGGCCAGCAGCTTAAGTGTACAATTAACAAAATAAGCAAAAATACCCAGCCGCGTTCAAACACAGAGCTTTAAAGCCCTGTACAGACGGAGACACTCCTTGCGGCATGACTGGCGTAGCGAGTAAATTGCTTCGTGTTACCTTCCATGACATCTGGTGGCGTGACACCGTATTGTTACTAAACGGCACGCAATCGAATGAAGCTATATTCCACGCCATATGGCTGCCATTTGATTCTGTACGTCGACAGACGGATTTACCAAAAATTTTAATTCAATACTTCAGATTTATCAATAATGTCTTTGACATATTTGAGACGTAAATCCGTCTCTGGGATTGATTATTTGTATTAATTGATATTTATATCACCTTAACAGGATTGTGCCACCGTGTCCATTGCCGAGGTGCTATTCCGCTGCATGGAGAGCCTTGGCAGTAATGGCAATTATCTTTGGAACATAGAAGCTGAATTAAAGTTTGTGATGTGGAGGGAAATCGTACATAGACTATTCCAAGCCCCCTCGGACATTTGTGCCGTCCTTAGTGGTAGCTAGTTCATAAGTAGTTTGTAAGTTTAGGGACTGATGAACCCGTAGTTAAGTCCCATGAGCTATACAAACATTTGAATATTTGATTTGTCTTCGTCGACGTCGCCTAGATATAACCGCAGCGACGACTGCATAAACAGCAGCTGCCACTTTAGTTCTTCTTCAGCCATTTTCTAAAATAATGTTGCGTCAACTGCAGTCATTTTGTGTACAAACACAACTGCCAGATGGCACGCCATCTTTTGCAGCAAGACGTTTTACCATCTTATTGCACCCTTTGTGGCGCACGACGTGTCTCCATCTGTACAGGGCTTAATGCTGTTTCAATGAGCCAGATTTCGTGCATGCGCAATAAATTTTGGAGCACATATAGCAGCGCAAATTGCTCTCGGTATACAGCCTATACTGTGCCCGTCATACGTTACGGAAACATGCCACAGCGCTCCAACTGGCGGTGAAATCATCTTTGAACAAGAAAAAATGTGGCACCGAAATCCGTAGTTTTAATTCTAAATGCGCGATTTATATTCAATAGTTTTCATTTATACTTTATGGAATGCGTTCTAGAAACTGAAATGGTTTTCAGACTTTATAATATATTATACAAATCTCAAACACAAACTTAATATTAACCTATCGTAGAATCACGGTGGAGTGACCGAGCGCTCTACTCGCCGTCGGAAGTTCGAGTCCTCAATCGGGCATGCTTGTGCGTGTTGTCCTTAGCAAACGTTAATACGAGTAGTTTGTAAGCCTAGGGACTGATAACCGCAGCGGTTAAGTCCAGGATTTACAAAGATTTGAACATTTTTAACTTATCGTAGATTTTGACTTCTTACATTATTTATTTGTAAAACCCAATACTGGATTTCGACTGTGTTGTCCTTAGAAAGTGGACATAATTGCGCCTCGACACATTTCAAAACCTCAAATAATCGTGGCTAACGATCAATACAGGTCTCAGCGCAGGCCAACGTGTCATCAGCAGAATAGAAGCCGATAGCGTCAGGAGTGACGTCATTATGACTTATGCACGCTGTATCGAAGGCCGAGCGCCGACCCCTGCAACCGCTTGGGACGTGTAATTGCCGTAGCTATTCTTACAGACGAATTAGAGGCCGCACATGCAGCTTACATGGGCTACGTCTCAGTGACATCACGTCTGACGCCATGGGGATCCACTCCGCTGACGTCGCAATCGCCTGCGGTCAGGCCTATATTTATCGCTGGCCACTGACAGAAAGGTCATTAGTGTCGCAGCGACATCACAGGCAACTTGCAGCACGTCGTCTACTTAATGTCAATGGGGGGTGATCATGCGCATACCGAAGTCTGTATGTACCGACTAACTAATTTACACGCTACCCGAACAAGATTTCAAGTCTCGTCTTCGATCTTCTGTTCATTCAGCAAAAACCTCCGTAATCTATCCCGTCAGCTCTTGACGGAATACTTTATACCTTTTGAATGTAAAACACAATATCACGTGTGCTATTCTACAATATATATTGTCACGTAGCGTTGTAATAGAATGTTGATAGTTTATTAACGAACGCTGGTTTAAGCTCTGCGATGATTTACATACGTACAAAAACAAGGAGTGAAATGACTGCAGTAGGACCTTTATATAATATATATGTACACTCACGGAAACTTTAGGGATATTATTTCGCAATGCATCTAGAATGTGCTGGGACTCTGCCGTCAAAATCTGCTGACAGGATGTGAGTAGAACCTAGGATCTTTTGCCTCAGCGTCCATCTTTATATCCACCATAGCTCGCCGTTACCGTCCTTTACAATATGTTTTGCGACAATATTATTTAATAAAGTTGTTTCTAGCTGTTGCGCCATCATCAGGCACTGAAAACTGGTTTGATAAATAACATAAATTATAGAATTACACAACTGTCTTATGTGTTTCATTAAAAATCCTATTATTTCCTTCTTGCTTCAAAATGTTCAAATGTTTGTAAAGTTTATGGGATTTTGCGGGGTCATCAGTCCCTAAACTTACAAACTACTTATTAACTACCTTATACTAAAGACGCCACAAACATCCACGCCCGAGGAGGGATTCGAACCCCCGAGGGGGTACGACCTCGCGCATCGTAGCATAGCGCCTCAATGCGCTCGGCCGCTCTGCCGCGGTGCTTCTTGTTTCGTCACGCACAATTTAACAATGACAAATCTCCTCAGTTCACAAAAATACTTGTTTCTACATGTACACCCGCACTCCGCAAGCCACTTCACGCTGTTTGGCGAAGGGTTCTTTGTGTATCATTTTCACTGTTACAGTCGCGTATGATTCATATGTAAAAGATATTGCTGGTAAGTCTCCGTTTGCGTGTCAGCTCCAAAGTGTCCAATTTTATCGTCATGGGCTTTTCGCAACCATAGGAACTTTGACAGAAGACGCACTGTGATGCGCGACGTCTCTCTTGCAGCGTTTGCGACTGAATTTTTCCGATAATCTCCGTAATGCTCTTCTTTGGATTTTCTTCATCTCCTCTGCCAACCCTATCTGTTATGGATACGAGACGGATGAGCACTAGTCAAGTACTGATGGAATGAGTGTTTTGTGGGATACCTCCATTGTTGATGGCCAACGCTGCCTGAAAATTCTTCCAATGAAGCTGTGTGTCATCTGTCTTTACTGCCGTTAATTTAATGTGTTAGTTCCACAACACAGCATGTCATTCCCAACGCCTGGAAGTAACGCCTAGCGTGCCCCATCACATCAGAAATTCAATGAGGCTTTGTGTGAATAATGATAATATACCGAGCGCTGGAAAACGGCTGTTAAATGTAAGGAGATATGCAGTGAATCGGCACTTGGTGCAGGAAGTGGCAATTGACCCTCACTTTAAACAAATGTAGTACAGTACGAATACACCTAAAGAAAGAGCCTTTAGGCTTACTTTACGACTAAAAATTGTAATACAATCATTGGAAGCACTTAAAATCTTGAGGTAAGTGTAAGGAGCAAATTAACTGTAGCAAATACATATGGCAGACAGCTACTGATTATAAGAATCTTTAGGAAGCGTAAGTCATCAACAAAGAAAGTAGTTTGAGGAACGTCGTTGCACCAACACTTGAATACTGCTCGTCAGTATAAGATCCGTATCGGACAGGGTTGACAGAGGAGATACGGAAGAAGCAAAGAAGAGCAGCGAACCTCGTTAGAGGTTCATTTAGTACTCACGTAAGTGTCACGGAGGCGATCGCGTATCACAATATATGTAACTACGAAACTCATTAGGAGAAGTGAAGGCAGACCTCGAAAGAAGGATGCTGACTTTTCCCTTGCGTTCGAAAAACTAATAAAAAGACTAAAAGGAGTGAAGAAGGAATGGAAATACTGCACAGAGACAAAAATATATGTTTCTTCCAGGAGAAAAGATAGAAAGTGCATTATGGGAGCGACGCAGCGTGTATTGTTTTGGGACTTTTACGGTGACTCAGCAGAGAAGGGACAAAATTGTCCGTGCAGTTTACTCAACACCTACTGGCAGAGGTGCGCCAGTAAATGAAGTGTCAAAAGCAAAGAGTAACAGCAGTGTTTGTTGATTCCTCCACGACAAGCCTCCTCCTCACTTGGCGTTAGCCAACGAGTCATGTGGCCCTCGTTTCAAGGTACTTCGCCATCTTCCACAAAGTGTGCAGATCAATCCTGTACTCCAGACGCTCGTCATCACCATACCGTATAATTTTCTTCGATGATAGCGGCATAAGAAACCACCTTGGGGGGCCAAACGCTAAGTTTCAGCAATAATGTAATACGAAATGTCGTACATCGCTTGAACCAATTCAACAGATGAAAAATGAAGTGTAGAACTGCGTTAATATTTTTCACGAGCTACAGAGTAAATGTTATTGCTGCTCGTTTCACTCGCAGCAAATTTAATACTGTACCTGCTCTATGGTCGACAGGTTCTTGTATGTATCCTTATCCGTTCAAAAAAGAATAATTTTCGTTTTAATTGCAGTTGTCACGAAAAAACATTTATTGGTCATCTGAGTTGCCATCATTACCATTGGTGCCAACATAACCAGTACAGCCCGGCGAGAAGCGTCGTAGAATTTAACCTGCCCTAACGTACTATGCACCTGGCAGTATATTATCGTACTAGGCCCTAAGCACTTTTGCTGTCCTACATGTTCCATGGACAGCATTGAATTCATTTGTCGCAAGGTCGCTTTCTTTTCGTTTTATGTCGTAGCGTCGGTTTTTTTTTTTTTTTTCCACATTCCAATGTGTCATATTTCTCTATTAAAGACACAAGACTCTCACACTAATTTCTTGTAAAATTTGAGCTTCTTTCACGTTTGTTTGCCATAGCACCAAATAACAACTGTCTACTAGCCTCTTCCCTGGCAGTCAAATATGGGGAACAGCTGTTTATTCAGACTGCACTTTCATTTGTTTCTATTGCCAACATAGTCGAAATATATCGAACCTTCTCGTTTTCACCAGGTTAGCAAACGAGAGGTATATGTGGCAATGATAAACGCATTGCACTTAACGAGCACATTTAACGAGACGTTAAAGGCATCTTCTCGTTTACTAACGAGAAATGGACGAACCGGCCCTAAAGGTTGGAAACGCAAAAACTCCAAAATCTGGTGTAGAAGAAACTCAGTGCTAGATGAAATGCATGTAACTAACACTCCGGCTAGCTTCCGTATCAAAATACACACAGCTAAACCATCTAGCACAATTTCGCAGCACTCCTTCCGCGCCTTCCTCGCTCCCCAGCTGCCATCAAACACCTGGGCCACACACGTCGCCACTCGACCGCGGAGAATGGAAGGCCTGAACCAGTCGCGTCTAAAAAGGCAGCGCTAGCCTTTTTATCCCAGCGGCGTGCCAAGAAAGTCGCATACTGATCCCGCGCAAAGAAATGAAGCAAGTCAATCACGCTCTCGCCGTTAACGAAACCGTTTTTACGGAGCAAGCAGCGGACTCGCGGCATTCCGCTGACGACAGGATCACAGCAATTCCAGTCTTCACGTCTGAAGGGTAGCCGTGTTTAACGCAACTGCCCTCTACAAGAACAGGCCTTGTGGAGGCTCGATAGCGGTTTCAGGAATTCAGCTGCCACTTTTTTAAACCTTTTCCAGCGCAAATTTTATAAATTTGTGAACAAAATTATTTCTTTGCATATTTTTATTCATAATCACATATTTTTTAAAACATTTTTGCTTCACATTTTGGCATAACAACACTCTCGATCAAATATTATGTATAAAAAACAGTCCAGAGTGCAATAATTTGATTTCATTCAACTAGTATCGGTCCTTTTTTCCTGGACCATCTTCAGGAATTGTAACTCCATTAATGTCGTGGAGCTGAGCAGGTACCTGGGAGGCTTCCAGTAATGTACTGGAAGGCTCTCAGGTACCTGATCAGCTCTACGATATCACTGGATTTACAGTTCCTGAAGATGTCCAAAAAAAGGACCGAAACTAGTTGAATAAAATCAAATAATTGCACTCTGCATTGTTTTTTAGATATAAATTATTCATAATGATTGAAATAGTATTTTTTTTAATTTTTGAGATTTTTTAGTTTTAGGAGGGTAATTTGGGATGACTTCATATGGCATATTTGGGGAGGATGTATCCTTTACCGTACCTGACACCTTTTTACTAATTTAGACATTTTCCAATAATTTATTAATGAAATTTTCAAATTATTTTGTTTCCTTTACCTTGATATAATATTTTGAAAGTCTTGCTGTTTGCACTCTTACTTAGACATTAAGCAACTATACATATTTTGTCAATGTGTTATAGACTAAGGGTACTCTGTTTCCTCAAAGTAATGGCAGCCAAGTTACCCGCAATGAATTTTGGAAAGTGTTGCAGTGTTCTTTATAATCTTTGGCTAAATGGTTGGGCAGACAGTAAGAGATAAAGATGAGGATGCCTTATGACATCATTGGGCTGGAAAGGGTTAACAAACCGCTAGCAGCTCAACTGTTATCCCCCATACAGTTCACGTGGTTGCATGTTTTAATCGTTTACTGTAACCACCGTTCAAGGAAGTGGAAAAAATGGTCATGTTCTCCTCATTTCGAGAGGTTTTATTATCACGATCTATGGAAATTTTTTTTAGACAACTCTTGTGTAGAGAGCCAGTTACACTTCCGCATTTAATCTAGAGAGCATGACGGATTACACAAATAACAGCAGGTAGTGGTAGAAACAAAGTACTTATATAGGCACGTCTACAGTTTTCGGCATTTCTTCACAATCCCTAATCGAATCTTCTGAGCCAATGAACGCGATCCGTGTCAGTTTAATGCCTCGGTTCTTTCTAGCCAAACACCAGACGTGGTGGCGGTAAACTGGGAAACATGTATAAATGGGTGGCGACTTCCATTTCTAGTAGCTGCCTTACAAGCAACGGTATCTCAATTGTAACAGCGGATGGGAGCTATAATAATTAATTATGGTGTCCCTCCGCAGAGGGATGTGTGTGTGTGTGATAGCATTATCATTTTAGAATACGGCACTATAAGGTATACGCTATTCATAATAAGCACTTTGTTGTCGACGATGGTATATTCAATCACAGTAATCCAACCAGTGTTGGTAAAGATAGAAAAGTTTGAGTACCATGATACAGATGCCCAAATAACGACGGAATTTCTCTCATACTTGACTGTAGGAAGCAGGCATGCCGTATAGTAAGCTGCTTTTGCAGTTTTATATGCTTAAAAGCGGTGTTTATAGGAAGAAGTGTCAACGATGATTCATCGGACCATACCATATAGTTCTGGTCATCAACTGGACAGTTTTACTATCGAGGCGCCGGCCGCGGTGGCCGAGGGGACTGAAGCGCGCCAGTCACGGTCTAAAAATGTTCAAATGTTTGTACAGCTTATGGGACTTAACTACGAGGTCATCAGTCCCTAAACTTACAAACTACTTATGAACTACCTAAGACTAAGGACGGCACAAATATCCATGCCCGAGGGGGGATTCGAACCCCCGGCCGTAGTGGCCGTGCAGACCGTGACTGACGCGCCTCAGTCTCCTCAGCCACCGCGGCCGGCAGTCACGGTCTGCACGGCCACTACGGTCGGGGGTTCGAATCCCCCCTCGGGCATGGATATTTGTGCCGTTCTTAGTATTAGCTAGTTCGTAAGTAGTTTGTAAGTTTAGGAAATGGTGACCCCGTGGTTGAGTCCCATAGGCTCTATAAACATTGAATTGAATTATTATAGAGGCAGCACTTTCTTCGCAGCTTGCTTTCTTAAGGGTTTAGTAGCTATAGCCCTTATATAAATGTTCCGCTCCAACAGTACTTAACGAGAATTGAATGTTGAGTGTTACAACCAACGCAACGACTGTGGTAATGTCCGCAACCACGCATTGCGGAGCCCTTCATACACAAGTGTTTTATTTTTCTTTTTTGGATTGGTACTACTATTTCAATAAGAACTGTGCGTTTTATAACACCCTGTATATTATTGATTCCTATCAATCGTGGCACCAATAACAGCGGCTCTGTCGTCAGGATAAACATTGCCATGATCAGTCGTGAGCGCATGAACAAACAATACAGAGTTTTTGCCGGAGGTGCCTCGTCCACACATCACTTGAAGGTAACAAAGCAGTGGCACAATCGCCAAAGTGGAAGGAACAGCTGACTGGCGCAGCGCCGACGTCTTGGGCCACTGTGGTGAGCATAATGGTGGCGCAATCAGCGCGTTAATGACGGCTCGTTAAAACCGCCGGCGGACGTGAATGGGCGCCTAATGAATTAGCTGCAAGGGGCCGGCAAGCCATCTTCAGCTCTGGTCGGCGGGCGGTCACTCCAGGGGACGGAGTGGCTCCCTGCGGCCGACATGGTCTATCGGCGCGGCCGCTTCTTGGGTGTGGCCTGCCAGCTGTAACGCACACGGCAACCAACAGCACAGTGCCACCGCTCTACATCTACATCTACATGGCATACTCTGCACATCACATTTAAGTGCCTGGCAGAGGGTTCATCGAACCACCTTTATACTGAAACTTCCTGGCAGATTAAAATTGTGTGCCAGAACCGGGACTCGAACCTGGGACCTTTGCCTTTCGCGGGCAAGCGCACTGCCGAGTGTGCTATCCCGACACGACTCACGATGCCGCCTCACAACTTTACTTCTGCCACTACCTCGCCTCCTACTTTCCAAACTTCACAGAAGCTCTACTGCGAACCATGCAAGACTAGCACTCCTGGAAGAAAGGATATGGTGGAGACATGGCTTAGCCACAGCCTAAGGGATGTTTCCAGAATGAAACTATCACTCTGCAGCCATGTCTCCACCATATCCTTTCTTCCAGGAGTGTTAGTCTTGCATGGTTCGCAGGAGAGCTTCTGTGAAGTTTGGAAAGTAGGAGGCGAGGTACTGGCGGAAGTAAAGTTGTGAGGCGGCATCGTGACTAGTGTCGGGATAGCACACTTGGTAGTGCGCTTGCCCGCGAAAGGCAAAGGTCCCAGGTTCGAGTCCCGGTTCCGGCACACAATATCAATCTGCCAGGAAGTTTCATATCAGCGCACTCTCCGCTGCAGAGTGAAAGTTTCATTCTGGCAGCTTTATACTATTTTATCTCCCTTTCCATTCTCGAATAGCGCGCGGGAAGAATGAACACCTGAATCTCTCCGTTCGGGCTCCAATTTCTCGTATTTTATTCTGATGATCATTTCTACCTATGTAAGTGGGAGTCAACAATACATTTTCGCATTCGGAGGAGAATGTTGGTGAGTGTAGTTTCGGCCGTAGATAAACATTTAAACCGTTTATATATATGTGGCGTCTGTTCCGAAAGAACAGACGTCACTTCTGATCCTGCAGTTGTTTTTATTTAATATTCACAGAATATATGACATCAACTGCGATTGGGCAAAGCTGAAAATGTGTAGGGTTGGGCTTTGCCCAATAGCAGTTGATGTCATATATTCTGTGAATATTAAATAAAAACAACTGCAGGATCAGAAGTGACGTCTGTTCTTTCGGAACAGACGCCATGTATATATATGCCGGTGACGGGCAATGATCCTATCGTTAGTGGGGAGGGGTGGGCAAGTTTGAAGTCCTTACTCATACGGGAATTGGTTTCATAACTACGAGTTTGAGGACTGTGGGCAGGGCGAAGCTGGGAATTTGTATCTGACGGGAGGCGTGCTCAGGTAGTCCTTGTAGGTGCGGTGATCACTGTGTCCCCAGTGGTGTAGGGGTCAGCGCAAATGCCTAGAAAGCAGAAGACCCAGGTTCGAATTCCGGCTGGGTACACATTTTCAGCTTTGCCCAATCGCAGTTGATGTCATATATTCTGTGAATATTATTTAAACCGTTTGCAATAAACACCGGTGAACACCCACTGGCGGCGCGTCCTGTGTGTTCAGTGAACCCCCAGCAAAAAGTTAAAAGTGCAAAAAGTGTTGTGTATTTCAAGAATCATTCTTTGTTTATTCTTGAATCAGACAACTGTATTTGCATTTTCAAAGTATTTTTATCGCACGGGAAACTTTTTAACTCATACAGATAGCACGCATGCATAGCGTTACCCGGACAGATTTCTGAACCAAGTAAAATTAGGTTCCATTGCATGCTGAAATCTGGAGACTCTTGTGCAGCCGTTATGGAAATGTCTATAGTAAATATAATTAAGTACACAACTTTACCATTAATGCTTGTATTTCACATCTCTATATGTAGATGCATACAACTGTAGCGCGAGGCCGTTCCCCGATCGGGGTTCAAGTCCCCTCTCGGGCATGGATGTTTATGTCGTCTTTAGTATAAGGTACTTTGTAAGTTCAGGGACTGATGACCCCTTAGTTAAGTCCCTTAAGTTTAACAAACATTTGAATAACTGTACCAAGAAATTTGTAATGAGAGGATATAGCTAAGGCCTATATGAAAGCATGATGATGAAGATGAATGGAGGTCGCTTAACAACGAGGGTTTTCAGCGCCCGGGCAGAATGTAGTTGAGGCGATTGTTAGGAATGTTCTTTTCAAGATGAGGGCAATATAATATAAATTGGAGAATTCAACAACTGGAGATAAAACCTCAAGAACCACCATCGTAATTTGTCTAAAAAGTAGAACTTGGATGAAGTAGTTAAAATGACAGGATGAAAGCTGACTACCTGCAGGAAGAAAAGATAGCAACCTACCAATCTACAATACAGCAACATCTCCAGCCTAAAAGCTTAGGCCAGAGTCCAGAAATTTCACAAAAGTGTAAAAGTTTGAACACACTCGCCTCATCATCACCTAAAATATGTGGCAAATCTGCACCAAGAACTGCCTCTGTTCTCTGTGCCCGGTATGAGGTACACTCTATTAAGATGTGGTGGACGGTTATCTGTACGCCACAGGCATCATACATCGGGGACTCCTCTCCTCGTAGGGGGAATCCTTGGGTAAACGCATCCCTCCTGGGGGGCCGGCAGGAGGATCGCCACGGACGGGTAGTGGGCTTCAGCAACCGCAGCTTGTTATCTGTTACTGACAGCAATTCCGCCTCCCACAACTGCAGAGACCGCAGCCGCAACAAGGAAGTGGCATCTTGCAGAGGAACAGGCCACCGTGCCACTACGCTGTCTCGACAGGCCTCTTTGGCGGCCCAATCGGCTTCCTCGTTTCCCGGAATTCCAACATGTCCCGCCTATATGAAAAGCGAAATTGAGAGATGCAGGAGATCAGAAGATGACATCTAAGACACGTCGGAACCGGTCATCCTAAGAAATAAAACGCGATGTTTGCTGGAAACGTGTATATATTGTCTTTTTGTTTCTGGGTCGTACTCGAATACCCATGAATCATCTCTAGTTATCACAGTGTTCAGAAACCCGGGATCAGTGATTGCTCGTATGTTGATATCACACTGAACCTTACTGGTGAGAACACTCGCTAATAAAGGGTAGACACAGCTATTTCACTACGCTATCTGCTGGCTGACGACGTCAAACGGGGACGTCTTTTTCAAGCTACTATTTACATGCCCTGTTCCAGATCGGCATTTAGAAAGCCACTACAAGTCTTGTAGCAAACAAAGGAAGATATGAAAGGACAGCTGTGTCGGTCTAAGTTGCGGACAAGCAGAGTTGATTATAGTGGCAGCACTGTAAGGTGGACACTAACCAGTGGCCCCGGAGCACCGAGTAAGGCCGCTGTTGGACTGGAGGAGGGTATCGCGTTGTCAGTTTTTAGAACCCCCTTGTAGTCGCTAATGAAGTGAAGGAGCTGTTCCCGGCGGTGACGAGTGGTTACACGAGACAGGCGGTGGTGCGGCCGTCACTGGAAATAGACGCGCGCCCAATTACGAGGGCGATCGCGCCTTGAGGTGTCGGGTGTCGCCGCTCCGGAGGGCCGGCAAGACGTCGGCGTCGAGGGCAGCGTCTCTGGCGGGCGCTGACAGCAAGCCGCCGCCTGCACAGCGTCACCGCAAGCCGCCGCAGCCGCCGCCACTGGGGGGCGTAGCCCACAGGTGCCGCCCACGCCGCCGCCGTCTTCTGGTAAACGACCGAGCTACTCGCACTCGACGGCGACTGTTCATCAGAGACGAGTGTATCGTCAGGCGTGCCCCAGGGGAGTGTGATAGGACCGCTATTATTTTCTATCTATATAAATTATTTGATGAACAGAGTAAGTTGTAATTTGCGGCTGTTTGCTGATGATGCTGTGGTGTATTGGAGGGTGTCGTCTGTAACCGACTGTAATAGCATACAGGATGACTTAGACAAAATTTCTAGTTGGTGCGAAGATTAACAGCTAGCTTTAAATGTAGAAAAATGTAAGGTGATGCGCATGAGTAGAAAAAACAATCCCATAATGTTCGAATACAGCATTAGTAGTGAGCTTCTTGATGCTGTCGCGTCGTTCAAATATCTAGGCGTAAAATTGCAGAGCGATATGAAATGGAACGAGCATGTAAGGACAGTTGTGAGTGAGGCGGACAGCCGACTTCGGTTTATTGGGAAAATTTTGGGAAGATGTACTTCACCTGTAAAGGAGACCGCGTATAAAACGCTTGTACGACCACGTCTTGAGTATTGCTCAAGTGTTTGGGACTCGCAGCAGATTAGTTTAAAGGAAGACATAGAGGCGGTTCAGAAACGAGCAGCTAGATTTGTTACCGGTAGGTTCGACCAATGCGCGAGTGTCACGGAAATGCTCCGGCAACTCAATTGGGGATCGCTGGAAGATAGACGACGTTCTTTTCGTGAATTTCTGTTAAGTAAATTTAGAGGGCCGGAATTTGAAGCTGAGTGTAGTACTATCTTGTTGCTGCCTACTTACATTTCGCGTAAAGATCACAAAGACAAGATAAGAGAAATTAGGGCTCGTACGGAGGCATATAGGCATTCTTTTTTTCCTCGTTCAATTTGGGAGTGGAATAAGAAAGGAAATGCCTATTAGTGGTACAGTTTACCCTCCGCCACGCACCTTACGGTGAATTGCGGAGTATGTATGTAGATGTAGATGTAGATTCATCAAATGACAGGTGCATCCCACGTTGATGCATCATTTGCGCAGTACGTCACACACTGTGCAACGCAGTTCGCTAACAACCAATTGCTGGCTATCCAGCAGACGCAGGAGATACCATTTTGCTCTGCCCTTACATTCTTAGTGACCCATTGTGAGATTACCGCCCAATAGAAATATTGGTAATTAATAGCATTTGATAATTAAACAGTATGAAGTTCACTGCAAACATTGACCATGCCAATGCACTAGATGTTACACCATTTTAATCTTATTAATTATGGTAGCAATGTATGTACGCAGTTGGGTGACAACATTTATAGTTAGCCCATAGGCAGAAATTCTCCACGTTGAGATTTGCTGTGTGCTTGTAGATGACGGGAGGCCAGCGAGCTGGCCGACATTGGTGGCTTGTTCCAGCGTAGGATTTTCCAGGCTCGTTTTCGGTGAGGGGAGAGAGGGACAATGGCGAGTGCCAGGCGCAGTGCAGTGCACAGCGTGAAATAAAATATTCTAATACTACTTGCATTTGAAGTAATACGATGCAGTTAGGAACCTTTAAGGCCCTCATTACAAAATAGCCTGTTGATAAATAAACAATACATTAGCTGATATAGTCACATCTGACGTAATATGTTTAATTGACAATGAAAAGTAATAAATTACAATGAATACAAGACAGTTACGCAACTAGCATGGCAACGTTTGTTTATAAAAATAATATATTAACTATTTCTCATTTTATTTCCAATTAATCTTGTGTATTTTATCTTGAAATATTCAGTTAAATCACTTATCTGTGATATAAGAAATTGCACGATTATAATAAATAGTACAAAGGATGTTTATACCAATATAAAAACCTAAGAAGACATTTGTTTAATGTGTAGTGTAATTATTTTGATTTTAAGTACAGTTTTAGAAATGTATTGGCTGAGCGCTGTACGTTGGCAACTCGGTTAGAACAGCTCACATGGGGAAGCTGATGACTTAGGGAGAAAAATATAAGAATAAATAAATAGCACACTACTGAAAGATAGCTTATCGTTCATAATCAACCAACACGCGTGCGGAGCCGCGGGTATAAGCTAGTATAGTATAAAAGTGGCCGGTTACTGGATTTATTAAAATAATGAATAGGACTACGATTTGCTATTGTGCTACACATGTCATGTATGGAATGAGAAACAGAATCACAATAATACTTAGGGAAGCCCGGCCAGAAAACCTGAAGCTGGGTGATGTGACAGTGATGTGGAGGGTGCTCTCTCGAATGCGAGGCCGCCTCGTTTGATTTAGAGGAGCAGCGTGACACTCGCAGGTGCGCGACACTCTGGTATTCGCGACCATGTCGAGGGTTTCCTGAATGTGGGGCCCGTACGTCACCGCGGCCGGCCGGCGTCCATCAGACAGGCAGGCGACGTGAGGCGTGTCTGCGCGCCGTGACCGGCCTGCAGGTACACAGTGAATGCTCTCTGGCGAGCGAGCCGACGCCTGCCAGCACTTCTCCGCAATCGCGGAACAACTGTTACACAGCATTAGGTTTTTCCAGTACTCCCAAATTGTATTGTTGAACCTGTGCATCTGGAGTAAACTCCACTAAACACCTAGGAATTACTATTATTTCAGACTTAAATTGGAAAGAACACGTAGGTAATGTCGTGGGAAAGGCGAACCAGAGACTGCGTTTTACTGGCAGAACCATTAAAAGAAACTGCATACACTACGCTTGTCCGTCCTTTTATGGAGTATTGCTGCCCAGTGTGGGATCCTTATCAGGTGGGTTTGACGGAGGACATCGAAAAAGTCCAAAGAAGGGCAGCTCGTTTCGTATTATCACGATACAGGGGAGACAGCGTTACGGAAATGATACAGGATCTGGGATTGCAATCATTACAACAACGGCGCTTATCGCTGCGGCGTGGGCTACTTACGAAACTCCAATCGCCAACATTCTCCTCTGAATGCGAAAATATATTGTTGACTCCCGCTTACATAGGTAGAAATGATCATCAGAATAAAATACCAGAAATCAGAGCTCGAACGGAGAGATTGAGGTGTTCTTTCTTCCCGCGCGCTATTCGAGAATGGAATGGGAGATAAAATAGTATAAAGGTGGTTCAATGAACCGTCTGCCACGCACTTAACTGTGATTTGCAGAGTATTCAATGTAGATGTAGATGAAAAATGCTGACGTTTACAGAGCAGTAGCTCAGACGGTACTAAGGTACCATGTGGCCAACCATGCTTAAGGGGAGACGATGCTAGAAATAATGAACAAAACAACAATTTTTCATTTGCTTATTTGATAGTAAATATAATTGAGACTATTATCCCAAATTTTTTCCTTGAAACTAAAAATGGTATAAAAAATTAAAACCTTAAGCAGTGTAATACGCTATGTCTACTTTTCAAGGTACCCAAATGAAAGTTTCAATGTTCTCATTTGGAAGAGATATGCAAAGACTGTGTTTGTTTTCAATTTGATGGTGAAGATTTCTGCTTTAGAAGCTGCAGCAGTTTTTAATTATGGGAATGTAACAAGACTTCACACTTTTTTCTGTTTTATTTTACAGAATATCAACGGACAGTGTACATTGTCTACTGACTTCACTTTGCATAGCAATAAGTAAATTAGTGAAATTATTGGGATTCAAAAAATTCCGTTCCACGGACACGGGGTTGAAATACCGAACTTGTGTGTAAAAAATCGATGGTGGCTGGATCAGACTAGAGTCCCAAATCTCAAATATTTGTAAACCTAATGGACCAAACTGCCGAACTCGTGGATTCTTAGACTTAAGCATCGATCAACAACTTTTTTGCTAACTTCATATAGTTGTATGCGATTTTCTGTGACCTGAAACATATGGCTGAAATTAGCGTTTACAGTAGTTGCAGCCAACACTTTTGTTTTATGTTTGAATTTTGGCTTCAGTATATCTTTCTTTAAAGTGATCACAATTTTATTGCAGAGTATTCACTTTTACATAAATAAACAATTAGTTGATAACATACGTCACGGCACAGTTACTCAACTACCAAAACGGATATATTACTGTCATCATTCTGATACCATGATTACTTTCTTGAACATTCGAAAAATGTTTACTCCATTACGAATACATAATTTTTGCTTGAAAATAAGGAGAGATCGAAGCTCTAGGTGCATTAAACAAAAATGTGGCATGTAGAAGCGAAAATTTCCATATTTAATACGCTCACGTTATCTTGGATGTTACTTTGCTTCTAATTAAGCCGGCAGTTTAATGATACAGTACCTCGAAAACGAAGCTTATCATATTTGCAGAACGTTTGTCCAATCGTTGTTCGTTTGTTCGTGCTATGCCATCAGCGAGATATTACTAACATTTTCGTGTACGACCACATCAAGATTTTCGTCAAAAATGCTAAAACCATTTGAATAGCTATTAAAAATTCGCACTCATAAAGTTTTTAGAACTTTCCATAATGGCTAGAAATTTGTATGGGGCCAAGAGAAATTATTCACTACTTTTTATTCCAATTTATAAACGTTTAATATTAAAATTTCTAAGTAAATGACTGTTTTCTACATTTCTGTCTTGCGGTTAGAAAATTCTTATTGGATTTTAAACATTTTGATTATAACTGAGACATGTTAAATTCACGTTATTTCATTGTCTTTTAACTTGATCATACCTGAGTGTTGGTATAATTGATGTAACTAACAATATATCCATATGTCCGTGATTATCTCAAAAATAAAGTGAATAAGTAAATATTTTACACTAGTTTTATAACAACAGCTTGACCCTCGTCTATTTATCTCGTGCTCCTTTCTCTTTTACGCTTTATACTTATCATCCTTCTCAGTGTATATTTCCTCTTCTTCCCTCTTTGTACACTTGCTCCTGCCCCTTCTCTTTGTCCATCTCCCTCTCCATATCCAACTCCTCCTTCCAATATCTTTGTTCGCCTCATTCTACCATCCTCTCTGTTTTGAGCCATCCCTAGACACATCCCCTACGGCACATTCTAATGCAACTGCACAACATACCAGTCGTGCAGGAAGCCTAGCTCGGAGGCGTTACCAAACTATGTATATCCCCACATAAAGGAATAACTGATACTGATTCGAATTAAATCGCCTTTCGAGGCCTGTTGGACGGAGTGTCGTTCTAGTAGAAAGTATATTGCGTGAGAAGACCAGGAAGATAAAATTAGAGATACTAGATCCCATGCGTCGTTTCTTCCGGGAACCACACGCGACTGAAATAGGAAAAGGTTAGTATACTCACCAAAAGATAAGAAAAAGACTGCAAAATGATTTAGACAAAATTGTGAAAAAATTGTCAATTGACGAAAAAAAAAATTGTGTGACGTCATCCACATGAACACTAAGAAAAATCCGTTAAACTTTATTTACACAAAAATCATTCAGAATTCCGTAGTTAAAGGAATTACGATTACGAATTACGAAAATTGGAAAGTAGACATAGAAAATGTTATATGGAAGGTTAGTTTTCATTGGCAGAACACTTAGAAAATGGAATAGTTGTACCAAAGAATGCCTACACAACATTTGTGCATCCTTTCTTGGAGTATTGCTGGCCATTGAGGGATCCCTACCGAGTGAGGCTGACGGAAGATGTAGAGAAAGTTCAGAGAAGAGCAACTCATTTTGTATTATAGCGATACAGAGAGAGTATCACAGAAATGTGCGAGAGCTGGGGTAGAAATCATTGAAAGAAATCTCTGTGAAAATCATTAAAAGATGGCCTTCAGTGTTTAACCTATCTCTATACCAAGACTCATGGATTCATTGATTAAGTTGTGAAAATGTAACAAATAACCAACTCTTATTGACATTTACATATTAGTTACGATCACACCACGAAAAAGGTACATCTTCTAAATAAGGCAAATTATTTTTGCCGAAAACTAGGTCAAAGTTTACGTATATAAAACATATTATGCAACCGGTCGGTTGAAATTTTGTTTCCAATTTGATTGTGTTCCACAGTTGTTGAACTGCAGCCATGTTTAAGATTTTTAAAAGAAAGGAGTTAGTCGTTGCAGCGAGACCTATTTGCAAAAATTCTCTCCCCAACTATCTCCTCCGAATGCGAACATATTTCGTTAGGACCCGTCTAAATAGGGAGATATGATCGTCATAATAATATAAGAGAAATCAGGTCGAAAATGGATTCAGTTGTTTCTTTTACCCGCACTTTATTAGAAAATGGAACGGTTGAGAAGTATCATAAAAGCGCTCCTGACGAATCGTCAGCCATGCACTTAAATGTGATTAGTGAATTATCTGTGTAGATGTAGATGCCGAAGAGTGACAGTGGTATACAAGTACACTATGGACCCTGCACTACACTCTGTGGGGTGTGTTGCGGAGTATATAGGGTGGTCCATCTGAAGTTTCGGATGAGATTATCTCGAAACTATACATCGGGTAAAAATAGTGGGTAAGACAAGTTCAGAAGTACAAATGGGGACATCGAATGACACAATACGTGACACCCATAACCCGCCTCCTTGGGTGCGGTCGAGGGCAACATTTAAATCCTAAATGTAAACACCCATTTTTATTGCAAATTCTGATTCTCCGTAAAAAAAAAAGTATTGTCTGAAATACCATTGACAGATGGTGCTGAAATCGAAAAAAAAGTAAAATTGAAGAAGAGCTCTTCATGTATTTAGAATTATCCGAGAAAGACGCATCAAATCGATAAAAAATATGCACCAATTCTTTCGTTACGCCAAATTAAGCTAGCTGGGCGTGGTGGCCGAGGGGACTGGGGCGCTCCAGTCACGGTCTGCACGGCCACTACGGTCGGGGGTTCGAAGCCCCTTGGGCATGCATATTTGTGCCGTCCTTAGGATTAGCTAGTTCATAAGTAGTTTGTAAGTTTAGGGCCTGATGAACCCGTAGTTAAGTCCCATAAGCTATACAAACATTTGAAATTAAGCTATTTTTGTACAGAATTTACTGTATCCTACTTTTAGCGTTACCCAGGAACAACGACATGGACGGTTCACAATCTGAAAGTGAAGTGACATCTGATCGCATTGCACACACCCTTATACTGAGCCATAGTTCGCAGTTTGGCCACGGTAGCGCCACAGACGGGTGAGTAAAGCAATTGCGAATAGTTCTCTAACGAGATCTCGTAATACCATTCCGCCTCCCTCCATCAAAAACTGTGGCGGTTGGGATACATTTAGTAAAAAAAAAAAGCTTAATTTGACGTAATTTTATATCGATTTGATGCTTCCTTCTCGGATCACCTTTCCTAATTTTAATTTTCTGGATCTCAGTGCCATCTATGAATGATTTACAAAATGTTTCATATAAAACGTTTTTTACTTTTTTATGGAGAATCCGAATTTGCACTATAAATGAATGTTTACATTTAAGATCCTAAAGTTGTCCCGTACACACTCAAAGGGGTGGGGACAGGAGGCCACGTGTAGTATCATTTGATGTTCCCGTTTTGAGCCTTTACCTTGTCTGACTCACTATTTTTATCCGATGTCATCCGAAACTTCAGATGAATCACCCTGTATATGGAAAAGCTATCGCCTTATACCAACACCACCTAGAGACAAGGCCTTACAACAGGCCGTGCCTACGTCACACTTAGAGGCCGCGGCCGCCATCTGACTGGCCAACAGCCAGTGAGGTGGCGGCCGCGGCCTCTAAGTGTGACGTAGGCACGGCCTGTTGTAAGGCCTTGTCTCTAGGTGGTGTTGCTTATACAGCTGTTGCTTCAGGAGACCTTCTGCAGACAGAACCTCACCTACTGTCCTCCAGAGCCACCCCCTCAGGCCCTGTCGTCAGGATACTTGCGTGGACGGTAATGGCGGTTCATTCCGTGTCACACCCCCGGCCGGCGTACTAATTTAAGTCGAGCGCCTCCTCCAGGAGACACAGGCATCCCCACCCTCCCTTCGACCGCTGGCGGCAACGGCGCACTCGTAAGTAACAAAGACTGTCAGAGGCGTGCGAGAGGGCCCATCAGACTGCGGCAGCGGCGCGAGTGATAATGACGCGGCGCCGCGCAGATTGGAGCCGTCGACGGCGTGATTAATGGCGGCCCGCGCCGGATGACGCGTCTTCGGCCGCCTGGGGGCCCCTCCGTCGCCGTCACCGCGGCCGGATCCTCCACGGCGCGCCGTATTGAATTCCGATGCGGCGAAACGTGGCCGCAAATATTGCCTCCGCCTGAGACGCGGGCAGGCAGCCGCTACTGTGCCCCTCCCCCCCCCCCCTCACACACACGAGATGTATAAATCGGGCCGGGCCGGGCCCCGGAGCGCCGCGATATTTGTGGTGGCCCGGCTGGCTTTACGGTTGCGGCGCTATTGGCTGGCCTGGCGGTCAGCGGTCCCTCCCACAGATTTGTTACTGCCGGCTACTGCCCGCCCTGTATCACGTCTCACGGCGCAGCGAATTCTACCAGGGGCTGGGCAAGAGTCTGCGCTCGAGCGCCGCACTCCACTCCTGCCGTGCTTTGATCTCCAGACATGGAGCTACTGTAACACTCTAACAAGTCGACCGTCAGAAGTGTAAATAATGGATTTCGATGGGCCTCGGGTAAGTTGTAGAGCGACGTACGCTATTAGGAAAGAAATGTTCAAATATTTGTTCAAATGTTTGTAAATCTATCGGACCAAACTGCGTGATCATCAGTCCGTAGCTTACAAACTACTTAAACCTAGGTAAACTAACCTAACGACAACACACATACCCATGCCCCAGGGAGGACTCGTACCTCCACGGCGAGCAACCGCGCGCTCCACAGCGAGACGCTTTAGACCGCTCGGCTACTCCACCGCTGCTCAAATATTTGTAAAGCTTATCGGACTCAACTGTAGGATCATTACTCCCAAAACTACTTATGAACTAACATATACTAAAGACAACACAAACACCCAAGGGAGGATTCGAACCTCCGACGCGGGAGGTCGCGAGATCCGCAACGTGGCGCTGCAGACTGCTCGGCTACTCCCGCGCGGCGAGTATTAGGATATCCAATTTTTTAGCAATGGGCCTTCGTTTACGAGAAAATTGATATTCTGCGGAGAGCGCGGTTGCTCGCCGTGGAGGTTCGAATCCTCCCTGGGGCATGGGTGTGTGTGTTTGACCGTAGGTTAGTTTCAAAAATAAAATAAAATAAAATAAAATAAAATAAAATAAAATAAAATAAAATAAAATAAAATAAAATAAAATAAAATAAAATAAAATAAAGTTTGTTAAGCTTATGGGACTTAACTACGGGGTCATCAGTCCCTGGCCGGCCGCGGTGGCCGAGGAGACTGAGGCGCTCCAGTCACGGTCTGCACGGCCACTACGCTCGGGGGTTCGAATCCCCCCTCGGGCATGGATATTTGTGCCGTCCTAGTTCGTAAGTAGTTCATAAGTAGTTTGTAAGTTTAGGGACTGATGACCCAGTAGTTAAGTCCCATAGACTATACAAACATTTGAACATTTGAAACATCAGTCCCTAAACTTACAAACTACTTATCAACTACCGTCCACTAAGGAGGGCACAAATATCCATGCCCGAGGGGGGATTCGAACCCCCGACCGTAGTGGCCGTGCAGACCGTGGCTGGACCGCCTCAGTCCCCTCGGCCACCCCGGCCGGCTAGGGTAGTTTACCTAGGTTTAAGTAGTTTGTAAGCTACGGACTGATGACCACGCAGTTTGGTCCGATAGATTTACAGACATTTGAACATTTCGAAAATTGATATTGAACTTCACCGCTCGCTGTTAGACGCATAGTGTCAGCCATGTTCCAACCAAGTGAGCGTGGCACCCCAATCAAGGTCTACTGCTGCCGCGCTGGAGGTACCGTGTTCGGGTCCTCTACGTGTTTTTTCTTCTTCTTTTTTATTTATTTTAAACCGGAATAGTCCGACTTTTATCTCTTTATTTTACCCAATAACAAAGAACGGTTTACATTGTGAAAAAATATTAAGAAATATTCTATTTTACCGTAGTAATTTTCACGTCATATTACAAAATGTTACTCGCTATCGCCTGCATCGCTTGCTGTGCCACAACAGAAATCCGGATGATATTTCGTAAAATCAAACGAAACACAATTACTTACAGCAACAAGAACATTTCATAAAAGCTACTGTGTTGCAGGCGCACGAAATTCGCAAGAGCGATACCGGAAAACATTGTTCATTTATATTCAAAAAGGGCTTCATAGTAATCGATGCAAGTGGTAGCGAGTATGATTTTGTAGCAACGACGTGAAAATTAAATTAACACAGCAAAATTTGTTACTAATTTGTGCGCTGCATTTTCTTGGGAAACATTTTTCCCGCCCTAACACAAGTAATATGTATTTATAAATATAACGGCAGTTCCAGGCATGAATGACTTATTTAACGGTCTTCAGTCATTTATGGTCTGACGCTTGCCAAAAAATTGAATGTCATGTGCTGAAAGCAACATTTTTGTTGGACCTTGGTCTCACAACAACAATTTTTATATATTTTTTATTTGTTTCCTTATTTTTACTTTATTTTATTTATTTATTTATTTGGGGGGGTTAGCGTTATTACACGGATGGTTAAAGGTAAAAAAAAAAAAAATAAAAAAATAAAAAGAGAGAGAGAGAGAGAGAGAGAGAGAGGAAATGTAACGGAATAGCTGAAAATTCAAAAGACCGAAATCGAAATTGTTAATTTTTGTACGAGCATTTCCACTTCGTATTAGATTTGTATTTTATGCGCTGCCGTGCTGTTCATCAGACTGCGATAAAATTTTCCACACTTGACGTAGAAAACGTAAGATTTCGTACAGTGTATAGCGAGAATACCTTATTCCAGACTTCAACGCCGTTTGAACGATCACCATGAAATATGGCAGACGTGTGTAATTTTTTACATACAGGAGGAGATTCGAAGAGAGATTGGGGGGGTAATGTCAGAGGTAGGGGGACAAGTGGGTGGATAGAGGGGAGTAGGAGGAGGAGGAAGAAGAAGATGAGGAGGAGATGGCACAGGTAGAGAGAGGGGTGAGAAAATTATGTGGTCTAACTAAATTCTGGAAGAAATAAAGAGCCGAGCAGGACCGAGTTTTCAGCTACAAAGAGAATCCTACAGGAGAAACAGAAAGGTAAGAAGTAGACGCAGAGATAGAGGAACTGATAGCCAGAGAAATTAATGGAGGGAGACCAGGATGTATATGTATTTACCATGCAAATTTAGCAACTGCAAGCACTGCCTAGTCCGCTAGTCACTAATGAATATCACTTTTAATGTTTCCTAAGTTGTTGTGCTCACCCTCAGCCTTCTCTCAGGAGACCCTTCCACCAGACAATTTTCGGTAATTCTGTCAATTTCATCCGACAACTCTGGTCACGACATAGCCGTTCTACACTTTCGGTATAAGCTACTGCTAACGGCGTACCTCGTGGCGTATTAACGAGATAAATCCAATATGCATGCCTTTCTCCAGAAGTTGCGTGAAACCAGTTCTACCTGCTCCCAGAGTCTGTATCTACATCTCCAAATTGCCGTCTCCTTAATAAACAATTTACGGCGATGAAATTTGTCAACTAACAATTTATAGTCAGGTATAAAAGGAGAGAGACTGTATAACGCGTGAAGCAAGGTCCGTGATTTAAGGTATCATTGGCCTCAATTTATCGGGAACGAGGCACTAACACGCGGCCACAAATCACCATGGGTGTTCCATGGCAATAGGAGGGCGCGAGCTGAAAGCGGCGGCTTTTAACTGTGCAGACAGCGGCCGCCGTGGAGTAGCCGAGCGGTCTAAAGCACCTCGCTGCGGAGCGCGCGGTTGCTCGCTGTGGAGGTTCGAGTCCTCCGTGGGGCATGGGTGTGTGTGTTAGGTTAGTTTAACGAGGTTTAAGTAGTTTGTAAGCTACGGACTGATGACCAACGCAGTGTGATCCGATAGATTTACAGACATTTGAACATTTTTGCAGACAGCGGCTGACAGCTCCTCCTGCCACGGGCTGTTCAAATGGCTGTATATGTATGGGAGTTAAGTTCTTGATTGTTGGACCCGCAGTGAAGTAAATGTCTCCAAAGGATGTGGTCTAGCGTCATATATAACATCTGGCATAACTGTTATTATGTAATGAAAACTGTAAGTAGAAAATTTTTACGTATGTAACTCGTCATTTACAATACACAATAAGTAATTTATGTTATTTATACATAATCGCAGGCACTTGAAAATAGCGAACTGCTGAAAAAGCTGTTGTGCAATAAATGAATAAAAGCCGGCCGCGGTGGCCGAGGAGACTGAGGCGCTCCAGTCCCGGTCTGCACGGTCACTACGGTCGGGGGTTCGAATCCCCCCTCGGGCATGGATATTTGTGCCGTCCTTAGTATTAGCTAGTTCATAAGTAGTTTGTAAGTTTAGGGACTAATGAACCCGCAGTTAAGTCCCTTAAGTCTAACAAACATTTGAACATTTGAATAAATAAAAATATTAATTATAGGAGTGATCTGGACCTCTTAATACTATGGAACTTAACTACTGTGGTCATCAGTTCCTAGGCTTACAAACTACTTAAACTAACTCATGCTAAGTACAACAGTTACACTCATGCCCGAGGGAGGACTCGAACCTCCGACGGCGAGCAGCGGCGCTTTAGAACGGTCGGCCACTCCACCGCGGCCTGCGGCCCGCTGCTGGCTGAGCCTGTGCAAACAGGCGCGTGTTTGAACAGGGCAGCAGCGACACGGCACGTAATGGAGACGCCGCACCACGCGGCACACGGGAACATATGTGACGCGCTTACACAACAACAAGAAACACTCACTCAACAGCCATTTGGCTGAAACATGACCTTCCGAAATGAAAGAATACAACCTAGAGATTTCAGAAACAAGCAGTAAACACAAATTCCCTGAAACAGTGCGATCCGCGGTTAACACTACCTGCCAGACATACGATAATTTTATATTCTTCAAAATGAAACGCCAATAACGATAGAATTAATAATTTCTTATATAAGGAACACATTGTTGGGGCGATCCAGAATTGTTTAATAAAAGGTTTTCAGCCAAGATCACTTTCTTCTTTTAATTATATGACCGGTTTCGGCGTGCTAGACGCCATCTTCAGACCTTATATAATTTATTATAATGACGATCGGTTTTGGAGGACTGTGCTACCATCATCTAGTCATATACCTGGTGATCAAAAAGTCAGTATAAATTTGAAAATTTAATAAATCACGGAATAATGTAGATAGAGAGGTAAAAATTGACACACATGTTTGGAATGACATGGGGTTTTATTAGAACCAAAAATTTAAAAAAAAGTATTGCTAGACGTGTGAAAGATCTCTTTCGCGCGTTGTTTGGTGATGATCGATATTCACCCGCCACTTTCGTCAATGTTGGCCTTCCAGGTCCCCAGACCTCAGTCCGCGCGATTATTGGCTTTGGGGTTACCTGAAGTCGCAAATGTATCGTGATCGACCGACATCTCTGGGATGCTGAAAGACAACATCCGACACCCATGCCTCACCATAACTCTGGACGTGCTTTACAATGCTGTTCACAACATTATTTCTCGACTACAGCTATTGTTGAGGAATGATGGTGAACTTATTGAGCTTTTCCTGTAAAGAACATCGTCTTTGCTTTGTCTTAATTTGTAGCTCTTCTGATCAAATGAAGCGCCATCTGTCGGACATCTTTTCAAGATTTTTTGTTTTTGTTTTTTGTTCTAACAAAACCCTACCTATGTCATTCCTACATGTGTTTCTATTTTTACCTCCCTTTGTACATTATTCCGTGATTTATTAAGTTTTCAAATTTATACTGACTTTTTGGTCACCCGGTCCATTTTATAAGCTGGTCGTCTTATTTAAAAAGAATGGATTTAAAATAATAAGTACAACATAGCCCTTAGTCATCATATAAAAATACAAAAGTCATCAGAGACAGCTTACAAGATACTGTGATCAGTATATATTTAGATACTTCTATCGTGTGAAAGAGATTACACAATAAATAATGTTCTTCGAAAGCATCTAGCAAAGTACAGTGCTGCGATTGTAATACATCAGAGACTGGTATCATGTCAAGAGATTACAGATTATTATGAGAATATTGTGATCTTGTTTACTTTCGTTCCAGTGGAAGGGGTCTTTACTTTCTGATCGTGAGGGAATTAGGCTCGTTTTCTGTTAATTGTTATGTGTTCAAATGTTTGTAGAGCTTATGGGACTCAACTACGGGGTCATCAGTCCCTAAACGTACAAACTACTTACGAACTAGCATATACTAAAGACGGCACAAACATCCATGCCCGAGGAGGAAAATTGTTTGTATAGTCTATGGGACTTAACTACGGGGTCATCAGTCCCTAAACTTACAAACTACTTATGAACTACTTACGAACTAGGACGACACAAATATCCATGCCCGAGGGGGGATTCGAAACCCCGACCGTAGTGGCCGTGCAGACCGTGACTGGAGCGCCTTAGTCCCCTCGGCCAGCGCGGCCGGCGCCCGAGGAGGGATTCGAAGCCCCGTCCGCAGTGGCCTTTCAGACCGTGACTGACACGCCGTCCGTTAATTGGATAGGAATGCCATTACCTAAGTTGTAACAGTTTTATTAAAGTAAATGTAATAAAAGATGAAGTGAAACATAAATTGACTTTCCGCGTTTCTCTCGTATCTAGAATAAGAGCATCAAGAAAGAAGACGCTCTCGTCACAATTCTCCAAGATGAGAATTCAAAACAAAAGAATTTACTAAACCCTCCAGATAATCATTCACGAATGTTCCATAAATATTCTGCGACGTTGTGATCAGCGGGAAGCTAGAAGGCAAATCTATTAAGGATCCTCACACGGTCATTAGCTTTTTTTACATTTTTACGCTGATTTTGTCGATCTCCGTACTCGGACCACAGATTGTTTTTTGGCACTTAGCTGAAAAAGTGGTATTTACATACTAAAGGAATTTACAGGTCTTATTTGTATGACATAACAACTAAGTTTCATTTGTATGAACACTTAACACGAAGATATACGCACAAGAGGATAAAAACTTTTAACGATAAATGTAACAAGCAAAAACAAACAGATATAAGAGCTACACAAGTTGCTGGGTGCGATCTCTTTTTTGTGGAACTATGTTTGCCGGCCGCGGTGGCCGAGGGGACTGAGGCGCTCCATTCACGGTCTGCATGGCCAAATGTTCAAATGTTCAACTACGGGGTCATCAGTCCCTAAACTTACAAACTGCTTATGAACTACTTACGAACTAGGACGGCACAAATATCCATGCCCGAGGGGGGATTCGAACCCCCGACCGTAGTGGCCGTGCTGACCGTGACTGGAGCGCCTCAGTCACCTCGGCCACCGCGGCCGGCTCTGCATGGCCACTACGGTCGGAGGTTCGAATCTCTGCTCGGGCATGGATATTTGTGCCGTCCTTTGTATTAGTTAGTTGATAAGTAGTTTGTAAGTTTAGGGACTGATGACCCCGTAGTTAAGTCCCATAAGCTATACAAACATTTGAACATTTTGATTTTTGGAACTATGTTATTGTTACACCAATATCGCTTTTTTATCAACCACATTAACCGTTTTCGAGTTAGCTTGCAGTCACCATCAGATCTCTGGAACTGTGTTGACAAACCCTCAGAACGCCGTATAGACAGAGCTATACAATTACTGGTAAACTATATTCATCACGGTTCTACAGATCTGATGGTGAATGGAAGCTCAGTCAAAAAAAGCTATCTCGGCAAAACAACAACAAAGATATAAATTGTTCAAATGTTTGTAGAGCTTATGGGACTTAACTACGGGGTCAGCAGTCCCTAAACTTACAAACTATTTATGAACTACTTACGAACTAGGACGGCACAAATATCCATGCCCGAGGGGGGGATTCGAACCCCCGACCGTAGTGGCCGTGCTGACCGTGACTGGAGCGCCTTAGTCACCTCGGCCACCGCGGCCGGCAACAAAGATATAACACCGCCATTCTCGCGCTGCATGAAGGTTGAAGTGAATGTAGGTTTCAGTAGGTGAGCAGATATGAGGAGCAGTGCAATCTTGAGAACAACTGCATCAAGCGAGTGTTGAGAGCACAAGCAGAAGAGTGACGGTCGCTGAGCAACCGCCGCGACTTCTCCGCTGCGCGTGCACAGTGGTAAACAATTTGGTGCGGCAGCCGCCTGGGCAGAAGAAGTGCCTGGCAGGCAGGGCAGGGCAGGGCGCACACAATTAAAGCGGGCCTCCTGCTCCGCCCCCGCCGCCGCCGCCGCCATGCAAATGCGCCGTAATGAGTCGGCTCAGCGGCCGCAGTCTCGACACCGCCGCTAACAGCGATGACGAGGTGGGGGTGGCAGCGGCGCCACTAAACGCCGCACAGCCCAGACTCCGCTGCCGTCGTCGCCTTTCCACAGCACCGGCCGTCACACAGTGTCAACGCGTCGACCATCGCAGTTAATCCATAGCCGCGATTATCATCTTTTTCCGTACAATTCCTAAAGCCGTTCCACACTGTACCGCTAAAAAAAATTTCTGTAAACCTATCGGACCAAACTGCGTGGTCATCGCCGGCCGCGGTGACCGAGGGAACTGAGGCGCCCCAGTCACGGTCTGCACGGCCACTATGGCCGGGAGTTCGAATCCCCCCTCGGGCATGGATATTTGTGCCGTCCTTAGTATAAGGTAGTAGATAAGTAGTTTGTAAGTTTAGGGACTGATGACCCCGTAGTTAAGTCCCCCGCCGGCCGCGGTGGCCGAGGTGACTGAGGCGCTCCAATCACGGTCAGCACGGTCACTACGGTCGGGGCTTCGAATCCCCCCTCGGGCATGGATATTTGTGTCGTCCTAGTTTGTAAGTAGTTCATAAGTAGTTTGTAAGTTTAGGGACTGATGACCCCGTAGTTAAGTCACATAAAAAAAAAAAAAAAAAAAAAAAAAAAAGTTAAGTCCCATAAGCTTAACAAACATTTGAACATTTTTTGCGTGGTCATCAGTCCGTAGCTTACAAACTACTTAAACCTAGGTAAACTAATCTACGAACAAACACACACACCCATGCCCCAGGGAGGACTCGAACCTCCACGGCGAGCAACCGCGCGCTCCGCAGCGAAGTGCTTTAGACCGCTCGGCTACTCCACCGCGGCATATCGCAATAAGCGAGACCTAAGAACGTCTCTGGTAGAACACGCCAGATTACACTGCAAGGCGATGCCTATTGTTGTTGTTGTTGTTGTTGTTACCCTGTCGTGTGCAAGTATTATCTGAGAATACGTTCGGCAACCTACATCCTTTTGAATCTGTTTACTGTATTCATCCCTCGGTCTTCCTCTACGACTTTTACCCCACACACTTCCTTCTAATACGAGCCGACCGCGGTGGCCGAAGAGACTGAGGCGCTTCAGTCACGGTCTGCACGGCCACTACGGTCAGGGGTTCGAATCCCCCCTCGGGCATGGATATTTGTGCCATCTTTAGTATAAGGTAGTTTGTAAGTTTAGGGACTGATAACCCCGTAGTTAAGTCCCATAAGCTTAACAAACATCTGAACATCTTCTAATACGAAGCTGACGATTCCTTGATGTCTCAGAATGTGTCCCACCAATCTATCCCTTCTTTAGTCAGGACATGCCAGAAACTCCTTTTCTCCCCAATTCCGTTAAGCACCTCCTCATTTGTCACGTGCTCTGCCCATCTAACCCTTAACATTTGTCTGTAGCACCACATTTCGAAAGCTTCTATCATCTTTTTGTGTGAACTCCTTATCGACCACTTTCCGCTCCCATACAATGCTACACTTCAGACAAATGCTTTCAGAAAGGACGTCCTAACATTTAAATTAATATTGGGTGTTAACAAGTTTCTCTTCTTTAGAAACGCTTTTCTTCCCATAGACAGTCTGCATTTTATATCTTCTCCACTTCGGCCATCAGAAGTAATCTTGCTACCCAAACAACAAAACTCATCTACTACTTTTATTGTCTAATTACCTAATCTAATTCCCTCAGCATCGCCTGATTTTCTGACATTACCTTCCCTTCGTTCTACTCTTGTTAATGTTCATCTTACATCTTCCTTTCAAGACATTCAATTGCTCTTTCAGATCTTTTGCAGTCTCTGACAAAACTACTAGGTCATCAGCAAACTGAAATCTTTTAATTTCCTCTCCCTGAATTTTAATTCCCTCTCCAAATTTCTCCTCCCATTCCTTCACCGCTTAGTAGACTCGAAAACTGCAGTCACAGTGAGGCCTAAAGTGCGTAAATTAAATAGCCGTACACAATAAGTAGGATTCTAAAATTCTTTTAATTACCAGCATACAGATAAATGTTTGTATTATTGTATGGAAAGGTGGGACAACTTCGGCAGTGGTGCCACGTGCTGTAGTATCGGCTTTTAGCATACGTGTATAAGTGTGTCAGGAAGGTAATTAACATAACAACACTGCGACCGGCAGTCAAAGTTTTAGTTTATGGTGAACTGTTATGTAATTGTAAATTGAAATTAACAAGCCTCGAGACTTTATATCGCCTCAGACATATCAAATACATTAATGATAAAGGTGAAGCATTGAATTAAAATTTGTGATGCGGCCGGGAATCGAACCTGGACCTCCATGTTTACCAGGAAGACGTCTTACCGCTAGATCACCGCATCACTAGCGATTAAGGCGCCTCAGAACAGTCTAAGCACGATTTCACTCCACATCACAAACTTTAATTCAACTTCTGTGTTCCAAAGAATATTGCCACTACTGCCAAGGCTCTCCATGCAGCGGAATAGCACCTCGGCAATGGACATGTTGGAACTTTCCTGCCTTTAACCTTAGGCTAAGGTGATATATATCATTCTAAATAGAAATAAACAAAACCTGAGACTGTTTTTCGACTCATACACGTCAAAGACATTGTAGATAAAAGTGAAGCACTGAATTAAAATTTATGGGCCGGGAATCTGCCAAGTAAGCATGGAGGTATGGGTTCGATTCACGGCCGCATCGCAAATTTTAATTCAATGCTTCACCTTTATCTTTAATGTCTGTGTTATCAGATTGGTTGTTTGTTTGGGACAGGCGGACAGAATTACCAGCGTCATTGCGAGGATAGGAAAGGAGCTTAAGGGAAAGGAAATGCAGTCAAGGAAGGAAAGACTGCATTCGCTCAGGGCCCCATGCTCGCCAAGCATGTACTCAGGAAAAACCGTGAGCCCCTTTGGAGGGTGGGGGGAGGGGGGAAGCAGTTAATCCGAAGATAGTATGCAAGATAGAGTCCTTTATCAGGTATGGTTTTGTTCTCTTGGAGGTGCTATGCCGTTGCCTTCTTCGGACCTCTGAATTGACTTACCCAGACAGTTACAGTACGACTGAAATTAACTCTTTCGTTCCCAGTGTTGTTTCTAGACAACACTGTGTTAAAAGCTGCTTTACGGAGTATTATGTTTATCAATCCTTAAAGTCGTATTGTTGTTACAGAAGAATATGCTTCTAGAACGAAATTTCGCGGCTTGCTGGGGTAGGTGCCAACATCAGATGCAGGTGCCAACTTCAAAGGCTTGGAAGGCGGTGTCATGATTCTGTCTATATGTGGCTGTTAGCGTATGATTTATAATATTTTATTTTAGCAAGTAGTGGTCTTTTCTTTCGTGTTGTGGTGAAGATTATGGAGCATTATTAGTGTGACACTACTAACAATAATCAAAATAGCTTCGGAAGTAATAATATACTTCGATAAAAATGTGTGTTGTGCATGAAAATACGACATAAAATTCAATTACTATTCATTCAAAAGTATTACAGACATTTTTTATGTTTAGTGCGTTCTATTAATACGGAAAACAATGAATTTAAATTTTTCCGAAAATGAATTTACAATGTGGGTAGAGGAAGGTAAACATGTTATGTGAATAACAGCGTAATTCGGTATTTTTCATATCAGCAAACATTTCCGGCAGTGAAAAAGTGGTAAGTGATATTTACTGGGTATCGAACCCTAACGGACACAGGAATCAAGTTGAAGTTTACGTCAAAACTAAGGTCTATGTGTCCTTTTCTATGACAAAATTTAAATTTTTAAGTCAATGCAAGAAAACGTACGGCCATTTTAATCGCATTCTTTGATATTCACAATTTTACTTGTCAAAACGCACCACTTGTATATGTAACTAATTTTGTACGGAAGCTTCAGACAGTGAGCCCTACACGCCTACTTTTCTTAGAAGTTTATAGAATTAACACCAGACATAACTTTTTTTACACGCTTCTGAATGCACAAGCTATTGCCCAAGTATATAGAATTCCGTTTCCGAAGAAACTAAATTCTTAGCTTATATTTAAATCATTATTAGCAGTAATCATGTTTATTGCAAAACCATCTGAACAAAGGTGCTTCATTACTTCTAATCAGTGGATTTTCCAACTTAGATTATGACCTATGCCTAAACACGTACGCTTTCTGCTCGTATTTCATTGCTTCAAAATGTTCAAATGTTTGTGAAGCTTAAGGGACTTAACTGCGGGTCATCAGTCCCTAAACTTACAAACTACTTATAAACTAACTTATACTAAAGACAGGACAAACATCCATACCCGAGGGGGGATCCGAACCCCCGACGTTCATTGTTTCAAGAATATATTTTGACAGCTGATAAAACTACTACTGTAATATCCATGTAATAACTCTTCTCACACACAATGCTCGGATGTACGGCTTGCAATAATGCAACCCAGAAACTCATAATTAACATAATTTAAGCTCTTCAGAGAGAAATGGAGTTGTAATTATAAATTTGCCGGTTGTTATTCCTCCGCCAAAACTAGCACCATCTTGTTCCTTTCAATTTCTCATCAAAGAAGAGGTGATTTCCCCTAAATCACTCCAGCAAAATGCCGGGATGGTTCCTTTGAAAGAGAACGACCGATTTTTTTCCCCATCCTTACCCAAACAATCCAGTATGATATCCGTCTCTAATGGCCAAGCTGTCGACGGGACATTCAACTCTATGCCTCCTTCCTTCCTTCAGAGCAGAGCTAATGTTCCGCTTCTAATGATCTCGACAGGAATAGCATGTGAATCGAGGGACGTGAAAGGTCAAGAAGCTGGAATAAAGAAGAGGTTAGGTGGCGTTTAGAAAGTGCAGGCTATTATGACGGTCTATTCAGGAATGAGTTAGGGGTATGTAAAGTTCATTTGATTTTACAGACAATAAAGTCCATGAAACGTGCACACATACTGGAGGCGCAGTGAGATATAACACCACAGATGTCCATTAACTTTACAACCGAAACTACTCAGTTCGTAACGGTAGTTACGAGAAACCGCGGAAGGGAACGGCATGAACTCGTAATTGCTGTTAGTCTAAATGTGTCACTTCCGTCGGCAGGCATTGTTCTTCGGGCTGCCCATGACAACTTAAGCCTTCCACGTCTTGTATTCAGTACTGACCAAGTCAACTGGTTCGCCACACACATCGCACAAATAAGGAACATCGAAAGGACAGTGCAGGTGTTCAACTGGCTGTTCATCTCACTCCAGTATCTTGAGAAAATTTCGAAGATCTAAATTGGCAAACTTCCTAACAAACTTTAAAAAAATTATAAAACTTTACTAATAAAGATGTAAAAAGAGGAAAATTTATCTAAAGCAAAAGAGGAAATGTAAGACATTCCAAATTTCATTGAAACTGTTATGACTCCTTTATTACAAGCACAGGACAAGAAGCTTGTATTCTGTCTAGCTCACGTGTGATGTGGATTGGATAGTTTGGAAAAACCATTCATTTATAAACCACGTTCCTCTTCCGACGTGACTCATTTCCTTATTTGGGTATGAAATCACGGACTTCCGCATAAAACAGCAATTTGTTTGATGTTCAATAAACAGATACATCCAAGGCTCTAAATACTGTAAATTCTCGGAACTACGAACCGAATTTCGATGCTTGTAACGCCGTTGAATTCGTCTCTTTGAGATCAACGATACTAGCAGCAGTAATTATTGTAATTGCTCTTGAACAAACGAAGTTGATATAATTATCTAAGTAATTAATGTAGCTGTGGCAAACGACTGTACATCATTTAGTTTGCACTTACTTACAATTCATCTTCGCTTATAGTTCTACTGCCGGCAGTACAACTATGAAAATGCGAACTCTTCCGCAAAATAGTAAAGCACTTTTGGACCTCCTTGCCAGAAAGAGGGAGATATAGAGTAAGTGGCAAGTGCTGACACCAACTAATGATGTCTCGTGAAAAAGGCGAAACGAGTATGGGTGAATATTAAAAAAAAAAAAAAAAAAAAAAAAAAAAAAAACAAAAAAAAAAAAAAAAACTATTTGCTGTAGCAGAAAGTGTTTTCTTAAAAAATACTACTGTGAAAATAGCGGGTGATAAAAAAGTGAGTATAAATTTGAAAACTTAATAAATCACGGAATAATGTAGATAGAGTGGTAAAAATTGACGCACATGATAGGAATGGCATGGGGTTTTATTAGAAAAAAAGTCTGATCAGAAAAGCAATAATTAGCAAAACAAATTAAGACAAAGCAAAGACGATGTTTTTTACAGTAAATGCTCAAATGTTCACCATCGTTCCTCAACAATAGCTGTAGCCGAGAAATAATGTTGTGAACAGCACTGTAAAGCAAGTCCGGAGTTATGGTGAGGCATTGGCGTCGGATGTTGTCTTTCAGCGTCCCTAGAGATGTCGGTCGATCACGATACACTTGCTACTTCAGGTAACCCCAAAGCCAATAATCGCACGGACTGAGGTCTGGGGACCTGTGAAGCCAAGCAAGACGAAAGTGGCGGCTGAGCACACGATCATCACCAAACGACGCGCGCAAGAGGTATTTCAAGCGTCTAGCAATATGGGGTGGAGTGCCATCCTGCATAAAAATCGTACGTTCCAGCAAGTGTTTATCAGCCAGGCTGAGGATGATGCGATTCTGAAACCTATCGGCGTACCTCTCACTCGTCACGGTAGCAGTCACTGGCGTTTTGCTGTCCAGCGCCACCTGTGCTACATTTTTTCTAATAAAACCCCATGTCATTCCAAGCATGTGTGTCAATTTTTACCTCTCTATCTACATTATTCCGTGATTTAATAAGTTTTCAAATTTATACTGACTTTTTGATCACCCGGTACTTTGTATTCAGCTGCTGCTACAAGCAAAGAATTACCGTATCTTAAACTGTTTCAAAAATATTGGAGGTGAACAGTTTAGCAGAATCACCCTGAATATTTGGATGCATCCTATGACTTTCGTCACACTAGTGCACAACTAGGTCAGCGGAGACAACAAGCATATTAATTAATTATGAAGTTTACCCGTTCTATAATGATTCCACTGTCTCCTTTCACATAAGCGAGATACGTAAGCCAGTTCAGATGCACAGATTCCTGCCCCCGTTCGTATTTACTTGTAGCTCTCCCTGAAACAGATGAGAAGGCCGCGTTTCGTAACGCCTTTAGAGACAGAGATAACGAGAATAAGAGTAACTCGTTTTTACGGCGCCGCCGCGCGCCGTGGAACCAATATGCTCGATAGACTCATCAAGGGTTCGGTCACGAACAGGGCTTTTAATGCGCCGAGTCGTGTTTCGCGTGGAAGGCCGTGCAGCTGACCTAATGGCCGGCAGAAACAGGCGCACAATAAAATTTCACTCGGCAAACGCGGAAAGACGGGGTTGTCGGTGCGGCGCTATAAAAACGCCATTAAGCTGCTCCTCCGAAATAGCAGCGGCCGCGTAACGCCGCAGTGCGCAGGCGCAGGCGCGCGCGCAGCCGTAAAATGCCGGCTAATCGGCCGGCGAGTTATGGCGGCCTTAATGACCGCCGCTCGGAATAACCGAACGCCGAAAGAAGGCGCATGCGCGCCACAGATTAATGCCCGAAATGTTTCCCGCGTATATTCCGGCGCGCCGACAGCTGCGACCGCCGGGGATTATCGCGTCACCATCAGCGTCCCGCAGTATAGCGTCTCAATCTTTCACGCCCACCGCAGCCTATCTTTCTTCGGCCATTATAGTTTCGTAAAGCAGTCTCTGCCATCAGCTTGTATTTTTTTTTTTCCTTGCCTCCGTAAATGACACAGTAAATCTTGCGGAAGCTCGCTTCTAGCGTTCTGTGACCGCCTCCGAAACTTGACTGCCGCATTCGAGAAGTTTCGTTATCTCTACATAACGTCATACCAATTTTTGCAGAACAGTAACTTTACAATGGGGCAGGGATATACGGGGTGCAGCCAAGACTGGAGGGCGTCATCTCTCTAGGGAAACTGGCGTCAGTATTCCCAGGCCGAAATCACTGCCATCAGGGCGTGTGTGGAGGAGAATTTGCGTAGGTGCTACAAAGACCGTAGCATCTATATCTATTCAGAAAGCCAGGCAGACCTGATATCACTGGCAGCTCCTACAAGAGGGTCTAAAATTGTTGCAGAATGTCACAGGGTTCTGGTGGAGCTAGAGGAAAGCAATAGAGTAAACCTATTGTGGGCCCCTGGCCACTCGGGGATCAGTGGCAACGAACATGCCGACAGATTAGCCAGGATGGGGGCAGAGACTCCATTTATTGGACCGGAACCTGTCATGACAATCACCAAGGCAATGATCAAATTGGAGCTACGTAACTGGCTCAGAAGACAGCACGTGGAATATTGGACCAAAGTCCATCAACAAAAACACGGCAAGGTAATGATGCCAAAGCCATGTTTTAAAAGGAGCTCTGCAATCCTGGGTCTGAACAGGAGAGAGATTAGACTCATGGCTGGATTGCTGACAGGCCATGAGAATTTCAAAAAACACCTACACAGAAGAGGACCCTAAATGTAGGATCTGTGATGACGGTGATGAAACTGCATCACATCTAATCTTCGAATGCATTGCATTGGAGAGTAAAAGGCACAGAACATTTGGGACAACCAGACCAGCAGAAATTGTGTCTAATAAAGAACTGGTAAAGAGACTCCTTGCACTGTTCAATGGCATTGGTTGGCTTTACTGGATATACAGGGAGCGATACTGCACAATAAACTTAGTTTCGGTGCGGGCACTGGCGGGTTGGACCAAGACTGTTTTGGCTTCCCTGAGAAAATCAATCAATCAAACTTTACAATGCTATGTATGCAACACAATCATTATAAGCGAACACGAAAATCGCAGTACCGAGTTTCATTATCAATAATACAAAGAGGACAAAATTATATAATACGAAAGGGGATTTACCATAGACTTAACGAGTCTTCTGGTCCGGTCTGTATACCCATTACATTTCTATCTGATTTATTATGAAGAAATAGCTCCTTACTTAACAGCCATATACAACCGCTGTCTCAAAGAAAGATCTGTACCAAAAGATTGGAAAGTTGCACAGGTCACACCTATCTTCAAAGAAAGGCAGTAGGAGTAACCTACTAAACTACAGGCCTAATTCATTTGATGTCAATTTGCAGCAGGATTTAACCTATATTCAAATATTATGAATTATCTCGAAGAGAATGATCTGTTGACCCAAGGTCAACACGGATTTAGAAAATATCGTTCATGCGAAACACAACTAGCTCTTTACTCACACGAAGTGATGGGTGCTATCGACAAGGGTTAGCAAATCGACTGCGTATTTCTTGATTTCCAGAATGCTTTGACACCGTACGTCACAAACAGCTTTTAATCAAATTGCATGGTTATGGTATACCGCCGCAAATTTTCAACTAGATAGCAGATTTCCTGTCAGAGAGGACACAGTTCGTAGTAATCGACGGTAAGGCACAGAGTGAAACAGATTTAATATCGGGCGTTCCACAGGATAATGTTATTATTGGTCCTCTACTGTCCTTATTTACATAAACGATTTAGGGGAAAATCTAAGTAGTTTGCAGATGACGCCGTCATTTACCGTCTAGTAAAATCATCTGAAAGTCAAAACCAACTGCAGAACGATCTAAATAAGATATCACTATGATGTAAAAATTGGCAATTGACTCTAAATAATGGAAGAGTGAAGTCGTCCACATGAGTACGAAAAGAAATCTGTTAAATTTTTTTTACAAGATAAATCAATCAAACGTGAAGGCCGTAAACTCCACAAAATATCTAGGAATTACTATTTCTTCAGACTTAAACTGGAAAGAACACATAGATAATGTGGGAAAAGCGAACAAGAGACTGCGTTTTATTGGCAGAACCCTTAAAAGATGCAACAGAACTACTAAAGAGACTGCATACAATTGTCCGCCCTTTTTTGGAATATCCCCCTCGGGCATGGATGTTTGTGCCGTCTTTAGTATAAGCTAGTTCATAAGTAGTTTGTAAGTTTAGGGACTGATGACCCCGTAGTTAAGTTCCATAAGCTTTACAAACATTTGAACACCTTCAGAAAATTCTCCCAATTAACCGAAGTCGACCATCCGGCTTCCCCACGACTGTCCTACTGCGGATTCTAATTCATATTCGGAATTGAGAAAACATTTCTAGTACTTAACAAAAGATTGGAATAAATAAATACCCGGAAAAGGTTGGGTTTCCGGCTAGTATTAAAGCCAAAGATTCCGGTAGCCACCGCTCGTATAAATACAAATGAGGCTTAGGTGTAAAATGTGGTAGGAGCATAATAATTATCCCTTGCTAGTACAGTTCAAATAAACAGACGACAACGAGAAACAAAACAAAATAATACCGAGTAGAGTTAGGACTAACCAGACAAGAAGCAGCAAGCTGCATTTAATTTGCAGGTTCAGACGTCAGTTTCCAGAGCTGCATATAATTCACCCCGCGAGCCAAGTAGGCGCAGGCAGAAGGCGCCATTTGCAGCGCCGCGGCCATACATATCTTATCGCCCGTGTACGCAGTCCCGGTCTGTCGCGAGTACACGCGAAATTCGTACATCATCGTCCGCACCGCAACCGGTTCGTTTGCTCGCCGGCAGAAATACGAGGCCGCGATGGAGTGAAACGCAAACGGCGAAATGACCGCGCCGAGAGATTTGTGGCGCCGCGTGTGCCGGGCTTTTAATGAGCCGCAGGAGCCCTTGGCAGTGCGGGCCGGCTATTATCGGAGACCACATAACGTCTGGGCCCACTCCGGAGCTCTGCGTCAGGCTGTCCTGCCCGCGCGCTCGCCCGTGGGCTGAGGAGCGCTCACTTGCTCGCGGGGCACCGCTTCTTGTCCGTGAGCTGTTGTCGGGTGAGGCACACGGCTGCGGCGAGTGTACGTGCAAGTGAAGCACCAGGATGGGCTGTGACGTCACCAACTCCCGCCAAGGACACAATTGTTTCTGAAATAGCTATTACCGAGACTGTCGTTTTGCTCCGTGAAAATGAGTGACACGTGACACCACATTACTTTGGACTCTTTGCGAAATCCGAAGAACCACTACTTGTTGATTGAAGAAATAAGAAGTAGTATCAGAAGGTTGCAGACACACAACTGGCTGGTGCATTTCGAATGGGTTAAGGCACATCAAGGGATATGTGGAAATGAACTAGCTGACAACCTTGCTAAAAGAGCAGCTCGATCACGACAGTCAACACGCTATAACAAAATACCTACAAGTGCCGTAAAGAAGAAACTTCGAGAAGAGTTTAGGAACAAATGGGACATTGAGTGGCACAGAACAAAAAACGGGGGAAGCACTAAACCGTATTTTCCTACGATCCGACAACGTTTAATGATTAAACTTCCAATATTTCCGAATTTTACAGCTATGTTAACAGGTCATGGGAAACTGAAAGTCTACTATCAGCGGTTCAAAATAATTGAAGACGGAACGTGTACATGTAACAGTGCTGTCCAAACAATTGACCACGTGCTTTTTGACTACTGCAATTTATTGAAAGAGAGGGACCATCTCAGGAAAAAAATAGCTGCCAAAGGAGGAGGATGGCCCGTCAGTAAATATGACTTAGTACATAAATACACTACTGACTTTTACAATTTTTGTAATTCAATAAGATTTCCTAATGTATAAAACTTTTACATTTTTTGTAATTAATTAAGATTTCCTAATGTATAAAATTGTTTGTTTCTTTGTAAACCCTGTCAACCTATATACTGTACTTGTGTTTGTAAAAACATTTGATGTAACCGCCTGAATCAAACCATCAAACATGTAATATTACTATGTAATGGGGCATGTTAAATAATAATAAATAAAAAAAACACGTCAATCCTCGTTGATAATATTATGTCTTTCTTTTATTATGATCAATGTAAAACGATTTGATTTCGTGCTTAAAATTTAATAAACCGTGTTTATAGAAGCGTTATTTTACATTTTAAAATATCTATTTCATGGAACCAACGTAAGGAGTATTTCTTATTAAATACACAGGGTGTGACATCTGTAGTCACCGCAGTGGTTTTGAGTTGGTCCCATCGATAAACAGAGACACTGCACTTCGTATTTAAAAGAAAAGCGTTCCTGAAGAAAGGAAATTTACTAATATCGAATATAATTTTAGGAGGTCATTTTCAAAGATGTTGCCGTATACGGAAATGGGAAGTGGATAATGTTTTCAGACACGCAGGTGAGACTTTGAAATGCGGTGCTTCAGAAGATATATACAGGGTGTTACAAAACGGTACGGCCAAACTTCCAGCAAACATTCCTCACACACAAAGGAAGAAAATATGGTATGTGGACAAGTGTCCGGAAACGCTTAATTTCCATGTTAGAGCTCATTTTATTACTTCTCTTCAAATCAAATTAACCATGGAATGGGAACACACAGCAACAGAACGTACCAGCGTGACTTCAAACACTTTGTTACAGGAAATGTTCAAAATGTCATCCGTTAGCGACGATACATGCAACCACCCTCCGTCGCATGAAATCCCTGATGCGCTGATGCAGCCCTGGAGAATGACGTACTGTATCACAGCCGTTCACAATATGAGCACGAAGAGTCTCTACATTTGGTACCGGGGTTGCGTAGACAAGAGCTTTCAAATGCCCCCATAAATGAAAGTCAAGAGGGTTGAGGTCAGGAGAGCGTGGAGGCCATGGAATTGGTCCGCCTGGTCACCGAATCTGTTGTTGAGAAGCGTACGAACACGTCGACTGAAAGGCGCAGGAGCTCCAGCGTGCATGAACCACAAGTTATGTCGTACTTGTAAAGGCACATGTTCTAGCAGCACAGGTAGAGTATCCCCTGTGAAATCATGATAACGCGCTCCAGTGAGCGTAGGTGGAAGAACATGAGGCCCAATCAACACATCACCGACAATTCCTGCCCAAACGTATACAGAAAATCTGTGTTGATGACGTGATTGCACAATTGCGTGCGGATTCTCGTCAGCTCACACATGTTGAATGTGAAAATTTACAGTTTGATCACGTTGGAATGAAGCCTCATCCACAAATACTAACATGGGCCTAATATGGATATTGGGCGTTTCCGGACACATGTCCACATAACATATTTTCTTTCTTTGTGTGAGAGGAATGTTTCCTGAAAATTTGGCCGTACCTTTTTGTAACACCCTGTATAACGAATGTTCCTATTATTTTTAATGAAAAAGTCATTCACTTTGGAAGTTACTGCTAGAGTATGAAAAGAAGCCACATTATGACTGACTGGTTTATAACGCTGAACCGGATCCCAGTTTCACCATGTCAGTCGTAAATAAGACAATAGGAATTTTACAGTCAGCTTCATAAGTACGATTTCTGTCTTCGAAAACAGTACGTTTTCTATTTAAGTTAAAATGGTACCTTTCCGTTCACACACGATAGCTTACATCATGCAATAACTCGAGGAACCAAACGTCTCCTGTCTTAAATGTTTACCGAACTCCGTAAACACTGGCAACAATTTGTTGCATAACGATAGATCCACCACTGGTCATAAGAACTGGCACAAATACTATGGTTTTTAGTTTAGGAAGACAGTAAAAGGAAAAACGAATCCAATTTTCCATCCTCATAAAAATTATACGAATGTGTAATGATGCTGTATATTTATTTTTGATTAATTAATTGACTGTTTAGCGGCTGCGGAGCGGCCGAGCACATTGAGGCGCTATGCTACGATGTGCGAGGCCGTTGCCCGTCGGGGGTTCGAACCCCCCCCCCCTTGGTCATGGATGTTTGTGCCGTATTTAGTATAAGCTAGTTCATAAATAGTTTGTAAGTTTAGGGACTGATGACCCCGCAGATAAGTCCCATAAGCTTTACAAACATTTGATTTAGAAGTTAACCAATCCTCGGCACAGTCACGTTACAGCATGCTGGGTGAGGCAAGAAACGTCAATATTTATCCTATAATTACCAGTGGTAGGTGCATAGGTTTTCGTTATATTTTTATTGAAAGTTTCGGACATTTTAGTCCATTTTCAAACCAATCAAGTAAGCCCTAAGAGTATCATGGTCCGCAGCAAGGTTATTTTTCGTGGGTTGACAGGTGTTTATGTGCGAAGCGTACGAGCAAACTACTACTAGTTGTACTGATCTGAGCTGCTCTCGATCGGATGTTCGAGTCCACCCTCGGAGATGGGTGTGTGTCTTCCCCTTATCTTAAGTTTTGTAAGCCTAGGGACCGATGACCACAGTACTTGGGTCCCATACAATGACAAACATCTGAATATGTTTTTAACTGTTCTGGCTGATCAGTGTACTGCCGTATTGCTCCGAAAATTAACTAGGGAACATCTGCCGGTGGATCCGGATCAGTTCTCAGCACTGCTACAAGTCAGCAAGTAAGGGTCGCTAGCGTTAATTGGGAAATGGAGTTAAGCTGTCAGTACTCGAAATCATTATTGGTGCCTTGCCGAAGTGTGACTAAGTTAAGGAAGACTCCTGGAGCTGACGGACGAGCTGGAGACAAAACGCTAGCAGTCAGTAGTGCGCCTCAAACGGTTCCAAGCAAATGTCGCTCATAATATTCATACACACAGACCAGGACAACAATTCAAACTCATCACATATGAACATATCACAAATGAAATACCCACAGAAGCAAATGTAATTTATTGACCTTAATTATACCTCGCTAATTGCGTCACGTTCATAAAACACAACTGTTAGATAGTTAATTATGATACGATCTGATACGAAGTGCTTATGCAGCACGTGTACAATCACGAATCTGCGACACTCGCCAGAAAAAAAAAACAACTTTGCGGATCACCATTCAACACAAACAACTCATTTCAGAAATGTTTAACACCTCGATACATTACTTTCGCCCCGGAAGGCACCCGACTAGGCTCACACTAGGGATGGCTGCCGGTCGGCTCATGTACTCCATGGGACTGTTTTAATAATCAGACATTTCCCTCAACAAGTCTCAACGTCGAGTAGCCGTGCCGGTGCGTTTCCAGGAGTTCAGTCCGTCAGTTCACCTGATGATGGCAACGTGTATGATCGCCGAAACATTGTGCCCGTTGGACACTATAGACCGGCAGTACACCCGTGGATATTTTGATTATCAAATACGCCGGGAGAAACTAAAGAATCACAAATGTTCAAATGTTTGTGTAGCTCGTAGGACTTACTGAATTACAAACTATAAACTTATAAACTAAGGCATACTGAAGACAGCACAAATATCCATGCCCGAGGGGAGATTCGAACCCCGATGTGGGACGACCTCGCGCATCGCAGCGTAGTGCCTTAATGCGCTCGGCCGCTCCGCCGAGGCGGCAATGACAATTACTGTGCGGATTAAAAAATAAAAAAAATTAAAAAAAAAGACCCGATCCATCGCGGGAATACACCCAAAGCTGCGAGCAAGACGAAGTAACGGTTAGAAGCAATATAATCAAAGTGTACGATAAGTTGAGAATTTGGGAAGGACGGGAGGTTTGTCTGTGCAGCCTGAATCGGTTAAGTTGACCGCCGATCTGATGCGCGAAATCCGGGTTCGAATCCCGTTCCAGCATAAATGTTCAAATGTTTGTAAATCTATCGGACCAAACTGTGTGGTCATCAGTCCGTAGCTTACAAATTACTTAAATCTAGGCAAACTAACCTACGGACAAACACGCACACCCATGCCCCAGGGAGGACTCCAACATCCACGGCGAGCAACCGCGCGCTCCACAGCGAGACGCTTCAGACCACTCGGCTACTCCACTGCGGCCCGTTCCAGCATAAATTATCAACTTGGCAAGATACTTTATTTCAAATCTCTGTAACAGTCGAGATGTTTCAAAATTTATAATTCGTAAATAGATGACTGTAAATGGTAGCTATTGATGTCTGTTGTATCGTACATGTTCTAAAGAACCCCTTCTACAGCTAACAATTCTGCTGGTACACCTCTTAGACGATGAAGACTGTCCGTTTCTTTACGACGAGTAGCGGGCTGCTGTACCGCAACCGCAAGACTTCCGCTGGGGCCGGCCGCGGTGGCCGAGGAGACTAAGGCGCTTCAGTCACGGTCTGCACGGCCACTACGATCGGGGGTTCGAATCCCCCCTCGGGCATGGACATTTGTGCCGTCCTTAGTTGTAGCTAATTCTTAAGTAGTTTGTAAGTTTAGGGACTGATGACCCCGTAGCTAAGTTCCATAAGTTCTACAAACATTTGATTGATTGATACGACGAGCAGCGTCTGCTGTACTCGCAAGACTTCCGCTGGCCTCTCGCGCCAGCCGGTCGCGGCTACACAGACTGTCCCCCCTCCCCTGCCCCTCTCTAGCAGTCTAGCAGTTGCCGTGTAGTGGTTGGCCCGCTGCGGCGGCCCACGAAAATACCCGTCCCGAGAAATACCAGCGCCCGATGTCCGGGCCCTGGGCGTATAAATAAACCGGAACGGCGGGCGGGCGGCTTTCGCGGACGGCGAAGGCAGCGCGCGCCAATTAATGTGCCGTCGCCGACAAATACCGGCTAAATATAGCGGACGTACCTGCGCATCCGTCACTATTAGGCCGCCTTATTGAGACGGATGGCTGGCGGCGGGCCACGCGCCTAATAGCCGGCCGCGCGCGCAGCCCGGCCGCATCGGCATTTGCTTTGGACGGCTCTACAAGTTCTCTGCCCACCGATCCAGCATGACGCGCGGGCCCGCTAACACACGCTTCCCACTGTATCCTGCCGTCCCAGCATCTTAACAACGCCGTTACAGACGCGCTAAACCAGAGACGTTTGGAATGTAACAGCACAAGACGACGCGAACATCCTGATTTATTGTTGTTGTTGTTGTGGTCTTCAGTCCGGACACTGGTTTGATGCAGCTCTCCACAATACCCTATCCCGAGCAAGCTTCTTCATCTCCACCTAAGAACGGCAACCTTTGTTCAACATTCTCAAACTACGTTGGTCATCAGTCGATAGTCTTACAAACTACTTAAACTAAGTTAAACTTACATAATTACAACACACACATCCATGCCAGAGGGAGGATTCCAACCTCCGACGCGGGAGGCCGCGCGATCCGTAACGTGGCGCTCCAGACCGCTCGGATACTCCCGCGCGGCCATGATCAGGACTCCCGACGGAAAACAGATTACATTTGAGAAAAGTGTAAACTTGTTGTGTGCCTTGAGTGTCTGAAACAATTTCATTGTACGATAAATACAAAATGGTGTACAATCTTCATATATTCTTTGATATTACTAATAGATGTTCCAAGTAAAATGTAGCAGTTTTCTAGCTCACTGTCCTCATTTGAGACACCTCCCTATTGGTCTATGAAACAGTTTTTTTAAGATCATTTATGATGAATTCTGCACAAGATAGGTCTTAAGATAGGAAGTAATGTATCAGAAATTTTGTTTATTATCGGGTTAATAATTCGCGCATGAAAGGGTTAACAAGTCACATGAAATCCGACCTTGGGGAAGATAAATTTGATTTAGATGTAGGAATGAGCGTATCGGATAATGCTGATGTATCACACGACCACCTTTTCATTTAAAAAAGGTATCTCAGATTGAAGATGGCTGATTTCAAAATGGTACCCATGTTCGACACATACTGATATATTACTCGAATATTGAGATTTCGCAGTTCTTACAGAGGTTTTTTCTATACAAGGCCGTACCGACATTTTTGACTCTCCCTGTAGATGTTGTTGTTGTTGTGGTCTTCAGTCCGAAGACTGGTTTCATGCAGCTCTCCGTAATACCCTATCCTGAGCAAGCCTCTTCATCTCCACATAAGAACGGCAACCCACATCTGTCTGAATCTGCTTACTGTATCCATCTCTTGGTCTTCCTCTGCGGTTTTTACCCCCACACACTTTCCTCCAACGCTAAATTCACAATTCCTTGATGTTTAAGAATGTGTCCTACCAATCTATCCCTTCTTTTAGTCAAGGTATGCCAGAAATTTCTTTTCTCCCCAATTCTGTACAGTACCTCCTCATTTGTTACGCGATCCACCCACCTAATCTTCAGCATTCTTCGGTAGCACCACATTTCAAAAGCCTCAATCCTCTTCCTGTCCGCACTGTTTATCGTCCATGTGTCACTCCCATACAAGGCAACACTCCATACAAATGCCTTCAGAAAGGACTTCCTTAGGCTTAAATCAATATTCGATGTTAACAAATTTCTCTTTTTCAAGAACGCTTTTCTACCCATCCTGATTTATTACTAGCTGAAAACCAAGCGTTGCCCGGGTACTCAAGCCTTGAGTTAGTACATCTAGTCCTTCTCTCTGTCCATCTACTTCTTTCTAATAATATGTTATATTTATCGGAGAATATATAAGAAAAAGGCTGTCTTGCGTAATATACAAAAATTTAAGCAGAATTTCCAAACAAACAAAAAAGATAGTAATCAAAATACAAATGATATGTAACATTCATTTAATTCACGACTTTACTATAAACAATATTTGTTGTTACTTGTCCAGGATCTAATATGAATAATTTCTTTGGTGAAGCCACACTTGAGCAAGTGACACAAAGAGACATGGGCATATCAAATCCAATCCACAGTATTGAATAGATTGCACTGTGGTTTATTAATCGTAATAGAGAATGCAATTACCATTGGAAACTGTAGTCTCTTGAAAGTATATTTGTGGGATATAATGGGTATTCGTTGGGTATACTCCGTTTCATTCTCTTCCTTTCCTTGTAGCTCTATGGAAGTAAACTGCTTTCGCTTCCAGCCGGATGGAGCAATTTTCCATGAAAGTTATTGTTTACATACTCATATCTCATGAACTACATGTCGGAATATGATACAATTTAGAATCTACATTCAACTGTATATGTGTATACTGTCTGTAAAATTTCCTCTCGCCACAATTTGTAGTGTTTAAATATTCCAATGTTTGTATAGTCTATGGGACTTAACTACGGGGTCATCAGTCCCTAAACTTACAAACTACTGACGAACTAGCTACAACTAAGGACGGCACAAATATCCATGCCCGAGGGGGGATTCGAACCCCCGACCGTAGTAGCCGTTCAGACCGTGACTGAAGCGCCTCAGTCTCTTCGGCCACCGCGGCCGGCTGTAGTGTTCGAATTATAAATAGTAACGTCATACTGAGAGCCGTAGTTTTACCCCATAAACAGTAGAAAAGTAGTAAGCGAGAAACGTTTTTCCTTTCATAATTTTACTATGGTTCCCAGCGAGAAAAAGTTTAATAAAGGTATACAGTGTATTTCGAAAGTCTCGCCGCATTATATGGCATTTTTTGCGATTTCTATTAGTTATGACGTAAAATCTTTTAAACATTGTGCCGTATGTGATTCTTAACCATACATCAATTGTTACCTCACGGTAAGGAATGTGTGTACCAAATTTGGTTGAAATCGGTCCAATGGTTTAGGAGAAAATGAGCAGCATTGTCGCAAAATGCAGCAGTTTTTCGCGCATATCATTATTTATGACGTCATATCTCGTGAACTACATATCATATGTGATTTTTATACTTAAGCGACCGTCCTCATGCATTGAAGATTACGTGTACAAAGTTTCATAAAGATTGGAACAAAACTGTAGATCTGTATGCAACTCGTAGAAACATACGGACACTCTGCTGTATATATTAGACTAGGTTCGCAACCTTCTAATACATAAAAACGAACTTTTATTTGTTTTTGTGTTTCTTCGTACTTTACGCGCTGCCGTACCATTCATCCGATTGCGATGAAACTCTGCACACTTGATCTTCAAGTGTATAATCACTGACAGGAAAATTTTTCATAGCAGAGGGTATTCCACCTGCGAAATTTTACACAATCTACTTTTTTATTCTGATCTGGACAACATTTTTCATACTGTTCAGGACGGAGCAGACCCTGCAATAAACTTAGACAGCACTTCACGGATCACCTTGAAGGTAAACAGTTATACATTTATTCACAGATTGACGAGGCAATGTCCTGAGGATCTGGAGGAGGAGTTCGACAGAGAGACGAAGTGATTGGCAGAGAAAGGGAAAGTTTGACATGGGCAAAGGTTAGGAGAAAATGGACAGAGAGAGAAATTTTCAAATGGTTGTTAAGCTTATGAGACAAACTGCGGGGTTATCAGTCCCTAAACTTACAAAATACGTATAAACTACTTTACACTAAAGACAGCACAAACATCCACACCCAAGGGAGGACTCGAACCTCCGACGGGCAACGGCCCTGCGCATCGCAGCATAGCGCCTCAGTGCGCTCGACCATTCCGCCACGGCGGAGAGAGAGAGAGGAGAAAGTGGACACAGAGACAAGGAAAACGAAGGTCGAGAGAGACAGAAAAGTGAAGAAGTGATGAAATTAAGACTGGAATAAATAACTACCCAAGCGAGATTTTCAACTAGTTACTAATATGTAATGGCACTGAATACACAATCTAATCTACCCTCTCTCTATCACTCACCCAGCCGCGAAGGATTAGCCGTGCACACAGGGCCCCAGTGCTGCGGTACGCGCGGCCGTTTTCCATCGAGGGTTCGAGTCTCCCCTCGGGCATGGGTGTATGCGTTGTCCTTAGAATAGTTTACCTTAGTTCAAGTAGTTTGTAAGCTACAGACTAATAGCCCAGCAGCTGAGACCGCTAGATTTACAAACAAAAACAAAACCTCCCCATCCCCTCGTCCATCTCCTCCTCCTCCTTAACTCTGCATACCACTTTCACCTCACTTCCTTCTATTGGACTGCAGTGACTCCATGTCGACCATCTGATTCCATACAGTCGTGCAGATTACCAGTCACTATCCCGGATAAAATTGTCAGACGTTCTTTTCCCCATGGCCTACTCAATGTCCGAATCCTAGTATGGAAATACCCGGTTTACGTTTCCGGTTTCACCAATCATATTTCGTATTTCTTCGTCAGCCAGAGCTCAAGTAAGGGCAGTTTGAATGTAACGATGTGTTTCCAGTTTCTGCACACTTTCGGAAGACGTACAAGATGACTGACAACATATTTGCCTGCTGTAACTCTGAAATGGCATATTATAAGTTCACGCTGCACATTGCATTAACTGTCAGATGGAGATTTGGAAGTAAGTGATACATGGCGTCTTCTTCGATGTATTTAATTGTCAGAAAACATAACGAGTTGCGTTGCTGACGTCAATCTGACCTTTACGCTCTCTCACACTTTGTGTGTGTGTGTGTGTGTGTGTGTGTGTGTGTGAGAGAGAGAGAGAGAGAGAGAGAGAGATAGAGAGAGATAGAGGTGAGACGGCGGCAGTTGTGACTTGACTTGGCAGAGCAGTAGCCATTGTTGCAACCGTCGAAATGGAACGCCGTCTTGCTTACGTCAACAGTGCTACAAAGTATTTTGGAGCTGGTCGGAATATAAAAGGATCCAGTACCAACACAAGCCGTTAGTCACTGAAGCAGACAGCTCACTGCGTCGGTAGCGCCTCTGCTGCCGTTTCTGTGTAATGTACACGCCGGCAAGTTTTGCTTCTTACTGCTGTAGAGACGCTGATTGATTCTCCGGCTCCACTTTCTTTCACGCTCGTTTCTGATTGTGTTTGAAAATCTAATTTTTATGTGAGCGAGTGAAGCATTGATTGTTTCCGACCCTTTCATGCACTACACGTCGCAGAAACAACAGTCTTACGATAGTAACGTAATTACTTACGAAGCTGAACCACTGGTAATACGAATCAACTGGACGAAAAGGCAGATCTCCTGTCTAACTAGATTCTAATTAGGCTGGCAAGGCAGATCTCCTGTCTAACTAGATTCTAATTAGGCTGGCAAGGAAGGCTTAAAAAATCTTCGACTATATTAATACTGTCAGAGATGTCATGAAGTTATCTCGAAGTGATGATAGTTTGGATGAAGTATACAGCTCTTGCTTGGAACTGACCAAAAAAATTTGATGTCGGACTTCAAAATCTCAAAATATTTCAAAGATTTCTGTAAACCTCTGTGACGGTGTTCTAACAAACGCTTTTGTCAGAAAGAATAGCTTCGCACGAAAAGTGTTAGAGTAGTGTACGTTTAAAAATTATTTCATTGGTCGTTTAGAAGTTTCGGAGTGTTACTTATATCGAAATATCCACTTCGGCCAATTATGTCACTTTATTGTAGTGTCCTAATGCAGCCATCCTTTCCTTTTCTTCCTCCTCCTTCTTCCTTCTATCTTTAAAAGGCCAGACAACTGCCAATTTACTTTTATCAAGTATTGCTCATTGAAAAATGCATGAACATGATTTTCAGGAGGGTTGGTTTCGAACATTTGTGAACCTTGATATAGAGCACCCACACTGACTTTCAAAAGTCGGCGCGTCTGGGGCAGGGAGGAAAGGCGTATACCGAGACGCATTAATAAGCGCAGAGTAAGACTCTCGATATTTAAGAAGGCTGAACGAGTGCTATCGCCGACGCGAGGGTGACTATTAAAAAGCCGGGGAATTCGGGGCCATATCGGCCGGTGTGACGTGCAGCGGATTTCGAAGCCTGCGCGCTGGGAGGGAACCGGTGCTGCCACCTGGCGGGCCGATCGCGACTCGTCGAGAGCGGCGTGGCGCGGCGCGCTCTAATTGGCTCATTACTGGCGACAATAAAGTGCCGGCTGGCATAACGCGGCGAAAAACGCGGTTTAACGGGCCGGCCAGCCAGCCGCGCGGCCAATGGCGGCGGCGGGGCAATTGGCGGCGTCTCGATTGGCGCAGATTAGAGGAATCCGGTGCGCCGGCTTCAGCCAAGCCGAGGCCGACCCACCGACACTGCCAGCGCCAGCGGCCGCGGCAAAGCTGGGCACTCCACTAACGCGAGCCGTCCCAAAACAAGTGGCACGCGCAACTTAATGCGGCACAAGTAGACTCGTGCGAGAAGCAGTTATCCCTGCGCTCTCAAACTCCCGTCTTCCATGACAACTCAAGCTATTCCTCAGGGTTCATTTCTTAAATAGTATCAATCCCAACGGAATATATTTAACAAATACATCTACGTCTACATGAAATACTCTGCAAATCACATTTATCTGCCTGGCAGAGAGTCAATCGAACCACCATTATACTATTTATCTTCCGTCCCAAACTAGTGGCACGCGCAATTTAATGTGGCACAAGTACACTCGTGCGAGGAGGAGTTATCCCCTGAGCTCTCAAACGCCTGTCTTCCGCGACAACTCTAGCAACTGCTCAGTGTTATTTCTCAAATAGTATCAAGCCCGACGGACTATATATAACAACTACATCTACATGGAATACTCTGCAAATCACATTTAAGTGCCTGGCAGAGGGTTCATCGAACCACCATTACACTATTTATCTTCCATTCCATTCTCGAATAGCGTGCGGGAACAAAGAACACCTGAATCTCTCCGTTCGAGCTCTGATTTCTCGAATTTTACTCTGATGATCATTTCTACTTATGTAAGTGGGAGTCAACAATATATTTTCCCATTCGGAGGAGAATGTTGGCGATTGTAGTTTCGTAAGTAGCCCACGCCGCAGCGGTAAGCGCCGTTGTAATGATTCCCATCCCAGATCCTGTATCATTTCCGTAACGCTGTCTCCCCTGTAAAGTGACAATACGAAAGGAGCTGCCATTCTTTCGATGTCTTCCGTCAAACCCACCTGATAAGGATCCCACATTGGGTAACAATACAAAAAAGGACGGATAAGCGTAGTGTATGCAGCCTCTTTAGTAGTTCTGTTGCATCTTTGAACGGTTCTGCCAATAAAATGCAGTCTCTGGTTCGCCTTTCCCACGACATTATCTACACGTTCTTTTCAGTTTACGTCTGAAGTAATAGTAATTTCTAAGTATTTTGTGGAGTTTACGGCCTTCATGTTTGATTGATTTACAATATAAACAAAGTTTAACGGATTTCTTTTCGTACTCATGTGGAGTTCTCATTATTTAGATTCAATTTGCAATTTTTACACCATAGTGATATTTTATTCAGATCGTTGGGCAGAATTAAAGTATGTGGTATGGAGGAAGAAGTGCTTAAAGTCAGTCGATGTAATTACTTTAGTCGTAACGCTATGTTAGTTGAGCGGTCTCAAGCGCCTGCCTTCTCCTGGGTTCGAATCCCGACCACAGCACAAATTTTAATCCATTGCCTGTCCTTCTATTTAAGTCTTTTAAGACGGTTCGTGCAATCAACGTATACATTAGGTTGTGGTGTCTAACTGGGTACAGTGCTTACCTACTAAGCAGGAGCTAAGTTCGAATCCCGGCCAAATTTTAAATGAATGCCTCCCTCTCCTTGAATTTCATTTCTTTCATATATATCGCGACAAAATATATCTGTAGACATTCATTTATTATTTGATATGCTCCTTGCGATACGTATTTACCACAGTTGCCCATTAGTCCATCACCTCCTTCCATCCATCTATGTTCAACTGCTTCTCTCACTTCATTACTTTCTCCCCCCTTCGCTGTCTAACAATCTCCTCCTCTCCATGCACATGTCATACCCCTTTTATCTGTCCCTTCAGTCCTCACTATGATCGGTGAATCAGTATTAAAGTCTGCTGTACAGCATACTCCACCGTGCACTGTGTGAAATCTTGTGTAGGCAGCGATCCCTTTACTATAAGGTAAGATGTGCAGATTTCATAAAAATCTGAGTAAAACTGTATTGTCGAAAACTTTTTGTAAAGTGTCCTCCGCCCTGCACTATACCAAATGTTATGTAGTAATCTTCCAGTTGTTTCGTAGACCACGTGCGCGAATGTTCACAAAGATTGGAACAAAACCGTAGATGCGTATGCAATACAAACACACGCATACTCTACTTTATAAAGACAATAGGGTCCGGTTAGTTCTCGGCGTGTATGCGCTTGCATTCACTGACTACACAGAACAACAAGGATCATAAAAATGCAGAGGGCACAAATAAGGTACTGAAATAAAATATTCATACCTCGTAGCAGCCATTAACTCCTATCTTCAGACAATGACGTACCTGAAAAAGAAGAAAAACAGATTTAGAAATATTTCTGATGCACAGGTATACAGCAAGAAATAGTATAGTGATCATCGTCAACAATACAGTTCTTTGTAGCTCTAGGCAATGTAACATTGCTAGAAGATTGTGTTATTTCCTTGAGCAGCTCAGGAAGGAACAGCAATGCTCGAGAACTTTAAGGTTCTGGGTTTGAGTCGCAGTCAGATTCGACATTTTAATATGCCATCAAATTCAAAAAATAAATAACTAACTAAAATAATAAAAAGCGCACATTGTGCTACAGGAGGAAAGCTTCATTCTATCATACGGAACTTTCGTAGCGTACTATACATTTGACAATCGAATTTCCACTTTTCGTAGAAGCTGATGCTTACACAATACATCTGACACCCGGGACAAGCTAAAACAGGCATTTGTAGACAGTTCCAGCACCATTACGTTCTACATACAGTGATTTCAAAATGAAATGATCCCCGAAAGTATAACTAAGTCTGACAGAAATAACCTTGTTAATGAACAAAACTGTAGCTTCTTCAAAATAATTACACATAATTCTGTATTCTAATTTGTAACAATTTCTTCGGTGCGTAGATTACTTATTATCAAATGGTGAAAACACCTTTCTATTCGGTAATTAAAAAAAAAAAAAAAAAAAAGAAGGGAACGATATATACTGAAAGTAAATCAGAGGAGTTGGACTGGGTGGTTTGGTTGGGATAGGGGGACTAAACTCTTGAGGTTAAAATTAGTTTTATTTTGAAGACAAACAATTTGAAAAGTAAAGCGAACGGTTGTAAACGACTGAATTTTACAGCAATATCAACCATTTTCAGTGGTGTTCAAATGTTTGTTAAGCTTATGCGACCTAAGTACGGGACCATCAGTCCTTAAACTAACAAACTAACTTATACTAAAGACAGCACAAAAATCCATGCCCGAGGGAGGATTCGAACCTACGACGCGGAAGGCCGCGCGATCCGCAACGTGGCGCTCCAGACCGCTCGGCTACTCCCGCGCGGCTATTTCCAGCGATCTATTCCTCTCTTATTCATAAGTCTTTTATTGCATCACAGTTTATTATGGTAATGTGCTTTCATAGGTTGAGCATTGAAAAAGCATTTTATATGAAATTTGAAAAATAATCCGTAAAAAAAGCTCAGATATGGGATTGTATTCTGATCAAATTCATCACATAACATTCGAAAATGTTGCGTTATCGTGAAAATGAGTTGTCCAGTGCGAAAAAAAGGCTCCGGATACACACCCCAGTGCAGTGCCTTAACTATGGGGGGGGGGGGGGATGAGGGGAATAGATCCCCCCCCCTCAGAACCCGAGAGAGAGAAGAAATCGTATAACAGCAATCTGGTAAAGGTAAAGATTTGAAACTTGGGGTGTTTTACCATAAGCTTTCATTGGAAGGGAGTGAATTAGTTTCTTCAACGGGAGTGGTGGATGGTAGTCTGACTGGAAACTGACTAAAATTTTGCTCGTCAAGAAGATCTATCCCCCCCCCTCCCCCAAAGCCAAGTCCTAGTTACGCCACTGCCGACGTGGGCAAATTCCAGAAAAATATATTTAGAGATCTTTCAAGCTGTGTTTATATATTGTGACCAGATTAGTTTTTAATCCAGCTCTTTACTTACTTCTTGATATATGTATTAGAAGTGAAGTAAGCGATATTTCGAAGCAATATCAGTAAAGAACTCCGCCTTTGAGACGCTCATGCTGTCGCCGCTTGGAACAAAAATGGCGGCGGATGCTGCTGGTACAGCAGACGTTGATGCGTCTGGCCGTCTGTATCCAGGCAAGGCTATGTAGGACTGGACTGGGCAACAGAGCGAGGCGACTGCAGGCGAGCGCTGTGGCAGACGAGTGTGAAGAAGCTGGGCGCACCTGCTGAGGCAACCCGAGACGGGCGGCCACGAAACGGATTCGCTAATGAGCGTATAGGGCGGAAACCAAACAGCGGCCTTTAATCCGGAGAAAGGCGACGCCACCGCGCGCTGCGCTGTTTGCACGCAGCTGCCGCAACTCAAACTTGCGCGCGAATCGTCCTAATTACTTCTGGCGGGCGAGCAGCTCGGCTCCGTTTCCCCACACGCGCCACGGCGCAGGGGCTGCGCCTAACCTAACAGAGACAACTTATTCTGCAATAGCCCACTTTCACGCTGCTGGCGCCGACTGAAGCAGTAATTGCACAGGGCTGGCTGGCGAAGCGCAGTGTGGCACGGTTAACCTGGCCACCGCGTCCCCTGCCTAGCGACACACACACACACACACACACACACAAACACGCGCGCACGCAGGCAGAGAGAGAGAGAGAGAGAGAGAGAGAGAGAGAGAATCCATTTCTCTCAACTTCCGAAACTGCATTAAATATTATACTTACAACTGTGAATCATGTACTACACCAGGACATTGATTGTTAATAAATCGCATTGTTAATAAATTCTTCAGTAGTAATTTTTGTGATTTTTGTGTAACGTATGGTGTACAACGGGAGACATTATACAGTACTACAACACCACAGAGAGATCGTCTCCATTGTACAGTTTTTGCTGAAGAACAAAATACTGACACCCACACGTAGAATTTTATGCAAGTCGGTAACTTTCAACTCCCTTATCGTTATCAGCCCTCTACCACCATGTGTGCAATGGGAGACTCATACCTACTACCACATACAAACACTTTTCGTTTCCAATTTGTAGTTTGGGCTGCCGAGTGGAATATAGGCACAACCACCTCAATTTTTATATATATTAAGATCTTTAGGCAACATATTCAGGCAGGATGGTACAAAATTTCTACGAGCTCTGCCTTCTCAAAACCAAAATCCTGGAGTCGTCACTGCCTAGCCTACAACTTATATAAGTGTATGGGAATCTGCGAGTGGCACTTGGGTAGAGTCAATTGTTAGCACTTCACCTGTGTTGCAGTGCTGAGACGTAAGCAGTGGTGCCAACTTGCAGCAAGTCGTTTGCCGTGTACACGCCCCCGCCACCTCGGCAGGTGTCGCAAGCTCTTGCCGCGGTATTTCTGGAGCGCGCCGCTTCGCCCCCCCCCCCCCCCTGGCGCCCTCGTCTCTTCACATGTTTTCGTCCGCATTGTGCCGCGTGGGAACCCGCCGCAAGTCGTCCGTGAGGAGAGCAGCGGCTGTTTCTTGGAAGCGGCCGGAGTATAAATAGTAGCGTTATGAAAATAAATACGCGACCGCGCCGCCCACTAGCCGTAATTGCAGCGCGTTTGCCCTCTTCAAAGCGGCCATCTCGAGATTAATGGCTCGCGAACCAATAGCGCGAGTGGCCGCTGCCTTTGTGTCCCGGCAGTCTTCCGCGTCGCCGGCAGACCACTGGCGGGCCATTATCATCCACGTCGCTCACACCTGCCGACTGCTGACGCTGCCAGTCATCCGTTGACATCGACACGAATCGGTCGGACGAAGTCTCGATCTATGAGGTCTGAGTGGACAAGAAAAGTTTCATCCGCATCCGCACCACATCCGCAAGGCCCATATCCACCACCGCATCCGCATCCTCGGCACTTTATTCGCATCCGCAAGTTCGTTATCCGCATACGCAGATATTAAAGTTTTGAATGGGTATTTAAAAACATGGTATGTAATTATATAATTATTGTTAGATTGTCATTTCTGCGATAAATTAACCACTTTTGATTTCTCAAATCACGGTAACTGTTCTATACGTACACCAAGAAAAGCTATTCCAAATAGGAAAACATTGGCGCTCCGGACACACACAGTAGCCCTTCAGAGCCCGTGTTGTCGTCGGAGCAATACGTCAGCTGTTTAATACAGGCCGGCCGCGGTGGCCGAGGTGACTGAGGCGCTTCAGTCACGGTCTGCACGGCCACTACGGTCGGGGGTTCGAATCCCCCCTCGGGCATGGATATTTGTGCCGTCTTTAGTCTTAGCTAGTTCATAAGTAGTTTGTAAGCTTAGGGACTGATGACCCCGTAGTTAAGTCTCATAAGTTGTACAAACATTTGAACATTTTGTTTAATACAGGCATATTCTTAAATTTCGGTGGTTAAAACTGATCGGCATAGAGGAGATTTTACTGTGTTTATATTTAAAAAAAAAATTCTTTCGGAGTTTTACAAAAGGGACACTTTATTTTCCCATATTAACGCACAAGAGGTTATGTGACACAAAGCATCTCATTTCAAGTGTTAAAACTGCCGTCTACTTCTAATTGGTAACTGTCAGCAAAAGAGGGACACTGTCGGGTGCAGCTGTGGACAACCTCTACTATCTAACATTGTGTACCTCCCTAATTATGTTACTTTCACTGTACATCGTATGTGATTATGAAAGTTGCTATAAAATGCTATTATCAATCTTTATTAATTCCGTCACCATTTATCTAATTCATAAACATGAATGTTTGTATGTTTGTACGTTTGTACCGCTCATTCGCTTGCAATGAAACAGTGTAAGAATATACATTTTTACACGCGTAACCGACCACTGTATCGTTCATCTATGACTTGACATCAAATACGTATCCAATTTTTTTTTTTTTTTTTTTTTCAAATTGACGATTTCAATTTGTTTTCCTTCACTAATGTCAAATCACCTCTTTTGACTTTACATGATATAGTATCCATTGATGTTTTGTTCATTTTAAAAAAGCACTGTCACTGTATTGACTACGATATACGTTATCACTCTGTCACTACAAACAGCTAACTGGAGGCAGGGTAAATTTGGCATAGTATCTCTGGTGGCCAGTGCGCCGATTAGCTACCCAGAATGCACTTGACAGAACGCAGATAAGACACGGCCGCGTAAACGGTCCCTCGGGTACAGCCACGTCCGCTGTGGCCAGGGGATGAGGACAGCAGACTTCCGCTCTACCTGAGCCCTGCAAGGATTCCAAGAATGTCCACAGGCTTGACGTTTTCAGCTAACATTTCGACAGACGTACTGGGCAGGTACCTCGCTCTTTATCCGCATATAACACGCGGATATCCGCGTCCCTCACATATCCGCAAAGTAAGAAACACTGCGCAGACCTCTACCTATAGTGATTTCCCGCAAGCCTTGACATTCTGTATGGTGGAACAAGCCAAGTATCAATTTTATGTCTCATTTAAATTCAGTACTGGCCGATTATATTGCTCTGCTCGCTCCGTAACCTCTCTTATCTTTTTCTCATGATTGCTACGCTAGATACCCATTTCTATTGGCACAATGTCATCACTGTCTACTACGAACACAATTTCTCTAGAATCTATATCAAACTCCGTTTCTTGATAACTATATCGTGTTTCTTCTAAAGATGTCCATTAAAGCCCTTAATTCCAAAAGAAGTTACATTTTTATATAAAAAATATTATGAAAATGTATGTGTGTATGTTTGTTCTACACCTCTTTCTAAATCGCTGGAGTGATTCAACCAAACTTGCGGGGGTACGAACCGACTACGATACATAGTACAGGAGATATGACGTATAAAACAGAAAACACAAAATATTAATCTATAATTTATGTGCTGTTTCTAGAAAAACATCTGTAACTCAGCCACGACATGATTACGCACTCATTTACAAACACGCACGCACACGACAACACGCCTATGCCACGGGTAAAAGCCGTCGGGTGGTATCCGTCTTCAGATGAGCCAGACAAAGAATGTTATTTAGATTTGCAATAATTTGTCTTTTTATTTTGCGCGATCAGCTACTTTATCAGGGGTTTACTGAACAGAGGGCAGCCGGCTGCGGTGGTCGAGGGGACTGAGGCGCGCCAGTCACGGTCTGCACGGCCACTACGGTCGGGGGTTCGAATCCCCCCTCGGGCATGGATATTTGTGCCGTTGAACAGAGGGCGAGCAGCCACTGGAATAGAACTTGTTCACCTGCTCATCGTCCAGTTTCCGGGCTACAGTTGCAGCTTTCGATATATTAATGATTAAAGGTAAAGCAGTCAACAACCCGAAGATTGATTTGAACACCACAGTGCTTTACTAGGCAAGGTCCTATTTTGGATTTGTAGTCTTGCAGTCTACCACTGGGCAACCGAGGCGCACATCGATGTAAATTCCGACGTGGACGCGGAGTAGCCGTCCTTGTTTACGGACAGCGGCGGTCGCAGTGTCCGGGCAGCGGCTTTGAGCAGACGCCGGGCGCCCGGCACGCAAGTGCCTGTAAGCGGCGCGACACTCTGTGTACAGAACGAGATCAAAGGCGCCGGAATGTTAAAAGTCTCGGCTTGACCGCGCACTCGGCCGGCTTTAAAAATAGGAGAAAGGTACCGGCGGCATAGTGGACGGGCCTACAGGCGATTGTCGTCTCCGTCTCGGCCGCTGGGCTATTGCGGGAGTGACCGTGTGTGGGGTGAGGGGCGAGGGCAGGCGTGCAGCCCTCCTTTGTGGCTGCGCTTCTTAAGGATACTTCTGTGACCGTTACACAGCCAGGAATAGTCGCTGTTCGCCAGTAAAACGCAGCACTCGCGTCCACGCAGTACTCTTATGCGGGCGGGGTCTGTGGCTCTCTATAGTGTTTCAGTACTTAATACATCTACATAAGTTGCAAATCACATTAAAAGCTTAGAAATACATCCTGCAACGTGTTGCGACTCGAAATCAGTATTCAAAGACATATAGGGTGTCCCAGCTACCTTGCTCACCAAAAATACGAGGCGCGTCCAGAAAGTAAGTTCCGTTTCAATTTATCTCCGCTTCAGCGCTGCGATTGCAGTTCCGCACATGCGCTGTAGACGATGTGTATCAAGGAGAAGAACGTGCGCCATTTGAAGATCGCTGTCAGTTACGTACGCTTTGTTGTGCTTGTTTGAAATGTCGGCGTCAATTGAAAATCCCGCCGCCTGTCAGGTCGTTGATTCGGTTTTTGAATGCGAGTAAAGTGAAACCAAGTGAAATTTATCGGCAAATGTGCGATGTTTACGGAACAAATGCGATGAGTGATTCGATGGTGAGAAGATGGGTCCGACAGTTCAATGGCGGGCGTAGTGATGTGCACGATGAAGAACGAAGTGGGCGTCCACTTTTGGTTACTGAAGAACTGGTTCACGCGATTGAATGACAAGATCCAGGAAAACAGAGATTTACAATTAGTGCTCTCTCTATGAACTTCCCCCGAATTTCACTGTTTCCAACTGGTTGATGACACAGGCGGCATATTTCTATGAAGAAGGTATACAAGACCTGGTGCCACGCTATGACAAATGACTGCAAAATTTCGGCAGTTATGTGGAAAAGTAGTTTAAGAGTTGTAGAATTTTGTGCAATAAGTTTTCTGTATCTGTGTACAATTTCATTGTATTACCAAACGAAACTTACTTTCTGACGCGCCTCGTATCTCTGGAACAACAACGGCTGTTGTAAAACGACTTTCACCGGTATCAATGTAAGGCTGGGGCTCATGAATGTATATATTTTGAAATATTCTAAAACGACAGCAAGTGTGTTTTTTTAAGACAAACCTATGTTTTTGTAAATGGACAAAATGTTCAAATGTTTGTAAAGCTTATAGGATTTAACTGCGCGGTCATCAGTCCTTAAACTTACAAACTACTTACGAACTACCTTATACTAAAGACAGCACAAATATTCATGCCCGAAGGGGGATTCAAACCTCCGAAGGGAAACGGCCTTGCGCATTGTAGCATAGCGCCTCAATGCGCTCAGCCGCTCCGCCGCGGCTCCCTAGATATTGCGAAGCGAAGTTGACGCTTGAAATACGAGAAACGCGCGGCTAGCGCACGTCCTTAGCAACATGTTCTCGCCTGAGACTCAGGACGTGCGCTACCAGCGCGTTTCTCGTATTTCAAGCGTCAACTTCGCTTCGAAATATCTCGGGATGTAATTGGCGTACTGCGATGCAATCAACGCCATTCTTTATATGATTTGCCATGTTATAAGTTGCTGAAGAAATAATATAGGGTGTCCATTAAAAAAACATAGGTTTGTCAAAAAAACATAGGTTTGTTTTAAAAAACACATATGCTTTCGTTTTAGAATGTTTCAAAATATGTACATTCATGTACATTCGATTCGATACAATCGCAATTGTCCCTGTTATTTAGCGGTGTTGTCAAATCTGTTTCGCTGACCTTAGTTCAATACTGAACCAAGTTCAGTGATCTGAGATTAGTGTTATACAACTCGCACAGAGAAAAGAACGAAGTTTATTTCTGATCTTCGATCAAAACTGAACTAAGATTAGCGATGTTTCTGTAACCGCCCCTAATAGGTTCACAGATTTGTGACTAACTGGAAGTCTTCCTAAGTAATAGAACGCAGTACGTTGTTCTCGACGGCGAGTGTTCATCAGAGATGAGTGTATTGTCAGGCATGCCCAAGCGGAGTGTGATAGGACCGCTATTATTTTCTATCTATATAAATGATCTGATGGACAGAGTAATTTGTAATTTGCGGCTGTTTGCTGATGATGCTGTGGTGTATGGGAGGGTGTCGTCTTTAATTGACTGTAATAGCATACATGATGAGTTAGACGAAATTTCTAAACGTTGCGAAGAATGGCAGCCAGCTCTCAATGTAGCAAAAAGGTGATGCGCATGAGTAGGAAAAATAATCCCATTATGTTCGAATACACCATTAGTAGTGAGCTTCTTGATACTGTCGCGTCGTTCAAATATCTAGGCGTAAGATTGGAGAGCGATATGAAATGGAACGAATATGTAAGGACAGTTGTGAGTAAGGATGACAGCCGACTTGGGAGAATTTTGGGAAGATGTACTTCACCTGTAAAGGAGACCGTGTATAAAACACTTGTATGACCACGTCTTGAGTATTGCTCAAGTGTTTGGGACCCGCAGCAGATCAGTTTAAAGGAAGACATAGAGGCGGTTCAGAGTCCAGCAGCTAGACTTGTTACCGGTAGATTCGACCAATGCGCGAGTGTCACGGAAATGCTCCGGCAACTCAATTGGGGATCGCTGGAAGAAAGACGACGTTCTTTTCGTGAATTTCTGCTGAGGAAGTTTAGAAGGCCGGAATTTGAAGCTGAGTGTAGTACGATCTTGCTGCCGCCTACTTACATTTCGCGTAGTGATCACAAAGACAAGATAAGAGAATTTAGGGCTCGTACGGAGGCATATAGGCATTCTTTTTTTCCTCGTTCTATTTGGGAGTGGAATAGGAAAGGAAATGCCTAGTAGTGGTACAGTGTACCCTCCGCCACGCACCTTACGGTGGATTGCGGAGTATGTATGTACATGTAATTGATGCTACTGGTGCAGCGTTGCTTCCGTACCTCAAGGGTGCAGCGCGCCTCCCTGTCTTCCTGCGGCATTGTTACGCCCGGTATGGGCGTGCGTGCCGGCGCACAAAGACGCGGCCGCACGCAACGCGTCGCCGGGCGCCATCTGGCTGCTCCCCGTGACGTCACGAGTCGACATCTGCGTAGCGAGGGCGGCGCCGTAATGAGGCTGCCGCGGGCCGAGGCGCAATCCGAAACCTGCCCGCCCGCCCGCCGTATCCGGCAGTCTGCCTTTTGGCACACCAGTCGGTTCCACCTCCGTACCGCTGTCTGCTAGAGCTGGGCAACATTACTCTTTTTCAGGAATCGATTCCTTTGCCAATCAGTCCCACATTGCGAATCGATTCCTACGATTCGTTGCCGATTCTTTTCTGCTCTGCGACAGCACACGATTCATAAATGCCATACGGTCGGGGGTTCGAATCCCCCCTCGGGCATGGATATTTGTGCCGTCCTAGTTCGTAAGTAGTTCATAAGTAGTTTGTAAGTTTAGGGACTGATGACCCCGTAGTTAAGTCCCATACACAAACACACATACAAACATTTGAACATAAATGCCAAAACATCTACATCTACATACATACTCCGCAATTCACCGTAAGGTGCGTGGCGGAGGGTACACTGTACCACTACTAGGCATTTCCTTTCCTATTCCACTCCCATATAGAACGAGGAAAACAAGAATGCCTCCGTTCGAGCCCTAATTTCTCTTATCTTGTCTTTGTGATCTTTACGCGAAATGTAAGTAGGCGACAGCAGTATCGTACTACACTCAGCTTCAAATTCCGACCCTCTAAATTTACTTAACAGAAATTCACGAAAAGAACGTCGTCTTTCTTCCAGCGATCCCCAATTGAGTTGCCGGAGCATTTCCGTGACACTCGCGCATTGGTCGAATCTACCGGTAACAAATCTAGCTTCTCGCCTCTGAACCGCCTCTATGTCTTCCTTCAAACTGATCTGCTGCGGGTTCCAAACACTTGAGCAATACTCAAGACGTGGTCATACAAGTGTTTTATACACGGTCTCCTTTACAGGTGAAGTACATCTTCTCAAAATTCTCCCAATAAACCGAAGTCGGCTGTCCGCCTTACTCACAACTGTCCTTACATGCTCGTTCCAGGAGACAATACGGATATGTTTTCTTTTATATATTTTTATTTTTTTTATATTCATGGTGTGAAACGTGGACGATAAGCAGTTCAGATAAAAAGATGATAAAAGCTTTTGAAATGTGGTGCTACAGACGAATGATGAACATTAGATGGGTAGATCACGTAACTAATGAGGTGGTGCTTAACCGAATCAGGGAGAAAAGGAGTTTCTGGCATATCCTGACTAAGAGAAGGGATAGATTGGTTGGACACATTCTGAGACATCAAGAAATTGTCAACTTAGTATTAGAAGGAAGCGTGTGGGGTAAAAATCGTAGAGGGAGACCGAGGGACGAATAAAGTAAGCAGATTCAAAAATATGTAAGTTGCCGAGCGTATTCTCTGATGAAGAGAAATGGAACAATGGTTGTTTCTATCATGCACTAGAATTTCTGACACCAGCTGTGTACAAAGAATTCTGAATGACATTTTTATCTCGTTTAGTTTGGCAGCTACAACCGATCAAAACTTCGGGGGTGGAGGCTGCGATTGCGTAGTTATCTGGCCAGGCTATCCCCTGGGGCACGGCCCACTGTCTCATGATCACCAACCACTAAGCTACGCTGTCGTAGCCCCCGTCCCCATAACTTTGAATGGTTGTAGCTGCCAAACTAAACGTGATAAAAAAGTCATTCAAAATTCTTTGTACACAGCTGGTGTCAAAAATTACAGAGCATGATAGAAACAACCATTGTTCCATGTATGTTTGCGTAAAAAATACACTTTCTTATTTTTATAATCTATTGGCTAATAATGAGTCCTTGACTACCAATCCAATCTGTGAAAAACTCACATCAATCGCACTTTCCGTTTGCGCAATATTTGCGGTGCAAGTATTAGGTGATTCATCCTGAATGTTGTACGGATGGTAGATGACCCAGGAGTCGTTTGCGTTACACTGTTGGAATTTGAATTTTAACACCAGATTGCTCACGACTGACAATCTGTATGCCCCTCGTAAATGATCATGTCCTCGAAATGCGTTGATCCACATTTTGTATGTGACTCTACTTTCACAAAATGTTCTGCGTTTGTTTCAAATGCCTCGCTGATTTCGCCGGAAGTCTCAAAACACCCACGAACGGATAGCGGCATTACAATAACAGTAAATGCGAATTACAGTAAATAAAGGGATAACTGTTGTGCGTTTACGTGCTCAGACACGGCGGAGGCGGGGAATATGACGGAGTGCCGGGGAAGCAGTGCTCTGGAGGACAGCGCGGGCGCGATGCCGCCGTAGCCGCCGCACTTGGGAGACGGCTCACGTGCCGGGTAAACGGTTAACTGCGCGCGCCGCGCGGGGACATCGCGGCGGGAGCGGCGCGGATAAGTGGCTCCCGAAAAAGAGAAAAAAACAAGAAAGAAGAACTGAGGAGAGGCGGCGAGCGGCAGCACGCGCGCGCCATCTGCGGCGCCCGCGCGGTGACGTCACCAGACATCTGCATAGCGCTATCTGCCGGCGCGGCGCGGCGCGGCGCAGGAAAAAGCCGATTGGAGTGGCTGTTGGCTGCTCGCTGCCGCATCTGGCGTCTGCGCTCGCCCCGGCTGAAATAGGCACGTAGATGTCAATGCAGTCGCTTGGCACGCTACGAGCAACTGTACTTGATTTTCCTCATGCTCGTTTGTATACGCCATGCCCCAAATGCCCAACTGTGTTATCTGAGAAAGAGGATAAATCTACTCCTTAGTTCATGCTTTAAAACATTCGAACGTATGACACTACAGCATCATGGTTTATGAATGTATTTTTTAAACAAAACGTATCACTTTCCAACAGAAAAACAAAATAATAAGTACAATTTTATATATATATATATATATATATATATATATATATATATATATATATGACGTTACAGCGTTCATTTTTAATAAAATAAATCGCAATTTGCGATCACTTATGGCTTCAGTGTACTACATCCCAAATTGCGATTTATTTCATTAAAAATGAACGCCGAAACGTCGTCAAAAATATATTTAATTGTATACAAGCCGAGGCTGGGCTCCTGACGACAATTAATTGTGTCTCGAAACCTCATGGTCTGTTCTCCCTGATGCGGGAATACAGTATTGTGGCTGTGAGCATTACCGAATTAACAGACTGTGGTAATAGGAAAGAGACAGTGTGGCGAATGGAGATTTGGGTGTGGCAGGAGACGTGCAGGGAAGAGTACTCTGCAGTCGAGTTTGTCACTGTGTCCTCGGTGTAGCCGTGCGCCGTGGCTCAGCGCGCCCGGTTAGGGGGGGGGGGGGGGCGGCTAAACGCCCTCTATAATAAAAACAAGCTGAGCCAACCATTCAACGAACAACTACGAACAAACTGAAAGAACAACCGCGAACCATAGATCTAAGAGATTTAAAAAAAACTGGGTGTAAAGAATGGTTAAGAAAACGAAATCGTATTCAAATACAAATTTACTCAGTGAACTGAAGATATATCCTCATGATTGGCATAACTATCACAGGATGAATGAAGATACGTATTTGAATCTTCTGTCTCTCATTATGCCTTTGCTCAAGAAGCAAGATACAAAAATGAGGGAGGTTATAACACCACATGAAGACTAACAGCAGCTTTGCGACTTCTCGTGACAGGAAGAAGTTATGAAGACCTCAAATATACTACTATTATTCTGCAATGATACTTGGTGAGATACTTCGCGAGTAGTATGTCATATGCAACGTCTCTCTTATTTTTATGATAGTAGTTCTTACATTTAATATTCCACAAGCAGGGATGTGTTTCATACTCTCTAATAAATTCCTCTAAGAGGTCGTGGTTTCTGTTTCTTAATTAAGACATTGCTATTACAGCACTAATTGAAACTTATCGAAAGCAAAGGATGCAGCCTCACTCAGATTGTCAAATGCTTGCACAAGCATCTGTATTGCCCCCAAACGCTCAAGCACACATGCCCTTGAACGCTTGCATAAGCGTGCATAATCGAAATTCGATTCAGCATCAAACTGCTTGTACAAGCCTGATGATCGCTGAAATTTATCCTACACACGCTCAAGCATTCTTGTGCAAGCACGCTTGCGCAAGCATGCTTGTCGAGCATGCTGTTATGTGTGTGGCCGCCTTAACAGCCAGTTGTGAGGCGGTGTTGATCGAACACGGCCTTTTTTTCTTTAATTGTGGTTTTAGGGCGCACAACTGCTGAGGTCATTAGCGTCCAACGCAGCCCATAGTAAAATCGAACAGGGCTTAGAACTTAAATGGCTTTCGCTATATTTGCACGATGTATAAAAAGTAAAACTCGGTCAGCAGAATGCGAATCATCAGCTAAAATATCAGACATTTCAAATGGTAAACATAGATCATGACGGAGACGATTAAAAAACGGACATTGCACTAAAAGGTAGTATACAGTAAAAGGTTCATCACAGTGGTCACATAAGGGAGCAGGATCACCACGAAGTAAATACTGGTGGCTACAACGGTAGTGGCCAATACGAAGCCGGGCCAGGACAATCTCCTCTCGACGAGAGGGTTGATATGATATTGACCAAAGATCAGGCACAGGTTTAATGGCCCGCAATTTGTTCCCTGACAGGGATGACCAATGTAAAAACCAACGGGAGATGATACGCCGGGAGACGCCAGCGCGAAGTTCATCAGAGGTAGTAGAAAAGATACATAGCCGAGGAAGAAGAACTTCCTTCTTGCCAGCCATATCCGCAGACTCTTTGCCCAACACTCCCACGTGGCCAGGGACCCACAGAAACGCCACAAAAATGTTGAAATGTTTGTATAGCTTATAGGACTTAACTACGGGGTCGTCAGTCCCTAAACTTACTAACTACTTATCAACTAGCTTATCCTAAGGACGGCACAAACATCCATGCCCGAGAGGGGATTCGAAACCTCGACCGTAGTGGCCGTGCAGACCGTGACTGGAGTGCCTCACTCCCCTCGGCCACCGCGGCCGACAGAAACGTCACAGTAGTTCCGCTCGCTGAAAGAGAGGTAAGGCAATTGCGGATGCTTTGTACCAGAGGATGGATAGGATATAGCGTGCGAAGGCTCAAAAGAGCACCCAGAGAGTCTGTGATATTCCTGGCCTGTGGCCACTTCATATTTCTGGCCGCTGGCCGTTTCTTTGCTAACATCGTACGTGTCTTAAACGCGGAAGAAAGACAGAAGTGCAGCATATGTTGAAATGTGGGATGGGGAGCAGTAGCATATGGCACAGTAGGTGCTGGCTCCCGTGGGAAAGCCCGCCTATGTTACTGGTGCTCTCCTCGCATTGGCTGCTGCATTTCACGTCACGTGATATCTTTTGAAATTAGTTTTGTTTATTATACACTAAATATTAATTATTCAGAGCTGAGAATTTCTAATAAATATCTCTCAAGGACAAGCTAGATTTTGACAGTTTAAAAAGTTTAAGGTGCCTTCTCTTATTGTAACAAGAGAAGAGCGATTTTGCAGAAGGCGCGCGACGGCCCTGTTTTGGCGCGAAATAGAGCGTCAGGTGCCCTCTCGCAACGCGCCGCAGTTTCAGTCTCGAGCTGACCACTATACGCGCCGGGCATGAGAAAAGATTTGCGTAAGTGTGATAACAGTCGAGGTCTCAACATGAACTATGGGCAGCATAGGCCGTATCATATTAACAATAGTTGTTGATTTTTTTTAATTATTTATTTAATAAATGGCATCCCTTACAATTAAAAATCTCGCGAGTCGCTTATTATGCTTCCATCATACATAACTTATTTTAGCCTCACTTGTATGCTGTAGAAGAACCTACGACCTGTGTGCTGTCTTCTGCGCTGGGGACACAACTATAGAAGACAACAGGTTAGTCAGAACTCTATGCTTTCCATAAAGTATTGGACAGCAACTACGGCACCTCGTGCGTACTGTAGGGCGGTACAAACGGACACTGCTACGCAACAGCATCCGCAAGGATGTGGAGGTTTTAGGGGACTTGTGGGAAGAAGCAGTATTACCTTCTCCGTCCGCAAATAAAACCCTAGGAACTTAGTAAGTCCGAGCAAATGACACTCTCATTGAGCGAGTTTCGCCGGACGTATTATTGGGTAGCTTGATATAAATGCACACAGCTCAACTGTAAAAATGGAGCTCCAATCGAAGGCGTTGCCAAGAACAAAGACACACCCAACACCCTGGTCTGTCTTTGAGCCATCACTGTAGATGAAGAAATTGTCATCAAATTTGAACCGGAGTGCGAGAAATTCTGTCCGGTACGAGTACGGCCTGCCCGTTGCGAGCGTTCATACTAGCCGAGCGCGAACGCGGCGCGCCGGACCCAGTACGAGCGAGCCAAGTCCCCAACACGCGGACGCCTAGCCCAGTTCCCGGCCAGGCGGCTCGTTACATAGGTGCGGCTGTCGCACGCAATCGCTCACGGTATCTGCTCCGGAACATCAGGACACGCGCCGCCGCCGCTCGCCTCAGAGCAGATAGCCATCGCCTTCGCCGTAAATTGGACAGAGGTGTTGACAGGCCGCCCCGCTAACCGCACCAATAGCACCTCGTTTCGCTTATCTCCCCGGCGCGCGTGTCCGGTTCGAGGTCCACCAATTTACCGGCAACCGGATTATACGCGATGCAAATAACGCCGAACGCAGGCGAAACCGCCATCTACTCTATTAAAAACAAATAGGACTCGGGAGTCGTGTCTTTTCATTTGCACTCGATGTTTCCTGTCGGTCACGTGGCAAACCGACGGGATTCCAGGGCGAATGGGCAACTAAAGGCGTCTCTAGGCGGACTCCGTGAGATCTGGAATACTGACAATTTTGACCTCGAATGCTCACAACCTCGCGAAACCGTGCACACAATAGCTCCATTCGTAACAGCCATACACAACCGGTCGCGCAACTAAGGATGTCTACACAAAGATCGGAAAATGTAAAGTGATGCACATGAGTAGGATCAAAAGTTCAAATATTTGTAGAGCTTATGGGACTTAACTACAGGATCAAAAGTTCAAATATTTGTAGAGCTTATGGGACTTAACTACAGGGTCATCAGTCCCTAAACTTACAAACCGTGGCCGTGCAGACCGTGACTGGCGCGCCGCAGACCGCTCGGTAGGAGAAACAATCCCATACTTTTCGAAAAATGCATTAGTAGTGATCTTCATGCAGTCGCGTTGTTTAAATATATAGGCGTAACAATGCAGCGCGATATGAAATGGAACGAACACATAAGGTGAGTTGTGAGTGAGTCGGACGGCCAATTTCGGTTCACTGGGAGAATTTTGGGAGGGTGTACTTCATATGTAAAGGAGACCGCATATAAAACGCTTGTACGACCACGTCTTGAGTATTGCTCAAGTGTTTGGGACCCGCAGCAGATCAGTTTAAAGGAAGACATAGAAGCAGTTCCGTCCTTCAATAGACTATTGCTACCCAGTGCGGGATCCTTATCAGGTGGGTTTGACGGAGGACATCGAAAGAGTCCAAAGGTGGGCAGCTCGTTACGTATTGTCACGATATAGGGGAGACAGCGTAACGGAAATGATACAGGATCTGGAATGGGAATCATTACAACATCGGCGCTTACCGCTGCGGCGTGGGTTACTTACGAAACTACAATCGCCAACATTCTCCTCCGAATGCGAAAATATATTGTTGACTCCCATTTACATAGGTAGAAATGATCATCAGAATACAATACGAGAAATAAGAGCTCGAACGGAGAGATTCAGGTGTTCTTTCTTCCCGCGCTCTATTCGAGAGTGGAATGGGAGGTAAATAGTATAACGGTGGTCCTATGAACCCTCTGCCAGGGACTTAAATGTGATTTGCAGAGTATTCCATGTAGATGTAGATGTAGGCAAGCAGCTAGGCTTATTACTGTTAGGTTCGACCAATGCGCGAGTGTCACAGGAATGTTCAGGGAACTCAAATGGGAATCGCTGGAGGAAACATTACGTTCTTTTCTAGAAATTCTATTGAGGAAATTTAGATGGCCGCAATGTGAATCTGATCTGACGCCTTATTTCAGGCACGCCGCGGCGGAGTGGAGGAGCGCATTGAGGAGCTGTGCTCTGATGCGCGAGGCCGTACTCCTTCGGGGGTTCGAATCCTCTCTCGAGTATGGATGTTTGTGCTGTCTTTAGCATAAGTTAGTTTATAAGTAGTTTGTAAGTTTAGAGACTGATGATCCCGCAGTGAAGTCCCATAAGCTTAACGAACAGTTGAACATTTGATTTCAGGCACTTGAACATCTGCTAAGGAGTTACTGAGACTGTATCAGGTGCAGAAGTTACTGCTGGCGAAAGCAGGGACTTCGCCAGTCACCTGCTTCATGCCCGCCATACCTTCTACCTTGAGCGCTCAATGCCACAATTCTCCCTACAATTTATCGGGCGTCCCTCCAAATAGGACAGCTCCGAGGCACAAGTCGAACAACAAGTGAAAGTAGTAAATAACACGTAAGAAACTCATCACGATGAAATTATTAATGGAAAGTAATGGAAAGATGTAGAAGGGAATAGGCTTGTGTTACTTTCGGATGCATTGTTCTAAAACTGACCTGGAGTCGTTTAGAGTACCTAATTTATATGTTGCCATTTGCATAACACACATCAACCAGTGGTTGCAATAGGCCGATAATAAAATGATCGTATTGCATTTTTGGCCGGGAGAACACGCATGGGACTGTTCCGCCGCCTAGCGTGGCTTTTTACTTGACGCCACGTCGGCGACTTGCATGTCGATGATTATAAGGACAACACACAACAGCCAGCCCCCTGCTGGGAATCAAACACGGGGCCCTTGCGTGGTAGTCAGCGACACTGCCGTCTGAAGCACGGGGGGCGGAAGCAACAGGTCGTGTTTTCATATTATAAAATAAAACATGCACAATGGATAAGGGGCTCTGTTTCTTACTATTCCTACATCTTACTCTTACATAGCTATGAAACAAATTTGAGGTAAAATAATAAATTATATCTACAACGAAAAACTGCAGAGCAGTTGGTTTTTTAGGGAGATAAATGATAACATCAACATAAAACACCGATATCCTCACACCTTTTCTGTGCAAGGATGAATGCAACTTATTTAGGTAAGAACTCCAGTCACGAAGTGATTATTTCAACGGTATAGGATTCGGTTGTCGGAACATCCCCAACTGAGTACTCTGAGCAGAGTAGAGAAAAAATCCACAAGTAGTGTCCAGCATCTCCCGTTGTAAGTGTGCGGCGCACTGGCGGCTGTTGGTTTTGTTATATTCCTGATCATAGGACTTAACATGCCCGAAAACGGTCGTATGTAACAAAATGAAACAAGTGTGCAACTGAAGCGGATGCTTCCTTTACTATTTCAATGGTGCTGTTTATCATGCTACAAGTGACTTGAACGTTACAAAACTCAGAATCACGTGACAAGTTCTACGACAGAGAGAGCAGATATAACTGTGGTGATAAACGAGTTTACGAATTTGTAAAAGGATACAGTGTGAATACAGTACGAAGAGCAGATGTGGTTTCTGGAGATACGTTATCAGTTGATAACAGGAGATTGTGCCTGATACTGTAGCATATTTCATTTTCAAGTCAAATTCCTGCTACCGAAACTGACAGATAATATGGATATGTAATGGAATCAGGCGTGATAGTTGGCTCTGACAGGAACCAGTGTTTCTGCATTGTCTATCACACAAGAACCTAATAGTCGAGGAGAATATGTGGGGTTGTAATGTCATTTACACGATAAGAGTACGAAGTATATCTACATTTGTTTGCACATAGCTGTCATAATTAACACTAGCCTTTAACGTTAGTCGTATGTTACGTGTCGCCGCGGTAGAGTGGCCGAGCGCATTGAGCGCTATGCTCCGATGTGCGAGGCCGTTCTCCATCGGGGTTCGAATACTCTCTCGGGCATGGATGTTTGCGTTGTCTTTAGTATAAGTTAGTTCATAAGTAGTTTGTAAGTTTACGATGACCACGCTGTTAAGTCCCATAAATTTAACATTTATTTTATTTTTTATATTTTTTTATAGACACATGCATATTTCATTGTGTCTACTGTCGATTCCTACTTAATCAGAGCTGTAGTATTGGATTCGTGCTTGGTATGTCTTCATTCATTACACCCTACGTACTCCACTGTGATTGCGAAGATGTCGTCGAATTATGCCTGCAGTAAGATGTGATTTCGATACTTTAGGAATATCCAGGGCAAGAAGTAGGACAGTGGGTGCTAGTTTCCAAGCGATTTCATCTATTTACTTAAAATATTCAACTGTTTATAAAGCTTATGGTACTTAACTGCGGGATCATCAGTCCCTAAACTTACAAAATACTTATGAACTAACTTATACTAAAGACAGCACAAATATCCGTGCCCGAGGGAGGATTCGAACCCCCGACGGGGAGCGGCCCTGCGCATCGGAGCACAGCGCCTCAATGCGCTTGACCAATCCGCCGCGGCAACTATTTACTGTTTTGTATGAAGTCAGGTACAAGTGATACTTCACTATACTTGGAGAGACTGCTAAGTTAAGCAAGTAAAATGCTGACAGTATCAAAGCTTTGCTAAACGCCAAGAAGCACTTACTAGTCAAGTCTCGATTGTAGAAGGAACGTTCTTGTCATTAGTTGCTGTTATTGCAGCAAATGTTGTGTGTTCCGGCGTTTACCGGTGCCTGATTGGTATTCGTCCAGTAGGTTATTGGTCGTTAAACAGTCAGTATGCTCGCCGTAGTCTATATATACTCTAAGACCTCGGACAACGCCGCAAGAATACAGAGAGAGCAGTTGTTTTGCGGCAGCGTTTCTTCTCGGGTAGTGGTTTAACAGGTCCCCGTTCCCGAGTCGCTGAGAAAACGCTTGCTGCCAAGCCGTTGCTCTTCTCCTCGAATTTGAATTTACTGTATGAAATAGTATTAAATAGCGTTTAGATAAAAAGTCTATATTATTTGCTAGCTGACGTCATGCACACGCTAGTTTTGTCACTGATCTCCCACCAAAGTAGTTTCAGAGTGCTACATTCAAAGTGGTCAACGATGACGCGTCCATCTCAACACACACTGGGACACCTGGATATAGAAGGACATGCGCAACAACTTCTGCAGTAGTAGCCCGTTCCTCCGTCATTTTTCTTCCAAGCAGTGACAGCGTGAGCTTCTGAGAGTTGGGAGTTTCTCAGTGTTATTGCTCTGAAATGTCGTTTGCTTCATTTCTAATACACGTATCAATAGTCTAATAAAAACTTGGATTAAAAATTAATCTGATAGTGATAAATTATTTCAATACGGTTTGAAAAACTGTTTTTTTTTTTTTTTCTTGGAGTTTCCCACCTGGGTGTCTAAACACCCAAACCTTCCCATGTCAGATAGTCAGATCGTACCAAACGTTGTATGGCGATAGAGTATCAACCGAAACTTCTATATAATTCGTGCTATGTGTTGCCGTCCAGGAGTACGTCCATAAACTATAATAATAAGTAACACCTAATCTGCGGGGTAAAGGAAAAACATAACTGTGAAATCACGTTTCAGTACTATGGGCTAGTTGGTACAGCGTTAGTTCATCGCACAGAGGGTCCTGGGTTCAAGCCCCACCTAGAGCCCTTTTTTTCCTAAATGCAGTACGTTGGAAATTGTTAATAGGGGCAACGTGTTTTCACATGTAAAAGGACTTTTAGGATTTTACAGCAATGTGTTCGCAGTTTGCTCTTGCTTCGTTTTATTTGAAACTAGCAAATCTGTAGGGTTTATTCATAGTTTCACAGAAGAAATAAACATAATCAGAACATACGAATAAAGAAAAAACTGCATCACACATACAGCATTAATAGTAATAACAATAACAAAAATAATAGTAATGTCAAAAACAATAAGCGTAATTAAAGTAATCACAATAGTAATAATGAAAATAATAAGTACATAAAGTTCAGGCATGAACACTAACACCAACACGCATGCACAGTGGTTTTTTTCGCATTCGACAGCTCAGTTCTGTGGGATACCAGATGCACTAGCAAAGCTGAGCGGTAACTCTCCATTTTCTAATGTGATGCGATATATTTGTTCAGAATACACTCTCAGGTCTGTGCTTCTTTACCAGAATATTTTTGAAAATTTATATAAAATGCTTTATAATGCACAAGCTATAAAAGTATATTTCCATGATAAACTAAGATGCAATAAAATACTTATTCATAAGAGATGTTTGGCTCATTGAAAATCATTGGTATTACAAATTCTATTAACCGTTGCATTTTGCTCGGATTGACTGTCTTCAAAATGAGTGTACAAGTTGCTTTATCAATAACTTAATAAGAAAAGACGTCGGAAAAACACGTTCCCTTCAATAGGCGAATAAAAAAGTTCTAATGGGAATGTAACACATTTTGGCACTACAAAATACCTATGTCGTAGTCTCAGAAAACTTCGTGAATAATAGTTTCAAACTTAATTAACAAGTACGGGCCGCATGACCCGTTATAAGTGGTAATAAAAGAGTATGCATAATTAAAAAACTAATATCGTTTTTGTCTAAATGTTGATAATTTTGGAAACGTCAATATATTTGTAAATAAAAGCCGGTAACAGAAGGTTATAGCATCGGACTCTTCGCTAAAAGACACGAGTTAAAACCTGTCGTTTACAACAGTTGATACTGTTCAAAGTTACAAATTATTTAGCCCACTTTAATGGTGTCCATTTCTCGCAGCGAGAGTTTATTACCAATACTTTGCCTCTTTTAGGATCCTTTCGAGACGGAAAAATACGAAAACCATTCTCTGAACGATTAGAATAATCCGAAGTTGCACAGCCTACTATGCTGAAAGCATACTACCTGCCCTGTCGCGTGGACGCGAAGGAATTAAAATGGCGACTGGGCATGGCCGTAGTATCCAGGTGCCCTAGCCAACGCCACCTAGATACGAAACCTGTGCGGTGCCTGCCAAGAGTAGTCATAACACAAGAAAACTATTTGTCTTATGCAGCGTTGTACTGAGTTTGGGAACACATGCAGGTCGCAGTGTGTTTCAGAATGTTCTCAATGTTATTTATGTGATTCACAGACAAATTTGTGTTGGTATAAGATATTTATGAACTATTAATAAGACATCTTGCCGAAATTGGTATTCGACAATTCATATTAGTCTCACAGCAGCAAAAATCTGCACGGAGAATCAGATAAATAACATGAAAAATATTCTGAAGCATAGTCTTCAACGTTTTCGTATTCCCTATCTCAGCACAGCGCTACGTAAGACAAATAGTTTGCTTGTGTTATGACTACTCCTGGCAGGCGGCGCATAGGCCTTGTATCTAGGTGGCGTTGCCCTAGCAGGCACGCCTACGTTATTAGAGGGACGTTAAAGCTCTGTATAGGGAAAGTATGGCCATCTTTTTCCGCGCCGCGTGCCGCCGTCTGCAGCTCTTGATTGGCTAAAATCGAGTCACATGGTTCTTTCCGCCATCTTGGTCCTATACGTTGCTGGACTGCCATGAGAAGACTTGTGAATATTCGTATGTTTCGGTTTGATAATGCCACAGTGTTGTACTTTTGGGTGTTTTTAAGAAGCGTAGAGGGGAGGTAAACATTATAGTACTTTCATTGGGTATCAGAAATACAGGAAGATGAAGTCTGGCTGATGAAAGTCGTCAGAGAAAACTAGAAGTCCAGAAGCGAACTTCGGTTCTTGTGCTGTGATGATTTTAATTCATAATGTAAATTAATAGATTAAAGATTCGCTGACGAATAGATGAAGCATCAGATACCTATATATTTTTAACTTTAATAAATTTGTGAAGAAAATTCCTGCACAATGTCGTGAGGTTAAATTATTCATGCGTTGTTGATTTTATCTGCAGGTAGTTGTCTAAAATACACTTTTTACGTATTAGTGAGTGAACTAGATTCTCGTTTCGATATGAAATTAACATACAGTTCCATAAACAAGCTTTTCTCATTCGTTTTCATGTGTATCATTACAGAAAACAGAATTGAAACAAGACTAATATTAGACATTCAAATGTAATTGGCGTTGTAAAGACACTTAATTTCTGTTTCTGGTAAAAGACGTGTGTTGGGTATCACCTTGCATTTTTCGTAGTTTATGTAAGATATAAGTACATAATAAACAAGATAATACTCAAAGACTTTTCAATTATCTCAATTGTTTTCTTAATTTACACTATGCTCCGATGACGACATGTGTGCGGTCTATTGAAATATTTGGCTACGGTACAGGTCAGTCTGAATTTATAGGTGAACTCTTTAGACCTGGAGCCACAAACCATATTCATAATATCGGACGATAAGTATTCCGTAGAGCAGCCAGGTCCGCATGGACAAAACTACGCGAAGTTTCCGCATCTGTCCGTCGGATATAACACCCTGTATCTCGAGAATGAAAAGAGTTATCGTTCTGCTCTGAACCTTAAATAAAATTTCGATAACTTACCTACATTTCGTCCGCAGCATTGTATGAGCTACAATCAACCATACGAAAAGTCTACGCAATGCGATTTTTCCTCTGCAAACTCTTCAAAATTTTGCGCAGTAGTTTACTTAATTTGATGTAGCGTGGAAACTATAAGTAATAATCATTATCGAGCGTATCACACTATAATATGTGAAAAAATTAAATTTTTCCATTGAATAGTTTTCTCAAAATCGGTTGATAAGTATTGCTAAGCGCTGGGAACGTGGTAGCGGTTGGTGTGTAAGCACCAGCGGAATAGGCCCAGTATGGCCGAATCTAGCAGGCTGGCCATACTTTCCCTATACAGAGCTTTAGAGGGACGTGGGCTATGCGCGCGCTATGGCGAAATGTGCAGGCAGCGCGGCGGCGGCGGCGCTATCGCCGGCGCATTGGATTGACTTTGCACAATGACATTTCTGTTGCGACCGGGGATCAGGGGCCGCGAGCGACGCCGCATTCCGCCTGTCCGCCACGTGCCCGTCATCTCGCACACGTGACTCACTGACATTCTAGTATCTGTCGCTCTGGGGGGCCGTGATCAGATCGTCAGGTCGATATCTAGACCGTGTCTGACTCGTTCTGTGTGTTATCGGTCCCCAAGACAACAGCAATTGTCAGAGACAGCAACTTGTCAACGTAATGCAAGTGTTGGTTCAGAACCAGAGTACGGGCGTCTCTGTGGTTACCAGGAAGCCAAAGCATTCAACAAAAAAACGACTTTTAGTGGCCTCTGGACATTATCCACTCAGCAAGTCTTCCATACACAGTATAGTTATAATCTACACACAAACGAATCCAAGAGTTTCTAAGAATACTGGAAATGATTTAAATATAAAAATTAAATGGCGATGCGTGCAGCTACTCCGTCCTAAAGGCCTCGAGAGGCCCAAAGGGTACCGACCGCCGCCGTGTCATAGAACTTGATCATCAACGCACACTGCCGTCCGCTATGTCGGAGCCGCTACTTTTCAACCGAGTAGGTCCTTATTTGACTTCATAAGACCGAGGTGCACTACATTTTCGACACTGCCCGTCAGACCCGGAAGGTGACCCATCCAACTACTATGCAAGACCGAGACAGCGGTTAACTTCGGTGGCGTAGCGGAAATCGGTGTATGCAATGCGGCACGGTCGTTGGCTCATAATATAACAATATTAAAGTATCATGCACTGCGACCCCTTATGTATATCCTCCGTGCCACAGTCAAATGGGGTGATTCAATCACATACAATAGGACTTCGTTGAAGCGATGGCGATAAAGAATATGTTACCACAGGGCCTCAGACGGCACATTCTATAACCAAGGAACACATAAATCTATACGACGCTGTGAGGGGGAAAAAAAAAGGAAAATTAAGGGACTGTGTTGAATAGTGGGACAATTGTTATAGATTTCTGTTAATTTTTTTATCTGTATTCCATTCTTTTTCATTACCAAACAGAAATAACTCTCCCAACTACTTTCGTTGGCGTTTTCAGCGTGTGTTTTTTCCCTTTATCCCGTAAGTCTATTGCTTTCTTTCCCGTCTGACCATCGCATTCTACCTTACTTTGTATCCATTTCAGCTTCGTTTTCATGGAGCTCAATCCCCATGATGTCGTATCTTCTGCATTGTGTGTCATATAACAAAATAATTTTGTACAATGGTAGAGTTAAATATTAGAGAATTGTCTGAGAAATGTGTTGTTATGTGCGTGATTGCATATGAATCTGATTTTCAACATTTTATCATTGTTGTGGTCTTATGTCCTGAACTAAATGTCATAGACGGTTGTTAACTGTCCAGCAGTGATTCCTGATCTCATTATTATTACTTCGTTGCTGCACGATGTAGAAGTTTTTCTCGAACTGCATTATTTATGTCGTCAGATCTCCTGAATTATATGTCGTACGTGATCCTTAAACACAAAACGATTGTTGTCTGACAGTAAGGAAATTGTCAGAAGTTTGGTTGAAATCGGACTAGTTCAAATGTTTGTAAATCCAGCGGACCAAACTGCGTGGCCGTCAGTCCGTATCTTACAAACTACTTAAACTAAGGTAAACCAACCTAAGGACAACACCCTCACCCATGCCCCAGGGAGGACTCGAACTTCCAATGGCGAAAAACCGCGCCCTCTGCAGCGAAGCGCCTTAGACCGCTCGGATACTCCACCGCGGCAATCGGACTAGTAGTTCTATAGGATATGTAGTACACACACGTACATTTTTATAATACATATTAATCAATATTGGAGGGAACCGCTAAATCAATAAGAAAATTGATCAATCGCGTCCATTGCTCTATCAGCGGCGACTGAAAGGTGTTCTGATTGATCTGAGACAGAAAACTATACATTAATAATAAAAATGGTAGTAGTAGAAGGATAGTCGGTGACAGGCAGGACGTAGGAAACACTACTGCAGCCGGCCGCGGTGGCCGAGGAGACTGAGGCGCTCCAATCACGGTCTCCACGGCCACTACGGTCGTGGGTTCGAATCCCCCCTCGGGCATGGATATTTGTGCCGTCCTAGTTCGTAAGTAGTTCACAAGTAGTTTGTAAGTTTAGTTGACTGATGACTCTTTAGTTAAGTCCCATAAACTATACAAACATTTGAACATTTTGAACACTACTGCAACACACATGCATCACACAGCCCTCCTTCAGTGTTTCGGTGTTACTTAAGCTTCCGTGTTGACGTATTACTACCGTGACCTTTGTAATGTTAATACGCCGTGCCAGACGTGTGGCTACCGCGGCGTCCACTGTGTACGGTGTGTGCACCAGCTCCCGAGAAGTTGTGCAGGCGAGGGTCCAGGCAGCTGTCATAGTCGAGCGGCGGCGGCGGCGGCTGTTGCAATGGCGCCAGATTCAATTACAGCGGTCAGCGGATGACGCGCGGCATTCCGCCAGTAATTGACGATTACCAGGGGGGGGGGGAGGGGGGGCCGGTCGGGCGCTTCTTTGGCCACGGCGCGGCACGGCAATTACGCTTCTTTTGGCAGCGGCGGTTCGTTCCGGCGTGAAACCGCAGCTCCGGCACGGCGGCGGCAAATGGCAGCCACACGGCGGAGCGCTCAGCCACCAGCAGGGACACGCCGCCACCGCCACTGGCCGCTAACGAGGCCGTCACACACACCTGCCGCCAAGATAGCTTCCAGCAGCACACGGCTTTACAACAGTGGAGGCCCATCATTTATTTACTAGCTAAAAACCCGGCGTCGCCCGGGTAATTATTTCATCCAGTCTAAATTTAGTCCAACTCCTCCTTTCCTTTCTCTCTGTTCACCTGCTCCGCATCCCGTCTTCTCCTATCCTATTCTCTGTCCATTTCCTCCTCCCCCCTCTGTTCATCTCCTTTCACCTGTCTGCCACCATTCTCGTTCTCTCCCCTCTTTCTGTCCTCATCCTCTACCCTCTCACTCCCTGCCTGTTCTGTCTCCTCCTCCATCTACTCTTCTCTCCCCTATACAGGGTCAATCTAAATTCGCGCACTCCGGCTTCGCAGCGCGATTCTTCACATGCAACAACAGATTAAATTTATAATAACAATGCATGCCTCCTGCTGCAGTTCAGTCACTGATCCCTAAAAAATATCTGTCGACAGAGGTTTCCGCATTGCCGCCATTAACTCTCGGTGAACTCTTACAACACTGCTCCCCGTTATAAAATACTATGAACAGCATATCTGAAGTAATCCCCCGTATTTGTGCGTCGCCTACGGTCGATCGCCAGCCGTCTGCCTATGTGGCAACAAAAGAGAGCACCGTGACAAACGTCAAGGCAAGTAATTTTAAGAGTATTATAGTCTCATACATCACCAAAAGCACTAATGGGTAGCACTGCGAGGTGAAATAGTGAAGGCAGCAGAAGGCGAACTAGGCAGGAAGACAAGACGTAAAAGAAATCCTTTATTTCACAGAAGATGGAGAATTTACTTCATGAAAGAAAATAATGTAAAATTGCAGTAAATGAAGCAGGTAAAATAAGGGTGACTAAAAATGACATTGAGAGGAGGCGCAAAATGGCTAACCAGGAGTTCGTATAGAACAAACCCAAGTTTGATATAGATGGGAAAGAAAAAGATACCCCCTACAAGAAAATAAGAGAGACGTTTGGAGAAAAGAAGGAAAACCGACACTCAGCAAAGAAAGGGAAGCTGGAAGGTGAAAATAACATATGCAACACTTCTAGATGGGAAAATGAACTCCGAGAAAATACATACGTATAAAGGGAAGAAGAAGCAGAAAAAGTGGCATAGAAGATACTACACTGATAGTTACTGAGAGACGAATTTTATAGAGCACTGAAAGACATAAGCCAGAAGAAGAGCCCCTGGAGCACTTCCATTCCATCGAAGCTACAAAACTCTATGCAAGAGGCAGCCATGACGAAACGCTTCCACCTTAAAGAAGAATGTAATAATCCCAACTCGAAAGGCAGCAGACGCAGACAGCTATCAAAATTACAAAACTATCAGTTTAATAGGTCACGGTTGCAAAACACTAACACGGATTATTTACAGATGAATGAAAAAATTTTGGTAGAAGTCCACCTCTGGGAAGATCAGATTAGATTTAGGAGAAACCTAGAGCAGTTATAAGACTCGAAGAGCATGAACGGGAAGCTTTTCTTGGGAAGGGAATAGAACAAGTTTGCAGCCTTCCTCAAATGTTATTCAATCCCTGCGATCGAAGTGTTCAGGTGAAAATTGTGCTCTTTGCAGATATGCCGGTTTTATTTCCCCAGCGACGATGTATATACTGCTTACTGAGCAAGCTGTCAAGGAAAGCAAGGAGAAATTTGAGAAGGAATTACAGTTCATGGAGAAGAAACAAAATCTTTGCGCTTTGCCAATGGCACTGTATTTCTGTCAGAGACAGCAAAGGACCTGGAAGACAAATTGAACGGAATGGACAGTGTCTTGAAAACAGGGTAGAAGATGAAAATCAACGAGAGGAAAACAAGAATATTAGAAGGTAGTACAAAAATATTAGATGATGTTGAATGAACTATATTAGGAAACGAAACAATAAGAATTGTAGACGAGTTTTATTATTTGGGTAGTTAAATAAAATGCGATTGCCGCAGTTTAGATGATATATAATGCATAATGGCACGGGGAAGAAAAGCGTTTGTGAACGTTTTTGCGTGGAGTGTAGCCTTGTGCGAGAGTGAAAGGTGGACAATAAATAACTCAGACAAGAAGCTTTTGAAATGCGGTGCTACAGATGAATGATGAAGATTGAGATTCATCAACGGCGAAGTCATTATAGATGAAGCAGTAGTTCGAGTTAGAGAAGAATTTGGAAAGATATCGATTGTGCCTTAGCGAAAGGAATCATCCAGCTCAATATTTAAGGAGACCAGGGAAGAGTTAGTTAGCGTTTAGTACCAGACGTCTCTATGGTCTGTCTTTCGCAGATTTATCGTGACCCTCGCGTAGAAATTATACAAATTCGATGGCAGGAGCCTTGTGATTTGTTCTGTTCCGTCTCCTGATTTACACTCGTCCCAATGTATTGGATGGCACCCTTACAGTTTTTACTAAGGGGTGGGGGATGGGTATGGGTGTCACAAAGTCTTGCTGGGGGGGGGGGGGGGGGCGCCGTCAAAGGAGGAAGTACCTGCGCTACAAAACAACCAGCCCAGTGCATGACTCAATAATACCGGTTCTACAATGCAAAACAGTAGCCATAATACAAGTAAAATTAATTTTATAGTAAAAATACGTAACCATTTGTTCCAGATTAATTATGAATGTAATGTAACGTTTTTGTTTTACGAAGGGTGTTTATATGAAAAAGTATGAAACGTCTTAACAACCAAACTGGTTGAAATTTGAATATACTGCTTTGGGATAACGTAGTGCGATATCTAGGAACGCGAAGCACACGGCTTTACCTCCCCCTAAGAAATTCAAGGCTGTGCCCTCAGCGGCAAGGTGATGCACAGTGTCTTTTCCGTCGACTGAAGTCCGATATTCATCGAATTTCTCGAGTAGTGACATGTACTGCGAGGAACTCCGTAGCCTAAGTAAGTCCATCAAGAGCAAAAGGCCTGGTCTATCCATGGAGGGAGTGGTTCTGCTCCATGATAAAGCGTCTGTTTGGTCCACACACAAAAAAAAAAAAAAAAAAAAAAAAAAAGCACCCTCATAGGGGGGAAGCACTACAACTCGGACGACGAACTGAAGGAGACATTGGAGTACTGGATCTTCTCACAGCCACTGGAATTCTGGAAACAGGAAATCCTTCAGCTCGTTGAACAGTAGGATTAGTAGTGCTCAGGCCTGTGGTAACTGCTTTTAAATACAGACTTCAATTATACCGACAGTGCCGTTTCGTCCTTTTTCATCGTATTACAATTCTGCGGGGCGGGAGGTGGGGGGGGGGGGCAGAGTATCGCAAGAATATTTTTTTACTTCGGGGTCCGGGAGGGGGGGGGGGAGGTAATAAAAACCTTGCGGTTTGCTGACAACACAGTAATTCTGTCAGAGACATCAAAGGACCTGGAAGAGCAATTAAATGGAATGGACAGTGACTTTAAAGGAAGGTGTAAGATGAACATTAAAAAGAATAAAACGAGAATACTGGAATGTAATGTCAGAAAATCAGGCGATGTTGAAGGAGTAATGAGACAATAAAAGTAGTAGATGAGTTTTATTATTTGGGTAGCAAGATAACTTCTGATGGCCGAAGTTAAGAAGAAAAGTGTTTCTGAAGAGGCGAAATTTGTTGACATCCAATATAAGTTTAAAAGTAAGGATGTCCTTTCTGAAAGCATTTGTGTAGAGTGTAGCATTGTATGAGAGTGAAACGTGGACGATGAGGAGTTCAGACAAAAATATGATAGAGACTTACGAAATGTGGTGCTACGGACGAGTGCTGAAGATTATTTGAGTAGATCACGTAACTAATAAGGAGGTGCTCAACAGAATCGGGGAAAAAAGGAGTTTGTGGCATACCCTGACTAAGAGAAGCGATAGGATGTTGGGACAGATTCTGAGACATCAAGGAATTGTCAAGTTAGCATTAGAAGGAATTGTGTGGGCTAAAAATCGATGAGGGAGACCAAGGGACGAATACAGTAAACAAATGGATGAAAGAAGCTTACACAGGACAGGACAAGACATGACAGGACTCAGAAGATAGTACAGTGGAAAACAATATATTTAACCTCACGATCCTCAGTAACACACCGGCATACACTGCGCAGCTGAATGTTTTTGTTACTTTCTTGCGAAAACGTATCACCGGAACCGGCAGCGCGTTGAATATCTTGAAGACAGAGGATAGATGGTTTTACAGAGCAGCCACTGATCCGCCTTTGAGACATTAAATTAAAGGTGGTGTCAGTGTGAGGCCAGTTGTACGGAAAGGGTTAAGAAATGCCGAGGGCCGGCCGCGGTGGCCGAGGGGACAGAGGCGCTTCAGTCACGGTCTGCACGGCCACTACGGTCGAGAGTTCGAATCCCCCCTCGGGCATGGATATTTGTGCCGTCCTTAGTTGTAGCTAGTTCATAAGTAGTTTGTAAGTTTAGGGACTGATGACCACGTAGTTAAGTGCCATAGACTCTACAAACATTTGAACATCTGAAATCTACCTCTACATACATACTCCGCAATTCACCGTAAGGTGCGTGGCGGAGGGTTCACTGTACCACTACTAGGCATTTCCTTTCCTATCCCACTCCCAAATTGAACGAGGAAAAAAAGAATGCCTATATGCCTCCGTTCGAGCCCTAATTACTCTTATCTTGTCTTTGTGATCTTTACGCGAAATGTAAGTAGGCGGCAGCAATATCGTACCACACTCAGCTTCAAATTCCGACCCTCTAAATTTACTTAACAGAAATTTACGAAAAGAACGTCGTCTTTCTTCCAGCGATCCCCAATTGAGTTGCCGGAGCATTTCCGTGACACTCGCGCATTGGTCGAACCTACCGGTAACAAATCTAGCTGCTCGCCTCTGAACCGCCTCTATGTCTTCCTTCAAACCGATCTGCTGCAGGTCCCAAATACTTGAGCACTACTCAAGATGTGGTCGTACAAGCCTTTTATACGCGGTCTCCTTTACAGGTGAAGTACATCTTCCCAAAATTCTCCCAATAAACCGAAGTCGGCTGTCCGCCTTACTCACAACTGTCCTTACATGCTCGTTCCATTTCATATCACTCTGCAATGTTACGCCTAGATATTTGAACGACGCGACAGCATCAAGAAGCTCACCTATTAATGCTGTATTCGAACATTATGGGATTGCTTTTTCTACTCATGCGCATCACCTTACATTTTTCTACATTGAGAGCTAGCTGCCATTCTTCGCACCAACTAGAAATTTTGTCTAAGTCATCCTGTATGCTATTACAGTCAGTTACAGACGACACCCTCCCGTACACCACAGCATCATCAGCAAACAGCCGAAAATTACAATGCCGAGGAACAGTGCAGTAGAAAATGGCAACGCCAGTTGCAGACGTCCTGCACCGTCAGGAGACTCGCGTGGGCTGCGGTGGAGTGTTGGAAGCCTCTCTCTCGCGCATACCTCCACACATGAGGCGGAGAAAGGGCAGGGCTTGCGCGGCGCGGCTGGTACCAGGGCGCCGCGCCGCAGAAGAGAGACGTAGCGCTGGAAAGCTAATCGACTGCCGGCCGCAACAAAAGCCTCTGCCTCTGCCGGCAAAAAGGCCGCTCTCTCCCGCAGGCATCAATCACTCAATTTTGCTCACGCCGAGCGCCGCCGCGGCTGCAGGAAATCCCTAGCCGTACGCTTTCGCTCGTCCGTTCCAAATGGCTAACTTGCGTTCCGATGTTTCTTGATGCTACACGCCGTGGCGAATAGCAAACAAAAACGGTGCCAGCCAGCAGCGAACAGCGGAGGAGCTACATCTTAGTTACGACTGGCTGCGCTTGTCAGCCACTTCAACTCCCATAGAATCTGACGACTACAATTTCTGGAATTGAAAAAAGAAAATAAAAGTGATACTGGAGTTAATCGAACCTCACTAGTAGTCATTACCACGTAATTATATAAGGAACTATTCAGCGATTTTATGGGGTCTGAATTTGAAACTTACTGCATTACGATTCTTCAAGCGACAACTTTCGTTCTGTGTGAACACCACTTCTTGTTGTACCACCCCAACACTGTATAAGAAAAATATTTTTATGAATGTAGTAGCTAACTAGGCAATGATTCCTAGTTGCTAAATATGCACGGGTACTGTTTATCCAGTACATAATCGTTCCCTTAATCCCTCTGCGCCGGCTGCGGTGGCCGAGGGGACTGAGCCGCTCCAGTCACGGTCTGCACGGCCACTACGGTCGGGAGGTTCGAATCCCCCCCTCGGGCATGGATATTTGTGCCGTCCTTAGTTGTAGCTAGTTCATAAGTAGTTTGTAAGTTTAGGAACTGATGACCCCATAGTTAAGTCCCATAAGCTCTACAAACATTTGAACATTTGATTTGAATCCCTCTGCCCATCACGTCCCCTATCTCTTGTTGTTCCAGAGTTATATGGGGTGAAGAGTTCGAGTTGCACACCCTGTATATAGAGATTAAGGATCGATCAAATATTGGGTTTCACTTTCGGCCAGTTTCGATTAAAATATTGGTTTCGGCCAAAAATGAGTGAAATCTTCGGTCTGGCCGAAACTAGCTTTCGGGAACATACGAATTAAGAAGGGTCGCATTCGGAATAGATTCAATCAACAATAGCATTTTTAAAAACGTTCAAATGTTTGTAAATCTATCGGACCAAACTGCGTGGTCGTCAGTCCGTAGCTTACAAACTACTTAAACTAAGGTAAACTAACCTAAGGCCAACACACACACCCATGCCCCAGGGAGAACTTGAACCTCCGACGGCGCTCCGCAGCGAGGCGCCTTAGACCGCTAGGCTACTCCAGCGCGGCGATAGCGCTTTACTGCAATTGACGGCGTGCAGTCTTTCCTCGTGCGAAAACTTTTTATTTTGTTGTTAATCACAGTATAATGCAATTGTAACTGATATTGATTGATATTCTTATGCAGTGTTAGTAACAATGTAACTAATTGTACTTAATGGAACGGGTTATCAATTTGTTGCCGCGGCGGAATGGCCAAGCGCATGGAGGAGCTATGCTACGATGAGCGAGGCCTTTTCCCGTTCAGGATTCGAATCCTCCCTCGGGCATGGATGTTTGTGTTGTCTTTAGTATAACACTGACTGACGAAGCCATAGCCTCCGAGCTGATAGTCAATGCTGCTGCAAACGTCGTCGAACTGATCGTGCAAATGGTTGTCTTGCAAACGTCCCCATCTGTTGACTCGGGGATCGAGACGTGGCTGCACGATCCTTCCCAGCCATGCAGATAAGATATGCCTGTCATCTCGACTGCTAGTGATATGAGGCCATTGGGATCCAGCACGGCGTTCCGTATTGCCCTCCTGAACCCACCGATTCCATATTCTGCTAACAGTAATTGGATCGCGACCAACGCGAGCAGCAATGTCGCGATGCGATAAACCGCAAACGCGATAGGCTACAATCCGACCTTTATCAAAGTCGGAAACGTGATGGTACGCATTTCAAAAATGTTCAAAAGTTTGTAGATCTATCGGACCAAACTTCTTGGTCATCAGTCCGTAGCTTACAAACTACTTAAAGTAAGGTAAACTAACCTAAGGACAACACACACCCCCATGCCCCAGGGAGGTCTCGAACCTCCGACGGCGAGCAACCGTGCGATCCGCAGCGAGGGGCCTTAGGCCGCTCGAGGACTCCACCGCGGCGTACGCATTGCTCCTCCTTACACGAGGCATCACAACATCGTTTCACCAGGCAACACGCCGGTCAACTGCTGTTTGTCTATGAGAAATCGGTTGGAAACTTTCCTTATGTTAGCACGTTGTAGGTGTTGCCACCGGTGCCAACCTCGTGTGAATGCTCTGAAAAACTATTAATTTGTATATCACAGCATCTTCTTCCTGACGGTTAAATTTCGCGTCTGTAGCACGCCATCTTCGTGGTTAGCAATTTTAATGACCAGGAGTGTAATATAGGCGGTGGGTACTATATGCAGTACTAGTTTAAATAATGCGTGAAAGCTTGTGCCGGCTGCAGTGCTGTAAGACTCCTGCGGCGGCAGTAGGCGACCTGAGACGTGGTGTCCATCACGTGGCAGTAGCGGCCAGCCGCCAGCCGAGCGAGCGACAGGCGTGAGCAGGTAACGCTTGCTGGACGGGTGGGAAATCGGCGAGAGCGGCCGCGACCGCGACGGCGCTAAAAAGCGCCGGCCGCCACTTTGCGTGCCTGCGCGCTGATTGGCAGGATTTACGGCCGCGCCGGCTCTCGTGCGCTCGCGGAGGTCTCGCCATTACAGCGCGCGGCCCGCGCCTACTAACTCACCACCGCGTGTTTACCATTACATAATTGAGCCGACGCCGCCGCCGTCGCCGAGGCTCAAATAATGACCGGGACGCCAGCTAGACGGCCGCGGCGCGTCCTTCCGATGAAACTTTCATGAGGGGTTTACCGGTCGCGACCGCTGTCCGCAACCCAATCCGCTGTTGGCCCGCTCCGCATGCCGCTGGCGCCCTCTTGACAGGCCACAGTCGAAGCAGCTGTAGCTGACAGTGCGACCACTGCACTCTTCATCATGCCTCACCGCACCCCTGTTGGATAATGACCTTCTGGTCGTAAAAATACAGATTGTTTCAGGAGGAATATTGTCGAGGATGTACTAGAGCCTATGCTGACGACCTCCTCCTGCTGGGCTGTAGCCGCGAAGACTTAAACCCAAGAACTAAGAGGGTATTCCGCATTTTGATGTCACAGCGCAAAAGTGTCAAACTTACCATAGCACCTAATAAATCACCCCCTGGATTCGGGGGTTGGATGTGGCAAACACTGAATTAGACCATAGACGTAAGTTAGATGTAGGTTTTTCTTAAATAGTAGAATAAGACACACAGAGGAAACATTTTTGCGAGGGGGCTGTGGTGACAAAAGAAATTGGCCGCCCAGTGCCAGGGGCATGCTCACTGGGATTCCCTCGGTGAGCTGGCCACCACAAGCAGGTTTGTAATGCTGGCACACATGTAACATCACAGCAGTAGCATAAGACACAACATAATACACATCACCCAGTATAAACATCAACAACCAGCAAGATGTCCAGTGGTTTCTGCAGAAACATGTAATGTAATGAAATGTAATGTCACCATTCAGCCGTAAGAAATTTATGTATTATACTACTGCCCATTTTAGTCTTAGGTAATGGGTTGTATTGTTTGATATTATATTGTAATAAATATTATAATAAATTTTTTAAAAAATCACAGCACCTACTTCTGAAAGGAAAATGCGAAACCCGACCGTTAGCAATGATGAGGTACCAGTAATTCTCCGGGGGCACACAAGGTACCTCGGAGTAGTGACTGACGAACGTAGGACCTTCATTGTCCTCATAGATGAGGTAACTGAAAGGTCGCTAGTGACACTACACAGACTGGCTTGGACTTAGGCATCTAAGGATTCACCTTCCGCCCAATCTCATCAGGCTGTATCACAACCGTATACTTAAATATATCGTTGCCCTGTTCTGCAAGCAAGGCACCTCACCCGGATGGCGTCAGCCATGGCGGTGAGAAGATTACACCGTAACATCCAGCTACACTCGGTAGCGACTTACACGATGATTGGTGGAGAGGCACTCGTAGACTTGATGGGGCTCAATCCGATCCACATAAAGATAATAGAGCAAGCAGCCTGGTACTGGCTCTATAAGGGGAATCAGGAGAAGGTCATTTACATCATGGGCACCATGCTTGAAGACAAGATGTTTAGCAAGGAAATAGGGGAAGAACTGTGCCAAGAATTGTGGGACCAAGAAGAGGATCTATAACTCACTACCGAGCGTGCAAGAGAAACTGGCTACGAAGCATTTCAACCAACCCGAGTAATGCTACACTTTCTCACCGGTCAGTGCCCCAGTGTCGGTTTAGGAAGCGGGCAATATCAGAATGTGACTGTGGAGCTCTAGAGGCAACACCGGACCACGTCATATACGTATACCCCACATACGATGGGGCCGCAACCGATTTGAGAAGTCAGTTATCAAACCATGACACTTATACTCCACTCAGACAACAGACACTTTTCAGATACTGAACAACCTTGCTGATTCAACCTCTGAAAAAATAAGACAGGACGTATTCAGGGATCAGGAGTAAGAGAGTCGCACCAGACTGCAGACTCGCACCTGACCATGACACCGGGGTGTAGACTGGCCGTCAGCATCTAACATTCCGCTAGATTCTAGCTGAATCCGCAGTGCCCAGTTACCAGCTTTGCTGCATTACAGATTTCGAATGTATACTTGACATCTCCAGAATGATTAATAAGGACCACTGCTGTCGGAGAGAATTAGGATGTCATCGGCAAACCGCAAAGTTTTCATTTCATCTCCCAAAACCTTAATACCTTCCCCAAATTACTCCTTACCTTCTTTCACAGCTCGCTCAATGTACAGATTGAATAACATTCGGAAAAGGCTACAAACTTGTCTTACTCCCCTTCCAACTACTACATCTCTTACATGCCCTGCGACTCTAATAACTGCGGTATGGTTTTAGTACAAGTTTTCGTGCCCTGACGCCGTCAGAATTCGAAGAGTGTATTCGTCAGCTTTGTCAAAAGCTTCCTCCGAATCTAGAGGTATTAATAGCATCGCGACAGTGGCGGGACACGGTACTCGACCGAGAACGCCGGTGCTCCAGCGTAAAATGTTAAGTGCGCCATTAATGGCAGCGCGCCAGAGCGAAGACAGCGGCCCACCAGGAAAGGCGAGGCTTGGCTGGGCGCTTTATCTGTCGCTGCAGCGGCAGACAGGAAGCGTGCTCCTCGCAGCGGGCGATACCGAGTGTCCCAGCAGCGCGCGGACACAAAGCCAGCACTATTCGGACACCGCAGCTGTCCAAACCCTGGGTCGGCGCCAGGCGGGGGTCGCTCAGCGAACGGAAATTGCTGCCAGTCCCAATACTACAGGTAACTGACGCCGGGGTCCTGGATAGTTGAGCCGGTAGGCGTGTTGTCTGAATCACGCATGAGCCTACGTCCTGTTCTGGTCCGGGCATATTCGCTCATGAACCTACGTTCTGGTCCAGCATATTCACTCATGAACCTACGTTCTGGTCCAGCATATAACTGGTCAAACATGCAAGTGGAGCAGGCCGTATTGAGTATGTCTGCTTGACGTGCAAAACACTTTTTTTCCCCCTCTTTGCTATCCAAACATGTTTCAGCACCTCTGTGCCATCATCTGTGTGTTTTTCTATTTATTTACACCTGTAAAAATAAAAATTTTCAGTAGGTGCTAATCTAGGTGCGAAAACTAGGCCTAAAAGTCGTATCTCTTAGTTTTGTTATTACCTTGGTTTTACAGTTTGCGTCATGTAGGACCCATCAGACATCGGTAACATTCTCATCTTCGGTCAAATAATTCCATGTGAACAATTTCGGTGCAGCAAAACGTTACTTTGCATGTGAAAACGTAATTTTGGTGTATAGGGAACTTTCGTGCATCGGATTACATTGTCTATAGGCGAGCCGTTCGTCTTTGCACGGGCGGCAATGATTACTGTAGCCACATAACTTCGGGTATTTGCATGGAGGAGAACGCATAACATCTACAGGTACAGTGCCTTGGTACATCCAAGGAGAAAAACTTGTATTTAAGAGAAATGGGAAATTAAATTTCATTAATTCATCTTAAGGCCAACGTATGGACAATTTTCTCCTCTGACTGGAGTAAGAACGTACAAATTTTTTGGTGTGTCAACTCGGGACCAAGAGTTACAATTGTATAAGCTTGATATTCGTTGTGTTCAATGATATGACGTAATTCGTAGATTCAATAAAACCATTTTCTGAAATCTGGTGAAGTTGAAAATTAAACGTGTATATACCTTTTTAAAAGAGTAATTATTGCTTATTATTTCGCGTTATATCAATAAATGTTGGTGTGGCTCGGTAGTGCAGTGGCAGAGTGCCACAACGTGAATCCAAAGCTCCAGGGTTCGAACCCCGCCAAATCGTACAATTTTTTCCTGTCACCTTTTAGTTCTTTCCCCTCTGTTAATGTTTCTGATATGAAAAATATTGAGTAGCACCACGTTAAATTGTAGACTAGGTCAATTTGAAGGTCGGAGTAAAGCAACGGCATACCGCCTCCAGGCAGGAACAAAAATGTTCAAATGTTTGTTAAGCTTATGGGACTTAACTACGGGGTCATCAGTCCCTAAACTTACAAACTACTTATGAACTACTTACGAACTAGGACGGCCGAGGGGGGATTCGAACCCCCGACCGTAGTGGCCGTGCTGACCGTGACTGGAGCGCCTCAGTCACCTCGGCCACCGCGGCCGGCCAGACAGGAACAATGCCTAAAAAGCAAACAAATCATGTGATTGTTGACCTGCTTTACCTTTACCCTATCGTTACTAAATTTCAGAAGATAATCCGATAGGCTAATCTGAAGGATCCTGTAGATTTCATCAAAATTGCTCTAGCCGTTTTTAGGTTCATAGGGAGATGGAGAATAATCACGTTAGGTATCAGCAAATTCTTTCTCTCCTGTGTTGTCTGTGAGCTGCAAAAATAATACACACATATTGCAGATTTATTCCAATAACAATCACTTTTGCTAAAGAGTTTACCGTTGTTGACAAAAGTAAGTCTGCGAAATGTGTGTGTTTTTGAGTGAATCACAAAATCGCAGAAGACAAATTACATACCTAAATCCAGTGTAAATAACAGACAAAATTAAGTTTTCACACACAAAGTAATGTGTTGACTCTTCAAAAATGTTCACGATGACATCGCTACCAATTCCTGATGTAAAAATCGATCTGCACGACCCCATAATGTAAAACCAAGATAAGAAACTAAGGTATACGACTTTTAGGCGTAATTTTCACTCCTAGTTAGTACTTTCACAACTGTAAATACATAGAAAAAACTACTGATTATAGCACAGAGGTGGTGAAACATGTTCGGATAACAAGAGAAAACGTTGTTTTGCATATCAGGCGGATCTCATACCCAATATTTTTACTGCAAACACGGAAAACACTAGAACTGCAAACTCAAAATGATGGCAATTTGAGCGGCGCTGAAACAACACTCTCCGGCAATTGCGCAACGGATACTTGTCCTAACTTTTCGTAGCCTAAACAAGAATACTAAATAGAAAAATATTGTATGAAACTACCCTGCCTGAGATCTAGATTTTTAAAAGAGAGATTCACTGCTTGAAAGTGTTCATGGCGATTAATTAAAAAAAAAGTTACAGAACTGAGGAAAAACGGCAACATTTCGCAAACAGATGATGGCAGAAATTGTTGCCAGATGCCTGCTGCCTCTTCCCTGCTTCTGGCCAGCCGCTCTCGTACCATTTTCTCTGGCGCCTCATTGGTCTCTCTCATTTCTCAAGCGGCCCTGCGTTACATTTCAGGAGCGCCTAACGAGATCCCGGGCTGGGATCTGTCAAAAGGCAGACAGCCCGGAGACAGCAATAACGAACAGCAACACAGCCGTCACTTCATCACGCCGAACCAAATACGGCACACGCTGTAAAATAACAGCTTGTTCTTCATTTTCTGGAGCACATATGGGTCGCGGGAGTAGGTTCCTATTAATGCGAGTTGTGCTGCTCTTTATTTTGCTACGTAAGCAACATAAATTCAGCTACGCCTGCCATCAGGTGTGTTGCGCTCTCAGAACAACTGTAATACGGCCCCGTCTAATAATCTACAAGAAATTATAATAATCCACGAACAGCTGCGGCGGTTTAGCCGTGCACATTGGAGCGCCGTGCAGTGGCGCGTCCGGCTTTCGCCGTCGGGGGTTCGAGTCCCCCGTCGAGCATGGGTGTTTGTGTTGTCCTTAGGTTAGTTTACCTTAGTTTAACCCAGATAGCGCTGCAAGGACGAGATCCGAGCTTTCTTTTTCATTCTTGTATGTAATAATTTGCGCACAGTGTCATTTTTTTATGTCTGTGAATAGCCTGCTCTCATTGCAGATCAATTTTAGCTTGTATTGTAGATTGCAAAGTGGTTGGATGTGGCTGCCAAATTGAGATTCATACAAAAGATATTGAAGGCTTCCTAGTAGTTTTGTTTGTATTTCTCGAATATACTTCAAAAGTTTAGACATTTATATGTATGTATTTCATTTGAAGTGAAAATTACCAATGAACAAAAGTACGTGCACTATTCGTAAAAATTAACATTAGATATCAAACTTGTGTAAGTATTCGAACACAACGTAAAAATAAAAATTGCCACCACAAGATTCGAACTTATGACCGTAGTGTTGGAAGCCCAGAACGCTACCACTTGAGCTACAGCGACATATACTCGAATTCATTTAATGATGGGTACTTACGATTACTTGAAAAACCTCAAAGCCCATTTGCTAGAGAATTTTGGAGAGTTGGATCGAATGGCTGTGACTGAGTGTTATTTGAGTTCAGAACTTCACGTACAATAAATATTTTAAAAAACTAAAATCCGATACCCATGTGGTTTCATTGTTAGAAGACATGTTGCGGGGAGTGATATATTTGGTAGGGGGGAGGGGAGGTCCGCTACGGGCCTTTCGTCTTGGGGGCCTCGAAATACCTCGAAGGAACGAACTTACTTTTTTTTTATTTGAGCTATTTTCTGCCCTCTTTCTGGGGTCTCCGAATCTCTAAAGCTATTTTTTTTATTTTTTTTTATTTTATTTATTTATTTATTTTTTTTTTTTTTTTTTTTTTTTTTTTTTTTTTTTTTTTTTTTTTTTTTTTTTTTTTTTTTTTTTAGGCTGCTCCATACCTCTCGTCCTAGGAGGCCCTCCAAAACGCAAAAGTTTCTGTTTTATAGCAATACATGTATTTACAAGTGGACAGGGGTCCTCATTTTGTTTTGCCGCCGACAGCCTTAGTCCGCCACTGTTTGGTAGCAATGGAAACAGAAACAAGTATTTGAGAAAGTTATTTCTAGAGATATGAAATGACTTGTTTGAAGCTATAAACACATGGACAAGGACACTTACAGTTATCTAGATCACACTTGATTTTCAGGTGTTGGAAGTGATTTTAAAGGAGCTTTCTGTCACGGCAGAGAGGCATTGCGTGGCGTAGTCGGCAGCACTAGGGTAGAACCTGGTCGTAACAACATCGAAACCTAGGACGCATAACTTCAAATGCCAACTACTTTAACTCCTACTGCAGACACAGGTAAGCTCGCGGACGGAAATAGCAGCGAAAGTGCGACGCCGAAAAGAAAAGCGCGCAGAAGATGAGGACGGGTGACAATAATGACGTCGCGGCGGCGACGACTTTGGGGGCGCGCGTCGTTAGGCGCCTAATGACGTCACGGCCGCGGGCGCCTGCAATTAGGCGCGCAAGAAGCGGGGGCGGCGTGGCGGCGGCCACGCATCTCACGCACCGCTAATTGGCGGGCCTGGTCCGTTAATTGTCAATCAGCGCCTGGAGGCGGCGCTAAGTGGCCGGCTTTCGCTAATTACGTTTTAATGTCCAGCGCGCGGGCCGGGACGCACTGCCGACGCCCTGGACCCACCTGACACACGACTTATCCTGCGCCTGTCCGTAGCGCCACGTCACGCAGCGGTACTCGCTCACAACTTTGCTGACCACATCAGGTACTCACACCTTAGATTTGCACCACCATGGTGTAACGCCACCGCTGCGTCCACCTAATCCTCGATGGGCGAAGTTGCCGTTACATTTCTACTTTATGCTTAATCATTTAATAATTGTTCCAATGATTTGACGGTATAGGATGCGGACAATTACTAGGTTGATCCATAACAGTAAACTTTGTTAACTTTCTTTATTATGGAACGACAAATGCTAAAAACTCTTCCCTTTAAATACACTAATTAAATAACTGCGTGCCACTACGATGAATGTCTACAAGTCCACACTGAAACATTTCAATGTGCAACTGCAAATCGTATGCGATACGACGTAATGGCAAAAACTTTAGCTACCATTAAACGCAGGTTACGACCTCACTGCCGACATGCTACCGCCTCGCTCTGCGGTTGGCGGGAGACTGCCGCACACCGGCCAACAAACAAAGAACATTCCAACCTAAGCATTATTGCCAGCAGCTCTCGCTGCACACCAACGATAACTATTGTTCGACCAAAACTTACCAAAGAGGTTACTAACCTAAAAGCCTGTGTCCTCACAATTAGAATCCCCAGTCTCCTCATTACATAGGCAAACAGGAATGCGTTACTCCCTGCAGTCTGTGCTAAAACTGTAATCTGATGGGCTAATAACGAGCAAGTTTATCCCTTAACTGCCCTGGCGGGGTCATATTTGACCCCAACAGTTTTCATTTTAATATTTATTCGCTAGGTGACATGGTGGGCAGCTATCCGTTCATGTTATGATATTTCCCCCCAGGCATTGGTAAGTATACGGTTTGTTTGCTCATAACCGTGCCGATAAACTTTGTTTACAAGATAAATCAATCAAATGTGAAGGCCGTAAACTCCACAAAATACCTAGGAATTACTATTACTGCAGACTTAAATTGGAAAGAACACGTAGATAATATCGTGGGAAAGGCAAACCAGAGACTGCGTTTTATTGACAGAATCCTTAAAACATGCGACAGAACTACAAAAGAAACTGCATACACTACGCTTGTCCGTCCATTCTTTTTAGTATTGCTAGCCAGTGTGGGATCCATGTCAGGTGGGTTTGACGGAGGACATCGAAAGAGTCCAGAGAAGGGCAGCCCGTCTCGTATTGTCACTATACAGTGGAGACAGCCTTACGGAAGTGATACAGGATCTGGGATGGGAATCATTACAACAACGGCGCTTATCGCTGCGGCGTGGGCTACTTGCGAAACTCCAATCGCCAACATTCTTCTACGAATGCGAAAATACATTGTTGACTCCCACTTACATAGGTAGAAATGATCATCAGAATAAAATACGAGAAATCAGAGCTCGAACAGAGAGATTCAGGTGTTCATTCTTCCCACGCGCTATTCGAGAATGGAATGGGAGATAAATAGGATAATTGCGGTTCGATGAACCCTCTGCCACGCACTTAAATGTGATTTGCAGAGTATCCCATGTAGATGTAGATGTAGATGTTCAATGCCCAGAGGACCCTGGGTAGGAGTGTAAACATTATACTGTGCTGCAGTACTGTACTTAAGATTTTGAGTGATGTACGTCCTTTTTGACACTTACTTTCCAAGTCCATCGCGCAAATGTTTTGTAGAACGATATAACAAGGCTGGCAGGTCACAGGTTTATCGTCCGAAGAAACAGCGAATATTTTGAATGTAAGTTTTCGAGATAGTGACTGTTCCAATCATAATGATGGTTTGAAAGAAATCGACCATGATAGTGGATCAGAAATATTTGGTACCAATTCTGATGACGATCATTAGCCCAAGAATTTGGGTCAAAAAAGACCCCGCCAGGGTACGAGAGTTATCTACATTCGCCAGGGCAGTTAAGGGTTATATAACCCGACGACACTGCCATGGCTGCACAAGGAAAATCGTTTAGCGAAGTGAAAGGAAAGCTGGTGCGGACGCTCAAAGATTTATCTGTTTACTGTTGTTGTTGTGATCTTCAGTACGCATACTGATTTGATGCAGTTCTCCACGCTACCCAGTCCTGTGCAAACTTTATCATCTCAGAATACGAACGAAACAGTCTCCGTCTACGATTTTTAAATGTTCAAATGTTTGTAGAGCTTATGGGACTTAGCTACAGGGTCATCAGTCCCTAAACTTACAAACTACTTATGAACTAACTACTACTAAGGACGGAACAAATATCCATGCCCGAGGGGGGGATTCGAACCCCCGACTGTATTGGCCGTGCAGACCGTGACTGGCGCGCCGCAGTCCCCTCGGCCACCGCGGCTGGCTATGATTTTTACCCCCAAACACTTCTTTTTAATATTAAGTTGACGATTACTTGATGTCTCAGAATCTGACCCACCAAACTATCCCTTCTCTTAGGGTATACCAGAAACTCCATTTGCCGCACTGGAGTACCCGAGCGGTCTAAGGCGCCTCACTGCGAAGAGCGCGGTTGCTCGCCGTCGGAGGATCGATTCTCCTTAGGCCATGGGTGTGTGTGTTTGTCCTTAGGTTAGTTTACCTTAGTTTAAGTAATGAGTAAGCTACGGACTGATAACCACGCAGTTTGTTTCGATAGATTTACAAACATTTGAACATTTGAAACTCCATTTCTCCACAATTCTGTTGAGCACCTACTCATTAGTTACGTGATCCACCCATATAATTTTCATCATTCGTCTGTAGCAGCACATTTCGAAAGCTTCTAGCCGGCCGCGGTGGCCGAACGGACTGAGGCGCTCCAGTCACGGTCTGCACGGCCACTAAGGTCGGGGGTTCGAATCCCTCCTCGGGCATTGATATTTGTGCCGTCCTTAGTATTAGTTCATAAGTAGTTTGTAAGTTTTGGGACTGATGACCCCGTAGTTAAAGTCCCATAAGATTAATAAGATTAACAAACATTTTTTTTTTTTTTTGTTTTTTTTTTTTTTTTTTTTTTTTTTTTTTTGTGAAAGCTTCTATCGTCTCCTTCTCTGAACTAGTTATCGTCCACGTTTCACTCTCATACAATGCTAAACTCCACGCAAATGCTTTCTGAAAGGACTTACAAATATCTAATCTAATATTGGATGTCAACAAATTTCGCTTCTTCAGAAATGCTTTTCTTCCCGTAGCCATTCTGCGTTTTATATCATCTTTACTTCGGCCATCAGAAGTTATTTTGCTACTTAAATAACCAAACGCATCTACTACTTTTATTATCTCATTACTTCATCTAATTCTTCAGCGTCGCCTGATTATCTGACATTACGTTTCATTACCTTTGTTTTACTCTTGTTAATGTTCATTTATACCTTCCTTTAATTGCTCTATCACATCCTTTGCAGTCTCTGACAAAATTACTATGTCATCAGCAAACCGCAAGGTCTTTATTCCCTCTCTGTGGACTTTAATTGCCTCTCCAAACTACTTCTTCCTTTCCTTCACTTCTTGCTCAATGTACAGATTGAACATCATTGGGTAAAGGCTACACCCTTGTCTTACTCCCTTCCCAACCGTTGCGACCCTTTCATGCTCTTCGACTCTAATAATTGCTGTCTGGTTTCTGTACAAGTTGAATATAACTCTTCGCTCCCTATATTTATATTCCTCGACAACAACAGATTAAAAGTTCATTTATACCGTATTTTGTGTATCAATTCTTAAAGTTGCATTTTTGTTGATGAACAACATAATTTTAGTACGACATTTGGCCGCGTGATACAGCGTGTAGCACCTTCTGAGGCATTAATCTGTCCATCGTGGAGGTTGTGTTGTGTTGTCGTCTGTACGTGGCTGAGAGTGTGAGCGTGAGTGTGGTTCTTTTTATTTTATTCCAGCAGTGAATTGTCTTGTCTTTGGTGCTGTGGCGAAGATCATGCTAGCATTATTGATCTGACAGTATTAACTATCAACAAAATAACGTCCAGGTAATAAAATACCTGACATAAAAAATCGTGCATCGAGGCGCTATGCTCCGATGCGCGAGGCCTTTCCCCGTCGGGGTTTCGAATCGTCCCTCGAACATGGATGTTTTTGGTGTCTTTAGTATCAGTTTGTTTGTAAATTTAGGAACTGATAACCCCGCAGTTACGTCCCATATGCTTAACAAACATTTGAATATTTTTGAACATAAAAAAATCAATAGTGCGACCAAAAATTATAAAACATATATTTTGATGTTTACTGCTCTGTATTGATATAGAAAACACTGAATTTTAATTTTTCCTCAAGTGACTTCATAATGAAGGAGTGAAAGGGTTAAATTAAAATGGCTACGAGAACGGTGAGGGAAAAACGACATGGCTGTACTAATAATAGGTACGAGGTATTCGTGTGCACTAGCTCACAAGTGCAGCTTAAAGAGTGGTTGACTTAATATTCGTAACTGCCGAGTAGAAAGTTTCGGCCAGGAAATTTTTACGCCTCCTATATCTTCTTCTACGGACTGTTGGCTAGGCTTACTCACACTCGAGAACGTTTGTTACGGGTAGGGGATCTCGAAAAATTTGGGGAAACTAGTATATAGTTAGTATACTAGTATATAAAGTTAATTGACCGAAATTCTAACTTAATAAGTTTCGGTTTCGGCCGAAAATAGAATACGGGGGGAATATTAGGTAACAGTTTCGGTTTCGGCCGCAAATCACGTTTCGGACGGACTTTATTTACAATCATTTTGACATTTGACTACTATTGATGAGAACTACATGAAAACAGAATGAAACTTTCACTCTGCAGCTGAGTGTACGCTGATATGAAACTTACTGGCAGCTGCCCTAAGTCGAGCCCTCGCGTTACCTGCTCGCCAGGACTTCTCCCTGAAGTCTCTTATCAAGTTCACTGTTCTGAAAATAATACTACTTTTGAAACGTTTTGGCAGATTAAATTGTGTAACCGAACCGGGACTCGAACCTGGGACCTTTGTCTTTCGCGGGCAAGCGCTCTACCACTGAGCTATCCCAACACGACTCACGGCCCGTCCTCACAACTTTACTTCTGCCAGTACCTCGCCTCCTACTTTCCAAACTTGAATCTGGAAACATCAAAATGTTCAAATGTTTGTTAAGCTTATGGGACTTAACTACGGGGTCATCAGTCCCTAAACTTACAAACTACTTACGAACTACCTTATACTAAGGACGACACAAATATCCATGCCCGAGGGGGGATTCGAATCCCCGACCGTAGTGACCGTGCAGACCGTGACTGGAGCGCCTCAGTCACCGCGGCCACCGCGGCCGGCTCTGGAAACATCCCTCAGGCTGTGGCTAAGCCATATCTCCACCATATCCTTTCTTCCAGAAGTGCTAGTCTTGCATGTTTCGCAGGACAGCCTCTGTGAAGTTTCGAAAGTAGGAGGCGAAGTACTGCCGGGAGTGAAGTTGTGAGGCGGCATCGTGAGTCGTGTCGGGATAGCTCAGTGGTAGAGCGCTTGCCCGCGTAAGGCAAAGGTCCCAGGTTCGAGTCCCGGTTCCGGCACTCAATTTTAATCTGCCAGGATGTTTCGTATCAGCGCACACTCCGTTGCAAAGTGAAAGTTTCATTCTGGAAACATCCCTTAGGCTGTGGCTAAGCCATGTCTCCACCATATCCTTTCTTCCAGAAGTGCTAGTCTTACAAGGTTTCGCAGGAGAGCTTATGTGAAGTTTGGAAAGTAGGAGGCGAGGTACTGCCGGGAGTAAAGTTGTGAGGCAGCATCGTGAGTCGTGTCGGGATAGCTCACTCAGTCGGTAGAGCGCTTGCCCGCGAATGGCAAAGGTCCCAGGTTCGAGTCCCGGTTCCGGCACACAATTTTAATGTGCCACGAAGTTACACGAGATATACTGTATATAATGTGTGTTCAGAACGGCCGCGGTCAGAAAGTAGCGGACGGTATTGCGGTGTAGGCGCCTCCTTTGTGTGGGATGCAACAGACAGCGTGCGAGATGGGGCGGCATTAAGCAGCGGTGGCGGGTGCGAACGGCGGCGGCGGCGGCGGCGTGTTTATGGGGCGTGCGGCTGACAGCGTGAAACATGCGCCCGCATAATCTGCATTACTAAGCGCGCCCCCATTTGTCAGCGCCAGCGCCGCCGCCGCCCCCGCCGCCCCTCGCGCGCCGCCCCCGCCACCTCCTGCCTTATACGACACGCAAATATTTGCCGGCGCCGGACTGCCCGCAGATAAGATGCGCCGCTTCGGCAGGTGCGACCGCGGAACGTACGTGTCTCTCCGTCTGTCGCCCACCGTCACCGCCGCGCCGCCGCGGAACGACTACAGAGAGGTGACAAAAGCCCGTGCGATAGCTCCCTAAAATCGTGCGGACCTCCTTTTTCCCGACGAAGTGACGCAACTCGAAATGACATGGACTCTACGAGTCATTGTGACTGTACTCCTGCAGTATTCAGCCATGCAGCCTCCATGCCGGCCGCGGTGGTCGAGGGGACTGAGGCAGCCGCGGTGGAGTAGCCGAGCGGTCTAAAGAGTCTGCCGGCCGCAGTGGCCGAGGGGACTGCGGCGCTCCAGTCACGGTCTGCACGGTCACTACGGTCGGGGGTTCGAATCCCCCAGCGGGCATCGATATTTGTGCCGTCCTTAGTCTTAGTTAGTTCATAAGTAGTTAGTAAGTTTAGGAACTGATGACCCTGTAGTTAAGTCCCATAAGCTATACAAACATTTGAATATTATTTTCTAAAGCGTCTCGCTGCGGAGCGCGCGGCTGCTCGCCGTGGAGGTTCGAGTCCTCCCTGGGGCATGGGTGTGTGTGTTGTCCTTAGGTTAGTTTAGCTAGGTTTAAGTAGTTAGTAAGCTAAGGACTGATGACCACGCAGTTTGGTCCGATAGATTTACAAACATTTGAACAAACATTTGGACTGAGGCGCTCCAGTCACGGTCTGCGCGGCCACTACGGTCGGGGGTTCGAATCCCCCAGCGGGCATCGATATTTGTGCCGTCCTTAGGATTAGCTAGTTCATAAGTAGTTTGTAAGTTTAGGCACTGATGACCCCGTAGTTAAGTCCCATAAGCTACACAAACATTACAAACAAGCAGCCTCCATTTGTTGTTCTCGTATCTATCCGGAGACTGATTTGATACAGCTCTCCACCCTACTCTACCCTGAACAACCCTCTTCATCTCCTCATAACAACGGCAAACCACATCCATTTGATGATTCTTACTGTATTAATCCCTTCGTCTCATTTCCGATTTTTACTCTACACATTTCCCTCCAGTACTAAACTGACGATTCCTTTATGTCTAACAAGGAAAGTACACGGGCTCGAACAAACACATATACACCAAAATCGTATGACAGATAATGAATAGATCCATTATTGCACTAGTGCTACTCCCGCAACTGCAAAACTCTGCAGTCGTCCGTTAGAGGCCTATGCGTGTGCCATGCCGCATTGCACATTGACCTGTCGGTTCAAAATGTTCAAATGTTTGTAAATCTATCGGACCAAACTGCGTGGTCATCAGTCCGTAGCTTACAAACTACTTAAACCTAGGTAAAGTAACCTAAGGACAACACTCACACCCATGCCCCAGGGAGGAATCGAACCTCCACGGCGAGCAACCGCGCGCTCCGCAGCGAGACGCTTTAGACCGCTCGGCTACTCCACCGCGGCCCTGTCGGTTCGCCAGTAGTGACAGTGCAGTGTGCCTCCGAAGTTGCGTTTTGTGGCGTTATTTGTGTGGTGAAGCGTCAGATGGGGCGGCGATTGCTAATCAATCCTGCTAATGTATTGCGATTAGTTGAGTTACGAAGAACCCTTCTTAGTGAAGATGGTATCAGTGTAGAAGATGAATCATTTGCATGCTTTCTCGTATCTGTCATGGTACAGAAATATGAGCATAAGTTAGATACTGTTGTTACAAACGCATAATAACGATAATAGGGATGATAATGACGAACAACTCATTGCAAGCGGTAGTGCTACGGTAAGTGCGGGGAGAGCCGATGGAAGCAGTGGCAGTGAATACCAACAGTCTTTCGGGAAGAAGGTTAAAGTTGCAACTATCATCACGGCTTTTGATGACAATTCGCTAGAGAACATGTACGATGATTATTACATAAGTTATAGTTAAGATATCGCATTACGTATGGCATCTACAATGACATCTACAGTGCTATCTAGAGCATGGTTGCAGAGCTTTGCAGAAAAACGACACCCACCAGTACATTGAGGTGTACGTAGAGTTCCTGTAACCAAACGTTCATATAAATATGTTTGTTCGAGCCCATGTACTTTCCTTGTAAGAATGTGTCTTACCAATCGATCGCTTCTTTTGGTCAAGTAATGCTATTAATTCCCTTTCTCGTCATTTCTATTCAGTGCCTTGTCATTAGTTACGCGGTCTACCCACCTAATCTAATCAACAATAAATACTGCCACATTGCAGTATTGTAATGTCCCCACACAAACAGTCAAAAAGGTTCAAGCGAGCTTTTTACAGCAAAATCGCCATGTTTCGACGTAATTAAACCGTTATAGGGAGTTTTAGAGCAGCGAATAAGGACCAAATGTAAAACACCAACATTGTAGAAGTAAGTAGCAAATGTTTTGGTACAAGCATGGATAACATTATGTTGGAAACTATGTCAGTCTGTTTCTCGAAGTGTTGGATCTATTCACAAAGCTAACTTCTTACTAATAAACGGATATTGAGTCTATGTTAGGTGTTCATATTTTTATTTCTCGTTTTATTCCCAGTTCATTCAAGTGGAGGCTGCTACTGTAACAAGTGGGGACTGGGTCCTCAGTGAGGTAACTAAACTGCGACCGCAGCGATAGATGACGCCTCACGGCGCGGTGGCGGCGTGACTGCTCTTTAGCAGAGGCTGGCCGGTTTTTCACTCCAGGGCGTGACAATTCCCAGCGGCTGTCGCCTGCTCACCCGCCGTGACACTGACCAAGCAGTGACACGCTGCAAAAACCAGCCTAAACGCTAACACAGCCGACTACGCTCCAACTACCTTCCCGTTTAACTCCAACACTATAAAAGGGAAAAAAAGTGTCGGAAAGAGGCATTGCCGATTGGGAAAATGCCGTTAAATTTGTCGCTTCAGTCCCTCCGATAACAGACAGTTACTACATTCTTCCCTACAAGATTTTTTATTTCACTATCAAAGTTCGCCAGCCAGAAATCTCCTGACTACGGCGACGTCATAAGTTAACACAAATCGTAAACTTCTGGTTATATCGTGCGCCTTTTACATAATGATATTCATTTATGTTTTCATTTCTTTTGATACTTTTAAGCCGCGGTGGATTGGCCGAGCGCCTTGCAGAAGAGCGTGCCGTTGCTTCGCGTCGGAGGTTCGAGTCCTCCCTGGGGCATGGGTGTGTCTGTGTGTGTGTGTGTGTGTGTGTGTGTGTGTGTGTGTGTGTGTGTGTGTTTGTCCTTAGGTTAGTTTACCTTAGTTTAAGTAGTTTGTAAGCAGTTTGGTCCGATAGATATACAAACATTTGAATTTTGATCATTGAAGAATTGCAAAGGACGTGGCAGCTAAAACAATATCCCAAGCTAGAAGAATGAAACGATCGTATTGCCTTATTGGTCGAGAGTTTCCAATTGGGGTCGTTCGACCGACAAGTGGAAGTAGTTTATTTCACGCCATTTCGGCAGTAGCGTTAAATGTAATTCTATAACTGACAATAAGTCATACAATTAGACATATTGTATGACATATTAGACATACGTTATCTGACCCTATAATAGTCGAGACATTTACAAAATATGTGTATAATACGAGTTATGTCCACAAAGTAAGTTCTGTTTGGTTATATAAAACACACATGTACAGATACAGAAAAAATATTTATTATACAAAAATCTGCAATTGTTAAACTACTTTTCCAAATACCTTCCGAAATTTTACAGGCACTTGTTATACCGTGGCACAATTTTTGTATGCCTTCTTCATAGAAGGTTGCCGCCTCTGTGCTCAACCATGTGGTAACATGAAGTGTTGACCACCGTGGACATATTTTAGGTGTAACAAGAGATGAAAGTCGCTAGGAGCGAGGTCCAGGTTGTACGGAGGACGATCAAACACGTCCCACCGAAATTTTAGTAAGAGTTGCTTGGTCACAATCGCCGTCAGAGGTCGGACATTACCGTGGAACAAAACAAATTTTGACAGTAATCCTCGGCGCTTGTTTTGTATTGTGTGGCGCAATTTATTAATGGTCTCGCAGTAACCTTGTGCATTGATTATTTGGCCTTGTGGTAAAAATCAATCAGCAAAATGACTTCTGTCCCAGATGACTTTTCTGTCAAGATTTGCTTAGGCCTAACCTTCGGTGGGGATGAAGTGTACCTCACTTCCGCTGATTGTCGTGTTATTTAAGGGGCCGTACGATAACCACGTTTCATCACTCGTGACTATCCGAGAAAGAAAAGCATCGCCTTCTTCATTGTAGCGTGTCAAAAACTGAAGTGCACTTCCCATCCGTTGTTTTTTGTATTGTTCAGTAAGAATTTTGGGTACCCAACGTGAGCAAAGTTTTCGAAATTTCAGTTTTTCAGTAACAATTTCATGCATTAGTGATCGTGAGATTTGCGGAATTTCCATAACAAGGGTACTAAACTTATACTTCCGGTTGTGCTTAATCCTTTCATTCCCAGTGTTGTTCCTGGACAACAACATATTAAAAGTTTATTTATACCATATTCTGTGCATCAATCTTCAAAGTTGCATTTTTGTTAATGAACAACATGCGCCGGCCGCGGTGACCGAGGGGACTGAGGCGCTCCAGTCACGGTCTGCAGGGCCACTACGGTCGGGGGTTCGAATCCCCCCCTCGGGAATGGATATTTGTGCCGTCCTTAGTATTATTTAATTCATAAGTAGTTTGTAAGTTTAGGGACTGCTGACCCCGTCGTTAAGTTCCATAAGCTATACAAATATTTGAAAAAGTTTTGAACAACATGCTTCTAGTAAGACATTTTGCCGCTTAATACGGCATGTAGCCATTTATGAGGGATTAATCTGCCCGTCTTCGAGGTTGTGTTGCGTTGCCATATGTACGTGGCTGAGAGTGTGAGCGTGAGTGTGGTTCTTTTTATTTTATTCCAGCAGTGAATTGTCTTTGGTGCTGTTGCGAACATTATGCTCTAGCATGACTGACCTGGCAGTGTTAACTATCAACAAAATAAGGTCCAAGTACTAAAATACCTCGATACAATCGTCTGTGTTGTGCATGAAATACGTGACATAAAATATCACTAGTTCAACTAAAAATTTTAAAACACATATTTTAATGTTTACTGCACTGTAGTAATACAGAAATGACTGAATTTTAATTTTTCCGAAGCTGATTTCATAATGTGGGACTGAAAGGGCTAATCTTCTCTTCAACTTGCCTGCGAAAAGCAAAGATCCCAGGTTCGAGTTCCGATTCCGGCACACAATCTTAATTTGCCAGAAAGTTTCTCTTCCATTCTTTGAACCAGTTCATCAGTAACCACAGACCGGCGTCCATTTCTTTTTTCATCGTACACTTGATCACGTCCTTCACTTAAACCTAGGTCGCGAACACACACCCATGCCCAATGTAGGACTCGAACCTCCACGGCAAGCAACCGCGCGCTCCGCAGCGAGATGCATTAGACCGCTCGGCTACTCCACCGCGGCTGACCCATATTCTAACCAGTGAATCACTCATAGTATTTTGTCTGACGCGCTCCAGTCACGGTCAGCACGGCCACTATGGTCGGGGGTTCGAATCCCCCCTCGGGCATGGATATTTGTGCCGTCCTTAGTCTTAGCTAGTTCATAAGTAGTTTGTAAGTTTAGGGACTGATGACCCCGTAGTTAAGTCCCATAAGCTTTACAAACATTTGAACATTGTAAATCTCGCAGATTTCCTGATGAATTTCCTTTGGTTTAACTTTCTTTGCCTTTAGAAAACAAGTCACAGATCTGATTTGACACGCGGCGTCATTTTCAATTACGTCTGACATTACAAAGAAGCACTACAAAGCTCACGTCGGCAGCAGCGGTCTGAAAATGTTTCCTCCTTGAGTCAGAGTGACTGCCACTCACGTTCGAAACTGCGATCGTATCGCTGTTGCGGATAGAAATAGAAACGGAACTTACTTTTTTGGACGACCCTCGTATATTAATTACTGCCAGTACGCCGTACTCCGACCATAATTTTTGGGTTCACTGCCCATCGTCACAGCACTAACCTTCACGCAGTGCAAATAATACGTCCAGATCCCCTTTACTGGGACATAAAAATCCACGAAGTTTTAAAGCTGGGCCTGTAAAATGTTTATAACGCGCCTCTCTCCTGTCCCTCGAAGGCCCGCACTTTTGCAAACCAACTTCAAAAAACAGGGACAAAAAGCGCGCGGCATTCTATTAGCGCTGTTTAAAATGCAAATTTGCTTCCGCACGCGCCGGCTGCAAACAAAAAGCCACGCGCGCCGCTTAAACGTGTCTATCGGCGGACCGCGGGCGAGCGCCGACGACAAATCTGGCGCTAGCACGAGCGCGCACGCGCACGCCGCGCCGCGTGTTAAAATATTGTCGGCCGCAGCTGTTGGCTGTTTACAAACGAGCGCGCCCTACACGTCACGAGCCATGTTTTATCGAGAGTCATTTGTCACGCCGGCCGCCCGCGCCGCCATCTATCGCCCGCCCCGCGAGGTGTAGCCAGCCGGCCGCGGATGCTACAATGGCGCCGGTGACAAAGGAAGCGCGCCGCGCGTGACGCGGCTTAGCGGATGATGCTCCCAGTTCACGAGAGGGGCTCAATTCACAGGGGTCAGGATTTGGCGCGGCAAGAATGTACGGGGCTGCATCGGAAGTGGGAGGTGAACAGGAAGCACCTTGCGTGGTCTGCCGAAGAGGCAGCTGCGCTACAGAACCGTAATAGCTCTTCAAATCGGCTCTAACGCAATGCCAGTCCAGTCGCAGATTAGTGCATTTCTTTGTCTGGTGGATTATGTTGACGATATCACGAGTGCTTAATAAGTCTGTCCCCACCGAAACACTCACTACGTTTACAAGCAACATATCTTCCGGAAAATGAAAAACGACTTTCGTGTTTACATGTTTTAGCCTGAATCGCATTTTCTAGCCTACTCAATAATGGCGGCTGAAAAACAGCTGATTCAGTTCCTGATTTAGACAGCACAGTCGCTTGTCTTTCTTTACTTAAATACACAGATTCATACTCACTCTAATATTTATTCTTTTACTAGTTTAATTTCCGCTGCTTCGGACGCTTAGACTGGATGGTCTGCATTGGTTGTTTCTACTTCCAAATATAAATTTTCGTAGATTTAGCTTTAAAAATGCTGTCCTAATCAACTATTTTGATACAACGTACGACCTCCTATTGCATCAGTGATGGTAGAATTCAAAACATCCCGAAACACATTTATTTATTTATCTTTTAATCCTAGCCATTGTTGCAAATCTAAATTTTCGCTTTTCCAGCATCAAAATAGGATTCGTAGCACCCTTAAAAGATTTTCCATCATTTCACCCGCTTAATGGTTGAATTTCCAAAAAATATCGAAACACATGTTTTTAAAATTCCAATCAAAAATCTAAATCCGTAGTTTTGAGTTTCTTGCTTCGAAATTGCCTTAATAGTATCGAATTTTCAATAAAACGGTTCATCCCCTATTTCACCGCCTTAAGGACGGGAATATGGAACAATCGCTGATTCCTACAGTGTAAGATAAACAAGTTTCAAGTTTCTATCGTCTGTAGATGTTTGGGTTGTCTTTAGTGTTAGCTAGTTCATAAGTAGTTTGTAAGTTTAGGGACTGCTGACCCCGCAGTTAAGTCCCATAAGCTATACAAACATCTGAACATTTCATTAGCCCGACATGATAAAGGCAGAGGGACGGAGGAGAATCGGTGGAGAGGAAGTTTAGTAAGCCGGCCGCGGTGGCCGAGGTGACTGAGGCGCTCCAGTCACGGTCAGCACGGCCACTACGGTCGGGGGTTCGAATCCCCCCTCGGGCCTGGATATTTGTGCCGTCCTAGTTCTTAAGTAGTTCATACGTAGTTTGTAAGTTTAGGGACTGATGACCCCGTAGTTAAGTCCCATAAGCTCAACAAACATTTGAACATTTTGAAGATTAGTAAGCAATATCCTCTGTAGATTAATTATATATAGCATTAATAAAATTATCCGTGATCAAATAAACAGTATTTGCTGTAATAATTTTCTTGGGATTAGTCCTATTAAAATGAAAGATGACATCGGTAATTTCTAAGATTACATTTTCCCAGTGATCGATAAATTGACCCTGAATATAAACGAATGTAAATAAATGCGAATATACAGAAAAAATATGCTGCTTTATGAATATCTTAGGAGTCGATACTCAGACTGCGAGCAGCCCCGTACTCCGTAATAGTCTTGTGTAGTTTGCGAACGAACTAGTTCGCAGATCCCTCGCCTCTTAATTCATCCGCTCCTTTTCCGAAGACTGACGGGTAACAGGGAGAGGACGCGAGAGCGCGCAGAATCGCGTGATTCCCTCTTGCCAGTTGCCGTCATTTCGAGCTGAGAGCTGTAGTTTTAGTAGCGGTAGCAAAAGCCAAAACGAGCAGACGAACTAAAAGAGCGACCTACTTCGCGGCCGAGCTGCGAACTAAAATGAGAGCTACCGGTCGCGAACTAAAATATGGGAAATAGGTTGCGAACTAAAATATGTGTGATAGGTCGCGAACATAATTAAAAATCATGTTTTTGCCTTCTGCTGATGAGAGCCATTTCGAGACTAGCGTCTGCCTGCTAGATTACATAGTTCAGTGCTACAAAATTTCTACATTGAAGTATTCTGCACTCTGTAATATCTGACTAATAAAGCCGGCCGCGGTGGCCGAGGTGACTGAGGCGCTCCAGTCACGGTCAGCACGGCCACTACGGTCGGGGGTTCGAATCCCCCCTCGGGCATGGATATTTGTGCCGTCCTAGTTCGTAAGTAGTTCATAAGTAGTTTGTAAGTTTAGGGACTGATGACCCCGTAGTTAAGTCCCATAAGCTTAACAAACATTTGAACATTTGATTTTGACTAATAAATTCGATAATGCCAAGATATAGAGATAACTCTAAACTTAAACGCGAGAAATTATCCACAAACTGTTTTTGGTTTGCGTGATATCGTCTCCCTCCACCTGCATGCGCAGACCAAGCCGCTCAGCCGTCACTGGGAGCGGTCGAACTAAAAGAACGAACTAGTTCGCGGCGCTCCCGATCGCGAACTACTATGCGCAAGTCTACTCCGCAACAAGGCGTCTTAGGAGTTAACGGCTTTTTCCGCTCGGGTACTTTCACTCTCGTTTTCATGTATTATTATTTGATTACGATTTTTAATAACGAGATTCAACTAAATTGCTAGCGCAATGTGTCACGTGTCTCCGCGAACTCTACGGAATTGACTTGTTGAAGATAGCCACTTACTGGAAAAGACTGAAGGAACGTATAAGTGGGCAGTTACTTCCTGGAACATATCAATTTAAAAAAAAAGGCAAATAAGACAGCAACAAGAGTAAAGAAAAGAGAGCAGAAGCAAGGAGCGCCCCTTCCGGACCAGGAACTGCGTACAATGCCGGCAGACAGAAACGAATGACTGGCCGCCAGTGCTCGAAACGTAACCACTGGCCAGTCGACTTAATTAGTGCCGCTGCAGGGGCTCGCATTTATTACCGATATTAAAACACCATAAAACGAGCGCTGTTGCTCGCGCGCCATCCATATTCATGCGCGCCCTAAGACCGCATTACGATCTGATTACAGGCGCCGGAGGAATAAAAACATCTGTCACCGCGCACCGCGCCACAAATAACGCCACAACAAATGGGCCTACGCACTCGACGCACTCCGTTAATAACACTCCGTCATTTCCCACGCCGCGCTGCGACGATGACTCTATCCGTGCCCCGGCGAAACCTCCCGTACGAATTTTCCCCCCCGCCTCGCCCCGCGGCTACCGCTAATAAGCAGTTGGCCGCAGGTAATTTACAATTTATACGGGGCGCAATTACAAGTTTAAGTAACGTCTTTAGAGTAGAACCCGGGACCTTTTAATAGCGTCCCGGGCGTCGTAAAGTCACGGACGCGCCGCTCACGGCTGCCGTTACGAAACGCGCGAGATGATGATAGGGCGGGCACTTTTATAATATCGCACGCAATTATCGGGCTATTACGGGGCCGTTTCTTTTCCATTTAACGCGCGCTATCTAACGAGAGCCGGTTGCGCCTCCAATTACAGCCGAGCGGATTACGTGATCCGCGTCTCGCATCCGTGACCCAATTATGGCGCCACTACCCTACACCCCCCCCCCCCCCCTTGTCCCATTACATTTCCTTTCGCATGGAGCATTGCGAGGGGCGCCAACCCGTCTGTAGCGTGGTGTTCACGCAAGCCGCCCGCCGGTCGATCGGTCGCTTCCACGAAAACGTATTACCTTCCACTCCACTCCACTTAAGAGATGACGGGAAAGACCCAGCGTGTTTCGTGGTCGCTTTCACCCCACCCCTTCTTATCCGTCCACGCAGCAGATGGCTTATCTTTACACAGCAGTCGCTCCTGGATTTAAATCTATTATCCGTGAAACGATTCCACTCCGTCGAGTTCCAGGCACTTGTTGCGCAACGTGTGCCGGGCACATATACTTTTTGGCCAACTTTGCTGCGGTGGAGTAGCCGAGAGGTCTGAAGCGTCTCACTGCGGAGCGCGCGGTTGCTCGCCGTAGAGGATCGAGTCCTCCTTGGGGCATGGGCGTGTGTGTTGTCCTTAGGTTAGTTTACCTAGGTTTAAGTTCTTTGTAAGCTACGGACTGATGACCATGCAGTTTGGTCCGACAGATTTACAAACATTTGGCCCACTTTAGGTTACGGTAGTAACACTAAAAGTGGGCCTTTGCGATCGTCTTTTGACAGCTCGAAATTTAAATGAAAATAACGGCTTAACTATTCATCTGACACGAAAATTGAATAACCGAATTTGTAGAGGAGAACATTCTCTACAACTTTGCTCTCTTATGTTTTTTTCATATCTCGTAGCGTTTCAAAGATATTTGCAAAAATAACGGCGATTTTGGGATGTATGTATGTCTGTCCGTAACGTGTTCCCTGTTTTTAAGACGAACCGTTCAACCGATCAGCACCAAATTTTACAGACATGATTGTAGGTCGCCAGAGACCAGAACCTCCGTTTTTCAAATTTTTCGGACAAAAAATACGGTAGTAATACCAAAAAACGCTGTTTGTAATGTAATTGTAATTGCAAACGAACCGTTCATCTGACACCAAAATTGAATAACCTAATTGATAGAGAACATAAGTGGTAGAGGGCAAAATTCTCTACAACTTCCCTCTATTATGTTTTTTTCATGTCTTGCATCGTTACAGAGATATTTGCAAAAATAACGGCGATTTGAAGATGTCTGTCTGGCTGTAAGGTTTTCCCACTTTTTAGGTCGAACCGTTCAACCGATCGGCACCAAATTTGTTGGCTACCAGAGACCAGAACCTCGCTTTTTGAAATATGTCGGACAAGAAATACGTTAGCAATACCAAAAAAAGCCGTTTGTAATGTAATTTTAATTGCAAATAAACCATTCATCTGACGCAAAAATTGAATAAACGAATTTCTAGAGGAGAAAATTCTCTACAACTTTGTTCCTTTATGTTTTTTTCATATCTCGTATCGTTTGAGACATATTTGCAAAAATAAAGGAGATTTGACATCCTTCATTGAATTAACGAAAACCAGCCTTTCGGAGATTCCACATGACATTGCTCGCCCAGAACTCTCTCTGGCATACGTCATCTTGCGTGGCGTATTTTATGATTTTCTTATTGTAACTTACACGTTGTCATTTCAAAGCAATGGCGCACTGAAGAATAAATAAAAACACATCGTTCTTCGTACGATAAATGATAATCTAGTGTCTACAAATGCCAAATAAGCATCCGTTTACAACGGTCATCAATAGTATGTGATTAAAGGAGTCACTCTTAGATTGATAGCCGTAGCGTAGTGGGCAAGGCGTTGGACTATGACATTAAAGGTCGGTAGTTCGGAGCCCGCCACTCCCTGAATTTTTTCCCCTAAAAGGGTTTCAGACACTCTTATTAATTAATTTTTTAACAGTGGGGCACAATGAATCAGGTTTCATAATTTCAATAAAACGTGGTAAATTTTTTTTCTTTGTGCATATGTAAGCAGTGTGCTCTATTGACTTCCATTTGTTTTCTGCAGGATCTGGTTCTTGCAATTGGTTTTTTGGTGGTGGTATGTTATTTTCGCTACAGTGATGTCTTTTTCGGAAAATTAGGAACGTAATATTTGGTGACAAACGACTGCATAAAGTCCAGAGAAACTAAGTCAATATAATAGTATGAACATTGTGTTTAATGATGCATATCTTCAAACATTAACAATGTTCATATGAAACCTCACTTGAGATTTGTTTGAAATATGTATTGTTGGGGCACATTGAACCAAGCTCTCCTGGGACACAATGTAGCCATAGTTCATTGTGCCCCAAATGATACACCAGAGAAACATTTATTGCAATCCACAGAAAATGCCAATAAAAAGGCCAATCGGAAGATTTATCAGCAGGAATCTAGCGAAGAAAATAATGAGGTTAATTATGAAAACAGCAACGACAACCTTGATTAGTCTGGTGGAGATGAATATAACTTTGAAGAATTGGGCATATTATCAGAAACAGATGATTTCTTTTTGAGCAAATTTGAACTTAAAAACAACAGTTTACTGTGTGGTGAAAATTCTGAAACCAAAGGGTGACCCAGGAGACTACCAGGTGTCACTTTTGAGATGACGTGGGGCGGGAAGTCTTTTTTTTCCCCTAAGATGAAGGATGAAGCATTTCTTACATCTAGCACCTTACTATAATGCTTGCAAAACCTATTAATGATGGTCTGACAGAGAGACAAAAATCATATTTCAAATTTAGGATCAGCTTCCTGTTCATCGATGTTCAGTAACTGCAAAAGAAGACATACGATTCTGTGCCTTCAGGTTTAATTATATAATGCATAAGTGGAATATATGTAAACATTAGTTTAAAAATGTATCTGAAATTTACTTTGTACACTAAATAGGTTCTTCAAAACTGGTTCATTGTACCCCGCATGTGGGCACTATTATTCATTTACCAATTTTTCTTCAAAGGAATGTAGCTTGAAATAAATTACTCATAGAGCAATCATATAAACCCATTTGGATGATTAAACTGTAAAAACTGAAAATCATAACTGTGTAATACAATTATTGGATGAGTAACGGCGAGAAAAGTTTTATTTTTATGATTCAATGTGCCCCACTCTACCCTCTGTGTTTTCCACTGTTTTAATCGTTTGTGGAACTTAACGAGTATTGACAGCTCAGCTACTTTAACTTTCGTGGTAGAGGGAGGCGAATGAAAAGGTTTAAAAATCGCGAAAACTACGGAGACAGTGGATCAGAAGTTATCTAGCTAGAAGACTTCCTAAAGGATCCTGTAACTCGTTCATGCGAGAATTAACGTCTCCGAAGTAGTTTCGGCAGCTTTATTAGAAAGACAAGAAGTTGATTTGTTGGGGCTAGTGTTACACAAATCATAAATCCGTTGCAGGGCATTGTTTTTACCGTTATAATTCGTTATAATCTCATAAAACTGTCTCCTCACAAGTTTCGCCTCTAGAAATTTAGACAAAAACGCGTACTGTCATCGACACAAGACTGCAATATCACAATCAAGAACAGAAACACTCCCGAGATTTCATCAGGTATAATGTAATGGTTTTCCAGTTTTCATTGATATGCACACGCAAAACAGAATTTCGAGGTTGTTTAATACTTCTTCCTATAATACGGTAATAGGAGTTTTGACGTTTTTCAAACAAAAAATAATGAAATATGTACGCCGCGACGGAATAGCCCTGCGCATTGAGGCGCCGTGCGCGGTGCGCCCGGCGTTTCGCCCTCAGAGGTTCGAGTCCTCCCTACTTAGTTTAAGTAGATTGTAAGCTAGCAACTAATAAGCAAGCAGTTACGTCCCATAGATTTACAAACATTTGTATTTTAAATACGTACTTTCTAAGCTTACAGCTAGCTCATTTGTGAAAAATCATCAATAAGTTTACAATAGTGCTTTATCATTTGCAATGAGGTCTAATTCCACATCCTGACTCAAATGAAAAGGCAAGTCACTAACATTCAGTAGTGAGGAAAATATCGATCGTAGGACTCCCTCTGCAATTTCTCGCGTTGAGGTGTTGCTCTTTGTCACGTTACTCTAACAGCGTAAGGTAAAATGTTTGTAATTCTATCGGACCAAACTGCGTGGTCATCAGTCCGTAGTTTAGAAACTACTTACACCTAGCTAACCTAACCTAAGGACACACACACACACCACACACACACACACACACACACACACACACACACACCCATGCCCCAGGGAGGACTCGAACCTCCACGGCGAGCAACCGCGCGCTCCGCAGCGAGACGCTTTAGACCGCTCGGCTACTCCACCGCGGCAGCGTAAGGTAGCTTTCCTGCATTAAATTACTTCAATTAGAAAGCGTTTGTTTACCTAGGTGATCCGTAAAAGTAAATTGCTAGTGTTGACTTAGTTATTCCACAAAATTAAAAGGCCTTTCTCGAACTGGGTATCTCGTAAAAACTTATCTAGTACAATACAACAGCTGAGAGAAGCAAATGTCTTCGGTAAGTCGCAGAACATGCCGGATGGCTATGTCTTGCCGAAGATTTTATTTTGCGCTTAGTACTTACATAAACAACTAACCCAACAGAATAGCTTATCCGAAATCCAAGCTGTGTTTACGTAGTCATTTTTTTTTTTTTTTTTTTTTTTTTTTTAATGTTTGTATAGCTTATGGGACTTAACTACGGGGTCATCAGTCTCTAAACTTACAAAGTACTGATCAACTAGCTTATCCTAAGGACGGCACAAATATCCATACCCGAGGGGGGATTCGAACCCCCGACCGTAGTGGCTGTGCAGACCGTGACTGGAGCACCTCAGTCCCCTCGGCCACCGCGGCCGGCTACGTAGTCATTTACTGGACTCCAGGGAGTTCACTGTTCTTTCCTGAGTTCCTGCCTGGCGAGCACGGGGCCCTGAGCTAATGCAGTCTTTCTCCCTTCTGTCCTCCCTGGACTGCATTTCCTTTCCCTTCCCCTCCTTTCCTATTCTCACTACTTCCCCTCCCCACCAGGGGACTGATGACCTCGACAGTTTAGTCCGCCTGTCCCCAACACCCAAACACCCACCCATCCATATACTAAACAGGTGGGTGACTCCCGTGTAAATTACCTTCAAAAGATGTGAGGGGTAATTCTGGGCGGTATTTGTTAACATCAGAGAGGTCTAGCAATAGTGTACTTTCAGTGCATATTCTTCTCCTCTTCCTAGCTATAGTTCTAATTTAATTTTGGCTAACTGTCACTAACTTGAATTGAAAAAGTGTGGTATTAAGTTCCTTATTTAATCTAAGAGTCTAGAAACATATGAATACTACATTAGTGTTGCGTAATTACGAGTTCTCATTCGATACATAAAGATAACGTGACTGATCTACTGTCTACTGTATTGGGCGAGATAAACGTCACTGGCAGTTACTTCTGCATCTATGTGTATATTCCGGAAGTTCACTAAACAGTGCATGGCGTATTAGTAATACAGTCAAACCTCGATATATCGAATCTCAAGGGAAGACAACATTTTTTCGATATATCGAGGATTCCACACGACGAGGTGTTTAAGATAAAAGTCACTATTTTTTATTATTGTACTTAATGTGAATTTTTTACGGTAATGTGTGATTTAGATCAGTAATTAGTTTTAGTAAAATAACATATAAGTCAAGATAATTATGCATTGTTTTCAAAATAGAGTCGCCAATGTTCACATTATTATTTCTCTGTTGCCGCAACCACAGCACTAAACACTCTTCTAAATCTGGAAACTCAGCCTTTCTTTGTCTTTTCCAATCTGTCCCTTCATCTGCGGTTATCACGCAGTCTTCATTCTTCATCATTGTTGACAGTGTTCTTGCCGGAATCCCAAAAGCAGCTGCTATGTCTTACTTTTTTTTACTCCAGCTCTCACCTCGTCAATGAACTTTCGTTATTCAGCAATTAACAGACATTTCCTCTTAGACCCAATGACTGGCATTCGCAGCTGACACCTAATCAAAACAAACACTGCCTAAAAATGCATCTGCACGGAAGTCATGGCAACTTTAGAGCGACCCAGATCTCAGCGAGGCGTAGAGGCAAGGAAGGAAGGTAGTGCAACTTTTCTATTTGCGCGCACTTCGATATTCACAGGTAATACCAAAAAAAGTACTTCAATATATAGAGGTGACTTCGATATGAAGAGATGTTCGCCACTGAACTTCGATATAAAGAGGTAAAATCTACCCTTCTCAAGCCCTCTAAAAACCTCGATACAATGGTGGGTTTTATTCGAATTATCAATGTTTTGGGTTCCCAAGGGAAGGTAATGAAGTAAACTTTCGATTTAGTCAGGTCTTCGATATGAAACTTCCTGTCAGATTAAAATTGTGTGCCGGAACCGGGACTCGAACCTGGGACCTTTGCCTTTAGCGGGCAAGCGCATTACCGACTGTGCTATCCCGACACGACTCACGATGCCGCCTCACAACTTTACTTCCGCCAGTACCTCGCTACCTACTTTCCAAACTTCACAGAAGCTCTCCTGAGAACCATGCAAGACTAGCACTCCTGGAAGAAAGGATATGGTGGAGTCATGGCTTAGCCACAGCCTAAGGGATGTTTCCAGAATGAATTCAAATGTTCAAATGTTTGTTAAGCTTATGGGACTTAACTACGGGGTCATCAGTCTCTAAACTTACAAACTGCTTATCAACTACCTTATACTAAGGACGGCACAAATATCCATGCCCGAGGGGGGATTCGAACCCCCGACCGTAGTGGCCGTGCAGACCGTGACTGGAGCGCCTCCGTCCTCTCGGCCACCGCTACCGGCTCCAGAATGACTCTTTCACTCTGCGGAGTGTGCGGTGATATGAAACTTCGTGGCAGATTAAAATTGTGTGCCGGAACCGGGACTCGAACCTGGGACCTTTGCCGTTCGCGGGCATATCAGCGCACACTCCGCTGCAGAGTGAAAGATTTATTCTGGAAACATCGCTTAGGCTGTGGCTAAGCCATGTCTCCACCATATTCTTTCTTCCAGGAGTGCTAGTCTTGCATGGTTCGCAGGAGAGCTTCTGTGAAGTTTGGAAAGTAGGAGGCGAGGTACTGGCGGAAGTAAAGTTGTGAGGCGGCATTGTGAGTCGGTCGGGATAGCACAGTCGGTAGTGCGCTTGCCCGCGAAAGGCATAGGTCCCAGGTTCGAGTCCCGGTTCCGGCACACAATTTTAATCTGCCAGGAAGTTTCATATCAGCGCGCACTCCGCTGCAGAGTGAAAGATTCATTCAGGTCTTCGATATATCGAGGTTTAACTGTATATGCATATTCTCCTGTCCCAGTCACGTATTGACGTGTGAATGGGTTCTGATCGGAGAGTGATCTTTGTCGAGATACCTAAGCGAGATACGCACAATGGCACGTCGGGTGGTCTGCAGCACGCCTGATGAGGCTCCACAACACCTTGCTTACTCGGAGAACAAGGTTCCGTACACTACACAGTGGAGAGCGGCAGCGGCCGTGGTGCAGTTTTCGGCCGCTATCAGCAGGTGGGGCTGTCAGGCTAATGCCTCGGTTAATGCGCGCCGGTTATCGTGGCTGGCGCCGCAGGATCCGACACTTAATGCGGGCCACGACCCAACCATTAGCGTCCCAGAGACACCGGCCGGCCAGCGCTGGCGACACCTCAGACACTCCACCTCACAACAAGGCACCACAAAGTAGTTTCCATATTTCCACATAAAACAACCACTACCAAAAAGCTAGAATCATAACAATTAAGCGAAATGGATAACGAGAAACTGTCGGGTTTTAGCGAAAAACTCGAAATATTGCGAAATTTCACATCTTCCTAATTGTAATTTTTTTATTTATTTGTTGTTGTTGTTGTTATGGTATTCAGTCCGGAGACTGGTTTGATGCAGCTCTCCACCCTACTCTATCCTGAACAAGCCTTTTAATCTCCTCATAAGAACAGCAACCAACATCCACTTGAATCTGCTTACTATACGCGTCTCTTGATCTCCCTCTGCGATTTTTACCCCACACACTTCCCTCCGATGCTAAATTAACGATTCCTCGATGTCTAAGAATGTGTCCTACAAAGTGATCCCTTCTTTTAGTCAGGGTATGCCAAAAATTCCTTTTCTCACCAATTCTGTTCAGTACCTCTTCATTAGTTATGCGATCTACCCACCTAATCTTCAGCATTCTTCTGTAACACCACATTTCAAAAGCCTCTATTCTCTTCCTGTCCACACTACTTATCGTCCATGTTTCACTCCTGTACAAGGCAACACACCACACAAATGCCTTCAGAAAAAGACTTCCTTACACTTAAATTAATATTCGATGTTAGCAAATTTCTCTTTTTCAAAAATGCTTTCCTTCCCATTGCCATTCTGCATTTTATATCCTCTGTACTGCGACCATCGCACGTTATTTTACTAGAGATGGGCAATCTGCTCCTGAACTGATTCAAAGAGCCAGATCCTTCTAAGGAGTGAGTGATGGATGAATCCAAAAAAAAAGAGTGGTAGTTCATCTGATCCGAAAAGTCCCTCTGGTGACAGCAATGAGCTGCATAAACACCCCTTGCCACATTGTTCAGAAGTTTCCTAAACCCCTTGCCACATGCTTCAGAAGTTTCCTAAGCTACAAAATAAATGTGCTATAGACAAAGTGCAAGTATAAATCGCAAAAAAAGAGCGCCTAAACACGTGCAGCGCCTTCGTGCTGCGAGTCGAGAGTCGGTGAGTCGTGCTAGCAGCATGGTTCAGTGAGCGCGCGGCTCCCGACTACCGCTGACTTGCTGCTCCCCACGACTCCGGCGATCGAGGCGATCCGACCGCCACTGAGTCGGTGAGTTACCTGGTTCACCGGTTCACCTCTCCCCACCACTCTCCCGACTCCGCTCGCTTGCGGAGCCGCCCGTGTGGCGCGTTGCTCATTATTCCCCCCACTCCTCTGGCGAACCGCATGGTGCCGAACAAAGCGACTTCGCGCATTTCTCTGTTCTCTCGACCCCTGTGTTCTAATAAAGCTTGCAGCTCACTTACAGAAACGATAATCTGAAGCAACAGAAACCGTCATATTCCTATTTCGAATAGTACTCGAGATGAAACGTATTTATTTATTGTTACATGTTTTTTCTTAATAACAGGAAATCTACAGTCGGTAGCAAAAACGCGTTACAGTACAAAATTAAATTATATAAAATTTCTGCGAAAAAGATCCTACTCCATTTTTCTCTAACACTTGTAGTTTGTATGAAGGGAGCAAGAGAGACAAAGTCTTGTGCAATGTGCATTCTGTTGCTTAAATTTCGTAAGTCCATATCACACAGTTTCCTGACTTGATAGACGAGTGTCCTCTAACAAATTACGCGTCTTTTACGCATCTACATTATTTTGGCACGTTGAAAACAATGACTATATAATCGAATAACAAAGAAAACAACAATGTGCATTAATGTTTTCTATATCTGAAACCATTCATTCTTCGTTTGTGTGGCCACCATTCAGTTTCATGAATGTGTACATTTGAAATTTTTGCTGCTGGCGTCAAATCTTTGACAGTAACAACAAACTTGTTTTCGAAGAGAGAGAGAGAACACTAGGATGTCTATAATTACGTTTCTGAGTAAAATATCTTGCTGTAATGTTTCATGACGAATTTAATGTGTTTGGTACAGTAGGATGTGTGTGTTTGCAATTAAAGATAAACTATATTGGGAAGCTCTTAAAAAAAATAATTCGCATTGCTCTGTATAGAGAATATATAAAACTTTGCACAAATAACAGGTGAAAGGGTTGTAGTTACAGGAACTAAAAATATAAGGTGGAACGGAAATCTTACCAGCAACTGCAAAACTTAGAATATAGGAGCCCAGAACGCTACCCCCTGTACTACACCGACTCTAAGAGTATCACCGCAGTTATTTACCTAATTATTTCTTTAGCTAAGACTCTCTTCGAACTTAGTCAATTGTTGATGGTTTGTACTCACAAAAGAAAAACTCATTGACGACATAGTCGAAAGTATCTGTACTCGTCGTATTTTCGAAGAATTTGGCTGGAGATTTTCACAGTCTTTTTTTCGTACTCGAAGTTACGAATGAAATAGTCCACGAACATTCCTCGCTTTGTAAATTTAATGGACATTACTCTTTTGACGCCTTATTTTCGAAATTAAATAAAACTTTATTGCTTACTCTGGAGCTATCATTATTTTACTGTTTATGGGTGCCAGACTTTTGTTTTTTAGATAACAAGTGATGGGTTCTAGCGGCCATCTTGTAGCGAGAATCTGTCGCGCTCACGTAAGACACCCGGCCGTGTCGCCGAATGTTGCTGCTTGTAGCTGCCGTGCTGCGTCGCTGAATATCGCGCGCTGTCGCTCGCTTCTGTCGCTCACGTAGGACACGGCCTTATTGCGCACGGCTATTCCGCTGCGGCAGTTGCCACGTTTTGCACGGATCTCTCGCGATATATCACGTTTCATTCAAGTCTCTTAAATTACTCACTGTATAAATAGGGAACTAGTATTTTTATTCAGCAAAATATTGTATTTTTTAATGAAAGTATAAAAATAAGAATTTTTCTTTTTACAATTATTTCACCTGCAAAAATATTTAAATTCTGTTATAACATGTTTAATTTTTAATGTAGGTGTAACTAACAAATTTTAATTCTCGAAACTACTGGCTTGCAATAAAATTATTACTCTTCTTTCTTCTTTCACAATACGGCCAAATCAGATAAAAGTATAGTGACAAAAAAGCAACGTGACATCGTTTCACGTTTTTTATTAGTTGGTGAGTCGGTGAACCATGAAAAAGAACTAGTTCATCCCAGTGAATGACTATTTCTGATCCGATCTCTGAAAAGATCGGTTTTGCCCATCTCTATATTTTACTACCCAAGTAACAAAACTCAACTACCACCTTCACTGTTTCGTTACCTAATCTAATTCCTTCAGCATCGCCTGATTTTCTAAGACTGCATTCCATTATTTTTGTTTTGCTCTTGTTAATGTTCATTTTATACCCTCTCTTCAAACACTGTCCATTCCATTCAACTGCTCTTCCAGGTCATTTGCTGTCTCTGACAGAATTACAATATCATCAGGAAAACGCAATGTTTTTATTTCTTCCCCCTGAACTTTAATCCCTATTCCAAATTTTACTTTGCTTTACTTCACCGCCTGCTCGATGTACTAATTGAATAACATCGGAGGAAGGGTACAATTCTGTCTTACTCCCTTCCCAACTGATGCTTCTCTTTCATGCCTTTCGAGTCTAATAACTGCGGTCTGGCTTTTGTAGAAGTTGTAAATAACTCTCCTTTCCCTCTATTTTACATCTGCTGACTTCAGAATTTGAAAGAGTGTATTCCGATCAACATTGTCAAACGCTTTCCCCACATCTACAAAAGCTAAAAATGTAGGTTTGCCTTTCCTTAATCTATCTTCTACGATAAGACGTAAAGTGAGTATTGCCTCCCGGATTCCTACGGTCCTCCTGAATCCAAACTGATCTTCCCCGAGGTCAGCTTCTACCAGCTTTATTTATTTATTCACTAGATATTTTTCGGCTCAAGTGCCGTCGTCAGGTGTCTTTGGTATTCAAAGGCTTCCACTGACTATTCGTGAGGTGTTCATTTATATTTCCATTTACGCGGTGGCCGAGGGGACTGACGCGCTCCAGTCACGGTATGCATGGCCAATACGGTCGGGGGTTCGAATCCCCCCTCGGGCACTCGGGCATGGATATTTGTGCCATCGTTAGTCTTAGCTAGTTCATAAGTAGTTCGTAAGCTTAGGGACTGGTGACCCCGTAGTTAAGTCCCATAAGTTCTACAAACATTTGAACATTTCTAAACGAAAAAAAAGAAAAAAAAATGAATTTTAGATGCGCCCGCGCATTGTCGTCCAAAATGAGGGATGGGTTGCGCAGAAAGTGTCCCCGCTACTTTCGCAAACCTGGTCACACGTGATGCTCCAAAAACGCTAGGACGACCTGCCAGATGCATATCCTTCTCTTTCACTTCCCCTTTCTTTGTTCTAATACTGCCAGAGCCACGACAGCGACACGTTCTACTTGCGTCATACTACGAGACTCGCTGACGGGCAAGCATCTGCGGCATTATTTTTTACCAGTGACCGCAGCACTGCCGCGATGGGTTCGATGGAGAAATCAAGTGATTTCAATCTGTTCCATCTAGACAAGTCGAGCTGCTTGTGACAAATCACTAACGGTCTACTACGTAGTCAGTCACAAGTAACACAGTTGTGTCGTTCTACTGAATTACATGGCTTGTGACTCGTAGCGGACTGGTTCATGCTTCATGCCAGCAACCAGTTTCTGCTGAGTAGCTGTGTGTTGAGAATGGACCCCGAGAGTCGTCAGTTCGGCTCACGCAGCTGTCTGCGTCTCCCTTGACAGCCGGCGTGACAGCTGCAGAGAGTCCAAGCAGCCGCTCAGGCGAGGCCGTCTAAACGTCCTCAGTTGACTCAGTGTAATGAAGCCGCTACAGCTCACTGCCGATGGCTCGCAGTCTCCCGCGCAATGGAGCCCTTGTGAAATTATGAACCAGTTAGGAATTAATAAAACGTCAGTACTGATTCAAATAGACGACTACGTCTAGCAGAGGTCGCCTATACTCTGATTAATACATAGGTTACTTTTCTAAAGCCACCGTAAGGTGCCTGGCGGAGGGTACCTAACAATGGGTTAATACGTTTGATTTACCCTGAAACTGCTGGACGGATTTGAATGAAATGTGGAAAGAAGATAGCTTATACCGCGAATTAATACATGGGCTACCTTTCGTAAACTTTCATAGGTGCATGGCGGAGGATACGTTACAACAAACATCCAAATTGTTTGTCTGATCACAATGAAAGTCGGCACATAAGTGTATGTTTTCATGAAGGAGATTTTTATAATCTTTGAGTTAGTGAATTTAGCCGGAGGGAACGTTGCGACTTTGACGCAGTTTGACTAGTCAAAGGAGGCGGAACGAAAGGTGATGGAGGAGACGGACAGCCGAGGTGGAGTGGTCGAGAGTACTGAGGCGCTGTGCACCGATGCGCGAGGCCGTTCCTCGTCGGGGGCTCGAATCCTCCCTCGCGCATGGATGTTTGACTCGTCTTTAGTATAAGTTAGTTCATAAGTAGTTTCTATGTTTAGGAACTGATGACATCGCAAATGAGTTCCATAAGCTTAAGAGCCGGCCGCAGTGGCCGAGCGGTCTGGGACGTGCCACTTACAGTCTGCTGTCGGGGGTTTGTATCCCCATTCGGGCATGGATGTTTGTGTCGTCTTTAGTATAAGGTAGTTCACAAGTAGTTTGTAAGTTAAGGGACTGATGACCCCGTAGTTCAGTCCCTTAAGCTTAACAAACATTTGAACATTTTGAACATAAGCTTAAACAACAAACTTTTTTTTGATGGTGTAGAAGAGGAGAGGGATAGAGGGGAGACAAGGAAAATGACGGAGGGGAGACGGGGAAAGACAGGCGAAAGGAGATGAACAGAGGGAGGGGGAGGAGGAAATGGACAGAGAAAGCGGCAGGAGACAAACAGAAAGAGGAGAGATAGAAATGGACTACTGGAAGATTGGAAAAATCAGATACATTTGTTCGTTTGTTTATTTGTTATGCGCTGCCTTAACGTTCATCTGGTTGCGATAAAATGTCGTCAACTTACTTCTTGATCTAACGCGAAGATTTGATACAGTGCATGGCTGAGGTAACCTTGCAATAAACTTGGACACCAGTTCATTGATCACCAAAAAAAGTTATTTTATTTTTCTAAGATGGGAGAGACAATCCATTGTGGAGGTGGAGGAGTAGCTCGAGAAAGGCGTGATAGGCAGAGAAACGGGAAGGTGGAGACGCTTATACAGAGGGGTGATGAACAGAGAAAGGGGGGATGAAGGAGATGGTGGGAGGAGACGGAAGAAGAGAGAACGAAGGAGAATTGAAACAGAGAGAAATAAGTGGACAAAGAGTAACGTAATAGTGGATAAAGAAATACCCGTGCGACGCTCGGTTTCAGCTAGTATATAGCCTAATAAAATAAGAAATGTTTCCTGAAGACAGGTTGTGACATGGATTGTCCACACGGCGGGCGTACGCGTAATCACTCGAGCTATTTGGCAGCGCTGCTGCTCAGCTTTTACTGGCATTCGATCAATTCCACATGTGCCGCGCTTAACATTTCAGTGTCGTTTTTGTCGTAATTTTCTGGATGGCGCGCTATAGGACACACTACTATGCTGCGAAGTTTGCGAGAGCGGCAGGTGTGCTCCTCAGTGAAGTGTTGAGATTTCTTGGAGTGGTGGACGTGTCGCGGCCGCTGGCCGTGTTTACTTACGTAAGGCGGGCGCGTGGAGAGGGTAATTGAGCGTCCAGGAAGCAGGGCGTCACGCGACGCCACGGCAGCCGCGCCTCGCCTCGCCTTCTGCACATCCGGCCGCCGCCGCCGCCGCCGCCGCCGCCACTGCTCGGGCTTCTCACTGCCGGTAACACCGGTCCAGACCATCCACCCAAATGTGTCAGAAAGACTTAAAATGGGATACTTCCAGCCAAGCAGAGGATTGATTCTCTTTTTTCGCCGGCCACGGCCCGTACCCGACGTATCTATGTCGGTTCAGGAAGCAGGCGACTCCAGAGTGTGGCTGTGCAGCTCCGGAAGGAACTCCAGAACACGTCACTTTCGAGTGCCCTACATACGATCACCTTGTCTCTCATCTCAGACTACAACTACCTAACTCAGACACATACCAACTCATCAGACATGGACATATTTTCAAATTCTCAATGAATTAACCGACAAAATCTCAAACCACATCAGACATGAATTTATAAACCGATTATGAGACATTTTTTCCAGGCATGACTGCTGCACCAGCCCGTGCCGCCGGGGTACGGAATGGCCGCCAGCAATGGTCGGGATCCGCCGTGCCCTGGACCAGGAGGACTGAGTGCAGCCAAATCACCGACTGCGACGCTAGATATAAGTTAGATTAAGTTAGGCTTAAGAGAAAACACGAAAACAACACAAGGACTGCAGTGCAAAAGGCCAGCGCAGTGCCAGGGGCACGCCCTCCGGAATTAGTTCGGGGGGCATAGGCCTACCAGTAGGTTTGTACATTACTAGCACATCTGTGAGCACTGCAGGGGGAGGGGACACAAAATAAGACATTAAACGTAGCAGTAGCGACTTCCACATGAAACACAACATGTCAACGCACCTTGCATGACACAGCAATTTTAGGCAATTAAGTGTCTTGTGTGTGCGGATGTACTGCCAAGTCCCTGCAGTGACTAAAAATTCATTACTTCCATGCCAAAATGTACCGTCTCTGTTATCAGTCTCAAAGATGGACATAGCGATGTTGGAAAATCGCACAATTGTATCGCTGGGCGGCTAGATATTTGAATCCCAAATACGTGACCAGCGTCTTATCACTTCGTTAATTGTGAACACAGATATTCAAAACGTTTATTAAGCTTATGGGACTTAACTGCGGGGTCGTCAGTCCCTAAACTTACAAACTACTTAAAAACTACATTATACTACAGACAACACAAACATCCATGCCTGAGGGAGGATTCGAACCCCCGATGGGGAACGACTTCACGCATCGGAGCATAGCGCCTCAATGCGCTCGACCACTCCCCAGCGGCTGAACATAGATGTCACTACATTAGAAGAGTTGCAAGTTCTACAGAAGGGCAATGCCACAATATGGGCAGAGTAGCACAGATGGGGAGTTCTTGTAATATTTCTGCAGCAATGCTAAGTGGAACCGATACGCTTAAATTTAGCCTATGTAGTGGGATGCAACGAAATGTAGTACGTCAGTGTTGCATATAGTTAGTAGCACTGAAGTCACTGCATGAAAATACGTGCAGCAGCTTTGACAGAGGGAAGCGCCGAAGGCAGGTTACTCTCTAAACAAATTGGATCAGGAGAGAGGGAAAATGGCAAAAGGAGCCAAGGAGAACGACCAAAAGAAAAGAAAAGAAAAGTATCCGTTTTCATGACGCTAATATCCGGCGTATAGAGAAGCTGTTTCCGCTCCAAATGTGGAGGACGATCTAGGACGATCCCCTGCGCTCTTTCATCTCTGCTCACAGCTGGAAGGCGCTCAAGGCAGCCCATTGTCTGAACGAGCGGTCCTCACTAAGAGAAACGTAGCGGCGATATGGTGAACAGGAAAACAATCAGCGCTGCTGTAAATCGTCTGTTTTAAATTCTCTCTATGCTCAAGCTTCAGTTTCCTTGTTATCCTAATTGGCAGTATAACACAGTAACAAACTGCGAAACAGCTTTGGTCAATAACGTAATAAGAACTATTTGAGGTACTGCGTCGCAAAGACAGGTATGTAAATATGGTAAGGGTACTGTAGGTGGCGGACTGAAAATATACGTTCACAGGTGTGTCGTGAATGTATCTCGACGGTGCTGAAAACCTGAAGACAACATTCCAGTGAAGACAGGAAACACTGAGATGTACAGCTACTGACGAACAATTCGTTAATGGAACGGCATGAACGTTAAACTAGAATGTAACCTCCACCCATGTTATTTATAGTGGGGTATCAATATAGAAATTGTCAAATAGATGATTTCCCTTACCAGCAGTATTACTGAATTCATCTCTTCCTCCATTTGAGGCTGTATTTTCAGATAAACGATCTGTATACAGTGTGTTATGTCTCAAAGCAAGTTGGCTGTGATATCCTCGGTACTTACTGGTGTTCCATTTTGGAGGGATACCAATGTGGAAAAGTTGCATTTGAAGTGCACAGGTAATTACATTAAAAGCTAGGGGGAAGAGTTGTGCGATTTGGTTCCATTCGAGCTCTAGTATTTACGCATATATTCTTCAGCTCGGTTTCCTCCACGTACAGTGGCAGTTGCCCTGTTCCTGGAGGTATCCGCTGTGTACCTGAGCAGACGCGGTGTCAGTGTGACGGTTGGGTTTGCCTGCGAGCCGTCAGCAGTGGTCGGACACGGGCTGCGGCGCGGCGCGCGTGGCCACGCATTATCATAAACAAATGCCGGCGCTGGCGGCTCCATTAGACGCTGCGCAAACAGCCGCTCATTGTGCGAGTAATGGCCCGACTCACCGGGCCGAGGCCACCGGCTTTCAAGTCGCGCCGCCGCCGACGACGACGACGGCGCTGCGCAGCACTTCGCTCGCGTTTCCCGGTTCACGTCAGAGCGATCGTGCACGAATTAGTTCACTGGCCATTAAAATTGCTACACCAACAAGAAATGCAGACGATAAATGGTTATTCAATGGACAAATATACTAGAACTGACATGTGATTACATTTTCACACAATTTGGGTGCATAGAACCTGAAAAATCAGTACCAGAACAACCACCTCTGGCCGTAATGCCTGAGTATTGTGTCGAACAGAGCTTTTATGGCGTGTACAGGTACACATGTGCATGCAGCTTCCACACGATAAACAGTTCATCAAGAGTAGTGACCGGTGTATTGTGACGAGCCAATTGCTCGGCCACCATTGACGAGACGTTTTCATTTGGTGAGAGATCTGGAGAATATGTTGGCCAGGGCAGCAGTCGAACATTTCCGTATCCAGAAAGGCCCGATCAAGACCTGAAAATGCGGTCGTGCATTATCCTGCTGAAATGTAGTGTTTTGCAGGAATCGATTGAAAGGTAGAGCCACGGGTCGTAACAAATGTTAAATATGATGGCCACTGTTCAAAGTGCCGTCGATTCGAACAAGAGGTGTCGGAGGTGTGTAACCAATGGCACTCCATACCATCACGCCGGGTGATACGCCAGTATGACGATGACGAATACACGCTTCCAATTTGCGTTCACCGCGATGTCGACAAACACGGATGCGACCACCATATAAAGAATCTGGATTCATCCGAAAAATGACGTTTTGCCATTCGTACACCTAGGTTCGTCGTTGCGTACACTATCGCAGGCGCTTCTGTCTGTGATGCTGCGTCAAGGATAACCGCAGCATTGGTCTCCGAGCTGATAGTCCATGCTGTTGCAAACGTCGTCGTCGTCGTTCCCATCTGTTGACTCAGGGGTCGAGACGTGGCTGCACCTTCATTTACAGCCATGCGGATAAGATGCCTGTCACCTCGACTGCTAGTGATACGAGGCCGTTGGGATCCAGCACGGCGTTCTGTATTGCCCTCCCGAACCCACCGATTCCATATTCTGCTAACAGTCATTGGATCACGACCAACACGAGCAGCAATGTCGCGATATGATGAACCGCAATCACGATAGGCTACAATCCGACCTTTATCAAAGTCGGAAACGTGATGGTACGCATTTCTCTTCCTTACACGAGGCATTTCAACAACGTTTCACCAGGCAACGTCGGTCAACTGCTGTTTGTGTATGAGAAATCGGTTGGAAACTTTTCTCGTGCGAGCACGTTGTAGGTGTCGCCACCGGCGCCAAACTCGTGTGAATGCTCTGAAAAGCTAATCATTTGCGTATCACAGCATCTTCTTCCTGTCGGTTACATTTCGCGTCTGAAGCATGTTATCTTCGTGGTGCAGCAATTTTAATGGCCAGGAGTGTAACATGATATGTTGTGCCGCTTTTGGAGCAACAAGAGGCCGAGAGGAGCGTGCGAAGCTGAGCCGGCGTGGCGAGAGTGCGGGACAATGCGTTGCGCAGCATGCGGGCTGCGCAGCGATACCGCGCACCTGCCGTCGCCTGGCTACCGCGCAGGTGTTGCCACGGCTCTGTCCTCGCCATAAAATCACTCCCTCCAACACACACTGCATCTAACCTATTCTGTCACTCATCTCACATGCAGCCTACGCTCAAGCGGAAATCTGCAGCAAAATCAGCTTACGCTCAAATGGCTCACCACTATCATACCGAGTCGTATTTCCAGGCACGTGCTTCATAAACTTCATCAATATATGAGAAGTTTTACTCGACATGATAGCGAGGGTATCGACGGGAACTTTTTGTCTGAGAGCGCATTGTACGGATCATTTACGACTAGCTATAAAACAGCCCGCCACATGCGGGCACGTCCGCTATGCTACGTAAAGCGGCCACCGTTCCTTTTTTGTTTCTACTTGGCACTTAACGAGAATCTAATTCCACACACGCAAAGGGCCCTAGAAGTCCATAAATTTTGTAATAGCTTCTTCTTATGCCATGACACAAAAATTACGTACCGTATGTATAATAATCTGCAAGACATAAGAGTAAAGCCAATCAATACTCTTTACCGTTATTTTTGAGCGGGGTGAATGGCTGTTTAAACGGCTCTTTGCGCGCTGCAGTTAGCCAAGCTTCGTTGAACTGAAGTAACAAACGGCCAAACATTCGGTAGTCTCAATCTATAATCTATGTTATGCTTGTAGACAAACTATCGTGTTTAACTCAGATATGACGTCATTGGTCAAAGCCGACGAATTGTATCCCAGTCTTCAATTGACCGTTTCTTGTCGACAAGAACGCAGGCGGCTGGCAACAGTTTGCCTAGTGCGGTGTGTCGCCCTGATGGCACAAAGACTTTGTAAAAATAACTAGACTCCCTAACGGCGCTGCTGTCACGGGATAATTTGAAGCCGGCCGCGGTGGCCGAGGGGACTGAGGCGCTTCAGTCACGGTCAGCACGGCCACTACGGTCGGGGGTTCGAATCCCCCCTCGGGCATGGATATTTGTGCCATCCTAGTTCATAAGTAGTTTGTAAGTTTAGGGACTGATGACCCTGTAGTTAAGTCCCACAAGCTTTACAAGCATTTGAACATTTTTTTGATAATTTGTACCTTCGCCCGGCCGCCATGGTAGTGGCAAGCGTCATACAAATACGAGTGTTGTTAGCAGGTACATCATATTTAAATAGCTACTGCGGGATATATATAAAATTGATAGTCGCGTATGTATTGTTTGACTATTGCAGTGTACATGAAGCACGATGGTGAAGAGCTGATCAGCGTTAAAATGCATAAATCAATTTAAGAAAGGAATAAAAAGATCGATTACTGTCTTCCCATTTATATTTCTCAGGAATACAAATAGCCCTAGTACTTGTGTTCAAACACAGTTACTCTTGCTTAACAGACTGTTAGTCAAGACAATATAGTACTGAATGAAATAAATAACAGACTTTTACAATACTGGTAGCTCTTAAAAAGGAGCTACTTTAGGCAGGACAGCAAGTTTCATTTTGTGATTGTTTAAAATAACTATTGGGGTCACAAAGTTAGTTGCCTCACTGCAGTTCGAATTTTTGTTTATGAAATTAATATTAGCAATCTGCTTTCCATATAGGTATAAAACCTGAAACGGGTTTGCAGAACTCTGTATGGTTCAATATATGAATGACACATACCCTCACTGGATGCACTTTGTGAAGCTGAAATCTACGACAAAAGTTGTTGACGCTACTGTGAGGTATTTGGCTTACAGCATTAAAATGCTAATATTCTTCCTAGATACCCTAATGCTAACGTTAGATGCATTAGTTAAGAAAAAGTTATGGCATACTTCGTGTACTTAAAAGAATTTGGTTGTGGCTGGTTGCTGTATTCACAAGGTAAGAACCTATTTTTCAGTTATCGATCTGATGGCATATTTCACTTTCACAGTCGATTTTTAACATTAGCTGTTTCAGGCAGCCCTGTTTCATTTTTTGATGCTATGAAATATCTAAATATTGGAGAATACAGCACTAAAGCAAGTATGTAAAGTGTGAAACTCTTCCGAAATTAATGTTTTGTACAAAAGTTTCGCAATCGTAGAATATACTGAGAAGGTGGCAAAAACTCGTGTCTGACGATAAATTCCGTTCATGTGCTCCACTTAGAACGCTAAAAACTACATGTTATAGTTCGGTTTCGTTAGAAATAAGAACCGCTGTTGGCTAATTTCTGCGCCGTATGTGTAATAAATCTACACACAACCGAAATTTGCTGTATATTCAAGAAGTCTGAAGCTGTTTTGTAGTTATATGTTTCAATTAGACATAGTTTTCGCGACTTAACTCAAATGGATACTCTCTCCAATCAAAAGAATCTTACGCACATTTAAAGCTCGCGCGGAAGTGTGCCACCACAATGGCCGCCGAGGCGCTCTTTAATTTGTCCGCTGTTCGCAGTCGGCCGCTTACGCGATTGTTTGGAATTGTGATGGCATTGCTACTTGCAGCGAGTGTCATGGCCGCATGTCACGTGATTGCCGAATGTTGTCTCTGTGGAACTGCATTCTAACACCCAAACCTTCAGATGTCAGACATTCAGATCAACACCAAACGTTGTATATCGATAGAGTATCAACCGAAACTTCTATATAATTCGTGATTTGTGCTGTTGTCCAGTAGAACGTGCGTAAATTATAATAATAAGTAACATCAAACCTACGGAATAGAGGAAAAGCGTATCCGTGAAGCATAATCATGTGACGCTCCCGTGGGTTAGTAGGTAGAGCATTAAATTGAAGTGCAGAGGGTCCTGGGTTCAAGCCCCACCTATGCCTTAAATTTTTTCATTGTTTAAACTACAGTACGTTGGAAATGGTTAAAAGGGGCAACGTGTTCCTCATATGTAAAACGACGTTTCCATTTTGTAGCAATGTGTTATTGGCAGTTTACTCTTGCTTCGTTTTACTTGAAAGTAGCAAATCTGTAGGGTTTATTCGTAGTTTCACAGAATAAACAAACATAATCAGAACATATGAATAAAAAAACAACTGCATCACACATACAGCTGTATTAATAGTATTAACAGTAATAACAATAACAAAAATAATAGTAATGTTAAAACAATAAGCGTAATTAAAGTAATAACACTTTACAGGTTTCCTACTTTCAAATAAAACGAAGCAAGAGTAAACGGCCAATAACACATTGCTACAAAATGGAATCAGTCCTTTTACATATAAGGAACACGTTGCCCCTTTTAACAATTTCCAACGTACTGTAGTTTAAACAATGAAAAACTTTAGAGCGAGGTGGGGCTTGAACCCAGAACTTTCTGCACGACAAGCTAACTCTCTACCAACTAGCCTACGGTGACGTGACGCGATTACTCTTCATAGACAAGCTTTTCCTCTACTCCGTAGGTTAGTTGTTACTTATTATTATTATAATTTACACACGTTCTACTGGACGGCAGCAAAAATCACGAATTAAATAGAAGTTTCGGTTGATACTCTATCGATATACAACGTTTGGTACGGATCTAAGTGTCTGACATCTGAAGGTTTGGGTTTAAGTAGTCATGCGTGAGAGGACCGTCCGCTCTGCCACTGCCTTGCATCGCGTTCTCTCTCTCTCTCTCTCTCTCTCACACACACACACACACAGGTGTGCGACGCGGCGGTCGTATGGGGCCGCTCGCTTCATTACAGCCAGACTGGATGCTAACCGCCGGAGCGCTCTTCCCCACGCGATGCCGTGCCCCGCGGCGGTGGCTCCCGCATTTTTCAAACCCGGCGACCCGCCGACGGGCCGGATAATGTATTCAAGGCAGAGCTTTAAAGCGCCGTTAAAACCCGCTCCCTGCCCCCTTCCCCCTGCCCCTCGCCGCCCTCCATCGACCCTTAAACCGTGGCGCCTCGCAGCGCACCCGCCCGGACCGATCCTTGTTCGCGCCCGCCAACTCGAGCCGGCGCCAAGGGCCGGGAGAGGAATTTACAAGTGAAATGTTGTGTCGGGCAAGTTTGCGCTGAAATTAATCTCGCGAAATTTCTCTCCTCCTTTTTGGCTTTTTCCGGCATCTGGCAGGAGAACATCCGCCGGCCCGCACAAAAGAGCGACGCCCTGCGATGGGAAATGAGGAACGCACGCGCTGCTCTTTCGGCCTGCCGCCTCTGTTTGTTTTTCTACCTGCGTGTCGAGCGGGTTCCGCCTTTTCCGAGACCGCGTAAAGTTGCGCCGACCGGAATTTAATGTGCGCTTCAGCTAAATAAACAAATAAAAAATGCTGCCCCCGGTTTGGAATTTATCCAATCATCTGACAGAGCTCTTAATTAATGGAATCTAGCGAGGGGAGAGCACGTTTCGATTTCGTTATCTCACCATCGTCTCGCAGTTTCTTGCCCTTAACGAGGGTAACAGACCGGCAGAACGAGTTCCGTTGGTCTCCCAGTCTGAAAGAGTCGAGCAGAAGTCCGGATTTGGCATTCCCGTTTGCATTTGATTGTGCGCAAAGCCCTGGAGCGGACTAGAAAGATTCGCGCCAAACCGTTGTCAGTTTGATTAAAGTCACACAGGGTGGGTAGCTTCTTCACCGAGCGACGTGCCGCAGAGGTAACACAACTGACTCGCAATCGGAAAGACGGTGCTTCAAATACATCTGCGGCCATCCAGATTTAAAGCCCCTACACACGTTCCAATTTATCATTCGACTAACCAACTGACTACCAAATTCGTAACAGCTTACACACGTTCCGAGCAACTGCACGCTGCGATTGCAGAGCCTCACTGTTCTGATGTATGGCTGTCGAACTTTTTTTTTTTTTTTTTTTTTTTTTTTTTTTTTTTTTTTTTTTGTTTTCGCGTGTTCGCTGTGCAGACAGCAGACGAACGCAGGCAGGAAGTTGGTCGGGTAGCGCTAAACACAGTACAATTTGTCGGGTGGAGTGGGGGAGGGTAGGATGTCGGATGGTCAGGCCCGACCAACCACCCGACAAGAAATGTTGGTCAGGAAGTGCCTCCACAGACCCAATTTATCGGATAGCAGATTAATTGGTCCCGCCAAATCGGAACGTGTGTAGAAGCCTTTAGGCTTTTTGTGATTTCCTTAACCCTACATTGCTGTTTGGCAACGCAAATATTTGTTACATTTTTTCAGGCGTACTTACTTCTTGTAGCCAGATGGCAACACCATGCATTTGTATACATTGGAGTCTGTTCTACGCATTTAGTTGATTGTTTCCTCCATAGATGGCAGCACAGTCATGAATTGAGCAGAAATGCGACAAAGAGTGCTTCAGTGGATATTACTCATTGTTGAGCATTAAACTGCGTAATACAATTACCAAATGGTACGACTTCTGTCAAGTAAAAAAAAAATTATTATGTTACAGACGTCTAATAGGAGTAGAGAACCTGTTAGACACCAATATTTTCCTTGAAAGAAAGTTTCTATGCTTGATGTTGCCAAGTGGCATTGTTAAATGAGTTATACAATTTTATCACATTTTCTACCATATTTATATTTTTGCGTTAAAATAAGAATTCATGCAGTGTAAGGTTAAATCATTCCAGCAAATGCCGGAATGATTCCTTTGAAAGGTCACGGTGTAATTCCTTCCTCACCCTTACCGAGAAACTAGGAACGTGAGCGCCGTCTCTAATGACCAAAATCTTGACGAAACGTTAAATCCTAAGCTGCCTTCCTTCCATAGCAAAAGGGGGGGGGGGGTTGCAAAGTCTTGCCCGGGGTCGCTCTCTCACGAGGAAGTAATTAAAGCACAAAAAATGGAAACAGCCCAGAACATGCCCGAATACTAGGAATTCCGTAATACAGAAACGCAGGCCTAAGAAAAGTGAAAGTTATTATATATTAACATTTCGTAATTCCTTGTTTATTATTTGTTTTTTATAATAAAACATACCTAGTTAAGGATGAATAAACGAAAAGCCTCAAAACTATTTCCAGAAACTAACTGGCAGCTAAATTAAAAAGATGCAATAAGTATGTCCGTTAAACATTCAATAAAAGCTCTACTTCTTTACAAATTGACTACACAGTAGAACCTTGTTTAACGAGCGTAATTCGACTGTGTGTCTTACCTTTAATGCGAGACCTTCGTCAAGCAACAATATTTTTCTGTGGAATTCATATAAAAATAAAATTGTGTGTACCATTCCGAAAAATACACATAAAATTGTCTTATAACGTATAAAATTGTAATTTTTTACCAGAAAGTTTTATTGACAGAAAAAAAATTGGCCTATGAAATCACGCGCATTGTTGCGGCGTATTCAAAACAGTCGAAAAACACTGACTTAGAAAATTTAACAGAATTACACAAAAAAAGACTGCACAGACTACGCTTGCCAGTCTGTTTTTGGGTGTTGTGGCGCGATATGGGATCAGGTGGGATTGACGGAAGATATGGAAACAGCATAAAGCAGTGCAACTCGTTTTATATTATCGCAATAAAGGGGAGTGAGTGCCACAGAAATGATACAGCAATTGGAATGGGATCACTACAACAACGGCGTTTTTATTTACAGTGGGATTTACTTACGAAATTCTTATAACCAACTTTCTCCTTCGAATGTGAAAACTATTGTTGACTCCCACCTATATGGGGAGAAATGCTCGTCAAAACAAATAGAAACCAGAGATCGAACGTAGATATTTAAGTGTTCTTTCTTCCCGGGCTGTTCGACACTGGAATGGTAATTGACAAGTATGGAGGTGGTTCGGTGAGCCCTCTGCCAGGCACTTCATTGTGATCTGCACAATAACGATGCAATACATTTTGCATCTCCTAATGTCTTGGAGGTGTCAAAGTTAATAACAGCACTGAGAAGTTACAGAGCTCCTGTGACTGTCATTAATAGCCTTGCCCAGATAAATCACAATCACGAGCTAATTTTGTATCGTTTACAAGTACTTCCCATAATCACCTACCGAATGAGCGCACTACGAAAAGTATAGAATGGCATTACAACTAGTGGAAATCAAAATGTAGAGTAACACCTAGCAGGAACACATTGTTAACTCTTTCTGAGTCTGTGATTATTTGAGATTTCGAATGTTTCATTAACGCCACTTGTCATCGCTCCGCGTGGTTCCATACTTTAAACTTGGAACTACGAGAAGCATAACTGAAACATTCGTAATCTCAAAGAAGCCAGGAATACTTAACGATGTTATTTGGAATTAGTCACAGAAGCGACGGAAAATTTTAACGACGTTCCACACTAATACATGATTCCAGTATCTTGACGTTTTTGTTAGAATTACATAGGTGGAGACTTAATAAATGTGTAAAGCTTGTTAAATAACGGTACAGTATTTGGTTCAATAGTCAAATGTGAATACTTCGAAAACTGACTCAAAAAGGCACGTTTTAACTTGACGGATCAGTCAACTGTATTAAACTGCCCTTCGTAAACTGCTCGTTGTGGAGTATTGGAAGTGATGTGAATAATTCTGGTGGTGTCAAGTCTCATGTTTACTTCCTTATCTTTCGACGTCACCCATGTCCTGAAAACAGGATCCAAATGAACCAGTGAATGACAGTTATAAGGTTTATATTGCGCTTTGTCTACTTGCCCCATGTCAGCCACTTACATTCAAATGAGCACCAGATAATGACATAGCTGCACTATGCGTTAAACCCTAGCCTTCTTTTTTCCCAACTGAGAACACAAATGCTTTAGGTCTTTTCATGGTGTGCGTATCATCTATAGGTAATTGTCCAAAGGAAGTGAGTCGGTGGCTGGAGAAAAGTATGCAAATAGTATGCAGCAACGGACGCGATAAATAGTACATGACGAAGTAACGGATGTTTACTGCAGATGACAATCAAAAACTGAAATAATAACGCACCGAACACATCATGACCCACGCGAAGAACGCAGTGCAAAAGAATTTTCGCCTTACAAGAATCCCTTGATCTCCCCTCCCCTCTTCACACACACACACACACACACACACACACACACACACACACACGATGTCATAAAATACGAAAAATAGTGGCTGTATTAACGATACGATTATGACTACACAAGCACTAAAGGACAGCTAATTACGTGCTACATATCATCTTAGGAGCCGAGAACAAAGAAAAAAATGAAACTAACTTATTCCCAGAAGCGATATGTTAAGGTAGAAACACGCGTGATTTCGTGCTGTTGCGGAGTCTTCACTAATGTTTTGAGCTAACTTGTGCCTCTAACATAATATGTGTGTTAATACACTTGCACTTGCTTTTTTTCATACTGTCCTTTAAATTATATAATGACTAATCATGTTTCCCTATATTTTCAGTAGCCAAAAATGTTCGTATGTCGTCATGTGAAGGACAAGCGCATGGAAAAGAGGCATCGACGAAATTCCTAAGTATAAGCAGAAACAAAACAAATTCGCAAATATCAGTATTAAGTGATAAATGATATAACAAAAAGGTGTCTGGCTAAAGCAGACATACAAAAATAGTGTTTAAAACACGTGAATTCACTATCACCAGCTCTGCGTAAATTTGAATACGAGCATCATGTTACAATATTTAATATAATACTTTCTAGTATTTACCATCAAATGAAGGTCGAACGAACCCGATCAGCCACACTATACTCGGCAAATCAACTAAAGGCGCTTTGTTGACAATCTTAGCCGTCCCATTTCTCCTTGCTGTTTTCCAGAGATTAGTAACTACCTGACTCAACTGTTTCTCACAGATTACTTTTACGCAAGCCTGACTAACCGCAGCAACAATTATAAATCACTTTTCTGTTATAACGTTCTTATTGTGAGAGACTTTAGCTTAGTATTCGCCACCTTTATTTCCTGTTTGTGTCTCTAGAGTATGTTGGTAATGACAGGGTGTGTCTGTTGGAGGATTAACACGGAGGAAATCAGTTGCAATTAAGACGTTCCCGTCATATGATTGCCACCCTTCAGAGGGGTGCGTGTCACGTGAACAGAAATTTGCTTGTGCGCATGCGCAACACCAGGAGCGTAGTTCATGCAGAAAACATCAACAGTCTCGTTGTGTTGTCTGTAGTGCGGGAGCCATCTGACATGTTCAAAAGCTTATAGGCCTACCCCTTCTTCTGGCCCGATCATAGTGCAATGATCTACACAGCTCTTGACTTGGCACGGACTGCCGATAAATCTTACATTGCATACAGTCCACAGAACTGAAAAAGGTCTACTTCTGCAAGTTAAGTAGTAACTAACAAACATGCATGATAGGAGGAAGAGATTGTATAACCCGACCTAATTTAATAATATGAAAAGAAGAAATAAATGTCTTGTAATGATGCCACAGAGTTCTACGACGGTTTGTGTAACAATGTTACACACAACCTTTTAAAACTGGATACATTTTCAACGAAACAGCAAATGACTTCGAAGGCTGCCAGGTGGAGTCTTCAGCAACCGCTGTTTCCTGGCTACGTTCCCAGAAGTTAATTGAACTATGTATACGTCGGGACAAAGTGAGTTTTCCTTCTGAGGTAACTGATATTCAGAGAGACCGACAATTGAATTGCGCTGGTTTTATAAATTAAATAAATGTGATGTAGCTGACTATTTTATGTGAAGATTTTGCAAATTCATAAAACGATCTTTACAAGATGATAATATCAACAGAGTACTTCCTAATAACGTAAAATTCCAACTAATCATTACTGAAACAAATGTCTCACAATGTCACACTACATTGTGCGAAAAAACTTTTTCGTATGAAAAATGAATTACGACCATCACCTCAATTTGAGGACGAAATTCCTCATTAAATAAGCAAATTAATATCGTTAATATTCAATGGATTTTTGGCAAAAATAATACATGGGAAAAGTTAATATGACGTCGATTTAAGGTCATTAGAGCCCTAACACTAAGCCATCTGGCTAATACGACGGTAGGAAATTAAAACACTGATGCCATAGGGGTAATTCGGGGCAACGATGGCATGGAGTGAGAGTATTGTCTTGAAGAAATCTTTATGCAGTTGGTTTGGACCTAGGTATTAGTACTCTTGAAACTAAGGTGTTTAGATATGAAAATATGTGGTATTGTCCACAAAATACCCGAGATGGAAACTCGGAAACATCCGAGAAAATAGTCTCATAACTTTCTTTTCTCTACAGAAATCAAAGAAATCGCCAACAATAATGAAAATCTGCGTAGAAAGATAATCATTCTTTTAACACGTTTAAAAAAAGTTTACATGTAACTTGTTTATTTACTTTATTCAGAACGGTTAGGTAAGTATCCGTTCTAATTTTGCGAACTTAAAGATTACGTAGTAAAATTTGTTCACTTCACTATTCAATATTGGGGTTTACATGAATACGTACAAAACAATATGTCTCGAAAGGAAGATATAAGATGAACATTAAGAAGAGTAAAACAAAGGTAATGGAATGTAGTGTCAGAAAATCATGCGATGCTTAAGGAATTAGATTAGGTGATGAGACAATAAAAGTAGTAGATGAGTTTCGTTATTTAGGTAGCAAGGTAACTTCTGATGGCCGAAGTAAAGAAGATATAAAATGCGGAATGGCTACGGGAAGAATAGCGTTTCTGATGAAGATAAATTTGTTGATATCCAATATTAGTTTAAATGTTAGGAAGACCTTTCTGAAAGAATTTGTCTGGAGAGTAGCATTTTATGGGAGTGAAACATGGAGGACTAGGAATTCAGGCAAAAAGATGATAGAAGCTTACGAAATGTGGTGCTACAGACGAATGATGAAGATTAGATGGGTAGATGGCGTAACTAATGAGAGGTACTTAACAGAATTGGGGGGGGGGGAAGGAGTTTCTGACATATCCCGACTAAGAGGAGGGATAGATTGGTTGGACACATTCTGAGACATCAAGGAATTGTCAACTTAGCATTAGAAGGAAGCGTGTGGGGTAAAAAACGTAGAGGGAGACCGAGGGACGAATATAGTAAGCAGATTCAAAAGGATGTCGGTTGCCGAACGTATTCTCAGATGAAGAGACTTGCACAGGACAGGGTATCGTGGAGAGCTGCATCAAACCATTCTGCGTACTGAAGACTACAACAACAACAAGAAAGAAGAAGAAAATGAAAAGAGGAATCTTTGCGCGAGTTATCCTAGATATGTTTAAAAATGGTGCACGGCACAACGTTCATTACAAACTTATACACTGTTTCACCTATCACCAAGATAATTAGGAGATGCATGTAATTTTTTATATACATTGGAAGGGAGGACATTGACAGGGGCAGAGGAGGAGATGGAAAGACAGAGGAAGAAAGCGTAAGAGATAAAGGGGGGATGGACAGAGAGAGGGGGTGGAGGAAATGAGAGGGGAGGTGTAGATGAACAAGTCAAATGAGATAATTGACGGAGATTGGGGGAAATAACTGACAAATGGATATAAGGATAGTGGGAGGAGGAAGAGATGCGTAAATTAACAGAGGGGCTGGGGGGGGGGCAGGAGGAGGAGGAATAGAGAGAAACGCCGTTTCTTCTGGCATAATTGAGGACCGGGATACGACTCGTCGGCTTTGACCCATGATGTCATTTCTGAGTCTCAGAAGATCCGCTACGTAGATACGCCAACTAGCAAAACAAACACTATCAATGATTATAAACATACGGGATAATATCGTGATAACTATGTATCGTAGATAATAATCAACAGAATTGGGGGGAAAGGGAGTCTCTGGCATATCCTAATTAACAGAAGGGATGGGTTGGTGAGGCACATTCTGAGACAATAAAGGCATTAGCATTAGTGTGTGGGGTAAAAATCGCAGAGGGAGACCAATGGAGGAATACAGTACGCGGATTGAAAAGGATGTCCGTTTCCGTTCGTATTCTCAGATGAAGAGGCTTACACAAACATACCGAGCGAGGTGGCGCAGTGGTAACACACTGGACTCGCATTCGGTTCAAATGTTCAAATGTTTGTTAAGCTTATGGGACTTAACTACGGGGTCTTCAGTCCCTAAACTTACAAACTACTTATCAACTACCTTATACTAAGGACGGCACAAACATCCATGCCCGAGGGGGGATTCGAACCCCCGACCGTAGTGGCCGTGCAGACCGTGACTGGAGCGCCTCAGTCTCCTCAGCCACCGCGGCCGGCCTCGCATTCGGAAGGATCGTGGTTCAAATCCACCTCCGGCCATCCAGATTTAGGTTTTCCGTGATTTCCCTAAATCACTCCATGCAAATGCCGGGATGGTTCCTTTGGAAGGGCACGGCCGATTTCCTTCCACATCCTTACCCAAATATTCCGAGCGTAAGCTCCGTCTCTAATGACCACGTTGTCGACGGGACGTTAAACTCCAAGCTTCCTGCTTACACGCACAGGGTAGCACGCAGAGCTGCAACAAATTTTCGACCGAAGACCACAACAATAACAGGTTATGTTTGTGCCTCACGCACAAGTAATTTTGAAAGGAGTATCGGACAGAAGGTTCAAAAAATGTTCAAATGTTTGTATAGTCTATGGGACTTAACTATGGGGTCAGCAGTCCCTAAACTTACAAACTACTTACGAACTAGGCACGGCACAAATATCCATGCCCGAGGGAGGATTCGAACCCCCGACCGTAGTGGCCGTGCAGACCGTGACTGGAGCGCTTTAGTCTCCTCGGCCACTGCGGCCGGCCGGACAGAAGGGTTTTGTGGAGACGGAGCAGACTTAGGAGTCTAAGTATAGCTGCAGATGAGGAGCGCTCGTGAGGAACGCGTATCGCCTGTCGTCGGGACCCCGGATAAGGCGCAGGCCACACCTGACGTAATTGGCACGGTGTCCGCTCTTTTTGTGCTGCGCCCTGCACCCTTCTCCCGGCAGAGGGGAGGGCGGTGGTTGGATTCCTGGCTCCATTTACGGCGGCTACCCGCCGCTCATTAAAATACTTGGCGTGCCAGGGGCGGCTTTTATGAGCTGTTTTATTTATCGGCCGGCCCAGAGGCCCTTAAGCGGTTCCGGAACACGCCAGGCGTCGCAATTGTCGACAACGGGACTTTCTTTTTTTTACAACTCGCCGCCGGTGGACGCCCGTCGCGGAAAATAGTCTTTCGTCACCGTGCCCGATATTCCCACGACCCGACACGGCCATTTCGCTGACGACTTATTATCCGGGCGTGCAATATATACTGCGACGTAAGTACCGAGGCAGAACATGGAAGCTCACTTGGAAAATGGTCACCTGCCGTGTCTGAGATACCAGCTACTAAACACGCGTGGACCTCGAAGGCTGCATTGTCGACAGTGGGAAAAATGCAGTCAGGTGAGCTGCGGGATGACTTTGTAAGGCTCACTCATTGTGCCCACAGGTAGTGTGGCCAAATCGGAAAACTAAAAAATCGGGAGAAAATTTCATAATTTCGGGATTTGGGACTTCTTGTCGGAAGAGGTGTATATTATAAATGAAAAAGTTCTTATTTTTGTAAAATCAACTGCACACAGAAAGACTTAACTTTTTTGCACATATTTAACTTACAAAATCTTCAAATGTTTGCTAAGCTTAAGGAACTTGACTGCGGGGTCAACAGTCCCAAAACTTACAAAATACTTATGAACTACCTCATACTAAAGGCGACACAAACATCCATGGCCGAAGGGGTAGCAGAATCTCGACTTGTAAACTACACTCCCCTAGCCACTTACGATGTCGTTACTACAGTTTCATTGCCTAATAAAAAATTATCCTGCTGCAGTTTCATAGAGTACATTAAAAATTATATTATACAATCACAGCTGTTTGGCTACCTGCTTAGTATCAATTGTATTTCTTCCTTTTCTTTGCAATATCGAACATCTAAGTCGACAACTACAGTTGGATTCAACCATTTCAAGTTTTTAAAAATCTATATAATCACAGTTGTTTCATTCTGCTTAATCTCATTTTATATGTTTCAAATATTAGATTTGTTAATTATAAAATCACTTGTTAAGGGAATTTCTACGACAATGCCAACAAAGTTTATTGGTTCACTTTACATTTCTTCTTATGAGAATTATTGTATTTCGTGATACTTAATGCGACGTACTTATGTTTAACAATTTTACACTTAAATTTCGCTTGAATAATAAATTATCCTCAGTGCAGTTCTAAAACTACAACACGTTTCGTCTTTGCAAATGAACTGAGATACTTTGCGTCGACCAATTTAAGATCTTAAACTTCTACAGTCTCATGTTTATGTCTCTATGCCTCATGATGGCGTAACAGCCGAGGATGTATTCGTTAAATAATACAGTAGATATTGTTGAATATTCCACAACTGTGTTAGACGTTTCATTCAAAATGAATAAATGAATCTATCAACAACAGAGCGAACACTTAGTTAATGTAAAATTGAATAGGTATCAACTGGCGAAGCTGTGAAGCGTTGGGTTTCATGTGGTTGGTGCCGTGTTCGATTCGCTGGGCGTCAATTTACGGAAGGCTGATCATGGTTTACCAATATCATAACTGGCTATGCATAACCACTTCTAGAAAACTACTGTCTCGTGCTTCTAAAATAATAAAAATTAAAAAAAAAATAGCGCTTCGATTTTTATTGATTTTTACTTTACGTTTGCCTAAAATACGTTTAAAAATTAAAACGAATAAACAGATACAAATGAGAAAGGAAAGACAAATCCAGCATCCCATTTTAATTTGACCAAGTTAGTTGCCGCAATAAAAAGCGGGAAAAAATCCGCTGAAGCGAGACAGAGTGTGTCGGTCTGGATGACGGCACTACAAACACAATTCCAGCTTGGGCCACCTCCCATTCTCTGAACTGAAATGTACATCAGGAGATGCGTGGTAGCAAAAACGTTAAAAATTCAGCGAGAGTCGTCTGTCACCCGTCGTGAGCGAGCGCGCATGCGCGGCGAGAGAACAAATGAATGTCGGCGGTCGCGTGGCGCCGGGAGCGGTGCCGGAAACAAAAGAAACACGGCGAGGAAAGAGTAAAATAAAACGCGGCCCAAGGCGGGCAGGAAGAGGCCGTAATTAACGTGACGTCACGCAGAGCAATGACACGAGACGAGCCTGCTCCGTCCATTAGCTTCCCTTTTTTGTCGAAACTAAAAGATGGGAGGGAGAACAATTTACATATACACTTTAAAGCAGTTAGGAGCGAATAAAAAAAAAAGGCGGGAGGTGAGGAGTTTAATGGCACATTGTGTTTCCCTTGTCAGCGCTCGCGTCCATCTGGACCATTTCGGGCAGGGGTTTGTAGCACTGCGGAAGCAGAGATCCAACAGAACACATCACATTTTCATGTGATTCACGCAACGTCTGTTAGAACAATTTTTTCTGCAGAAAAAGCTGAAGTTCCTTCTCTGGACCTATGATTCGCAATGGGAATCACTTGATATCCTGTTCATGTTTCCAAAGATGGTGTTTGTCACAGTTTATGTCGTATAAACACATGGTATTTTTAAATTGAAAGGAAGTCATCTCATCATACAGACGTGCTTGTTGCTGTTTCTCTGGTTCTAATTATTACTTCCTTTTAAATAATGTACCTCAGCGCACACAAGTTGGTTTTTATTACTACAGTATTTAGGCTTGCCGTATCTAGCTGGGGCGTCATCGGGACACTTTGAAATGTGAGTATACAAATTAAGTAAAAGAGTTATTTAAAGCTTTTTATGTACGTCATATTTACATGGATCTTTTTGCGGCGTAAGGAGCCGCTATACCATATTCTGCAAGATTTCGTCTTTTCCAGCAAGTCTTTTTCGATTTAACGTATTTATGCAAATCAGATTGCCGTTAAAGAAGAGCAAAGAAGGATGGAAAGTAAGAGAATGAAAGAATACTAGAAAAGAAGGAAGAACAGAAGAAATCAAGATATATGAAATAACGTGGTCCTAAGTTGGCCGAAACGAAAAAAGAACAAGATGCGAAAGTAAGACGGTCGTGACCTTGTTCCCTTTGAAAAGACCATCCTGAGATTTGGCTGGAGCGATTTACGGGAATCACGGAAAACCGCCTTCCCGAATGCGAGTCCAGTGTGCTAAGACTGCTAACCGCCCTGTATATTTCTTCAGTGTAGTTGAGCGTGAATTGTTTTGGTGAGGGTACTGTGTGTGATGATTGCGATATAAAATGGGCAGACCTGTGATTGGAGTTGAAAGCAAATCAAGAAAGAAAGCCGGACGAGAGGAACTGGAAGCAGGAGCGTAAAAAAGTTAGTCTTCTGATGGTGGGGTGGTGAATATGGTAGTTCAGTTGCCGTCTGAGAGAGAGGGTACAAGAAGCTTACACTGATCAGTTTCCAAACTAAGGGCGTAGCTTAGGTCTCAGACCGTTTCAACGTTTAAAATTGGACAGAGGTTGCATGATAACTAGGGTGAGCAGATATCCTGCTTTTCGCAGGATACTCCTGCTTTTTAGGTCTTATACTGCGACCCGCGATGAGGTCAGAAAATCTTAAAAATATCCTGCATTTCAATATTAATCCTGCGAAATTCGATTATTGTTATTCGAGGGATATCAGTAGTTATACAGTTAAAAGAGAATGAAACCCTTATAGAAAAATGTTTACACGGTTCAAATGTAACAGCTGAAGTAAATTTGGTAAAATTATGAGCATAATTGAAGCACAGGATACCCTCAGTTGGCATTGACCCATGACGTCATCAAAATGTAAAACCCATATTTCAGACATAGTCAGTTGCAAATACTCAGTGTTTCAATTGATTAGGGTTTTTATTTAAATCATGGTGCTCACTAAAATTTTACTTTCTGACCTGGTGGCCTCATATGATTTGCCAAGGTGTTAATATTCTTAGAAATCTGAACAACATAGAATGACTTGCTTAGTTTTTTGTACAGACCATAAAGTAAATGCCGGACGCGGTGGCCGAGAGGACTGAGGCGCTCCAGTCACGGTCTGCACGGCCACTATGGTCGGGGAGGTTCGAATGCCCCCTGGGGCATGGATATTTGTGCCGTCCGTAGTATTAGCTAGTTTGTAAGTAGTTTGTAAGTTTAGGGTCTGATGACCCCGTAGTTAAGTCCCATAAGCTATACAAACATTTGAACATAAAGTAAATAAATAAATAGCCTTCTATACAATACGCCGATGCCATGAGTCGAAGCCAACCGGTGGTATCCCGTGCTTCAACTGACCCACTGGCATAATTGAAGCATGGGATACCAAAAAACTGTTCAAATGTTTGTTAAGCTTATGGGACTTAACTACGGGGTCATCAGTCCCTAAACTTACAAACTACTTATTATCCATGCCCGAGGGGGGATTCGGACCCCCGACCGTAGTGGCCGTGCAGACCGTGACTGGAGCGCCTCAGTCCCCTCGGCCACCGCGGCCGGCTATGGGATACCACCCGTCGGTTTTGACCCATGACATAAAAGCCGACGGGTTGTATCTTGGGCTTCAATAGACCCAGATATGTTGCGTAACTGGGGGATCCTGCTTTTTGGATCTGAAAATATGGTCACCGTAATGATAAGGGGCTAAATAAGTCTCCATGGTTGAGGCTCTGGGGGGAGGGGGTCGGGAGGGGTGTGTGCCTTAGTCCTCTATGCCCATGACTGGAAATGGATTAACCAGTTGTTGCGGCAGTTTAACAACGGCGTGTGGTTCGGGCTTCGGCGTGATGTTGAACGCTCCATCGCGTGAAGTGACAACCAGTAAGTAATTTTAATCGAACTACCGATGCAAGTTTGTTTGCGCAACTCCATAAGAAGAGCTACTTGTCCTCAGTCTACAGTAGGTTTTTTTACAGCGGAGGTGTCAGTACTTACGTGTGGAGTGGAAGAGCCTGTAATGGTTGCGGCATTCTGGCTGGCGAAACGTCAGCCGCAGACGCAATTTATATCCCTCAATGTGGCGTGTGAAGGGGGAGGTGACGAGACGGCGCTGTCACATCTCGTGAGGAAATTCAATTGCGTGTGCAGAGCGGGCGATATTGCCTGCAAGAGCGCGCGATATGAAGCAGGGGAGCGGAGCACGTCACTCTGACTTATGGCGGGGGGCAGGGCGCATCAGGGGGAGCAGATTTCCGCCCTCAGCACAGGGGGGGGGGGGGGGAGGGAGGTGGCAGCCGAGTCTCAGACACAATTAGCGGCGCCAAAATAAACGGCCGGCACCTGCCCGTGGCTCTGGATTTTGTCGCGGCCAGTACATCGGAAGTTCACTGACGGCTTTTTGCGGATGACGCTGTAGTATATAGAGAGGTTGTAACAATGGAAAATTGTATTGAAATGCAGGAGGATCTGCATCGAATTGTCGCATGGTGCAGGGAATGGCAATTGAATCTCAATGCAGACAAGTGGAAGGAAGGAAGGAAGCAAGCTTAGGGTTTATCGTCCCGTCGACAGCTTGGTCATTAGAGACGGAGTTAACGCTCGGAGTTTTGAGTAAGGATGGGGAAGGAAATCGGCAGTGCCCTTTTGAAAGGAACCATCCCGGCATTTGCCTCGAGTCATTTAGGGAAATCACGGAAAACCTAAATCTGGATGGTCGGAGGTGGATTTGAACCACCATCCTCCCGAATGCGAGTCTCTTGCGTTACCACTGCGCCACCTCGCTCGTTGCAGACAAGTGTAATGTGCTGCGAATACATAGAAAGAAAGATCCTGTATCTACACTATAGCACGTCAGTAACTGGAAGCATTTAATTCCATAAATTATCTGGGAGTAGGCATTAGGAGTGATTTAAAATGGAATGACCATATAAAATCAATCGTCGGTAAAGCAGACGCCAGACTTAGATTCACTGGAAGAATCCTACTAAGGAAATGCAGTCCGAAAACAAAGGAAACACTTGTTCGCCCACAACTTGAATACTGCTCACCGATGTGGGATCCGTACCAGGTGGGGCTGATAGAGGCAGTAAAAAAAGATCCAACGGAGAGCAGCGCGCTTCGTTACAAGATCATTTGGTAATCGAGAAACCGTTACGGAGATGATCGATAAACTCCAGTGAAAGACTCTGCAGGAGAGACGCTCTGTCGCTCGGTACGGGCTTTTGTCGAAGTTCGCGAATATAACTCCACCGAGGAGTTTAGCAGTATATTGCTCCCTCCTACGTATATCTCGCGAAGAGATAATGAAGATAAAGTCAGAGAGCCTACACAGAGGCATACCGACAATCTTTCTTTCGGCGAACAATACGTGACTGGAATAGGAGGGAGACCCGATAGTGGTACTCAAGGTACCCTCCGCCACACACCATCGGGTAGCTTGCGGAGTATGGATTTAGATGTAGATGTACTGGAACTCCAGCTGTCCGAAAATCGAGCTGATCAGAAAGAAATGTTAACCATTCACTTTGTATAATTGCCGACGGCAGAACACAGAACTAAACTTGTCCGTTAATACTCGACAGCACACGATCGATGCACGTCGCTCGGCAGTGTACAGTCATTGTCATTGTCATTGTCACTGTACGTCAGTGGCGCAGCAAGGATTTGCAAATGGGGGGAGGCTATTTTTTTAAAATAAAGCCTATTGAATTTATTAATCTATGACTAATTTTTACATTTTTATAACTGAGCCAATTGTTTTATTGCTCAAGAAATAAAATGAGTAGGCCCGCATTAATTTGAAAGTGAAGAGGAGGAACGTGGTGGAAATAGAGTGTATAATTGAGCAGCTTCTACGTTACTAGCCAAAGAGGAGGTCTTTACAGTTTAATTAACAAGAGACTACGTGTAAAAACTGAACTTGAATATCACTCTTGTTGTTCAAAGGATTCCACTCGGTGGCGCCGCTAATCAGCTACGCAGCGGGTCGCCGCATTTCAACAATCGGCTCGTTACTTCTGCATAGCAGTAACAATAGCGGCAGCATCAAAGCTGGTCGCGGCGGCATTAAAAGCGCTCAATGTAACAGCAGCACAAGTTCTTAGTGGAGGCATCAGTTTGAGACCCATTGTCACGATCACTTGTGCATGGCAAATTATAGTTACGTTGTGATTACAATTGTACTATTTCAGATTTCCGGTGTCAAAAAAAAAAAAAAAAAAACAATAGAATATAATAAAATTAAAATATTTTTGGGAGGTGCTTGGGTGGGGGCTTCAGCCCCATTAACCCCTTCCTCCCCCCCCCCCCCCCGGCTGCGCTTCTGTTGTACGTTATTGTCATAATGCGGCTGCATATTGTAACATCTACTGAAATGGACAGGCTTCGCGCAATGTACCGGTACTTCATCGAAAAGTACATTCAGATGAAAAAACGCTAGTAAATAATTTTGTCTAGAAGAAAAATAGAAAGGGTAGAAAGAGCTATGGTGAGAACATCAGCTTCAGCTGGAAAAAGAGTGTAATGATAGTGTGTAATGATGATGACGATGTTAAGAAGATTAGTTGGTTTAAATGTGATTTTTTCCCTAGTAGTCATTTTTCATATTATGGTAAATATTGTATAAATCTTTTCTTATTAGGTTACATTTTTTTCTTCTTGTCATTGTTTATTTGGAATTCTTGTTTGCTTCATTTTAATTATTTTTATGTGTGAATTTCGATTTAATTTCTTCGATTTTATTATTATAATACATAAAAAGACGTTTAACAGAATCAAAAACAGTGAACAAAGTCATTTCGATACAGATTTGGAAATAAAAATGTTTACAGCAAGTGATGAGATTTGAATCAATACCCCGGGAACAAGAAGCAGACTAACCACTACATACATCAACTTGCATGATTTTGGCTCCGTATCAAAGGCCTACAGCATGAAGTAAAATTCCGAAATTACTCTTACAGAAGCATTTCAGCAGCTATCTGAATGTCTTTTCTGTTTCAAAACTCAACAAATTTATGCAAAATTCCGAATGTTTTACCGTCGATTACTGATAAATAAGAGCTCTTCAGGGTGAATGACTACCTACCGTACAACAGCGTATAATATATGGTGCCAAAACGTCGATCCTAACAGGGGGAAATCTTCTTCTTAGTTATTATATTAGACACAAAAATTTCTATTTTTTTATTTATTACGTTTTATTGCAGAATAATGTATTAACAATAAATGTATTTTCATCGGCTACACGTCCCACTCAAGTTATTAGAGAGCAAAACAACAGTTTAATTTTAATTTCGTACGATTTTCTGTAGAAGAATGTATTCATGGCAAATGTATTACACGTTCGCTTCGTTTGTTGTATAATAACACTATAGTTCTTTTCCATTTCATACGTTTTCCTAGAGAAAATCTATTAAAATCGCGTGTAACGTTGTTTCCATAAAAGCGCTGGTACATTGTTTTATCGCAAAACAACATTTTTATATTTTAATGTTTATTTCGATCGTTTTTCTGTAAACGATTAAGTTAACAGAATGTACAGTAATTTCATCTGCTGTACGCATACGAAGTTCAGTTTGAGTTTTGTGCAGCCAAACCGGTAACTGAAACTAAACGGGCAATAAATTCAGTGTAGGGTTTACAATACGCATTATTTTTGTAGAGCCGAATGTCAAGCAGTCTGAACCTCTGGCATGTTTTATTTTATTTTATTGCTCCGTAGTGTTCAGCTGCAAATATTCTCAATGCCATGTCAATTGAACTTCTTGCGCTTTAGGTAAAGCCGGCCGCGGTGGCCGAGGATACTGAGGCGCTCCAGTCACGGTCTGCACGGCCACTACAGTCGGGGGTTCGAATCCCCCCTCGGGCATGGATATTTGTGCCGTCCTAGTTCGTAAGTAGTTCATAAGTAGTTTGTAAGCTTAGGCACTGATGACCCCGTAGTTAAATCCCATAGACTATACAAACATTTGAACATTTGAACTTTAGGTAAATGACCCCCTCCCCGAAAAGAAACGTGAAGCCCCACCCCTACAGAAGAAAAAACAAAATATACACCCCTGGTAGAAATGAAAATAACCATGACGTATTTAATTACAAACGGTAGGACAGATGCCAAGATCAAAATTCTTTTTTTTTATTCCAATTATTTACGACGACCGGTTTCGACACTCTGTGGAGTCACCATCTGGTCACATTGACAAAACTGCTTATAACAATGCTCCACATAAAATCTGGTACATGAACTGTTTCATATTTATGTATAGCATCATGTGCTGGTGGGTAGTCAGAAATAAAATAGATAGCTGGTCAAAGTTAAAAAAGTTGAAGTTTTACGCAGATTCACCTTTTTAACTTAGACCAGCTATCTATTTTATTTCTGACTACCTAAAAGCACATGATGCTATATATAAATATCAACCAGTACACTTACTAGATTCTTTGTGGAGCATTTTTATAAGCAGTTGTTGTCAATGAGACCAGAGGATGAGACCACAGTGTTGAAACCGGTCGTCGTGTAAAAAAATAAATAAATAAATAAATAAAATAAAAAATACATAAATAAATAATAATAATGATGATAATAATAAATAACGATCTTGGCAATGATGAGTAAATTTTGTATTTAAGTACATTTCAACCAGTGGCAATAGAGTGTACATCGTTCTGCACGCATCAGCAGAATCCAATGATAAAGAGGTCCTACACTATGAACACATGTAATTGGTGAGCCCTAGACATATTGCCTGGTAGGGTCTGAAGAAGACAATGTAAGTCGAACTGGTTGCCCAGCAAAAAGAGAGGGATAATATATATTAAGAAAGGGCTGTTGGTGTATCTCTGGTAATTAAAACGAGACGCAGTGCCATAACGTTTACCTGTGAGACGGATTCACACCTACTGGAAATACAAGTAGCCACCTTCTACCATGAACACTGCCACTGACAACCCTGTGCCGATGAGGAATAAAGCCAGGAAAAAACGCTGTGCTTGGGCATGAAGACGGTATGGAAATCACACTTAGGGGCGCGTCTAGCGCGGTACGTCTCTCCAGCAGACAGCAGCGTTAATGGCTGCCTGGGGCAGGCACCGGAAGTGGCTTATTATCCAAATGGATTAGGTCCTCCTGTCGCCCACGCGCGGTTTGTTTACTTTAGACAGCCCCTCCCCCCCCCCCCCTCCTAGAGTGCCGGCAGATGGTCGCCAGCTCCCTGCCAACCCCTAGGCGACACGCTGTTCCTGCAGCCCGGCCGTTCTAACCAAGTGTCAGGGGCGAGCTGGGGCGGCGGAAGGTTTCGCCGAGCATCATCAGAACGCAACGTCAGCCTCACAATAATGTGCGACTAAAATTACACGTCAGAACCGTTCCCCGTTTACAACTAGCCACAACTGGTCAATTCAATTCCAATTAATTAATTAAAACTACCGGACTAAGGATGTCGTGGTCCACCTGTAAAACTTTCTTGTCCTGACGTTTCGTTGCCTACTGTGCCAACATCTTCAGGGATGAGTCGACGACTGGCTGGTAGCCGCTAGAGGTCCTCCTTATATAGAATGCATGAGGGCGCCACCACTTGTCACTTGCTAACGACTGCGAAGTTCTCTCTGACCAGAGTTATCTATATCGATTACAGGTACAAAGTCGCCTGCTTATCTAATTTCAAACCTTCTTCTTATCTATAGAAATTATTTTGGTCCTTCTGGATCTCTATTAACTCTCTATACATGCATGTTTTATGTCCATGATTCACGCCATGTGCTCCAAATGTTTGCGTATACACAAATTTATTTCAGTGCAAAGCACTTGTTAAAAGCCAGATACCGAAACGCTGATAGGTCGTTGTAGTTGACGCAGACAGAAGTATTCCCACGCCGGCGGTACAATGCAAACACATCGGCACAGGTCCAGGCTGAATGTCGCTGACTGAAGATAGTAGCAAGGTCATTGAGCCGAACATGCAAATATGCCAGTGACAACAAAATGGGTGCAAAAGGAAAGAGGACAGGCACAAAAGGGTGGAAAAGGGAAGGGGACAAGTACAGAAGAAAGGAAGATAATGGCAACGTTGCAAGAAGAGGGTAAATCATATGCCGAAATAAAGTGGCCGTTATAGTGTGTGCAGTGTTATTAACAGGCACAACAACCAAAAACATTGACAAATGGGTATCGTGTTGTAAAACCACGTCACATTTTAGCTGTCATTTTTACTGCTTTGAATTACCGTTACTGTATGCAGCCATGTTTAAAAATTTGAAAATTCTGAGATACTTTCAGGCGATGCTGATGGAATTAGATTAGGTAACGAAGCAATAAAGGAGGTAGATGAGTTTTGTTACTTGGGCAGTAAAATAACAAACGATGGTCGCAGTACAGAGGATATAAAATGCAGAATGGCAATGGGTAGAAAAGCGTTCTTGAAAAAGAGAAATTTGCTAACATCGAATATTGATTTAAGCCTAAGGAAGTCCTTTCTGAAGGCATTTGTACGGAGTGTTGCCTTGTATAGGAGTGAAACATGGACGATAAACTGTGCGGACAGGAAGACGATTGAGGCTTTTGAAATGTGGTGCTACCGAAGAATGCTGAAGTTTAGGTGGGTGGATCGCAAAAATAATGAGGAGGTACTGAACAGAATTGGGGAGATAGGGAATTTCTGGCATACCTCGACTAAAAGAAGGGATGGATTGGTAGGACATATTCTTAGACACCAAGAAATCGTGAATTTAGCACTGGAGGGAAGTGTTTAGGGTAAAAACCGCAGAGGAAGACCAAGAGATGGATGCAGTAAGCAGATTCAGACAGATGTAGGTTGCCGTTCTTATGTGGAGATGAAGAGGCTTGCTCAGGATAGGGTATTGTGGAGAGCTGCATCAAACCAGTCTCCGGACTGAAGACCACAACAACATTGTTCCCCTCGTTTTATTTGGGAGCGGTGTAGAAAAGGAAATACCTAGTAGTGATACAGTGGACCCTCCGCCACGTACTTTACGGTGGATTGCGCAGTATATATGTAGATGAGCTTCTGTCCAGTAGTGTATTTTAGCAAAGCTATAAACGAAACCAAATAGACGAAACTACATTTACAGTATTGTTTCTTGATAACAGTTGCGAATGATTCTAACATTGCGTGTTACCTACAGTGTGGCATATCATCTTCAGACGCTGCATGTCCCGGGCAGGGTTGCCAGGTCTTTCCATTGCTCTGTCGCCAAATTTTAAACAAAAAATAGCCAATATGTCGCCTTTTATTAATAAAATGTCTAAATATATCAATTTTTGAATTAAAAATAGTAAAGTAGGCCTATCGCAATTTATAATCAGTTAACATCTTTGTGCTATGGTATTATGTCGTGTGTCTCGATAACAATAATCCTAAAATTCAGGGAGTAAGTTGGTTACTGAGTAACAAGTAACACAAACTATGGTGCTCTCAAATTCATAGACACCAGAGTGGATATTCCAAGAAACCTCGTTCTTCAAGGAAACATTCACCCGAGTCCAGCCAGGAAATGAACCCACACACACACCACCACCAACTGATCAACGAATCCAGTCGAAATATAGTCATACTGTAAATGTAAGAGAGACTCGAGAGATACAGTGGATACTAAATTTAAACACAGTTACATTTAACTATCATATGTATTAATTTCAGAACTAATAAAATTGTAACATAAAACTATTGAAGAATCGTTCTACCAAACTTAGAGAAGGGAAGTTCAGATGCATAGCTTCGATTACTAATCATTTATATCTTCTTCAAAACTGATATTTACAGGCCATGAGAACTACAGGGAATCTACCGAGTGTTCTACATTGACATATGTATCTGCAAACCATTGCTAACTACTGCGAAGTGCGTAGCAAAGGGCTAATCTCACAGTAGCAGTTATTAGGGGAATTTCTGTTGTGCTGACGTGGAGCGCGAAAAAAAAAAAAAAAAAAAAAAAAAAAACTGTTTAAATGCCCCTGTGCATGCTGTAATCCTCGCGATGCCTACGGCAGCCATACGTATGAGGTTGTAGTATATTTCAGGAGTCATCGTTTAAAGCCTATTCTTGAACCTTTGTAAGTAGGCTCCTCGAGGTATTTTACGCCTATATCTACAAGTTTAATTTCTTTGCATCTCTATGACGTTCTCTCACAGATCAAAGATACGTGCAGACATTTGTGCCAACTTCTATAGTGTGATTACATTTCCCCAGTATGCTAGCGATGTTCAGGCAGTTTCACTTGTACAATGTCTGAAGAGAGATTCTTATTTGAACCAAAATAAAATAGCCTTTAAGTCGCCAACTAATTCTTTTACTAGCCAAATTTAATAGCCAGTTGCCATAAAGCTAGAATGGCTATTATTCTAAGAAAAAGATAGCCAAGAATGCGAAAAATCGCCACACCTGGCAACCCTGGTCCCGGAAGTACGGCTCTTTTATAGTGCGATGCACGTCTGAGAAAGAGCAGTGCGAAGCGGGAGCAGAGGCGGCAGTTGGCAGCGCTAATGGAAGCCCCCCCCCCCCCCCCCTGCTACCAGGCAGCCCCAGGGGACTGTGCTGCGCGGCGCGGCGCGCGCGATCTGGCTGGGTAAACAGCGGAGCTTCCTTCAGCCGCAGCCTCGCTCCCAAACTTAATTAACTCCTCTGGCAGCTGCACTCGTATCGGCCGGCCCCACTAAATGGCCCCGCTAGCAGGAGCACAGCTCACGGCGCCGCCGCTTATCTGATACAGCTTCTTCTGCCCGCGCCGCGCCGTGCCGCGCCACGACAAAATAAAACGCACCGCGCGCGTCCTCTCTCAAATATGCAGATTAATTTCAGGCTCTGCTGCGTCTGTTGACGCATCCGTCGTGGGGTGGGTAGTGTGTGTGTGTGTGTGTGTGTGTGTGTGTGTGTGTAGAGGGTAATGGGTAGAGGGGGGGGGGGGGACCGCGAGCGACCAATTAAGAAACGAGGGGAAAAAGAACCTGTGAAAACTCGGAATCCCGCACCGTAGCCTCTTAATACACGATGTAAACCGTCTTCGCTGTTATCTAGCGGTGTGATTCTGCTGCCAGTGAATTAGTGCGGAAAATGCGGCTAATTCCAGACTGGCTGAGATGGCATCGTGCCACGATCGGAGTAACTGACAAGTAAATAAGCTCAAAAGCCTCTCTGACGTTTGCCCAAATTAACTGTGCTGAAAGCGAGAAATGTCGCTCCAGAAAGGTGCTTGATAACGCAGTGGTAACGTAAGCAGTGACACACGTAACATCGGTTCACTGACAGCAACCAACAAGAAGGTGTACGTTAATTTCTTACAGTATCGAGATGAAATAAAACCACAGGTCAAAAACATTATTTTTTGCTCCGATAGATACGCTGTTGTTATAGATAACTTCAGTATAAAGGGGCACTAAATTCCTGGAGCAAAGTGCACCTTTCTTACTCTTCGTTATATTGATTGATACTTGATATTTTTTTTTTTTTTTAAAAAAAAAGAATATTTGTGATATGGCCAATAAACTGCTCCTCGACAATAAGCTAAGAACTGATGCCCGGCCGCGGTGGAGTAGCCGAGCGGTTTAAGGCTCCTCGCTGCGGAGCGCGCGGTTGCTCGCCGTCGGAGGTTCGAGTGCTCCCTGGGGCATGGGCGTGTGTGTTGCCCTTAGGTTAGTTTACCTTTGCTTAAGTAGTTTGTAAGCTACGGACTGATGACCACGCAGTTTGGTTCGATAGATTTACAAACATTTGAACTGACGCCCGTGCATGCGGAGAACGAATAGCATTGTCACGGACGTCACCCGCCAGTGCGGTGAACAATAGAGCATCAACTGATCGGTTCGGACCTGGGCCTAATCCAGCTCACCCCACCCAACCTAGCAGTGTCATCGGCCGGCGCACAGGAGTTAATTGTTGCGGTGCAGCTGGTTCGCGATTCCGGAAACGCTGCGGCGCAAAGCGGTATCGGCCGCCGTTTGTCAACCGGCGCCGTTGTTTATTAATTATACAAAGCGTTTCACGGTGGCTGGAGAGTTGTCATTAATTCGTTTGAAATACATAAATTAATTAAGAAGCGACCGCCGGTAATCGATGATTAACGTTCCGTATCGCGCCGTCTGCGCATGCGCGCGCTGTTGTAATTCACCGCAGTGATCATTGTTTTAATTATCGATAATTACTCGCCGGCGTGCGGGCGGTCGGCTGCACCGCAAATTGTGGCGGTCGCGACGAGGGCAGCGGAACTGTGCACGTGCTGCCGCCAGCCGGCAGAGCGGGGAACTAACTCCCTGCCTACGTTCTACTGGCACACTACTGTATAGTTCTGCTGTACTCAACGCATTGCCTCCAGTATAGCGGGTCTGGGCGATGTCAGTCGGGCCGATTACCGAAGATGGCACCATTCATAGGATTTGACTTTGGAAAGTAGGTGGAGGTCAGAAATGTTGAGCAGCAACACTTCCCCACCTTGTGGAAGCAAGGGATAGGGCGAAGTGAAAAGAAAAAAAATCGAACTGGTTATAGTTCGTCTCGCCTCTTTCCACACGCTAGTTTTAGTGGTGTTTACACCCAAAACACCAGATGTCTCACTGATTGGTACCAAATGCTATATATCGATAGAGTACCAACTAAAACTCCGATATTATTCATGCTATGGCCGGTCGCGGTGGCCGAGGGGACTAAGGCGCTCCAGTCACTGTCTGCACGGCCACTACGGTCGGGGATTCGAATCCCCCCTCGGGCATGGATATTTCTGCCGTCCTAGTTCGTAAGTAGTTCATAAGTAGTTTGTAAGTTTAGGGACTGATGACCCTGTAGTTAAGTCCCATAGACTATACAAACATGTATTATTATTATATTCATGCTATGTGCTGTGCATAAACTATAATAATAAGTAACACTTGACCTATGGAGTAGAGGAAAAGCATAACTTCGAGTGCACATCACGTTGAGATCCCGTGGGCAAGATGGCAGAGTGCCTGTGTGTCATATCGACGATACTGGGTACAAGCCCTGCTCATAGCATTTACTTTTACTGCAGTACGTTAGAAATTGTTATATGGGGTAACGTGTTCCTGATATGTTCTGTGCTTGAAAGAACTTCTTTGTACACAACCACTACTGCTAAATCTTTGTTCCTGAATGAACGTCACTGTGCGTCTGGTGGTGTTTGTGTTCATGCCTGAACGTTTGGCACTTGTTGTTATTTTTTTTATTATTACTAGTTTTATTACTTTAATTATGCTTATAATTTTTATTACTGTTATTTTGTTATCGTTGTTACTATTATTGCTGCTGCACGTGTGATGCAATTGTTTCTTTATTCTTATGTTTCAATTGTGTTTGTTTATTCGCTGAAACTTTGAACGAACCATATAGGATTGCTACTTTCAAATAATCGAAGCAAAAGCAAACTGCCGATATGACACTGCTATAAAATCCTCATATAGTCTTTTTACATGGCAGGAACACGTTGCCAACGTATTGCCGAAAATATGTTAATGCTGGAGAAGATTTGTAGGCAGAAGGAGAGAAGGAGGGATAAAGAATGAGGCGGATCAATAGCGTCAAAGAAAGAACAGATTCTAATTTAGAGTGTCAGAAGAAAATTGCGTGAGACATGGAGACGGACTGGGAAAGACGAAAGAGAGAGAGAAAGTTCCGTGACATGTGGTAGTAATAAGTTACAAGTGGATAAAAGCCGCTGTACTTTGGGACCAGGGTCTTATGTGGGATAGCAACAACATCATTGTAATAACATGTTGACCACTGCAGAACAGTGGTATACAAGGCAATATACGATCCAGTAATGTTGCTATCAGCCAAAAAACAAACGACTACCGGCTAAAGCCTCCCGTCGTTTACCGACCTCTGCCCCACAAATAGTACGGGTACCGTGGAGTTCTACATAAACGATGTGTGTATAGGATAGCTCAAGATACACATCATGTAAGCCAGTATTGTATAGTGCGGAAGTAGATAGACGCTTCCATTCGGTAATGCATACTGGCCCAAAGACGGCAAAATTGTTATGTCGAAGCTAAGATTGCTGCAGTCTCATATCGATATCAATGACGTTGTCGTCTTCAGTTCAAAGACTGTCCTGTACAAGCCTCTTCATCTCTGAATGAGAACGGCAACCTACATTGTTTTGAACCTACTTACTGTATTCGTCTCTCGGTCTCCCTCAGCGATTTTTACTCCACACGCTTCCCTCCAGTGCTAAACTGACGATTCCCTGATGTCTCATAATAAAAGGTAAAGGAGTCAACAATCTGAAGATTGGTTTGAACACAACAGTGCTTTACTTGGCATGGTCCTGTTTAGAGGTAGTATGTCGTTTCCTTCCTCCGACCTTAGAACTGACTTACCCATCCAGTTATAAGGGGAACCTGTAGTTTAACATGGGTTCCGAACCACTGTGCTACTCGGTATTTTTTACGTGAGCAATACTGCCAGAGGTGAAACAAGTGGAATGTGACAGACCGGACGGGGATCGAACTTATCTACTACTTTTAATGGCTCGTTACCAAATCCAATTTCTTCAGCCTCACTTGATTGTCTTCCACTACAGTCCGTTACTCTTGTTTTGCTCATGTTTTAACCTTTCAAGACGCAGTCCATCCAACACCACCTACAAGACAAGGCCTTACAACAGGCCGTGCCTACGTCACATTTAGAGGCCGCGGCCGCTATCTGACTGGCCGGCCGCTGCGCGGCGGTGGGCGTGCCCCAGTAGCCATCAAGTGAGGTGGCGGCCGCGGCCTCTAAGTGTGACGTAGGCACGGCCTATTGTAAGGCCTTATCTCTAGGTGGTGTTGGTCCATCCCGTTCAGCTGCTCTGCTAGTCCTTTGCTGTCTCTGGTAGAATTACAACGTCACCGGAAAACCCAAAGCTTTGTCAATGAATGATCAAATTAAATGTGGAATGTTCATCGCATAGAAATGATGGTGATTGCGTTACAGGCAGTGCACGCGAGGCATCAACCGGCAGCTGGCTGCGGTGCCGGCCGCCCTGTGTTGCTGCTGACAGCTGGGAGCTCACGCAGTCCGGTCAGCGCGCGGGTAGGAGCAGTAGCGGGGGTTTTAAAACGCTGCTGCCAGGCGCCGCGGCCGGCTGTAACCGGCTTTATGGGAACAGCGGCGCCCCCATAAACGCGCCATTTGCGCCGTGCCGTCGCACGCAGCGCCAGCGCCGCCGGAGACCTGTTGCCGAAACCGCCGCCGCTCGCGGCCCAAGTCCCCGACCCCGTCCCACTACACACCAGCCAGCTGCCAGCCACTCGCCGTCGCAGTCAAATCAAACCGGCATATCGCCAAAGTGCGTCGTATTCTTCCACCTGACTACTGTCATATTTTCGCACGTGATATTTTCCTTGTTGTTTTGTTGTTGTTGTCTTCAGTCCGGAGACTGGTTTCATGCAGCTGTCCACAATACCCTACCCTGAGCAAGCCTCTTCAACTCCACATAAGAACGGCAACATACATCTGTCTGAATCTGCTTACTATATCCACTTTTGGTCCCCCCCCCCCCCCCTGCGGTTTTTACCACACATACTTCCCTCCAACGCAGAAATTAACAATTCCTTGATGTCTAAGAATGTGTCCTACCAATCGATCCCTTCTTTTAGCCAAGGTATGCCAGAAACACTACGGTCGGGGGTTCGAATCCCCCGTCGGGCATGGATATGCCGTCCTAGTTCGTAAGTAGTTCATAAGTAGTTTGTAAGTTTAGGGACTGATGATCCCGTAGTTAAGTCCCATAAACTATACAAACATTTGAACATTTATGCCAGAAATTTCTTTTCTCCCCAATTCTGTTCAGTACCTCCTCATTAGTTACGCGATCCACCCACCTAATCTTCACCATTCTTCTGTAGCACACATTTCAATAGCCTCTATCCCCTTCCTGTCCGCACTGTTTATTGTCCATGTTTCATTCCCATGCAAGGCAATACTCCACACAAATGCCTTCATAAAGGACTTCCTCAGGCTTAAATCAATATTCTTGTCTTTTTCAAGAACGCTTTTCTCCCCCATTGCCATTCTGCATTTTATATCCTCCGTACCACGACCATCATTTGTTATTTTACTGCCAAAGTTACAAAACTCAACTACCTCCTTTATTGTTTCGTTACACAATCTAATTCCTTCAGCACCACCTGATTTGCTAAGACTGCACTCCGTTACCCTAGTTTGCTCCTGTTGATGTTCATCTTATATGCACCTTTCAGCACACTGTCCAGTCCTTATCCATGAATGAATAAAATTTAGTATAATACTGCTTTTGGCCCTTCACATGCCTTCTTCGTGGGCTTTGCATAGACGTCAACACCTGTGCACACTGCAGTCTGGACACTCTAGTGCAGTGTTTTCCACCTGAAGGGTTGCGACCCCTAGAGGGGTCGCCGTCACAGAAAGAGATGCTTGCGCCATAAAACAATTAAGAGATCAGTAATTCAAAAAACGTTTGCCAAAATGAAATTTATTTAATATTAAAGTTACGGAGTTCCTTGTGTAACATTAAATACGAATAGAAGCGATCATAGCTTCTTTTATAACACCGTGTGTTAATGAAGAATAAGCGAAAATCTGAAAACTGTTCCTGAGCCTTCCCTGAAATGCGAAACACTCATTAAGCAAAATACGTTTATCTAATTAAAATTAAAAAACAGTTCAGATGGCAAAAATTGTTATTTCTATTTCATAAGAGGTTTTTTTTTTTTTTTTTTTTTTTTTTTTTTTTTTTTTTTTTTTTTTTTTTTTTTGTGTGTGTGTCACCGCCACCGTCTGCCTTCATGGTGGTATCCATCTGAAGATAGTATGCAATAGACCGAAACGGGTTATGAAATAGAAATAACAATTTTTGCGATCTGGACTGGATTAAATTTTAATTATAACTATTGCATCAAGATCGCTGTTTCATCTCCAGTAGCCGCGGCGCAGTGGACGAGCGCACTGAGGCGCTATGATCCGACGCCGGCCGCGGTGGCCGAGGTGACTGAGGCGCTCCAGTCACGGTCAGCACGGCCACTACGGTCGGGAGTTCAAATCCCCCCTCGGGCATGGATATTTGTGCCGTGCTTAGTTGTAGCTAGTTCATAAGTAGTTTGTAAGTTTAGGGACTGATGACCCCGTAGTTAAGTCCCATAAGCTTAACAAACATTTGAACATTTTATGATCCGACGCGTGACCGTTCTCAGTCGATGATTCGAATGCTTGCCGCGGAGCAACGTCCGAGCTCATTGGGACTACGTGCTACCATGCGCGAGGCCGTTCACCTTCTGGGGTTCGAATCCCCCCCTCCCCCGCCCCCGCCGACGTGGGTGTTTGTGTTTAGTATAAGATTAGCGCTCCATTTTCTGATCGTTCCACACAGTAACAAACACTAGAACAGCGTTTTTCAATCTTTTCGAATATACGACCCCTTCCAAGGACAAAAATTAAGGAAGATCTAGTGTTTAACGCCCCGTCGATAGCACCCCTACCAAGTATTTGTCTGGCAACCGCCTTCCAAATAAAAATATTCTGACGACTTCACTCAACGCGAACCGTAAAAAAAAAAAAATAAAAAATAAAAAAAAAAAAAATAAAAAAAAAAAAATAAAAAAAATAAATAAAAAAAAAACCAACAACAAAGTCTGTTATCTCAAAGTAAAATAATCTTCTTTCTTTTGTTTCAGTTTTCTTTTAAATTATTGGACGAAGGTTTTCTTGTGCATTTTTGGAAATTGAACATATTATTCCATTTTTACGTGATTCCCGACAGAAAAATATGGTTTAGATATGATATTGGAGATGTTCAAATGTTTTTAATGCTGCTGGGACTTAACTGCGGGGTCATCAGTCCCTAAAGTTACAAACTACTTATGAACTAACTTACACTAAAGACAGCACAAACATCCATGCCCGAATAAAGTTTCGAACCTCCGACGGGAAACGGCCTCGCGCATCGGAGCATAGCGCCCCAATGCGCTCGGCCACACCGCTGCAGCCCACAGAGATCGGATCGTCCGAATTGCAATGGAGGAACCTCTCCCTGGGAGAACCGCAGTCGGGAGCACGGCATTCTCTGCTTATATCTGTACAGATTTGACACTTTCTTTGTATGTTTCGACACATACACAGGATTTGACTAATAATAAAAGTAAATTGTAGTTAACTGATTATGTCACACAATCATCTTTCAAATGTTCAAATGTTTGTAGAACTTATGGGACTTAACTACGGGGTCATCAGTCCCTAAGCTTACAAACTACTTATGAACTAGCTAAGACTAAAGACGGCACAAATATCCATGCCCGAGGGGGGATTCGAACCCCCGACCGTAGTGGCCGTGCAGACCGTGACTGGAGCGCCTTAGTCCCCTCGGCCACCGCGGCCGGCCAATCATCTTTCTCTAACAGCAATTAAAAAGAAGAAAAAAATCAATCGTAAGTGTTGCTGTGAGTATGAAGTAAGGTCCGTACGAGTGAGAAAAAAAGACGAGGAAGTGGTCAGAGGAGGTAGTGTTCCGTGTAGAGGGGCTCGACGTCTAATTTTACCTGGCGGCCAGCAGTACGGATGCCGTGTTTACAGCGCGCTGAGGGCCTATTTCTCAGGCCGTCGGCGGCTGGCGCGCGTCCAGCCACACACAGCGGTCGGAGGGCCCGTGTCATTCGGCGCTGAGTCAAAGCACCGCCGCACTGCCGCCAACTCTCGTCCTCGCACGTGAGGCAGCAAGTGTCTCCACTGTTCTCGTGACCACTTTCTTGCTTGTTAACCTGGGAGTCCATCTCCATGTATTCCATTTACAACGGACCCGTGGTCTCAAACACTAGGAATCGTGCAAAAACACGCTTACACTGACTCTCGACCATAAGAACAGTGCTCTGTGTCATTTCCATGCAAAATGATGCACTGTACCGTAACAAAACACCAATACGATAGGAGAGAAATTATACGTAAATCAGTAACGTCAGTGTTGTTGTTGTTGTGGTCTTCAGTCCGCGGATTGGTTTGATGCAGCTCTCCATGCTACCCTGTCAAATGTTCAAATGTTTGCAGAACTTACGGTACTTAACTACGGGGTCATCAGTCCCTAAGATTACGAACTACTTATGAACTAGCTAAGACTAAGGACGGCACAAATATCCATGCCTGAGGGGGGATTCGCACCCTCGACCGTAGTGGCCGTGCAGACCGTGACTGGAGCGCCTCAGTCCCCTCGGCCACCGCGGCCGGCTTGCTACCCTGTCCTGTGCAAGTCTCTTCATTTGAGAATACTTTCGACAACCTACATCCTTTTGAATCTGCTTACTATATTTGTCCCTCGGTCTCCCTCTACGATTTTTACCCCACACGCTCCTCCGGAATATTTTACCCAAGAAGACGCCATCATCATATAGTCATACAGTAGAGCTGCATGTCCTCGGGAGAAGTAACGACTGTAGTTTCCCCTTGCTTTCAGCCGTTCGCAGTAACTGCATGGGAAAGCCATGTTAGCTGATGTTACAAGACCAGCTCAGTCAATCATCCAGACTGTTGCCCCTGTACCTACTGGAAAGGCTGATGCCCCTCTTCAGGAACCACACGGTTGTTTAGCCTCTACAAAGATAACCCCCCCCCCCCCCCCCACTGTGGCTGCACCTATGGTATGGCTATCTGTATCGTTGAGGCACGCAAGCCTTTCCACCTCGGCAATGTCTGTGGTTCATTGGGGTGGGACGTCAGTGTATCGTCACATTTTAGAGCAACCGTGCCAAACCCTCGGCTTAAAGTAATTATAATTGCGCAAAACACAACATGACAGGATTAAGTTCAAAAATCAAATGTTAGTAAATCTTTGGGACTTAACTACTCTGGTCATCAGTTCCTAGGCTTAAAAACGAACTTAGGCTAAGGCCGAGTCAGGACTCGAACCTCCGACGGCGAGAAGCGACGCACTCCGCTGCAAAGCGCCTTAGAGCACTCGGCCACTCCGCCGCAGCCAGGATTAAGTACACTGCATGCTAATACCTTGTCAATTCTACAACCTCTGACAACAAAGTTCGATATATAGTCCTGTAACATTAACGTAGATAAATTACAAACTACAGTTACCTTACTGTACTTCGAAATAGTCACCTCCTGTAACTATGCACCGCTGAGGTCTGCGATACATGTCCTGGAAACTTTGCACGAAGTCTCCCCTCTGGGATGCAGTTCACAAACCTCGTCACGTGTCGTTGGATCTCAAGAATATCGTAAAATTTCTTTTCTTTCAAAACTAGTTTGAGTCGAGGGAACAGGGAAAAAAAGTCTTGACAATTGAGATCCGGCGAGTGTGGTGGATGTTCAAGTTGCGTGACAACATTCGCCCACACACAGTCAGCACCGTCAAACAGTTCTTGTCAAAAAAAGGGGCGGTGCAATTTGAACAGCCACCATACTCGCCGCATCTCAATCATCCAGACTTCTTTCTAGTCTCTCTACTCAAACTCGCTCTGAAACAGTTTTGACGATATTTCTGATATCCAGCAAAACGTGTCAAGGCTTCCGAACACCATCCTAAAGGAAGACTTCGTGCAAAGATTCCAGGACATTTATCAGAGGTGCATAATTACGCGAGGTGACTCTCTCGAAGTACAGTAAGGTAACTGTAGTTTATAATTTATCTAAGTTAATGTTACAGGGCTATTCACCGAACTTTATTGTCAGAGGGTGTTTGCTGTCTATACGTAAGCCTCATATCACATGCTTAAAAAATTCGAATCAAAATAATTCTGAGGAGAATCGAAGAAAAGGTGCTGGAGATGTTGAGTGAAGATCAGTCTGGATTCAGAAGGGGTTTGAGAACAAGAGAAACGATTCTAGCACTGGGACTCCTTATCGAAAAGCGAATGCATAAAAATAAACCAACCTATAGCCTTTGTAGACCCGGAAGAGGCATTTGATAATGTCATCTGGAAAGAGATGTTCAGAGTTCTGAAGAAATCTGGCATTAAGTACAAAGACATCCGTGTGATACTCAGCCTATATAGTAATCATATGGCAGTGATTAGGCATTTTCATCAAAAGCAAGAAACAAAAATTAGAAAATTCGTGAGAAAAGGATGTGCTCTCTCTCCTTTCTTATATTCAACGCTTACATCCAGGAAGCTCTAGAGCAAGTCCGCGAAACTATTGACGTGGGGATCAAAATTAATGGGCAGAAGATCGTCATGCTGCGTTACGCAGATGATATTGCTGTGGTCACGGAGACAAAACAGGATCTAAAGAAAGTCCTCAGAACAATGGAAAGTATATAATGTAATTAGTACGGAATGAGAATAAACTAGAAGAAGACTGAAGTGAGGGTATGCAATACTGAAACAGCATAGGAACCTGTAAGAATAAGAATTGGAAGAGAGGAGGTAGAACTGATATTTAGGAAGCAAAAATCACAACGGATGTTAGAAGAAGAAATTACGAGCAGAATACAGCAAGCCAAAATTGTATTTAATTTGAGAAAGAACTTACTCACCAGCAATAATATCAGTCTGAAAATAAATAAACGTATCATGAAAGCATTTGGTTGGAGGGTGGCCCTATGCGGATGTGAAACCTGGACAGTGGAAAGAAGACGACTAGAAGCCGTGGAGATGTGGAGTTACAGAAGGATGATGAAGAGTTGTTGGAGGAAGAGAGTAACAAATGAAGAGGTGCTTAGATGAGTGCAGGAAACCAGATCTCTGTGGCGGAACATACAGAGAAGAAGAGACTAATTAGTAGGCCACATTCTAAGACACAACAACATTGGAACTACAGCAGAAGGAGCTACTAAGGGAAGAAATCGCTGGGGACGACCCAAGCTGTCATACCGCGTGTTAAAAAATTCAGTATAAATTTGAAAACTTAATAAATCACGAAATAACGTAGATAGAGAGGTAAAAATTGGCACATATGCTTGGAATGACATGGGATTTTATTAGAAAATAAATAAATAAATAAAAAGTATTGGTAGACGAGTGAAAAATCTCTAACATCTCTTGCGCGCGTCGTTTGGGGATGATCGTGTGCTCAGTCGCCACTTTCGTCATGCTTGGCCTCCCAGGTCCACAGACCTCAGTCCGTGCGATTATTGGCTTTGGGTTACCTGAAGTCGCAAGTGTATCGTGATCGACCGATATCTCTAGGGATGCTGAAAGACAACATCCGACGTCAATGCCTCACCATAATTCCCGACACGCTTTACTGTGCTGTTCACATTATTCCTCGACTACAGCTATTGTTGAGGAATGGAGATGAACATATTGAGCATTTCCTGTAAAGAACATCATCTTTGCTTTGTCTTAATTTGTTATGCTAATTATTACTTTTCTGATCAGATGAAGCACCATCCGTCGGACATTTTTAGAACTTTTGTTTTTGTTGTTCTCTTAAAACCCCATGTCATTCCAAGCATGTGTGTTAATTTTTACCTCTCTACCTACATTATTCCGTGATTTGTTAAGTTTCAAATTTATACTGACTTTATGATCACCCGGTACATGCAACAGATCATGAACGATGCTGAATGTAATACTACGTGAAAATGAAGAGAAGAGTTGAACACTATACAAAAAAAAAAAAAAAAAAAAAAAAAAAAAGACAACGTGCTACCACAAACGCTAAATGGATCTTTCTCATTAATGTGTAATCTACCTTGCTAGGTGATACGCCATGTTTGCAACGATCACAGAGGTGGTCCATCCGTGGCAGAGGAACAGCACACGTTCGTCACTATCAGCAGTTACAAACACATATCTTCCAAAACAATGAAATTTAAAATGACAAGTATTGAATCGCGGTTTTTGGGGCGTTCATTACACTTGAGCTGCAAGGCAGACACGAGAAGAAGAGCGCGCATCCTGACTTAATTCGCAGCCGGATGTACGGCCTGAGTAATGGACCAGCAGGCCGCCTTAGGATCACTGTGCAAGCCGGCGCTGCCAACATCTATCAGCCGGGACCGAAATCACTGATCCGGCAACTGCCCGCGGTCCCGACGGCTCATTTATAAGGGCCGGGCCAGGCCGAACAAATCACGAGACTCGTGTTCGATTCTCAATCAGATAAACCATTACAAACTGTCAGGCCAAGCCTTATTAACGACCACCGCGAGTCGGTTTCGGCGCACCGTACACTTGCTAACGAAATTATGCAGACCTCATTCGTAGATGTCTTTCTTATTCTGATTGTGGGTGCTACTGAATGTCCTCCCCGTGGAGACAGGACTGGCGACAACGGTTTGGATTGGTTGACAGAATGTCAACACTTTTAAGGGACTGTTGTTCCAAAGGGATCATCGGAGCTTAACAATCAATGATCTTCGATCGGGAACATTGTGGTTAACGATCCAGAGCAATGTAACAAAACGATTTTATCAAAATTTTGTATGCACCACATTTTACAACGCGAATTAAAACTTCATGGTTTCTGGTCACAGAAATACATTACTGGACGCAACATTTTGTTTATCCAAACCTGTGGTCTACAAGAGGTAAAATATGGTCCACGAGAGATGTAACACTTCAAACTTGTATTCATTTTAAATTATTAATACCTTCTTCGTGATCAATCAATCGTAATTTCTGTCCACGACAACTTGACAACTTCACCAGTGGTGAAAGAACTGGGTAACATTGGTACCATGTGGAATATATTCATTTGTCTCCCAGGTGTTGTGAACGCTGAATTCCAAAATGATAGAAGTTGTAAGAACCCATGTGAATCCACCACTTGAGCAGTTCTGTTGTAAAACTGCAAAAATCATGCAATAACTCTCCCGAAATCACTTTCCATTACATAACAATTTATCCCAGGACTTATTTAGGTGAATAAGGGTTTCCTGCTCGAAAGAAAAAAAAAATCATGCAATCATTTGAAAATGAGTGGTGATATACGTGTAGCAACAATATTAGCTCTAGGACTACCAAACTTGAAAATAAGATGAAAAGTTTAAAATTACATTGCTGCTAAATGAATTTAATTTCCTACATTTTTTTAAAATAATAGTCCTGTTAATACACATTACTTTGGAGTGGAACGAATATGTTAAAAGTCTTCATTGAAGATTATCTTTTGATTTACTGTTTTATTTTTCTTGAAACTTGTGATCCTTTCTCGCAACAATAAAATCAAAGTAGTTCCAGGTGTAAAAAAGGTTTACAACCACTGTCTTAAATATACGCCGTAAGACTTTCGTCACTGAACATTTTTTAGTGTGATCAGTTTCATGCATTTAATATTTTCCTCACAGCACCTTCTGCAAATTTATTTTTTAAACCACTTGTGGACGTTTGTGTCTGCAATTAATTTGCAGAGTCAGTTCCTATTCAATATTTGAATCCAGAAGATATACTGCGTAAATCCGGTCCTATTAACTTCCAAGTTTAGACCATGTTTCTAATTCACACAAAGCGTATTTTCTACTCTTCTACTGACTCTTAACATTTTATTAACAGCTCTTCAAACGGTCATAAATTTCGAATCTATTTTGTTCATACAGGGGTGTCTCCAAGAATCTGGGTGAAAATGAAGCATATGGAAGTGCCTCCACGACATATTGTGTTGAAATAAAGAATCAAACGTCGTCAGTACCTATTTATTGTGTTATTGACATACACAGCGTATATCGCATAACAACTATGTAATTTATAGTAGCTGCTTAAAGTGACGAGTGTCAATGTCAAGGCATGCGTGGCATCACCGCATGTAGCTCTGCTGAACTCCGTCTGTTGAGCCAGGAGGCATAACGCTTGGACCCTACTTAGCAGATCTTCAGTGGATCCTACGGGGGGTTTCAAACAACAACTACTTCACATTACACCGGAGGGAAAGGTTCAGACTTGTGAAAGGCGAAAGCGCTGGCCCCTGGATTCTTCACTTCCAAATCCAACGATGAAGATGCGTGTTGCTCAGGTGCTTGCAGAAAATTAACACTGAAGTAGGCTCTTGCACCGTCGTGGTGGAACTACATCATTACTTGGGAAACAAGGGGTAGAGTTTCTAAGAACCGTGGCAGCACATCCAGCAAGAACACTAAGTAAAATTGGATCAGTTAAATGGGGATGAGGCAAATAAGGTCTACACACACACTTATACGTGAGCTGGTTGATAACAGCTTCCCGTTGACAAACCTCCCCAACTTGAAACTAATGAAGATAACGTACCTTCCAGCACATTGGCTGCCATATGTACAATATTCTTCTTTAAAGAAGAAGAATGCCGGATTTTAAAAATGTGACTGGGTTGCCAGTCAACCTCAGTGTACTGCATCACTTAATTAACAGAGCAAATTAGCATTTCTGCAGTTGCTTATTAACTCTTTACCAAAAAGAGAGAGTTCTCCTAATACAGGCCTGGAATCTACCAGCTCTGTTGGGTCGAGTAATTTCACAGTCGGTTGCTTTCACTCCAATTAGGTACACAAGTATTACTGAATCGTGTCTTGACTGGAATTATAAAAGTGTACCACACAAACATGAACGCTTTTCATCAATCATGCTTTCGCTTTGCCTGCCGGGTCACTGCAATGTAGTTTGTTTTGCATCGAAAACACTGAGCTCTTTTTGCGTTTTTGGTATTCTAGTCAATTTGCAATCAGTGAATAGAAATCGAACAGCATTTACAGTAATGAAAGGACTTGAAAGAATGACAGTAGTAGAGAGAGTGTTATTTAACTCTTGCATGAAGATAATGTTCAAAGATAAGACACAGACAAGGCAACATACACACAAAACAGCAACAATCATGAGCAAAAAAGCAAAGATAAATAGTACACTCTGACACACAAACACAAACAACACAAGAAATAGCAAACATACTAAAGAAACAAGAGTTACAAATTGCATACAGATCAAGAAACACACTCCAGTTACATTTGCAAACAAAAGAAAAACCAGACAAATATGAAGGGGTAGGTACATACCAGCTAGAATGCAACGAATATAAATCGGTATATCTGGGAATAACAGGCAGACATTTAAAAAAAACACGTGTAAAGAACATATAAGATGCTGGGAGTATGAAACCACTCATTCCACCTTTGCAGAACACCTGATAAAACACAGACATCAACCATCCAACATGGAACAAGACATGAAAATTAGCAGCGAATAATCGAGACAGGAACTTCGATATACAAAGAGCCCTGGCAATGAATGAGAGAATGATTAATAATCAGATCAACATAAGCAATAACTCACTGATCAAGTTGACCACAAAAACGGTATTAAAACATAAAATGTCCTCTCTCCTTCTTTCTTTCTCTCCTCTTCCTTTCGCTCCCCACACTCTCACACAAAAACTAACGCAAAAACGCGCACACACACACACACACACACACACACACACACACACACACACACACACACACACAAAGAGAGAGAGGCAGACAGAGAGAAAACAACACAAACAAGAAATAGCTGATACACTAAGTGATACAAGAAATGCAAACAAAAGACAGGGGAAAAGTGACAGTTGGCAACACTGCACACTGTAAACAAACACACACAAAATACAGTGATACGTCGAAATACACGTGTTCAACAAGAACCATAAAAACTGATCCCTCTGGAGCGTTTTTCTACAGTTACATGAAGACACATATGGGGTAACACGAAAAAGCTGTAAGCAATACGAAATGTAAAATGAATTTCGGAAAAACATGTGTTACGGAAGTTGTTGTTGTTGGTTAGAATTTGAGAAAATGTAACACAGCAAAGATTTACAACTGTTATACTGTGAAACGTAGAAAAATATTTGTAACTGTTCTGCTATGAAATATTTTATACAACAAACGAACTTTTATTACAGGTCGCTGATGACGCTTCTTAAATAATCGAAGCGAAACGCGTATGGCACAAAAAATGTCTTTCATTTAGTTGCAATCGATGGAAATACACCTCGTCGAATTTTCTAAGCAACTGGACTAGGTAAAACGAGAAAATGATGAAAAACTTTGTGGTCTGCTGACGATACGGTAATTCTGTCGGAGATAGCAAAGGACTTGGAAGGGCAGTTCAATGGAATAGAGAGTTCTTGAAAAGAAATTATAAGACGGAGAACGACAAAACTAAAACAGGGGTATCTGAATGTTCTCGAATAAAATCAGGCTATGGCAGGCTAATTAGTTTAGGATATGAGACAGTGACAGTAGTAGCTGAGCACTGGCATTTGGACAGCTAAACAACTGACAATATGTTGTATTTTGACATCTGTAGTCACCGCAGTTGATTTGAGTTGGTCCCATCGATAAACAAAGACACTGGACATCGTATTTAAGAGAAAAGTGTTTCTGGGAAGGAAGGAAAATCACTAATATCGAATATAATTTTAGGAAGTCATTTCTAAAGATGTTGCCGTATACGGAAGTGGGAAGTGGATAATGTTTTCAGACACGTAGCTGAGACTTTGAAATGCGGTTCTTCAGAAGAGTGCTGAAAGATATATAGATGAGAAACAACTTCTGTCAATAAATTTCGGAGAACAGCGATGTAACATTAACGTAGATGAACTATAAACTACAGTTATCTTAATGTCCTACGAAAGAGTTACCTCTCATAATTTTATTACTTTCGCCGCTGAGCTTTGTGATACATGTCCTGGAAACTTTGCACGAAATCTTTCTTTTGGATTGTGTTCAAAACCCTCGTAACGTTTCGTTGGATGTGAGGAATATCGTCAAATGTCTTTCAAAGCGAGTTTGGGTCGAGGGAATAGAAAGAAGTCTGGAGGATTAATATCCGGCGAGTATGTTGGATATTCAAGTTACACGAAAATGTTCGCCCAACACGCATCCAATATCGTCACACAGTTGTTGGCAAAGAAATAATAACAATAATAATGATAATAATAATAATAAAAGTGGGGGGAGGGCTCTTCAAGTTGAACATCCACCATACCCGCCGGACTTCAATCCGGCAGACTTCTTCCTGTTCCATCGACTCAAACTCGCTTTGAAAGGAAAGATATTTGACGACATTCCTGACAATCAAAAAACGTGACAAGGCTTTTGAACACCATTCCAAAGGAAACTTCGTGCAAAGTTTGCAGGACATGTATCGTACAGCTCAACGGTGCATAGTTACGGGAGGTGAGTATTCCGGAGGACAGTAAGCTAACTGCAGTTGATAGTTCATCTACGTTAATGTTACGGGACTATTCACGAAACTTTGTTGTCAGAGGTTGTATTGAAAGAGAAAGTACTGAATGGAATTAGGTAAAAATAAAAAAATAAAAAATAAAAAATATGACAAAATCTGAGTAAATGAAGATGTCGGTTAATAGAATACATCCTGAGCCATCAAGGAATCGTCAATTGGTAGCCTACTAGAGGGTAGTACGGAGCATAAAAGTTGTAGACGGAGGCCAAGGCACAAACACAGCAAGCACGTCCAAATGTTTCTAGCCATAATCAGTGGGTAGGCACTGCAGCTGATAAATTTGAAGGTGGAAGAGAGTACCAGCAGCTGTATAATTATTATTTATTCAATTATGCGACCGGTTTCGGTGTCACAAACACACCATCTTCAGGATCCCGTTGTGCAACTGTCAGTACTAGAAGATTTAAAAAGGGCAGCAGTTGACACCGGTAGTCGTAAATTTCTTAGTCGTGTCAGGTCAGTGAGTTGCTGGATTTCTGAAATGACAGGACTAAGAAATGTACGGCTACCGACGTTAACGGCTGCCCAAAAATGTGCTAGTACTGACAGTTATACAACGTGGGCCTGAAGATGTGATTATAACTCCGAAACCGGTCACATAATTGAATAAATAATATTTATAAAGCTGCTGGTACTTTCTTCCACCTTCAAATGTTTCTAGGTTCAATTTCTTACGGAGACATGCTAGGGAAAGACTAGCGTTGGCATCTGCTTCAAACCAGTCTTTCAGACTGAATACTACAACAGCAACGAGAACAGCAACGGCAACAGAGTTGCAGCGGTAACTGGCCTTTCGAAAAAGGAATCTTTAGTTGAAGTGCGACACCTTTGCTGGAATGACTGTTGTGTAAATTGGCAAGGACCGTGTTTGGGTAGTGATTCAATCCTTTTTCTCCTTCGCCTATCCCCCCCCCCCTCTCAGGCCATACGAGGAAGATAGCAGATGACAATCTAAAGGTTCAGAAAAGGGAGACAGCAATATAGACTGGGCTCGCCTTGCGGAGCTCATATGGAGATGTGGAACGGACTCGGCCGGCGTCAAAACATTCCCGTGAAGTCAGAGCGGCCTTGACTGGTAGTGCTCGCCGCTTACTTGGGCAGCTGCGCACAAAAAGCCCGCCTACTAACGCCGGTGCAGAGGTTCACGCGTCTTTCTTCGCCGACTGAGCAGCACTCACTTCAAAGGGTGCCGCCCGGTCGCCCGGGGCAGACGTCACCGCGCCGCCGATGCCTAATTGCCCGTAATGGAGAGATCTGCTTAGCGCACCTGAGTTATGGGGGGCGCGCAGGCGACCCTAATTAACGCACTTCCCAGGCGCCATTATCCTGTTCATTCTACGTTTCTTGCAGACGTCAGCAATCCTCCGACACGAGCATTAGGACATCAGGTATGTCGCCATAAAACACTAAACTTATTAGCTTGTCTTTTTGTAGCGTCGGTGCGTCGTTCCTTAACACGTATGCATATCGCGGGTAATGATCTTATCGACGTCACGCGTCACGAAAGCCTACGTAGCCACTGGGCGCGGTCGCGCAGTAGTAATACACTGGAATCGCATGCGGAAGGCTGCTGGATCAAATCCAACTGCGGCTATTCCGAATTTGGTTGTGATTCTTGAAGTTTTTCCAGCGTTCGGAGTAATGGATCGGAATGACACTCGGCTAACGTTGTTTCAGAGATGTTTGTAAAAATAGCGGCTATTCGACACTGTCACTTGATTTTACGTAAATAGCTATAGGCAAAGATAATAAACTTGAAAAAGAGGACAATCTACCACGGCAAGACAGGTGATAATATTTTAATGGGAAAAGGTAATATAAATGTGGGAGAGGTATTATAATAGTAGTTTAAAGAGGTAAAAGTTGAAAAACAGAGATCGTTTGTCAAAACTAAACTCAAATATCAAATAATTTTGGCAGTTTGTCAAAATACGACCAGAGACAATATTACGTGCTGTGTTCATAGACATTATCGCAATAATAGAGTCGTAATCGTATGGCCCATATTTTTTATTATTTTTGTCCGAAAGGTTTGTAAAAATTCATAAAAATACCGGAAAACCTAAAGTGGGCCGTAAAACAAATCACTGCGATTTTTTCAGTCACGTGATCTTTGTACAACGCGATATCTACCAAATAATTTTGGATATGATACCTCCAGTCCTGCTCGGTGTTGCATTTTGAACCGCCAACAATGTTTAGAGGTATTTCTCACTGTAGGTCCCGCAGCACAAAGTATGCAATAATAAGACATTTTAATAGATGATAATTACCCAAGTTGCTGCAAATATTCTATTTTTTCACAACGGCCGTTTCGGCTTATGCCATTCTAAAGTGATGCCTGCAAAGAACCTATGTTCGTCCTTTTGTTTCGTATACACGATTTTATATGTTTAAAAGTTATGTCTTTGACGCAACAATACTTACATTACGTCGATGGCCGCGGCGGATTAGCCGTGCGTACTGGGCTCGCCGTGCTGCGGTGTGCGCGGCCGTTCGCCGTCGGAGGTTCGAGTCCCCCCTCGGTAATGGGTGTGTGTCTTATCTTTAGGTTAGTTTAACTTGGTTTAAGTAGTGCGTAAGGTACGGACTGATTACCTAGTAGTTGAGTCCGATAGATTTACAAACAACAAACATTACGTCGATGGATATTTGTCGCGGTGGAATAGCCGAGGGGTCTAAAGCACCTGGCTGCGGAGCGTGCGGTTGCTCTCCGTGGAGGTTCGAGTCCTCCCTGTGGCATGGGTGTGTGTGTTTCTCCGTAGGTTAGTTTATCTAGGTTTAAGTAGTTTGTAAGCTACGGACTGATGACCATGCAGTTCGGTCCGATAGATTTACAGACTTTTTTTTGATGGACATTTCATATAGCATCTCTTAGTTACGAAAACGTTCATTTTATTTGATATTTCCATTTTCGTATCTTCGTAAGATTTAATATTTATCTAAGATGGTATAGATGCTAAGTGTTTAAATGTTCAAATGTTTGTAGAGCTTATGGGATTTAAATACGGGGTCATCAATCCCTAAACTTACAAACTACATATGAACTAGCTTATACTGAAGACGGCATAAACATCCATTCCCGAGGTGGGATTCGACCCCCGTCGGGGAACGGCCTCGCGCATCAGATCATAGCGCCTCAATGCGCTCGGCCGCGCCGCCGCGGCAATATGTTTACAAAGACACATTATCACATAACAAACGATTGTAATTAATTTCCAGTATAAAAAATGTTCAAATGTTTGTAGAGTCTATGGGACTTACCTACGGGGTCATCAGTCCCTAAACTTACAAACTACTTATGAACTACTTACAACTAAGGACGGCACAAATATCCATGCCCGAGGGGGGATTCGAACCCCCGACCGTAGTGGCCGTGCAGACCGTGACTGGAGCGCCTCAGTCTCCTCGGCCACCGCGGCCGGCAATTTCCAGTATAACATGTTTGTAAACATATAGCATGTATACCATCTAAGATAAATATTAAATCTTCCGAAGATACGAAAACGGAAATATCAAATAAAATAAACGTTTTCGTAAGTACGAGATGGTATTTGAAATATCCACGGACGTAATGTAAGTATTGTTGCCTCAAAGACATAAATTTCAAACTTATAAAATCGTGTGTACAAAACAAAATAACGAACATAGGTTCTTTAGAATGGCATAAGCTGAAACGGCCGTCGTGAAAAAAATTATTTGCAGCAACTTGGGTAATTATGATTTATTAAAATGTTTAGAAGTCTTCTGCAGCAAATACAGAGGTATTTGGTAGTATCAAATGAATCGAAATGCAATGCCGCTGTAATGAGCCAAGGGACCATAGAACCCTTGCATCAAAATACAAAATATCATCCATGACGAATCTCCGACGTTTACCGATATGGTTCAGTTTCGCGCCGTAGAGTATGCAGCAGACGTTCACGATAAGACTTGATCAACTAGTTTTCGGTTTTGCAAAGTACGTCGTTACGTCTGGGAGGAGTAATTAGAGCGGCGGGCCCCGGAGTCGCACATTACCATAAGAATGCGGCCGCTATCTGCCCGCCCCACAAAAGAGGCCGACTCGACAATGGAGCGCCGAAACATGTGCAAATCACGGCATTCAATTGGCGCGCTCATTACGGCCCGCGCATGCGCACTCGTCAATTGATAGCGCGCCCGGCCGCTAACGACGCGATGGCCAGATTGCGCCGGCGCCAGCGCGCATGCGCAGATGCAGAGCGCCGTCTCCCGGGGCGGCCAGCCTTGCACCACTAGGGATGCAAACGATACATCGATGTTTCGTCCATAAACATCGAAGTTTTGAACAGCGATGCATCGACGACAGAAGTCCAAAACTATCGATATCGTTCAACAATTTATTGGCAACTCCATTATTTCTTTATTAGTTGCTCAGCCAGCGTCAGCTCAAAACTGGTGCTCCTGCTGTCGTCGCTCGTCGCTGTTTTCATACTTTTGAAATAGTAGGTAAGTGAAATATGAAACAATCTGATGATTAATCTGATGTTTTTCCAGCACAGGCTGCTGGCATTGCTGAAATTTCACCCTCCAACATCAGTGGAATCGAATCTTTGACGGTGTTATCCAGTCAGAATGATATCGTACTGTCCAAACGTCAGTTAAAACATCAAACAAAAGTCGACGAAGAATTCGAGACAAAAGCCAACAAGACAAGTATAACATAGATTTTCATTTCTGCAAGGTACATGATTTGATAAACGTCATTGATGAATATTCATTTTAAAAATACATTATTAAGTAATATCTAAAAGATGCATAATATTTAATTTTCTCCACGTCAACAGCTAAGAAAAGTGCAATACGTCAACAAAACAGAAGTTATTTCGCATGTAATGAACAAATCGATGTAAATCCCAAGTAAAATCAGCGCAGTAGGCAGCGAAACTTTATTCCTAACTTCTTTTTCACTCTAATCTGCCATTTCGCTGTGTATTCGTAGCCTAGTGAAAGAACATAAATAAGGCAGATACTTTCTGGCAACACAGCTTCATTTCAGTGTGTTTTTCCTAATATTTCTTAAACGTATGGAAACATCGGAAAAATATCGATGTATCGTTTTTCAGGAGCGATGTTTTTATAACATCGATATTTTTCCGCAGGAACATCGATGTCTTAAAATCGATGTTTTTATCTACGATGTTGCATCCCTATGCACCACTCCCCACAACTTTCCTTACCGCCGTGGAGAATTCGTGGCCGCTGTTACCCGATGTTGTGAGGGACAAGTCTGCCGCTATCGCCGGTCTGCCCCTTATTTACAACTAAAGGTCGAACAGGCGTATGAATAGAATAATTCGCTACGTGACGCCCTGCTACTGACACTACTACCCAAGATAAAAAAAGACTATTTTCAGTCCATGGTGTACAGCAATCAGTGAGAATAAATATTCCTTCAGTAATAAACCGTCTTGATTGCAAATTTTTTATTAATTAATGACGCGTTTCGCCCTTCAGCAGGGCATCTTCAGGTTATCTGCGTGACAAAATGTACACAAAATTACAAGGCGGAATTACAAACGGGTATAATGGGTACATGGACTTATTTTGTGTTAAGAAGACAGTATAAATGGTAAATAAAGCTTACAATGCGATCTCCGTGGTGTGACACCGTAAGTTGTTTTGCGGTGTTTCTATTTTTCTGGAATTTTTGGATTTCGTTGTAGCCCTACAAATGATCGGGTAACAACGAATTTGTAGGCGGTTCGAATCCCCCCTCGGGCATGGATATTTGTGCCGTCCTTAGTATTAGCTAGTTCATAGGTAGTTTGTAAGTTTAGGGACTGATGACCCCGTAGTTAAGTCCTATAAGCTTAACAAACATTTGACGGGAGTCGCGTTCGAGCGGCCAATAAGAAATAACTTTAGTCTGTATGGTTACACCAAAGATGCTTTTTTATTGATAATCTGACTAATTTCAGACTGTCTATAATTTGAAGCCACATTCGTTTATATTTGGACACTATGTATGTCACGCTGTTTATTGTCCAGATATAAATGATCATGCCTTAAGAAAATCAAATGAAATGTTCAAATGTTTGTAAAGCTTATGGGTCTTAACTGCGGGGTCATCAGTCCCTAAACATAAAACTACTTATGAACTGCCTTATACTAAAGACAGCACAAACATCCATGCCCGAGTGGGGATTCGAACCCACGACGGAGAACGACCTCACGCGTCGCCTCAATGCGCTCGGCCGCTCCGCCGCGGCCTTAAGAAAATGGGAGAAGCCCGAAACTAGTCAGCATATTAATATAAAATCAGCTTCGGTGCACCGTAAACTATATATAAATGTCTTTTCCGAAATATTGGAGACATGCAAATCGCGACGTATTAAAAACCTTTGATGAATAAACCGATAGCAAGTGTAATACCAACATGCAAAACATAACACTACCATCTTATGCACCAGTCTAATGAAGATAGAGAGTGTCTCAGGAATGACTGGATCATCTGGGAGGAGTAGGCGGTTAAAATTAGCCTAAGGTAGGAAGAGAGCAAGGAAGAAGGAAGATAAAGGATTTACGTCTTCTCGTTGACAGTTTGGTTGTTAGAGACGGAACACAAGTTCGGATAGCTTTTATTACGGATGGGGTAGGATGTTGGTTTTGTCATTTCAAAGTAACCATCCCGGCATTTTCCCGGAGCTTTTGAGGGAAATCACGGAAAACCTAAATCTATATTGTCGGATGTGGATTTGAACAACAGAACTCCCAAATGTGCGTCTACTGTGAGAACCACTGCACCACCTCGCTCGGTGAAATTAGCCTGAGTGTGTGGGGCATGTGGTCAGTATTTTCCAGAAGTTTCGTACCTCCTGGTATTATAAGGCAGTGGATCTCGAGTGTTTCAGATGACCAACGAAATTGCTGTAATGAACCTCTCTAGGAGGAAATAATCATGTAAAACTTCGTTAAAGGTAACTGCTTTTGTCAATAAAATTCTTTTGGGCATTGTACCGCATCGTCAATATATTAAATTTCACCGACGTTTCGGCCACTGTTGCAACGGCTTTCTTCTGGGTGTCGCGTTTACTGCTGAATGAGGTGAAGCTGAGAACTGCTTTTGTTGACACGGCGTGTAAGCATATGAAAAGATATTTTTGTGAAAATGAAGCAAGACTTTGTAATACATTAATTTGAATTACAAATAATGTTCAAATGTTTGTTATGCTTAAGGGACTTAACTGCTGGGTCATCAGTCCCTAAACTTACAAACTACTTGTGGACTACCTTATACTAAAGACGACACAAACATCCATGCCCGAGGGGGGATTCGAACCCCCGACCGTAGCGGCCGTGCAGACTGTGACTGGCGCGCCGCAGACCGCTCGGTCCCTGCGGCCGGCAATTTGAATGACAGAAAGTGTTATTCCCAACATAAAGAAAATAAAAGAATATGAAATCCAACTGTCAAATCAAACTAAATGTTTACAGCGTTTCACTCATTTACTCAGTAACTGAACTCACGTACACGACTTTCTATTATATTTACAGTGATACCGTAGGCGTTTTGTATTCGTGGGTGCTCATTTCTAAATCAAACAATCACGAGTGATTCGTGCATTAAATAATGCTGTAGCTACACCCTCAATTTCTAATTCATGATTTTTTTGCTTAACATTTCTATCAACTCTGAAGACTAAAGTTCTCACAGATTTCCATAAGCTATTGGAAAAAGACACTGTCTTGTTCTTCGCGGAAACTGAAAATAACTGCACAAAATTAAATCCCTTTTACGTCAGTAAGTAATGTGAGAGATTTGAAAGCGTAAGCCGTAGAAGAGACTAGCAGTCTGTTGGATTTACGCGGTGCAGCGTATTTCAGCTGATTGAATTTCCGCGAGAGCCCTATCACAACGAATTCACATCAGCACTGCGCTACGACTCGCGAGGCCTCGGCCTGACATTTGAAGTAACTTGACGAACAACTCAGTTCAGCAGCTGCGAGCGGTTGCTGCAGAGGAGGGGCAAACGAACACAAGTCTTTAGAACTGCCTGACAGCTAACACCGCCCGATATCCCATTTACGGGCAGCAACTGTTGGAAAAACGCACAGGGCAGAGATCTTCTTTAGACATAAATTTCCATCCATTAACAGCGACCGCCGCAGTAAGAAATGTCGCGCTCGGTACTGGCATCAGCGGTTGCAACACAGTATCTCTGGCGCGTTCACCTGCCGACAGCACGCCTCTTCCTTTTTCTGTAGTGTGGGACTTCCCGCAATGCTGAATTGTTAATTTTGTCTTGACAGTAACACACACAGTTGACTTTCATGGGATATGCTGTTTCTGTTGATGTAAGGCCCGGAAACAGAATTCAGCAATTACTTTAGAGGTAGTGGAAAACTGGTGAGGGTGGGGGTGGGGAAGTTAGAGACTGTATGCATCCCCATAGACACAAATGTAGAGGGTGGGGGGGGGTAGAGACTGTATGCATCCCCCTAGACACAAATGTAATTTTAATATTACAAGAAATTGCGTTAGTCGGATGAAATCTTTATTTGACTATTGCAAGTCGATTTCGGTCAATGAGTGGCCATCTTCAGTGCTAGAAATGAAGCCCTGTGTGCCCACATAGACTATCATGTTAAAATGCAAACTGCTAGTCTAACGAAGCCCCGTGTGCCCACATAGACTAGCATGTTAAAATGCAAACTGGTAGTCTATGTGGGCACACGGGGCTTCATTTCTAGCACTGAAGATGGCCACTCTTCGACCGAAATCGACTTGCAATAGTCAAATGAAGATTTCATCCGACTAACGCACTTTCTTCCATTATTAATGTTACAAGGCGTATTTTTTCTTAAGTAAGTACCGTTTTGAAATAAAAAAAGATTTGATAAGATATCTCATTAATTTTATGCGCACTGGATACTTACATCTGTTGTCTACGCGCTGACGCCATTACAGTCTGATTATTCCTTGTTTACGTTGTGTACTGAGAGTTTAAGATGCCTCCGATAATCGTGAGTCCCGCCGACTGTGAAGTACGGGCTGTTATAACATTTCTTAGTGCTAAAGGCCTAAAAGCGACCGATATTCATCGTGAGATCTGTGCAGTTTACGGAGAAAACATTACGACTGATGGAATGGTAAGAAAGCGGGTGAGAGCATTTAAAGATGGCCGCACAAATGTGCATGATGAACAACGGAGTGGGCGTTCTTCAGTCGTTAATGAAAGTTTGGTGCAGGAAGTGGACACTGAGGTGAAATTAGTTACATTATATGAATATAAGGTTCATTTTTTGTGACTATGGCTTAACCACTAGATACGTGGTATACAATAAAAGATGTAAAAGTGCCAGACTTCACCGTACTTCCCACTTTACGGAATGAGTAAGGATATTCAACGGCTGTTGTCGTATGTAGATGATGAGCAACACTCAGTCGCAAATATACCTTTACTGTCGCAAATCGGTCAGTGTGTGACCGTTATCAGTGATTAAAACATAATTTAAAAACAATAATATACAAACATACGTAATCTTGAGCATGCAGAACGAAACATTTTAGTATGTTTTGAACTACGTTATAAGCATTGCTCCAAGACTCAGCGGAAGTAGACGTCCGAAGATGTCCAGCGCAGCTCTGGACAACGTCAGGAAAAACTGCAAAGTTTTATAGACCACGGCCTTATAGCCCGGAAGATCTACCAGCAGCTACGTTATAAGCAGTGATAATGCTCACATAGTACCCGAAATCTAAATGTGGGACACCGAAGAAATATTTGCGGCTGATTGCTGTTCATCATCTACATGCCCAAATGGGGTTCGGCCAACCAGTGCAAGTCTATTTAGATGGCACCACATTGGAAAATTGTGTGTCGATGATGATGATGGACGAAACATCCAGTTCCCTCCTGGGTATCGAACCCGAGCACTTTACACGATAATCGGTAAAGCTGCTACTACTTACGGAGACTACTACTTCATAAGCTTCATTGCGGACAAGAGTACCTTACAAACTACGTCTGGTGGTTACCGAACTATTTACAGTGTGAAATTTATGAACTAAAATTAGATGTTACTTGTATATTATTGTATTACTTTTCTGGACATTATTGACGCTGAATCATTACGGCTAAGCCACGGTGGAGAAGCCGAGCGGTCTAAAGCGTCTCGCTGCTGAGCGCGCGGTTGCTCGCCGTGGTGGTTCGAGTCCTCCCTGGGGCATGGGTGTGTGCGTTGTCCTTAGGTTAGTTTACCTAGGTTTAAGTAGTTTGTAAGCTACGGACTGATGACCACACAGTTTGGTCCGATAGATTTACAGACATTTGAACATTACGGCTAAGCAGTAACCCCAATAACATATGCACATCTCCACTCCTCCAGGAACGTAATTAATGACGTTGGTGACTCTAGGCGCCTTGCATTCAGATTCCACAACGAACAAAAGGAAGAGAAACGGATATTTCAGCGTCATCGCTTCGACGAAGGCGCTGTATGCAGCGAATACAAACAGTCTGGGAGGGTCCGCAAATAGAGGCGTGTGTGACAGTGAGGAAGCGGCTGCCAGCACCCAGGACCGCTGCGCCACCCACCGAGGGCGTTTCGTCGCCGCCGGCGCGGCCGTCGTCAGGAGCGTTTCGACGCTTTAATTACGGAGCCGTCAGCCGGCGTTGTCTGGGGACCCGCAGCTGTCGGACCACCAACACTCCGCGCAAAACTTGCCGTGGCCCCGGTATTTCTTCTCCTGCTACAATCTCTGGAAAGAAATCTCACAAACAGTGAGTTCAATACTAAAGACAGTTCTCCACGAATAAAGCAGTGACGCTATGCATCACGACGGAGTGAGGTGGCACAGTGGCTACCACAGTGAAGTCGGATTCCGTAGGATGGCGTTTCAAACCCACCTTCTCCGATCCAGATTTAGGTTTCTGTGATTTCACCTGAATTGTTTCAGGCAAATGCCGGGATTCTTCCTTTGAAAGGGCACAATTCGAGCCTTCGATCCGTCTCTAATGACCACACTGTCGATGCGATATTAAACCCTAATCTTTCTCACTTTTTGGCCCACTTTAGGTTACGGTAGTAACACTAAACGTGGGCATTTGCCATCGTCTTTTGACAGCTCGAAATTTAAATGAAAATAACGGCTTAACCATTCACTTGACACGAAAATTGAATAACCAAATTTGTAGAGGAGAAAATTCTGTACAACTTTGCTCTCTTATGTGTTTCTTTTTTTTTTTTTTTTTTTTTTTTGTCTTTGTTTTTGATTTTTTTTTGTTTTTTGTTTTCATATCTCGTATCGTTTCAGAGATATTTGCAAAAATAACGGCGATTTGGGATGTCGGTCTGTCTGTCCGTAACGTGTTCCTGTTTTTAAGACGAACCGTTCAACCGATCAGCACCAAATTTTACAGACATAATTTTATGCCACCAGAGACCAGAACCTCCCTTTTTCAAATTTTTCGGACAAAAATATGGTAGTAATACCAAAAAATCCGCTTTTAATATAATTTTAATTGCAAACGAACCGTTCATGTAACACGAAAATTGAATAACCTAATCAGTAGAGGGAATAATTCTCTACAACTTCGGACTAATGTGTTTTTTTCATATCTTGCATCGTTGCAGACATTTTATCAAAAATAACGGCGATTTGACGATATCTGTCTGGCTGTAACGTGTTTCCACTTTTAAGGTCGAACCGTTCAGGCGATCGGCACCAAATTTTACAGACATAATTGTTGGTCACCAGAGACCAGAACCTTGCTTTTTGAAATATTTCGGACACGAAATACGTTAGTAATACCAAAAAAGCCGTTTGTAATGTAATTGTAATTGCAAATAAACCGTTCATGTGACGCGAAAATTGAATAAACAAATTTGTGGAGGAGAACATTTTCTACGACTTTGTTCCCTTGTGTGTGATTTTTTTCATTTTTTTCATATCTCGCATCGTTTGAGAAATGTTTGCAAAAATAACAGAGTTTTGACACCCTCCATTGAATTAACGAAAACCAGCCGTACGCAGATGTCACGTGACATTCCTCGACCAGAACTCTCTCTGGCCTACGCTATCTTGCGTTGCGTATTTGGTGATTTTCTTATTGTAACTTACACGTTGTCATTTCAAAGCAATGGCACACTGAAGAATTAACAAAAACACGCCGTTCTTCGTACCATAAATGATAATCTAGAGTCTACAAATGCCAAATTAGCATCAGTTAACAACAGCCATCAATAGTATGAGATTAAAGAATGCAACTTCTGTTAGTCGTAGCGTAGTAGGCAATGTGTAAGACTGTGACGCTGAAGGTCAATGGTTCGGAACCCGCCACTACCAAATTTTTTTTCTTAATTGGATTTCAGACACTCTTATTAATTAATTTTTTTATTATTTAGATTATTATTTTGGTCCAAAACGTTTGCAAAAACTTATAAAACTACAAATCTGAAGTGGGCCGTAAAACACGTCAGTGCGATTTTTTTTTATAAGTCACAGCTGCTATATTAAGTCGAGACATGGTGTTAAATCGTTGTAGTAGACAGGAAGAAAAATATTACTGTTTATCGATGCACCGGTCTCGAAGAGCGATACAACGGCCGGGATTGCGGGGCGCTAGCCACGCCCCTCTGCGTACCACATCCAATGGCACCTTAGGGATGACAAGGCGCCCGGTCGGAACCTGATGGATCCTCGAAGCCTTTCTGGGACGGTATTTTAGAGTTTATCAATGCTGTACGTTTAGTTTGCAGTTCAATGGCAGAACAATTCGATACCCGCAAGCACTGATAGCATTATTAACCTCGAATACTACTCGACATAAACTGTCACGAATTTCTATGCATAGGTACATGAAGTAGCTACTCCAGTTTATTATTGTGCTTAGTAGTCACACATGAGGTTACCAAAGTGTTTCAGAATGAAACATGCCACACACCAAAACCCGAGGCGTAGCGGTTGCCTGCGCTGTTACTGTTATCTTCAAAGCGCAAATGTCTGTTGACGAAAACAACAGTCTTCCAAAACTGCGATAATACTGTAGTATTGCAATCATCAAAATCGCTTTATGTCGTTGATTGGGGTACATGCGCTAGTCTTTTACGATACTGGATATAATAATTCCCTTAATAATGGTCGGCATAATTGGCTTAGCCTTACTAAACCAGTTTTGGCATTGACATATTTCAAAACTGAATCCTACGAGAGTTATGCTTAGGGAATGGTTATGAGATCTAGGTAGCACGTTGTGCACAGATATTCCACCTACACTTGATTATATTCTGTGACGTTCTCCAGTGTCATCCTTTCAAGTTCCTCTGAGATTCCTTCACCATTCTAGTACGACGACGTTTCTGACACGGATTGTCATTAACACTCGATGTCGATAAAGTATGATTCAATAAGACTGGCGCATTTAATAAGAGCGATACAGGTCTACGTATCATATGTATTGAAAGTCGAAAAAGACACCCAACAGCTTAATAACCCACTTGCCCAACGTGGCAGTTCCAGCTAGCTTAGTGTTCAACATGTAGGTCTGCCGCATAAACTCTTTCATGGGATATTTTAATAGAATTTAGCTGAGTCATGAAAAGTCAGTCAACAAAATCATATTATCATACATGTAACTAATAGAATATTAGAAGAGAATCCTGGCTGTTCGGCAATGTCCAAATTTTTAGTGGCTGTCGACTGATAAAAAAATATATGATTTACAGGTTATGCTACGTATGTAATAAGCACGTTATCGACTTATCATTCGTCCTTTTCTCTTTTCTTACTTCTCTCACCTTAGGTAATGTTTGACGTAGACTACACAGTAGAGTCTCTATAATCAGACACAGCGGCAGTCCGACATGCCCAGTGGTCCGACACAACAAGCTGGGGTCACGTGTCGGAGACGGGTGGGAACACTTCAAGTGAACAGTTCAGTAAACTACGTAGTCGACCATCAATTTTTATTATTATTGCTTACCTTGTGCAGTAGAATTAGAACCGCCTTTATCTTGACAGTGATAATGTTACTGAGTTTCGTATCTTTCCTACAATTTGTCTCAAGCAGAAGATTGTGAAAAACATAAACACAAGACACTGACTTCGGTTGGAAAATCATAAATTATAAAAATAATTAACGATTTAGTTTCATTTATGATTTATGATGTTGGGTGTGCTCCATGTATGACCCTAAAATGGTGACACAATTGTGGTGCTTGAGCAGCAAAAGCACAGGAAAGTGATGAAATCTGGCGAGGACCCATTAGTCGAAGACGCTTTGTGCCACAGTTTCTTGAGGAGAGAATTTAACTCATGTCAAGTGGACGGAGGAAAACGACATGGAAACGGCTGATGTTTTAGTTCTAAGGCCTGCTGCAAGAGAAGGCCTTAAAATATGTCTGATCTCGAAAACACGAAGACTGGCGACTTCATATCACACACGCACACACACACACACACACACACACAAGGAAGAAATCCGACTGATGAAGATGAACGTAAAAACGATTACTACAATAAAATATTTTTTAAACGTTTGTTGATACAAATATGTACATAAAGTATTGTTTACAAGTGATTTGTGTTGTACGTAGTATTCTTGTTTTTTTTATTTATTATTATTATTTTTTATCAAGTATTTTAATTTTAAAATATAAAATTTGTCATTGAAAATCCCGTAATCCGACATAGCTCGGTCCGTTATGTGTCGGACGGCAGAGACCCATATATGCGTGGTAATGATTAGCCCTCTCCCTTTTCGGGCCGCGGTGGAGTAGCCGAGCGGTCTAAAGCGTCACGCTGCGGAGCGCTCGGTTGTTCGCCGTGGAGGTTCGAGTTCTCCCTGGGGCATGGGTGTGTGTGTGTGTTTGTCCTTAGGTTAGTTTACCTAGGTTTAAGTAGTTTGTAAGCTACGGACTGATGACCACGCAGTTTGGTCCGATAGATTTACAAACATTTGAGCATTTCCCTTTTCGGTGCTATTCCGAGTAAGTTAGTTCGTATGTCAGTGGGCACAAACTATACACCACGTCCGACAGATCGTGCCTATTAAATCAGCGCGGTGTTCAAACCAACTTTCGGTCAGATGAAAGCTTCACCATTATTCAGCCACTCCCTAAGGAAACAACAGCTTCGTGTACACGACTGGAATCCCTCTAAGCCAACTGCAGCTCCGGAGAAACCCCGACGTCTCCTCTGGAGAAAGCTGAATCCCGCCCTGTGGGATGTGCATCGTTAGTTAAGTCCTCGGGCCTGCTTATGCGGAGCCGTAATTAGCTATTCAGACGTAAGTAACGTGGGCGGCAGGCGGCGTCTTGTCGGCCGCGGCGGCACTCCAAATAAGCACTGTGCCCTTCCAGCGGCCATTCGTCACCGAGGAGGAAGCGGCGAGCGCGTGCGAAACGCCCCGCTGGAACAAGAAGAGCTGCCCTAACGGGAACTGGCGGCGCCCCTACTTTCACCCGCCGTTCGGCCATCGGCGATTTCCCCGCGCTGATTTGTGGGCCGGCAAATAATTCACGTCCGAGACCAGCAAAGCCCATTACGCGCGGCGAAACAAGGCCGCGGCTAGACAGTCGCGAAGACGCAATCTGGCGGAGGAGAGCGGCAAAAAGCGACTCCACTTGCACGCCTACAGAGGTGCTAATCGCCCTGCATGCGATCGTAAAGCAGCGCCTATAGGCTGCCGAGGTTATCTACCTCTGACTGAAGTACCTGGCACTTGCCGTCGATCTCGCGCCGTAATTCTACTGACATGTTAATCCACGTTTGCAGCGACAAGCGCGTCCGCCTTACAATTTTGCTTCGGTTCCCTTAAGAGAGAATCAGTCCCGCAACGGCCGTTATTATGATTGGATACAGATCACGCCTCAAGCACAGAGTCACGCCTCGGATCTCTACATATTATGTACTAGCTAACTCGGCAATGCTTCACAATTGCTAAATATGCTTGGAAACTGAATATACTTCCTACACTCCTTCGCTTAATCCCCGTATCACTTCCCCCATCTGTATCCGTATTTCTTTCTTTCCTCTTCTACCTGTGGGGCTTCTCTGTGTGTTAATCTTAAAACCCGTCGCTGTTTGAGTATTTATTTATTCCAAGATACCGGTACTCCACGCAGGTACTCCTCCTCCTTTCTGTCCATCCTCTCTCCCCCTCCATCTCCTCCAGCTTCTACTCCAACCTTCTATCCACCCCCCCCCATCTCCCCTATCTCTGTCATTAAATACCCTGCTCGCTGCCAATTTCTTCCTGATGTGAAATTTAAAATTTTCCCCGCGAACTGAATATTCAGACAGATTTTTGGCTTGCAGACAGACGGCGTTGTTTCCCTTACACGATATTTCAGCTGTAAACCTGGCAGCCATCCTTAGGTGAGCCTCAGGGACTGAGGAAGACGTTCTCCGTTTCGAACTATATAGCGCTTCAATTGTAATCTGGGCATGCGCGAAAATTGCAGTGGCAGATGGAACACACTGCCCTGCAGCGGGGCCCTCACTGGTAGACGTGCAGAACTACATGTCTTCGGCGCTGCCGATCACCGCGTCCATAGGAGTCCTCTGGCATCTTCGTCTGGAGCAAATCTTCGAGATGACGGGGTTCCAAGCATTGTCAATCTGATAGCAGCTGTCTCGGTTTATCAAATTTTCTGCTACGCGTATTTCCACCGATATTTTTTTTTTTAAGATGGAGTCACAGAAAGATGTAGCTGTGGTTATAATTGATGGAGTACGACAAAACATCACCTTAGCTACTTTACTTATGCACGACTACGAAACATCACTTTCAAACAGAGCACGACAGTACGTATGTACCTCCAAACGTGCGGGAAAGATCACAAGAAATCTACGAGTATATACAGAAGCGCACTAAGAGGTACATAAACAACATAGAGACGCTATAGGCAAGTTACAGCCCTCTGGGTGGCAGCACTAAGCAACACAGGGAGCCATATTTGAGAACGTCAGTTTGATGCAGCAGAGTGAGCAGACGCTTCTGTTTGTAGTCTAAAGTGTAAGCGCTGTTATTAATGGTTATTCATGCCCCGTGTATTTTCGGCGTGCAACTGCAACACCGCAGTGATAAAACTGTTGCAATATCATACTTTAGGTAGGTGTAAAGAAAGATATATGTAATTATATAGGTCGTTGTGTATCAGCGTGTATTTGTTTATTAACATTCATTATAAACTTTCGCATTTACCAAGTTTCAAAATTAAATTTACTACACGGCCATCAAAAAGCCAGGCAGACGACGATTGTATTTGGTGTGTTTTAATGTATTGACAGTTGTTTATATAGTGTAAAAAGGCGTATTAACCATTGGTAAATCATCCTAGCGAATTATGGCACGGAACGTTAATACCAGGGTCCATCTCAATTGTTAAAAAACCAACACAGAAACAATAAAATAGTAAAACTTAAAAAAAAAAACAGAACTAGTTCTGCATTGAAAGAACGATAACGATGCTTTTCAGTCAGGTTTGTATGTGCATATTTGGTTGTCGTTTGTTTTCGCTCATAAAGTTAAAACTAGTAGAAATCTATCTCTTGATAAATATGTAAAGTACTTCAAAGCATGAAACACCACTTGAACCACAGGCAGAATAAAGGTAATTAAAGATTTTAAAGAACTTTGCCAGTATTTATAGGGAAGATATGTCGGCAGATACAAACGATTACTGACATTATAATAACATCACCAAATAATGCAGCAGTTCGTCGATTGTAAACATTACACTTAGGAGGCAATAGTAAACGAGAAATGCTATTCGTAGTGGGAATTACTTTCGGAAACGTGTCGCCCAGAAATTAAGGAAAAATCGAGACCGGCAATGTTAATATAAAACATATGATTCAGCGTTAGCAGACGCCCAGTATCACCTGGCGTGACACTGACGTTCTCAAAGATGGCGGCATCCTTTCCAATTGGCTCCAACTATGGCGGCGCTTTGGCCAGTCTATGTTGTTTATATAGGTCTTTGGTAGCACGCTACTCGTAATTTCCATGAATTTTGATACGTATATCGATTAAATTGAAGAAAAAGAGGAAAGAAAATGCGGCCATGTACCAAAAAATTGCTGGTTTCAAAATGAATCTTAGGTTTTAGATTAAAAAGTAAAAATCGGGAGAAATAATGGCAGAATCGGGAGGCAGGAGAAAAAGTAAAAATTCGGGAGACTCCCGCCTAAATTGGGACAGTTGGCACCTATGTCAGCAGTGACATCTAGATCACGTTTGCAGCGTCTCGCCGGAAAACGACACTGATCAGAACATGGAGAGGTACGCGGTTGTCCTGTATCTGAAATTTTAAACAAATTGTTCGAGTAATTAAAATACGACAGTTTAGATCGCAAGATTGCTGAGGTTTTTTTTATTTTTTTGTTATTATCTTTTTTTATTTTTTTATTTTTATTATTATTATTTTTTTAATTGAGAACCGGTTTCGGTCTACAGCTGGGTTTTTAACTTGGGCTATCAATACTATCTCACTTTCTGAGATTGTACCGAGAAAGAGATGCTAAAAAAAGATCGCTATCTTGCGCTATTTCCGAGATATTGATAGTGACCGTGGCAAATATCTCAAGAAATTAGCAGCAAACGAAGAAACGGTTACCGGTAAATATTAAAGAGTTGAGGGAGACATCCAATGGCACTACATTAGCCCCCTCCCCCTTACCGAGGCCCGTGATGGATGGTGAGATGCAACTTTGAAATCTTTCATAGGTCATAGGAACGCCTACTTATTATTGCAGTACCTTTTATAAAGTTACTTTATTTTAATTTTTTTTTACCTTCTGCTCATACTGCAAGTGCGAAAGAGCTGGAGTATGCCTTCCCTGTTATAAAATCACCAACTTGCCTTCATATTTCAACTTCAAGTATGGTCTATTTAGTAACTGTTTAATTACACACTGCCCATCCATATTGAAGAATTAGCACTAAAAACTAACAAAGTACACTGCACACTATGGAATAACACCAATACAGCTGTTGTGAAACTTAAGAAACACATAAACACGCTCTTTGTTACTTTAAAGGGATGTGGAGCAGAGTTCGCACATTTCGGGAGCACTCGTGCTTGTGTTGCGGCGAAGCCTTGACGCGCTGTTGGCCGCACACCTCACTCCACCCCACCCCTCCCTTCCCATCACCATAGCGAAGGCTGCGGCAGTGAGTGTCTGAAGCTCTGTTCTCCCACTGTTGGAATGAAGCGAACGATACATATTCCACACTATGCGATAATTGTTCATGACGGAAACTGGCTTCTATTACCATTTCTGTTAATATTAGTTCTTAATTTCTGCTTTGCTTTAGAAATTGTCTTCAGTGATAGTTTTGGTAGCCCACAATATACGCCACTGACAGAACCAAAGGCCTGATGATGGTCCTGTACGACCGAAAACGGGTTGCCAATAACAAACTCAGCAATCTTGCGATCTAGACTGTCGTATTTTAATTACTGAACATTTTAAGATCGCTGTTTCGGAAAATACTTTCAAAAATTACAGATTGTTCGAGCCCGAGTGTTGCCACTGGGCTAGGCGCCGCCCGCTCGGCCTACCTGTGTCTCGGTGACGTTGAGCAGCTTGGCCATCTCGGCGCGCTCGGAGGAGGAGAGGTACTTCTTCTGCTCGAACTGGCGCTCCAGCTCGAAGATCTGCCGGCCGGTGAAGGTGGTGCGCGCCTTCTTGCGCTTGCGGTCCGAGTCGGAGCCGGGCGCGCCCGAGCTGCCGCCGTCGCTGAGCGCGCCGCTCGTGTCCGCGGGCGGCGTCTTGGGCGCGGACACCGCCCCCGCCGCCCCCGGCGCGCCAGACACGCCGCCCACGCCCGCCGCCCCCGACGCCGCGCCGGCCGCGCCGCCGCCCGGGTTCGCCTCCTTCTTCCGTTTCGCTCCCGTCGACTTCGTCGGCACTGAACCGTCTGCAACAGACACCGGGTCCCCAATGAGCTGTCTGAGAGGTGGCAGTGGGTACTTTGCAACAAGAAATGAGCCACGTCCTGTACAATGAAATAATCGGCAGTCTGCCGTCTTGCAGAAGATAGTGGCTTGGTAGCAGTGGCGAAAGAAATTCATTCTTCTGGGAGGGGAGGGGGCTTAGTTCAGCCACTATTTATCTGTTTGGACGTTTACGATATGAACACCGATTGCACAGGAAGGGACTAAAAAGAAACCAGCTCTCATCATATGGTTCGGAGAGAAAGGGTCTGACCAACACCACCTGCAGAGACGTCAGCGGCGTTCTAGTCTGACGTTACGTGGAGTGGGCCGCAATCGCATGGCTGACTGGCTGGCCACTTGGGGACAGCGCAGTAGGCCGTAGCGGCCAGCCAGTCAGCTGTGCGATCGCGGCCCCCTCCACGTGACGTCACACGAGAGCGGCGTGGACGTCCCTCTATTTGGTGTTGCGCAGACCCCCTATAGACTTGGCAATAATTCACATAGTTGTGACATAAAGTCACGGAGAAGGTAGGCGACCAAGATTAATAGTAAATGAAATCTGCAATAGGCTGTGTAGGTCGCTATATTAATTAAAGTTATAAGACGGATAAAATTTGACTTTATTTTACGCGTTTCGGCCTGGGCCATCATCAGAATCCTGCATACATAGATTGCAACTATGTCAGTACAAATGGTTACATGTTGTTCTCATAACATCTGCTCTATAATGTTACAAGAACAACATGTATCCATTTGTACTGACATACTTGCAATCTATGTATGCAGGATTCTGATAATGGCCCAGGGCGAAACGCGACAAATAAAGTCAAATTTTATCCGTGTTATGACTTTAATTAATACAGCGCCCTATGCAGCCTATTGCAGACTTCATTTACTATTGGCAATAATACTTTCGTAAGAAAATGCGGGTTGGTGCTGAATCGCCCACTTCAATAAAGTAATAAACGAAAAGAACGACAAAGAACGGGTCGATCTGGAATTCTTTACAAACAACAAAAAGTCGACAACAAGAAGCTCGAAGATTATAACCAGGTGCGTAATAAGAGTATTGGAAAATTGAATTTCTCAAAATGTTCAAATGTTTGTAAATCTATGGGACTCAACTGCTTGGTTATTAGTCCCTAGCTTACAAACTAAGGAAACCTAAGGACAATAGATACACCCAAGTCGAAGGGAGGACTCGAACACCCGACGGCGAACGACCGCGCGCACCGCATAACGGCGCTCCAGTGCGCACGGCTAATCCGCTGCGGTTTAATTTGCCATGCTATCTTTCAGTATTATTGCTTTACTCAAGCAAACACGGCTCATTTGAGAGTATTTTAACCACATAAAAACTTTCTGTAACGGCTTCTAAAGCGTTCGCGTCGTTCAAGACAGTGGGTAAATGTTGAGGCTGTCTGTCCTCACCCACCCTTTTAGTGAAAAAGCGGTTACTCTTTCATCAGGGTCCGATTATGCACAAGAAAGGAAGGATTAATTTTTTTTCAAATTATTGGAGACTCCACGGCTGGAACCCCTTCGGAAGATAGCGTACAGGGTCATAAATAATTCCGTCTGCTTTATTCAATGAAGTACTCACATTGATAGGCCAGGTATGCACTACGCAGTAGGCAGCTACTCGCGTAGGAGTGCACATTACTATTTTATTATTATTTTTTTTTCTTTTTAAGAAAAGGCTAGGTGTTGTTCTGATGAACGCTCGACAGTCGACATGCAGATAGTAGAATAAGACTGCGTTCAGTGTAATGACATTCACTATTGGCTGTAAGCTTTCATAGTATTGGTAAGAGGGTACTTAGTTTTACTGCGCTGTAACAAATTTCTTGAAGCCATTTATTCTCGGGGTCAAGATATGGTTGAGTCCTGACGTAGAAATTTTTGAAATTTACACGTGTTGCTGGGTGCGATCTCTTGTTATATGGAACCTTGTTATTGTTCCGCCAAGATCGCCTCTATATTTACCACATTAACCGGTTTCGACTGAGCTTGCAGTCATTATTAGATCTAGGAAAGGAAAGGGAGAAGATCAGTCAACGTACCTGCCTCCTTACTGTCCATGAACTCTAAAAATGACAGCTTTGTACGTTCTATTTTCGACGTCTACATACCTGTGGAACTGTGGTAGATTTAGTCACACCTGCAGAGATGTGTAGCTCTATTTATAGGATTTTATGTTGGTTTTTCAAGTCAATAAAATTCCATGGTCATGTAATAAAACCACCGATGCCGCCCCCCCCCCCCCCGCCCAAGGCCGTCGACAGCCATCTCACCACATTAAACCCAACTGCGCGGGCTGACGTCAAACTTACGGGAAGCAGTTACTACACAGACCGCTAGGTGGCGTTCATGCACCGTCATGTCACTGACATTACCTACTGCAACAGTATCTAACAGTGGTAGGGGTACTCCTAATCTCACACGTCATTAATAATATATAAAAAAAGTTATTATCCACCATGTCCAGATCATCGCTGAGAACATTTTTCTTATGATGTTTTTAATGTTTATTTTATCTTTGTTCTCTCGTAGGTGCTCACCAAATGTAGTTTTATTCTGGCTACCTGTATGCTGTCGGAATCGAGTAAAAAACGACCTACCCGTTTGCCCCACATAAAAACCTTCGCAGTCGCCGTAATCGAATTTTCAGACTTCCGATTTTTCAAATTTATCTACGTTAGCTCCCACTTTGTGGCGCAATTTTAGTTTTTCGGGAGGTTTCTTCAATCTTATGTACTCTCACTAATATACAATTTAGCCCGTCCTTCGCAACGGTAGACAAAAAGATCCTTCGTACACTTTTGCTTTTCAGCGTTTCGAAAATCAATCGATAGAAACAGAATCCCTGTACATCACTTAGTAAATTCGTCGAAGTCGAAAATAAAAAAAAAAAAAAAAAAAAAAAAAAATAAAAATAAAAAATAAAAAAAAGGTTCAAATGTTTGTTAAGCTTAAGGGACTTAAGTGCGTGGTCATCAGTCCGTGCCGGCCGCGGTGGCCGAGGGGACTGAGGCGTTCCAGTCACGGTCTGCACGGCCACTACGGTCGGGGGTTCGAATCCCCCCTTGGGCTTGGATATTTGTGCCGTCCTTAGTATTAGCTAGTTCATAAGTACTTTGTAAGTTTAGGGACAGATGACCCCGTAGTTAAGTCCCATAGACTATACAAACATTTGAACATCAGTCCGTAAACTTACAAACTACTTATGAACTACCTTATACTTAAGACGGCACAAACATCCCTGGCCGCGGTGGAGTAGCCGAGCGGTCTAAAGCACCTCGCTGCGGAGCGCGCAGTTGCTCGCCGTGGAGGGTTTTTTTTTTTTTTTTTTTTTTTTTTTTTTTTTTAATAGTCTATGGGACTTAACTACGGGGTCATCAGTCCCTAAACTTACAAACTACTTATGAACTACTTACGAACTAGGACGGCACAAATATCCATGCCCGAGGGGGGATTCGAACCCCCGACCGTAGTGGCCGTGCAGACCGTGACTGGAGCGCCTCAGTCTTCTCGGCCACCGCGGCCGGCCGTGGAGGTTTGAGTCCTCCCTGGGGCATGGGTGTGTGTTTGTCCGTAGGTTAGTTTACCTAGGTTTAAGTAGTTTGTAAGCTACGGACTGATGACCACGTAGTTTGGTCCGATAGATTTACAGACATTTTGATTTGATTTTTAAACATCCCTGCTCGAGACGGGATACGAGCCCCCGGCGGGGAACGGCCTCGCGCATCGAAGCATAGCCCTTCAATGAGCTTGGCCACTCCGCAACGGCGAACATAAATATCATAAACAAAAAAAAGCAGGTTCGTTCAGGTTTTAATATACAATGCGGAATCAGTAAATCAGTTTATCCCAGCGAAGTAAATTCACTGTTTGTATTCGTAACGATAATACTGCGGTGTTTAATTCTGGCGATGATGTAAACTCCCGAAATCACGTCTTGCTGCGGAGCCTAGAAGACCAGCGGCGACGGCAGTCGGTTGTCGGGTGTTCCGGGCGCGGCAGAGTCACTCCAGAATCGCGGAGTGCTCACTTAGCAGCGCGTTACACCAGTGAGACGGCGGCCGATCGCCGGGGAACGGCTACATAAACACATTGAAGGCGCCAGCGCCGCCCGTCGTAAACGAGCCGCACAATGGATCGCCAGTGTTAAGTGTCCCCGGCCGCTTTTATATCCCCATTACCCAGACAAATAAACGCGCGCGCCGCCTCTCCATTGCGCGGCCGCCGGACACCCGCTACTGGCGGTGACGTCACGCCTCCGCCAACACTCGTCCGCGTCTGCGGCCATCACTCGCGCCTTCGGAAATTACTCCACTACTACATTACGCGGCAGTTAGCGCACACTCACTCAGCGTTCACGTCGTTTAGTTGCCCAGCAATGGCGGAGGAAGACCGTTAACGTATTCTTAGCATAATAAAACAATGAAAAACACCTCGACCTCTCTAAGATTTCTCTATGGTAAGCACCGAAATAATCTTATAAGCTATCTTGCTCGGAAATCCGTCATTGCCCGGGTATATATTTTTCAAGTCTTATACTGGAAACTAAAATAAAAATTCTTAAAAATATTTAATTTTCAAGTGTTCATGAAAACAGCTATGAAATTATGAAACAGTGTCATAAATAGGCATAATCTATACTGTTAGCACTATCCAAAGAAAAGAAAATAGTAATGGGAATAAAAATGAATTGTAACATTCATTTAATCCAAAACTTGACTATTACCTGTCAAGGAGCTAGTACGAATAAATTCTATGGGAGACCAACTCTCTTTCTGTCCACCTCCTCCTCTCACTTCCTCTATGACCATCCACTGCGCCGCTCTTTTCCATTTCCTTCCCCCACTTCTTCTTTCAACATAATCCTTCCCCTCTCTCTCACCGTCCATCTCTTTATGCTCTTTATGCTCAGCCACGCCCATCTGCTGATGTTAACTCGTGGACGTATTCTACACACTTCTTCCTACCAACTTTATGTTTGCTCATCTCCTCCTTCTCCCTATTCGTGTGTTCCATCTCTTCCTCTCATTTATATCTATCTCTTTATATACACTCTAACTCTTCATCTCTTTAGCCCCCTCTCTCTACGCCCATATCATACACTCAAATCTATGCTTGTACACCATCTCTTTCTATCAATCTGTTTCTGTTCTGTCTCTCATTCCAACTCCTTCTCCTCTTATTTATCTTCTCAAAATAACAAATCAAATGTTTTTAAATATAAGTAACTTAACTGCTGTAAATGTAAATGTTTCCTTTGGCCTTTACAGATATTTATCACTCCTTACGCTTTTAAATTACTTACGCTAAGGACAAACCACAACCCCATACGGGAGGAGGCCTCGTGCCTCCGACGAGCAGTCGCGCGCTCTGTAGCAAGACGCCTTATAGCGGTCAATCACTCCACCGCGGCTTCTTCTCATCGTCCTTCTCTCGGCCCATCCCTCCTCACTCTCTTCTGCCCCAACTCGTTCTCCACCGCCTTTCTATCTCCTTCCTTCACGCCAAACTTTCAGACTAATTCCTTTCGGCCCTTCCTTCGTACATCTCTTCCCCTTGCCTGTCCCTGGCCATTTATTCATACCTCTTCACGTACCTCCTTCTATCAGCCCATCTCCTGCTGCCACCCTCTCTGCCTGTCCAACTCCTCCTCTCCCGTCCACCTCATGTTCCTCAATCTCCTACTGTTGTTATTCGTCACAACGCCGGCGGTCTACACAAGTCGCTGCGCAACTTCGAGAAGTCGCTCCACAGTACTTCGGTCGCTGGGCGCGCCCGCAGTCTCTTTACCTCATTGCCTGCTTTGCGCGCTGGCCAATAGGAAGAACGGGGCTGGGCTAGATATGCCACAGCACCACAGCCACGACTGTCAGTAGGGGAGATTACGGAAGTTCCAGTCAGTACGAGGCAGCCCCAGGAAGACTACAGTTCCAGAAGTTCATCATAGAAGAGCCAGCCTTCTGTCTATCCACAAGCCGGAACAGTTTTCTATTGCGTAGCAGAACTACGTAGTAGTACAAGAAGTTTGTACCAACAAAAGCACACCAAAGTTAAGTATTAATTTCTTCTGTCAGTAAATCCTTTGAGGACTAATCACTTCTTTTAGTTGCAGAACTAGTCCACATCCTTTATAGCCACGACCCACCTCTTTCTACTATAGCAATCAGGAAGACGCAAGAGTTCTTGCTCCTGAGGGCATGTGGATAAGGAAGGCTGTTACTATTCCAACACAACACACCAGTTGATTTAGACTGCAAAATGCGTTTGAATCCCGACATAAATCGGCAAGCTTTATGAGTTATTAAGTGCCCTTGAAATATACGTTCTGGGACATACAGAATATTGCAGAATTGGTTTTCGAGCATTTGGACATCTTAGTGATCCCCCCCTTTCCCAATAATTTAGAGCTGGTGATGTCATTGGTTGTGGTGACCTGGTGGCGGTGGTGCAACTGAACGGGGCCCGTCGATAGGGCTGTGAGGAGTTGCGGTCTCTGGTAGAGATGAGGAAAGCGGCCAGGTGCGGATGCATTAGCGCCGGCTGCAGTTGCCGCTGTCCGCTGTCGGGCGGCGGCTCAAACAAGAGTAGGGCGTAGCTTGGCCGCGTTTATCTGGACAGGGCGGCTAATTGTCGCTGTGATAGCGCCGCTGTCCGCCGTATCGCCGCACCCGCTATCAGCCGCTGGCCGATCACCGACACTCCCCACACACCCGACACCACCCGGCAGCAGCATAAAAAAAGCGCTCACCTGCCAGTCTCAAACATTTGCACCCAAAGCACGATTAACCACACCTTGGTAGAATCGGCGCAGGATATGGTGGACGATGCGCACAGACGAGTTTCCGTCGGAAGCGCCGGGCGAGTTCATTCCTTCGTTTGGACTGGGAGCGTGCAATTAACATGCTCAATATTTCGCAGGTGACGCAAAAAAGTTACCGGAAGGTGCTTTGGAATGTTTAGATATACGCAGTAAACGTGTCGATTTTTTAAATAAAATAGTAAGGTGAAGAGTATTGGCCGGCCGCGGTGGCCGAGGGGACTGAGGCGCTCCACTCACGGTCTGCACGGCCACTACGGTCGGGGATTCGAATCCCCCCTCGGGCATGGATATTTGTGCCATCCTTAGTCTTAGCTAGTTCATAAGTAGTTTGTAAGCTTAGCGATTGATGACCCCGTAGTTAAGTCCCATAAGTTGTACAAACATTTGAACATTTTTGAATAGTATTGACCACTCAAATATATCGATGAAACATACATTCGCAGTTCGCATTCGATGCCCAATGAGTGGACAGATGGATCAAATAATGGAATAAGGCATCAAAGGACAACGTCTGATTATAATACACGCAGTTAACTGATAAGTAGTTCTGCAGACTATAAGGTTAAAGTCGTATGGCATGAATGGCTGGGTGGCCCCAGAAGGGCAGGTTCAGCCGCCTAATTGGAAAGGTTTTCCATATCCTCCGCGCCCGCAGGCACCTTTCCTCCGCGAAGTATGAAAACTGTGTGTTGAAGTGTCTGTGTTAAGTGCAGGTGACTGTAATGGATGCGTGTGTGGTGTAGTGTCGTCTTCGTGTTGGACGTGATGGGAGAAGGTAGATGGTGAAACTCAGTGCCGGCACACAGCCTACTCCTCTCGAAAAGCACCGAGCGGCCGCCGAGCTTAACGTCCGCATCCGACGGACTGATCACGATCAACAGTGTCCCATGCCCTCACTCCATGAGACACTGCAGAGAGGTTTGGAATTTAATCCAAGACTGGTGATCACCACCCCTCCTTTTCTCCTCTGGCGTAAGGCAGCTCGTGGCGCACGTTACCCATCAAAGTGCTGGACACGCCCGACGGTGCTTAATGTCCGTCGAGTCATCGGTGTTTCGGCAATTCAGGGCTGCGACTATGCTGCGCCGTGATTCACTGCCACAAGACTTGTGTATCTACTGTCGCTTAGAAACCATGGACAGCCATCTGGACGTCGAAGTTTTGACGTACGATGCCCTGGATTTAACACTGTGGTTGTACTTCTCGAACGAACAAAGCTGAGCATTCACTTATTTGAAATGAATTTATAAGTTTTTTATGGAATTCTCTACACAATCACCACTAAAAATAAAGATTAAAAATTAAAATTGACTTCGATGATGTCTTAGGTGGAGGTGTGTAAAGAATGAAATCGCAACAGCTGTCAAGATGTGTTTATTCTGACACTACCGGTTTCTCATCAGTAAAGATGCATCTTCAGGTGGATGACATAAGAAAATGATTACATAATAATTGGAACAGCATCCAGCTTTCAGGGTACCTTGTTAAAACATTCCCACAACAGGGTGTGGTCGTCTTTAGGTAAATAATATTCCCGCTGACTCCCATCAGTGGTTTCTTTATAAAGGATAAAGGGGGAATATTATTTACCTAAAGAAGACCACACACTGTTGTGGGAATGTTTCAACAAGGTACCCTGAAAGCTGGATGCTGTTCCAATTATTATGTAATCATTTTCTTATGTCATCCACCTGAAGATGCATCTTTACTGATGAGAAACCGGTAGTGTCGGAATAAACACATCTTGACAGCTGTTGCGATTTCATTCTTTACACACCTCCACCTAAGACATCATCGAAGTCAATTTTAATATTCAATCTTTATTTTTGGTGGTGATTGTGTAGAGAATTCCATAAATATGTATTTAAGCTGTGGTTGCCCTTTTAAGAAAATTGTTTGAAATTTATAAAAGTGTTACTAAAATAGTGGTATCTTTCTGCTGAAGTGTACCTACCTCGCCATTGCAATAACATTCCCAGAGCAAAAACCCTTTTCACCATAGTTGTATTTTAAGTATTATATAGCTAGCATAATTGTCTTAGGCTATCTGAAGATGAATCTGTGACTTCGATATACGTATTTTATCACATAGGCGCGCTCTAATTACCACAAGCTTTCCTGAAAGAGAAAAAAGTACAATGACCTCACGATAACAACAGTTCAACAGCAACTGAAAGTAAATAACGCCAAAAGTGACAACAGATAGAGAAACTGCTGCTTTCTCTTTTTCCCAGAGAAGTATTCCTCTTCTTTATCCATAAATATTGAGATAAACCAGGTCAAAGCCCGTGTGTCAACAGCGGGAGTGTAACTCTGCCGTCGAGTTGAACCGACTCGAAATCCGGCTGGCGAGGGTTCGGGTGCCGGAGACGGGCACACGTCACGGCAGTAACAAATTGAGCGATTTGGCGCGCGGTCATAAATACGGCTGCAGCGGCAGTGCAAATACGCGCCGTTTCATTAGGCGGAGGGTCGCGGCGCGTTAATGATTTATCGCTGACGCCGCGCCGCGACTGGGCGGCTCAGTGGCGTCCACACCAGCATGTGTGCTCGGGAACTCAACGCGTGCGCCACCAGCAGCGCTGTTCTGACAGAGGGCGCGCTGGCTGGTTCAACACCTCCTGGTCGACAATGGAATCCCAACAACAATGCATTCAGACAAGTGACAGAGGGAGACATGTGACGAAAATCACTGGGTCCCACCTCCTAATGGATATACGAACACTGCATCAAATACATTTTGTACCCAACCAAAACTTTGCGAATTTTCCAGCAACTTTACTGAGAAACCACATACTTGACGGCAGAGTACCCTGGAAACGCTCTGCGTGGAACACTTTCTGCCTACACTTCGCAAGTTCTTGTTCACTACAGTGGGCAACCAGAGTGAGTACGACTCTTTAGCTCCCGTAGTATTCCGTTCGTGCGCCTAACGTCGATGTTGTGATTTTCAGCCTGGTTTGATGCAGCTCTCCACCATATTCTATCCTGAATACGGCTCTTCATCTCCTTACAAGAACGGCAACCCACCTCTACGAGCGTTGGAACGTAAATACTGGCAACGCTGCTGTGGAGATTTATGCAAAGGAATCTTCTATAGTCGCTGATAGCACAAATTGTTGAGATATCTATCTTACTTCCGAGCAAATGGACACCTGCGTCCCACGTTATAATAGCGCTATCCAAAGAAAGCAAAATAGTAATGGAAATGAAAATGAATTGTTACATTCATTCAATTCAAAACTTGACTGTTAAGAGTATTACTTGTTAACTGTCAAGGAGCTAGTACGGATAAATTCTATGGTGAGACCAACTCTCTTTCTGTCCAGCTCCTCCTCTCCCTTCCTCTATGTCCATCCACTGCGCTGCTCTTTTCCATTTCCTTCTCTCATTTTCTATGTCAACATAATCCTTTCGCTCTCTCTTACACTCTATCTCCTCCCCTCCTCTCTGTGCTAAATCACGCCCATCTGCACATGTAAAATCGAGGGAAACACAGTCACTTGTGTGCGAGCTGTCTAACGTAACGGTGTCACTATCTTTTCGAAACAGGAACAACGGAGATGTATTAATGTTGAATGTACTAGAGATCGTACAACACGACAGTGTCATTAAGGTCAACACTTTCTGCACAAGCCACACATATTTTTGCACGACAATGCGCGGGCATATACAACGCAAGTTGTGGCTCCTCTGTTCGGTCGATGGGACTGGGAAGAACTGTACCATCCAGTATACTCCCCGCACTTAGATCCTTGTGACTTTGATTAGATTCCGAAGATGAAGGAACCATTTAGTGGCATTCGCTTCAGAACTCTTCCAGAGATTCGACAGGTAGTAGAGCGCTCCATTCGCACCAACAATACAGGCTCTGCTAACGGTATACACAACGATTGTGAATAAATAGTTGTCGCTATTTAAGTTCCAACCCTCGTATTTGAACCTGCTCACTATATTCGTCTCTTGATCTCCCTTTGCGAATTTTACCCCATACAATGCTAACTTCATGATTCCTTGATGTCTAAGAATGTGTCCTACTTATAGATCCCTTCTTGTAGTCAAGGTATGCCAGAAATTCTTTTTCTCCCCAATTCTGTTCAATACCTCCTTATTACATACGCAATCTTCCCAACTTTCAGCAATCGACTGTAGCTCCATATTTCAGAAGGTTCTATCCTCTTCTTGTCTGAATTGTTTCTCGTCCATGTTTCAGTACCGCACAAGGCAACACTCAAGTTGCTGTGGAGTGGCCGAGCGCTCTAAGACGCCATGCTGCGGGGCGCGTGGTTGCTGCCAGGAAGTAACCCTGTATTTTTATAGTTGAAGAAGCTGCAGATGTCGTGTGATAGCACAGACGAAAGAGAAACAAAATTGTGCCTTATTCACTTTGAGTTAAAGTCTGTTTTCTTTATTATTTGCTTTATTGCCACCAAATTTGTTCTCCATTTGGTTACGCTATATTGTCCTGAAAATCAAGTTATTTTAATATTCATGGGACGGTCAATCAAAAACGGGACAATATACGTCCCGTATTTATTTTGTCGGGACATCGAGACACTTGGGCTAAATAAAGGACAATTCCATAAAATATTACACTACAGTAAATCACAGTTGGTACGTGACATGCTGGATAAGAATCAGAAGGGGACCATCTTGGTCAAAGAACAACGTGAGCATAATCTTTTCTCGGCTTGTTTTATGACCTTGGCTTTTGATGGTGGTGGTGACCCTGGATGCTTCCATTGGAGACTGGACCGTTTTGGTTCTGGTTCGAAGTGATGACACCATAATTCATCTCCTGCCACCAATCGTGCCAGCAACGCATTCTCTTTCCAAGCATAGCGCAGCAGATGAGCAAGACAGTGGGCCATTCGACAAGCTTCCTGGTGTGGTTGAAGACTGTAGGATATCGATTGGGTACACACCTTGCGCAAGTGCACGGCGGCTGTGGCTTTCACTGTGACTCGGCGGTCCTGGGTAATGGGTGCATCAACCAGCTGGGCCATGTCATCGGTGATGCAGTGTGATGCTCCAGACCGTGTATCATCGGCTGTCGACACCCTCCTTACCTGAAGCGCTTGGGCCATGGCTTGATCCTTGCAAGGGACATGCAGTGTTCGCTGTACACTTGTGACCTTCGTCGATGAATGTCCTTTCCCCCTACTCCTCCACTGTCAGAAAACGAAAAACACCTCTTTGCCCTTCTTTTGACGTCTCCGTATCAGTGTTTGCAATGCGACAGGCAGCGTTAGACGATGCATGCTGCTGCTAGTTTTGTATAGTCACGTGACGTGCACACGTGCCCTTTCTTATCGACATCCGAGACATCATTATTCAAAATGCAAAGCGCGGCACATGATGCTCAAGAAAAGGTGCTCTGATGTGCCACGGGATGGCAGCCTTTTGGTCTCAATTTGACTCTTCACACGGGTCTTCTTTGTGTTTTTATGCAAAAAGTTTTAATTTTTCAGCAGTGACCATACTTCTGTGGCTCGTCCATTTTGGTGTCTAGTTCCCGTGCCCTTTTTGGCTACACTCCTAGCCATTAAAATTGCTACACCACTAAGGTGCACTACAGACGCGAAATTTAACCGACAAGAAGAAGATACTGTGATATGCAAATGATTAGCTTTTCAGAGCATTCACAAAAGGTTGGCGCCGGTGGCGACACCTACAACGTGCTGACATGAGGAAAGTTTCCAACCGATTTCTCATACACAAACAGCAGTTGACCGGCGTTGCCTGGTGAAACGTTGTTGTGATGCCTCGTGTAAGGAGGAGAAATACGAACCATCACGCTTCCGGGTTTGATAAAATCGCCTATCGCGATGCAATGACTGTTAGCAGAATATGGAAACGGTGGGTTAAGGACAGCAATACGGAACGCCGTGCTGGATCCCAACGGCCTTGTATCACTAGCAGTCGAGATGACAGGCATCTTATCCGCATGGCTGTAACGGATCGTGCAGCTACGTCTCGATCCCTGAGATAACAGATCGGGTCGTTTGCAAGACAACAACCATCTGCACGAACATTTCGACGACGTTTGCAGCAGCATGGAGTATCAGCTCGAAGACCATGGCTGCGTTTACCCTTGACGCTGCATCACAGACAGGAGCGCCTGCGATGGTGTACGCATCGACGAACCTGGGTGCATGAATGTCATATTTTCGCATGAATCCAGGTGCTGTTTACAGCATCATAATGGTCGCATACGTGTTTGACGACACGGCGGTGAACGCACATTGGAAGCTTGTATTCGTCATCGACATACTGGCGTATTACCCGGCGTGAAGGTACGGGGTGCCATTGGTTACACATCTCGGTCACCTCTCGTTCGCATCAACGGCACTTTGAACAGTGGCCGTTACTTTTTCAGATGTGTTACGCTCCGTGGCTCTACCCTTCATTCGATACCTGCCAAACCCTACATTTCAGCAGTATAATGCACGACCGCATGTTGCTGGTCTTGTACGGAAAATGTTCGACTGCTGCCCTGACGTAAACGTTTTCCAGATCTCTCACCAATTGAAAACTGGTCAATGGTGGCCGAGCAACTGGCTCATAACAATACGCCAGTCACTACTCTTGATGAACTGTGGTATAGTGTTGAAGCTGCATGGGCTTCTGTACCTGTACACGCCATCGAAGCTGTTTGACTCAATGCCCAGGCGTATCAAAGCTGTTATTACGGCCAGAGGTGGTTGTTCTGGGTACTGATTTCTCAGGATCTATGCTCCCAAATTGCGTGAAAAAGTAATCACATGTCAGTTCTAGTATAATATATTTGTCCAATGAATACCCATTTATCATCTGCATTTCTTCTTGGTGTAGCAATTGTAATGGCCAGTAGCGTATAAAGTAATATTGGCAATACACCTCGCGGCGTGACCAGGCCGAATGTAGCCCAGTCCTGCGTGCAAATACAGTAGCAGTTCAATTTCCCCCAGGTATGAATTCACTGCAGTTACCTTTATTACCATTATCCAACAGCCGAGTTGGATTTTAGCGGAGCAGATTTCGTGCCTCGGAATCGGCAACAGGACGAAGTGCAGCAGTAGATGACAAATGTTATCGAATTCCTGTGTTAACAGTGGTGGGCGATTCGGCTGCAGGCGATCCATTTGGCGTGACAGATAGCGGCGCCGGCTACACGGCGCGATTAATCGCGTGCGCCGAGATGTGCCGTTATTTCGATAACCGGCGCGTAACGTCGACCAAGTGCGCGGCGCAAAGTGTCGCGACTGGGCGCATATTAGGCTGCAGCAGCGGCAGCCCCAGTCAATTACCGATGCCGGCAAATTTGCCCTGGCGCTCATCACGTGGGCCCCACGTGGAGTCGGCTGCCGCCCTCCTGTGATCCGGCGCTCCCTCATTATGTATCAGCTGCAGGTCGACCGTACAGCGCATGCGCATGCGCACTCTATCAACTCGACCGGCGAGAGCCATTTACCGCTGCAGGTGGATTAGCGAAAATCGACGAGAACTGTTACGTACCGTCAAACTGTAGCTGACATTTATAACGTACACCCATGTTCAGGTAAAACAGAAAACATTTCGCACTTAGGGATATACAGTTGCTATCCACAGTATAAGGGGCGTTCAGAACGAAACGAGAGTTTGGAAAGCGCAAACCGGTAACAGGAAGTAATATCGTGGCGTGTGGTTCCAACCGGAGCGTCAAAGTTCATAGCTCGTCGCTAGAGGGCATGCGTGCACAGTTGCGGATACAGAATCTTTTTCTGGTGGCGGGGGGGGGGGGGGGGACAACATTAATTCGCTTATATTTATTCATTTCTTACACAACACGCCTACCTACTTCGACACAACGCCATTATCAAGTGCACCTGTGGGTGATTAGAGTTGCGCATCATATTTAGGTCTTTGTTACGTTTAAATAAGTTACATTTATTAAGTGCATTTCTACTTACTGGTACCTACGGATGTAGGTGACGTTCGCGTGACATCCGAGGGACAACTGTCAGCAATCTGTTTTAAATTTATAGTACTAGTTAAGCAATTTTTATTCAAACCGAAATTTCCGTGAAATACTTTCGACAGTTTGTTTTGATTATTGGGTCATGTTTACAATACGAAACTTCCTGGAAGATTAAAAATGTGTGCCGGAACTGGGACTCGAACCTGGGACCTTTGCCTTTCACGGGCGAGCGCTTGCCCGCAAAAGGAAAAGGTCCCAGGTTCGAGTCCCTGTTCCGGCAATCAATTTTAATCTGTCAGGAAGTTTCATATCAGCGCATACTCCGCTGCAGAGTGAAAGTTTCATTCTGGAAACATCCCTTAGGCTGTGGCTAAGCCATGTCTTCACCATATCCTGTCTTCCAGGAGTGCTAGTCTTGCAAGGTTCGTAGGAGAACTTATGTGAAGTTTGGAAAGTAGGAGGCGAGGTACTGGCAGAATTGAAGTTGTGTGGGGATGCCGTGAGTCGTGTCGGGGTAGCTCAGTGATAGAGCGCTTGCCCGAGAAAGCCACAGGTCCCGGGTTCGAATTCCGGTTGCGGCACACAATTTTAATCTGTCAGGAAGTTTCATATCAGCGCACACTCCGTTGCAGAGTGAAAGTTTCATTATGTTTACAATATTTTATGTCTGGGAGTTAGCGACGGTATGTATGTTGCATAGATATTATTTCGCGTGAAAATTTTGTGTATGTGTTATCTGAGACTTTAAGCGTGTATCCGATTTCGTGATAAAAAATTTGAGCCGGCCGCGGTGGCCGAGGGGACTGAGGCGCTCCAGTCACGGTCTGCACGGCCACTGCGGTCGGGGGTTCGAATCCCCCCTCGGGCATGGATATTTGCGCCGTCCTAGATCGTAAGTAGTTCATTAGTAGTTTGTAAGTTAAGTCCCATAAGCTATACAAACATTTGAACATTTGATTTTTTTTAATTTGAATAAAGTTTTATAGATAGGCCTGTGTTTTAGATAATTTTTTTTCATTGAGTAGTCGTTCAGGAGATTTTTCATGTACGTTTCTATTCCAGTTCTTCCACAAATCATATAGAAGTTCTATGTAATATTTGTCCAGTGTTTTCGATGTGGTTAGCTGCGTGAATTTTATTTCTAAGGTGTAGGTAGAAAGCTGTGTGATAACTTTCACACGCCCCGTATGTTCCTTCTATTTGTCAAATGTAAAATTTTGTACAGTTGTCGAAAGAAATTTTGTAGACTCCTGTGATTCAAAATCCGGAATTTGAACAGATAGCTAACAGTTGTTCTTTGGATGCGTTATGAACGTCAGCCAGTCAAGACGTGCGTAGAAATGTAATTAAGAGATGCAACATATTTAAACGTAACAAAGACATAAATAAGATGTACTACTCTCTGCACCCACACGTGCATCTGATAATGGCATTACGCCTGAACAGGAAAGCCTGACTTTCTATAAATGAATAAACAAAAGTGAATAAAGATTTTTTCTGTAACTGGAAACTACTTTTAAAAATGGTAAAGTATTTCGACGTAATTTATGCTGAAATACCCATCTGACAAGAAACAAAGTGTGTCTGCCATTCGCGTCTTTGGACGGCGTGTCCTTCATTTTTATTTTTTTATTATTATTATTTTTTTTTTAACAAAACGCAACAGTGAACTGAACTGTTGAAATACCGGCTTTCCGCTTGTGGTTTGTCGGGGTTCATGAACTGACAGAGAGGGACACCTTTCTCTGGGGGCCTTATTGTCGCACACAATGGTGCTGGCCAAATCACGTTGCAGTCGCATGACACGTATCGACCAGGAAACGTGTGTGGAAAAACATCCGTTGTTTACTTCGCTGGGTGACAGGTCGTCTCATCCTGTCGAAGCCACATCGTACGTCTTAGAGCACAATATCTCTGTTATAAAGGCGGACAGACGTCCGCAAGAGTAGGCAATTGGGTAGTAAGGACTCTTCATTAATTGTAGTATTCTCATGCGTTTCTAGAAATGATCATCTGTATTTCATCGTAGATCTAGCACTGCCAAGTACGATGGGAAATATTGCGGCTTTAGCAGTGAAGCAGTGACTATAGGCTCCAGCTTTGATTATTAGTGAGGCTACTCAAGAGAAAATAAGGCTTTTTCTTTGTGCGGCGGTGGTTTCTATGCCATCGTGTAGACTTGGAAAATGTGAAAATTTGCAGATAATTGGCACAATACAGCAGTCCCCAAAGTATTATCCAACATTTCCGTCTACAGGCCTTATGGAGTTAACAAAAAGCATCCATTCTAACACTTTGCTAGTTGGTTTTTGAATCTGCAGAACAGAATTAAAGTAACATCATGAGGCCTACAGTTCCGTAAGCAAGCGAATGTTTGTAGGTGACACAACGTTGCACAGCTCTTTGTACATTCAAAAATTCAACCTGTTCAAGTTCCGTAACAATCGAAAATGTGACCCCAGTTCAGAGAGCTTTTACTGTTTATTTTGACACGTAGAAGTACCTTATAAATTATGGACACATTCTTCCTGAATCATTCTTTTAAGGATAATAGTGATCACTGTTCTTTCTTCTTCTTCCGACAATGTCAGGTCTGGAATATACAAGTACATTGTCGGAATTCATAAATACAGTTTCTTTAATGCTTATTGTGTGCATTGTTTTTAATTATAGCACGGTGTCATGTAAAGTGTCTATCAGTAAATTTAACAGCACTCGTACAGTCCACGTCCGAAAAGGTACAATTTTTAAAAACGTTCGTTTGGCAATTTGAAATTCATCAAACAAGATCGAGCAAGATTCAATATTTGCACACTATTAATAGTGGGTCTAGAATGCCGAGAAACCTTCGTATGCTCAGCAAAAGGTGAATGCTGTTTTATCTGACCTCTCTTCATAAGCAGGTGTTCTTGAAATCTCGTTCTAACCATCCTACCCGTTTGTCCAACGTTTGCCGGCCGCGGTGGCCGAGGGGACTGAGGCGCTTCAGTCACGGTCTGCACGGCCACTGCGGTCGGGGGTTCGAATCCCCCCTCGGGCATGGATATTTGTGCCGTCCTAGTTTGTAAGTAGTTCATAAGTAGTTTGTAAGTTTAGGGACTGATGACCTCGGAGTTAAGTCCCATAGATTATACAAACATTTGAACATTTTTTTTGTCCAACGTTTCTTTGTTGTTCCTTAATTCGCCACAACAGTTGCAGTTCATCGCGCCGCCGGAATGAGAGATTAACCGGTGTCCAAGTGGGAGGTGATGTCATAAGCAGGTGTTCTTGAAATCTGGTTCTAACCATCCTTACCGTTTGTCCAACGCTTCATTAGTGTTCTGTAAGTCGCCACAACAGTTGCAGTTCATCGCGCCGCCGGAGTGTGAGATCATCCGGCGTCCACGTGGGAGGTGATGTCGAAAGCAGGTGTTCTTGAAATCTAGTTCTAACCATCCTTACCGCTTGTCGAACGTTTCTTTATTGTTCTGTAATTCGCCTCAACAGTTACAATTCATCGCCCTGCCGGAGTGTGAGATCAGCCGGTGTCCACATGGGAGGTGATGTCGTAAGCAGGTGTTCTTGAAATCAGGTTCTAACAATCATTCCCTTTTGTCCAACGTTTCTGTGTTATTCTGTAAGTCGCCACAACAGTTGCAGTTCATCGCGCCGCAGGAGTGAGAAATCGACCGGTGTCCACGTGGGAGATGATGTCGTAAGGAGCTGTTCGTGAAATCTGGTTCTAACCATCCTACCTGTTTGTCCAACGTTTCTTTATTGTTCTGTAATTCGCCACAACAGTTGCAGTTCATCGCGCCGCAGGAGTGAGAAATCGGCCGGTGTCCACGTGGGAGGTGATGTCGTAAGGAGCTGTTCGTGAAATCTGGTTCTAACCATCCTACCTGTTTGTCCAACGTTTCTTTATTGTTCTGTAATTCGCCACAACAGTTGCAGTTCATCGCTCCGCCTGAGTGAGAGATCAGCCGGTGTCCACGTGGGAGGTGATTCGTAAGCAGGTGTTCTTGAAATCTGGTTCTTTTGTGTAATTCGCCACAACAGTTGCAGTTCATCGCGGCGCCGGAGTGTGCGGTCAGCCGGTGTCCACGTGGGAGGCGATGTCGCCGAGTGGGGAGCGTCGGTCAGTGGCGGCGTCGGCGGCGCCGGCGTCGTGTTTACCGCGCTCTGGGCAATCACGGGGCGGCAAATTTGCACGTGGCTGGGCGCCGCGACGCCACCCGGCGCCATAATTGACGCCGTGACGGGCGTCTGCAATTAGCGGCCTGTTTACCGCCGCGCCGCGCCGCCGCTCGATTATTCAGATTAGCCGACACCTCGCGCGCTTTTTATCGCTCTTAATGTCCCGCCGAGCATCATTAGGGGCCGGGAAATCCTCTCGATCCATTACCCGGCGCGCCTCACGCCGCTAACTGGGTTGTCACTGCGTCGGGAAATCTGCCTCCCCAAACCCCACCCCACATTTTTTTTTATTTGATTGCTGTCGGCGCAGAAACAAGCAATTTGTTAACGGCCTCAATCTGTGACCTCGTTTTGCTTAGTCACCGCCTTATAAAGCATTCCACGCCCCGGCGGTACAATGGAGGAGGCACACGTAATTGGGCGGAAAAACGAACGGTACGAGCGGGGCGGACGAAATCGCGTGCCGAAACAGCATCAGACACTCGGGCCAATAATTTTCCCGAACGTAACGTTATTAGAGCGCTAGTCGCGCCTTTATAACAAACTAATAGTCTTTCATCACCCACCATCATCCACCGATCCGTGGACCTCAGGGCCGAGTTCTGTCTTAACGAGATGCTTCCTCTTCCATCCACAGGCCCCTTATTTTAGTACGTCGACGTGGCGAGCTGAATTAGGCCGTTTGTCAACTCGTAACACCCAGTCTCGGCGTGCCCACGAGATTAGTTGCTTATAACCTCCAAGAAAAAGAAAAATCTTGGTAACAAGTGCTGGCACTAAAAACAGTGTAAGGCATAATGCTCTCATTCTCCTCAGTTGTTCAAGATACGTATTGAAGAAGAATCAAGGAAACGACAACGTTCAGAAATAGAATTGTAATTATGTTTGAAACCAGTAAATAACGCTGCTGCTATGGCTATGAGCAATGAAAGCAAAATTTAATTAATCAAAATATCCACGGGTGTACTGCCGGTCTATAGTGTCCAAGAGGCACAATGTTTCGGAGATCATACATGTAGCAATCATCAGGTGAACTGACGGACTGAGCTCCTGGAAACGCGCAGGCACGGAGATCCGCACGCTACGGCGGCTCGAGGCGAACTGTTCCCCTCGAGCCGCCGTAGCGTGCGGATCTCCGTGCCTGCGCGTTTCCAGGAGCTCAGTACGTCAGTTCACCTGATGATTGCTACATGTATGATCGCCGAAACATTGTGCCTGTTGGAAACTATAGACCGGCAGTACACCCGTGGATATTTTGATTGTCAAATACGCTAGGAAAAACTCAAGAATCACAAAACTTAATTTTAATCTCTTTAATGTAGTGGTCAATCTAATGAGCTGGTGCAGAATCTCTCTCTCTCTCGTATATATATATATATATATATATATATATATATATATATATATATATATATATATATATACCGACAAACTTAGGGGACACATTGCTAACACCGAAACAAGGAAATAATTCGACTAAATGTGGTCTTCAAAACGCATACCTTAAGAGCTATGATAATCGATACTGTGAGAGAGTCATCTCTTCCACTGTCAGCTCATTGATTTCCATATTTCGGGAAGAGGTAGAATAGACCTAAATCAAAAACGTATGCCATACAAAGGAAGCAGTAAAGTTTGTACGGTAAGACTTGAGAAAAATAGATCAATAAAAGAGATGTGTTTCATGCTTATAGCTCTTCAGAGCTTAGGTGATCTGGACCACTTTTTTCTCGTTCTGGTATTGTTAAGCAAAGACGAGAGCAATAATCAGCAGCAAAAATTAAGTTAGCTTCATGTTTGGCACTAAAAATGGACTGGAACCATTTTACGGCAGCAGAAACAAGCATAGGAAAAAAGAATATATTTATAATCCCCTTCTATAAACTATATCTTACGCTTAAATTAATTAATAAATGTGTGAGAACAAATGTTGCAGTACTGAGGTGTATCCAAACGAATCAGGGTCTGTATAAATACCGCATATGAAAAGAAGAGAGAAGCACTGCGAATTAAGTAAGTGATCAGAACTAAGGCCCTCCGTAGAATCATAGAACAAAGAAAAACACTTGCTACCAGAGGACAAATTATTAACTAGCATGCTGGCAGAGCCAGGCCTACTGATGAAAACTTTGAAGAAAGGTAGAACTTGCTGTCATTGTGGTCTTCAGTCCTATGAATGGTTTGATGAAGCTGTGCACGTTAGTATGCCCTCTTAATGTCTGAATCACTGATGCAGTCCACACTCATTTCAACAATATTGCTGTATGCGATTTTTTATAACCATCTGCAATTTTCAGACTCCACCCTCCAATAAACGTATTCCTTCTGTTACTTCTGTTGTAACTTTCACTTCTTCCAAATTCGATTCAATGTCGTCATTACTTATACGATTTACTCATATAATATTTAAAATCTACAGCACTCAATTTCAAAAGTTTATTGTCTGAACTGCTTATCCTCCACGTTACGATTTCGTACAAAGCTGTCCTCCAGCCCAATACGAGGGTTGAAACTTAAATAGTGGCTACTCTTTATTCACAACCAATACAAAAGCGTTACATGTTTGCACCTGTTACTGTCCTTGAAAGTAGTCACCAGCGTTGTGTAGTAACCGTTGCCAGCGATGTGAAAGGCGTAATATATCGTTAGCAGAGCCTGTTTTGTTGAACCTCTGGAACAGTTCTGAAGCGAATGCCACGAATTGGTTCCATCTGCTTCGGAATTAAATCAAAGTCACAAGGACTTAAATCCGGGGAGTATGGTGCATGTGCAATAATTCCCAGTCTCATCGACCGAACAGAGCAGCCACAGCTTGCGCTGTATGCGCCCGTGCATTCTCGTGCAAAATGATGGGTTGTTTGCGCAGAAAGTGTCTCCGCTTTTTACGCAAAGCTGGGCGGAGGTCATTCTACAAAAACGAACAGTAATACCGTGCACTGACGGCTTGCCGTGGAAGAACGTAATGCATTAGACTAGTCGCGGCAGAATAGCTGTGTGCACTAAGGCACCCTGTGGTCGTTCGCTGTCGGGCGTTCGAGTCCTCCCTCCGGCATGGGTGTCTGTGTTATCCATAGCATAAGTTACTTTAAGTTAGCATAAATAGTGTGTAAGCCTAGGGACTAATGACCAACATATTTAAGACCATTAGATTTACAAACTTTTGAACATTTGCATTAGACCGCTCGCTCACAAGTGATTGTGTTCCCTCGATTGTTCGCACGCCGGTGACATGGGACGGGCGAGTCTACTTGCTCGCAGGTAAGGTAGGTATGTCAGCAACGTGTGCTATCAGCGACAATAGTGGATTCCATTGCATAATGAGCCCAAAGCAGTGCTGTCACTACCTATGTTACAAACTTCGTACGTTCAGGAGGAGAAACTTCCTACCACTTAAATTGACATTCGAGTTAAAAAATTATTCTTTTAAATATTCCCTCTTAGGCTAACGTAATGTACTTTACCACTGAAATAGAAAATCCCGTCTACTAGTTTTAGTATCTCTTAATGTAATACCGCCAGCTGCGGTGGCCGAGCGGTCTGCGGCGCGCCTGTTAAGTGCTGCACGGCCATTGCGGTCGGGGGCTCGAATTCCCCCTCGGGCATGGATGTTTGTGCCGTTTTTAGTATTAGCTAGTTCATAAGTAGTTTGTAAGTTTAGGGAATGATGACTCCGTAGTTAAGTCCCATAAGCTCTACAAACATTTAAACAGTTTTTTGAACATGGGTGTGTACGTTGTCCTTAGGGTTAGTTGAAGTAGTTTATAAGTCTAGTGACTAATGACCATAGCAGTTTGGTCCAATAGGTTGAACATTTATGCACTGCATTTCGGAATCCACTTGAACAACTTATGAATTTAATTTGAAGTTTACCAACCATAAGAGTTGTTTCACGATGCATAAGTATCGTTGCTTATATACACGATGAATTCCTTTTCAAGCCCCGGGCAGATTTCGTTTTACATCTAGAGACATTTTAATAAACCTGGGTTGTGAATCTAGAAAACTACGCTAACAACCGCAGTTGGAAAAAAGTACAGTAAATAATTGACTTAAAACGTCAGACAATATGAGACGGATGATCTTCTCATTGACTGTTGCAATTTTATACGTACAACGTAGCAGCCGGCCGACAAAACTATCAGAAAACGCAAGTACAAACTGCAGTTGGTAATCGGATTGCTCGCTTTTGTGACAACTTAGGCATGTTACGTAGAACGGAGTACCTGTAGCTAGAAGAGCCATCGTCTGTTACAAGCTAGATCCCAGTAAAACCTAGCTACCACGCTTGAATGGCTTCACCTGACAAGCTTAGACAACCAGCTGCTTTTATACGCGCCCAGACTGTCTCCATTTTCTTTTCGATGTTAACACGTCTAGGCTCTTTTCACCTTTGCTGTAAACCGCCACCTTTCTAAAGATTTCTTTCTACGAAGTTCCCGGTGGTCGTAGTAGTAAACGTACGCACCAGTAGAACGTTCCGGTGCAGTGAGCATTCCACGGAGGTGATGGTTGAACTTTTCGCTACAGGAGAGTGAAGGCAGCAAATGACTAACTGTGAACATACAACGACGTCGACGGCTCCGAACCGACAGCTCACGTTTACAGTTGCCTGCTGCTTATGTACAGTTTTGCTTTATGGCTAAAATTCCTTGCCGGCCGCGGTGGCCGAGGGGACTGAGGCGCTCCAGTCACGGTCTGCACGGCCACTACGGTCGGGGGTTCGAATCCCCCCTCGGGCATGGATATTTGTGCCGTCCTTAGTTGTAAGTAGTTCAAAAGTAGTTTGTAAGTTTAGGGACTGATGACCCCGTAGTTAAGTCCCATAAGCTATACAAACATTTGAACATTTTTTTTTGAAAATTCCTTGAGGCAGTGAATCCTAAAACGAAAAAGTATGTTAGAAAAAGAACTATTTTGCTGTAATTTGATCAAACAAATAACCTTTTCTAAGAGAAGAAGAAATGTATTAGTTTTATGTGGCACTGGTATTGTCAGAGTAACATGCAAATTCATGATTTTTAATCGCCGCAAATATAGTTCCGTTTGACGATTGTTGATGCTCGGTCTACTCGGATACAATGCACATCACGAGTCCGCGGTGCAAATTCAGGGCTGCAAAATACATCAACTGCTGCAATATTCTCACTGATCAGCTGTCGAAATAGTCAAACATTACCCCGCGTTACACATGAACAGCATTTGACAAGTGAGCTGTCGTGCCATGCAGACTGACCGCACGGTCTAAGGCGTATGCTAGGGATTGGGCGACCGTTCACGCCTCAGTAGGGACTGTGTGTGTTTTGTGCTTAGTTCAAAAATGTTCAAATGTTTGTAAACCTATGGGACTTCACTGCTTTGGTTATTATTCCCTAGGCTTACAAACTACTTGAACAAAGTTAAAATAACCTAAGAACAAAACACACACACACACACACACACACACACGTCACAGGGAGGACATGAACCTCCGACGGCGAGCAATCGCGCGCTCCCTAGAGAGGCGCCTTAGACCACTCGGCTACTCCACCGCGGCTTGTGTTTGGTGAACGTTAGTTAAAGTAGTTTCCAAATCTAGGGATTGAGGACCATAGCTCTTTAGTCCAATGGGTTTACAAACATATGACCTGTCGTGTTTGTGTGTCGCGAATAACCATGCGGCAGCCTATGTAGCAACTCTGCAGTGGCGAATAATAGACGTCAACCGTCGAGCAATTTTAATCGAACCATAGTGAATGACTGCAGTGTATTAATCATTCTTCAGGTTTGGGACAGTTTTGCTTCAAAATAGAGGACATTTCTGAAAATGAGGCAGTATAAGGTAAGACACTACTGAATGTTTGCTGGCAGTGGGTATTGAAATACATCAAAAGGGTGGACCGGGATTCGAATCCAGATATTTTGCTCTTTTTTGGGGTGGGGGGGGGGGAGGAGGAGAGATATTTTCACGTTTATGCTATCTGACACGGTGGTCGGGCGAAACTGCGTGGTGATCAGTCCGTAGCTTACAAACTACTTAAACCTAGGTAAACTGACCTAAGGACAACACACACACCCATGCCCCATGGAGGACTCGAACCTCCACGGCGAGCAACCGCGCGCTCCGCAGCGAGACCCTTTAGACCGCTTTTTTTTTTTTTTTTTTTTTTTTTTTTTTTTTTTTTTTTTTTTTTTTTTTTTGCTCTATGGGTAGGTCTGTTCGCTGCGGACGCTGATCATGTTGGTTCGTTTTTGTTCGTTGTGTTCTTGGCTCAGCTTTTTTTATTGCAGAGGGCGTTCAGCCCTCTGACCGGGCGCGCTGAGCCACGGCGCCCGGCTGCGTTCGGCTACTCCACCGCGGCTAGCTTCCTTCCTATCAGATGCAAATACTCTACTATAGTACACACTACTGCCGTAGTGCATCTACCCATGATCCTCATTACTGTCAGCGTATCTGCGATTCCTGTAAGAGTTAGAGTGTGGTGCGCATTCATAGTGAAGGGATCAGAGTTCCGAAATCGCTCTGTAAGGTGTGTTTATTTCGTTTCTTTCTTGATTCATAACGACAGCAGGACACCACATATACAATTGTATAACAGTCTGATGGTTGTAGTAAAGAAAACATGAGATGCGAGATTACAAGAGCCTAGAATACCTCCGTATTAAGCCAGTACGCGGAAGACAATGCGCATTCTACATGCTACTGCAAAGCAGCGCCTAGTTTCGTGTTGCTGTGTTCGTGGAACAACAAAAAACCAACCCAGGGGGAGATTGTAAGTGGAAGGAAAGAAAGTGAAGACAATGAAGCGGTGCAAGTGTCTTGGAAAGCGATCTGCGGGAGGTAGTGGGGGGAGGTACGGGAGGAGGTGGTGGTGGGGGGTACAGTAGACAGCATTGTTTCGGGCGCACAACGGCCAGGCGGCCTAATTAAATATGTTGGCGCATTGTCCGCCACGTAATCCCGCGGACAATGGCCACGGCCGAGCCTAATTGGCCGCCGGCCGCCGGCCGCTCGCGCATATTTAGACATGCTAATTAGTGCCATTAAAATATCATCAATTAACGTAACGGCGGGGGAAAGAAGGCGAGGCGAGGCGAGGTGAGCCGAGCTGGAGGTTTTTAAATGCCCGCGCGGCAGCGGCTTAATTAAGCGGTCGCGGCGAAAAACACTTTGCGCGCTGGCGGCGTAAAGGCGGCCGTTATTAATGTTGCCGCTTCTTGCCGGCGCGCCTTTTGTCCGCGGCGCGGCGCTATTAGCAGGAGACGCCTGCCTGCCGCCGCCGCGCTTAACCCGCGAGCAACCTGCGCGGTCGGCGAGGCGTCTCGTAGCCGGCTACTCTGCGGGCTCCGCCAGCGAATGCCTGTGAGAGACCACCGCACTTCCGTCCTACATCTACATAAATTCTCTGCAAGTCACACTGAAGTGCATGGTAGAGGGTTCATCGAACTACTTTTATTATGAAACTTCCTGGCAGATTAAAATTATGTGCCGGAACCGGGACTCGAATCTGAAACCTTTGCCTTTCGCGGGCAGAGTGAAAGTTTCATTCTGGAAACATCCCTAGGCTGTGGCACAGAGTAACATATACAGAGAAGTAGCCCACCCTAAACCACTGACCTACGCTCCCCTCGTAGTTCCGTAAGATGCTAGCAGGTGTTCGCTGGTTTAGGGTGCCTCTCGCACGTCAGAGGATAGCGTGGAGGGGAGGCTGAGGAGAGAGCTCGTGCCGACTGCCACGAGGCCACGGCTGTGTCCTGCTTGCTGGCGTTTGAGGGGAGGTGGTGGTGGGGACAGCTGCTACCTGCCGCCAGTTTAAAGAGCTGCTTCTGCGCCATCACGGGACATCTTACGGAACTGCTGGAAACCCTCCCTCCCCGCACCCCGGAGCGTAGGACCGGGCCCTTACGGAGCTTTCCCGTCTGTATATATTTGTCTGTGGCTGTGGCTAAGCCATGTCTCCGCCATATCTTTTCTTCTAGGAGTGCTAGTCTTGCATGGTTCGCAGGAGAGCTTCTGTGAAGTTTGGAAAGTAGGAGGCGAGGTACTGGCGGAAGTAAAGTTGTGGGGCGGCATCGTGAGTCGTGTCGGGATAGCACAGTCGGCAGTGCGCTTGCCCGCGAAAGGCAAAGGTCCCAGGTTCGAGTCCCGGTTCCGGCACACAATTTTAATCTTCCAGGAAGTTTCATATCAGCGCACACTCCGCTGCAGAGTGAAAGTTTCATTCTGGCTGCTTTTATTATGTTTTCCTACAGTTCCATTTTCTAATCGCTCGCGTTAAAAAGGAAGACCTAAATCTTTCCGTTTTCGATCTGATTTATTTTATTGTGGTGATCATGTCTCCCTATGTAGGTGGGTGTTAACAAAATCTGTCCGCATTCGGAACAGAAAGTTGGTGAAAGAAATTTCGTAAATAGATCACGCCGCAACGAGTAACGCCTTTCTTTTAATGATTTCCACTCCATTTCGTGCATCATTTCCGAGACACTCTCTCCCCTATATCGCGATAATACAAAACGAGCTGCCCTTCTCTGTATTTTGTCTAACAAGGAGACCACATGGGTATCGGACTTTAGAATTTCTTGATATTTATGGTACGTGAAATTCAGAACTCAAATAAAAATTAACCAAAGCCATTCGACGCAACTCTCAAAAATTCCTGAGAAAATCGACTTTGAAATTTTGCAAAGTACACGTAAGTACCAATAATTCAATGACTTTCAGCATCTGTCTGTTTAGCTTAGGTGGTTGCGCACTGGTTTCTTAATTATAAGGTCTTTGGTTCGAATCCCAATTTCAGTTGAAGTTGACGCTTGAAATACGCGAAACGCGCGTCTAGCGCACGTCCTGAAACTCAGGCGAGAACCCCATGCTGCTCAGGACGTGCGCTAGCCGCGCGTTTCGCGTATTTCAAGCGTCAACTTCGCGTCGCAATAGCTTGGGATGTAATTGGAATATTGCGATGCAAATAACGCCATTGTTTATGTGTTTTGTCATGCTATGGATTGCTGAAGAAAAAATATAGGGTGTCCATTTAAAAAAAACATAAGTTTGTGTTAAAAAACACATTTGCTTTCGTTTTAGAATGTTTCCAAATATGTACATTCATTGTCCCCAGCCGTACATTGATACCGGTGAAAGTCGTTTTCCAATAGCTGTTATTGTTCCAGAGATATTTTGGGTGGACAAGATAGCTGGGACACCCTGTACATCGCTAGGAGCAAGGTTAGACGATTGGGGAAAATGCAAGATCACTTATTCTTAATGTTTTGAAAACAGTCTAGATCGTAGAAGCTTAGGGTGAATCATCTAACACTTGCACCGCAAATATTGCGGAAACGGAAAGTGCTCTTATGTGCGATTTTCACATAATCGGTTGGTAGTGAGGGGCCCGTATTTTTAAACCAACAAACAGATTGTAATATTAGAAAGAGTATTTTTTATTCAAACGTACAGTATTTTAAAGGGAACTGTGGTTCTTTCTATCATGCACTGGAAATTTTGACACCAGCTGAGAACAAAGAATATTGAATGACATTTTTATCACGTTAGTTTGGCAGCTACAACCGTTCAGAGTTTCGGGGGCGGAGGGTGCTATAGCGTAGCTGACTGGCAGAGTGGCTAGCCCCTGCGGCGCGGCCCACTGTCTAATGATCACCAGCCGGTCAGCTATACTGTCGTAGCCTCCGCGCCCAAAACTTTGAACGGTTGTAGCTGCCAGACTAAAGATGATTAAAATGTCATTCAAAATTCTTTGTACACTGCTGGTGTCAAAAATTCCAGTGCATGATAGAAATGTTCAAATGTTTGTAGAGCTTATGGGACTTAACAGCGGGGTCATCATTCCCTAAACTTACAAACTAGCTAATACTAAGGACGGCACAAATATCCATGCCCGAGGGGGTATTCGAACCCCACCGTAGTGGCCGTGCAGAAAATGACTGACGCGTGGAAAACCGCTCGGGCACCGCGGCCAGCCCAGTGCATGTTAGAAACAACTATTGTTCCATTTAAAAAACTGTATGTCTGCATAAAAATTACTTTTTTTAGGTATTTTTACAATCTGTTTATTGGCTCACAATACTAGTCCTTGACTACCAATCTATTCTGTGAAAACCGCACGTCAATCGAATTTTTTCTTTCCGCAATATTTGCGGTGCAAGTGTCGGGTGATTTACCCTGTATATATCGCTAGGAGCAAGGTTAGACGATTGGGGAAAATGAAAGATCACTTCGTTATTTATGTTGTGAAAAGAGTCTAGATCGCAGAAGATAATTTACCTCGACAGCACAATGGGTGCCAGACTATGAATCGGAAGGTCGCAGGTTCGATACCCGCTAGGTCGATTGTCGACTGCTTTACCTTTATGTGTGTACAATTTTGAACGATGAAAGCCGCTCCTCCTGTTGGCACACTTACTAGCCGCTCTGCGGTTGTATCGGCTATTTTCCACTGTTCACAGTCGGCGCGTTTTGAGACGATTCTGCCGGCTTGCAGGAGACGGCGGCCGCGCCCTGGCGGCAGTTGTCGCAGCGTCCCCGGCGAGCGCCGTTTGTCGCCTGCCGGGCGGTTTGACAGGCCGGAAAACCGGCTCTGAAAAATTAAGATTAACGACGCGCGCCTGCGCACTAGCGGCCGCCCGAAAGCGCTGTCTGCCCGCCACCAAAAACGTCCCGCCTGTGCAGCGGAGCCAGAGCAGCGAGACGGGGAGAAGACGCTGGAATAATGGCGAGGGGCGCAGCACATAGACACAGTGGCGGCGGAAATAAAGGGAAAGCATTTTGCCTCGAGCGAGAGATCCAGATAAAAAAAAAAATAAAAAAAAACAGTCTTGATCGCAGAAATTAACAGTTTCATTTAACCGGTTTCGACCTGATGTAGGTCATCTTCGGAATTACAAGTAGCCCATGTGGCCAGTGCTGCACTCGGCTGATTAGTGCTGTTCTCGGCAGCAAAACAGCCAAAACAGCCCAGCCCAGTCCAGCCGAGCCGAGTGCAGCACTGGCCACATGGGCTACTTGTAATTTCGAAGATGACCTACATCGGGTCGAAACCGGTTAATTGAAACTGTTAATTTCTGCGATCAAGACTATTTTTTGTGATATTGATCATACCAAATAGATCGCAGTTTTTCTCCTCTGACAATGTTGTCAACATTAATGATCCAGATAGTATCTGATTAACACATAACTTCGTTTGAAACTTCCTGACAGATTAAAATTGTGTGCCAGATCCGGGACTCCAACCTGGGACCTTCGCCTTTTCCGGGCAAGCGCTCTACCGACTGAACTATCCCGACACGACTCACGATTCCGCCCCACAACTTTACTTCCGCCAGTACCTCGCCTCCTACTTTCCAAACTTCACAGAAGCTCTCCTGAGAACCGTGCAAGACTAGCACTCCTGGAACAAAGGATATGGCGGAGACATGGCTTATCCAGAGCCTCAGGGATGTTTCCAGAATGAAACTTTCACTCTGCAGAGTAGCGTGCGCTGGTATGAAACTTCCTGGCAGGTTACAAATTGTGTGCCGAAACCAGGACTCGAACCTGGGACCTTTGCCTTTTCATATCAGCGCACACTCCGCTATAGAGTGAAAGTTTCATTCTGGAAACATCCCTGAGGCTCTGGCTAAGCCATGTCTCCACCATATCCTTTCTTACAGGAGTGCTAGTCTTGCAAGATGAGCAAGAGAGCTTCTGTGAAGTTTGGAAAGTAGGAGGCGAGATACTGGTGGAAGTAAAGTTGTGGGGCGGCCTCGTGACTCGTGTCGGGATAGCTCAGTCGGTAGAGCGCTTGCCCGGGAAAGACAAAGGTCCCAGGTTCGAGTCCCGGTTCCGGCACACAATTTTAATCTGCCAGTAAGTTTCATATCAGCTCACACGCCGCGGCAGAGTGAAAATTTCATTCATAACATCTTTTACACCCCGTGCGTTTTTACGAAGAAGTGAATACGTAATATTAGTTGCAGGAAATGTGACTATTCGACTCAAATTTATTAGTAGCAGCAAGAAAGTAACGTTAGCACAGGGAAGATATTAGCAACAGTTTATTCTAGAGTACTAACCACGGACGATACCCTTGTATCAGATGAACACTTATTTACTCAAAATTAAGATGGTGTTATGATATTAGAAAGTCCAGGTTCGAACATGAACAATAATAAGGATCCTTTGCTTCCCTCGGTACATCCACATCCATAAATCTTCATTTTAAATAATGAGATCCTTAACAGTTGTTAATTTTAAACTTTTTATTTTATTCACTACCTGAGTTTCGAGACCTATATCTCATCATCAGGTGCTTCTGCAAATTACAATCAAACAAAATACTGACGTCTATCATGTAATAAAACGGCTACCCTACCCTTTACTAAAATTATTCAGTAGAAAGGGAGTATACGTTTTATTGAGTCCATAAAACTGATACATGCAGGAACAGATTAAAATAGTGATTCTCTGCTACATGCAACAATCCGGGAGGCACTGTAGGGAACTTGGGCACGACATAGCCACTCACAAGGCAGGGTCTGCACGTGAAACAGTAATTCCATAATTAAGAAGCGATACATCGAAAAGATAGAAAATCGACACTATTAAGAACAGAAAAGTGTTTATATATTCCGCGCGTCTATATTGAATGTGAGCCCCATGTAGAAAAGCAACTTACTGAACCGCCCGAGTACTGCCGTGGAAAGCTTGCTGCATGTAACAGAGACTCACTATTTTAATCTGTTCCAGCATGTAACAGTTTTACGGAGTCACTAAGATGTATACTCCATTTGTACTGAATAATTTCAGTAAAGATATACAGTAGTCGTTTTATTACATGATAGACATCACTATTTTATTTGATTGTAATTTGCAAATGCACCTGATGATGAGATATAGGTCTCGAAGCTCGGGTAGAGCGTAAAATAAAAAGTTTGAAATTAACAACTACTGCGAAACCCATTATTTAAATAATGAGGATACTGTGCAGCACACTGTAGAGACGATCGAAGAGCTACAGAGAGGCACGTGGAAAAAGACAACCATACTCACACAGTTTTTAGATACAGCCTTGGTCAGAGAGAGAGAGAGAGAGAGAGAGAGAGAGAGATAGAGAAATTTTTTTCCTTTATTTATTTATTTAAACTCTTATTTTCATCTTTATTGAAATTTTATTTTATTTATATTTTAATAAAAATCCCATCCGACTCCTCCTCATAGAAGTCCTACGAATTGCCTGCTCATTTATGCACGTGCGTGATTTTGACGAGGAGGAGCAAACTGATCGAAAAGAACATTTATGGACTCTTCCGTCTGTTCTTGATGGAACATAGACATATTAAATAACTGTATACACTATATATTTGTTCCACAATAAAATTTATTTTTGTTGTGAACTAGCTTTCGGCTTCTTAGGCCATCTTCAGACAACTTAATACTGCACATTTAAACAGAGACGCCTAACCAAATAAAACAAAACTGTAACTAAGACACAACTATACATTAATTTTCAACAAATAGGTTGAAATACACTATGGTTCAATGAATACTAGTAAGTACACTTGTATATTAAATTAACCTGTATCAGTAACCTGCTGTATATATGAAGTTATTTAATATGCCTATGTACCATCAAGAACCAACGGAAGAGTCCATAGATATTATTAAATGAGCTGACATTGCACAATTGTCCGCCATGTACAACAGGTTAGTGATACAAGTTAATTTAATATTCAATTGTACTTACTATTATTCACTGAACCATTGTTTGTTTCAACCTATTTGTTGAAAATTAATGTATAGTTATGTCTTAGTTACAGTTTTGTTGTAAGTGGTTGGACGTCTCTGTTTATATCTGCAGTATTGTCTAAAGAGGGCCTAAGAAGCTGAAAGCTAGTTCACAACAAAAATAAATATTATTGTGAAACAAATATATAGTGTATACAGTTATTTAATTTGATAGAAAAGATTTTGCGCTACTCGTTGGCAAACGCTGCCTCCCTGGGGAGTTTTCAAGTAGAATGTAAACTTTCACGGTCGGAAAGGTCAAAATTACTAAAAATTTCCGGGCTGTTATGCCGTGGTCTAGTGGATTTATTATTAAAACCCAACGTTTCGTCCCCGACTGCGGAGGACATTCTCAAGGGGGATCGTGGCACTTTTAGATGTCCGATTCACACTTACGTAGCGAGCCAGGGTGTGAATCGGACATCCAAAAGTGCCACGATCCCCCTTGAGAATGTCCTCCGCAGTCGGGGACGAAACGTTGGGTTTTAGTAATAAATCCACTAGACCACGGCATAACAGCCCGGAAATTTTTAGTAATTTTGAGTTTTAAAGTACCCCAAGGACCCATGAAGGACATCGTAAGAGTCTCCATTTGAGATGTCAAGCTCCCGGGAAATGGCCGTGACGTTCAGATGCCGATCTGCTCTCCTACTGGATACACGCGGGAAATGTCAGTCAGCAACGAACGCGGCCTCCCAGACCGCTCACTGACATACAAAACGGCCTTTTTGTATCTCACAACACCACCTCAAAGCGAAACAGCTTTCCCCTTGCTCCATAGAAACCGAATCACAGTTCATTGCCGTAAAGTTGTCGACGTCTCAGATACAACCGCCACTTTTGACAAGTGACAACAACGCCGAGCGACGTATCTACGAACAAAGGGCCGGCACGAAACAAGGAAAACAATCCTCCAATGTTCGAATACAGCATTAGTAGTGAGCTTCTTGATGCTGTCGCGTCGTTCAAATATCTAGGCGTAACATTGCAGAGCAATGGAACGAGCATGTAAGGACAGCTGTGAGTAAGGCGGACAGCCGACTTCGGTTTATTGGGAGAATTTTGGGAAGTGTACTTCACCTGTAAAGGAGACCGCGTATAAAACGCTTGTACGACCACGTCTTGAGTATTGCTCAAGTGTTTGGGACCCTCAGCAGATCAGTTGAAAGGAAGACACAGAGGCGGTTCAGAGGCGAGCAGCTAGATTTGTTACCGGTAGGTTTGACCATTGCGCGAGTGTCACGGAAATGCTCCGGCAACTCAATTGGTGATCGCTGGAAGAAAGACGACGTTCTTTTCGTGAATTTCTGTTAAGTAAATTTAGAGGGCCGGAATTTGAAGCTGAGTGTAGTACGATCTTGCTGCCGCCTACTTACATTTCACGTAAAGATCACAAAGACAAGAGGAGAGAAATTAGGGTTCGTACGGAGGCATATAGGCATTCTTTTTTTCCTCGTTCTATTTGGGAGTGGAATAGGAAAGGAAATGCCTAGTAGTGGTACAGTGTACCCTCCGCCACGCACCTTACGGTGAATTGCGGAGAATGTATGTAGAAAGCTACAAAGCTGGGACTGGATACGATGGCTTCGCATTTACAGCAGTAATTTCGCTAGAAACGCAAACAGGGGCAAATACTTTCCGATTCGTCCTCGTAATAGCTGGGACATAGAAGTAGCAAAGGGTGTCTCTTCCTGACACAGCCCGAGAGCGCCCAGAGGATGAAGCCGGCCAAATTAAGTGGCGCTGCCCGCGGAGCCGCTTTACCGCGCGCTGATTTATACGTGTTGTTTTAAAGTTAACAAAAGCAATTATGCGGCCGTCGCCATCGAGAATTCATTACGCGAGCCGCACTTTAATTAGCGGCTAGTCCGCGCGGCTAATTGTTACCGCCGGCGTCCACGTCGCGTCCAGCTGTCGGGCCAAAGTCAGCCGCCGACGCTTCTCTGTCTGGCGTGGGGAAGGTGCTTTTCCGTGACGCGGTGGAGTAGCCGAGCGGTCTAAAGCGTCTCGCTGCGGAGCGCGCGGTTGCTCGCCGTGGAGGTTCGAGTCCTTCCTGGGGCATGGGTGTGTGTGTGTTTGTCCGTAGGTTAGTTTACCTAGGTTTAAGTAGTTTGTAAGCGACGAACTGATGACCACGCAGTTTGGCCCGATAGATTTACAAACATTTGAACATTTTTTGCTTTTCTGCGGGACGCGGCTGGACTGGACTGTCAGAAACCAGTCCTACTGGGGCCACGCTATAGTCGCGCCCAACTCGAAAAACACCTGAACGTACCTATACAACACTAGCAGGCTTCATTCCATGGCGGCACTTGTGCTCAAAAGACGTTTATTTGATTTGTACAAATTTTTTCAACAATCAGTCGTAAATATTAATCATTTATTAATTTTGACAACATTGTCATAGGAGACGAAAAACAGTCATCTATTTGATATGAACAATATACAGAAAACAGTCTTGATCGCAGAGATTGATAGTTTTATTAACCAGTTTCAATCTGATGTCGGTCATCTTCAGAATTATAAACAGCCCATGTGGCCAGTGCTGTGCTCGGCTGGGCTGGGCTGTTCAAATGTTTGTTAAGCTTATGGGACTTAACTACGGGGCCATCAGTCCATAAACTTACAAACTACTTACGAACTAAGACGGCACAAATATCCATGCCCGAGGGGGGATTCGAACCCCCGACCGTAGTGGCCGTGCTGACCGTGACTGGAGCGCCTCAGTCACCCCGGCCACCGCGGCCGGCGGCTGGGCTGTCCTGGGCTGTTCTGCTGCCAGTAGGTCACTATTAAATATTAATCAATTTGACTGATCTAGATTTCAAATTCAAATGTCTGTAAATCTATCGGACCAAACTGCGTGGTCATCAGTCCGTAGATTACAAACTACTTAAACCTAGGTAAACTAACCTACGGACAAACACACACACACCCATGCCCCAGGGAGGACTCGAACGTCCACGGCGAGCAACCGCGCGCTACGCAGCGAGGTGCTTTAGGCCGCTCGGCTACTCCAGCGCGGCGATCTATATTTCGACTACTGTAACATCCAACATGAGTGTCGAAATGTTACACGTGTTTTAATCGTTTTGTTTTAAGCACTGATAATGACGACACTGTAGTCGAAATCTAGATCTGTGAATAAATTAATATTTACGACTGATTGGTGGAATATTTCCTACACAACACTTTCCCTGGAGTTTCTTTCTGGCACTCCTAGAGCACATCAGCTGTAGTATTCAGTTGACTACACGCCGTCTCAAAACCTTTTGCCTCACAATGAAACAGGTGGTAATGGTTTTACGGAAGATGCTGCTAACAGCTGACACTCCCCTAGTGTCCATCGACAATTCCGATAAATACGTTGTAGTCTAGGTCAAAATACGAGAAACATAATTTTTTATACTTGTTGATACGGTCGCTGAAGGATGTTTATTTTCTGAGCACGTATCGTCGAAATCTTAGGAAATGTAACAAAAATGCTAAAATATAATTCCATGGTTGTTACTGCACTTTACAAATGTGCAATCATATCTTTAAATGTTTTGATATATTTAGGAATCCTCCTTTCCCGTCAGAATTTAAACGGTCTTTACATGGAAGAAATTTTAAATTTTTCAAGTTTGTATGTTTTCATTCTGAAACTACACCAGCTCGCTGACTTTCCAATAGGAAACTATGTTTCCCATACTCATTTGCATATATTACTTTAGGTATTCAGTAATTTCAACAGTTTTTAACTCAAGTCATTTATATATATTTACACTGTATACTTACATTTTAATTTTGCATCCATTTAATATTCTTGTAAATATGCTAAATGCGCATGGCATGGTGTTGCTTTCCTTGCATTAAGTGTCCCTATACAGACACATACCCTTTAGATAATTTGCACTGGTTCTGCCACGTGCTTTAGATATGGCTGGAGTACCATGTGATATGACTGACAAATCATAAAATAAAGTACACATGGAGTTTGATGTTCTGGGGCCTTGGACGAGTGATGGTGGTCTGTGTGTGTGTGAACTGACCTAAGGATAACACATACACCCATGCCCGAAAGGACTCGAACCTCCGACAGCAAACGACCGCTCGCACTGCAGCACGGCGCCTCAGTGCGCATGGCTATTCCGCCGCGTCTCTCAATGTTCAATGATATATAAATGTAACGGACTTAACTGTTGCGACTATCAGCCCCTCAGCCACTGCTGTTCTAGCCATCTTCACTGATCTGAAAAGTGCCGCGTGACGCGATCGACGGGCATAATAAAGACACTGCGCAAACCATCTGCGCATACATTCTATAACGTCACAGCTGCGTTCAGCTAATGCTCTATGGGCGAAGTTGCCGTTATATTCTACTTGCTGTTTAATTAATCCTTAATCATTGTTCCAACGGTATGACGGTATGGGATGCGGATAATTACTGGGTTGATCCATAACAATAAACTTTGTTAACTTCCTTTATTACGGAACGACAAATGTTGATAACTCTTTCTTCAAATACACTGATTAAATAACCGCGTGCCACCACGACAAATGTCTACAAGTCCACACTGAAACATTTCAATACGCAACTGCGACCGAAACTCATATGCGATACGACTGATGGACAAAACGTTAGCCACCGCTAAACGCGGGTTACGGACGCACTGTGCTACTACCTGGCTCTGCGGTCGGCGAGAGACTGCCGCACACTGGCCAACTGGTGAGGGACTCGGTGTCTGTCGGCAGAGCAGGCGGCTAGCGCCCGCTTATTGCTGCCATCCCGCCGGATATTTGGCGGGCCACGGCAAATACAATACAACGCGATACCTTGCGGCCCGTCCGCAAGCCGCTGCCCCAGGCCTGTGTTGCTCTCTTCGCTGTGCTTGCGTCCCCCTTCACTCTCTCTATCTATCTATTCACCTCCATCTCTCCTTCCACATAATGGTCGTACAATCTCTTACAATTGTGGCTTCTCTAAACGTACGCACCACGATTTGCACATATTAAAGTCGTGTTTCTTCCAAGGTGTGCCTCCTAAGTTCCCCGAATATTTAAGTTTCGCTTTCGTATGCGCTGACAGACCTCTGCCACATTCCTAACTACGTGTGAATGAATTCGTTCGACGGCTTCTACCTCTGCGTTACTCCTCATTTTAAAATTAATTTAAATGATTCTAAAATTGCTTATAAGTTGCTTGAATAATAACATAGATGTTGTTAGTAGATTATTTATTGTGAGAGAACAACATGTTTCGGGCTTAGCCTATCATCTGGTGACCTGTCAGTAAGGTACATATACAGACAATAACTATACACACAAAATTATTTGCAATTTATAATTAACATATAAAATATTTATATATATAGAAAATAAGTTAACATAATTTGGAGCCGCGGTGGAGTAGCCGAGCGGTCTAAAGCCTCTCGCTGCGGAGCGCGCGGTTGCTCGCCGTGGAGGTTCGAGTCCTCCCTGGGGCATGGGTGTGTGTGTTGTCTTTAGGTTAGTTTACTTAGGTTTAAGTAGTTTGTCAGCTACGGACTGATGACCACGCAGTTTGGTCCGATAGATTTACAAACATTTGAACATTTGAACATAATTTGGAATTATATCTCGGTATAATATATATTGAGCATTGATGCATTCAAATTTGTCTTTTAAAATACTGTTGTTATGTACTGCCAACAATACAGAACAAGAGTATTATTGTACGATGTAATTTTGAAGTAGGTTGTGATGCTGTAGCGGAATTTTAACTACGCTAAGAAGCAGAGACATGAAACAGGTGAGAAGGGGAGAGTAGTTTACATAATTTAGTTGAGGTTATGAGGAGATAATGAGATATTCCGTGTGCACCAGTTCAAGATGTGAGAACCTTAAATTTTTACAGCTTTATGTTTATCGATGAATTAAATATTCTACCGAGAACTGACGAAACAATGAGTTAATGCATTAATTTTGAGTGCGAACTAACTCTCCCTAACTCTTAGAGTGAATTCTTTTAAAATATGCAGTCGGGACGTTCGCTTATTGACGCCCAGTACAGTAAGAAGTTGTCAGAATATCGGTATCGGGAAATGGCGACCCTATAAAGGGCGCTATCCGCTTAGGCGGCACGGTGAGCACACAAAGGTTTGTGTGCGTGGCGCGCAGAGCCACGCCTTTCATTTGGCGGCGCGGCATATGGCTGGAGGGTCATTATCGGCGCGCATGTGATGTACGAGCGTGTCCGGCTACAGCACACGCCCTGCTACACCGCGCCGGTCTGATAACGGCGCCTGACACGGCGGCCACCCGCGCGCCGCCGCTGCCGTGCCGGCCACCGCCTTACAACACACTAGCCGAATACCCGATACTGTAGTCGAGCCGCCGAAACAACGACTCTGACAGCTAGCGGCTACGTTGCCGATGCTGCTCCGCGGCTGTGTGTTATTACGCCGTGCCAGTCGGCGGCACACGAATATCACGTCCGAATATTTTGGAACCGTTGCTATGTACTACTAATGTGTGAACGAACGATAACAATGACGAAGTGATGAAAAACACCCTTTTTCATTTAAAAAGAAAAGGTTTAGAAATATATGTCGAGTTAAAGTAAAGCTTCATATGTTCCAGTATTCCATTAAATATAATGTATCATTTAGTCTTCAGCCAAAGGTCGCTAGTTGAAGAATTTTGTTTATATATTTCATCTTCTATAGCCATTTTCCACAAACTCTGTGTTATTACTCGGACACTCTATTGTGGCAGTCTGCCGAGAGGGTAAACAAATAAGGACAACCACTTTACAAGTACTAAAATCGCCTCTTCCGGTGAAATTATTTGTCTTCTTACATAAAAACAAGTTTTATTTTTTTTATTTATTTTTTTATTTTTTTATTTTTATTTTATTTTTATTATTATTATTTTTTTTTGCTTCATTCGTTTACGGTCGCTGTCGACTGCCATAGTATAGTGTCCGAATAATACCATCAGATCAGTTTCGACAACCAGTCTATTGGTCAGAGAAGTGACTTTCTTACGGTTAGAGGAAGAAGCCATCTCACACACGTCTGAAATTAACGACAAGTAACACGGTACGAACAAAACCGATAACGATGAACACACGACAGATGCTTTGCAGCCACTGAAGCATGCCACCCCGCGCGACCTTGAGTGGCTGGGTGGCAATGCGGCACCGTTACCCCGGCAACGTTTACGATTTCCAGAGCTCAGGTTGGTGCTTGAGTGTCTCCCCCCCTCCCCATCCTCCGCGGCCCACGTGCGCTAACTGTCAAGGTCGTTCTTTCGGCGGCCCGACTATAGGCTTGCGCATAATAGTTCGCGATCGGGAGCGCTCACTTTAGTTCGCGTCTCTGCCGCGAACTAGTTCTTCCGCTCCCAGTGACGGCTGAGTGGCGTGGTCTGCGCATGCAGGTGGAGGGAGAAGTTCCCACACCTAGCTGCTTCATGCGCTTGCTGCTTGAGCCGCTAAAGATATCACGCAAACCAAAAGAAACAGTTTGTTGATAATTTCTCGCGTTTCAGTTTAGAGTTATCTCTGTATCTTGGCATTATGAAATTTATTAGTCAGATATTGCAGAGTGCAGAACACTTAGAAATATTGTAGCACTGAACTATGTAATCTAGCAGGCAGACGCTCACCTCGAAATGGCTCTCATCAGCAGAAGGCAAACACGTGTTTTTTTAATTATGCTGCGCGCCCTCTCGCTATTGCCTGTCGATCTTCAGAGAAGAATCCAGCTAAGATGCGAGGTACGTTTGGCATCATAGTTCGCGACTGGTAATGCATGTTTTAATTCGCGACCGATCGCATATATGTTCAAATGTTTGTAAAGTCTATGGGACTTAACTACGGGGTCATCAGTCCCTAAACTTACAAACTACTTATGAACTACTTACGAACTAGGACGGCACAAATATCCATGCCCGAGGGGGGATTCGAACCCCCGACCGTAGTGGCCGTGCAGACCGTGACTGGAGCGCCTTAGTCTCCTCGGCCACCGCGGCCGGCGACCGGTAGCTCTCCTTTTAGTTCACAGCTAGGCCTCGAAGTAGGTCGCTCTTTTTAGTTCGTCCGTTCTTTTTGGCTTTTGCTACCGCAACTAAAAGAGCTCTTTATTTTGTTATGACAGCTTTTTTATATAATGATCAGTGTTGCCCAAGCGTGTGCTATTACCCGTATTTTTGGGCAATTGACATCAAATACTTAAGCAAATAAACCAGTTATTTTCACGAATCGACACCCCTGTCAACCAAGTTCCCACGCGCAGAAACGCATTTTTATCTTCGGTGCTGGGCGAGTCCAATCCTTTGTTTCGGAGGGGCGGCCGCCTCAGTTAAGCCAGTCCGGTTAACCTCACACTCATTACAGAAATTGATTTTGTATTAACAAATGAAATAGAAGAAATTTTTGATCTTCACGCTAGCGACATTGATGACAATGGATTTCAACCTTTACATTCAGACGACAGGCAGTAAAGTACCGTATGTAGCTAATTAATTCTATACGGGTTCGTTACTTTACAGTGTTATTGTCGCTTATACGACGTTATCCTCAACATTATACCTCGCGAGCCGTCAACAGTACCATGCAGGCGAGAGGAAATGCTTGATGCGTAATTTCTCGCATATAAATACAAACAATATTAAGTTTTGAGTACTCTTTACTTCTTTACACTATTGAATGATGGTTATATTTAGACACTGCTGAATACTTTAGAAAAGAAAATTTGTGGCAGTGAACTATGAAATTACAGCTGAGGTGCATCTCAGCTCGAAATAACGGTAACTGGCAGAAGGGAATCACGCGATTGTGATCGCTCTCGCGTCCTCTCGCTGTTCCCCGTCAGTCTTTGGAAAAGGAGCGGGCGAACTAAGAGACGAGGGATCTGCGAACTAGTTCGCGTAGTTCGCCTGTGGGAGCTCTCTTCCGAACTAGTTCGTTCGCGAACTACACGAGACTACAGGTGAGTATTAACAGCTGTTACATATTTAATAAAAAGCATTTCGAACCATCAGCTGTTTTATTAAAACCATTAGTATCTAATAGTTTCCGTCACTGATCGTCAACATATGATCAAACGTTTACAGCTGATGAGGAAACCTGTACGACTGCACGTCGTAGAAGTGGTACTGGGGCAATGCATCAGCAGCAGAAACGGAACTCTAATGTCCATCTATTAGATTTATTCGAACGTATCAACTGTTACAGTGCACGGAAATAAAACAGAGTAGGACTGGGATGCGGACCCTGATATCCCGCTTTGGGTGAGCGTTCGCGTAAACCACTTGGGCTATCAGACAGGATTCGCGCCCTGCCCAAATTCTCCACTACGATTTTAGTGACCCCTGCCCATTATTTCCACTGTCTCCAGCGTTAACTGTATTCTCGAAAGGAATATGGCGCTTGTTCCTCCGCAAAAAATTGTTGGAGACATGGTGTCTCCTGTCAGACTCAACAGCCGTATGGTTATCATTTATAAATATTTAAAAAAATCGACTTTTACAGGGCATTGAAATAAATTCCATACAGAACTTTGATTTACGGCGTGTCCGGTTAGCCAAAATCGCTTAACCCCTTCCAGCTCAAATTCTATTAATTTGTGAACCAAGTATTTCTTTGCATGTTTCATGTTTATATTCATAACGATTGGAATAATGTTTTTTTTATTTTTTTTATTTTTATTTATTTTTATTTATTTATTTATTTATTTATTTTTTTTATTTTTTTTTTTTTTTGGAAGAAAATTTGGGATGTCTTCATATGACATCATTGGACACGATATGTTTCCTTTACCTTAACTGACACGTTTTTCAAACTGTTCTCTACTAATGTAGACATTTTACAACGATTTGTTAATGAAAATTTCTAATTATTTTGTGTCCTTTACCTTGATATAATATTTCAGAAGTCTTATTGTTTGAGCTCTGACTTAGACATTAAAGAACAAAACATATTTTTTCAATGCGTTGCAGCTTAATGCTCCTCTGTTTCCTGGAAGTAAAGGTAACCAAACTACCCGCAATGAATTTTGCAAAGTCCTGCAGTGTTCTTCATAATCTTCGGTCAAATTGTTGGGCGGACAGTGAAAGTTTAAGATGATGGTGCCATATGGTATCATTGGGCTGGAAAGGGTTTAGGCGACCGCTGGCTCGAAGCAGAAAATTCCGGTTCGAATCCCGGTGCAGCAAAAGTTTTCAAATTTGTCATTTAAGATATTTCAACCATCTGTAACAGTCGAGATGATTGAATATTGCGAATTAATAAATTTATGACGGTTGGTGTCAACAATTGGAGAATGTTCTTTCGTATTTGACGAAAAAAGGGCATGTTATCTAAAATATAATTTGACATGCGGTCACACATAGTAACAGAAATGTAGAAACTTATCTGACTGGCACTTGATGTGAAATGTCTGTTCCAGAGAAACAAACATTGACGGTGATCCGCAGCAGTGATGAATATTCACATTTTATTAGCAAATTGCGAAATTTTTCCGATTTGCGCTGCTGTGCTAAAGTGGAATAACGTTTTGCAACACATGAATATGTCATGACAGGCTTAAGTTGATTGAACTCTCTCTCTCTCGGGACCCACACTGTAACGCGTGCGAGCATTTGAGGACAGGTGTGACACATGGAAGTTTGTGTCTGGCCGGGGAGCGTGCATGGATGACCGAGAAGCTAACGCGACCACAAGCGAAAAGCGGGAGACCCGGGTTCGAGTCCGAATACAACATAAATTTCCACGTGTTACACAGCGATATTCCATCTTTAGTATAGCAGCGAAAATCGGAAGTTTTACAATTTGCGAATACATATTATGTGATTAGCAATTATCAGTCACGAAAAGCATGAACCTCGCAGTATGGATGAACAATTGCATTATTAGATTTATCATTGTTGTGGTCCTCAGTCCATAGACTGGTTTTATTCAGCTCTCCACCCTACTCTATCCTGACCAAGCCTCTTCATCTCATCATAAGATCGGCAACCCATATCAATCTGAATCTGTTTACTATAATCGTCTCTTGTCTTGGTCTCCCTCTGCCTCCCCCTCCCCCCCCCCCCACACACACACAGTTCCCCGTCCAATGCTAAATTTACGATACCTTGATGTCTAAGAATTTGTCCTACCAATCGACCGCTTCTTTTAGTCAAGGTATGCCAGAAATTTCTTGTCTCCCCAATTCTGTTCAGTTCCTCTTAATTAGTTACGCGATCTACCCACCAAACCTTCAGCATTCTTCTGCAGCACCACATTTCAAAAGCCTCTGTCATCTTCCTGTCTAAGCTATTTATCGTCCAACTTTCACTCCCGTACAAGGCAACACTCCTCACAAATGCCTTCAGAAAAGACTTCCTTACACTTACATTAATATTCGACGTTAGCAAATTTTCCTTTTTCAAAAACACTTTTCTTTACATTATCATTCTCCATTTTATATCCTCTGGACTGTGACCATCATACGTTATTTTACTGCCCAAGTAACAAAACTCTGTTCAGAATTTTTTTAACGTTGCTACTTCTTTCGGAAGCTTTACTACCTATTCTGGAATCGACCTTGATGACATTACCTTGGCCCTTGTCATCATCGAGCCAGTTCTTCGGGCATTGGAAATCCAGTGAAATAAAGACCGCGAACAAACCCACGCGTTCTTCGCAGGCAGCTGGCACGATTAATGGCCGGTATCAGCTCGGTGGCGCACGACCCGTATCAATTCCTGCGGCCAAACGGACCTATTACGAGGGCACCTGCGCAGATTGGGCGCACCCGTAATAAGAGCTATCTGTATTAATTCCGCTAACCGATCGCGCGATACCTTCCCGCGCCGCCATTATTCATCCGCGCTGGCTGTGGCCAGGTAGCGAATCCAATCAGGAAAGCTGACATCTCGTGATGCATTACGACATCCTAACCAATCACGCCCTGCGGCCTGTATCGTAGCGCGCTGCAAAACAGTGCAGAAATCACGTGCACCCTGCCAAAGGTGAAGAAAAGTCGCAGGAAAGTGATGCAGTCAAGCGATAACATTTCAATAACCTAATTCACAACAGTGCAGAGTTATCTACACCGATATGGAAGGCTTTAGGTATAGGAGTACTGGACGACTACCGTCCGTTATTAGGTAAATTTTAACATTACTATACTAGCTAGAAAAGGAATTGTGTTTGCAGAATATACTGATATTATATGAGGGCCCCAGAGGTCAAGGGGTCTAAGTGACATAAAAAAATATTTAAGTACAGGAATGGGACGTGACACTACTAATATGTTTGCTGGTAAAGAGCTCCTAGTGATTTTATTGACAGTATGTGCGATCTAGCGTGATGTCTCTTGACTGCTTGGTTCTCTGTAGTTGCGCTTTGGCTCACGTGGGGTCCAACATCACTTGGACCCATTTACCACCAAACAGTGCAATAGATTACGCGCGTGGAAGCAGATATCAGTGCTATTTTAAAAGCGTGCCGCTACATTAACTTTGTCACCAGACTAGCTGAAGCGTGAATTTTCGGTGCTGTGTTTAGTCAAATTTGGGCGTTTCAAACAAAGTATTTGTAAATGCATCGTTTGTGTAAAATGAATGGGAATGGGAAAGCGGTTCAACCTAAGCTACAAATGATTGGTACGTTTGTGTTACAATACTATTTTGTAGTTGTTTACATATTTATATCTGAGTAACAATTTATTTAGTAGAAGGAAGTACGGAAAATCTAGGCCCCTCACCAGTGCAGCAAGAAACAAATTGTGTATGAATATTTTTTTTTAAAGCAGTTGTTCCAGATCCTATGTCCAAGGCAGATAATAGAGTCATGACGATACCAATAATGACAATGACAGTTATAATAATAGTAGCAGTGATGCACCACTATTTGGAGATGGTCATGATTCTGATAAAGACAACGATTGGAATCCTTGTGATGATGATGGTGAAACCAGTGATGATCCTTCAGGTGCGTTACATTTAGGAATTATTGGAAACTAGGTAGTAGGGAAATTCAGACATCGTTTTTGAATGGTGCTGTAGACGTACAGCGTGTGTTGAGGAAGAGAGCCACAGCTGTTGCGCACAAAGACATATCGTGTATTTATATACTGGAAGGTTTTAGAGTGTGCAAAGCCCTTATTTCAAAAACCCTTGACATATCTAACAAAAGGATTAGAAACGTTATCATTAACAAGAAAAAAAATCTAGCATTTCCCCACATGACAAATGGGGAAGGATGGAGTCTCCAAATAAAATTCCACCAAACAGAATTGCAATAATCAAGGAGCATATAAGAAAATTCCTGATGTACTCAAGTCATTATAGTAGAGCAAAAGCTCCAAAACGAAAGTACTTACATTCAAACTTAAGTGTGGCAATGATGTATGAAACCAGTGATGTATGAAATATTTTGCCACGAAGACAAAACGTGAAGCCTGAAAGTTTTATTTTTTGCGGATATATATTCAAGACATATTTTTAACCTAAGCTTTCACAAGCCTCATACCGATACCTGTGCAATTTGTGACAGGATGCAGATGAAAATTTCACATAGTACGCCTGATGAAAAAAGGCAGCTGAAGTTGAAAAAAAAAAGAAAAAAAGAGAGAGAGAGAGAGAGAGAGAGAGAAACTTCTGCAAAGAATTTGGACGTTCGGGCTTAGAAAGGAAAGGAAAACGGAACACAAGGCTCGCCGACTAGTCAACAGAGACAAGGAAAGCAATTCCCCGGATTTTAGGGGAATCTGGCGTATTAATACGAGGTATGCAGAGATTGGCAATAAAACAAACTTGACTATTAACCTGTTAACATCTAAAATAAAGATAAAGAGCTGGAGGTATTCTTGCATCCAGTAAGACAGGAAACATGTCCCAAGCGCGAAACACGTATCTACCCCTTGGCGAGTCAGTATACCTCCACGCTAAACTGTAAGCCCTCGGTTGAGTAACTGGGGTAGGTTAGGAACACGGAAGTCGCCTAAGTGGCATCTAGCTGAAACACTTTTACCAGGCCACTGAGCCACACAAAATTATAATCATTAATAACCTGCAGCAAGTAGATGTGAAGTGATAAAGGCCTGTAATTTAGTAGTTTACTCCTACTGCCTATCTTGAAGATCGGTGTGACCTACACAGGTTACCATCGTTTGGGTACAGATCCTAGACTGTGAACACTTGTATATGAGTCTTCAAACATGCAGCTATCGCGTCAACTTGGCTGTGTTACACAGTTTCGAGATATTTTACACAAGAAATTAACCGGGTGTTTGGGGCAGACATAAAGCAGGGCGAAATGAGTAAAACGCACTCCTCGGAGGCTGCGACAGCAGTAAGTGGGTAATTTGCGGCACGAGATAAAGAACCACCGCCCCCCCCCCTCGGTTGCCATGGCAGCGCCTCCCCAGGGAGGGCCTCTTACCCGGGCCCTCCTCCCTCGCCCTCTTCCCACCCTGCCGCCGCGCCCTCGCTGGCAGCCAACAAAATAATTACTTCCTCGGCATTCGCGGCGCCTGCAGCCGCGCGGTGCAGGCTGGGAGAAATCACCTGTCAGCCGCCATTAACGCCGCTGACGGACCGCTTCCGCCCCCCCCCCCCCATGCCGGTGCCGGACACGGCTTATCTCGCCGTTAAGCACGCTCAGATCCGTCCGCGTTCCTTCGTCTAGGGGTACTGACGTCACGCATCCGAGTTAACCATATAGTCTGCCGGTAAACTCACTACCGAGCAACGACCTTGATGAGGGAAGTCGCCTTTCGCGGAAGAACCCTCAGAAAGGCCCTACAGGGGCACAAAAATCAGCGGGACGTTACAAGTCTAGAGAGGTGTAGTGAATTGTGCGGTGATTTACGTCGATACGGCGCTTGCGACTAGATACCAGCTTAAGTCAGATTTGTCTGTTTGGTGATATACTTACTTATTCAGAAATGATTAAACGTAGGGAAGACCAGGGCAAGCTGATGAGTGGGGCAAGAGGAATGATAGTTAAAATTCTCATTTCTAGGTAGCAGCACTAATAGCGTTCCACCGGCCGCGGTGGCCGAGGGGACTGCGGCGCTTCAGTCGCGGTCTGCACGGCCACTACGATCGGGGGCTTCGAATCTCCCCTCGGGCATGGATATTTGTGCCGTCCTTAGTTGTAGCTAGTTAATAAATAGTTTGTAGGTTTAGGGACTGATTACCCCGTAGTTAAGTCCCGTAAGCTCTACAAACATTTGAATTTGATTTGAATAGCGTTCCACACGACTAGAAAGGAAAATATAGTGCACTGGCGCCGCTCGAGTCGTATCGTTCCTTGCTATACTCCGATGGAGAATTCTTTGTTACGTGCAGTAATTTTCTACATCTCTGAAATATGACTTCCCTCACTTACATGTAAGAAATAATTTATACTGTGTCATACATGTTTAAGTTTAATACTGTGACAATAATGGAAAGTTTCCAACATTGAGTTCGGGGCATGTTGGAAGGGGCTGCTCATCTTGCCCCACGTGACTTTTGCTGTGTCTGTTTCATTTTGCGACTGCCTTTTTTCGTGTAACAATCTTGATTTTCATGAGTCGCTTAGTATCTCGAGACACACTGGACTTGGAAGTGTCTTACTTTGCAAATTTATGTGACATTATGATCCACATCTCCTGAGAACTTCTGAAAAAATATCAACCAGAGGGGAGTAGGACGAAAATAGATGTAAAAGGAAAAAAGACATGCTTGGGTGCAGCAAACGTTTACAATTTTTCGGAAGAAACACTACGTCGCCACCTGAAGAACTGATTGTATGATGCGCACATATATTCGTCTTTGTGTGTGTGTGTGTGTGTGATTGCGTCATACAGCCCAACTGAACATGAACCTAATATCCACTCCTCCTAGAAATTTTCTTTAAGTCATTCTGTATGTTATTATAGTCAATTAAAGACGACACCCTCCCGTACATCACAGCATCATCAGCAAACAGCCGCAAATTACAAGTTACTCTGTCCATCAGATCATTTATATAGATAGAAAATAACAGCGGTCCTATCACACCCCCCTGGGGCACGCTTGACGATACATTCGTCTCTGATGAACACTCGCCGTCGACAACAACGTACTGTGTTCTATTACTTAGAAAGTCTTCCAGCCAGTCACAAATCTGTGATCCTCACTCGCAGCGTAGCCGCACGTAAGGCACGTACTCTTAGAATAGACAATCACATTCAAACAACTTAAATTTTTTGGTCACAGCCTTCATCAGAAAAAGATATACATACATCTACATAGATACTCCGCAAATCACATTTAAGTGCCTAGCAGAGGGTTCATTAACCACTTTCATAACTTTTCTCTACCGTTCCATCCTCTAATAGCGCGCGGGAAGAAAGAACACCTAAATCGTTCCGTTTTCGATCTGATTTCTCTTATTTTATTGGGATGATCATGTATCCCTAAGTAGGTGGGTACCAGCAAAATATTTTCACATTCAGAAGTAAAAGTCGATGATTGAAACTTCACAAACAGAACACGCCACAATGAATAACGTCTTTCTTTCAATGATTTCCACCCCAATTCGTGCAACATTACCGTGACGCTTTCCCCCCCGTAACGTGATAAAACAAAACGAGCTGCCCTTCTCTGAAGCTTCTCAATGTCTTCCGTCAGTCCCACCTGGTGAGGGTCCCACACTAGGCAACAGTACTCCAGGAGAGGACGCACAAGTGTGATGTAGGCAGTCTCTTTGCTGGAGCTGGTGCATCTTCGAAGCGTTCTGCCAATGAAACGTAACCTTTGGTTCGCTTTCCCCACAATATTTCCTATGTGTTCTCTCCAGACAAAGTTGTTCGTAATTGTAACTCCTAGGTATTTGGTAGAATTTACGACCTTAAGGTTTGACTGATTTATCGCGTAACTGAAGTTCACACAGTCAATGAGACGTAACACACGCACACATGACCACCTCTCCGGCCGCTCATCGTATGTATGTGCATCTTTTTTTTCTGATGAGGGCTGTGATGAAACATTTGAAGTTGTGTGAATGTGATTGTCTGTTCTATGTGCCTGTCTGCCGATCAGCGATCGTCTTCATTGCTGTCTTGTCGGAGGTTTTGAAGCGGGGACCGGCCATCGCCTCACCAGCTGCGGCGTCGGCGCCGTCACCAGCTGTTGGCCTTTGGCGGGCTGCGTTTCCGGCCAGGCCCGGCCCGGAACCGTTGTAAGGCCTCTCCCTAATGGGTCTCGTTTAAATCCACTTACACTAAGTCGGTTAGCGGCTACTTCGTTCGCCCGTCAGTTAGCGCTGCCGTTTACCGACCGCCACACCGATCAATTATGACCAGGTCTAAAATTATACGAGTTCCGGTTTGACCAAATTCTTCACGGGTTCTGTCATCACGGGTTCTGTCATCTGAACACAATATTTCCGCGGTTCAGCTGGCCGCCATCATCAGGTGGGGAGCCTAAGCCGCTCTCGCCGTGACTGACTGAAATTGTGGAACGGCTGGCTCTATATACACAACGAAAGTACGAAGGCGCATGCGCTATGTACAGAGGGCGTGCGTTTACTCGTAGCTGCTGACTCCTGGCGCGAGAGAAGTTGTAGCGCCTCCGGTGGTGGCTATTGTCAAAAACGATATATCGTTATAGATCGTCATTCGTTGCTAGGTGCTGCATATGCCGATGTTTCTTTAGGTCTGATAACACAGGATTCCACGATTTACTCAGAAATTAACCACTGTCACGATTAATTGTGTTATCTGTTATTCTGGTTTCAATTGATTCTTTCAAAACACAATCCCAGAAATGTGAGGTGTTAGCAATAACTTGTGTCTCGTCGTATAGCAGCCTGTGTCCCTCTGAAAGACAGTGTTCAGCCACCGCGGGTTTTTCAGGCTGCATCAATCGCGTATGGCGGTGATGTTCAACACATCTGTCACTGACGGTGCGAATAGTCTGCCCAATGTATGTTTTGCCGCACTCACAAGGTATTTTGTATACGCCAGGCTTTCTCAGGCCCAAATCATCTTTAACAGTTCCGGTTTGTGCACTGAGTCACCTCGGCCACCGCGGCCGGCTTAGGTGAAGACAGATACTTCTGTTGTGGGGATTACAAATGGAGAGCATTTACTAGTGGAAACAGCGAAGCAAGGCCATAAGTCATTACGTTGTGACAATAACGAGGGTGACTCCCGTTTATAAGAAAGGAAAGAGAACTGACCCACACAATTACAGGCCAATATCGATGACATCAGTTTCATGTAGAATTTTGGAGCATATTCTCAGTTCGATTATAGTAAATTTCCTTGAAACGGAAAAGCTTCTTTCTGTGAATCAGCACGGGTTTAGGAAACATCGTTCATGTGAAACTCAGCTTGCCCTTTTCTCACATGACATCTTGCGAGCCATGGATGAAGGGAAACAGGCGGATTGTGTTCTTCTCGACTTCAAAAGGCGTTCGACGCGGTGCCACACTAACTAACTGCTAACGAAGATACGAGCTTATGGAATAGGTTCACAGATTTGTGACTGGCTGGAAGACTTCCTAAGTAATAGAACGCAGTACGTTGTTGTCGACGGCGAATGTTCATCAGAGACGAGTGTATCGGCAGGCGTGCCAGTCACAGTCTGCACGGCCGCTAAGGTCGGGGGTTCGAATCCCCCCTCGGGCATGGATATTTGTGCCGTCCTAGTTCGTAAGTAGTTCATAAGTAGTTTGTAAGTTTAGAGACTGATGACCCCGTAGTTAATTCCCATAAGCTTTACAAACATTTGAACATTTGGAATGCTAAGAAAGTGGGTTAGAGCATTTAAATATGACCGCACAAATGTGCATTATGAACAAGGGAGTGGGCGTCGTTCGGTCGTTAATGAAAGTTTGGTGCAGGAAGTGGACAATAAGGCGAGAGAAAACAGACGCTTTACGACTTCATCCTTATGGGATAACTTTCCTAATGTTTCTCGTAGTGTTTTGTATGGCATTGTGACCGAGCAAGGCGATGACGAAGGCAAAACAGTTGTTATACAGTGGTTAACAAGTCAGGTGGCAGACTTCTATGAGGAGCGTATTGAAGAGCTGGTACTACGTTAAAGTGACTCAGAATTGACGAAATTTATGTATAAACTTAGATTAAGGTACAGGCTTTCATGTAAAAATAAAATTATTGAGATGTCTTAGCACTTTTTTTTTAATTTCAAAACGGTACTTACTTAAAAAAACACGTCCCGTACTATCCACTCTATGTTAAAAAACCTACTACTATCAAACTCTGCCTTTCAACTCTCCTACTATCAATTTGTCTTAAAAAAAACCAACCAATCAGCCACAGTACTACAATCCGCTACCGCTGGTAGTACCAAAAAGAAAAGAAGATGCAGCAAGTACCAGCCATTAAGACGAGAAGACGAAGAAAGAAGAAACCAAGAAAGAAGAAGAGGGAAGGCGATGCAAGGAATGCAAGAACTTCCAATCCGGAGGCCCCCCTAGTCAAATGTTCAAATGTTTGTGAATCTATCGGACTAAACTGTATGGTCATCAGTCCGTAGCTTACAAACTACTTAAACTAAGGTAAACTAACCTAAGGACAACACTCACACCCATGGAGGACTCGAACCTCCGACGGGGAGCAACCGAGAGCTCCGTAGCGAGGCGCCTTAGACCGCTCGGCTACTCCACCGCGGCACCCCCCGTAGTCGATGTCTCACCAAAGAGCTGAAGCAGCAGTGAAGACACTCAGTTGCTCCTGTCGATGACGATGGAGCCAATGGTCGAAACCTCGAGGTTTCATCCAGAATTGACGCTGCAAGATAACTGAGAAACTTTTCTTTACGAGTGCCACCGCGAAAGTCTCGGTTGTCAGGTGGAGAAGTTGAGCGATGAGGTTAGACTGCAAAGAGCTGTAGGAGCAGTGAAGACAGTCAGTTGCTCCTGTCGACGACGATGGAACCTGTGGTCGAAACCTCGATGTTTTATCCCGAATTCACGCTGCAGACAAACGAGAAAATGTTCATCATGAGTGCCATCGCGAAAGTCTCCGTTGTCAGCTGGAGGAGAAGTTGAGCGATGAGGTTACACCGCAAGGTGTTAAAGAGCTGTAGCAGCAGTGAAGACAGTCAGTTGCTCCTGTCGACGACGATGGAGCCTGTGGTCGAAACCTCAATGTTTTATCCCGAATTCACGCTGCAGACAAACGAGAAAATGTTCCTCATGAGTGCCATCGCGAAGGTCTCGGTTGTCAGGTGGAGGAGAAGTTGAGCGATGAGGTTGCGTATAAAGCAGGCCGCGGCCGGCGCGCCCTCCGCCGACAAACGCCTGCCGAGCCGGCTGCTAATGGGCGGGCGTCTCCAGAGTAGCGCTGGTCGCGGCAAGTGTCGGCGGGCGCGCCGCCCTAATGGGCCGGAAAGCGGCACTTAGGCGTCGCGTGACTGCCCAGCAGCGCTTCCTGTGCCCAACCGGACCAGCCAAGCCGCCGGCTCTGGCTGCTGCCGCGGCAAATCACCGAGTAGGGGAGGCCTCCGACACCCACCACCTATTGGCAGGCTCCAACATATTATGACCACTGGCGGCGCGTCCTATGTCTTCACTGGTGCAGTGAATCCCCAAAAAAAAGCTCGTCGTGAAAAAAAGTAAATAAACGAATAAAATAAAAAATGTTTTTCAACTATCATTCTTTGTGTCGTTCTTCTGTCAGATCATTTTGTATGTACATTCAAAGTATTTTTATCGCACGAAAAACATTTAAGGCTCCGTCAAACAGGAAGCGGGCAGCCCGCGCGGGCAGAACGCGCTGTTGTCCGCTGCGTTCCGCAACAGACACACAGAGCGCGCGCAGCGCTCGGCGTTGCAGCTGTTGCGTGAGTCAGCCGCGGAACGTATAAACATGAGCAGTAGTTCAGGTGACGACGAATTTCTACTACTCCTCGCCGTTGCGTCAAAGAAGCGAAGAAAATGGGTACAAAATTAATACGAAACGAGAAGAATATGGTAAATTTCATCGTCTTTGTAAAGAACTGTGGCCGTGTGAAGACTTTTTTTTCCGAATGTCTCGCGAACAATTTGAAACCATACACAATCTGATTGAGTCTGGAGAAAGCCTATTGGATCTCTGGAAAGATTGTCCATTTGCTTGAGGTAAGCATGTTAAAAATGTTCAAATGTTTGTAAATCCTATGGGACTCAACTACGGGGTCATCAGTCCCTAAACTTACAAACTACTTATGAACTACTTACGAACTAGGACGGCACAAATATCCATGCCCGAGGGGGGATTCGAACCCCCGACCGTAGTGGCCGTGCAGAACGTGACTGAAGCGCCTCAGTCTCCTCGGCCACCGCGGCCGGCTAAGCATGTTATTTATTACACGTTTCATTCATTTTAATATTTCATTTATTGTTTATTGTAACTACATAAGTTGACTTTTATGAGGCATATTACAACTAATATCACGATTGTAGTTTGAGCTGTAAATAAATTCCCGCCAAAATCCGAACCTACCCTTATATCATTACGTTTCTAAAGAGAGAAACAAATGCAATCCTGCACTAATATTATTACATCTCTAAAAAAAAAAAAAAAAAAAAAAAAAAAACTTAATGTCCGTATACAGACTGAAAATGTCTCTTTCAGGGTTTTCTATAATTGAAAATGTATGTGTGCCCTCTCATATACTTTTGATGAAAATTCTGCTTCCTTGTTTCTGAGACGCATTTCCGTATTTCTGTGTTCTGGGTCACGTGTGTCATACAGGAATGGCTTTGCACGCCACGAATCGATCACTTTCTATTTCTTCCGCTCCCGCTTGCCCTCCGCGGTCTCTGTAGAAAATCACAGCCTGCCCGCTGCAGCGCGTGCGACCGTTCCCTGTTTGACCGAAGCGGTAAGCTCGAATGCAACACACTGCCCGCGCGTACTGCCCGCTCTCTGTTTGACAGAGCCTTTAAAGTCGCGGAAACAGCACGTATACGAGTCGTAGCGCGGCCGCTTAATATAGGCGGCAGTGACCGCAGCGTTACAATACGAATGCGCGGGTGAGGTTACAATTTTCTTCTGAACCCCTTGGAGGCAGCGTATGGGCGCTCAGGCGGCAGACAGGTGAGGGGAAACGCCGCTTTTAACATTGGAGTTGGAGCTGGTAGAGACTCAACAGCCTCCTGCTTCTCCTCTCCTGTATCCATCCATCCATGTCTCCATCCTTCCGCTCTTTGTCAGTCTCCTCCTGTCTCTCTCTCTCTCCCCCCCCCCTTTTCTCTTCATTTCCTCCCTTTCCTATGAACGCCAAATTTCATTGTGAACGGTCAAACAGAGTCGAAGTCTGGATTAAGGTACGAAATCTTATGTACACAGTGATTTTTACCTTGTTTTGCAAGTTAAGTGGACTCAATTTCTGCAAGATCGGAATAAAAGTGTAGGTTGGTGTCGAAGTCTGGAATGAAGTACGCTCTCATGAAACAGCGCATTGCTCTTGTTTTGGAGGAAAAGAAACTATAAATTAGTTTCGGAGTCTCTTCTAAGGTACACCCCGCTATGTACCATACGAACTGTTATGTGGCGAATTCCATTCCTCCTGTTGTGAATGTCAAGTGTGCAAGCTTTTATTGCAATCGTACGAACTGCATGGCAACAAAACTAATCACAAGTGCCGATGACCATACAAAATTAGCTCTTACAACGTTTTCCAATTTGAATTTGCAGCCACCGAGCCCATTTGTGAATCTAATCCATCCAAGAAGCCACTCAAACACACAAACAATTTTTTACCCAAAAAGGAAATTTCCGAATAATAATAATAATGATAATAATATCAATAATTTCGTGTGGCTCTGTGACCTGGCACAAGTCCTTTTATTGAACGCCACCTCGGCGCCTAACGTGTCCGTAACCTAACGGAGTTATACAATCAACAGAGGTAATCTACAATGTGGAATCTGGAGCACATGTTGTTTCTGGTTACTGCACAAAACGTTGAGAGGTGTAAGCTAGGTTAAAACTCAAAGTGAGAAAAAAAAGCTTGAGTTTAGAACCAGTGACCTTTCACGATCGAACTGAAAACTTTGCCACCAGGCCAGACTTCACACGGAACTGAGCTAATTATTAGATACTTCCGCAACATAAATATCGACATTTAATTGTTATAAAAATAATATTGAGATAATTAATCGATTTAAATGTATCCTGTCTTTTAAGCTCGACCAAATCACACACAAATTTCATTAAACTCAATAAAGAAGTTTCAAAGTTCATCGCGGAGAGAAATCGAGTGTCCGTGTTTTTCTAATTAAAGATACGAGAGTTTGAACTTAAAAGTGGCAACACTGTTATGGAGACACTATGTAATGGAATCTACTATTGTCGCTGATATCACACGTTGTTGACATACCTACATACCTCCGAGCAAATGGACTCGTCCGTTTGTCTGTGGAGCTTATGGGACTTAACTACGGGCTCATCAGTCCCTAAACTTACAAACTACTTATCAACTAGCTAAGACTAAGGACGACACAAATATCCATGCCCGAGGGGGGATTCGAACCCCCGACCGTAATGGCCGTGCAGACCGTGACTGGAGCGCCGCAGAACGCTTGGCCACCGCGGCCGGCGACTCGTCCGTGCCACGTCACCGGCATACGCACAGTCGAAGGAAACACAGCCACCTATGAGCGAGCGGTTTAACGTAACACTGGCACTATGTTTTCGAAACCGAAACAACGGAGTCGGATGAATATTTGCGAAAGAAGCGGCAACAGTTTCTGTGCAATCCACCCATTATTTTGCACGATGATGCGTGGGCCAAACCGTGCAAGCGGTGGCTCTTCTGTTTGGTCGATGGGACTAGTTAGTACCGTACCATCCACCATACTCCCCGGACTTAATTCCTTGTGACTTTTTGATTTGATTCCGAAGATGAAGGAACCACTACTTGGCATTCGCTTGAGAACTATTCCAGAGATTCGACAGGCAGTAGACCGCTCCATTCGGACCATCAACAGAACAGGCTCTGCTACCTGTATACCGCCCCTTGAAATCGCTGTAAACGGGCTCTACACAACGCTGGTGACCACTTTGAAAGACAGTAACAGGTGCAGACATGTAACGTGTATTTAAGTTCCAACCATCCATATACTTTCAAACACAGACTGGGTACGGTTTTTAACGGGTACGACTACCACTGTACCGATACAAAGCAGCGGCGCTGGTGTCGGTGAGTTTAGTGGCGATCGCTGGCTTTTAACGGCGCAGTGGGCGCCGGCGCGAGAAGTGGCAGTGGCAGCGGCGCCGTCGCGTGTACACACGGTAATTAGGGCGCGGCGGCGGTGCTCGCGGGATTGGGCGTCGCCCTAATTGAATTGGCAGTGTGACTTGACGCTAATTGCAGGCGGCGCGACTTGACAAACACTTTGGCGCAAACAGGCGCGCCGGCGGGGGACCATCCGCCTCCGCTGCCGCCGGCCACTGCCACACAGCCAGACTCCCAGCCCTCTGCCGAGGGGCGCTCCGCAACCCGACGCCTCCACAACTGTGGCGGCTCCTATCGCTATAGAAACGGAACACGTGAAATGTACTGCCCCCCCCCCAAAAAAAAAAGTAAACTTGGGAAAACGACGTCCATTTTGATCCGATGACGGCATGCACTACCTTGGAAATTGTAGATGTACCGAAAATGCACTTTTGACAGTACTTAGCAAATTATTTCTGCCTTGCGCATTTCGACCTTCGTAATTTTCGAAGGTAAAGCTTTCTTAAGAAAAAAGTATTCCACCTTAAATTTGTGTCACCGACATAAGTCATTACATATAATACTGATCTTTAAACTATACACGGTGTTCCAGACCTGTCCACCCCTCCTGAAACCGAGTGAGTCGTATGAAATGTACTGAAATGTAAACCTCCTAGTCGTAAGTGTATGGCGTCGGATCGAATAGTGGCATTTTCAACTTACGATTCCCACAGGAAGTGAGCTGTTCATTTATTCACAACCGATACAAAACAGTTACGTGTTTTCACCTGTTACTGTCATTCAAAATAGTCACTAGCGTTGTGTAAAACCCGTTGCCAGCGAAGTAGAAGGCGTAGTATACCGTTAGCAGAGCCTGTTCTGTTGATGGTGCGAATGTAGCGGTCTACTGTCAGTCGAATCTCTGTAACTGTTCTGAAGCGAATACCACGAACTGGTTCCTTCATTTCGCGTGGAAATCAAAGTTAAAAGGACTTAAGTCCGGAGAGTATGAGTAATGGTACAGTACTCCCCAGTCCCATCGATCGAACACGGCAGCCGCAGCCAACACCATCTAGGTACAAGGCCTCACAACAAGTCCGTGTCACGTCACACCGATAGGCCATCATCGCAAGCTCACTTGATGGCGCTACGAGGTAGTGGGATCTCCCCTAGGATCCAGCCACTCAGCTAGCGACGGCAGTCTATCTCTCTGACGTGAAACGCACTTGTTGTGAGGCTTTTTATGTAGACGTTGTTGGCTGTGTGCGCCTACGCATATTCGTAGAAAATGGTTAGTGGGTTACACGGAAGATCTGGATGATATTGGCGTGCTGTACGACATTCAGTCTTGATCTCTGTTGTTCCTGTTTCTAAAACATAGTGGTACCGTTAGGCTAGACCGCTCGCTCACAAGTGACATTGTTTCCTTCGATTGTGCTGACGCCGGTGACGTGGGACGGGCGAGTCCATTTGCTCGGAGGTAAGGTAGGTATGTCAACAACGTAGGTACCATAGTAGATATCTTGCATAGTGTCTCCATAGCAGTGTTGGCACAATTTAAATTCCAACCCTCCTCGTATGTTGTTAACCTAGATAGCGCGGAATTATTTTTTGTTCTTTTTTTTCGAAATGTGTAAATTACCTTCATATATGACTGCACAAAAACGTTATAAATGATTTTTTTTCATAAAGACACCATTAGTTTTGGAATATTTCCCATCTTTCTGGAAGGACGTCAAAATAAATGTTTTGGAATTTTCATCTGATGAATTACTATTATTAAAACAGTTTAAAATGAAATATATACATATAAATGTCACAAAAATTAAAGAATGTGCAAGAAATATGAACGTAACAACGAGGAAATCTTCAATATCTTCTTGTAAACATCAACTTTGGAGCCGTATGATACCCCTTTATAATCTGCAATACAAACAAAAAGTTATCAAAAATGGAAGTAGGAGATTTAAAAAAACGAAATACGACACTTGGCACGAATTTGTAACTACAAATATGAAAAACTAAGCCACCATTCTCGGCCTTCTGGAAGGACGTGATCGCTATCTGGGTTAAGTTGCATACATCGTGTGCAATAGATCCTTGAAACGCAAGGCAGTCGACCGTGCAGTGATAGGGGCCCATGCGGATTCTAAGCAGTGTAGGGTCACACAAGCACATACTCTCACCTGTAAGCCGGACTGAATAGGATCAAGCAGAAGGCCGTTTATTGAACACACGCTTACTGTAGGAACAACCTGGTTCATGTCCCTGCTAGTACTGTTCTTCATCGTTTCGTGTGATTTCCCAGGAAACGCCTACATTTCGAAAGAGATTTGTAAGTGAAGAATGACGATTTATAAAACTTTTGGCACAGAATCAATAACAAAAGTATGCCATTCCATTTAAAATACCGACTTCCGGTGGGAATCCGAAGTTGGAAATGCCACTATTCGATCAGGCGTAGTATACTTACTACTTGAAAACATATTGCATTTTACATTTCACAAGACTCCCAATAGTTTGTGACGGTTCGACCCATGACTTGACACACCCTGTATATTCGCAGACTATTTCTTTGTTACAAAACAGACAAGAGCATACTTGGTCTGAGGATATATATTTTAAAGATCAGTTTTATATGTAATGACGTATGTCTGTCACACAAATTGTTTTAAAGGGAAATAATTTTTTAACAAAGCTTTCCCTCCGAAAATAACGCGAGTCGAAATGCATAAGGAATCAATAAGTTGCTAAGTGTGATTAAGGCATTTATATTATTGTCAATTGCAATCAAATGGCCACTAAGTCTCAGAGGATTCTAATGTAGACAACAAGTAGTGATACTGTTTTCAACGTCATTCGCCAAAAGAGCGCCATCCGTATGTTCCTTTTAATAGGAATGTTCAGAGCCATAAGGCAAGTTTGAAAGGGGTGAAATTGTGGTTTCTTCCGAGCGGTTGTAAGGTCCGATCGGAGAATTGGTACCCAAATTGGACGTGGGCTTGTGGAACGATGGTCGTTGCAATGTTCACGTGTACATAAACTCTCGTTTTCCTCTGAATAAATGTGCGTCGTTGGGGTACAGCCTACCGCCCCCCCCCTCGCCCCAAGGAAAACTGTTTGCCCGTGTGTCTGGTACAATGACTTCATATGTCAGGGCGAAGTCGAAGTAAGTAGCAAATAGATGTAATGGTAAGATACTACACTTTAAATGTGGACAGCGATCCAAGGCTTTCCTGAATAGGTTAAAATCAATGCCGCGGTGCGGCCAAATGTTTCGTCTCTATGACATGGTCGTCTGTGGAAAGTTAATCCGTGATATTTCTTTCTTCCGATCTGCAACGTGCTAGACCTACGACTGGAAGTGTGGCCCACATAGGCATTAGTAAAGATCGCGAAATGGGCGAAACGGGCAACTCCCAGGCTGAGCAGAATGCTAGCAGCTGGAGGCAATGCAGCTGGTGGCGAGGCGACCCGCTAAACGGAAGGCCCGGTAGGTGGTGGCGCGTGCCTCTGGCCTGGGGTGTGCAGGAGAGCGGCAGACACGTGCGCAGCAGCCTCCGTGAGGTGGCGGCCACGGCGGGGCTTACCGGCGCCTCCACCCCAAGGGCAGCCGCTGGTCCACTCTGCAAACCAGCGGGTACACAAGCGATCTGACCGACACAGTGAGTACCAACCTGCGCTTCTTTGCTGATGACAGACCCATAGTCATAGTATCGTTCTTGTGAAACACAGCTAGCTCTTTACTCACATGATGTGATGACTGCTGTAGACAAGGGATTCCGTATTTCTAGATTTTCGGAAGGCTTCGACACTGTACCTCGCAAGCGTCTTCTAATCAAACTGCATGCTTATGGAATACCGTCACAATTTTACGACTGGATTTGTGATTTCCTGTCAGTCAGGGCACAGGACGTTGTAACTGACGAAAAGTCATAGAGTATAACATCTGGCGTTCTCCAGGGAAATGTTATAGGGCCCCTATTTTTCCTTATTTTTATAAACAATTTTGAAGACAATATGAGTAACTCCCTTAGATTGTTCGCGGATGATGCTGTCACTTATCGGTTAGTAAAGTCACCAGAAGATCAAAAGAAACTTCAAAATGATTTAGAAAAGATATATGCATAATGCAAAAAATGGAAATTAACCATAATAATGAGATGTGAGAATTCATTCATATGAACACGAAAGAAATCCACTAAATTGTACTTACACGATAAATCAGTCGACTCTACAGACCGTCAATTTAACTAAATATATATAAGTAACAATTACAAAAAACATAAATTGGAAAAATCGGATGTTCAAAGTTTTGTATACCTCATGAGACTTAACTACGGGGTCATCAGTCCCTAAACTTCAAAACTAATTATGAACTAGCTAACACTAAGGACGGCACAAATATACATGCCCGAGGAGGGATTCGAACCCCCGACCGTAATGGCCGTGCAGACCGTGACTGGCGCGCCGCAGTCCCCTCGGCCACCACGGCCGGCTAAATTGGAAAGAACACACAGAAAATATTGTAGGGAAAGCGAACAAAAGACTGCGTTTCGTTGGCAGAACACTTAGAAAATGCAACAGTTCTACGAAAGAAACTACCTACATCATACTTGTGCGTCCTATTTTGGAGTATTGTTGCGCATTATGCGATCCCCAGCAACTGGGACTGATAGAAGATTTACAGGAAGTTGAGAGAAGGGCAGCTCATTTTGTATTATCGCGATGTAGTGGAGAAAGTGTCACGGAAATGATGCACGAGTTGGGGTGAAAATCATTAAAAGAAAGGCGTTATTCGTTGCGACGAGATCTATTAGCGAAATTTCTTTTACCAATTTTCTCTTGCGAATATATATTATTAACACTCACCTACATAGGAAAACATGGTCATGAAAATAAAATAAGAGAAATCAGATTGAAAACGGAAAGATTTATGTCTTCCTTTTTACCGCGAGCTATTAGACAATAGAATTGTAGATAAACATCATTAAAGCGGTTCGATGAACCCTCTGCCATGCACTTTAATGTGACTTGCGGAGTATTTATGTAGATGTAGGTGATGCTTCGGCGAACGTGTAGGTGGCCTCACTGAATGACTGTAGTAGGCTGCAAGATCTACAAAATTTCAAGTCGGTGTGATGGAGAACTGCAGGTGATTAGGGAAAGCAACGTCGTACTTCACGAATATAACACTAGTAGTGTGCTGCTTGTTACAGCTGTGACGATTTACAATCGAGGAGAAACGTTCCATCAATGTGTCCCAAAGACTTTGTATATCGCGACAAATCCAGATATCAGTCACTGTTTAAACGTTATCAACGCTGCAACGTGCAGATTCAGTGGCTCTAGGTATGTTTTAATCTACATTTCAAGCAATGCCATGGTTAGCTTGAAAATCCTGTCGTGTGCTAAGTACTCCTTTCAATAGGAAAACACAAAACCAAATTATCTCAAAGTTTGATAGTCGCCTTCTTTTGCTCTTTTTAATGTTCATGTTATACGCTTCTTTCTACACAATGTCCATTCCATTCAATTGCTCTTCCGGGTCCTTTGCTGTCTCTGGTAGAATTACAATGTCATCAACAAAACACAATGCACAATGATTTTATTTCTTTGCCCTGAACACTAATTTCTTCTTCATATTTCTCTCTTATTTCTTTCAGTGCTTGTACAGTACACAAATTGAATGACATTGAAGAAAGGCTACAACCTCGCCTTACTCCCTTCCCAACCACTGCGATTCTTTCATGCTCTTCAACTCTAATAACAGCTATTTGGTTAGTGTACAAGTTGTAAATAAGCTTCCGCTCCCTGTATTTTACTCCTTCTGTCTTCATAATTTAAAAGACTGTATTCCACTCAGCATTGTCAAAAGCTTTCTCCAAATCTACAAAAGCTACAAATGTAGGTTTGCCTTTCCTTAATCTATCCTATAAGATATGTCGTAAGGTGAGTATTACCTCCCGTGTTCATACATTTCTCCTGAATTATATAATGAACAATAAAAACTTGTGTCCAGGATTCAAGAGGGGGAAGGGTGGAAAGTATCTGATGTCTCCGTTGCGAACGTTTAGCAGGTCATCGACTAAGGACTAGCTAACAAGGGGAACACCAAGTGTGGTACGAACGAATTTTGATGGGTCGCAGGTATGTTGTGTGGGAACTACTCCAGTCCACCAAACTAAAACGATTTGTTCCAATGCGTCTTAGTTTGCACGAAAATCGATATAGAAGTCCAGCGCGTAACAGCTTTACCTGTACGAAGTCATCATCTGTACGAGATTGAGCGTGGTGTAATTAGCAAGGCACTTAACTACCATACAGACGACACGAGTTCAAACCCTCCTCGGATTATATTTTTTTTTTACACTTGTCCGACGATTAATTCCGTATAACTATATTCCTTTTTCCCACTTAATCAATTGTTAGTGCAAAGATAAAGCAAACATTCGGTTTATTGTAAGGCGTTTGTGAGTTCACCCTTTGACTGCTCACCACACATTTCCATTTGTGAAGACGTTTCGTGTGATGGGCCTGCTTCTGTCACTGCGCATTATTCCTCCTGTTACTCTTCGTGAACGATACGCTACGAATGACTAGCCGCCTGGCCGCAGCGCAATAATCCGCTGGGACGCATCAAGTGGGCACACACTGCATTCGACGTTATAACAACAGTGGGGCCGGGGACCGTAAACGTAGCTAGCAAATGCTGCACAAATGTTATAGGTGATAACTGCAGGCGGTTTACTGATCTTTCAATCGTCGTAAAAGTATACATCGATACTTCGAAATAACGAATTAAATAAAACAATCGTCGCGGGATACATAACATATTGAGTGTTTAACGTACGTTATTATCATGAGAAATTACTGAAACATTGCCGGCCGCGGTGGCCGAGGGGACTGAGGCGCTCCAGTCACGGTCTGCGCGGCCACTACGGTCGGGGGGTTCGAATCCCCCCTCGGGCATGGATATTTGTGCCGTCCTTCGTATAAGGTAGTAGATAAGTAGTTTGTAAGTTTAGGGACAGATGACCCCGTAGTTAAGTCCCATAAGCTTAACAAACATTTGAACATTTACTGAAGCATTAACGTAAGAGTGGCTAGGTAAAGCAGTCAAGAATCCAAAGATTTGTTTGAACACCACAGAGCTTTACTACGCATGGTCCTGTTTGGAGATGGTATGCCGTTGCCTTCCTCCGACCTTCGAACGGACTTTCCCAGCCAGTTATAGGGGGACCTACAGTTCAAAAGGGTATCCGAACCACGGTGCTACTCGGTATTTTTCACATGAGCAATACTGCCAGAGGTGAATGAAGTGGAAAGTTAGAGACATAAATCCGTGACGCACGGAAGAGTGGCTATGAAAGCATATAATTATGCACAATCAATCGTCGGAGAAGTGTAAAAAATGCAAGTTCCGAGCAAGATTTGAACTGCGGTCGTCTGTGTAGCAGTGAAGCGCCTTGCTAATTACACAACGGTGACTCACGTACCACTGCTGACTTAGTGCAGGTATAGCTGCTACGCGCTGGACTTTGATCTCGATTTTCGTAGAAACCAAGGCGCATTGGAACAAATCCTTTTATCTTGGTGGTCTGGAAGAATTTCGTAATACCTGCGACCTATCGAAATTCGTTTGTACCAGACTTGGTGTTACCCTTGTTAGACAGGATCCAAAAGACTTTTCTCCAAGATTATATTCGTATACGTTCTGAAAGCTGATCGTGGGCGCTTAACCGAGCAACCAGTGTCTAGAAGCGATGCTCTCTCTAGCTTACCCATACAGGATGGAGTAATTACTACTACGAAAACTGTCCCTTCATTCTCGGTAACTACATAACAGTGTGCTTCTGAGTCAGGAGTCGGCGACGTATGTAAATTGGAAGCGGGTGAGGGAGCAAGGAAGGGAGGTCCATTAGCGGAATCTGGCGGGGCGTCTCCTCGGACAGCAATCTGGCGATCGATAGGTGGCGCTGGTGGGCAGGGCAGATAAGCCCGGCACGGCCCCAGGCACAATCAATTAGCGGCAGGCATTTGCATTTCATTCCGCCCTGTTTTGTGCTCGCGCCCAGCGCCTGACAGTTACAGCTGCCCACCGGCCGATTAAGTGCATCACCCTGCACAACAGACTACTGTGTGGCAGCCGCCTGCTCTCTGCGTAATGCAACCCAACTACTTCCGACAGGGAAGAACCTCTTTGCAGGTCACTCACCTAAAACGTAATTACTACTCGGAACTTTCCCGATTTCCGACTGGTGTCCATAAGGTACAGAGCGATCTATGATCGTGTTGTAGGAGGGGTTCATAAGCCATCATTCACGCACGAGAACGATGTAAACACATATTCATGCACCGAACGAAGTTTTGTACAGACAGTGACACTCCTCTTGTTATTAAGGTAGAGTATGCAAAATTTCATCAATATCGGAACAAAACTATAGATATTCCATCATCTTTCGGGAGTGCACCCGGAAAAGCGACAATTCTTCGTCCGATATTTCGGCTGCAAACCTTACAGCCATCTTCAAGGCGAGTCCAAGACTGAGTTCTCAGCGTCTACACGTGCCTATTTATACGGCAAATCACGTGATGCAAAGCTACTGAGGATTAGACTGCGCATGCTCGAAGATATCACATTCGTAACTGCTGCGCTAGTTGTAGATGAATTTATATTTCAAAGATAAACATGTTAGCGCTGAGTGCAAACATAAACAGAACTGTTACCTATCCACAGTGTTTACTAATGAGTAATTAATCATTAAAAGTGGGAACATCAATCAGAAGTGAAGATGCAGGCATTCTTTCACAACGAAGGCGTGATATAAGTGGCTTCCATGCATTGTCAAGATGAAATCCGTCGTCACGATTTAACAGGTTGTCCGCCAGTTGTATGTGTACAGATTCCTTTACAACTGAGTCCCAGAAAGAAGAAGCTGTGGTTAAAATCTTTACTTCTTTGTAATTCATGGAATGGCCAGTAGATATACAATGTTCGGCTACTGCAGACTTGTTGGACTGAAGAAGGCGTGTATACCGCTGGTGCTCAACGCATCGTTCCTGTACAGTGCGCGTGGTTTGACCTATGTAACGTTTTCCACACTCACAAGGGATTTCATAAAACCCCGCTTTTCGCACTCAGCGCGCACATGTTTATCTTTGAAGTATATATTAGAGTATATATTAATCTATGACTAGCGCAGCAGTTACGAATGTGATATCTTCGAGCATGCGCAGTCTAATCCTCAGTAGCTTTGCATCACGTGATTTACCGTATAAATAGGCACGCGCAGACGCTGAGAACTCAGTCTTGAACTCGCCTTGAAGATGGCTGTAAGGTTTGCAGCCGAAATATCGGGTGCAATCCCGAATGATGATGGAATATTATGTGCGCTGGGAAAACTTCAAGAATCAAAACTATAGATTTCTGTGCAATAGAACCGCAGAGTCACATTGAGAAACGCACTTTTTTGTTCTCAAATATTCTAGTTTTATTTCATACAACCCTTGTTCTGAGAATAACAAAAATCTGTGAAATCGGTTGAGCCGTTCTCAAGTTATGGCGCGACCAAGGTATTTAGGGATCCATTTTTATGTTGCAATATACCCTTCCCCATGCACCGTATTAAAAGCAAGGTAGACGGTAACCTTCTTCTTCTTTCTAAGGTCAAGTGTGCAAAATTTCGTGAAGATAGGAATGAAATTGTAGATTTCTTCAGTCTCTAGAAAAAATATCCTCCGCCATGCACCTTAATTCCTTGTTAGCTGAAGTCTTCTACCTATAAATTACATAATGGCAAAATTTCAACTTCATAGGTGAAGTGGTTTAAGAGATTTCGTGTTTAGTCATTGACTGAGTAAGTGCGTGAGTGACCTTTTGCTTTTATATATAGAGAGATATCTCCTGAATTATGTCTCCTACAAAAATATTATTTACCAGTTTCGTGGACTGGAATATTAGGAAACTGCTGCCAAATGTCTTGTAAATAGAGTTGGTAGTAAAAATGTAGTAAATTACAACCTCATACTGATTAGGGCGAAATTTCATGCATTTTATTGTCTTTGAAGTCATAGCACCTGAACTATATAACGTAATATTATATTATTTCGAAAGTGCATAGATTGGTGGATATGTAAAATGTCTGAAAAATATGTCGCGAATAGAGTTAGTAAGAAATACGTAATAAATCAAAACTTCATACGTGATGAGGCGGTTTTTCATGAACCTAATTGTTTATGACTTTATATCTCATGACTATGCCTCGTACTACGATAAAATTTCTAATGTACGTTTAATGGTACGTGTCTATAGTGTCTGTAACATTTCTCGCGAATACAATTAATAGTGTACGAGCAATGAATTTTAACGTCGTGCCAAATGCCGCAATTTTACTGCATGAACGCCGAACAAGTAGTAATCGACAAACTTTTTTCCTGTCATCATTTTGATGGTGTTATCAGCGAGGAAAAGTTTCTTAAAGGTTTGAAATTACGTTTAAAGTTTGTTGCAAGTCGCTAAGTGCTATCTTTCTCAAATAGTGGTCTGATAGTGACACAATCATGTGGCGCAAGACGGAGACGTTTTCATTGTTTATGAAGTCATATCTCCTGAACTATCGGTCCTATCGTAAAATCCTTTCTTAGCTGATGTCTTCTACCTATAAACTACATTCCTGCCAAATTTCAGCCTCATGGTGAAGTAGTTTTCGAGATTTCGTGTTTAGTCAGTGTGTGAGTGAGTGAATGAGTGTTCAAAAATGTTCAAATGTTTGTAAAGCTTATGGGATTTTTTTTTTTTTTTTTTTTTTAAATATCGGTGCCCGATGGGGGATTCGAACCCCCGACCGTAGTGGCCGTGCAGACCGTGACTGAAGCGCCTCAGTCCCCTCGGCCACCGCGGCCGGGGAATGAGTGTCCTTTCGCTTTTATATAAAAAAAAAAAAGGTAAAGCAGTCAACATCCGAAGATTGGTTTGAACACCACAGTGCTTTACTAAGCATGGTCCTGTTTGGAGGTGGTATGCCGTTGCCTTCCTCCGACCTGACTCACCCAGCCGTTATAGGGGGACCTACAGTTTAACGTGGGCTCCGAATCACGGTGCTACTCCGTATTTTTCACATGAGCAATACTGCCAGAGGTGAAAGAAGTGGAAAGTGACAGATAAAAATCCTAGGACCTGGTGGGGATCGAACCCGGGACCCTTGGATTTGTAGTCTGGCACTCTACCACTGTGCAACCGAGGCGCACTTCGCTTGTATATTGATTTCGCTTTTATATTGATAGAGATAGCGGGTGAGAGATCAAAAACAAGCGTTTTCGGTTAGACAGCTGCAGTTTGAGTAGCCGTGAGCCGGCGTGGAACGCGGCCACGTGTGTATGTGTGTGTAGCGTAATGAGACGCGAGCGGCGCTTATGACTTTGGGGTAATTGGGCCATTGTGGGCGGCGGGCTTTGTGCTCGCCGGCTCTTAATTCATCACGCGCTATCGGTCCACACACCGGACAATAAATCTCGCCCGCTTTTGCCTAAACGTGACTCACCGCGGGCCGGGCTGTGCAGTGCGTGCGGCCTCCGCACCTCGCAACCTCTCTACGCTGCACGACCGACACAACAGGCGCACAACACCGACACTGGGCCGCTTTCTAAGCAGTTACAGCATCAGGAGGTATCAAGCTGCTGAAGTATTGTCATGGGCAGAATCAACTAAAATGTTCTACCGAGTGCAGACAACAACGTCACGGCAACCGTGATAGTATGTAATCTCCCCCTACCCTACTCGTAGAACAGTAATTAGAAACTACAACTATAGTCAATATACTCCCTATAAGACCCTGTTTCAACTAATATCTTACGTCTAACAATGACTTAGTATTTTCAACAGAGAAATGCAGTTTGCTTTGGCATGATCACACATTTATTTTTTGTAGAAAAGCTTCACACGCATATAACAAAATTTCACAGAAAATGAATACCAACCTGCGTGCCACTAATTATTAAAATGTACAGCCTAATTGTGTCAGCTCATATAATCCCACAACAGTCCGAGCTCAACAACTTTTACACTATTGCCGACGCTCAACCACAGAAGGAAGCATACCTGAAGTTTAACGTCCCGTCGACAGCGTGGTCATAAGAAACGGAGCTTACGCTCGGAGTGTTTGGGTAAGGCTGTGGAAGGAAGTCGACCGTGCCCTTTCAAAGAAACCATCCCAGCATTTGCCTAGAGTAATTTAAGGAAAACAACACGAAAAACCTAAATCTGGATGGTCGGAGCTGGATTTGAACCACCGTCCTTCCGAATGAGAGTCAAGTGTGTTACCACTGCGCCACCTCGCTCGATCGCTCAAACATGGAACTACTGGTGCTGCACACCAGCGATATTAGAATTACTCCAAAAAATGTAGGCCTACGTCACAGAAACTACTATGTATCCTTACAAGCGGTAATAACAGAATGTTGCTCCAGAGGGGTTGGTGTTGACATTTGTTTGCTCTACCACATGAATTACACAAGCTGTCGCGTTCAGATAGTGTAACCAGCAGGTGGTGCAACGCAACAATAATTTGACTTATACGAAGCTATAACATGAAGTGGCATAGGAAAGTTGGAAGCGGGACAGCCATAGAGGGAGATGGGTGCAGTTATGAGACTGTCCCAAAGGGCAATTTCCACGACCTGGATACGATTTCAGACAGGAACCGCTAAAACAAGGCAAGGCGAAGGTCGTCCACGGGTAACACCAGCAAGAGATGAGATTTATCTCGAGGTAGGAGGCTGAAAGCAACTCAGCTGCAACACACCCTCCATGCAGCAACAGAACAAGTACTATCAACACGAAATGTCCGAAATCGCCTACCGTAATGCGGCCTCTACGCTCGGAGATCTATGGTGTGTCTACCGTTAAAACCACGACATCGTTTACCCGCAGACTCTGGGTGGAGGAACATCAGGATTGGAGTCGTAACGAATGGCGTCGCGTTCTGTTCACAGATGAGTCAAAATTTTGTGTTTAGCTGGACAATCGCCGTTCCCTCATCTGGAGAGAACGTGGAACTCGGAACAATCGTAGTTATGTGTAGGAGACATTACCATATCATTATAGTGGACGAATATGGGGGGAGGACTTCTGTGTCGTTCAGAATGGCGCTTTGACTGCTAAGAAATAAAGAGACGAGATCGTTCGACCTTTTGTTGTGCCCTACGATGGTGCGACAGGTGATATGTTCCTTCTGGTGGAAGATAACGCTCGTCCCCACAGAGCTGCACTGTGGGGACAACATGCTTGAAGCCTAGGGAATTGAACGAATTGAGTGACCAGCTTGTTCATCTGATTTAAACACGATTGAGCATGTCTAGGATGCACTTGGCAGATGTACTGCAGCCAGACCAGAACCTCCAACAGAAGTTGCAGAACTGGATATTGCACTCATGGAATAATGCCAAAATATCCCTCAAGAGCTGTTTGATAACCTCATGCTGTCTATGCCACGCAACTATGCAACTGAACTGGCCACCCAAGTGATCACATACCATGTTCGAGGGCAACGAGAAATACCTTTCCTCTATTATGGTAGCCTGTAAGTAATAGCCATGGAAACCTCATGTACAGAGCGGAGACAGCAAAACATCGTACTGTATCACACACAAATTTCAGTTCTAACCAGTATCTGAATAAAATACGTTACCACATGTGTATTGTCTATGATATCTCACCAGATACCCTATTGTTTACAGCAAAGTATTACATTCATTTGATTTTCATCAAATATAGTGCAAATTTGAACTAAAGAATCAGTTCGTACAAAGAAATGCCAGATTCTCCCACTTCATTTTCTCTACGCATCCACCTCACTTTGCATGCACAACGACCGCTCTACTGTGGCAGTCAGCTACAACTAGAACACATACAAACTGGATAGGAGTACGCTGTTTTGTCGTGGATCGAAATTTATCACAGCGGCAGTTTTGCGAGAGAGCAGTTTGTAATGTGCACGAGCCACAAGACATAGTTTATTCATAATTCACTAAATTAAGTCGCTCGAGAACAGCCATGCTGTCTAAGGGGCCTTCCAGCGGAGTGTACGCCGCTCCCCGTCGGCACTTCAAGTCCTCCCTCGGGCATTCCTATGTGCGCTGGTGTTAGTATAAGTTAATTAAGTAGATAGTAATATTGTGGAGCTCTGTAGTTATGTCCCATAGCTCTTACAAGCATATGAACATTTGAACTAAAGTTTTTAAAAATACCATCATTGGCGGTACTGAATTTGCAAAAGTCATATTGAGACTTTAATGTCAAAACACACGGTATATTGGGCACCATGTGTTTTGCTGTGAAATGTCCGCCTTGGATATTTGTTTCACTGCATTTCGTCTGAGAATAAATGCTACATTTTTCTTGAGTTATAGTCCGTATTATTAACCACAATCGGTTGGCGAAATCACCAGCTTGTGAAACGCCCCAGGTGTTTTACGTTACTGACATTCACCAAGGCGTTTTTTTTATGCTCTATGTAATTTGAAAGTCGGTCCAGAACTAGCTCATTCTTTCTGAGCACCGATATATTTCAAAAAGACGGTAAAATTGTGTACGAAAAACAAATTAACACTGCTGTTTTTATATTTATTTACATTATGTAAGTAAACATATCTTAGATACAGCAAAAGCTATAGGAAATTCATATGACTTTTGACAAGGCTTCAATAGAAAGCACAAAAATACACAGCAACATAATATTTTTGTCAGGAAATTAAATGTTTGGATCAGGTTTTTCCCCCATTCAGTCTCATTAAGACTAACTGGAAAGTTAAACACATTCTGACATCTACTTGCTGACGTATGAACTGATGATAACCAGCCTGCAGCCAAATCGATTTGAAAAAAGAAATTAGATTTTTCCACTCCTTCTCGCTGTTGTCTTTTCGTACTGTTTAAGTAACAAAAGCTTAGTGTCACGATCTACACACCGGTAGGAGATCCTTCAAGTACATTCTGTTCATGGCGCGTGTACCACTCACGTCAGGGCTGGTCTTTCACGATTCTACTGATCATGGACTTTACATTATTTCATGACTGGCACAAAAATTATATTTCACGTACACGGCAATAGCTGACACCTGTGTGTCTACTAACAGTAAAGTGGTCGAGTTTGTTGAAATAACTGTGCTATTACTCCCATTAATGGTTACCTTCACATTTATGAAACAAACTACGAATCTTGTTACTGGAAAAAGAATTAGAAAAACTGTAGTCTGTTTCTACCCAAGCATAAGTGACATGCAATAATTACTTGCTGAAGTAGAATTTCATTTTTGTGGCGGCTACAGTAGAGAAATGAATGCTTAGAGGTTCGTGTTATAGTTGCTTTATATCAGATCTTTTGAAGGCATTAGCACTGCATTTATCAATTGAGAGGATATTTCGCCGTAAGCTAGACACTTAATTTGTATTAGTCATGTTTCAACATTTTTGTAATATTATCAGTGCGGTTATTGTATTCGATTCCTATATTATATTTCATGGACTGAATGTAACACTTATTCGTGACTGTTGTTTTGATTTAATACTACTTGTCATCTACAAAACAAAGCAAACGCTTTGTTTTAGTTGTTATTTTCTTTTCTTTTCCAGTTGATACACTGTACTAAATTAGAAGCTCACGAATAAATGTTATACTCAGTTCATTTAACACAATTGACTAAAATTATCCCACCGATGAAAGCAGAGAAAGTGCTGTAGCATTTCTAGAAAGAAGAGTACAAACTAAGTGACCTGCAGACCGCGGAATGTCCTCATTATTTATATCCGAGCAAACACGAAAAGAAGTAAAACATTAACACAAAAAATATGAGTTTTATCGTTGTCTTTTTTTAAGTTCTGCAATTTACTGTCACTATCGAATGGGAACTGAGACCAACACAGGGCGCCCTTTGGCAGCGTAGGACAAGCGTTGTGCGCTCGCAAGACGAAACTGAACCACCTTGTCTCGACTGTGGCTGACAAGCGAACATCACATGAGCACTCCAAAAGCACATTCCATGATATCAACCATAGCAGTGTGATGATGACAGCATCGAATCGTTTACTGACTGCAAGGTGAGAATGAAACTGAAATGACTTTAATATTCATACACTATCAATGAACTACTGCCATAACTGCCTATACTAGCTGACCCATTTCTTGGTTGCATCCCAACATATCGCACATCGCCATACAACATATCGCTCATCGCCATCCAACATTTGATTTACACTGCTGGATGAAAGCGTTTTCCACATATAACAGTCTTCAGGTACATACAACCGTGTTCCCCAGCATGTTACACAATGCCGTCTACTGATATTCGCCCGCCGCGGTGGCCGAGGGGATTGAGGCGCTCCAGTCACGGTCCGGACGGCCACTCCGGTCGGGGGTTCGAATCCCCCCTCGGGCATGGATATTTGTGCCGTCCTTAGTATAAGGTAGTTGATAAGTAGTTTGTAAGTTTAGGGACTGATGACACCGTAGTTAAGTCCCATAAGCTTAACAAACATTTGAACATTTATCTACCGATATTCGACTCCGGCGCCGCATGACACTGCCCTTGCCTTTTTGGACGGAGCAATGCACTTCCTCTCTCTACCCATCTACCACACATTCGCCCTGCTTTCACCCCCCCTCCCAATCTATCTCAATTTCATCACAGTTACACTCACTGTTCTGACTTCCCGCACAATCTCTTGGCCCTTGGATTCCCTGTCTCTCCAGTTAATTCTCGAAATTTTTCGTCGGCCAGCCTTCGGTACATGAGTAATAAGAATGCGTGTCTTACTGCAGTTGGTGAAAACTGGTAACAGTCATTGATTGTAAACATTTCATTTCAGGCATATCGGAAACATACATTCGGAATACATTGTTTAGGTTACTAAAATAATGCAGATTAGATTTACTCTTCTTTTCATTAAGTCGTTGTCTCAACTGAACGGTTCATATTAATTTTGACAACATTGTCAGAGGAGAAAAACAGCGATCTATTTGGTATGATCTATATTACAAAAAACAGTCTTGATCGCAGAAATTAACAGTTTCAATTAACCGGTTTCGCCGTGATGTAGGTCATCTTCGGAATAACAAGTAGCCCATGTGGCCAGTGCTGCACTCGGCTAGGCTGGGATGTTCTGGGCTGTTCTGCGGCCAGCAGGTAACTGTTAACCTGCAGAACAGCCCAGAACAGTCCAGCCTAGCCGAGTGCAGCACTGGCCACATGGGCTACTTGTTATTCCGAAGATGACCTACATCACGTCGAAACAGGTAAATAGAAACTGTTAATTCCTGCGATCAAGACTGTTTTTTGTAATATTGAACGGTATACAAATACTTACCGATCGGTTCTATGAATTAAATGTTACTTTGTACCAGAATTTTCGGTGTTCCTTGCACTTACTATTTTCTTCCTTGAAAGTAGTATAAAAGAAGAGACAAGAGTTAATGAACAGAATTTTATGATTAATTTGTACTAAATACATTGATTACACCACATGTTTGCCTCTGAAGCAAAGCGTGGTACACCTCTATCCTCATTTGCAGGAGCACAATTAGCCTGTTGGAAACATACTTTTTATTGCAGATCTGTGGCCCGAAACGAGTCAGCCGGAGCACTTTATGTCCTAAGTAGGCTCCAGAGGTGAAGTAATAGCAGGAAGCATCTGGTCGCTGGGAAGGAGAAATACGTCGTTTCTAAATATTCGAGGAAGACCACTTGTCGCGAGTGTTTCCCAAGTCCGCGGTTAGCAGGACGGAATGGACGGTTGCTTTCGATAGGAAAACCGCGATTTCTCAAGCCAGTCAAAGGAAACCTGTGGTAAATTGCGACACACACATACACCGAGTGAGGCTGGTGTCAATGACAGAAAGGAAGCTCGGAGGTTTCGTTTGTGCAGCGCACCAACTTTATCACCGCCGGCAGGACGCAGAACTTTCTCTCTTTCTCAGAGCCATTTGGACATATTTATAGAAAGACAGAAATTTGACAATACAGTGATACGCTACAAGCGGAAACTATGACCTCACTACGTCCTGGTCGAATAACTGAGTTCTTTACTTGCTATAAACTCTGATAAAAAGCTTCATTCTAGGATCGAAATTCATGATGATTGACTTTGCTGTTATTTCGTTTAGGTAAGGTGAAATTTCGAGGGGAATATTGATTTCTTATTCTTTATTTTGAAAACTCCATATTTGTAGGTGCCTATGTGAACGCTATTTCATCGATAAGCGCAGCAGACTAGATAACAAATCGATTTTAACAGCACGGTACGACACTAAGGGTAGATAAGCCAACTGCTCGCAAAAGCACATTATGACTTATTTTGTGGATTAATTGCGGCGTAAGACTACTAACGCCTCGGTTTGAAAAGTCCCAAGATGTACGATCAAAAAGTTGATAATATTCTTTTAATGAGTCACGTATTCCAAAAGTCTCCCTCCACTTGAGTGAATCATGCACGACGCCCATGTAACCATGTAAAAGTATCACGAGAGTCCTTGTTTGGGATACTGTTCAACTGACGTGACGCATTTTCACTTTTTTCGCTCTTGGTGAACCATCAGAGACTCATTATGGGCTCTATCGTTGAGTGGTAGTTTAGTGTTAATGGCACCGAGCATACAGCAGTCGGTGTTTCGCAATACTGCCAAGACGCGACGGGCACCCACGGGTCGTTCTGCTCCGGAGACCAGGTGTCTGGAACAAAATCAGCACACACTTTATCCTCTGCAAAACATTCTTGAGGATGTCTCGAATACTTGATTTACAGACTTCGCTGCTCCATTGCCATTTGTGACAAAACATAGACGACACATTGCGGCCGAAGGTATGGCTTACTGCCATCACACAGCTGACTAACCGAAAGTACATCTGTTGTTTATAGTTGCCAGATCAATACTGCACTCTAGTTACTGCGCTGACAACGCTTGCACGCCAGGAATAAATTCAGTCTCTAAATTATCTGAATGCCGTTGCATGTATACCTTCGTGTCATTTGTGAGGGCATCAAATGAGCACTAAAAGAGTGTTGTCGGCAATAAAGTCACAAACGGAACCACTAATAAAGTGTAAAAATTGAATGGAGATTAGAATTAAGCGTCCCATTGAAAAATGGAGTTCTCGAATCACAGAGTCGGACAGGACAGGGAAAAGGTTAAAGGAGGGACCACTTTGTTTCTCAGATGAGTGTTGGATCAGATGCAAATCGGCGATGTGCGTAAAGATATGTGATAGTGTGTCAATTGAAATCAAAAGCTGCAGTTGCTAAAGTTGCTAAACATCCAGAAATGAAGGCAGCCATCTTTCTATAATTCCATAGTGAATCGAATGTTCTCATGAATCGAGTTAAGATGATGCAGAAACTCCATTAACGTATTTTCTCCGTGGGGCCACACTACGAAAGTGTCGTCGACGTATCTCCAAAATACAGTTGGTTTACAAACCACTGATTCAAGTGCTCTTTCTTCAAAGTCCTCCATAAGAAAGTTGGCCACCAGAGGAGACAAGGGACTGCCCATGGTTAAACGTAAAATAGGTTGAAGAAAGGGCGTGTAGAAACAAACCAGTGCTGTCCGACTGAAACCGTTTATCCATTAGCGCCAAGGAATCAGCAAGAGGCACCTTTTCAAAAAGAGATACTACGTCAGAACTCACTAAAAGATCCGAACTACTCAGGTGAAGAATCCCCAGTCTGTTGATAAAATCTGCAGAGTTGCATATGAGTACATTGGCCAACCAAATTTCACAAGAAATCATCAATTTGGTAAGGCGATGGGGAGTGAGTGTGGCGGGGGAGAGGGGGTGGTAAAATTGTAGATGAAGATCACTGATCTGACACAGTAGGCAAGTTCGAAAGATTGAAGGTTGCGATAGCTGAACAGAGATGAAGACGCTCTCACAGAACATGAAACGAGCTTTCGGAATCAAATCAACAATAGCAACAACAATGCAAGAAAGAAATTCAAGTGAAGGAAGGAAGCTTAGGACTCAATGTCCCGTCGACAACTTGGTCGTTAGAGACGGATCTAACGCTCGGAATTTTGGCTAAGGATGGGGAAGGAAATCGGGCGTGTCCTTTGAAAGGAACCATCTCGACATTTGCCTGGAGTGATTTAGGGAAATCACGGAAAAATTAAATCTGGATGGCCGGAGGTGGATTTGAACCACCGTCCTCCCGAATGCGAGTCCAGTGCGTTACCACAGTAGCACCTCGCTCGGTGAATTCAAATGACATATTTTTTTATAGTGCGCCTCGGTTACACAATGGTAGAGTGCCAGACTACAAATCCAAAGGTCGTGGGTTCGATCCCCGCCAGGTCCTAGGATTTTTATCTGTCACTTTCCACTTCCTTCACCTCTGGCAGTATTGCTCATATGAAAAATACCGAGTAGCACCGTGGTTCGGAACCCACGTTAAACTGTAGGTCCCCCTATAACTGGCTGGGTAAGTCAGTTCGAAGGTCGGAGGAAGGCAACGACATACCACCTCCAAACAGGACCATGCCTAGTAAAGCACTGTGGTGTTCCAACCAATCTTCAGATTGTTGACTGCTTTACCTTTTTTTTTTTTTTTTTTTTTTTTTTTTTAATTAGTACTTTACATTGCTACGTATTTCACATGGTTCAGTGCTGTGAAGACTCTTGGAAAATGGGTTGTGCCAAGGAAATGAAGGGTTTCCGAACCTATCAGCGCGTCACACATTTTCTGTTTGTATGTGTTTTGCATCGGTGGCCGTCCCCCTCATTACACGCTGTAAGTTACAGCTTTGCGGGAAGGAAGCCGGTTAGTGCGGTAGATACGGTACCTGGGTTGCAACAGTTGACTTGCAGAGCTGAAAATGACTGACAAGCGGTTTGAATGAGCGCTGACTCGACAACACTTGCAGTGAATAGCGCACATAAGAAAAAGCAACCGCCGTTACGGGAACTCTGGACGGCAGGGCCGCTCATCGCAATTTCAGGGCAAGATAAAGGTCAACGTATTCCCATGATCGAAGCTTTAACCGGTTTTCCGTATCGCGACAAAAAGTGGCAGCGGGGTGATATAGCCGGGATTTCGCGGAAAGTGCAGGCCGACGATAAACCTTTGTAGAGATAGCGGAAAGGGAGTGCATTGTGGGAGGAGGCCCGCTACCAGGAATGCAAGGTGTTGGCTGCCTGGAAACCTACTGGGAAATGCCGAAGATAACGAGCAATCGTCGCAGCCGTAGCCGTAGCCGCGGAGACCACGCTTCTGGGGCTCGGCTTCTCCTCTGCACGGGCATTGTGCTGCCGATCGGTTCATAAACGATTTTTCTTAGAAGATGGGTTTAGCAACGGCGGACTTGCGTTTATAGCTTCCGTAGAGTTGGAGAAATAATTTGACAATGTTTACTGGAACACACTCTTTCAAATCCTTAATGTAACAGGGGTAAAATACTTGGAACGACAGTAGTTGTACCAGTGAAAGTTAATGAAAGGGAAGCGTTGGTTGGGAATGGAATAAGACGGAGCTGTAATATTTCCCCAAAGCCATTCAATCTTCACATTAAGTAAGCTTTGAAGGATACCAAGAAGATATGTGGAGAAGAAATTAAAATTCAAGGAGAAAATATAAAAAAAAATACTGTTTGACGATGACATTGTGATTCGGTCAGAGACAGCAAAGGACGTAGAAGAGAAATTAACTCAATGGGCAGTGTCTTAAAAAGAGGGTAGGATTAACAAGACCAAAACAAAAATAACACAATTCTGAATATGGAAATGAATGATGGAATTAAATAAGGTAAATATACAATATAAGTAAAAGATGAATTCTGTTATTTCGGTAGCAAAATAACTTATACTGTCCGCAATAGATAAGATAAAAATACAGAACGGCTACGGGAAGTGTAAGACAATTTTGTTACCATTGATTATTGATGTAAGTCACTAAAATTCTGCAGGACGTGAGGCCGCATTGTCAGTCTTTGAAGTTGACTTCTACCACTGTTCGGAGTGGCCTCCTCTGGGTATATTTACGACCCTGAAGATTCTTTCTGACAGTGACAACGGCCGCAGAAGTCTACGCTAAAGGTTAATTTAAGTGTTAGGAAGTCTTTTTTGAAAGTATTTGCCTTGAGTGTAGCTCTGTACTTAAGTCACACGTGGACGATATGGAGTTAAGACAGAAAAATGATACAAGTTTTTGAAATTTTGTGCTACAGGAGGATGACGAGCATTAGGTGGGGGTAGAATGTGTAATTAATGAGTAGGTACTGAACAGAATTGGGGGGAAAAGAAATTTCTGGTATATCTTAACTAAAAGAAGGGATCGATTGGTTGGACACATTCTGAGATAATACGACATCGTCAATTTAGCATTGGAGGGAAGCGTGTGGGATAAAAGTCGCAGAGGGAGACCGAGAAACGAATACAGTAACCAGATTCAAATGGATACGGGTTGGCGTTCTTATTCAGAAATGTAAAGGATTGTGCAGGATAGAATAGAGTGGAGACATACATCAACCAATAACAACAACGTTATGTTTCTTAAACGAATTTCCCAAAGGCCACAGTATTCAGTCACTGCCGTGTAACGATATTTAATTTTTTGTTGCTTTATCGTACATGAAATATTCAGTTCCGCTATTGGATCCCAATAAATTTAAGTCCCAGAAGAAATTTGACTAATTTCGGTGTAGCGAATTCACCATTATCAAATGTAATAAGTATGATGTAAGTCGACATAGAAATAAGAATAATTGGAATATAAATATAATTATTTTAATCACTTTGTTACTGTAAGTTATTTTGTACTATTATTCCCGTATGTTTTCATATATGACATTTGGTTAACCAGTCGTTCTTAGTCGATGACGATGTTTCTTCCTTACTATCACTGCATAATTATTTTCAAGTAAACATGATATGATTGTAGTATAGCTTACAATAACGAAGTGGTTAAAATAATATTTATATTCAAGGTGACCTCATTTCGATGTCAACTTACACAATATTTATTGATTTTGATAATACTGACTTGGTTTGACCGAAACTAATAATGCGAAATTTCGTAATGTGCTGCGAGTACGGCCGGTCTACTACACTGAAGTCATATACATTAGGCATCATGTCGATTTTCTTATTAACCGACGCTTACAAGGGAACGTCGATGAGAATAGTAAACAGCACCAGATTTGCACTTCTCGACGAAAATCGATTCCGTAGAATCGTATTAGTACTTATACCTAGTTTCGGTGCCATACGGTAATACAGCCCTCATCGGATTTCTGAATAGCTGAGCTTCAATTTTAAGTAACCACTTTTTTTACGCATACCCATTAGCAATGTTAACTTTATTTTTATGATATATGAATACTAAGCCAACATTAACTTATTACATACACGGTTAGTTTAGACATACTACGTTACCATTTCCATTTGTTTATTATACATCAAATACTACTATTAATCACTCATATTGAATGTCAGTTTTTGAATTTTAACTGAGCTACATGAATTTAAAACATTGTGATTGACAAGGATTAGTCTATTTCGTTTACTATTGGTAAAGGGAGAGTTCAAAAATCGGTAAGCATCAAATTACAAAATAATTTTACCGCACTGTACGTAAAAATCTCAATTTTTTACATTCAATAAGGTTGAGTAATTATGGTATTTGATGTATGATAAACAATTGAAAACCGTGACGTAGTACGCCGAAACTAGTCGTATTTGTAATGAATACAAACATTGTCTGTTGGCTTATGAACATATTAGTCATAGGAATTTAAAAAAAAAAAAAAAAAGTTTTCTACACAGTTGCTCTCCTGGCCGAAACTGGCCGAAAATATCTCGGATTATAAAATGTTAGTTTTGAACGGCTGTTCTACGTAACTGGGAAGAACGCAAGGTATGGTGTTCTTTTGAATTACACCCTGAAACAGAAAATACTAGAAAAACAGCAGTCAAAGATGATGTAAATGAACATACTTGTAGTAGAAGAAGGAGGAGGAGGAGAATGTGATATGATGATCAAAGTGCTGATAAAGGTCATTAAGTCATGTGAGTGGAAGAAACCAAACGTAAAACTTTTAAAATGCGCTGCTAATAAAAACGTATGCTACTTGATGTAAATACGAGGGTAGTTCAACTGAAAAGCTACGAAATGACACTGTGGGCATAATTGAAGTCTTTATTCGAAAGTAATCGCGAGAAGGCTGAGCGTAACAATCCCACTGTGTAATGAGTCGAAGGATTCCATGTGCCCAGAATTCCTAAGGCTGTGACGAGAACCACTGTCCTTAAGTTCGCCGTCCGAGCTGAAGCGATTCCCTCTGAGACTTTTTTAGCGGTCCAAACAGATGGAAGTCACAGGGCAACATGTCCGGGCTGTAGGGCGGATACTTAAGCTGCTCCCATTTTCAACTTCGACAGTACACTTTTGCGACATGGAGTCGAGTGGACGGGTGTTATCACGGAACAGAATCACTCCCTCCCTGAGCAGAACAGGCCCTTTGCTCTTGACATACTTGCGTAGACTACAGAAGGTCTCACCAGTGGTGGACTAAGGCTGTAGGAGGCTCGGGGCGGCGGCAAAACAAAACGAGGCGCCCACTTGAAAACACGTGTATTACTGTAAAAAAAAGCAACTTTTGAGGTTTGGAGGCATGGGAAGTCTACAAAAAATAGCTTTCGAGATTCGGAGGCCCCAGAACGAAAGAGAGGCCCGGGGCGGTCCGCCGCTCCCCCCCCCCCCCACTCCCTTAAACCGCCAAGTGTCACACAGTACATGTAACTGATGGGTTTTTCCATCCTCAAGGAATTCGATGAGCATCGGATCTCGGACGTCGAAAAATAAGGTGAGCTTCACCTCGCATGTTCCGGGCACAGACTTGAAGTTTATAGGGGGAGGTGACGACACTACATTCGCGCTACGATATCCCAGAGCGGCATATTCAGATTTCAAACCGAGTTTCATCTGAACACCCCTCTTATGACTATTATATTGAAACATTGTACGGTTAATATAAGTGCATTACTTTTATAAAGAAAGTGAGGTCTTTTTTTTGGGTTGCAGCTGCTACGGAGCAGCAGTTAGGCAGGATTGGCGGCCTCCCTTGCGAGTAGTAAGCCGGACTGCGGCGGCGCGGTGGGATTGCAGGGTAAGCCGGCAGCCGCGCGGGCTTAGGCTCCGTAATTGCGGCCGGCTCTCACCTCTTAATTCAAGGAAAATCTCTGGAGGGCGTGGCGGTCACCACAGGGAGGCGTGTTGCGGCCGGCGAGACCGCTAGGCCAGCAGCTGCAGTCGCAGGGCAGCTACGACCAGTGGCTGTGCGGGAAGCTGGAGTCCGCGCAGGATAAGGTGGACGATGCGCAGAGACGAGTTTTCGTCCGCAGCGCCGGGCGAGTTCATTCCTCCGTTTGGAAAGGGAGGCCACATCAGTGCACTTCCGCCTGCCGGCCAGTGATCTGGGCACTTCCCTTCCAGCCTTCGACCATGCATACTGGTAGACTGGGCATTGCATCGTTTTCATGGCACCACATCTCTTCAGCTAAGCCATTGCTTTGCCAACAGTCACATGGTAGTGTACAACAGTGGTGCAACTTTGTCTACGATTAGACAGAGCTTTTTGTGAGGGCAAGAAATATTACATTTCAAGTGAAAGTATTATTAGTTTAAAATGATAGCATTTCTTGAAAACTGTGAGTTGTTTATTATATCCGGCTAATGTTTGCCAACAGTCACGTGGTCATATGTTTGAACCACACCTTGTGTATAGCCACTCTGCTGTTTGTCCGGTCTGTTAGTAAAAATGTTCAAATGTTTGTAAATCTATCGGAGAAAACTGCGTGGTCATCAGTCTGTACCTTACAAACTACTTAAACCTAGGTAAACTAAGGACAACACACACACCCATGCCCCAGGGAGGACTCGAACCTCCACGGCGAGCAACGGTACGCTCCGTAGCGAGACGCTTTAGACCGCTCGGCTACTCCACCGCGGCGGTCTGTTAGTATCTATGGTCGAAGCTTCCAGCGCCGAGCGATCTAAAGCGTCTCGCTGCGGAGCGCGCGGTTGCTCGCAGTGGAGGTTCGAGTCCTCCCTGGGGCATGGGTGTGTGTGTTGTCCTTAGGTTAGTTTACCTAGGTTTAAGTAGTTTGTAAGGTACAGACTGATGACCACGAAGTTTGCTCCGATAGATTTACAAACATTTGAACATTTTTTGAAGCTTCCAGCGCTCGCTCACTGCGCCGACCGCTACCCCCACCACTACCACTCTCCCAACGATCGCCCAGCAGTCTGCGCATCTACCGGCCAATTTATCCTGCATTCATTCTACCACCTGCCAACCGTCTCGACACAGCTGAGGAACTGCAATGTGCGGCTTGTGCAGTTGCCACTCACTTTATGGTTTCACTTAACGTACCGCCAACGAATTCGTCGGTGCTACTGTGTATCTACGTCGTTACAATGCAAATCACACTCAAATGCTACACAGAGTGTTCACTGAACTGCATTCATACTATTTGTCCATCATTCCATTCTCGAATAGTGCGTGGGAAAGAAGCACATTCAATCTCTCCATTCGCACTCTTGTATCTCTTGTATAATGGGACATTTCTCCCAGTATAGGGAAGAGTCAACAATATATTTTCGCCTTTGGAGGTAAAACTCGGTAATGGAAATTTCGTAAGGACTTCTCGCTGCAAACAAAAACGTCGTTGTTGTAATGATTCCCACTCCCAGTCCTCTATCATTACTGGGGCCCTCGCCTCCTATGTGTCATGATAATACAAACAAGGAGTTCTTCTTTGTAGTCTTTCAATGTTGTCTGTGAATTCTACCTGACAAGGATCCCACACCGCCACCAATACCTCTGAAGGAGACAGACAAGCATATCTTTGAAGTGTTCTGCCAATAATGCAGGTTGTGGTTCGTCTACCCCACAACATTTTTGTGTGTACTTTCCAATTTCGACTACATCTACATAAATACTCTGAAATTTGCATTGTACTGGATGGCAGAAAGGTTCGTCGAATTGGTTTTATAACATTTCTCTACAGTTCCATTCTTTAATAGGTCGCGGGGAAAAAGTAACACCTAAATATTTCCGTTGTCAATCTGATTTCTCTTATTTTATTTTGATGATCATCTCTTCCTATGTAGGTAGGTGGGTACTAACAAAATCTGTTGGCATTGAGAGGAGAGAGTTGGTAAAAGTAATTTCGCAAATAGATCTTGTTGTTTTAATAATTTTTCACCCCAACTGGTGCATTATTTCCATGTGTATCATTGTAATATCCGTTTTTTAACAAATCCATTTTTGGATAAAAATATAGAAAAGGGTAAGGAGGAGATGTACGAGTGGTTGGGGTAGGGGGTAGGGAATGCACAGTATACAGAGAGGTGAGAGGAGCAGGAGACGCACGAAGCTAGTAAAAATTCAGAAGGAAATGGGTGTAAAACCAAAGGGAGAAGGAGATGGACAAAGAGAGGTGCGAGGCGGTTATGGGCAGAGAGAGTGAAGGGATGAGAAGATGGGCAGATGGAGGGGGCAACGAATTTAAGGTAGACATTCAGCTCTAGTCAGGTTAGCTAGTTTCCAATATTTATTGGTAGGTGCCACCTTCGGGTGACGTATATCCACTCTGCATCACTGCGTCGTGCACTTGGGCTCAGCTTTGGCAGTGAGTCGGCTATAAATTTGGCCGGTCGACCCGCGGAACTGTCGTGCACCGCATACCGACCGCCCGCTACCCCGGTGGCGACGACACCGAGGTATAATCTCGGTGCGTAATGAAAGGCGGCGTGGGAGGGGGCGGAATTCCCCCGGCAAAACAAAATCCCCGTCGGCGGCGTGTCCTGAGGGCGGCGGCAGCGCCTGGACCCCCGCTGCTTCCCCAGCCAATTAAGCTGCCCTCCGCACGACACGGCCTGGGCGGGGCACGCCGGGGGCGCCGGCTCCTCTGCCAGCCGTCGCTCACATATTAGCAGCAGGGCCCACCACCATCCACCGCAAACCGTCTGGAACCTCCACGTGATTGAACACTGCCAACAGCTTTCCAGTACTCCTGTTATCTATACGTATCAGAAAATGTACGTATAAGAGACGTTCAAAAAGAAACGAGCCGGAGTCTGGAATGCGAAAACCGATGACAGGAGGGTAATACTTGGCGTGTGTAACGAAGTGTGGTACAGAGCAGAGCGTGCAAGTTCGCAGCCCGTCGCTAGAGGGCATGCGCACACCTCACGTGACTGGACAAAGCGAGCAGCAGATTGGCTGACACAGATCCCGTCGAATTGTGTGAGATATAATCGAGAGGTCAATTCGTGCACAACGTTTTGCACCAGCAAGATTTTGGACGGCTAGAGAAGCAAGGGAGGTTACACAATAGCGTTGACATTAGAGATGGGGCTCACGCTAGTACAGCTTGGGTAAGGATGGGGAGGGCTATCGATCGTTCCAAATGTTTATTCAAATGTTTGTATAGTCTATGGGACTTAACTACAGGGTCATGAGTCCCTAAACTTACAAACTACTTATTAACTAACTAAAACTAAGGACGGCACAAATATCATGCCCTAGGGGGGATTCGAACCCCCGACCGTAGTGGCCGTGCAGACCGTGACTGAAGTGCCTCAGTCTTCTCGACCGTGCACTTTCAAAGCAACGATCACGGCATTTGTCTGGATTGATTCAGGAAAATCACTGAAAATCTAAATCTGGATGGACAGAGATGGATTTGAACCACCGCCCTCCCGAATGCGAGTACAGAGTGTAAACTCGGTCGTTGCCGATTACAGAGGCAACTCGGCCACAAAACCGGCAGGGAACTTCCAGTGTGCGACTCAGCCCGGTATAATTAGGTGGATATCGGAAAGTTGTAGTGGAGTGGAGGCGTGTGTTTGTGGGCAGGAAGACGCGGGTAGGCAGAGCGTCCGTCGCAAATGACCGCTGCCGGCGTCGAGAGGCGAGGCAGGCAGGCAGCCAGCAATTACGCGGCCCCGTCTGGCGGCACAAAGGGCTGCCGAGGGCGTAGGGCCGCGTAGGGCCGCCAGGGCGCCGGCCGCCTGCGCTGACTCACCGCCACAGCGCCCGCTTTAATCCGAATCGCCGGCAGCCGAGCTGCGCGCCGCCACGCCGCCTCCGAGTCTCGCGGTACCCACACGACTCCACCCTGTCCCCTCTATTTACTCACCTAACGCACGCCCTCAACTTTGTTAGCAAGCTTTACTCAGATAGCTGCCGCATATCTTCGAGCGGATGCCAGTTCACGGTTTTCGGCACCTGCGTGGAGCTCTTTCAAGAGTCATCACAAACCCACAACTTCTGTTCTCAGAGTAGCGATATATACAGGGTGTTACAAAAAGGTACGGTCAGACTTTCAGGAAACATTCCTCACACACAAAGAAATAAAATATGTTCTGGGGACATGCGTTCACAAATGCTTAATTTCCTTGTTAGAGCTAATTTTATTACTTCTCTTCAAATCACATTGATCATGGAATGGAAACACACAGCAACAGAACGTACCACCGTGACTTCAAACACTTTGTTACAGGAAATGTTCAAAATGTCCTCCGTCAGCGAGGATACATGCATCCACCCTCCGTTTCTGAGGGCACAGTCTTGAATTTTTGGGGGGAGATGACGACATACGCTTCTGTCCCTACATGTCGCACTACGTTATCCCAAAGCAGCAAATTTAAATATCAACCGGTTTGGTTGTTAAGACATTTCGTACTTGTTCGTTTGAACACCCATCGTATAAATATAGCTGTATGTCTCTGTATATGCGTTGGTATATTCCACATCCCCTCCGAAACTGCTGAATAGATTTCAGCCAAATTTGGTACATATACTGTTTACAACACAGGAATTAGCTCTGTTGGGTTTATTACCTTCTAGCTCCCATAAGAACAGAGATGCGGGTAAAAATGTCTTCACCAGCCCCTTACATATAGGCTGCCATGCACAACTGGTGTGTTGTTAGAGAATAGTATCAGCCTGCCTTATTCATTTGCTCTCTAGGGCAAGCTACATGTCAGATGCAAGAAACAGTGAGAGGTGGATGAATGGATTGAGGGGAATGAGGTGGACAGAAGAGGAGGGGGGGAGGAGATGGATACGAAGAAGGGATGTACATACATAGATTCGGGTGTAAGAGATGTGCATAGAGAGTGGGGGATGAAGATGGACAGATAGAGTGGAAATTACGAGATAGATATAATCATCCATTTGTGATTCTGTGTGCTGATGGTAGCCGCGGGGAAGTGGCCGAGCGCATTGAGGCGGTATGCTCCGATGCGGGAGGCCGTTCCTCGTCAAGGGTTCAAATTCTCCCTCGGGCATAGATGCTTGTCTTGTCTTTAGTTCAAATGTTTGTAGAGCTTATGGGACTTAACTAAGGGGTCATCAGTCCCTAAACTTACAAACTATTTATGAACTAGCTTATGCTAAAGACTGCACAAACATCCATTCCCGAGGGGGGATTCGAACCCCCTACCGCAGCGGCCGTGCAGACCATGACTGGCGCGCCGCAGATCGCTCGGCCATTGCGGCCGGATTTGTCTTTAGTATAAGGTAGTTTATAAGTAGTTTGTAAGACTAGGGCCTGATGTCCCAGCAGTTCAAGTCCCATAAGCTTAACAAACATTTGAACATTTTGCTGATGGTAATTAAAAAAAAATCCTTAATTAGTAGATTGTGAACGGCACAAAGGTCGCATTTTTGTTACTATACCATCCATGATGTACGTATCAGTGTATATCCACCTTTCACAACGTTTTGAATTATGTTCGAAAATAACAAGTTTGTGGAATCTAGTCCCATTAAATTCGCGATCTAGGCGGTCTTCAATGTGAAGCCAATACTTTTCATAAATCGCTAAATATTGTTTGCTGGAATGTGTGGCTCTATACTGAAAAACAGTGTTAGTAAAGTAACAGAGAGAGAGAGAGAGAGAGACCAAGCCGCCAGCATCTGTTCGGGTAGAAAACTCCCACTTTTGACGGTAAGGGCCGGCAGCCGGGTGTCAGGTCATAACTAAATAGTGGGGGCGAGGCGGTGGTTTTATTAGCGGCTGTCGGTTTGTTGACGCAGCCGGGCCGACACAAACAGGCCGTCCCCGGCGGCCCGGTAAACAGCCAGGCCAGGCCGCTTCTCGTCGCCTCCCGTCGCCTCCGTCGCCTGCCGTCGCCGCGGGCGTCGCTCGTCGCCTGCCCTCGTCTGTCGTCGGCGGCCGTCGTCTCACGCCGCCCACGTGCGAGGGCGGCGTCGCCACCTAGGCGCGGGTTCAACGCCCGCGGCGCGACAGGTCCCTACTCCACTGTCTCAATACACAGAGGAGGGCCGTGCAGTGGGCAGTCTCAAGGTGGAGCCACGAACCACCAAGTGGTGTCCATAAGAATCGATCTGAGGTCCCCAGTGACGTAACCAGGTAGTTTTGCACACGGTGCGGAGTTTTAACTTATCATCCCTGTCGAAAACATTGAATTTTTCCTTCAATACTTTTTTATTTTATTTTACTTTATTTTATTTCATTTATTTATTTATTTATTGTATTTCAACTTGGCCAACTACGAACCGCAAGAAACTTAAAGACTTTTTGGCTTTTCTTCTTTTTTCCTTCAAGAACCTCATCATTAGTTCGCTTCTATTTTTTTTCTCTCCTCCTCAGAAATGATCCGTTTGGGTCTTGTGTTTGGTGGTTCCTCTCGAAATGATTTGATGCTGTCAGCTCTGTTTCTGAACTCTCTTGTGAACCATCTGTGGTGTAATTCCAAGTTCTGCTGCATCGTTCGTAATTTCAACTACCCATTTAGATGTAGCCTTTAACGCCGTACTGTAACTGAAGGTACTTTTGGACAGTCTGCATTCATCCATCCTTAATAGATGTCCATAGAACTTTAACCTCCGCTTCCTCACTGTGTCCGTCATCTTTTCACAGTGTGCTTGTAGAGTTCTTTGTTTTTCAAAAATTGTTCAAATGTTTGTAGAACTTATGGGACTTAAGTACGGGGTCATCAGTCCCTAAGCTTACAAACTACTTATGAACTACCTAAGACTAATGACGGCACAAATATCCATGCCCGAGGGGGGATTCGAACCCCCGACCGTAGTGGCCGTGCAGACCGTGACTGGCGCGCCTCAGTCCTCTCGGCCACAGCGGCCGGCCTTTGTTTTTCCTTTTCTTCCAAGTCCCATAGGTAGTCTTCTGTGGTCCGAGTATTTTCCTTAGAATCTTACTTCTTTTCGAGTTCTTCAAGGTTCCCTTTGTTATCTAAAATAAGACACTCTCAGGCATACAACGCTTCAGGTTTGACGACCGAGTTTTAATGTCTGATTTTGACCTTGTAGGATAATGCATGTTTATTATATTTGTTCTGGGCTAGCTTTTAGGCGAGGTCTGTTTTCTAGCTCTTCCTTTGTTGGCGTCTTTATCCAGTCCGTTGGGTTGGATCCTTTCTCAAAAATGTCTGTAAATCTATCGGACCAAACTGCGTGGTCATCAGTCCGTAGCTTACAAACTACTTAAACCTAGGTAAACTAACCTAAGGACAACACACACACCCATGCCCCAGGGAGGACTCGAACCTCCACGGCGAGCAACCGCGCGCCGCAGCGAGACGCTTTAGACCGCTCGGCTACTCCATCGCAGCGGATCCTTTCTCCCTGGTATTTAAACTTATCTGTCCTCTTAATCTTTTCCCATGCTCTACTTCCTTGAATCTCTCACTTTCATGTCTGTACTCCGTCTTTTCTTAGGAGACCTGAAGACTCGTTTTTTCAGAGATTTTATGAAGACTGTGAAACATCTTTCAGGCATCTTCTCTGTTATTGGCTAATAGAATAAGGTCGTCATCGAAAGCTAAACACTTGATTTCCAGGCTCTGTCTTTCCCTCTCAAGGCGTATTCCTCTTATTCCTTCCGAGTTCAGAGCCTTTTCCCAGGTTTTCATTATCTTCTCCAGAACGATGTTGAAGAAGAGTGGAGATAATTCTTCTCCTTGTCTAAACCCTGTTTTAATTTCAAACAGGTCAGAAACTTCTCCTCAAAACTTGACTTTTGAGATGGTACCTGTCCGTATTTGTTTAATGATTTCTCTCGTTTTTTGTCAATTCCAAAATCTTCCAAAGATGTAAATAGTGTTTCTCTGTCTAGAGTCACATGCCTTTTTGAAATCGACAAATACCACTTCTGTGTTCGGACTCCTTAGAGCTCTTATCCGGAGAATGCTTCTTAGATTGAATCGGCACATGATCTTCCTTTCCGGAAACCAACTTGATATCCCCCAATTAAGAGATCAGCTTGTTCCTCCACTCTGCTCGAAAGAGCTTTCAGGGTAAATTATATAGGGTGGAAATCATTAAAACAAAGGCGTTATTTGTTGCGGAGAGACCTATTTGCGAAATTTCTTTCACCAACTTGCTTTTCTGAATGTGAACATATGTTCTTAGCACCCATCTACATAAGGGGAGATGATCATCATAATAAAATAAGAGAAATAAAATCGAAAACATATATTTTTGTGTGTTCCTTTCTCCCGCGGCCGCGCGGGAGTAGCCGAGCGGTCTGGAGCACCACGTTTCGGATCGTGCGGCCTCCCGCGACGGGGTTTCGAATTCCCCTCGAACATGGATGTGTGTATTGTCCTTAGATTAAGAATTTTGTAAGCTTCGGACTAGTAATCGCACAGTTGAGTCCGATAGATTTACAAACGTTTGATTTTCTCCCGCGAGCTATTGGAGAATGAAACTATAAAAGGTAAAGCAGTCAACAATCCGAAGATTGGTTTGAACACCACAGTGCTTTACTAGGCATGGTCCTGTTTGGAGGTGGTATGCCGTTGCCTTCCTCCGACCTTCGAACTGACTTACCCAGCCAGTTATAGGGGGACCTACAGTTTGACGTGGGTTCCGAACCACGGTGCTACTCGGTATTTTTCACATGAGCAATACTGCCAGAGGTGAAAGAAGTGGAAAGTAACAGATAATAATCCTAGGACCCGGCGGGGATCGAACCCGCGACCTTTGGATTTGTAGTCTGGCACTCTACCACCGCGCAACCGAGGTGCACAATAAAGACATATAAAAGTGATTCGATAATCCCTCTGCGACGCACTTCGCCGGCCGCGGTGGCCGAGGTGATTGAGGCGCTCCAGTCACGGTCAGCACGGCCACTACGGTCGGGGGTTCGAATCCCCCCTCGGGCATGGATATTTGTGCCGTCCTAGTTCGTAAGTAGTTGATAAGTAGTTTGTAAGTTTAGGGACTGATGACCCCGTAGTTAAGTCCCATAAGCTTAACAAACATTTGAACATTTTTTTGAGCGACGCACTTCAATGGGACTTGCAGACTATCCATATAGATGTGGTGTTCTCCATGTAAAACTTCCTCCTGGACTTCAAAAATGAAGGAGGAGGACTGAGGCTATATATCAGGTGCTTATCACAGGTAGATGCCTAAATAACAAATAAAATGTTGAAATGTTTGTACAGCTTATGGGACTTAACTACGGGACTTAACTACGGGGTCATCAGTCCCTAAACTTACAAACTACTTATGAACTACTTACGAACTAGGACGGCAGAGATATCCATGTCCGTGGGGGGATTCGAACCGCCGACCGTAGTGGCCGTGCAGACAGTGATAGAATCGCCTCAGTCCCCTCGGCCACCGCGGCCGGCCCTAAATAACATTTAGTGAGTGCAGCTACCTGACGCCTGACGTTCTGAAATATGAACTGGGTATATTCCTGGTACCACAAACAATGCTTACACTGATCTGTACCCCAGATGTTTCGGTCACAGCGAGTTTCAGACATCATGGCGATACACTTATGGCAAAGCTCAATACTGGCTAGAAGAGCGCACAGTAGTATGTGCATATCAGTGTGGTTGGTAGTATGTAAGTGGATGAGTTAATTCGCGATATTTCGTGTAACATTTTCTCCGCGTTATCTGTCGTCGACATAGTGCTCTGACCAACACTCGGCCTCCATCAGACGCCCACATGTGGTCGGCAGGCCCGCTGCTCCCCAGGGCCGGCCCTGAACAGCTTAAGTGTGTGTGTGAGCGGCGATACGGCGGTCCCCCTGCGTCGCTCCTGCAGCCGCGGCGTCTCGGGTTTCAGCCACTGCTCACTGCCCTCCCCAGGGCGGCCAAAAAGCCCGCCGGAGAAAGCATCAGGGTGTCATTCAGCGGCGACTTACGGCGGCCCGCTAAGTGCGTGGCGCAAATCACGCGCATTCATATGGAGATACGGCCGCGACAGGGGTGCACAACGACTCCTGGCGCCGCGTCCGGCCAGTAAGTCCGCGCCTTTGTGTAGCGCACAGTGACACATCCACACGCCATAAGTAACAGGAGCTGCGCGGTTCTGACATGTTGCTGTTTGAAACCAGCATCTAACGTTTCTGCTCCGACTCATGTGGCAGTTTTCGTCATTACCAGTAACAGTTTTTCTGATTAGTTGCTAAAATGAAGCACTGACTCTAACAATGAAATTAATTATCGTATTCTTCACACACGTGCAGTAGTAAACGCAAGAAAATTTCTGCAATATACGGGGTGTCCCAATTATCTTGACCACCCAAAATATCTCCGAAACAGTAACAGGTATTGTAAAACGACTTTCACCGGCGTCAATGAAAGGAGGGGTTCATGAAAGTAAATATTTCAAATCATTCTAAAACGAAAGCACATGTGTTTTTAACACGAACGTATGTGTTTTTAAATAAACGCCCTACATTCTTTTATCAGCAATCTATAATATGACAAATCACATAAACAAGGTTATTATAAATAAAACAAATCGCTGCTATTGAGTATTTTTTATTTTCACGACAGATCCGTTTCGGCTTTTAATACCATTGTCAAGTGACCTGCGTTATAACTGGGTAACGCTGAGATTAAAACACTGGTATGTCGTATTATAATATTACAGTAATGATCTTAACAACTACTTACGTATATGTCTAGAAGTTCAGACATACATAATACATCTAAAGCATATTTATATTAACTGTCCAAATGATTTCGATAATATTGCGAATTTTGACAGTTACAGCTAAGATCTCACATGTTTACAAAAGATTTATTTATTTTTTATTTGTTTTTTTCTGTTCCATAGGACCCACTTCAGGAGTAAGACTCCATGGTCATGGAACAAGTCAATACATTAATTGTTACACAATAATGGTAATAGAAAAATTTTAAGTAGTCCTTTGCACACGACAATCTTAAGACAAAGTGAAAAGAATCAATAAAGAAAAAATAAATTAGCTTAATTCTTTAACTTTTCTAGGAGTTCCTCGACAGAATAAAAGGAGTGAGCCACGAGGTAACTCTTCAATTTAGATTTGAAAGCATGTGGATTAGTGCTAAGATTCTTAAGTTCTTGTGGCAGCTTATTGAAAATGGATGCCGCAGAATACTGCACCCCTTTCTGCACAAGTGTTAAGGTGGTGTGGTGCAAATGTAGATTAGACATCTGTCTAGTATTCACCGAGGGGAATAAGCTGATATTATTAACAACAAACGACATTAAAGAAAAAACGTATTGTGACGCCAGAGTCAAAATTCCCAAACTACTGAAAAGGGGTCGACATGACGTTCGCGAACTTACACCAGATATTGCTCGAACCGCCCGTTTTTGAGCCAGAAATATCCTTTTTGCAGCAGGCGAGTTACCCCAAAAAACAATGCCGTACGTCATAAGTGAGTGAAAGTAAGCGAAGTAGACTACTTTTCGTGTTGAAAAATCACTTATCTCAGATATTGTTCTAATGGTAAATATAGCAGAATTTAGTTTTGGAACAAGATCCTGAACATGGGCTTTCCATGACAGCTTACTGTCTATATGAACACCTAGAAATTTGAACTGTTCAGTCTCACTTATCACATGCCCATTATGTGTAATCATAATGTCAGATTTCGTCAAATTATGTGTTAGAAATTGTAAAAACTGAGTTTTACTGTGATTTAACATCAACTTGTTTTCTATTAGCCATGAACTTATCTCCTGAACTGCATTATTTGATACTGTGTCAATATTACGAGCAACATCCTTCACTACCAAGCTGGTATCATCAGCAAACAAAAATATTTTACAATCACCTGTTATACTCGAAGGCATATCATTTATATAAATAAGAAACAGCAATGGTCCCAAAACAGACCCCTGGGGCACCCCATACATACATAACATAAATATCTGTTGTACATGCGGTGGCCGAGGGGACTGCGGCGCGACAGTCACAAACTGCACGGCCACTACGGTCGGGGGTTCGAATCCCCCCTCGCGCATGGATATTTGTGCCGTCCTTAGTGTTAGCTAGTTCGTAAGTAGTTTGTAAGTTTAGGGACTGATGACCCGTAGTTAAGTCCCATGAGCTATACAAACATCAATACAAACATTTGACAGTGCCAAAAATAAGAAGAAACACACGGAAAAAACATATGAACTATTACTGTCTCGCGAAAACTCAAGAGAAAACTTTACATATATATATATATATATATATATATATATATATATATATATATATATATATATATATATATATATATTTAAATTTTCATTCGCTTCATACAGGGATGTTTGGAAAGCAAAAAGCTCCCACCAAAAAATAAATAATTAAAATAAAAAAATGCTGACAATTCTATAATTTTGTGATTTAATTAAAGATTTTACTATGAATAGTTTCCGATCTATGAGAGTCATAGTACCGTAATTTCGTGAAACTACGTTACTTTCGCTCCTCAAAAACAACCGGAAGCGTTTGAGTATCACAAGTTCGAGTTTGACAAAGATGTCAAACTTTTCTAGCCCAAATTTTATTAATTTGTGAAAAAACGAATTTCTTTGCATGTTTCTATTCATAATGATTGGAATAATGTATATTTCTTTGAATTTTGGAGTTTTCTTTTAGTTTTTGGAGGGAAATTTGTGAAGACATCATATGGCATTATTGGGCTTGATATGTTTCTTTTTCTACACTATTTACTACTGATCTAGACATTTTCCAATGATTTATTACTGAAACTTTTAATTGTTTTCTTTCCTTTCCCTTGATATAATATTTTGAAAGTCTGACTATTTGTACTCTAACTTAGACATTAAGCAACAATACATATTTTGTGAATGGGTTGTAGTCTAATGTTCCTCTGTTTCCAACCTACCCTCAATAAATTTTGCGAAGTCCTGCAGTGTTGTTTATAATCTTTGGTCAAATCGTTGCGCCGACAGTAACAGATAAAGATGACGATGCCATATGGCATCATTGGGCTGGAAAGTGTAAATTTAACGTCTTTTTTCTATGACAACAAAAATGAAACTCCACAAAAAAATGCAAGGCTTTCTGCTGTCCGATTTGAAATGGAATGGCCCGCACTCAGCCGTGCTCGATGGAGGACTCGAACATCCGGAGGGAACTGTCGCCCAGCCCTTAGACGACGCGGTACTGTCTCAAATCGTGCTGTGTCCACCCACCGTAATGTATGGAGGCTGGCAGTGGGATGCGCGGGCGCTGCGGTCGCGGCGCGGACAACAGTCGGGCATTAGCCACCGGTCCCGCGGGCAGTCGATGGTAATATCATTAGGGACGCTAGGTTCCCCAGCGGCCGCGCCAGCCGTGTTTTGTTTCGCTGTTTACCCCCGCTGCCCCCGGAGGCGGCGCCATCGCCCAGGGACAGACATACGCGCATCACCACTCACACGTCACATGCCCCGAACACACAAACGCGACCGATCGGCTAATTGCAACCATTTCATTCATCGTCACCAAATATTCTGCACAAATTATTTCCGACGGTCTAATATTTTATACATCTTTCCCTTTGTAGGAATAGCTGATGTTCCGTCTGAACTGCTATTATCGTTAGGAGAGCCAGTCATGAAGAAATTGTTCCATCTGGTATGCAATATGTATGAGAGAGGGGAAATATCCTCAGACTTCAAGAAGAATATAGTGATTCCGAAGAAATCAAGTAGAGACAAATGTGAAAATTACAGAACTATCAGTCTGACTAGTCATGGTTGCAAAATAATACCACGTAATATTTACAGACGAATGGAAAAAATGGTGGAATCTGACCTTGGGGAAGATCAATTTGGATGTAGGAGAAATGTAGGAACACGCGAGGCAACACATTACGACTTATCTTAGAAGATAGGTTAAGGAAAGGGATACGTACGTTTTTAGCGTTTGTGGATCTGGAAAAAGCTTTTGGCAATGTTGCCTGGAATACGCTCTTTCAAGTTCTGAAGGTAGGAGGGGTACAAAATATGGAGCGAAGAGTTATATGCAACTTGTAGGAAACCAGACAGCAATAATTAGAGTCGAAGTGGTTGGAAAGGGAGTAAGACAGCTTTGTAGCCTTTTCCCAATGTTGTTCAATCTGTATATTGAGCAAGCTGTGAAGAAATGCAAGGAGAAAATTGGAGAGGGACTTACAGACCAGGGAGAGGGAATAAAAACCTTGCGGTTTGCTGAAGACATAGTAATACTGTCAGAGACAGCAAAGGACCTGGATGAACAATTAAATGGAATGGATAATGTCTTGAAATGAAGCTATAAGACGAACATTAACAAGAGTAAAATGAGGGTAATGGAATGTAGAGTCAGAAAATCAGGAGTCTGCTGAACAGCAAGTTGAGCTTGGCATTAAGGAAAAAACTGGTGAATTTCTACACTTGGAGCATTGCACTTTACGGAGCAGACGTAGGCCTAGAGAAAAAAGGAGAAAAATATATTGAAAGTTTAGAAGTGCGGTGCTGAACAGCTCTAAGTAGATCCCAAAGAGTTCTACAGATAATCCTAATGATATTTTTTTGCCCAGGTAATAGTTTGTGAGGTAATTGTATAAATGAGGGATATAAACTATAAAAAAAATTGCACTAGTCGTGTGAAGTTGGCATTCCTTTCACGTGGAATATACATTTTTTTCGGAGTTCAGGGTAGTAATGATATAGTTCTAGAGTTAGCTGTACAAATTTTGAATAGTTCTGCATAATTTCGTGAAATAAAAAATATTATCGCAATTCTGAATAGTGGGAGAGGTGTGAAGCTGGCACCCCTCTTTCGAGAAATATACATTTATTACAGACTTCTGGGTAGATATTGCTAGAGTTGTGAACTAAATTCAAACAGTTCTGCAAAATTACGCGGCAAAACTAGAAAAAATAGAATTTTTTTTAATTTTTAATTTTTATTTATTTTTAAAAAATTTTTTAGATCTTGAATATAATAAATAAGTACGGTACCAATTTAGGACACAAGAAATGTTTGTTAGTTATTACGTGATGAAGATCCACCCACAAATTCGATTTAACGATAATATCAGTATAGGATTAGTGCTACCACCAGAGAATATATATTGTGGTCTAGTGTCACTTGTAGAGGGACATTTAAAACTAGAATCAGTACACATTGTGCTTCAGTAAGAAATTACTAATTTTTTCTTGTGTAGTACTATTTAAATTTTGTGCAGTGAACTATGGAATATTTGTACACTGTTTCAAAAGAGGGGTGCCAACTTCACAGTAGCGTAGAAACGGATTCCGCATTATTGCAATTATCTCATAATGTATATAATCTGCACAGAAAAATGTCATCACGATTTCCTGTAGAACTCTTTGGGAGCTATTTAGAACTGTATTCAGTACCATGTTTGCGCTAACAGTCTAATAATTATTTTGAAAAAATACTATAATTTCTTGTAATTTTTCTATGTTTTCGCAAATTTTTGCAGAAATATTTGAAATTTGTGCAGGTAACTCCAGAACTATTACGTATCTGTATAGAACTCTTGAAAAAAAGTACAGTTTTAGAGAAACGGGTGCGAACTTCTCAGGACTTGGTTATTTGAGAATGCTCCTTCTAATTTCCAGTACATCGGGAATGCAAGGAGTAAGAGAACTACAGGTCACAATGAACTGTAATGACCTATAGTTCCTTTCACGGAATAGTTCAAATCAACTAGTTCGTTCACGAACTGAACATCCCTAATATTGAGGTTTCCCAAATCTTTCAGAGGTTGTGAAATAAAAGAGTGTACTGGGACTTTCGACTCACTCTGTATCGACATCTGTGAGGAAACGTGATTTTAAAAAATAGCGTGTGTAAGAGAGTGAGGTGTGTCTGGAGTTGGGTGGCGGGGTGGCGGCGGTCAGGAGGGAGGTGGAGACGGCGGACGTCCTGCACCGCTTCCCGGGTCTCCCTGCAGCGCTTATCGCGGCTAGGCCCTCACAATAGGCGTCTGCTGCCTGCTGACTTCTGGTTTGCCGCCACACCGCCTGCCTTCCCAGCTGGCTTCACACTCCACGGCTATCCTCCACGCAACTGTTCTCCCTCACCAGCCTCTCACAATTTGTCCCTCGGCTGGAAACGAAATTTGGACCTCAAAGAAAGGAAGGAGATGTGTATAATTGTGATTTTTTACCTGCGTAACTTTTAAAAATATTTGACAAACTTCAGCCCAAAGTTCAATTTGATAAAATACCTTGCTCTGGATTTCGGCACCACCTAAAGGTGCCTTCATCGGAAGAATAAAAAATTAAAACATAAGACGTACAATTACGAGCTGTGTGCTCAAGTCCAAACTTATAAAATTTTGCAACACGGTAGCAAAAGGCTAGCAAGTCAAAAATAACTTGCTAGCCTTTTGCTAGTATGTTGCATAATTTTATAAGTATGCATACTGCTCGTAATTGTGCGTCTTATGTTTTAATTTTTTATTCTTCTGATGAAGGCACCTTTAGGTGGTGCGGAAATCTAGAGCCAGGTATTGTATCAAATTTTGCAACTGGTTGGGCTGAACTTTGTCAAATATTCGTAAACCTACAATTGCTGCAGTCGACAAGCTATGTTTAAAATCACCTGCGTAATTTTCATCTTAGATTACGCGCAGACTTCTCGCACGTTTTATGGCAGCCTACTCATTTTCTTGCACGCATCGTTATTGCTCTTACATGCTCTGTAGCACTCTGCATCTTTAATTTTTTTCCGCAACACAAGATAGCATCACTAAAGTGTTTCTACCGTTTTGTGGTCTGGCTGTGTATACCTCGACGGTTTTGCTATAGTGCTGTCAATACTAAATTTGCTTTGCTCGCGAAAAGCAAAGGTCACAGGTTCGAATCCCGGTTCCGGCACACAGATTAAATCCTCCAGGAAGTTTCGTATCATTATGGAACACTGAATTTTGCTTATATTATCCAAGAATACCTCCACATACACATACGATTTACAACTAACAATAACTAAACGACCAAATAAATATCGGTGAAAAACCACTATATAAAATAACAGGAAAACTGTCACGTGAAATCCTCCTTTCGCATCTCTGAAATAAAATCTAAATAAGGATTTTCTAAGCGATTTTTCCGCCAATTGACTATATTGTCGTAGACTGGAGTCAACACTTAAAACAATAATAGCACAATAAAAGTTAATATATAGGGTTTGTGACGATGCAAGGAAGCTATCACGAAATTTGTTTCACGTGTAATTTTGTACTATAATATGTATTCTTCACGAAAAACACAACTGTTGAATATCTAACGTCTCAATGATATATACATAACTTTTTTTTTGCCTCAGAAATAGCTAAGCGTATTATTTGTGTAGTTTTTCTTTAAATTTACCTCAAAATCTTTATATAAAGCCATACATACAATATTTGTTGTGTTTATAATACTAAAACGTTTTCAAATCAATTCACGTATTTTGTGAGATCGCAAGCCAGAATTGTGTGTTGTTTACTAAGTAAGAAAGCCAAAGATCTTCAATAAAAGATATGCCAGTTAAAAATATAAATGATCTAAATTCGTTCAGAAATGTAAATAATATCCTTATATTATATTAAAGCCATGTAAATTAAATTAAATTGTTATATCTTTGTGATAAACGTAACACCTGTAACAGAAGAAAAGTATAGTAATACTATTTGTTGCTAAAATGAAATGATATGTTAAAATCTAAACTTTTAAAAATATAAGGGATAACAATATTATTCTAATTCTTTATGGTATCAAACAATTAACTTTCATTTAATTAATAATGCAAATCATAATAAGTTCACATATTGTAACTGATTACATGATATAGGTTGTCATTATCACTGTGTATATAGGCTGATGTGCTGGCAGTGCAAGTGGTTGTGACCTGTTATGAGTTAGTAGTCAGTTGTGACTTGACATTTGTTAGCAAAAGTCAATTATGAGATGTTGACAATTGTGAGTTGTAAGTTACAGTTGCAAAGTGGCCAGAATTGAATTTGGCGTAACAAGATTATTTTTGGATGTGAGACTTAAAGATAATAAAATTGTAAGTACTATATTTCCGAATTTTTTTGAAACTTGAAACAAAATTTCAAAGTCAATTTCACAGTGAACACTAAACAGGAAGAATTCCAGGACAATATTGAGACATTAGATAAAAATAAGTACCCCTAAAAACGACTGATTTACTAAAATTTCCCAAACTGAACTTATTAGATGGGAGTAGTAATTTAGTTGCATGTCAGGTACACGAGAATTTGACACATGTTATAAAATCATCATGTTTGATATTTTTACGACAGGTTAAGTAAGATGACTAATCAAGAAACCTCCATTTTTGCTGTTTCCGTATCTTTTGCTATCTGTTCTGTTATTGCATTAAATGACTGTTGCGTCGGCAAATATTTGATACATTTTGAATGAAGCTCAAGACATTCTATAATGTTTTCATTATTTGTGTAACTAGTGTTTCGCTGTTACGCCATCATCAGCTACCGACTACAGAGATGTGAACATATAGTTGAGAAAGTTTAAGGTCCAACGATAATAATTCCCTGAATACAGAATAACTCAGTTAATTTTTGAAGATGTTTTTAAAGATTTAGAACTAAACTAGGTAAATTATCCCTTAAACATAAAACACTGCACATAGATAAAATTTAATACGTCAATTATTTTATCTATGTTCAGTAGTTTTATGCAGCAATTTCAGTGGGATAATTTCTCTCAGTTGGCTTAAACCATTAACACTTATCACTTTCAAGAATGAACTGTGATACTCTGTGTAGACCAGTTGAATATCTTTCAACCTGTAACTTTCACAGCTATATGCTTAGATCTCTGTAGTCAGTAACTGATGATCGCGCAACAGCAGTAAACCGGTTAATCAAATAATAAAAATATTGTAGAATGTTACTCAATTTCTTGTGTTTCTTTGAAAACTCCAATGGTGGAAAAATCATTTTCAAGTTGCACGTAACTGTGGTTTCAGAAGAAAGTAGAAATCATCAACTAATTGTGGATGATAGGACACCGTGGTTATCCTGAATTTGAGTCCAGTGTGTGGTGATTTCTGTGCTACCTCGCTCTGCCGTAGCGCAGAGGTAAGTTCTTGCAGGAAACCATGCAACGGAAATATCTCAGCAGGTGTGAACTGCTCTAGGGCAGCACGTCCCAATATTCCTGCAAGAGACTTCCAGCGACTTGTTAAGTCCACGCCATGTCGAGCTGCTGGACTTCACGAAGAAAATGAAGGTATTCCATCACTCCTGTCACCTTAATGTAATGTAAAAGAAGATCAAACCAACTGTGGCCCATGTTTCATTTACAGCTTTTCAGCATATGTGTAAAGCAAATTTTAACTTTCTTAGCTTTCAAACAGACATTCGCTATTACTGTGCCGATTGGGACCAGGGAACCTAGAGGCGACTCTGCGGTGAAGTAACCATCGGGCTTCGCTTCCTGCCTGGGGAAAATCCGTTTCAAAACCTATAGCCGCACGCGTTATCACTCGGCTCACCGGAAATGTCACTAACGCATCTTCGGAGACACAGGCGCTAGCCATTTCAAGAACAAAATAAAACTGATTGCTGTGAGAGAATGCATAAGGTGGTACAGCGGCGATTTAAGCCTGTAGAGGTTCTCCACGTTTGCAATTGGCACAGCAAACTACCCACATAATTTGGGAAAATTCTTTCGTTACACAGACAGAACAACCTCTTCATCTGAACGCTCTACTATAAGAATAATAATTATGATTTCAAGTGGCTCAGTGGCCTGGTGCAAGTCTTTCAACTGGACGCCACTTCGGCGACTTGCGTGTCACTAACCTACAGCAGTTATCCAACCGGGCAAAGGGGATCTACAGTTAAAAGTGAAAACCGAACCACTTGTCGTTTCTGGCGACTCCTCACATCGTTGAGTGGTGAAGACTTGGTTAAAACGTAAAATGAAAAATTCCGTGATCCGACCGGGTTTCGAACCTTAGAGCTCCCCCTCCTTAAAAAAAAAAAAAAAAAAAAAAAAAAAAAAAAAAAATCTTTGAGCAGTTCGATCCGTTGCTCACATGTGTTACTTTTTGTTCGTTGTTTATCGTTCAGTTCTTCGCTCAGTTTTTTGTCAGAGATAGCATTCAGCCAACTCACTCCCTTGGGTTGCCACTCAAGTGCCTTACCCTGAGTCACCAGGGCGCTAGCGAATATTCTAACGGTCTGATGGATTTTGAGCTGTTGTGGCTTTGTGGGTAAAGGCCATGCCACAAATCAGTAGGGTACGTTGGAATCCTCTGTCAGTTCAGGCTTTTCAATTGTTACTTACCACTAACTTCTACTCTGTTAAAGTGAATAATCCATGCTGCAGGATGGTTCGGACCAATAGTTGGATCTCTCAGATGTTCTGGATAAATCAGTTCGATAGGTCGAAGGAAGGCAAGTGCAACCCCAACCCCACGCCCAGTAAAACAATGCAGTTTTCCGACCGTTGCTTTAGTTACTTGATTTTGTTTCATTGGCTGATACCAGGAGAATTTTTGTATTCTTTACAGTAAATGTCTAAAGTTAGCTTACTATTAAGTTAATTCGTCTCTAAAACATTTTAACACTAACACATTTTGATTGCTAGTTGTGACGCGTTTCAAGTTCCGTTGGTTACTATCCTGCGCTCTATATGGATGGCTCGCATGCATTTCCTAAATATATGATTTTGAACATAATAGAACACTGCAGGTGTAACCAGAAAAAGTCAATAGATACAGAGATTACTCAACAGTAGGAAGGTACCAGGTAAAACTCGAGATCAATACGAACTAAATGCGACACACTAAAGAGCGACTATATTTATAACCCGTAACTGTCAAGGAAACACGGCACGAAGGTTCACTCAGTCACTTGTGAGAAGAATGATGGTAATACAACGCTACTAATAGTTCACTCGTTTTTGAACCGGCCATCGAATTGCACTCAGAGAAGATACACGTATCTTTGACTATTTCGCAGGTTTATTTCAAACGAAGGAACCACATGGACATGTACGATTACTCTATTCGTTTGTTACCAAAAATCAGTGTTAACGGTTTCACAGTTGTACACCGCTACTAATAACACTGAACAGTTTGCAAACTACTCTTCACGACGTTAGTAATCGGCAAAGTAGGGCTATACACATTCGTAAGAATTTTCGGAACTTTACATTAGTTAATGGCTGTTATAAACACAGTGTACAAATAGTAATTCAAGTGTCCATTAAGTAAGCTAGATCATTTCTAAAATGTGCGAATTCGAAAAATATTGCTTACTCTAGGCAGACGTAAATCAGTACTGAATGAAGACAAAGTCATACGTCTCCTATTCCACTTCAAACTCGAACTCACTTCTCATAGGCCGGCGCGGTGGCCGAGGGGATTGAGGCGCTCCAGTCACGGTCTGCACGGCCAATACGGTCGGGGGGTTCGAATCCCCCCTCGGGCATGGATATTTGTGCCGTCTGTAGTCTTAGTTAGTTCATAAGTAGTTTGTAAGTTTAGGGACTGATGACCCCGTCGTTAAGTCCCATAGACTCTACAAACATTTGAACATTGAACTTCTCATAGCCTAAAGCGGTCACCAGAAATCGATCCCAGAAATTCGGTTAAAGCTGTCAGAGACTGTAACTACTGAAAAACGTAGGTGATTTGTAGCACCACTACTATGAACAGAAATCCTGATGCACTATCACGTAGTTCAGAACTACGTACTGGCTGGCGGAAAAATAACTTTTCAACACGGTGCTACAAGAAACTGCTCCAGTCGTTGTTTAGTGATTGGTTTACGAAGACCCTTAAATATAAACATGTTGTACGCTGGTAGCAAACGAGCTAATATTTAATCTCTTTTTGTGCTAAGCTGCACATGTTACTGATAGCCACTTATTCCAATCAGATACGTAATTATCAGCTCAGCAAGACTCCAAACTTTATCTGCTTCACAGAATGACTGAGATGTCTCTGCGTTATGTAATGTAAAACGAAAACATTCTGATGCCACCAGTCAAACCCCTTCAAAGAAGTTACTTACTTAAGTTTCTATACTTTTCTACGAATAACCGCGATGTTTTCCTTTGGAACTGATACATAACGTCTCTGCTTTACTGTTCGATACTATACGTGCCACCCCTCCTGCCGCCACCCTTCCTTTTCGTTATATGTATTTTATCTACTGAAAAATATGTATCATATTGGTAATATGCGCGATATTAGAGCTAAATTTTTAAACATATTTCTTGTAGCTGGTAGTAGTTGAGGTGTTAGTCGGAATGTTATGATGGGTGGAGCTCTGCTCTGTATTTGAGCAAGTCACTAGTTGTGCATATTTATTACTAGAGTTGTAGCAAACCGTACGTATTCGGTACTGGGTAACGAATACTTTGGCTGATACGAAATACTGAATCGTCAGTAATTAATACAGTTCGTTACTCGCATCTACCGTATCGATACGATTTACTCATGAATACATTTTGTTATTCTCATGTACCGTAACGATACGAACTCTGTAACGAAACCGAATATGGGAATGCATATAGGCCTATTTTGTGATACTAATTATTATGAAATAACATAGAGCCGGCCGCGGTGGCCGAGGGGATAAGGCGCTCCAGTCACGGTCTGCACAGCCACTACGGTCGTGGGTTCGAATCCCCCCTCGGGCATGGATATTTGTGCCGTCCTTAGTTGTAGGTAGTTCATAAGTAGTTTGTAAGTTTAGGGACTGATGACCCCGTAGTTAAATCCCATAGACTATACAAACATTTGAACAGTTGAATTACATAGATATCCGTGACGAACTTTAAGTGCATGTTGCGTATCTCTACGATTTTAGACGGTTATTTTTGAAAATTTTAAACTATACTCCTCTGCCCGTGTTTCCAGGTTAATCCTCTATGATATGACGTCCGCTTTTAACACAAACATAAATTTTATTTTATTTTTACGTGTGAAGATTTAATTTTAATAGTTACTTATGTGTTTTTGATCTTGTCTACTATAAAATTTTTTTGCAAAAAGTGCTTAAAATGTAACCATCTACACATTTTCATTCATCTTAATTGTTAATGTCACATAATATAGTGCAACAGTCCTGCTGTTCGCAAAAGTAGTGCTACTAGTGTGATCGGTCACACTGGCATTCGTCACGTAGTATTCCGATTGTGTCTGACATTTCAAGCCTCCAAGTAAAGTGCGGTAACAGTAATTTAAATGAAGGTGGCGGGTGGGTCTCACTGAATTTGATAAATTTGTATGACAATTGTATTTTAATGACGAGGGAAATGGACAGCACTGATCCTCTCCTCAGTAGTATAATTGCCTAAAAAAGCAGGGATTCACTATCTACGTGGCAAATTTAAATTTAAAGTAGTACTGACACTAAGAGATAAAATGTTTCACGGTTTTAAAGTGCAGTGGCCGCATTTCTGGGCGGCACTGATAATGAGAGTAACAATACGTTTGTAACGAGTACTCTTAGTAAGGGATACATACGGATACGCATCTTTTCGTTACTCTCACAGCTCTATTTATTACACTACGTGGTGTGTCTAATAATTTCGGCGTGCATGCGCATGGTTCTTGAGAGACTTCAGGAGAACCCATACACATCTAGTATTGTACGTGTCTGGAACAGAATGCGACTATTTGAACGTAGTGTGAGAAGTAGTTTCACAGCAATGGAGCAATGTTTACACATCAAATTCTTCTATATATTTGGGAAGACTGCAACGGAGAGACGTGGAATGTTGCTGCAGGTGTACGGGATGGAAGCCATGAGCAGAAAAAGAGTTTTGAATGGTTTAAACGCTTCCGTGAAGGGAAGGAAACAACTGAGGATGAGTCGAGTCCAGCCAGCCGTCGACCATCAGAACTCCAGAAATGATAGGGAAAGTGCGACAAATGCTGGCAGAAGATGAGACTGATTGGGAGGACTTGAGCCTTAGCAAGGTCACGGCGCACACCACCATCCGCGGTAATTTGGGTAAGCGAAGGATCTGCTTCCGATTTGTGCCGCACAATCAGAGTATCCGTCGGTGATCTTGTGCAAGCATTTGTCACACTTTCGATCATTTCCGCGGTTCTGTTTGTCGATGGGCGCCCTGAACGTGACTCATCCTCAGTTGTTCCCTTCCCTTCACGGAAATGTTTAAACCAGGGCCAATCGCCGGCGTTTTTCTTGCAGCTCGGTTTTCAAACGATCCAATAACAGTGAATTATATGCACCTGTAATAGTTTTACCCTGTTCAACATAGTATATGAGGATTACCCCTTGCCAATCCGAAAGATAGGCCTTCGCCTTTTTTTGGTGCAGATTCTCCCTTGATAACCCACTGTTTTAATTATTCTTTGGTCTCAGGAGTATAATGATGACTCCATGTTTCATCCACAGAGACTCAACGACGGTAAAAGTCCTGAGAATTCTTCCTTAACAGCTGCAAACCTTTCTTGCAACTCTTCACACGATTCCGTCTTTGGTCAAGCATGATCAATGGCGGCACCCATCTTGCGGATTGTTTCTCATGTCCAAATGTTTATGGAAAATATAATGTACCCGTTCATTCGAGATGGCCACAGCAGTAGCAATCTCAAGCACCTTTTCTTTCATGCATCACCGTATCACTGATTTTATCAATGATTTCTAGAGCCGGCCACGGTGGCCGAGAAGACTGAGGCGCTCCAGTCATGGTCTGCACGGCCACTACGGTCGGGGGTTCGAATCCCCCCTCGGGCATGGATATTTGTGCCGTCCGTAGTATTAGCTAGTTCATAAGTAGTTTGTAAGTTTAGGGACTGATGACCCCGTAGTTAAGTCCCATAAGCTTAACAAACATTTGAACATTTGATTTCTGGAGTCGTAACCTCCACAGGGCGTACAGGACGTTCAGCGTCACTTGTGCCCTTATGGCTACTCCGAAAATTTTGAACCCACTTATTAACTGTTCTAATCGTAGGTGAAGAGTCACCATAATGTTTATCATCGTCTCCTGAGGCGTTTTTGTTTCATAATTTTTTAATCACAACACGTTTTTTTTCATCCATTCTTTGACTATCACTCGACTTACTTGATTCACGCCGCGGTGGAGTAGCCGAGCAGTCTAAAGCGTCTCGCTGCGGAGCGCGCGGTTGCTCGCCGTGGAGGCTCGAGTCTTCCCTGGGGCATGGGTGTATGTGTTTGTCCTTAGGTTAGTTTACCTAGGTTTAAGTAGTTTGTAAGCTACGGACTGATGACCACGCAGTTTGGTCCGATAATATTTACAAACATTTGAACATTTACACGAATGCCAAACACACACACACACACACACACACACACACACACATAGAAGAAAAATAAAAAAGAAACAAAATTAGACCAATATGGCTGAACTTGGTGTTCGTTGTTTCCAAAGATGGTACTAACTAAACATGACCTCGATACGGGTCGATGGTGCCCTCTATCGAACTTTGCACGGTCTTTTGAAACGCCCCTCGTACGTCCAACTGGTCGGAGACTTCTTACACTGCCATTCACCAGCAGTGCATGCCATGTATCGATTCTTCACAAGTCCTTGAAGACCCAAGCAATGTACGCACACATGTGCCGAGTTGCCGTTCAGATACGACACCATTCACCGAACTTTTTGGACACACCAGGTATTTACTCTGTGGAGACATTTTGCTGGAGCTTCGTGATACGTATTTATGGTGAAATCTCGTTGCCCGTTCATTACCTCGCGGTGAAACAGCAGCTGTACCTAATGCTCGTTGTCGCGCGGCACTGTACGCCACTGGCAGCGAGATGCAGCCGCGACCGCGCGCGCCGCTGCGCTGTTCTGCGCTAATCCTATGCGCTGAGCGCTGAGCGCGGGCCGCTGAGCCCCGCTCCACAGCCGGGCGGCAAACCGCCGCTTGTAAACACGCACTATCGATCAGGGCCCGCCGCCGCACTTTTATTCCCAATTATGGCGAGCACGGTTTGGCTTTCAAGTATAATGGCCGGCTAATTGGTCGTAATGAACGCCGACGCCGACGCCATCGCTTGTTCTCCGGCTGAGCTGATAGGCTCCGCGCCTGTGGGACCCCAGCGCCAAGCCGTCTTCTGCCCACCACTGCAGTCCACTCACGTCTCGTCCAGTCACAGTGCGACAGGTCACAGTAGCAGACTGCAGTACACTTAGAGGATTTTGGCCACGTGATTGACACAATAACAACCATAAAATGAGGAAATAGAAAAAGTCTAACGCTTACTCTATTCTCGTTGTCCACGCATTAAACGTTCAGCATCAGGCATTATGCTTGTATTCATTACCCCTTTATTAATATCTCTATCCGCTACACATTTTTCATCCAGTACCCACACATGCCATGGCAAGTTCCAGCAACATTATATCGCTCTACGGGACGTAGTTCAGAAGCTGTGATCTCATCAACATTAAAATTCGTAAAAATTCAGCTTCAACTAGAAAAAATCTTTATAAATAAAATGAAAATAAAAAATTGCAAATTACCCAAACTATTCACCGTAAGTCCAATGTTCATCTACAGAAACGTTTCCCTAAAACTAACTGTAACAGCGCGGGATTTCGTCACAGTAGTTCACTCACACCTCAGTAAAATCACGTTTTCATATTCTAAATCGCTTTCGCATTCAAGCAGTCCACTTATTTATTTGCTGTTGTTTACAATGACCTGTAGTCTGGATGCTAAAGCAGGTCGTATTGTTCACTGTTAATTGAACTTTTATACTGAGTAATTTCTTCTTATATCTAGTTTAACAATATAAAGATGTGGCCGCCTCCGTAGCTCAGTGGCAGCATCGCTGACTACACGCAGGAGGCCCGGGTTCGATTCCCAACAGGGGAGAGGGTGTTGCGTGTTGTCCTAATCATCATCATCTCATCATCATTGGCACTTATGTCGCCCACACGGCGTCATATAGAAAGGCGGCCGAACAATCCCATCAGGGATCTCCCGGCCAAGAAAGCCATACGCTCATTTCATTTCCAGAGGCCGGCCGCGGTGGACGAGGGGACTGAGGCGCTTCAGTCACGGCCTGCACGGCCACTACGGTCGGGGGTTCGAATGCCCCCTCGGGCATGGATATTTGTGCCGTCCTTAGGATAAGCTAGTTGATAAGTAGTTTGTAAGTTGAGGGACTGATGACCCCGTAGTTAAGTCCCATAAGCTATACAAACAGTTGAACATTTTTCGATGCCAAAATCAATACCTGCAATGCCGCTTTTGGAGACTATACCAGGTACTAATACGAGCAAATCAGCACGGATCGGCACGTATTACCTCCCTACCGCTTGAGCTATTGGTATGTGAATGTAATCATTTCATGTACTCCACATGCACTGTTTGAGCAATAAATCGTGAATGGGTTGGAAAACAGTAAGAGGGTGCACTCATTTTTATTTCCGGAAGTGTAGATAACAGAGAAAACAGTATTAAAATAGTGTGTGCGGACCAGCAGAGGAGTGTGCAGGCCGGTTGCCTGGTGCCGGAGAGGTGTACGCTTGGCGGCGGCTGGCAGGTGTGGTTCCTGGAAGCGGCGGCTGCCAGAAATCGCGCCGGCTATCACGAGCCGCGTGGCCGCCCTTGGTATTCGGCGGCCGCGCCGGCTGCGGGCGCGTGCCCAGCCTGCTCTGCGAGGAGACGCTAAAGGCCTCTGCCCCGGCTGCCGTCTCCAGGAGCTGGCAGCCGGCTCATGTTGTGGTCTTCAGTCCGGAGACTGGTTTGATGCAGCTCTCCACAATACCCTATCCTGAGCAAGCCTCTTCAACTCCACATAAGAACGGCAACCTACATCTGTCTGAATCTGCCTACTGTATCAATCTCTTGGTCTTCCTCTGCGCCGGCCGCGGTGGCCGAGGAGAATGAGGCGCTTCAGTCACGGTCTGCACGGCCAGTACGGTCGGGGGTTCGAATCCCCCCTCGGGCATGGATATTTGTGCCGTCCTTAGTTGTAGGTAGTTGTAAGTTTAGGGACTGATGACCCCGTAGTTAAGTCCCTTAACCTTAACAAATTTGAACATTTTCTTCCTCTGCGGTTTTTACCCCACACGCTTCCCTCCAACGCTAAATTCATAATTCCTTGATGTCTAAGTATGTACCCTACCAATCTATCCCTTCTTTTAGTCAAGGTATGCTAGAAATTTCTTTTCTCCCCAATTCTGTTCAGTACCTCCTCATTAGTTACGCGATCCACCCACCTAATCTTCAGCATTCTTCTGTAGCGCCATATTTCCAAAGCCTCAATCCTCTTCCCGTCCGCACTGTTTATCGTCCATGTCACACTCACATACAAGGCAACACTCCACACAAATGCCTTCAGAAAGGACTACCTTAGGCTTAAATCAATATTCGATGTTAACAAATTTCTCTTTTTCAAGAACGCTTTTCTACCCACTGCCATTCTGCATTTTATATCCTCTGTACAGCGAACATCATTTGTTATTTTACTTCCCAAGTAATAAAACACATCTATCTCCTTTATTGCTTCGTTACCTAATCTAATTCCTTCAGCGTCACCTGATTTTCTTAGACTGCACTCCATTATCCTAGTTTTGCTCTATGTACGGAACTGCAATCGCAGCGTTGCAGCTGAGATACATTGAAACGGAACTTACTTTCTGGACGCGCCTCGTATATCGCCGTCGTCCCGTCATTCATCTGAGATGGTTATACAGACACTTAAGTATTGTCGACAATAACAGTACGAATAGCAGACGAAGGGAGGAAACCGCCCACGTTGTACTCGAAACTACATGACGTGCCGTATGCGGACACTGCGTAATTTATTGTGCAGGGCTTCCGTCGTTTGGCCGTAAAACACGCCAGGCGACGGCGCGGCCGTGTTCCGTTATGCGGGGCCGCGGCACGACACGACACAGTGGAGGCAATTAACGAGGCCAATTAGGCGTGCGCCGGTGTGTTCGCTTATTAAAGTATCGTTACGGCGGGCCGCTAATAGCGAGTCGCTAATTGCCGCCGGCCGCGGCCACCGTCGCTAATGACGCAGCCAAGACGGCGCGGCGACAGGCAGCACACATTTCACGGCTACTGTGCGCGCGCGGACGCCGAAGCACTCGTCACTCACACACCAGGGGAGTGGTAGGGCTACCACACGAGGTGCGGCAATAAAGGAATGACACTGATGTGGAGAAAAAGATGTTGCTTACCGTTTTAGTCAAGTTTAGTGTTGTCTCCTTCAAAGTAGATCCCTTCTGATTGCGCAATATTATGCGGTCCCATTTCCGTGACGAGAGACACAAACACGTGTTAACTTATTGCAGCACAACTCACGACTGAGTAGTTGCATCGATGTCCTGCTTGGACTAGAAGCAGCTTATATACCAAGCTCAAAGTTCTCGGATTACACTAATTCACAATTTTACTTCTCGGTTACACAGTGGTAGAGTGCCAAATCCAAATGACGCGGGTTCGATCGCCGCCAGGTCCTAGGATTTCCACTTCTTTCCCCTCTGGCAGTATTGCTCATGTGAAAAATACCGAGTAGCATCGTGGTTTGTAACCCACGCTAAACTGTAGGTCCCCCTATAACTGGCTGGGAAAGTCAGTTCGAGGGTCGCAGGAAGGCAACGGCATATCACTTTCAAACAGGACCATGCCTAGTAAAACACTGTGGTGTTCAAACCAATCTTCGGATTGTTGACTGTTTTACCTTACTTCTGATTGGATGCAAAATCTATCTGGAAAATTTTTCACGAAACAGAAACGGTGTCCCACTCAACTTTTCCACCCTAAATACCTCTGGAACAACAACAGATACTGAAAAAAGACTTCACAGTCATGAACGAACGGCAGGGGCTTATGGAAGTATGTACTACGAGACAGTAAAAAAGTAAACATATATGATTTTAACACAAACTCGTGTTATTTTTAATAGATACGTTTCATTATTTCCTATAGCATGAAAATCAATAGCATGAAAAACCACGAAAAGGATTGCGTTGGTTGCATCTAAAAGCATCAATTACATCCCGAGAAACTGCGAAAAGAAACCTACGTTTGAAATACATGAAGCATGTGGATAGACCATGTCCCGAGATATTTATGGTGAACAGTTAAAGTTGGACTATATATATATATATATATATATATATATATATATATATATGGGTAATAATTGAGATATCCATTAAAAATAAAATATTTTGTGTTAAAATTATATTTGTTTACGTTTTAGAGCCGGCCGCGGTGGCCGAGCAGTCAACGGCATGCCAGTCACAGTCTGCAGGGACGCTGCGGTCGGGGTTTCGAATCCCCCCTAGAACATAGATGTTTGTCTCGTCTTTAGTTTGAGCTAGTTCATAAGTAGTTTGTAAGTTCACGGACTGATGGCCCCGTAGTTAAGTCACATAAGCTATACAAACATTTGAACCATTTGAGCCGGCCGCGGTGGCCGAGGGGACTGAGGCGCTCCAGTCACGGTCTGCACGGCTACTACGGTCGGGGGTTCGAATCCCCCCTCGGGCATGTATATTTGTGCCGTCCTTAGTCTTAGCTAGTTCATAAGTAGTTTGTAAGCTTAGGGACTGATGACCCCGTAGTTAAGTCCCATAAGTTATACAAACATTTGAACATTTATTTTGAAACATTTGATTTTTACGTATTACGCTGTCTTACAGTATTTACTTTCATAAGGCTCTGCCGCGGGTTCGTGACCGTGAAAATCGGTTTTATATAATTATTGTTGTCCCAGAGATATTTAAGGTGAGAAATTTGAGTGGGATACCCTTTCTGACTCGCGAAAAAATTTCCAGAAAGATTATAGGACCAATACACATGGTGAAAAATTTAAGTAGGACAATATATATGGAAAGTGAATTTAAATTCGCGCATTTCGGCTTCGCAGCGCGATTCCTAGTAAGCCAACAATAAAGACAGATGTCTCACAAAATTTCGACCTGGGAATATTTCTGGCAATAAATGGACGTCGAAACTAAGTTAGGTGCGTTTTCCATACGTCAGTGTGTTTCTTCGACGTCCATTTACTGCTGGAAGTATTCGCAGGACGAAATTTTGTAACATAAATATATACACATAAACACGCGCGATTGTGTGTGTGTGTGTGTGTGTGTGTGTGTGCATGTGTGTGGAGACATATGTCATAGTATCAAAGATAATGAACAGGAAATTTCTGCCACGGCCGGGATCCGAACGCGGACCTTTAAAATATTACGAGGCTAGTAATACACGAAAAGGTTAGGCAACGAAATAACATTAATATTGGAAGCATTATAAAAGTTGATACTCACTCGTGATATTATTCTGAAAACACAGAGCTGAAGGCTTAAGGAAGGAAGCTTAGGGTTTAACGTCCCGTCGACAGCTTGGTCATTAGAGACGGAGCTAACGCTCGGAGTTTTTGGGTAAGGATGAGGGAGGAAATCGACAGTGCCCTTTGAAAGGTACCATCCCGGCATTTGCCTAGAGTGATTTAGGGAAGTCACGGAAAACCTAAATCTGGATGGCCGGAGGTGGATTTGAACCACCATCCTTCCGAATGCCCGAAGGCTTCTGTCAATCTGCATAAAGTGAGAGGGAACGGGATTAGATCGTAAAGGATCCTCGAGGTGGAGGGGAACCGGATGGGTAGGCGAGGCGGAGGGCGTGACGTTCGAGGATTTAGAGGGTCTTTCAATAGGCAGGGGAAGCGGAAACCCAGGCGGGATGGAAGCTGCAGAGGACAGGATGCATGATGGATCTGCAGGTGTATAGGATATAGGACGGGTTGAGGCCCCACGACCGGCCGGAGAGGCGTTTCGGGAGGTTGAGGTGGAACATTGCTTTCTGGCGAACTGTGAGAAGTTGGGGGGGGGGGGGGGGAGGGATCGAGGAAAGGATTCGATCAACGGTGAGGCCAAGGTACTTGAGGACCCTCAAATACCTCCATGGGTGTTACAGACAATACGGCACGAACTGGAACTGAACAGAAATTCCTTTGCTCGCAAATAAACTGAAGGGCCATGAGCAGAACAGAGTGACTATAGCGCACGACGGGACAGACGATCAGCTTGCGAGCTCCGCTTCCAGAAGGGCGCCCTGCTCGGCAGAGATTATTGCCGCCGGCTCTTAAAAGCGGCGGCGCGATACGGCTGCAGCAGTGGCGGCGGCGGTGGCGCCGTTAGAGGCAAACTCCTGTAAACAGGCAATCCGGCGCGCCCTAACGACGCCCATTAAGATGGCAGTCGGCGCTAAATTGCAGCACCGAGTTCCGGCGGCGGCCGCGGCGCGGCGCTGCGCTCGCGCGCCGGCCCATTGTGAGCGCTGCGTGGGCCAGCGCATCACGCAATTACCGACCCCCACCCCAGGCTAACTCCTGCGGGCATTTAGTCCGCCGAAAGGACAGCGCCAGACATTAGGGCCGCAGCCGGGGAGGGAAAGAGGCGGAGAAGAGCCAGCCAGCGCTCAACTTTCCTCTTGTTCTCCGCCTTTCGGCCCGGAAGCGCCGAGTCCGTCTGTTCTGATGCAGTTTGCCCCGAGTTCCCGCTCCGCGCTACATCCTACCCCAGTTACCAGAAACCCACCGCTCGACACCGACCAATATTTATTCAGCGTTACGTTCATCTCGGTTATGCACTTTTCTTAGTGGATTCTCCTGCAAGCGCTATGATGCTGCGACGCGTACTGAAGCTGTGATTCGCCGCGGTGGAATAGCCGAGCGGTCTAAAGCGACTCGCTGCGGAGCTCGTGGTTGCTCGCCGTGGAGGTTCGAGTCCTCCCTGGGGCATGGGTGTGTGTGTTTGTCTTTAGGTTACTTTACCTAGGTTTAAGTAGTTTGTAAGCTACGGACTGATGACCACGCAGTTTGGTTCGATAGATTTACAAACATTTGAACATTTTTTGAAGCTGTGATTCGTTCGTCCCACGAGCACAGCTTACAGCTACAACAGCAGTGTTACTCTCTTCCAGCAAATCTGACCTTAGACAAGTATCAACTGGATGTCTATGTCTCCCTGTCCTGTGTATCCTCCGTCATTTGTAACTTTTTCCTTTCTTCACAAAATTAATTGTTTCTAAATCTGCCGGCCGCGGTGGCCGAGGGGACTGAGGCGCTCCAGTCACGGTCTGCACGGCCACTGCGGTAGGGGGTTCGAATCCCCCCTCGGGCATGGATATTTGTGACGTCCTTAGTATTAAGTTGTTCATAGGTAGTTTGTAAGTTTAGGGAATGATGTCCCCGTAGTCGAGTCCCATAAGCTATACAAACATTTGAACATTTTTTGTTTGTTTCTAAATCTATGGGACTTTACTGAGGTTTTCAGTCCCTAGGCTTACAAACTACGGTACTTAAACTAACTTTCAGTGAGGACAATATACATAATATGGGGTGACAGCGTTGCTCGGGATTTTTTTTTTTTTTTTTTTTTTTTTCCTGTTCCGAAAGTTGCGGATGCTGTTTAAGAGCTCGTAAAACAGCCCCTCGCCTTGCGGATTTATCGCTTATCTACATGGATACTCTGCAAGACACAATGAAGTGCATTGACTTTTATGGCAGGAGGTGTTGTGTCTGCAAAATAAGTTCCGTTTGGTTAAATAAAACAAATGCATACGGACACAGAAAAATATTTGTCGTACACAAATCTAAAACTGTTAAAACTAATTTTCTGCATAGCTCCCGAAATTCTGTAGGCACTCGTCATAACATGGCAAAAGTTTTTGTATGCCTTCTTCATAGAAGGCTGCCGCCTGTGTATTCAAGCATGTGGTAACATGCTGTTTCAGCTCGTCGTTACTGTTTTAAGTGTTGACCAAAAAGGACAGATTTTAGGTGCAAGAAGAGGATTTCTTCCACGATAATGCCCGACGTCACTCGGCAAATGTGAACAAACATCTCTTACGGGAATTTGAATGGGACGTGTTTGATCATCCTCCGCACAGCTCGGACCTTGTTCCCAGCGACTTTTAGCTATTCTTAACCTCTCTCTGAGTCTGTCCTGCTTCCAACTTCTCGATCGCTATTCACACCATAACTTCGTGTAAGTCATGTTGTTGTTGCATTGCAGTACTTGCTCACTACACTATCTAAACACAACTGCCTGTGTAATTCGTTTGGTAGAGTAAACACAAGTCAACACCAGCCTCATCTGCAGCAACTTTCTGTTATTACCCTTATCTAGGTTGCCGTAATGTTGTTGCCGTCAGAGGCGCCGACTTTTGAAAATCAGTGTGGGTGCTCTATATCACGGCTCACAAATGTTCGAAACCAACCCTCCTGAAAATCATGTTCATTCATTTTTGAATCATTAATACTTGATAAAAATAAATAGGCAGTTGTTTGGCCTTTTAAAGATAGAAGGAAGAAGGAGGAGGAAGAAAAGGAAAGCATGGGTGCCTTAGGACACTACAATAAAGCGATCTAATTGGCCGAAGTGGTTATTTCGATATAAGTAACACCCCAAACCTTCTACACGACCAGTGAAATAATTTTTCACTGTACATTAATCTAATCTAACACTTTTTGTGCGAAGCTATTCCTTCTGACAAAAGCGTTTGCTAGAACATCGTCACCAAGGTTTAAGGAAATCTTTGAAATATTTTGAGATTTTGGAGTCGGACATCAATTTTTTTTTGGTCAGTTCTGAGCAAGAGCTGTATACTTCATCGAAACTTCCATCACTTCGAGATAACTTCATAACATCTCTGACAGTATTAATATATTCCAAGTTTTTTTTTAAGCCTGAGAGAAAAGCATTACAAATTTCAACTCAATCTATAATTTTAATAACAAGGGAAGTGACAAAGATAAATGAAAAACGATTAACTTTAGCATCAGCACAAGAACACAATTGAACGTTCATAAATACGTACAACTGATAGGTCAAAAGGACCGATTTACTTCAGGATGAATAAAACGCGGACCCTCATTACTACTCGCCCGGGGAACCGCGTCAAAACTCATCATTTCTTTCACGTATGAAATAGCGTCTCTCGCTATGGTCACGTTTTGCATTGCATTTTGAGTCATAAGGTAGTTTTGATTTTTCCCGATTTTTTAAAAATTTATACAATTTTATTTTCCACCTCAATTTTATTTGGGTGCCCAGCACCCCCCCCCCCCCCCTCAAATGTTCTTGGAGGGGAGTCGGTCCGGAGAACCGACAGTAAGACGTGTAACCATTTTAGTTCATTCTGCTAGTCTAGTCCGCCTCCGTAGCTCAGCGGTAGCGACGCTGACTACCACGCAGGGGGCCCGGGTTCGATTCCCGGCAGGTGACTGGGTGTTGTGTGTTGTCCTAATCATCATCATTGGCACGTAAGTCGTCCACGCGGCGTCAACAAATGTTCAAATGTTTGTTAAGCTTATGGGTCTTAACTACGGGGTCATCAGTCCCTAAACTTACAAACTACTTATGAAGTACCTTACACTAAAGACGGCACAAATATCCATGCCCGAGGGGGGATTCGAACTCCCGGCCGTAGTGGCCGTGCAGACCGTGACTGGAGCGCCTCAGTCCCCTCGGCCACCGCGGCCGGCCGCGGCGTCAAATAAAAGGACTTACACTAAGGCGGCCGAACAAACCCCCAAGGGTTCTCCCGGCCACGAAAGTCATACGCTCATTTCATTTCAGTTCATTCTGCTGATAACAGTACTTCAGAACCTAGATGTCTCAACTGGTTCCCTAATAGTCTTGACGAGTGTATAATCTCGCTTCACCGATACAAACTGGAATGCTTACAGAGTGACTGCCACCAGTAAACATTAGCAAACCAAGAAGTGACTGCTGGTGAGCTGTTTTCGAAGCCTGGCGTAGCCACCGATGCCACGTGATTCACCCGGCTGTCTGTGAGTTACGAGTGGAAATACGCCGTGTAGAGGCGGCGGTGGCGGTGCGTCCTATTGGCGGGACGGAAAATAGGGCAGGCGAGTGTAGTGTGACAAGCGATCAGTTAGGCGGGCCGGATATCTGGAGTCGTCGTCGTCGGCAGTTAATGGCCGCGTCGCTTAACTCGCGAGCAGCCGGCCATTAGCGCCCGTGCCCGATGCTCGGGCGGCGAATCGACCGCCGACATCAGTATCTGGGGCGGCGGCCGGGAACTTGCCCGGCAGCACGTCGTTATGAGGCGCGTCAAACGCGACTTATCGTCTGTATTCCGGCGACCGGACGCCTCCAGGAACGTGGCGCACACCCAGGAATGTCTGGCCACTGCGCATGCGGGGATGCCTCATTACCAGCCGGCTGCTCTGTATCGAGACACTGTACCCACTGCAGTAAACTTCGGCGTTCCGTAGACTGGAAAACTGGAATACGAAACAGAAAGGGAAGAAAAAGAAATGTTTATGAGCCCTAAACAAGGATATGGAATGTACAAGAGTCAACACAGTTTCAGCCGACCACTTGCATAAAATAGTTTACATCTATAAACCTTTACCCAGGTTTCGGCAAAATTAATTTTGCCTTCTTCAGAAGGATACAATAAAGCTCACATTAAAAAAGTTGTTAAAATGTGGCTGACTCCATGTCAATAGATTAAAATTTTAAAATTTAAAACAAAGTCACATTATAAAATTTTGGAGCATGTCCACACACAGGTCAAGTGAGCACTGAGCACTGAGTACGCAGTGCTCATTTGACCTGTGTGTGCACATGCTCCAAAATTTTATAATGTGACTTTGTTTTGAATTTTAAAATTTTAATCTATTGACATGGAGTCAGCCACATTTTAACAACTTTTTTAATGTGAGCTTTATTGTATCCTTCTGAAGAAGGCAAAATTAATTTTGCCGAAACCTGGGTAAAGGTTTATAGATGTAAACTATTTTATGCAACTGGTCGGCTGAAACTGTGTTGACTCTTGGATTGTTGTTCCACCGTTGCTGAATTGCAGCCATGTTTAAAATTTTGACATGGAATGTGGTTGCAGTGGAGAAAAGCAAACCCTTACAATGAAAATGTTCATCTACATGCGATACTCTGCATATCATGTTGTTTGTTTGTAAATCTATCGGACCAAACTGCGTGGTCATCAGTCCGTAGCTTAAAAATTACTTAAACTAAGGTAACTAACCTAAGGACAACACACACACACACACACACACACACACACACACACACACACACACACCATGCCCCAGGAAGGACTCGAACCTCCGACGGCGAGCAACCGCGCGCTCCGCAGCAAGGCGCCTTAGACCGCTCGGTTATTCCACCGCGGCACTCTGCAAATCACATTTAAGTGCCTGGCAGAGGGTTCATCGAACCACCTTTATGCTATTCTATCTCCCATTTCGTTCTCGAATAGCGCGCGGGAAGAAAGAACACCTCAATCTCACCGTTAGAGCTCTGATTTGTCGTATTTTATTCTGATGATCATGTCTACCTATGTAAATGGGAGTCAACAATGTATTTTCGCATTCGGAGGAGAATGTTGGCGATTGGAGTTTCCTAAATAGTCCACGCCGCAGATACAAGCGCCGTTGTTGTAATGATTCCCATCGCAGATGCTGTATCATTTCCGTAACGGTGTCTCTCCTGTATCGTGACAATACGAAACGAGCTGCCCTTCTTTGGACTCTTTCGATCTCCTCCGTCAAACGCACCTGATAAGGATTCCACACTGGGCAGCAATACTCCAAAAAGGGACCGACAGGTGTAGTGTATGCAGTTTTTTTTTTTTAGTAGTTGTATCTTTTTAAGGGTTCTGCCAATAAAATGCAGTCTCTGGTTCGCCTTTCCCTAGACATTATCTACGTGTTCTTTCCAATGTTACAATGAATCGGTTTTTTAAGGGGCTTAACCCTTTCGTTCCCAGTGTTGTTCCTGGACAACAACGAATTAAAGGTTGATTTATACCGTATTTTATGCATCAATACTTAAAGTTGCTTTTTTCTTGATGAACTTGCTTCTAGTACGACATTTTGCCGCTTAGTACGGCGTGTAGCCAGTTCTGAGGTATTAATCTGTCCATACTGTATGTTGTGTTGGGTTGCCGTCTGTACGTGGCTGAGAGTGTGAGTGTGCCGCGGTGGAGTAGCCGAGCGGTCTAAGGCGCCTCGCTGCAGAACACGCGGTTGCTCGCAGTTGGTGGTTGGAGTCCTCCCTGGGGCATGGGTGTGTGCGTTGTCCTTAGGTTAGTTTACCTTAGTTTAAGTAGTTTGTAAGCTACGGACTGATGACCACGCAGTTTGGTCCTATAGATTTACAGACATTTGAACATTTTTTTGAAAGAAATACAGTAAAAATTTTGTTTGCCGCCAGAGAACAATAGCTGTTGGGTTTAGAAGCAGCTACGACACACAGTTCAGGAGAAATGACGTCACAAACAATGAGAGTCGTAGAAAACTGCCCCATCATGCGACTCGTGAATAACGACACTTTTATTCGTATAACGTTTGACGATGAGAGCCTCTTGCAACAACTTTACACATAATTTCAAACCTTTACGAAACTCAATACCACAATAATTATAAATTATTTTTACACTGCTTTAGAACTTTATTATCTCACTATGAGCTGATTTAGGCCTTTGGCCATCATCGGGTGTTATTGCTTATAATATTGTTGTCGTTTATTTGCTGCCCAATCGATTTTAAAAAGCTGATGTTATTCTTATCTATTGCTGCTTATATGTATATGTGCAGCAGCATTGGTCAGATTAATCGAATTTTTATTCATTTTTGTCGTGGCAGTCTAGCATAGACTATTTCTCACTTATCCCTACAAAATTATGAAAGGAAATAAGTTAATCACTTACTTTGTTTATCTAGTAAAAGTTACAATTTATTTCTTGTACACTACAGATTTTATTCGTAAGAAACTTTACATACGAAGTTACTTTTATGATGATGTTGGATATCAAATAGTATTACAGTTCAAGGACGAAAACATAATTGAATACACAGGTATTAACGTACCCATAGGCCTGTTTGACAGGAATGACTGATTTAGTCGGCAGGGGAAGGTGCAACTGCATCAGCAACAGAGCAGCGGAATTTCTTAATGAGACGCGAGCTGACGTGTCAGTTAGCAGTTTGGTGGTCATCCTGCAGAGTGCACAGCATTCGGATCGATAGTTGCGAGGGCGACACAATAGCGCCCCAGGCCGGAATTTCAGAACGGCAGGCAGGGAGCAAGTGTTTAGCGCTGTCCCTCCCCGAGGCTCTTCTAACGAGGGTCGCCCGAGGGGTGGGGTGGAAGGGTGGCAGGAATGCGCGAGGGTGGAATGGAGGAGCGCGGAGCTGTCGCCGGCCGGGTGATTGTAATAAAGGGGGCGCAATTAATATTTGCATGACGCGGCGGGCTGACACGCCATCAGGGGGAGGGGGCGGGGGGTAATTTAGTGGCGGCCGGCAGCTGCGCCTTGTTTACCCTGGCCGGGCGAGGCGCCCCAAATTGAATCAGGGGACACCCAGGCTGGGCGGCTCGCCGTCTGCGACTGCCGTCACAGCTTTTCAGATGCCCGACGGCACGCCATCGCGTTGCTGAGCGTCCTGTCAGACGTTATTCGATGCACGAGCTACTGCGGGCAGTTTTTTACCGTCGTGAATAGTTTAGTCCGAAAAGCATCTGCCTCAGTTCCACGCAAACACCTGCTAATGAAAGTACATGGTCAACCAAAATTCGGTTAACATACAAAATGAGTAAAATTCTTGAATATCAGTCTCCAGATAGCTTTTATTTTCTAAAACATGACCGGTTTAGGGACAGCTGCCCATCTTCAGACCTGTTACACAAATGTTAGAACTGAATGTAAGCTACTATTTACAAAGTATGATATTAAAAAGTTAAAGGAAAAATATTAAAAACATACCAAATTTTTGAAGTTACTGAGTAACCTGTCCTGTGATGAACGAATGTTCACAGTCGTTACTAAAACCTAGTAGCTTCCTGAGGTTTTATATAATGTACTTAAAATCATCTGATTGGTGGGGATCATTTTCGTTAAAATTATTCTCAATAAGTAATTATTGACTTACATATAAAATCAGTTCTGAGGTCAAGGTGTAAGATAAAAGTCAAGGTATAAAATAGCAGTTACAAATGAGATACCCAGCTGTCAGACTATAAAAGGACGTAGAAATAAGATAAAATTGGGTTCTGGATACATATAATAACATTTTAAGTAAAACTGTTATTGAGTTAAAAAAATAAAAAATATATTTACATATTAAAATCTCTTAAAAAGGCATTGTCCACAATATGTTTAATTCTTTTATAATATGTAAATATATTTTTTTTTATTTTTTAACTCAATAACAGTTTTACTTAAAATGTTATTATATGTATCCAGAACCCAATTTTATCTTATTTCTACGTCCTTCTTTACTTCGACAGCTGAGCATCTCATTTGTAACTGCTATTTTATACCTTGACTTCTATCTTACACCTTGACCTCAGAACTGATTTTATATGTAAGTCAATAATTACTTATTGAGAATAATTTTAACGAAAATGATCCCCACCAATCAGATGATTTTAAGTACATTATATAAAGCCTCAGGAAGCTACTATGTTTTTGTAACGACTGTGAGCATTCGTTCATCACAGGACAGGTTACTCTGTAACTTCAAAAATTTGGTATGTTTTTAATATTATTTCCATTAACTTCTTGGATATTATACTCTGTAAATAGTAGCTTATATTCAGGTATAACATTTGTTAACAGGTCTGAAGATGGGCAGCTGTCCCGAAACCGGTAATGTTCTAGAAAATAAAAGCGATCTGGAGACTGATATTCAAGTATATTATTCATATGACGAGCGAAGAAACTCCCTCGAGACCCATAAGTATTGCTTTGATATACAAAATAAGTACTTCACGAAGCAATACAGGCAGATAGAAAAATATGCTTGAAATGACATAAGCTATTAATGGAACCAAAAAGGTGAACACAGTGGCCGACAGATGGCGTCCAGATGGAAGAGCAATGACCAGCTCGTCACACAACCGGTGGGTAACAGCTCATGATGATGTTGCATGTATGGAACTGGAGGGTACATCTCAGCGATCTCCAAACACTGCTGCGTGGAATACCGTTGCAGCGTGGGACTTAATGAGCGCTGTTCTTCACCGCAAACGCTTGAAGCTGGGCTATATACTACTAGTAGATATGTCCGTTACTGAGACGTAATTACAAGAAATTATTGGACGGATCTTCAGTGCGCCGTTGATTTGAAACAGCAGATTTCTGTAATATGGAAATTTTTTAACCACGTATAAGAAGTTCCCAGTCATTTATTCCAGCAAAGAGTACTAGTGGAGCCGCCCCTAGTAGGACATCGGTGCAACGATATATCGATTATGGTTGATCAAACACTGGCACTGGCTTCGTCACAGTACGTTGCAATTTCATGTTTATTTATTTATTTATTTATTTATTTATTTTTTCCCTGAGGTTGGCAGACAGTTGGATCGCCGAAATATCGGACCAGTTTGTTCTTAGTGTCCGGCAGCATACCCGGAAGGACTATCAAGATTTACTACGCCGGGAAAGCCTTAGATGCCACATGTTCGATAAAGACCGGTTTTCGAGAGATTCTCAATTTACTCAGTTACTTTTACTCGTTATAAATCGACATATTTTTAGAAGACCTAAGTTATATACACAAAATCCATCAAATACGAGCTTGTACTGACTGCCACTATGGCGTCTTCATCTCACTACCGCAAAAATAAAAATGTTTGTTAAGCTTAAGGGAGTTAACTACGGGGTCATCAGTCCCTAAACTTACAAACTACTTATCAACTACCTTATACTAAGGACGGCACAAATATCCATGCCCGAGGGGGGGATTCGAACCCCCGACCGTAGTGGCCGTGCAGACCGTGATTGGAGCGTTTGTGTCTCCTCGGCACTACCGAAAAGAGCTGCTCCCCATGGATAGCAAGGTGGTATGACGTCAGTGGCGTTCTTCCACCTTATTGGAGGTCGTTCAGACACACGTCGAAAATTTCTGGTATGCTAGATACTGTCCCACACGTCGGGGAAAGCCCCCCGAACGTGCGGTTCGAACGTCGTGCCGTCAGAAACTCGCTACGTTGACCTCTCCCTTATGCCGGCCGCAGTGGCCGAGGAGACTGAGGCGCTTCAGTCACGGTCTGCATGGCCACTACGGTCGGGGGTTCGAATCCCCCCTCGGGCATGGATATTTGTGCCGTCCTAGTTCGTAAGTAGTTCGTAAGTTTAGGGAATGATGACCCCGTAGTTAAGTCCCATAGACTATACAAACATTTGAACATTTGAACTCTCCCTTATGCGTGTGCCGGCGGCTTTAGCCTCCTTCCTTCCTTCCCAAACCGCTCCGCTTTGAAGGGCAATGCCGCTGGCAGGCGTTTGGACGGTGTCTGCGGCGTACGGTGTGAGGCGACATTTGTGTTGCCACCAGAAGTGAAAGCCAGACGCCGCAAGAGCGGTAGCAGGAGCAGGAGGGCGACACACGTAAACACCGGGCGACGAGTGCGGCGCGCGCGACAGCTGACTGCCGCACCTCTACCAGCCAACAGCCACCTGGCCGACGGACACTGGGCAGCCCGCTATTAATATACAGGCAGCCTATACAGGCCTCCTAACTGCTCCTTCTACAGTTTGATCCAGCGCGCAAAGTACAAAGAGACTGGAAAAAGAAACAGGTAACCCCCGTGTATAAGAAAGACAACAGAACGGACCCACGAAATTACACACCTATACAATCAACATCAGTTTGCTGTCGAATTCTCGAACATGTGGCATCTAAGGCTTTCCCGGCGTAATAAATCTTGATAGTCCTTCCGAGTATGCTGCCGGACACTAAGAACAAACTGGTCCGATATTTCGGCGATCCAACTGTCCGCCATCCTCAGGAAAAAAAAAAAAAAAAAAAAAAAAAAAAAATCAAATTGCAACGTACTGTGACGAAGCCAGCGCCAGTGTTTGATCAACCATAATCGATATATCGTTGCACCGATGTCCTACTAGGGGCGAAGCCACTAGTACACACGCACGACGCCTGTATAGGACGGAGAATACGGCTCTACCCTCAGTACTCGACGGGTCTCAGCAGCAGCAGCGTTCCTGAGGATAGCAGACAGTTGGATCGTCGAAATATCGGACCAGTTTGTTTTTAGTATCCGGATGCATACCCGGAAGGACTATCAAAATTCTTGAACATATTTTCAGTTCTAATATAGTACACTAGCTGAAAAACCGTCTTTATCTGGGTATTTATTTATTTATTCCTCCCTTGAGTTAGTACTTCTCCTATGCCTCCTCTCTCTCTGTCCATTTCTTTTTTAATAAAAGAATGCTATTTTTATCGGAGAATAAATAAGCAATAAGGCTGTCTCACATAATGTACAAAATTATAATTGCAGTATCCAGAAAAAGAAAGGTAGTAATCAAAATACAAATAACACATAAAATGCGTACGATCTCGTATTTATTCAGTCACATGTTGTACAGTTGTATATTTTTTCTGCTGTATATCCATTTGTATAAGTGCTCTATGTCTGTAAAATCTGGTGCAAATACAATTAGTAGTAAAGAAGTAATAGATTAAAACTTGGTGCGTGATGGGGGGATTTTCCATAAACGTTGCTGTTTATATCCTTATATCTCATGAACTATGCGTCGCACTATCATACAATTTAGAAGGTACATTCAACTATATCTTTGTATAATAGCTGTAAAATTTCCTGCGGCTATTATTTGTAATGTAGAAATTATAAATTGTAACCTCATACCGAATGACGTAGTTGAAGGCCGGCCGCAGTGGACGAGCGGTCTGCGGCGCGCCAGTCACAATTTGCACGGTCGCTACGGTCTGGGGTTCGAATACCCCCTCGGACATGGATGTTTGTGTCGTCTTTAGAATAAGGTAGTTCATAAGTAGTTTGTAAGTTTAAGAACTGATGACGCCGTAGTTAAGTCCATTAAGCTCAACAAACATTTGAACATTTTTGAACATAGTTGAACAGCGGGTAATTAGTAAGCGAGAGAGTTTTTTCCTTTCATAATTTTGCTTTGGCTGTCAGAGAGAAATAGTTCAATAAAGGTTTGCAAGTCACTAACTAATCTCGTTCTCATATACTGTATTAATAAAGTCTCGTCGCATTATGTGGCAATTTCTTGCAACTCTTATTCTTTATGACGTTATATCTCCTGAGCTATGTGTCGTATGTACTTCTTACCATTACATAATGGGCACCTCACTGTAGGGAAGATGTATACCAAATTTGGCTAAAATAAGTCCAGTGGTTTAGGAGTAAATGTGCAACATTATCGCATGATGCAGCAGTTTTTCTCGCATCTCATTGTTTATGTCGTCATATCTCGTGAACTATGTGTTTTACGTCATCCTTACACTTACGGTGACCGTCTTCATGGATTGGAGCTTACGTGTGCATAATTTCATAAAAATTGGAACAAAAATTTAGATTTTCATGCAATACGTACACACAGATAAAGAGACAAACATACGAACAATCTGCTTTATATATAAAGAAGATTTCCTTGAGACGAAAAAGCTTCTGTCCATTATTCAGCACGGCTTCAGGAAGCATACATCGTGCTAAACCCAGTTTGACCTTTTTTCTCGTGACATCTTGCGTGTTATGGATGAAGGGCAACAAACAGACTGCATATTTCTCGATTTTCGAAACACGTTTATCACGGTACTGCACTACAGACTACTAATGAAGGTACGAGCTTATGGGACATGTGAGTGGCTCGAAGGTTACTTAAGTAATGTAGAACCCAGAACGTTGTCCTCGATGGCGAGTGTTCATCAGAGACGAGGGTATCGTCAGGTGTGCGCCAGGGAAGTGTGATATGACCGCTGTTATTTTCTATCTATATAAATGATCTAACAGACAGAGTGAATTGCAGTCTGCGGCCGTTTGCCGATGATGATGTAGTGTAAAGAAAGGTGTAATCACTGAATGACTGTAGTAGGATGCAGGACAAACTGAGCCATGTTTCTAGGACAAATAGCGCTAAATGTAGAAAAACGTGAGGTGATGCAGATGAGTAGAAGAAACAATCCCGTAATGTTCTAATACAGCATCAGTAGCGTGCTTCTCGATAGAGTCGCATCAGTAAATATTTACACGTAACGCTGCACAGCGATATCAAATGGAAAGAGCTTTAATGGGAGAATTTTAGGAAGGTGTGATTCGTCTGCAAAGGAGACCCCATATAAAATGCTTGTACCTCATCTTGAGTATTGCTCAAGTGTTTGCGATCCGGACCACATCGGTTTAAAGGAGGACATAGAGGCAGTTCAGAGGCGGGCGGCGAGGTTTGTAACTGGTAGATTCGACCAATGCGCGAGTGTTACCGAAATGTTTCGAGAACTCAACTGGGAGTCGCTGGAATGGAGGCGACGTTCTTTCGAGAATCACTGCTGAAGAAAGATAGAGGGCCTGAATTTGAGGCGGACTGCAGAACGATTCTACTGCCGCCCATCTACAGTTCGGGTAAAGAACACATATATAATATTAGAGAGATTAAGCCTCGTACGGATGCATACAAGCATTCGTTTTCCCCTTGTTCTATAGGGTAAGGTGGTACAATTTCGATCATTTCGGAGAAATGTTGTTGTTACTGGAAATATGTTGAGAAAAGAAATAATTTTAACTGTGGCACTTGTTCTTGGATGTTTAACGAATACGTAACACAAACATTAGACCATTAGAAATGTTACTGTAAACACAAAAAAAGGTTACAGAACTGTGAAAAATCGATCGAAAATGTACCACACTAGGTACAATTATGATCACTTCCTCGTAAAAATTTTATCACTGGCTTCTTCCACATAAAAATCACTTGTTCCCTCGTACACCAACGCATACTTCGTAGTACCAAACATTGCATAACTAGAAAATTTATAAGAGCGCGTTCGACGCAGTTGCTGCACGTGCCTCTCAACAGAAAAAAAAAAAAATTATATCTCCGTAGCGGAAAGTGGTGTATTCTTGGAAAAGACAGGAGGAGCTGCAGAAACCTGCTACACTACAACTCCACACAAAGGCAAGTGCTACCAACACTACGAGAATGACAAATTAAGTTGATCGGAATTATACCTATATTGAATTTGTACCACCTTACCCTATGGGAGTGGAACAGGAAAGCATGTAACTAGTAATGGTAGTGAGTGACCTCAGTGACGCACCTTTGGGTGGATTGCGAAGTATGTATGAAGATGTAGCGAGGAGCTGATTGTTGTAGGCAACGGCTGCCTCATAAGGCTTAAGTTGGGAGCTGCTACGGCAGCCAAATAAGCGGAGGCGAGAAGCGCCTGTGGGCCGGTGTCCGCCGGTGAGTCACCACACGGCCGCTAAATATGAGCGCGGCTGCGCGATGCGGCCGCTCTTCCCCGTATTTCCTTTCCCAGCCTCACCTGCCACCGGCCGCGGAAATTATCACTGCGTCTCGCAGCACGACGCACGTGGGAGCTGCGAGGATGCGACCTCACGCAAACCGCACAGTTCCCTTAAGTCAGCAGCGCTGCGCATTTGCTTTCGTTCTGTATCTGTATTAACCAGTGATCTCTATATAACCTGGAAGCATGGACCAAAGATAACATAGACTGCGTATGTCGTCATTACACTGAAACCAACATCTAAGTCACGTGACTCGGGGCAACAAGCCGTGCCGGCCGCGGTGGCCGAGGGGACTGAGGCGCTCCAGTCACGGTCTGCACGGCCACTACGGTCGCGGGTTCGAATACCCCCTCGGGCATGGATATTTGTACCGTCCTTAGTCTTAAGTAGTTCATAAGTTGGTTGCATAACCCAATCAGCAGTTCTATAACGCGAAAATCTAATATCATGGTTCATGGCTGTTAATTTCTTTACTATGCATTAAAAATTACATTTCCCCTTTATTACGCAACTATTTCCGGAAATAGAGGAAAAAATTTTGTAACCCACCCAATGCAACAGTGAAAGAAACAACAATGAAATAAATAACCTATCCATATTTCTCAGCACAGTTTTACGAACTGAACTCCCCAATACTATTAATTCACTGAAAATATTCAACTGATATCGATGTCGGACACACTCATACGATAAAAAAAATAATTAAAAAAAGAGAGAGAGAGAGAGAGAAAGAAACACCGTATATGTTTTCGAAGACCATGAAACGTTCGAGTGCCAGTCTAATAGGTGGGAAGCTTTACACAAAGAGGATCTTCATAGTATTATTTTTACGACATTTTCTTTTACATCTCATTAGTTCATAAATAACGACTCATTCTTCGAAATCGATATCGTCAAATGTCGCTTGGATTTCCAAACACGTTCAGTCATTGTCATCTGTCGCGCCCGCAGTCCACTTCCAATACGTGACAGGAATGTGACAAAAACTTTTTTCTCAGTGTGACGAAAATCACTGGTGGTCGCATCGAGATGAACGGATAAAATTATTGAGTCATAGATAAACCCACACTGCAAAGACTTAAAGTCAAAGAAAATAACACAAGCTATGGACCAATAAAATTTATTAAGTAAAAATTAATACAATATGCAAATAAAATCCTAGCATAGAACAATGAGAACGACATTGCAATCAAGTTAACATAGGAAAAACGTAACGTCTAACACATCCGCTAATTATAGTTACAACTTGTTAATTATATGTTATTTATTTAAAGAAAACCTGACGATGTCTCTAACACATACATAAAAAGCGTAAAAAGCAGCGAAAATGTTCTATTCCGATTGTGTTACGAAGTCGTCTCTGTCTGGGTGTTGTCTCATGTTATTGTTATTGTGGTCTTCAGTCCGGAGACTGGTTTGATACAGCTCTCTATCCTACTATATCCTGAGCAAGCCACTTCATCTCGTAAGAACGGCAACCCACATCCATCTCAATCTGCTTACTATATTCGTCTCTTGCTCCTCCTCTGTGATTTTTTCCCGCACGCACGTCCCTCCAACGCTAAATTCACAATTCCTTGATGTCTAAGAATGTGTCCTACCAATCGATCCCTTCTTTTGTCCAGGTATGCCAGAAATTCCTTTTCTCCCCAATTGAGAGCCTCTTCATTAGTTATGGGATCCACCCACCTAATCTTAAGCATTCTTCTGTAGCACCACATTCCAGAATCTTCTATCCTCTTTCTGTCTAAACTATTCATCGTTTAAGTTTCACTCCCGTGCCAGGCAACACTCCACACAAATGCCATCAGAAAAGACTTCCTTACATCTAAATTTATATACTATGTTAACAAACTTCTCTTTTTAAAATCGTTTTTCTTACCATTGCCATTCTGCATTTTATATACACTGAACTGCCACCGCCGGCCGCGGTGGCCGAGGGGAATAAGGCGCTCCAGTCACGGTCTGCACGGCCACTACGGTCAGGGGTTCGAATCCACCCTCGGACATGGATATTTGTGCCGTCCTTAGTTGTAGGTAGTTCATAAGTAGTTTGTAAGTTTAGGGACTGATAACCCCGTAGTTAAGTCCCATAGACTCAATAAACATTTGAACATTTTTTTAACTGCCACCGTCATGTTATTTTCCTGTCCAAGTAACACAACTCATCTACCACCTTTATTGTTTCGTTACCTAATGTAAATCCTTCAACATCGCCTGATTTTCTAAGAATGCATTCCGTTACCCTTGTTTTGCTGTTATTAACGTTTATCTTATACGCTCCTTTCAAAACACTGTCCATTTCGTTCAACTGTTCTTCCATATCCTTTGCTGTCTCTGACAATTAAATTGTCATCAGCAAGATGCGAGGTTTCTATTTCTTCACTCTGAACTCTAATTCCTTCTCCAAATTTCCTTCTGTCTCATACGGGCGTGAAATACGAACTATGAAGAGTACAGACAGGAAGAAAAAATAAAATTGCGAAAGGTGATGTTACACAAATACAGTGAATATCAGATGGGTTGCTTGGTTAATGAATGAGCAGTTGTGAGTAAGGCGGACAGCGACTTCGGTTTATTGGGAGAAACTTCACCTGTAAAGGAGACCGCGTATAAAACGCTTGTACGACCACGTCTTGAGTATTGCTCAAGTGTTTTGGACCCGCAGCAGATCGGTTTGGCCGGCCGCGGTGGCCGGGGTGACTTATGCGCTCCAGTCACGGTCAGCACGGCCACTACGGTCGGGGGTTCGAATCCCCCGTCGGGCATGGATATTTGTGCCGTCCTAGTTCGTAAGTAGTTCATAACTAGTTTGTAAGTTTAGGGACTGATGACCCCGTATTTAAGTCCCATAAGCTTAACAAACATTTGTACATTTAGATCGGTTTGAAGGAAGACATAGAGGCGGTTCAGAGGCGAGCAGCTAGATTTGTTACCGGTAGGTTCGACCAATGCGCGAGTGTCACGGAAATGCTCCGGCAACTCAATTGGGGATCGCTGGAAGATAGACGACGTTCTTTTCGTGAATTTCTGTTAAGTAAATTTAGAGGGCCGGAATTTGAAGCTGAGTGTAGTACGATCTTGCTGCCGCCTACTTACATTTCGCGTAAAGATCACAAAGACAAGATAAGAGAAATTAGGGCTCGTACGGAGGCATATAGGCATTATTTCTTTCCTGGTTCAATTTGGGAGTGGAATAGGAAAGGAAATGCCTAGTAGTGGTACAGTGTACCCTCCGCCACGCACCTTACGGTGAATTGCGGAGTATGTATGTAAATGTAATGAAGACAAGAATCGAACTGGCAAGATTAGCTTAACATATAGCGTAGCTTGGCGGGTCATATCATGCATGAACAAGTTGCAGTATTCGACCATAAACGAAAGATTTGTGAATGGCAGACTAGCGTGCATAAAACCCATCTTGGGATGAAGATCACAACAGTAACAGTTAGCCGGCTGGGCTCTATCAGGGAAGCGAATCAAAGCGGCAAACGAGCACTTAGAGCCCGGGGCAGTGAAGCCGTGAATAAGCCACGGCCGACCCCGCTTATTAGGAAGTAATCTGGGTTATTTCCACGTGGCAGATTGCACGACTGCTGGCGTATTAATTTGCGCGAGTCTACAGGGCGGCCATTACGCAAATAACGTCGACTGGCCCTCGTGAACAACGGGCGAGGACTCGCCACCGACGAAGGCAGGGCATTATACTTCCTGGCTATCACGACGTTTTATATTTGTCAGAGGTTATGAAAAGTATAGCACAAATAGCTGTTCTATTCATAGACATGTTTCTGCTTATCTAGGGCGCAGTAGGGATGGGAAAAACCGACCGGTTAAAACCGATACCGGTATTTTAGTTTTGAATAACCGGTTTTTTTCGGTATTTATTAGGTGTCGGTTGTAACCGGTTTCTTTTAGTTATTGCCAAGAACCGGGTAAATAAACCGGTACAAATAATTCCTGTAGTAGTGGTTCAAAATGAGTTTTCTGTAACTATTTTTAAAAAATTAAAACTATTAGACCCTAATATTTAGGGCTATTCCTAAAGTTTCCACTGCTGTGAAATATTAGGTCATCGCAGAAACTAAGAAAAGCGATCAGTGATAATTTAAGAACAATCCCGGCAGTCAGAAACGCGCAACAAACGCGAGGCATAAGAACTTAAGAACTGGTGCAGCTACTGAGGCATCGATGCACCTGTTGGCGTGTGGCGTGGCCTATTAGACGACGCGCGTGCACCGGCAGTGTACGAGACTTGCCTCCGACTGGCCATGCGGCAGTTCCTTGCTGTCGTCGCAAAACGTCGGTTGTGTCTTAAATGGCACCATCCTGAATATGGAAGTCCTTCACGAAGTATGGAACCAGTGAGATACAATGCTCCATTTGCTTTAAAAAGCTGTAAACGTGTGGAGGTACTACGAACATGCTATGTCATTTAAGGAGAAAACATCCAAAACGTTCCTTGGAAGAGAAGGTAAATTCGATTCATATACCTATTATGTAAGTAACGTACTCTTAAGCTTGGAATAATAACTTTTAATATATTATCATACTGTTATGCTAACAAGTTTTATCAATGTGATTCCTTGAAAGCGAGGGTTTTGTTTTTAATAACCCAATATGGGTTTAGGTAACATTGATCATGTGGTGCTACGCGAGGTAGCCGTGCGGTCTGAGGCTCCATGTCACGGACTGCGCGGCTGCTCCAGTCGGAGGTTCGAGTCGTCCCTCCTTCATGGATGTATATGTTGTCCTTAGCGTAAGTTAGTTTAAGTTAGATTAAATAGTTTTTAAGTCTAGGGACCGATGACCTAAGCATTTAGGTCTCATAAGAACTCACACCCATTTGAACATTCTTTGATCATGTGGTACAGAGCTTTCCCAGTTCAATTTGCGTAAATTTACACTGACAACAATCATGCTGTTAGTCGGAACTGTAACTTTATTTTTCAAAATACTTCTGGAGCACTGATTGAAATAAAAAAAATAAAAAAATAAAAAATAAACGTTTGTTAAGCTTATGGGACTTAACTACGGGGTCATCAGTCCCTAAAACTTACAAACTACTTATCAACTACCTTATACTAAAGACGGCACAAATATCCATGCCCGAGGGGGGATTCGAACCCACGACCGTAGTGGCCGTGTAGACCTTGACCGGAGCGCCTCAGTCTCCTGAAGTCTCCGGCACTGAAGTTTATTTACTGACTGTAACCTATATATGTTGTGTGTATAACGAGATATTCGTATACGCTGGCTCAGAAGTCCAACTTACGGAGTGGTACGCTCAATATTCGCAACTGCCGGATGGAAATACTAGGCCAGTAAATCTGTATGCTTCGTATATCGTATTCTACAGACTCCTGGCTAGGCTTACACACACTCAAGAAGGCGTAGTATTGGGAGTGGATCTTGCAAAATATGGAAGAACTAGTGATTTTTCGTACAACGTAAATTTACCTAAATTTCGTAAGATTCGGTTTCGGCCGAAACTAGAAGAACCGACGATTACGGTTTCTGTTTCGGCCGCAAAATATGTTTCGTTCGAACTTTACTGGATATAATAGCAATAAAAACCGAAAACCGGTTATTTCAAAAACCGGTTATCTTGAGCAATTTTTACGGTGCGGTTAAACTGGAGATGAAAAGAACCGGTGTAACCGAAAACCGGTTGTTTCAGCGATAACCACCATCCCTAGGGCGCAGTAAGAAAAAAGGAAATGACAACTACTTAGACGGAGAAATTAAGAAAACGTAAAAATATAAAGCAAAAAAAAAAAACAACATCAAAATCGAATATGTACAGAACTTAGCTTGACCATGTCTTTGTACAAAGACTAATTAATTTGCATATAATTCAGTCACGCCTTCGTGATTTTCCGGTTTCTGAAGGACTTTCAAGTATGTCAGCCACTGTGAGATATTTTAATACTAGGTTTATTACGATAAAATAAGCACTAATTGCATGTTATAGTGAGATAAAAATCAGCTATATATCCTGTTAATACCTGCGAAGGTTATTATTACGGAAAAAGTTCTTGTCGTCTTGGTTGATTGATCAATAACGGGACTAAGTCAAGGTGTAAATTATATGTCAAATGAATGTATATTCCATCATTTGATGTTGAAGATCCTTTGCTGTGTGTTTACTTAACAAATATTAGGTTTATTATTATTTTTAAGTAGGTGTCATTTTCTTGAATACCCGCAAATGTTTCAGTGCAGTTGCAGCATCATCAGTGAACTTTTTATTCCTTTCTACTAATATATACAGGAAAAAATTATTTTTAAATTCTTATTTATCATTTTGAAACGACTTACAGGATTTTTATATGCATGTACATACATAGTGTGCGAGTTTGTTTACTTCTGAACTATACTGGACTTAGATCTTTTGCTGTCTTCATTGTTGTATAGTGCTGCAACTCCGAAGAAACATTCATGGGTAAAATGATAATAATAATAATAATAATAATAATAATAATAATAATAATAAAGAGAAAGGAACCCACAATATTTTGCTCAGGGCAGAGCCTTCCAATAAAAAATAAAGAAATAAAAATAAAAAAATAAAAAAAATTTTATACTTAGTTTTAACATAATTATCCACTACCTTATGTGAGGAAAGTATTAACACTTAAATAATACTATGGGCATAATAATTTAGTAATAATTAAACCAATGGTTGCATTAAAGCTACACAGCTTTCATAAGCACATCTAAATATCCCTCCGCATTTTCTGCCTCCGAAAGTATTCTATTAGTTTCTGCTTTTGTCCAGTTCAGTAAGCGAAAAAGTAATGTAATAGATCAAGGATTCGACCATCTATGCTCGGTAGTAGACTGAAAACAGAGTAGACATTGTAGAATGTCCCTATACAGAAACCATCGTCTGAATGACGTCGGTAGTTGAAAAATCATACGAGAGAAAAAACTGCAATTTCGAACAGACGTACTTCAAATATGAATTTAATACCTTTGGCAAGGCAATACGAAGTAAGAAGTGTTTAGAAAATCCATTGTAAACGAAGATCGATATGTAGAGGAAACGTTATTAAGAGACAATAATTACAGAAGAAGCGCACGTCACTGAAAGCCTTTAGCTTCGAGAACATTCTAAAAACAAAAACCTGCTTTGTTAATGATATCAGTAGCTTACAGAGACTTATAGTACTTAAACTGAAACGGAACGCTAAACTTTACCTGAAAGTTATTATTTTAATACGATTAGGATTTCTGTCTGCCATTTATCCCGTCATTGATGGTTTAAAAAACGGTGTTTTATTTATGGAACATAATACGATAATTTAATTTGTCCCCCTTGCCAATCACAGCTATTTATGCTAGGATTACCATACATTGCTTTTTGCTCCATTTGTTGCACAAACCAGTCATTGATTTTAGCATTACGGTATATGCATATGGTAATCACATTCTATGCATTTTAAGACTAACCCTGCTGCAATGAAAGAGGCTGGCACTTCTCGCAATAATATTATTACAGTGCATCACACTGACAGCCTTCTTAAAATAATGCGAGAAAAACAGACTGTCCAGGCATAGAAAAATGGAGGTTCTGCATCAGTTAATCAGCGACAAACCGTTATACTTTCATCTCCCACCCACCCCCACTGCTTTGATTTCCATTTACCCTTTACCGTATAAAAAGTCACAACTCTCTCTCTCACACACACACACGCACCCACCCACACACACACACACGATAACGGATGGACGGACAGAGGCGCAGACGAATCGAAATGTAAACCAGTTTCTGTAGTATCGAATAACGAGAAACGAGATGTCGCACAAACGCAATCGGGCAAATATTATGGAAATAAAGTATAACGTTTGAAATGTATCATTTATTCAGTGTCGCGTAAACGTTTATTTGCTGTCAACCGCGGCAGGCCAGTACAGGTAAGAGGGAGGGGTTATCGCAACGTGAAAAAACAAACTCTGCTTAGCATTGATTTCGCAGTTCGGTACACACGCAAGCGGGATGATCGGGCAAACGAAGAGGGGTGACTCCTGGAACATACGGGCTGCCGTGTTATTCGATAGATTGAAATCTGTTTATTTCACCAATATAAGAGACACTGGTTGAAACTGCGGGTGGTTCTAAGAATCTGTTGTGCCAGTGACGGCGATTCGGCACTGACAAAACTTCGTGTATGTAAATATCACCAAGATTTACTTCAGTTCGCATAGGATTCGTTCCTATCGCAGTAAGATATAACAATGGGACATTACTAGCAAAACTCGGGTGTTTAGGCATTTGTATGACCTGTACTTCAGGGTACATACTGCAGATTGCCATGCTGGAATCGGAAAGCACGAAGCGACACATTCATATTCTCGTAAAGTGGCGCTGTCGTTACCACTCTGGGCTCTGGAGCAATCGTAATGCAGACCCCGTCCTCTCATCCCAATTAAGGTTTTCCGTAGCTTCTCTAATGCAGTGGAGCCGACCGTTTTTCAACAGAATTGGCTCTCTCCCTCTAATGACTGAGGTGTTAAACTCAGAAACTTATTTTATTTCTACCTTGCGTGATTGTCAGACAGTATATGTGAAGAATCGGGGTACAATCAAGAGCCGGTTCAAGACATTTTTTGTCACACCTCTAGCGTAGGTACGCCGCGGTTCGAAGTACAAGTTAAGTCTCCCACGATACAGATGTGTGAACCAGCTAAGAGGTGAGTGAAAAGGTAACTTCATTTACGATCACCTAAAAGGACGACTGGGACCTAAACTCCGGAAGACGGAGAGGTAATTAAAGACGAAGCAGAATCTCGCGATGGTGAAGAAAATCAGTGGACACCTTTCGGAATAAATTATGTCGACCTTCGTCACGACACATTAAGAGAAATAACAGAAATACTCAAATCTGAATAGGCTGACGGAGATTCGAACCACAGAACTCGCAAATTCGGGTCGAGAGTCTTGCGACTGCCCTACGAGGGGCAACGAAGAAGAAAAAAATACCTGTACTTTGACCAATTGCCACCCTTGGAGTCAACACCTCGTAGTAACATGGGTGTTTCAGCATGGATTGACACCTGGTATCTCAGTACCGCTTGAGCTATTGATCTGTAAATCTCTATAAATATAAAAGCGAAAGGACACTCATTCACTCACTCACTCACTGACTAATCACGAAATCTCGAAAACTACTTCACGCATGACGCCGAAATGTGGCATAAATGTAGTTTATAGGTAGAAGACTTCAGTTAAGAACGGATTTTGCGATGGGGCTGATAGTTTAGGAGATATGACGTCATAAACAATGAAAACTTCCCCGTCTTGAGGCAAGCGATAGTGTGACTTTATCAGTCCACTATTTGAGAAAGAGAGCACTTAGCGACTTGCAACAAACTTTGAACATAATTTCAAACCCTTAGAAAACTTTTTCTCGGCGACAACTCCAGCAAAATGATGAAAGGAAAAAAGTTCGTCGCTTACCACTTTTTTGACGTTCATGCAGTACGATTACGGCATTTGGCTTGACGTAACAATTTATTACGCTTACATTATTAATTGTATTCGCGAGAAATGTTACAGATAGTATACACACATATCACTAAACGTATGTTCGAAATTTTATCATAGTATGATACAAAGTTCATGAGATATGGACTCAAAAACCTCCTAATCACGCAAGACGTGATTTATTACGTCTTTTCTTCTACCTGTATTCGGAACGTACTTCGCAAACATTTTACAATGGACATGGAAGAGCAGTTGAACGGAAGGGGACAGAGTGTTGAAAGGTGCGTATAAAATGAACATTACCAAGAGCAAAACAAGGGTAATGGAGTGCAGTCTAAGAAAATGCAGCGATGCTGAAGGAATTAGATTAGGTAACGAAACAATAAAGGTGGTAGATGAGTTTTGTTACTTGGGCAATAAAATAACATGCGATGGTCGCAGTTCAGAGGATATAAAATGAAGAATGGCAATGAGAAAAAGTTAAATTTGGTTAAAATCGAATATTAATTTACGTGTAAGGAAGTCTTTTCTGAAGGCATTTCTGTGTAGTATTGCCTTGTATGGGAGTGGGCAGGAAAAGGAATCGTAAATTTAGCGATAGAGGGAAGTGTGTTGGGTAAAAATCGCAGAGGGAGTCGAAGAGACGAATACAGTAAGCAGATTCAAATGGATGTAGGTTGCAGGTCTTACGAGGAGATAAAGAGGCTTGCAACAACAACATCTTTCTTTGTTTGGATACTGTAGTTAAAATTTTTCTACGTTATGGAAGACAGCCATATATTTTATTATTTTTCGATATGTGTAACATATTATTAGAAAAAAACAGATGGACAGCGAGAGAAGTGATAAGAGAAGTTCTAACTCAAGGCTTGAATAAATAAATAAATAAATAAATACCAGGACAACGCCGGGTTTTCAGATAGTGTAATCATAACTTCACGTGCTCCATACTCACTGCTTCAACAGTAAATCTTGACTGAATTGGAAAATGCTAACAGGGAGAACTAATTTCATTTCCGGCAGAGTATCATTTGTCAAAATAGTAATTTACGTGGGTAGAGTCGTGACAAGAGCCTCCCCCTTGCCTAGCCGCAGTTGTTCCCGTCGCCACCTGCCTCCCCGAAGCACCTTTCACCCGGTCCGGTGTTGACCTCGTCCACAAACGGCTATCGTCGCCACGACCCGCAGCAGAGCTAAGAACGGCCGTGCTCGGTTTCCGGCACGCGAGACCTAATGGCAGTCCGTCCGCATTTAGTTACGATTACAGAGCCCTGAGGGCGGCACGAATAATTGACGCCTACACAATCGATCTTGTACACTCTTCCTGTGATCGGGGGTCTTTATTTAGAGAGGGGGCGACCGCAGGAAAACAGTTTCGGTGCTAAAACGGTCCCCGATCGAAGCCGGTGACATGCAGGGCGGTCCCGCTGAAACCTGCTGGCAGCTTATGATGCCGTTAGGACCATCGCCAGCCGCCTCAGCCGAAGGTTAAGTCGCTCTTGCCGACATCCGTCCCGCTGCACATGTCGTCACGGCAAACGGTCCACCTGGTCCCCCACCACGGCTGCAAAGTGTTCCGCGTTCAGTGAAATTACGCACCGAGTTTGCGCTACAGTACGAGCTGTCCAACAACCAGGTATTCATCAAGAAGCGGCCGGGCCCAATGGTCTCGGGGTAAAGCGCTCGACTCGAGGCCGAAAGGTCGCAGTTCGAAACCCGGTCGGACCTAGGATATTCTCAGCCTGTGTTTTAACACAGCCTTCACCTCTCAAAGATGCGAGGAGTCGTCAGAAACGAGACGTGGTTCGAATTCCACGTTAAGCTATAGGTCCCATTTTCCCGGTCCAATAACTGGGGTAGGTTAGGAACACGCAAGTCGCCGAAGTGGCGTCCAATTGAAAGACTTGTACCAGGCCACTGAGCTACACGAAATTATTGTTATCAAGAAGCTAATACACCGTACCGTAGAGATGGACAAAACCGATCGGTATTTTAGTCGTGAATAACCTGTTCTTTCAGTATTCCTTTGCAGTCTGTTGTAACTGTTTCTTTAGTTAGTGACAATAACAGAGTAAAAACACCGGTATAACTGCTTTCAGTAGTAGTTCTGAAGGACTTTTTTTAATAAGTAAAAAATTAAAACTAGTATTATTTTTTTTTCTAAACTTTACCCCGCGGTAAAATATTAGGTGACCGCGGAAACTAGAAAATGCGATCAGTGATAATTTAAGAACAATGCCATAACAATTGGTACAGCTGTTTCTGAGGCATCAGTGCACCTGTAGTCTTGTGGCGTGCGTATTAGATGACCCGTATGTAGGGGCAGAGTGGAAGACTTGGTTGGCTCCGTCTGGTCATACGGCAGTTCTCCGCTGTCGTCAGAGGGCTTATGTTTTGTTCTAATGGCACAATTCCGAGTCAGGAAATACTTTATTAAGTGTAGTAGTAGTGAGATACAATGCTCCAGTAATGTGGTTTCTTACTGTCTTTCACACTACACTGGTGTTTGTGATTGTTATATATGTTTTAAGGTCTTTGTTACTTTTTACCATTTTCAATCTGGCTCGTAAGATGTTCTTTTGACACATGAAAAACCACTTAAACTAGTTATGTTAAGGACATCATACACACCAATGTCCGAGAGAGGACTCGAACCTCCAACGGGCAGCAAAATGTTCAAATGTTTATTAAGCTTAAGGGACTTAACTGCGGGGTCATCAGTCTCTATACTTACAAACTACTTATGAACTACCTTATACTAAAGACGACACAAACTTCCATACCCGAGGGGGGATTCGAACCCGCGACGGGGAGCGTCCTCGCGCATCATAGCATAGCGCCTCAGTGCGCTTGGTCACTCCGCCGCGGCCGAACGGGCAGAAACCGCGAACTCCGCAGCAAGGAGCCTTAGAGCGCACGGCAATTCTCGCTCACCTAGAGAAATATAATTTGTCACAGAGGGGGAGGCACTTGACTGATGAGGTGGGGGAGCAGTTAGTGACGAGGAGGTGACTGACAGAGAAAAGGGAAGGTGGAGACTGAAAGTGAGAGGAGGGGGTGAACAGAGCGAAAGGGGAGGGAGAGAGTATAGGGGAGAGGGGAGAGGAGGGGATGGACAGAAAGAGAGAAGAGGAAAGGACATGTGCACTAACTTTGCAGAGTGGTAATAAAGAAGTACTTGGCGACGCTGGGTTACAGCTAGTAATAAAATAAAAATCTCGGGTACAGCTGTGTGCTTTAAATGTGCAATTTTTAAACAATGGCTTGAGGATGTCCACCGGGCTTATCGCCGGTGGTAAACGGCGCTGGCGGAGGTCTGTGGGTGGCTTTCCGGCCATTTGCGGGGCGTCGGAAGACCGGCAAGCGCGGCCTGCTAAACGCCGCGCCACGCCGCAAGCCGATTACCGACACACACCTGCCGCTGCCGCTCCAGCCTACCGCAACGTCGCGCAACTCTGCTTGCCGATAGGCCACGTCATGGCGGAAACGGACACTTCTCTGGAAGCGTCAGCCCTTCAACCCGGTGGGCGTCTGAGGTTTGGTGCGGCATACCGCCACTGAATGACAAACAGAAGCACGCGAAAGCATTGAAATTTCCTGGCAGATTAAAATCGTGTGCCGGAACCGGGACTCGAACCTAGGACCTTTGCGTTTCGCGAGCAAGCGCTCTACCGACTGAGGCGGTTCCGGCGCACAATTTTAACCTGCCAGGAAGTTTCATATCAGCGCACATTCCGCTGCAGAGTGAAATTTTCATTCTGGAAACATCCCTTAGACTTTGGCTAGGCCATGTCTCCACCATATCCTTTCCTCTAGGAGTGCTAGTCTTGCAAGGTTCGCAGGAGAATTTCTGTGAAGTTTGGAAAGTAGGAGGCGAGGTACTGGCGGAAGTGAAGTTGTGAGAGTTGACCGTGACCCGTGTCGGGATAGCTCAGTGTTAGAGCGCTTGCCCGCGTAAGGTCAAGATCCCAGGTTCGACTCCCGGTTCTGGCACACAATTTTAACCTGCCAGCGCAGCCGACATGTCCGAATCTTTCTTTCCTTTGAAGTTATCTAGCAACTCCTATCGTTCCTTTTTTTTTTTTTTTTTTTACCAATCCTGCTATTCCTCCCTTCAGTATACAATCCGTCGTCAGAGTGCGATCTAGTACTCTTTCAAAACTGTTCGAATGTTTGTAAATCTTAAGGGACCAAACTATTCTGGTTATCGGCCCTAGAAACTACTTAAGCCAATCCACGCTAAGGACAACACACACACTCATGCCCTAGGGAGGGCCTGAACCTCCGACGCGAACGGCCGCGATATCCGTAACATGATGTTCCAGGCCGGTCGCCGTGGCCGAGGGGACTGAGGCGCTCCAGTCACGGTCTGCACGGCCACTACGGTTGGGGGTTCGAATCCCCCCTCGGGCATGGATATTTGTGCCGTCCTAGTTCGTAAGTAGTTCATAAGTAGTTTGTAAGTTTAGGGACTGATGACCCCATAGTTAAGTCCCATAAGCTTAACAAACATTTGATGTTCCAGACCGCACGACCATCCCAGTGCAGCCTTTTATCTCTGAATATCTTGCCATTCCATATTCATCTCACTTGTTCTGTTCCCTTCTAAAACCATTGCGATGGTCTGCATCAGGCTACAAGATTAAAGTTGGATCAACTATGAGTTCACTGGAGGTGAGCGAAAAAAAAAGTAATTTTTGTAGGCTAACGGTTGTTTGAACAGAGCTTATTTCCGGATGTGGTTCAAATCAATTAACTACTGCGTCGACCGATGAACTGCAATATGTTGCCGAACGGTCATAGTAAACAAGCCACTTGCGCTCGCTGCTTTAGGAGACTAACATAAATGTTTAACCGAGATAACTGCAGTTACGTATGATCTTGATTCCTTAGATTACAGCTTTAAAGTTGAGAAAGGGAGACATCTTCCGTGTCGACACTGAACTTCATTTCCCATAAGGCCAGTTTTTCTCCGAAAGAAGCTACGGTTCTTTCGACGAATTTTTCGTCAGTCAGTAATGTGCTGTACCCACATTACGAAATTTAAAGGCTTCGAGTTGTTCCGAATGAGATAAACTTGTACTAAGTGGTGAAGCTTCCGCATTCTCAGTTGACTAACTGGTTCGGGCACTTCGGTATATACTGCGTATCGTTAGGCGAGGTTTTAAATGAAGGTCATTTGGTGCTAACAGCCGGTAGACTTGTTGTCCTCTTTTCTTGCTGTACAAGTGGTCACCGGCTGTCCTTCCTCCAGCCATAGGTTTCACGCTGCCACACGAGGGTCCTACAGTGGGACAACAGCCGAAGTTTGACAATTATTTGATAGCAATCTCATCTGGAAAACCCTCTTGAACAAACAACCGTGTGACATACAAAGGTTTCAGCTTGTTTACGCGAATAGGGCAGTGAATCCTTAGGGTGTGGAACGCTTTTGGCTGTGGGGAAACAGTGCTAAAACTCGTATGGCGTGTTTAAGGAAAGCGTATTACTACGTTTCTGTTACTTCCTCCATCAAACTATTAGTAAAAACACAGGATCTCTATTGCTTTGGATGCGAAAGAAAATCCAGAGTTAATGTTCTCGGCATCAACGCAGTCCAAGACTGGAGAAGACGGATCAACAAACATAGGTGTGTAGCCGCGGTTCGAAAAGGAAGTCAGCAACAGCGAGTGTGGTTTATCGGCTACGAATCCTCGGTAACCTCTGTTATTTGCGCAGTGAGGGCGTGCAGCTGTCGTTATCAGCGGTTTTCGCCAGCAGATATTGGTACCACCAGCCGCCTCCACACACATTTCCTGCTACCACTGTCTAACTCATACTGGAAGGCACTGTGACTCAGATTTTCATCCAGTTCTACTCAGATAAGTGGGTAAGGAAGTGAAATAAAGCACTTCAACGAGTAAGGGGTGGAAACAGTAGAACTGTTTTATGTTTCATCTTAAAATACTCGTCCTCCTACTGACACTAGCCGTCTGCCGTTCACCACGGTAGTGTTATAAGGTCGCTACTGTTCCTCACCTTTATAAATTATTAGGAGACAATCGGAGTAGCTCTCTTAGGTCGTTCGCGGTTAATGCTGTCAGTTATCGGTCAGTGAAGTCACCAGAAGATCAAGATTTAGATGAGATATCTGCAAAGCATAAAGATTGGCAGTGGACCCTAAATAATTAAAAGTTTAAATTTACCCATACAAGCACTATAAGGATTCGGCTAAACTTCATTTACACCATAAATCAGTCAAATCAACAGGCCGTAAATTAAACTAAATACCTAGGGATTGGCCGCGGTGGAATAGCCGTGCGCACTGACTCCCCATGGTACGGTGCGCGCGGCCGTTCGCCGTGGAGGTACAAGTCTTCCCTCGAGCATATGTGTGTGTGTGTTTGTGTGTGTGTTGTTTAACTTAGTTTAAGTAGTATGTAAGCTAGGGACTAATAACCAAGCAGTTTAGTCCCATAGATTTACAAATATTTGAACATTTTGAACTTATGAATAACAATTATAAAGAGCTTAAATTGGAAAGAACACACAGAAAATATTACAGGGAAGGGGACGAACGACTACGTTTCGTTGGCAGAACACTTACAAGATGCATCAGTTCTACTGAAGAAACAGTCTACCAACACTTGTGCTTCCAATTTTGGAGTGTAGCTGCCCATTTTGGGATCACCACCAGAGAAGAGCAGCTCGTTTTGTACTATCACGATTTAGGGGAGATAGTGCCACGGGAATGATGCACCAGTTTGGGCGGAAATCATTAAGAGAAAGGCGTCATTCGTTGCGGCGAGATTTAGTTGAATATTTTCTATCAGAAACTTTGTCTTCCGAACTCGAACAAATTTAGTGGCACTTACCTACATTGGGAGACATTCAGCGAAATAAGATAAGACTAATCAGATGGAAATAGAACGTTTATATATAAAAGACAGTCTAGAGTACAAGGGGTCATTTATTTAGTGAACTAGTCTAGAGCGTCAGACTCCGAAGCACCCGCTCAGCTGCACAACATCAATGGAGCTACAGTCCTGAAGATGGTCCAAAATAAGGACCTAAACTAGTTCACTAAATAAATAATCTCTTGCGCTCTAAACTGTTTTTATACATAAATTTAAATAAGAGTGCCGTTTGATAATCCCACAAAGTGAAACAAAAATGTCTAAAAATATGAGAAAATAGAAAGGTTTAGGTGTTTCTTTTTCCAGCAAGCTATCAGAGAATGGAATTATAGAGAAACATCATAAAAGTGGTTCGATGAAGCCTTCTGCCATGCACTTCAATGTGACTTGCAGAGTATGCATGTTAATGTAGATGTATGGCCGAGATTCTCTTATAGCAAAAAATTGAATAACATCAACAACTAGGTATTGAGGTAACAGTCTCTAAGCTGCCGGCCTGAACAAATTTTAAGATTCTGTTAAAAAAAATGAAAGAAAATAAGTAGGAGGGGCCAGGTTCGAATCCAACCCCAGCACAAACTGCATATGTCCATGTTACAGAAAAACACTTATTTAAGTATCAAAAGAAATTTCAGCATTGGTCGTAAATTAACGTTTATTTGTCTTTGCAAATCGATTTCGACTATGGAATAGTCATCCTCAGTGCAACATGCACAATCGAATAGAAACATTTCAAGTTTTACTTATCAAGCCGTAAGGCTAAGATGTTTCACAATGGTGTTTTCCAGATTCCAGAATCACGACGGAGGGATCTGTTAGACTTTGGTAACCTTTGTTGTTGTTGTTGTTGTTGTTCTTATGGTCTTCAGTCCTCAGACTGGTTTGATGGAGCTCTCCAAACAGTAGAGCTGCTTGTCCCCAGAGAAAGTAACGGCTGTAGTTTCCCCTTGCTTTCAGCTGTTCTGAGTAACTGCATGGCAAAGCCACGTTAGCTGTTGTTACAAGGCCAGCCTAGTCAATCATCCAGACTGTTGCCCCTGCAATTACTGAAAACATTGCTGCCTCTCCTCAGGAACCACATGTTTGTCTGGCCTCTCCACAAGTACCCCTCCGTTGTGGTTGCACCTACGGTACAGCTATCTGTATCGTTCAGGGACTCAATCACCACACCTCGGCAATGTATGCGGTTCGAGAGGGTGATTGTTAGACTAGTGGTATTGTTTTACAGACCCCCTACTACTGAGGCATGAACTGCGCTGGCTGCTTCGTGTCGGAACCACTTGCTCTTCTGACCGCGATTGCCCCGAGCACGCCTCTGCGATGCCCCAGGGGGACGTGGACGTGGCACTGCCGCAGAGTACAGCAGTAGGCGGGCAGACGGACCTTCCCTCTGCCTCTGTGGGTGGCCGTTTCCAGCAGAGCGGAAAGAGCGAACATCGGATTAGCCGTCGTCGCCGACGGCGCCACGCCGGTGTCAACAAGCGCGGCGTCTGAATGCTCATCAGGCCCGTCCGTCAGGCGGCCGGCTACATGCGAATGAGGAGTGGTCGCCGGCAGGGGCAAGGCCGCGCCACGTGGGAATGGCGGCGATGAGCCATAAGCTCATGCAACATGCATGCGCCGGGGGCAGCGGGCCGTTGCGGCGTCATTACGGCGCTGTCGGCTGCGTGCCCGAGCACGGCAGCCCGGCCGTTCCCACCGCCCGCCTCATGACGGATTCCCGCGGCGCCGACAACTTGCTCCGCCGATCGCGCCACCGCCGCAGACTCTTCATCACGAGTGCTGGCAGCGGACCGCGGCGCGCTCGCCAACTCTCCCTCCGGGACCGTGTTTACATCAGCATCTCTGCTCCGCGACCGGCGCTGCTGGTGGACAACGTGGCAAGTCCAGTGACGTTCTTCGGGTACGATGCCGTAGTACACTGAGAAGTCCCAACGGTAACCAGATGTTACGTCAGGCTGTCAGAAGGGCGAGACGGTACTATCAATGGTGTGTGGTCTGGTAACAAAAGCAGTCATGGCTGGACCAGTACGGAACACCCAAAGAGCAGTTTTCCAACGAGCTGAGGGCAGGAGACTGCTGAGGTCCTCCTCGGAGCCCGGGTCCCTGACGATGAACGGTGTGTGGCCTGGGAACAAAAGCAGTTCTGGCTTGACCAGTGCAGAACACCCAAAAAGCAGTTTTCCAACGAGTTGGGATCCATCGGGCTTCGCTACTGGCACAACTATGTGAAAGGCCAATTGGCCATTGACCAACTGGTTAGGGAGAAGTTGAGCTGTCCACTGTCAGGGACGGGGTCGGCCGACGGAGTCTTGGCAGGAGACTTCTGAGGTCCTCCTCCGAGTCCTGCTCCCAGACGATGAACGGTCTGATACGCAGGACCAACGTCGAATAGGAGCTCCCCCTACCAGAATGACAGCCCAGTCTACTCCTTCTCTGAGAAGGAAGTAGCCAGCAAAATAAATACCCTCCAAAAGGGCAAGGCACCAGGCTCTGACCAGATGTCCGTTGTCATCAAGAAAGGTCCGGATAGGACGCAGCATTAGCGAAGTGCTATCTCCCAATACGCTTGTTTGACACGCTAAGAAAACTCTTTGAGAGACTGCTGGCTGACAGACTGTCGGCCCACAGTCCTGTGCAGTTCGGCTTTCGCTCGGGACGACGTTGCGTTTTTGACGTGAAGGGATTAAGACATTTACGACTACCAGTATTAACGGCCACCCTGTTCAAATGTGCTAATAATGACAGTTGCACAACGGGCGCCTGAAGATGGTGTAATTGTAACACCGAAACAGGTTGCTCAAATAATTAATTGTTATACAGCTGCTGGTATTTTCTTCCACTATTAAATTTTTAGGGGGACGCCGGTTACTACATTCCCTTCCCTACATGTCGCAATACTTTATCCCATTTCGGCATATTTAAATTCAAGCCGGTTCTGTTATTACGATGTTTCGTACCTTTTCGTTTGAACAGCCCTCGTAAGATTAGTTGTAATCAGTTTGAAAGTTAGGCGTAGAAACACACAGGGAATTAATAACAGAATTCTGCAGTATGAAAAATTGCCTGCTTGGTGCCAGGGACAGGACCAGTGTAATTAGTTGGGTGGGCATTAGCCACTAAAAATTTGTGTTTGTAAGAGAACTGGGACAACCCTAACACACTGCAAGGGGTGAGGGGTTCTAACGATTGTAACTGCAGTAGTTCACACTGTAGAGAAGTTGTCAGTAACTGTAAGCAGTCTCAAACACAAGACAATAATCAAATAACTAACACAGACTGTAGAGGTAGGATAAACCAGTAGAAAGTGATTCAAACAAAGAACCTGTATTAAGTAGCAAGTAAGACCGTCTGTAGGCCTATGTATGTGACAATAATACGACGCATTAAAATAAAAGGAGATGGGTATTAAGAGCAGTAATAAAGTCGCAAAGCTTTGTTGACAATAAGCAAAAAATGCGGACACTGCAGTGCCATCAAGGTTCATCCCAGTGCCAGAGGCATATTCAGGGAGTTTAGCTCAATGATAGGACGCAGTAAGTAGTTACAACTGGTAGAACCTGTAACTGCAGCAGTGGCACACTAGTTGTAGAACTAACATTCCCAGAGATAGCATAAAAACAACAACAATGTAGTTCAAAGGTCGGAGGAAGGGTATGGTACACCGCCTACAAAACAGGACCATGCGTAGTAAAGCACTGTTTAAGCATTAGGAGCGAGATAAAGTGGAACGAACTACATAAAATTAATCGTATGTAACACAAATAAAAGAGTCAGATAAAACTTCATGAACAAAGGTAGCAGCTCACGAAACACTTGTTGGACCAATACTTGAATTCTGCTCATCAATGCGGAATCCGAATCGTATGGTACTGACAGATGAGAACCGCACGCTTCGTTAGGATTTCAAGCACTAAAGTGTTATTCTAGAGGCAGACGTTGCAAGAGAGATATTCTTCATCACGGTATAGACTTTGGTCAAAGCTCCGAGTACGTGCTTTTCTCTATGGGTCAACTAATATATTGATTTCGCCTACGTACACGACGCGAAAGGTCAACGAGGACAAAATTAGAGAGGCTAGAGTCTACACACAAGCACACCTGTGTCTCAGAATTTCCTATTGTAACCGAACGTGTTTTTTTAATCTAAAATTATAGCAAAGACGATGTTGGAGACTGAACAGTCTTAATGCTCACTATCTCTGTAGTTTATTTAATTAATTTATTTATTTTTGCAGCTCTGGCGGTTCTCCAGTCCCCAAAGCTCCTGTACTGGATTCGCCAATCGTTTTACACATTTTTGATCCTCAGTAAGTCACGAGGGTGCATAGTCTCAGATGTTACTGGACTTGGGTCTTGTCTAGTAAGCCTGTGTTCATGCAACGTATCGTTCCACCCATTGTCTGCTAATCGTGTAGTCAAACAATAACGGGTATTTCCGCCTGTTTGCGTCCAGAACGTTACAATTGGTTACGTTGATCGTCATGCATAAATTTCTGTCACAGACGCCCATCATAGAGAAAGTCCCGCTGCAATTCAATACAGGTTAAAAACTGACTCAGCGGCCTAAATAGTTCTCCAACAGCCTGTGATTAAGTAAAATCTCTGGAAGTAATTATATCACGAACGCAAATGTAAATTGGTTTCCAAGGACGAACTCTCCGTAGGTGTAAGTGCAACGAAGCTACATAGTGAGTGTAGGATTAATATAAGGCATGATTGATAAGATATACACGTGAAGCTAATGTATGCCACTGACAAAAGTATAGGGATAGGAATTGCAGGACAATGAAATAGTAGACAGCAGAAGTATTACAGCACATGTGGTGGGTATAACTGTATCTTAATGTTGTTCTGCGAAACGTGCAGAGCTGAAGTGCAGAAAACGGCAAATTAACCACGCCACACCACCATTTTAGAGTGATCGGCGATTCTGTCGATGTAATTTGTACTTCGTGTATTGTAAGTGATTATTATTCGCAAAATATTTCGCTGTCCCAAATGGGAAAAATTAGTAAAAATAAAGTTCTAACAAAATGTCAGTTTGGTTTTCAAAAAAGCATTTCAACAGAAAATGCTATAAATATACCTTCACCGATAAAATATTAAATGCTTTGAATAACAGGAGATCACCAATTGGGATTTTTTGTGATCTCTCAAAAGCTTTTGAATGTGTAAATCATGGGATTCTTCTACATACGTTTAAGTATTGTGGTATGAGTGAGACAGTGCACAAATGGTTTAAATCATACTTAACTGGAATAGTGTAGAAAGTTGAAATAGGCAATTCACATGATATAGAAGAAACAATTAATTACTCTAACTTAGGCGTTATCAAAAGTAGGGTCCCACAATGTTTGGTCTTGTGCCCTTTGCTGTACTTGATATATATTAATGACTTGCCATTCTATATTCACGAAGATGCTAAGCTAGTTCTTTTTAATGACGATACAAGAAAAAATATCACGCTTGACAAACAGGAATTAACTGATGAAATTGTAAATGAAGTATTTCAGGGAATTATTAAGTAGTTGTCTACAAATGGACTCTCATTAACTTTGATAAAACACAGTATATACAGTTTCATACAGTAAATGGCATGACAACATTAATAAATTTTGACTTAGAAGATAAATCTGTAGCTAAGGTAGAATATTAAAAAATTTTAGGTGTTTGCATTGACGACGGATTGAATTGGAAGAAACACGTTTAAGATTTGCTGAAACATTTGAGTTCAGCTACTTATGCGATCAGGGTCATAACAAAATTTGTTGATACACGTGACAGTAAATTAGCTTACTATGCCTACTTTCATTCACTGCTTTCATGTGGTATCATATTCTGGGGCAATTCAACACTGAATAAAAAATTATTCATTGCACAGAAGCGTTTAATCAGAATAATTGCTGGAGCCTACCCAAGAATATTCTGCAGACATTTAATAAAAGATCTGTAGCTTCACAATATACATATTCACTCATGAAATTAGTTATTAACAATCCGACCCAATTCAAAACTAATAGCGGTGTGCATATTCACTATTCAAGGTTAAATCTAACTTTGGCACAGAAAGTGGTGAATTATGCTGCCACAAAAGTCTTCGGTCACTTACCAAGTAGCATCAAAACTCTGACCGATAGTCAACCGGTATTTGAAAAGAAACTAAAGGAATTTCTGAATGGCGACTCCTTCTACACTTTAGATGATTTTTTAGATAAAACTTGCAATAAAAAATAAAAAATTAATGAATAAAAACAATAAAACAGTTAAAATAAAAAATCCTTAAAATATTAATTGTCATGTATAGGCAACATTTACTAAACTGACACGTTCCACATCATTACGAAATGTCGTATGTATGACCTATGGGACAAGTATTAATCTTACTTAATCTACTCTGTCGTCCCGTAGTAAGTAGTTTAACGATTACAACACGAATGCACGTCGTTGAATGAAGAGTACTTCGAAACCGGTGATCCTAAACGCGAGCATCGTCTTGTATCATTGTATGTATTAAACTCAGATTGAATATGTTCTCGCATCAGTTTACGAATGGAGTAAGCGTTCCCCAACTTTCAATCTCATAACTGTACAATATTTGTTTTCTCATTTTCGGAGTACGGAAGCGATGGTGATGGAATGTTTTCTTGAACACTATCTTCTACGCTCGTGCAAGGTAAAAGCAAACAACAGACGCATGTTAGTGCATTCCTAGGGATCTGACGTGAGTTGAAGGAGAGCGCGAGAGGCGGCAGGAAAGGTTGGCCCCGGTCATTATGGGCGGCAGCACGCGTGGCGAAATGTCACGCCTGCATCCCGAAAAGGTCGCCGTTCCTAGTCCAGGCCGGCGCAGCGGGCGCCTAGCTCCGCGCCGATACCCACCATCTCCAGTTGCTATGCACACCCGTCTCACCATTAAATACACCCGTCCTAACTAGCCGACCACACAAAGGTACGGCCAAACTTTTAGGAAACATTCCTCACACTCAAAGAAAGAAAATATGTTATGTCGACATGTGTCCAGAAAAGCTTAATTTCCTTGTTAGATCACATTTTAGTATTTCTCTTTAAATGTAAATTGAAATAATTCGTGCAGACAATTGTCAAAATACCCAATTGTTTCGTTAGTATGTACTGTACTTCCTCGATTCACCGCCAGTTGGCCCAATTGAAGGAAGGTAAAGTTGACTTCATTGCTTGTGCTGACATGCGACTCAATGTTCTGCAGTACTAGCATCAAGCACATCAGTACTTAGCATCAACTGGTTAGTGTTCAACACGAACGTGGTTTTGCAGTCAGTGCAATGTTTACAAATGCGGAGTTGGCAGATGCCCATTTGATGTATGGATCAGCACGGGGCAATAGCCGTGGCGCGGTACGTTTGTATCGAGACAGATTTCCAGAACGAAGGTGTCCCGACAGGAAGACGTTTATGGGGCATTTGAAAGCTCTTGTCTACGCAACCTCGGTATCAAATGTAAAGACTCTTCGTGCTCGTATTGTCGACGGCTGTGATACAATACGCCATTCTCCAGGGCTGCATCAGCGCATCAGGGATTCTATGCGACGGAGGGGGGATGCATGTATCCTCGCTAACGGAGGACTTTTGAACATTTCCTGTAACAAAGTGTTTGAAGTCACGCTGGTGCGTTCTGTTGCTGTGTGTTTCCATTCCATGACTAATGTGATTTGAAGAGATTCAAATGTTCATATGTTTGTATAGCTTATGGGACTTAACTACGGAGTCATAAGTACCTAGCCGGCCGCGGTGGCCGAGGAGACTGAGGCGCTCCAGTCACGGTCTGCAAGGCCACTACGGTCGGGGGTTCGAATCCCCCCTCGGGCATGGATATTTATGCCGTCCTTAGTAGTAGCTAGTTCATAAGTAGTTGGTAAGTTTAGGGACTGATGACCCCGTAGTTAAGTCCCATAGACTATACACCATCAGTCCCTAAGCTTACAAACTACTTATGAAGTAGCTAACACTAAGGACGACACAAATATCCATGCCCGAGGGGGATTCGAATCCCCGACCGTAGTGGCCGTGCAGACCGTGACTGACGCGTCGCAGTCCCCTCGGCCACCGCGGCCGGCGATTTGAAGGGAAGTAATAAAATGAGAGAAAGAGAAAAAGAGAAGTAATAAAATGAGCGCTGACATGGAAATTAAGCCTTTCCGGACTCATGTCCACATAACATATTTTCTTTCATTGTGTGTGAGGATTGTTTCCCGAAAGTTTGGCCGTACCTTTTTGTAACACCCTGTATATACACTATTTTCAGGTCTTACAAAATAACCAGATGGAATCCAACATTATGACTGAATGTCCGAAGTTTACAGGATTGGAGTGTTACGATGTCAAGTACCAATGGTTGTAGCATTATACGCTTACTTGTGTATAAATTTCGTTGATACAGTCTTACGTCGGCTTGTGTTAGATTTATTAACAACAGGAATTAATACGTTCGAAATTTTGTAGAAAGCTAAGAGGACAAAAAAGAAAACTTCACTCCTTTCATTCTCCACCTCCAGGAGTGGATCGGACTGTTTGAATCCGGTAGATAAAGATTCGCGGTTCTATTCGGCCAGTTATCAGACAAGCTGATAGTGGGGCAAAGGGGGATCCCAACTGCGTATAAGTGGAAGGTGCTTATCAGTTCCGGCATACGCTTCACCATCACGGAAAACCTCTCCTTGGTTGGAACCGGGAAGTCGGACGCAGTTATGTTATTTCTGATACGTTGCTCCCAGACAAGAAGTCTATTTTCTGGCTAGCGCGAGTGCAGTCCCGAAAAAACCTAACGCCCGAGATCACCACCACCTAGAGAGAAGGCCGCGGCTCTCTCGTGTGACGTCAGACAGAGTAGGTTGCGCGCGCATAGCTGACTGGGTAGCCGCTGGGACACGGCCCACTATGCCGAAGCAACGAGTCAGTCAGCTATGCGCGCGCAACCTACTCTTCCTGACGTCACAGGAGAGCTCCGCGGCCTTCTCTCTAGGTGTCGGTGTCGAGATACCCTCGTAGACTCACAGAGATCAACTCGACAAAAATTTTAATGGACAAGTCGCTCCCTAGACGAATCGTAGTCTAGAGCAACGTATCGTCTGCGTCGTGATATCTACATATATACTCCAAAATCCACCGTGAGGTGCGTGGTGGAGGGTACACTGTACCACTACTAGGCACTTCGTTTCCTATTCCAATCCCAAATAGAAGGAGGGAAACAAGAATGCCTATATGCCTCTGTACGAGCCCTTATTTCTCTTAACTTGTCTTTGTGATCTTTACGCGAAATGTAAGTAGGCGGCAACAGAATTTCTCGAAAAGAACATCGTCTTTCCTCTAGCGATTACCATTTGAGCGGAGCATTTCTGTGACACTCGCACATTGCTCGAACCTACCAGTAACGAACTCGCCTTTGAAATGCTTCCATGTCTTCCTTTACTAATCTGCTGCGGGTCCCAAACACTTAAGCAATACTCAAGGCGTGGTCGTACAAGCGTTTTATATGCGACTCGTTTACAGATGAAGCACATCCTCCAAAAATTCTCCCAATAAACCGAAGTCGGCTGTCCGCCTTACCACTGTCTTTACATGTTCGTTCCATTTCATGTCGCTCTACTAATGCTGTATTCGAACATTACGGGGTTGTTTTTTCCACTCATGTGCATCACCTTACATTTTTATACATTTAGAGCTAGCTGCAATTCTTCACACCGCTAGAGATTTTGTCTAACTCATCCTGCATTCTATTACAGTCAGTTAATGACGAGGTCACAGAATCATCAACAAACAGCCACAAAACAGAAGTTACTGTAGCCATCAGATCATTTATATAGATAACTGGGAACCTGCCTGCTAAGAAGACATAGAAAATAATTAGATAGTATCATAACAGTCTAGATGCGAAAAAATTTAGTGTTAATTACATAAACTGTATCTCAAATCTTCCTCGGAAGAGAAATGGGAGGAGAAAAAATCCATGTATCTCATCCTATTGTCCAGCTGCAAGGAGGACTTGCAAACGATGAGCGAGGTTTGAAAGTCTACTGACAGTACTTCTGGACTTCCCTTAAGTGAATAAAATAAAATAAAAAATATAAAAAAGATCTTGATGATGCCGGAGGAAGCAGGGCCATGAAGACTCCTTCATCCGGAAGTACAACAGAGTAAGGAAATTAAAGTGCGCTGCTTCGATATTTACAAATAGTTAAGGCTCTGTATCAGTCCACGTCAGATCAGCGGTCCTGATGAAGTTCCATTTAACACTGTTACAAAAAGAAATGAATACTCCAGGAATTCTTCAGAATATTTCATCGACATCATCACTTAGTGACGCCCGAGGAAATAAAGCGCGAAACACTATTTCTCAGTCATGAATGAAAATTTTTAATACTACTATTATTTGGAGATGGCAGGAAAGTTAAAATGAAAATATTATATCTACGCCTCTCTGATGTTTTACTTACCCCTATGTTGTATGTTTCTTTACGGACGACGAAAATATTGTTCGAATATCATATTCTTGTCAGCTTTCTTACCTGCGAAAGAAAAAATTTATTAGAATATCGCATAATATATTTATTATATTTTATACAATAAGGAAGACAATTTTTATCATGTACGATGGAAAGACTAATGTTGTTAACATGACTGGTGATCAAAAACTACGCAGTTCTTTGGAAGGAGTTGCGAGCATATCTGCACACACTAATTCACTTAATCCCGTAAATTAAGAGGGGGAAGGGGAGGAGGAGAGGGATGAGGTCTGACGTGAAGGCCAATCAAATCACACGCGGGTTTAAATCGGAAGAGTTGGGAGTCAACAATTGAAAAAAAAATTTTAAAAAAATTATAAAAAAAAAAAAAAATCGAAAAGTAAATAGATAAAATGTTCTCATGTACGTACATCTAAGGAACTTAACTGTTCAAATGTCTGTAAATCTATCGGACCAAACTGTGTGGTCATCAGTCCGTAGCTTACAAACTACTTAAACCTAGGTAAACTAACCTACGGACAAACACACACACCCATGCCCCAGGGAGGACTCGAACCTCCACGGCGAGCAACCGCGCGCGCTCCGCAGCGAGGTGCTTTAGATCGCTCGGCTACTCCACCGCGGCGGAACTTAACTGCTGTGGTCATCAGCCCCTAGGTTTACAAATTACTTAAACTAATGACACTAATTTATGCTAAGGACAACACATACCTATCCCCGAAGGAGGACTCGAACCTCCGACGGCGAAAACCGCGCGCTCCGAAGCAAAGCGCCTTAGAGCGCAGAGTCAGCACATCAACTGCAACTCACTTCTGTGTTCCTCGAACTACTCCCTGATTCTTCTGGCCTATATTATTGAAAACTGCTACTGACGTTGGGAAACATGGTAATCACAAAAGGATGTACGAACTGCAGCGATAAAATGATCTTATATGAGAACTAGCTGAAAACCCGGCGTTGCTCAGCTATTTATTTATTTGTTCCTTCCTTTAGTTAGTACTTCTCCTATCCATTTTCTCTCTGCCCATCTCCTTTTCTCTACAAACTTGTGACATTTATCGGAGAATATGTAAGATACAAGGCTGTCTTGTGTAATGCACAATGCAGTATCCAAACAAAGAAAGGTAGTAATCAAAATGCAAATGAAATATAAAATTCGTACGTTCTCATATTTATTGAGTTATATGTTGTACAATTGTATAATATTTCAGGTATATATTCATTTGTATAAGTACTGAATGGCTGTAAAATCTGTTGCGAATACATTTAGTAGTAAGGAAGTATTAAATTAAAACTTGGCTCGTGATGGGGCGGCTTGCCAAGAACGTTACTGTTTAAGTGCCAATATCTCATGAACTACGTGTCTTCAAGGGTATGTGTGTATAGTGTCTAAAAAATTTCCTGCGGCTACAATTTGTAGTGTACAAATTATAAATTGTAACGTTATACCGAATGCCGTAGTTTTAGTCCATGAACAGTGCAAAGCAGTAAGGGAGAAATATTTTTCCTTTCATCATTTTTCTGGGGTTGTCAGCGATAAAATTCTTTTAAAGGTTTGAAATTATGTTTAAAGTTTGTTGCAAGTCGCTAAGAGCTCTCTCTCTTTCTTAAATAGTAAACTGATAAAATCACAGTATCCCTAGCCGCAATCCGGGGAAGTTATCTTTGTTTATGACGTCATATTTCCGGAACTATCGGCCCTATCGCAAAATCTTTTCTCAGCTCACGTGTTCCACCTATAAACCACATTCCTGTCAAATTTCAGCTTTATAGGTGAAGTAGTTCTCGAGATTTCGTGTTTGGTAAGTGATTGCGTGTGTGAATGAGTGTCCGTTCGCTTTTATTTAGATAGAAATGAAGCGAAGAATAATAGTGTCAATAAGCAGGGCGAGTCAGAAGTCCTTGGACACCTTCATAAGTTGGAAGATTGAAGGGAAAATTGAAATGTGATGAAGGGAACAGAGGTTTCATAGGGGACCACAACTTTGGGAGTGAAAGTCATTCATGGCCGCCATCTTGAAATCCTCCACTTTGGATTCAGGTTTTTATTTTTTTATTTTTTTTTTTAATAGGAACGTGGGATGTATGATACATGAAATAACACTCTCTTGAGCTCAGGAATTTAATTTCTTGTACAGTTCAGTTTAATTTCTTGTACAGTTTAGAAGTTATTACTGTTCAAAGTTTGTAAACATTGCACGGGATGGACAACTCATAGAGCCGCAGTGGAGTAGCCGAGTGGTCTAAGTTGCCTCGCTGTGGAGCGGGCGGTTGCTCGCCGTCGGAGGTTAAAAAAAAAAAAAAGAAAAACGGGGTTATCAGTCCCTAAACTTACAAACTACTTACGAACTACCTTATACTAAAGACGACACAAACATCCATGCCCGAGGGGGGATTCGAACCCCCAAACGGCGGACGGCTGCGCGCACCGCAACACGGCGCTCCAGCACGCGCGGCTAATTCGCCACGGCCGTCGGAGGTTCGAGTCCACCCTGGGGCATGGATGTGTTTAGTCGTTAGGTTAATTTACCTTAGTTTAAGTAGTTTGTAAGCTACGGACTGACGAGCACGCAGTTTGTTCCGATAGATTTACAAACATTTGAACATTTGAACAACTCGTAGAACATGTACAACATGTGTTGTAGCAGTCGGTATGAGGGTAATTTCCTAAATTTGAACATTAATAACTTCTAAACTGTACAAGATAAAAAAATTACACCACTAAATTCCTGAGCTCAAGCGAGTGTTATTGAAAATGTTGAACCGCGCGCTCCGTAGCGAGGTGCTTTAGACCGGTCGGCTACTCCACCGCGGCCGAGTGTTATTTGATGTGTCATACACCCTCCTTCCCACATGTAAAGAATCTTGAGTCCAAACTGGCGGATTTCAAGATGACGGCAACGAATGACATTCACTCCAAAAGTTGCGGTACCACATCGAACCTCTGTTCCCATCATCACTTTTCAATTTTCCCTTCACTAAGGACTTTTGACTCGTCCTGTACAACACTTTTATACACGATCAGCTATTTTTCCGGCCGCTGCACTTATCCACTGGACACACAGTACGCGGCGGCTCTCGATCTGGCCCTACGAAACATCTCCACCCCCGCGGACAAACTCGCCACCGGTCGCCTAACCTCGGCACATACTGCAACGTCCCGCTCCATCAGGGCTTTTACGGGCCACGAGGCAATATCGTGGCTGCAAACTGCACCACGTGGCTCGCCCGTGTGGCCCTTTTAAGGCCAGCTATTGCAGCACCTGCGACGGCTCCTGGTACCGCAAGCACGGGGCGCGTGCCGCTAACAGCAGGTGGCGCTGTTTGCGCTCAGCCCGGCCACGGCGGACACGATCCCTGGGGAGCTGCGGGTTCTGGAGCACTAATATAAATGTTAATGAGCGCCTCTGTGCACCGGCGCGACGGCAGCATCCGCAAGCCAGCGCTACTAGCAGGCTCTGAAGCGAGGGAGGCAGCAGTCGGGAACCAAACCCAGGCCTTTGACGTACACATTTCGGAAATAAACCACATAAGAAGCAAAATATCAAATAACATTTGTGAAGAATGATAGTACATACGTATGGGGTGGCCATGATAAAACAAATTCCGTGATATCTGGTGCTATCAAGGAGACCACATAGGTATCGGATTTTAGAATATATATACAGGGTGTTTCACTAAGTGTGTTTGCCTCTGTAACTTATAAAATAATAGGTGACGGGAAATTTTAATGCGGTAGGTCAACACGAGAAATGTTACACTTCCTGCGGAGCTATGAACGTAGTTTATTATGTCATTTTCCAAAGAGTTACAGCACAAAGATATAATTTTTTAAATGGAACAATAGTTTTATCTATCGTGTATTGGATTCGTTTAAACCAGCTGCGTCCAAATCAATTTAAACTACATTCCTATCACTGTTAGTGTGGGAGCTACAACCCTTCAAAGTTCCGGGGGCGGAGGCTGCGATAGCGTAGCTGACTGGCCGAGTGGCCATCCCCTGGGGCACGGCCCACTGTCTCATGACCACCAGCCAGTCAGCTACGCTGTTGTAGCCTCCGCCCCCTAAACTTTGAAGAGTTGTAGCTCCCAAACTAATAGTGATAGGAATGTAGTTTAAATTGATTTGGATGCAGCTGGTTTCAACAAATCCAATGCACGATAGAAACAACTATTGTTCCATTTTAAAAATTATATCTTTGTGCTGTAACTCTTTGGAAAATGATACAATAAAGTATGTTCATAGCTCCGCAGAAAGTGTAACATTTCTTGTGTTGATCTACCGCATTAAAATTTCCCGTCACCTATTATTTTATAAGTTACAGAGGCAAACACAGTGAAACACCCTGTATATATTTGCTGTTCGTTAGTCTCGCTAAAACTCGAGAACGGCTGAACCGATTTGGCTAATTTTAGACTTGAAATGTTCGTGTAAGTCCAGGGAAGGTTTAAAAGGTGATAAAATATGGAAAAGTTGTCTGGAAAAGAGGAAAATCTGGGAAAACTGAAACAGCTTTCTCCCGGAAAGTAGGACAGGTCCTTCTGTTGTTCTGCCGTTCTATCCACTTTTTACAAAATAGACAAGGTATTTTTGAAAGGTAGTTATAACTTCTGATAAAAAGTTAATAAGTCAAAGAGTAAACAGCTTTTTCAGAGAGTATTATTCGATATTTCGCTTTATATACTTAAAATAAAATTTAAAAAGATAATAATAAAAAAAATTAATTACACATTTTATAAAGTATCTTATCCGGTACTTCAGCACTCAAGCTATCTCCACACCAGATTTCATCACAATAGATCCAGTGGTTTATGTAATGATATATAGCCAAATCGGTTCAGCCGTTCTAGAGTTTTAGCGAGACTAACGAACAGCAATTCATTTTTATCTTTGGCAGTTCGTATACGGGTTCAAATCGTGTAAAACGTAATTTACTCTTTCAAAAGTACATTTCTGAGAGCACCCAACACAACAACCAAGTCATTATTTTACATGTTTTAAATCTAAATTTCCCTCGTAATTTTTCATATATTATCATCGTTTAAACCTTCCCTGAACTTCCACGAATGTGGCATGAACATTACCCTGCACATGTGCGCGTGATTTCCCCACTCTTCCTGCCCACTATCGAGCCGATTCTTAGACTATCCTATGATGCCTTTATAAAGCTACTGGGTCTAAAATACATATGATTTAAATTAATATGGTTTATATTAAGTGTAAGTCCTACGAAATTCACCGGGTCATCTAGTTTTGTTATATTTATGTTGTTGTTGTTGTTTGGATGCTTAAGAGGGACAAAACTGCAATGGGCATCAGTCCCCCTGTTATATTTATGGTACGTGAAGTTCAGAATTCAAATAACAATCAGCCAAAGTCATTCCACGCAACTCTAAAAAATTATCGATAAAATCGTCGTTGAAGTTTTGTAAATACATGTAGGTATCAATAACAGATATTTGCAGCATGTGCCGCGGTGGAGTAGCCGAGCGATCTAAGGCGCCTCGCTGCGGAGCGCGCGGTTGCTCGCCGTCGGAGCTTCGAGACCTCCCTGGGGCATGGGTGTGTGTATTGTCCTTAGTTTAATTTACCTTATTTTAAGTAGTTTGTAAGCTACGGACTGATGACCATGCATTTTGATCCGACAGATTTACGAACATTTGAATTTGCAGCATTTGTTGTTGCAGCTAAGGCAGTCGGGCGCCGTGGCTCAGCGCGCCTGGTCAAGGGGCGAAATGCCCTCTGTAATAAAAAAAGCTGAGCCACATATTCAACGAACAACAAAGAACGAATTGAATCCACGACCGCAACGCATAGATCTATCGGAAAAAAGTAGTAGCGTTGTGGTCTAACAACCTTAGAGTCTGTGGTTCGAATCCCGCGGTGATAGATAGTTTTATTTTTTTTTCCTTCGTGTTTTCGAATTCAGTTATAGAAAAGATTTTGGGATCTCTAACTCCAAGTGTTGTCAATATTTGTTTATGTATGTAGACGAGCTGAAAACCTTGTCGTCCCGTAAAACGATGGTTGAGTTGTTTAGCTGCTTGCAAAGCCATTATCAGCTATGGAGATTACTTTCCAAAACGAGCGTCGTAGTTCTTCACAAATTGAACAAAGACAACCGTCGTCAACTAATACTGAAGTCAATACTGTAAAAAATGTAACTTATGTCTTTTTTTGTAGAAACCATCATTATTAACAACGTCTTGTAAAATATAGAAAATTACGAATAAACAAAAATACGTGCATTTTTGGTGAAAATTAACATTGGATACTAAAATTATGGAAGTATTCCAACACAACGGGAAAAATCTGTCACAGTGGTATTTGAACCACGCCGGCCGCGGTGGCCGAGGGGACTGAGGCGCTTCAGTCACGGTCAGCACGGCCACTACGGTCGGGGGTTCGAATCCCCCTTCGGGCATGGATATTTGTGCCGTCTTTAGTATAAGGTAATTCATAAGTATTTTGTAAGTTTAGGGACTGATGACCCCGTAGTTAAGTCCCATAAGCTTAACAAACATTTGAACATTTGATTTCAACCACCTACTCTACGGCTGGAAAACCAGCTGAGCTACAGCGACAGATAATCACACTCTTTTAGTTCAAATGTTTGTTAAGCTTATGGGGCTTGACTACGGGGTCATCAGTCCCTAAACTTACAAACTACTTATGAACTACCTTATAGTAAAGACGGCACAAATATCCATGCCCGAGGGGGGATTCGAACCCCCGACCGTAGTGGCAGTGCAGACCGTGACTGAAGCGCCTCAGTCTCCTCGACCACCGCGGCCGGCCACACTCTTTTATTTGTTGGTAGTTACATGTACTTGCTAAACTTCAAAGTCGATTTTTTTTAGCATTTTGAAAGTTGCGTCGAATGGCTTTGGCTAACAGTTATTTGAGTTCTGAACTTCAGATGCCATAAATATAAAAATGTTCTAAAATCCGACACTCGTGTCGTATCCTTGTAAGTGGTAGCCTATAAGTGAGGCAGTGCACTAATGGTTTGATTCATATGTAACTGGAAGAGTGCAGAAAGTTGAAACAAGTGTTTCAGGTAAGCTGCAAAAATTAGCTCATTCCGAAAACTGGAAAACAGTCAAGAACAGGGTTCCACAGACTTCGGACTTGGGTCCTTCGCTGGTCATGATATTAATGTTTCCCCATTCTGTATTCACGATGATGCAAAGCTAATTCTTTTTGCTGATTATACAATTATAGTAATCACAAATGACAAACAATAATTAACTAGTGAAATTGTAATTAATGTGATTCTCTGCAAATGGACTGTTATTAAATTCTGATAAAACAGAGTTTTTACAGCTCCATATTGCAAACGGCATGACAGCATTAATTGTCTATGAACAGAAATCTGTAGCTCTTAAGAGTGAGAACTACACTTACCTGGTTTTTCCTGAATGAATGGCACACATTTAGAATTATGGAATGTATAGGTAACGCAAAATGGCATAATAGCACTTTAGCGTTTTATTGGCAGAACCCTTAAAACTTGCAATATATCTACAAAAGAAACTGCATACTGTCCGTCCATTTTTCGAGTATTGCTGCCCAGTGTGGGATCCTTATCAGGTGGGTTTGACGGAGGACATCGAAAGAGTTCAAAGAAGAGCAGCTCATTTCGTATTGTCACGATACAGGGGAGACAGCGTTACGGAAATGATACAAAATCTGGGATGGGAATCCTTACAACAACGGCGCTTATCGCTGCGGCGTGGGCTACTTACGAAACTCCAATCGGCAATATTCTCCTCCGAATGTGAAATTATATTGTTGACTCTCACTTACATAGGTAAAAATGATCATCATAATAAAATACGAGAATCAGAGCTCGAACGGAGAGATTCAGTGTTCTTTCTTCCCGTGCGCTATTCGAAAATGGAATGGAAGATAAATAGTATAATGGTGGTTCGATGAACCCTCTGCCAGCCACTTAAATATGATTTGCAGAGTATCAGATTTAGATGTGGATGTAGACGTAGAAGAGTTTTCGCAGATAATCCATAATACACTGGCTACGCCATATGAAGAGACGAGCTCTTATGGTGTCAAACTCAAGAAAATGTTCTTATATACTGCATCATCAGACTGTCAGGTTCTTGTTTGTTACTTAATTGTTTTGCTACTTATTTTTGTTCAAATGTTTGTAGAGCTTATGGGACTTAACTGCGGGGTCATCAGTCCCTAAACTTACACAGTACCTATCAACTAGCATATACTAAAGACGGCACAAACATCCATGCACGAGAGGGGATTCTAACCCCCAACCGCAGCAGCCGTGCAGACCGTGACTGGCACGCCGCAGACCGCGCGGCCACAGCGACCGGCCTGATTTTTGTCTCGACGCAATCGTCTGTTCTTTGATAACTTCTTGTTATTGTTGTGGTCTTCATTCCATAGACTGGTTTGATGCAGCTCCCCATGCTAAACTGTCCTGCGCAAGTCTCTTTATCTGAAAATACGAACGGCAACCTACATCATTTCGAATCTGCTTACTGTATTCGTCCCTCAGTTTCCCTCTACGATTTTTACCCCACCCACTGCCTTCTAATGCTAAGGTGACGATTTCTTAATGTCTCAGAATGTGTCCAACCAGTCTATCCCTTCACATAGTCAGGATATGGCAGAAACTTCTTTTCTCCCCAATTCTATTGAGCACCTTCTCATTCGTTACATGAGCCATACATCTAATCTTCATCAGTCGTCTGTAGCACCACATTTGAAAAGCTTCTATAATCTTTTTGTCTGAATTCTTTATCGTTCACGTTTCACTCCCATACAATGCTACACTCCAGACAAATGCTCTCAGAAATAATTTTCTAATATAGAAACTAATATTGGATTTCAACAAATTTCGCTTCTTCAGAAACGCTTTTCCTACCATAGCCATTCTACATTTTATATCTTCTTTACTTAAGACATCAGAAGTTATCTTGCTAACCAAATAACAAAACTCATCTACTACTTTTATTGTCTCATTACCTAATCTTATTCCTTCAGCATCGCCTGTTTTTTCTGACATTGCATTCCATTACCTTCGTTTTACTCTTGTTAATGTTCATCTTATATCTTCCTTTCAAGACACTGTCCATTCCATTCAATTGCTCTTCCAGATCTTTTGCGGTCTCTGACAGAATTACTACGTCATCCGCAAACCGCAATGTCTTTATTTCTTCTCCCTGCACTTTAATGACCTCTCCAAATTTCTCCTTCCATTCCCTAAGCATAGTGTGATTTTCTGACTACATTCCATTACCCTCGTTTTACCCTCGTTAATGCCCATCTTATATCTTCCTTTCACGACATGGTCCTTTCTATTTAATTGCTCTTCGAGGTCATTTGCTGTATCTGACAGAATTACTATGTCATAGCAAACCGCAAGGTTTTTATTCCCTCTTCCTGAACTGTAATTACTTCTCCAAATTTCTCCTTGCATTCTTTCACAGCTTGCTCAATGTTCGGATTGAACAACACTGGGGAAAGGCTGCAACCCTGTCTTACTCCCTTCCCAACCACTTTCTACTATAATAATTGTTGTCTGGTTGTTGTAAAAGTTGAATATATCTCTTAATTTGTATTGAAAATAAATCCAGTTCTACGAAAATTCCGTTCTCTTCCGGACATAATCGGTGGAAAAGGAGAAGTTAGTTGGTGTAAAACGTAACTCGCAACGGTTACTCTGAAACAGATTTGTTTCTGCACTTAAAAAAAAAAGTAATTGTGGTTTCTCGGCAAAGAGCACGTCTGGAAAACAAGAAATTACGGTTTCGAAACCCGGTCGGATCACTATTTTTCTTTTTCATTTTTCTTTTTTTTCAGTCTTCGTTTTAACCGAGACTTCACCTACCAGCGACGTGAGGAGTTGCCAGAAATTACAGGTGCTTCAGACTGCACGTTAAACTGGTAGGTCCCCTTTGCCCAACTGGATAACAGTCGTGCGTTAGCAACGTGTAACTCGTCCAAGTGCCATCCAGTCGACAGAGTGCAAAACGCAGTTGAGTCGCAGGAAATAATTACAGGTAGACAGCTTCTTGCTCCGTCCGGTATTTCCACTTTTCCTTCACTGCACGAAAATTTATTTTATTTTGTCCATACCATTTTTAAAAATAAGACGTAACCTCACGTCTGTATCATTTTTTCAAAAACGGTTGTAACTTCACGTGAAAGCGAAAATCGATTGTAGAAGTGGATAATCGCCAGCTAGAGCTGGATTTCCAGAATAGATCATGTGTGTTACGTGACGCAGAGGTGGACTGGGAAATCTTTTTATTTTTTAAATAATCACTTATTTTTTCGCCATTTGCGAATTTCCAGAAACAATCATGAGTGTTTACATGACCAAGAAGTAGATTAAGATTTATTTTTATTTATTTATTTTTTTTTTTAATAAAAAAACTGGAATCGAGGTGCAGCAAAGCTAAAGCTGTGAGTGTTCAGCTAAGATCTATCTACTCTCTTCTGCAAGAAGGAAGTAAGTACCAAGACTAAGTTAGCGGTGCACCGCTCTATCTTTCGACCAACTTTGTTGTATGGGAGTGAAAGTTGGGTGGATACAGGTTACCTTATTCATAAGGTATAGGTTACAGATATGAAAGTAGCAAGAATGATTGCAGGTACTAATAGATGGGAACAATAGCAGGAGGGTGTCCATAATGAGGAAATCAAAGAAATACTGGGAATGAAGACCATAGATGAAGCAGTTTGAGCGAACAGACTGAGATGGTGGCGTTGTTACACGCATGGCAGAAGCAAGGTTACCTAAGAGATTCATGAGCTCGGCAGCGGAGGGTAAGAGGAGGTAGACCAAAAAGAAAGTAGATTCGTTGCTGAATGATTTTGAAGTAAAAGGCATAACATTAGACGAGGCATCAATATTAACATTGAATAGGGGATCATGGAGGAATTTAATTAGAGGTACTATGCTCCCGACTGAACACCGAAAGGCATAATCAGTCTCTAATGATGATGATGTGATAATGATACCATATGATCAACCTATTATCTAATGCGACCTGATAACCTACGTCTGTAATCAGTGACCATTTTTATCTACATTGTTATTCCTCACTATTGAACCACAGCACTGTGCTAATTACTACCACACTATTGCAGTCTTCTCTCTTACTAGTTTTAAACCTCTAGATTAGTACTTCTACTAAAGAACTAGTTCCTGTAGTATGTGCACAGGTATGCCAGATGGTAGTACAAACTTAGATTTCTGGGCCACGTATATCGAGCTAGCGCAGTGTGCGTGCCCCTTGGGAAATCGGTTTGCGAAATCCTGTTCTGGGGCTCCATGAACACATGGCGGCACGGTTATTAAGAGTTGCACAGACGGGCAGGCCGGTGGCGACGCCCATACCTGCCAACCTTCAAAATGTAAAAATCAGTAGATTCAGTTTAAAAAATCGGGAGATTCTTCAAAAAAATCAGGAGATACGTTCTATCAAAAACTGCGGGGCACTTTACTACAAACCGTAATATAACTGACTTTAGCCTTTTCCTATCATCTCACAACACTACATAAAACACTTTATGGCTACAAAAAACACTTGAATTAGCCCAAAAGTTGATTAAATCATTATTTATAGCCAGTCCAGGTAAAGTGATTGATATTTTTACTAAAACAAAGAAGTTTTTGCTCTATACTGCTACCTGGGAACATTTTATGGAACACGTGACCCACATGATCATTGCATTTAATTGGTAAACCATACTCTAAAATAAACAATGTAAATAAGCACTCTGCATGAATAACATGATCACTTTCACTTTTCTCAGCAATTTTAGTCTTTTATTGTCTCTGACACACTTTTCATTTTCTCTGCACGTATTCTGGTTCATTGCTTTTCCAACCATGTGATGTGGAATATCACATTTACAAAGAGGACAAAATACAAATAATGTTCCGAAAACTGCTTTTAAAAAAAGCAGGGGTTATATTTTTTGCCATACTGGAACACTCACCACCGAATTGAAATCCTAACTATCTACTCAAAAGGTAACCATAGATTTAAAATTAAAAGCATTGGAAGTGATTTCACTTACGTACAACGACAAAACATCAAATTCAGAAATATTACAACATGGAAACACATGTATTTACAAATGCGCGTAGAAATAATCATTATACAAGTCATGCGCAACTCCTAATTTCTATGAATTTCGATACGTATTTATATTAAACTGATAAATGAACAAAGGACTTTTGACAATTGGCCAAAGAACATCTTGGGTTTCAGGATATAAGCTAAAAATCGGGAAAAATAATGGCAAAATCAGGAGGCGGAAGAAAAAGTGAAAAATCAGGAGACTCCTGCCTAAATCGGGAGAGTTGGCACGTATGGACGCCTGTAAGAAGCCGGTGTCAAACAGCAGAAGAGCGGAGGGAAAGCGCGCCGTGGCAGCCTGCGCTTCTGCTTTCCCTGTGGGGAGTTTTCGCGCACGCAGGAGCCGTACATTATCGCAAATTGGCGTGGCGCGGCAGATCAGCTATGGAGCCGTCTGAGGCGTGGCATCGCCCTCGCCTAACGAGCTCTCACCGCGGAGATACTCTGCTGATCCACGAGATTACCGCTCCTACTCACCTCGTTCCACACTCATCTATCTACACCAGTGTCCCTTTTTTCTTATTACTAATTTACTCCTGCACTTCTCTCAGCACAAATCTAACGGTGCGCTTTTAATAGTCTTGGCAATGTTAGTCTCTTAATCTCTACGGACCCGTTACATGAAAAGTGGTGTGTGTGTGTGTGTGTGTGTGTGTTCCACATCTCGTCTTAAACTACAGCACCAATTTCAGCCAAACTTGACACATGAAACTTAGGTGAAGTTAGTCACATCTGAGGTCTACGATGTTGAATGTCTGTAACTGATATCTTTGGTTCAACGAGGACACTGGACTCGCATTCGGGAGGATGGTGGTTCAAATCCACCTCCGACCATCCAGATTTAGGTTTTCCGTGATTATCCTGAATCAACCCTGGCAAATGCCGGGATGGTTTCCTTCAAAGGGCATGGCCGATTTCCTTCCACATCCTTCCTCGAAAATCCAAGCGTAAGCTCCGTCTCTAATGGCCAAGCTGTCGATGGGACGTTAAACCCTAAGCTTCCTTCCTTCCTTCCTTTCTTTCCTCCTCCTTCCTTCCACGAGGACACTCTTTTGGTCCGTTTGAGCTAGTAGGATTCGTGGCACCGCTACCGACAAGTGAGCAGTGGCAGAGTGTTGTGTAGGCTGTAATGGAGTTCATCATCATCAACATTATAGAATGATTATGCCTTTCTGTTTTCTGGTCTAGTAAAATTCCCCCATGATCCCCTATTGAATGCTAACTCTGATGCGTAGTATGATGTTACACCTTTACTTCACCGAATCTCTTTCTCCTTGGTCTACCTCGACTCCTCATACCCTCCGCTGACGAGCTGATGAGTCTCTTAGGTAGCCTCGCTTTCTCCCATGCGTCTAACATGACCTCACCATCTCAGCCTGTTCACTCTGCTTCATCTATGGTGTTCATTCCCAGTTTTTCTTTGCTTTCCTCATTATGGACACCCTTCTGCCATTGTTCCCATCTATTAGTACCTGAAATCATCCTTGCTACTTTCATATCTGTAACCTCAACCTCATTAATAAAATGTATCCACCCGGCTTTCACTTCCATACAACAAAGTTGGTCGATAGATACAGCGGTTCACAGCTAACTTAGTCTTGGTACTGACTTCCGTCATGCAGAACAGAGTAGATATTATCTGAGCACTCACTGCATTAGCTTTGCAAAACCTTGACCCAAATTCTTTCACAATGTTGCCATCCTGTGAGGAACTACAACCTAGGTACTTGAAACTGTCCACCTGTTTTAACTTTTGTCCTCCTACTTGGCACTCTATGTGTTTAAATCTCTTTCACACAGACATTATTTTTGTTTTGGAGATGCTGTTCTTCATATTATAACTCTTCCACTTCTGATCGAGCTCTGAAATATTATATAGCAACCTGTCAGTCGAATCTGCCATCACAACTAAGTCACCTGCATATGCAAGACTGCTTTTCATCTATTTTAATCCCGCCCCGCCAGTCTACTGTTTTCAACATCAATAGTATGATCAACAGTGGTGACAGGTTACAGCCTGTCCATACCGCTGAAACTACGCTGAACCATGAACTTAATTTGCCGTCTACTCTGCTGTCTTACAGTCTACATAAAAACTCTTAAATTGCCTGAAGCAGTTTGCTCCTAGTCCATAACCTTGTGGAACTGTCATCAGCTTTCTCCAAGGAACACAGCCATAAGCCTTTTCTAGATTTATAAAACGTAGATACAATTCTCTGTTCCCTTCATAGCACTTCTCCAGTATCTGCCGTAAGCTAAAGATCTGGTTCTGAATGCCTCTAAGAGACCTTTCAACAATACCTGAGAATATTTTTCCATCTACGCTAATTAAAGAGATACCTCGATAGTTGTTAAGTTTCGAAATTGCAGTGTGAGCTTTGAACAGACGAATCTTTTTATATACAACAATAATGAATTTTTTTAACGGATGATGACATAAACCAAGTTTGGAAAATTTAACGATGATTGAAAATGATCCGATACTATGAAAAATCAAGGTAATGAGAATCATCATTTCAATTATAGGCGCTCAGCGTAGCTACTTGTCGTCCATCTCTAACAGACATTCAGCATGAAGGGTTAAAGTCCATCTTTTTATATTCATTTTCTAAATAAATCAATTTGTATTTAAAAACGATAGCAAAAGAATAAAGACGTGCTGTACTGAAATGTCATCATTCATTAAAGAAATGTAATCTTTCGACGAGTGAATTACAAGACTTTATTTATCCACTACTTGGGAATGAAAGCACTTAGCGATTTGCAACAAACTTTACACATAATTTAAAAGCTTTAAGAAGCTTTCTCACTGACAACCCCATCAAAATAACACAAGGAAACAAGTCTACAGCTTAATATTTTTCCGTTGTCTGTACAGTAAACTTACGACATTCGGCATGACGTGAATTTTATTACTTCTACATTACTAATCTGATTTGCGAGATTTCTACAGACAGTAAACACATAAACCACTAAAGAACGTTCTAAACTATATCACAGTAATACTACTACGCTCAGTGCAGGAGATAAGAGAACATAAACAATTATATTTTAATTTATCACGTATTGATCACTAGTTCCATTCACGAAACATTTCGCAGGCAGACATTACTACAAACATTTTATACACATGATCTTTGTGTGACAAATGGACGGCGATTCGACGATTTGCGTCACCATACCGGATAAGATTTCGCCGAGGCTTGTTGATATTAGAATATTGACTGTACAGCAAGTAGGGGCTATGCACATGAAATCGACGATCCGTCATATGGGACATAAATGAAATCTGGAGGGGGAAAAAAAAAGGAAGTGAATGGCGTCAACAAGACCACTTCCTAACCGTACGCAGCTTCGTAGTTCTCAACTGATATCAGCTCACGGTCACTAACGAAGCTCCTATTACGAAGAAACCACTAAGGGCGCACTGACACTTGCTGATAGATGTCGCTACAGTGAACGCCTCTGCAGGAACCAATAAATTTTTATTAGGCCGACCTGCCGTCTTACTGTTTTGTAAACATCATTTGTAATTCTAATATACTGTTCAACTCACGGAAACGCCCTCATAAATACAGCCACGCCGATCTTTTTTCAGTTTTTACTCACTTATTTTTTTACAGCTTTCATCTTAACACGGTATTCCTGAACAGAACGATTATGCTACTTGCCTCAACTGTAAATTAATCCTTTTTGTTGCATCTTAAATTACTCTCAGGTCCTGTCGAAACGTTAGTTATGCAAAACCATCATCAGCTGGCCCTCTTTCCCGATAAGTCAAAGGAAGACTGACCTTAACGCTCCGGTGGCATCGAGGTCATTGCAGATGACACGATTTGAATACCTGTGGGAAAAACAGCTCGTCTTTAGTCTGAATCAGCTGAGGGAAACCAATGGGACTCTACATTAGGATGCAGAGACACGGATTTGAATTTTACTGTTTTCAAATTCAGTGATAAAATCAAATGTTCAAATGTTTGTTAAGCTTATGGGACTTAAGTACGGGGTCATCAGTCCCTAAACTTACAAACTACTTACGAACAAGGACGGCATAAATATCCATGCCCGAAGGGGGATTCGAACTCCCGACCGTAGTGGCCGTGCTGACCGTGACTGGAGCTCCTCAGTCACCTCGGCCACCGCGGCCGGCAATTCAGTGATAACTTAGTTGTTGTTCTTGTTGAGGACATCAGTACGAGGTCCGGTTTGATTTAACACTGTTTGCTGGTTTATCATACGATAGCTTCTGACGTCTCAATAACAACGGCAAATATCATCCACGAAACCCCGTCTAAAAGATTTTAAATACCACCCATACTCCGAGAATCTGCTTCACTGTTGGTCCTTAGCGAAATTCGTTTAATTTGATGGGTCTTCACTGAAAATATCACATCGTCAAAAAAAGAAAGTATCAAAATATTCGAAATAAACATTTTATGTATCTGAAACCAAAGATACCCGCTTTATGTCGATCTACTTTTTTCTTAGAGACTATAATTTTCTTGTCACGAAGAAGATTATGTAAATCACAGGGAGAGGACGTTTTAAGTGTGTTTACGAAATTTATGTGACAAGTTTATTTTTGAAGTACGGAAAGAACACGAGATGAATGTTATCATTTTACAGATTAAAATTGCTTTAAGTGAGTACATATTTTGGTCACATGGGATATTTATTTTCATACTTCAGTGTTTCGAGAGTATACGATAAATTAAAATCAAAATATTTAGATGGTTCTGAACTTGCAAGCACATTCTCGAAATATTTAGTTACTTATAGCGCTGTAGTTTGCAATTTTTAGCAGTGTTCTTAAGATTATCTATTTACATAACGTAACATCCATCCTTCTTGCGACTGCTTCACGGTTTCCCGTAAGAGAAATCGTGTGTATTGCGAAGGGTAGGTTCAGCCATCTAATTGGGAATGTTTTATCTTTCCTTCGCGCAAACGGCACCTTGCCTGCTTTCAGTGTGACGGTTGGGTATTTAAATCTGGCTATGAAGTAGAGTTGACTGTGAGGGGTATATCTCGTCTGTTGTGATGTGTGAGTTGGAAGATAATGAAAGAAGAAACAGGGTGAAACGCGGTTCGAGCACACTGTCCTCTTTCTAATAACTACAAGATTGCCGTCTAGCTTAACACATTCAGTACTATGCTGACATTTTACATAATAGACGCAGTAGCCGATGAAGTTTACGGTGTATCAGATTATTTGTGATGAGAGTACGTGATTCTCCAATCACAATTTTATTTGGAAAAAATCATTCTGATATTAATGGCAGTGATGACGACAGTAATTAAGAGCCAGGAATTGGTTCAGCTAACAAATCTAAAAACAATTTCCCTAGTAATTTCTCAGATTTGTAACAACTGTAAACGTAGAATACGCTAAGTTAACAAATTACTATTTTTCTCTAATTTGTGTTATGTTTTTACAGTTGATGAAAAGCTGCAATGAGCAATAAAGTGATGTTGCAACATGTTTGACCGTCCATATAAAATATGAAAGAAATATATATTTGTAAAGTTATTTCTTGTTTTTATTTCTGTTTGAAATATTCGTGACCAAGTACAAAACTTTTTGCTGTGGTGTAGCTTCTTCGTGTTCTTGGCAGTGATAATACACTGATACTGTTCATATCTATAAGTAAGGTACTTAAGTAATTTAGCAAATACAGAGTTTGAAAAGATTATTTATATGTGCCTCTAAGATTCTTGAATATTACATAATTACTTTTTAATTGTACTAGAGATCGCCATTGATCTACGCAGTCAAAGAGTAGCGAGGAAAGTGTTAACGTCACAATCCAATAGTGTTACCATGCCCTCACTTCATGAACCACTGTGGAGACGTCTAGAATTCAATCCAAACACTGTCACAAAGAGGATGATGAGAATGTTTACGTCACGGAAAAATAACCAACAGCACGTGGTGTTCTTACCTTAGTAATGGCCACGTCCGACTACAGTGACCGGCGATCTGATGATAAGATGTGTATTTAGCGAGAATAAGTATATGGCACCAGTACCTGATAAAAAGCCACATGTGAATGTTGGAACCTCTGATTATGGTGCTTTCTCACCGAAATACGAGTCGGAAATAAAATCCTAAGAACCGGAAACACAGAGAGACGACGAATTTTTATTTATAAAATGTACACAAAGACTTAAAAGAATGAAGAACCTGCAACCGCTGAGTTGTATAATCTTATTTATTCCATTATTCACTACATTGTTTGATCTTAAAATCCCCTGAACAGCGTAAAAAGGGATTTATTATGTGGCATAGTCAGGTTCGGGATCAGTACTATGTACTGGTGTCCACAGATTCTAGCCAAATACATAAATCTGTAAGAGCTGCCCAGCGACGCTGTCACTTCAGGCATCAGCAGAAAACTCGTACGGAGATATCCCTTAATGACGTTACAAACTTAGATTACCATAGTTTGTTGTGTATCAAACACTACATGCTCTCTGTGGTTCTACAAGATGCCCAAATGAAGTAGTTTTTTGTATATTTAGGGAGGTCTGTTACTGTCTTGGGCTTTTTATTTCGCAGGTGAAGGACCAAACAGAAACTTTACTAAGGATATGGAATGTGCAGAGGCAAACTACTGTGCATAATAAAAACTCTGTGAACCTGCTCAGAAGTGTATGCAATGGAAAAGAAACAAATGAACTGTGATTGATAGTGTGTTGTTTTATAATTAGTTACCATTGTAAAGTTGACCTGAGCATAGTGAGGTCACAAGACTGAATCTGTGTTCTGGTTGTAATATTGTAAATCAGAACTGTAAGTCGCGCTTAATCATTGTAAAAATAAATAAACCCAAGATGTTGTTTACGTTGAAAGGAAGACTCTTCTCATTTCATTAGTGAGAAAGTGTGGTGTGCTCAAATCTCTCTCTTCAAAAAATGTTCAAATGTTTGTAAATCTATCGGACCAAACTGCGTGGTCATCAGTCCGTAGCTTACAAACTACTTAAACCTAGATAAAGTAACCTAAGGACAAACACACACACCCATGCCCCAGGGAGGACTCGAACCTCCACGGCGAGCAACCGCGCGCTCCACAGCGAGACGCTTTAGACCGCTCGGCTACTCCACTGCGGTGCCTCGCGCTCTTCTAACTATGATTATTATGGAGAAGTCCGACCAAATTTAAACTGGATGGAACTTATTTAGACGCACTGAGTAGCAGGGCTGGCCGCGGTGGCCGAGGGGATTGAGTCGCTCCAGTCACGGTCTGCACGGCCACTACGGTCGGGGGTTCGAATCCCCCCTCGGGCATGGATATTTGTGCCGTCCTAGTTCGTAAGTAGATCATAAGTAGTTTGTAAGTTTAGGGACTGATGACCCCGTAGTTAAGTCCCATAGACTCTACAAACATTTGAACATTTTGAACTGAGTAGCAGGACCTCCAACTATCTCATCGACTTAGGGGAGTGAATATCAAATAACTAAACAATAAACTTTAAATATGTGATGGTATTCCTAAATAGGTGGAATTACACGGTCCCATCGCAAGTTAAGCTCCGACGGGCTTGGCTAGCTCTGGGATGGGTCACCGTCCAGGTGTGCCGAGCACTGCCAGCAAGCGGGGTTCACTTGTCACGCCAACTGAGGATCTGCTTCATCGTCAAGTAGCGGCTCCGGTCACGAAAACCGACACAACGTCCCAGAGTGTAGGCCACTGACCAAGTCCCCCACCATACCGCATACGCTGATGTCCTCGAGCGGACACGGCGGCGGTCGATACCTGTTGGGCATCTCGAAGCCTGCATGACGGAGATTACAGTTTTTTAAGCAAATTTCGGGAGATAAGGAAGTGTTCTACCAATCAGGGCGCAGAAAACGTAATGTACGACTGAATCCTCGATCGATTCGCTGCTTGAACAGAGCTTAGAAATGCGGTGAGAGCGTGGGGAAGGAGGTGCGCCGTGTAATAGGCGATGGCTGGCAGTAGGTTGCAGGTCGCGGGCCTCGGGCCTACGGCCGAATTATTTATGACGGCGGCAGAGGCAGACAATGGCCGCGTGGGCGCCCGCAATTATCCCGCGATCGACGCGACACGCCAAGGCGGCCATTAGCCCACAATGGCGCCGCGGTTCGGCTGCTGATGACGTCGCGCCGCGCAGGGCACGAAACGCCAGGTGCTCGTCAGGGTGCGCAGCGGAAGTACTGTCAGTCGGTACCGTACCAAACCTAAATACACTCGCCTAGCGTTTAATTGGGACGGCGCGGCGTCTGCTACCGCGTGCGATCTCAAGTCAGCAGCTCTTCCACAACATCTACAACTATAGTGTTTTCTCCAGTTCACTTCTAGAGACAATCTACGAAGGGCGTTTGAAAATTTTGTATCCCTTCGTCGTCGGCCACTAATGTGTCTCGTTTCCGCCGGTTGTCCTGGGTGTCGGTGGCCGAGTAGAGAGAGACCACCGGCCGCGGTGGCCGAGGAGAGTAAGACGCTCCAGTCACGGTCTGCACGGCCACTACGGTCGGGGGTTCGAATCCCCCCTCGGGCATGGATATTTGTGTCGTCTTTAGTTGCAGGTAGTTCATAAGTAGTTTGTAAGTTTAGGGACTGATGACCCCGTAGTTAAGTCCCATAGACTATACAAACATTTGAACATTTTTAGAGAGTGACCGACAAAGGGAAATTGGATGCACGCGTGTGCCGGTACAGAGTCTGACGTGACCAGCCTGTGGGACAGCGGAAACTAGAAACACTAAGCTAGATTAGTACAAGATATGTATTTCGTGTCAATCTGATAATACTTAACTTTTACAAGTATCTTGACTGCAGAATGCTGATACATACTTGAACTAGGTAATGGGTTGCCTACTGATGAGACAATTTCCTAGTGCCTGTCCGATTCCCAAGTGACCGATCCAGTTCAGTGGTGGGACGTCGTAAGAACGCCGCACCGTGCTTGCAAGGCGAGGCGCGGCGAAAGTACGTGGCGCGCACTTCAGACTTGTGCGACGCCTCAGAAAAGTCCGTGCAAAGTCCGAGAGATAGCACCACCGGCGCTTTTCGAGATCATTTTTAGTTTGTAGTATCTTTGGAAAGAACGCAAACAAATTTCTGCCATATTTGTCTATTTCTTTGTTTTTGGCATTCGTGTCAATAAAGGAAGTCGAGTGATTCTCAAAGAATGGACGTAAAAGAATGTGGTGATTAAACATTAAAGACAAAACGACTCAGGAAGCCGTGGTGGAGTAGCCGAGTGGTCTAAGGCGCCTCGCTGCGGAACGCGCGGTTGCTCGCCGTCGGAGGTCGGAGTCCTCCCTGGGGCGTGTGTGTGTGTGTGTGTGTGTGTGTGTGAGTGTGTGTGTGAGTGTGTTTGTCCTTAGATTAGTTTAACTTAGTTTAAGAAGTTTGTAAGCTACGGACTGATGACCACGCAGTTTGGTCCGACAGAATTACAAACATTTGAACATTTTTTGAGACTAAAGAGAAGCTTGATAAATATTATCGTGCCTCTGCACCTTCGATTAGAGCAGTTTGTAAGTGTTTTTAAAATTTTCGGATTGGCCATATGGGCACAAGTCACACTGAACGTTCAGGACAGCCTGTGAAGGTTGCAACTCCAGAAATGATAAAATCCATGATATGGTGATGTATGACAGAAGAGTTAAGGTGCGTGACATTACTAGTGCTGTGGGCATCTCGGATGAACGGGTACATAATATTTTGCACAAACATTTGTACATGAGAAAACTATCCGCAAGATGGGTGCCTCGATTGCTCACTCTTGACCAAAAACGGAATAGTGTGAAGTGTTGCAAGGCAGGTTTGCAGCTGTTCAGGATGAACCCGCAGGAGTTTAAACTTCGTTTCATCACTGTTGATGAAACATAGATAAATTACTATACTCCTGAGACCGAAGAACCATCTAAATAATGGGTTACCAACGGAGAATCTGCACCAAAATATTCGAAGACCGGGTCTTCGGCCAGAAAGGTTATGGCGAAGGTCTTTTGGGATTTGCAACGGATAACCCTCATCGACTATCTGGGACAGGGTAAAACGTTCACAGATGCATATTATTCATCGTTATTGGACCGTTTGAAATCGAGATGCAAGAAAAATGCTGACGATTGGCCCACAAAAAAGGCTTTTTCCATCACGACAATGCACCAGCACAGACCTCAGCAGCTGTGGTCGCAAAGTTATTGTAAACAGGCTTCCAATTCGTTTCGCACCCCTCCCCCTCCCCAGTTCTCCAAACTTGACTCCTTCGGACTACTACTTGTTCACCAATTTAAAGAAATGGCTGGCAGGAAGAAGATTTCATTCAAACGAGGAGGTCATTGAAGAAACTAATCGCTGTTTTGCAGGCTTGGACAATTCCTATTGTTCGGAAGGGATCAACAAATTAGAACAACGTTGGACGAAATGTATATGTCTAAAAGGAGACTAAGTCGAAAAATGAAAATGGTTTTCCCCGAACATTTCACTAGTTCTTATTTTTCCACGGACTTTTCAACCTTCCCTCGGACTGTCTAGCATTGACAGTCCAGTCTATTCAGCTAAATGTATGGTAAAGCAGTCAACAATCCGAAGATCGGTCTGAACTACGCACAGTCATGTTTGGAAGTGGTATGCCGTTGCCTTCCTCCGACCCTTGAAATGACTTACTTTATCAGTTATGGAGGAACCAACAGTTCAACGTGGATTCCGAACAACGGCACAACTCGGCATTTTTTACATCAACAGCACTGCCAGGGTTGAAAGTAGTGAAAAGTGAGACATAAAATTTCGTAGCTTTAACCAGGGATCGATCCCGCGACCTTGGACCTGTAATCTGGCGCTGTACCACTCTGCGCCCAAGTTTGGTTTGAAATTATGATGAATTTTGCCGTAAGTTGCTAAGTATTCTCACTCTCACATCTAATATGAATGAAGTCTCGTCTCATGATGTGACCGTTTTGTACGACTTCTTTGTTTATGACGTTATATCTCCTGCACCGTGGGACGTATGTTGTTCTTAACTCTACAGAAATTATTACTCCATGTTAAAGAATATGTGCACCAAATTTGGTTGAAATCGGTCCAGTGGTTTAGGAGAAAATCAGCAGCATTGTCGATAAATGCAGCTGTTTTTCGCGTATCTCTTTATGATGTCCTATCTCGTGATCTGTGTGTTGTACCTAATTCTTACACTGACGACGAACTTCCTCTTCTTTTGAAGGAATGTGTGCAAAGTTTCATCGAGCTCGGAACAAAACTGTAGATTTGTATGCAATAGGTGCACACAAACAAACACAAGGACACACTGGTGACAATTGCCTGAAATGTGTTTTTACAATGTTTATGAGAAGTCTTGTTGAACACGTCCGCCAGTTCGTTGTCCTTCAGTGAGGCGCACCATCCTGCACGTAGGAGCACCCGCTGGTGAGCTAAGCAGCGGTGACAAGGTGTTCAACCACGCGTCACAAATGGAGCGACCGTGTCTGCGTGTCTTCGTCACCCTCTGCTGGAAACGAGTTATTCCCGCACACTGCGATCAGTGAAAGGCCCGTTACGTGCTCTCCCATTCCTTCTCATTTGTAGCTGACGCACACACGCACACGCGCACACACACAGCTACAGCCGGCGCGGTACGACCTCAAAAGAATTTACTGCGCGACTTGGTTCTCGTCCTCCGCTCGTATTTACGAGCGCTTTAAAGCAGACTTATCAATTACCGGGACGCAGGAAACGTTTCCCGGTGTAATAATTAACTTAATGGCTCAAGGGGGCATCCTTTGAAACCGCTCAAACGTGAGCCGCGCCGCAATATCGTGAGCGTTCCAAGTTCCAGACTGGAATTATCTTTGAAACAAGACGTAAACAGCGGCAGCAGGGTCGGGCTTCACCTCGGAGCAACTTCTCGCCAGCAAAAGACAGACACGGGGCCGACGTGTCTACTGATTGCCCTACACGGCGCTCTTTCATCACTGAAACGAAGCAAACGCCACGTCACCTCACAACTTACTGTGATAACAGAACAACGATCTCACAAGGAGACCACATGGGTACTGGATTTTAAAATTTCTTTATATTTATGGTGCGTGAAGTTCACAACTTAAATAACAATCAGCCAAACCCATTCAATGCAACTCTTAAGAATACTTGAGAAAATCGATTTTGAAGTTTTACAAGTACATGTAACGACCAATAATTAAAACAGTTGCGATTATGAATGGGCTGGTGAAAGATGTGAAAAAGGAAGCACCATGGAATATGATGTTTGCGGATGATGTGGTGTTCTGTGTACAGAGCTCGATAGACTTGAAGAAAAGATGGAGGATTGGAGGAAAGCACTAGAAGAAACAGGGATGAACATTAGCAGGACGAAATCAGAATATTTAGCACTGAAGGATGGGCAGATAAGGTCTTGGAAGATCCAGGAGGAGGAACTGAAGCCGCGGTGGAGTAGCCGAGCGGTCTAAAGCACCTCGCTGCGGAGCGCGCGGTTGCTCGCCGTGGAGGTTCGAGTCCTCCCTGGGGCATGGGTGTGTGTGTTTGTCCGTAGGTTAGTTTACCTAGGTTTAAGTAGTTTGTAAGCTACGGACTGATGACCACGCAGTTTGGTCCGATAGATTTACAAACATTTGAACATTTGATTTGAGGAACTGAAATCGGTCAGTAAATTTAAATACCTGGGGTCGTACACACAGAGGGACGGAGGACTGGAAAGCGAGGTACAGCACCGAATAAACTGTGGTTGGACCAACTGGAGGAAAATGGGCGGAGTTTTGTGTGATAAGAAGGTAAGCAATGGGTTGAAAGGAAAAGTGTACAAGTCGTTGGTAAGGCCTGCTATAATATACGGGGCAGACATGGCCAATCGCAGTAGCCCAGGAAAGGAAGATGGAAGTAACAGAAGTGAGGATGCTGAGGTGGATGTGTGGTGTAACAAGAAAGGAAATGAACTTGTTACAGTAGTTGTGAAAGTGGGACCCATGGGGAAAAAGATACAAGAGAGTAGACTAAGGTGGTATGGACACTTGCAGAGAAAAGGGAAAGAGTATATCGGAAACAAAGTTGAAGATATAAAGATTGAAGGAGTGAGAAGGAGAGGATAACATAGCGGGGGACCTATGGGAGAAAGGATGGAAGAAGGAAGAAGCAGTGAATAGAGTATTATGAAGGAGAAGGATCCAGAAGAGCAACGCCGACCCTACTTGATGTGGGACAAGGCTATGATTAAGAAGAAGAAGAAGAAGAAGCATCTGTCGGTGTAGGTCAGGTGGTAGAGTTCTTGCCTCACAACCTTGGAGCCGGTGGTTCGACGTATTTCACTGTGACCGATGTTTTTTTTAGTTTTAGATGTTGTTGTTGTTTGGATGTTTTAGGGGGACAAAACAGCGAAGGTCATCAGTACCCCATTCCATCACTGGGCGTCACAAGAAAAGGCATGAACATGTACAAGAGCCCAGATTCACTTAAGAATTCAGTTATATAAAACACTTTGCGATCTCTAACTCCAAGTGTTGTTTCAGGTTTTGTTTGTGTATGTAGACAAGCTGAAAACTTTGTCGTCACGTAGGTTAGCTGCCTGGAAAGCCACTCGTACTTACGGAGAAGACTTCCGAAAACAGCGTCGTAGCTCTTCACAAACTGAACAATCAAAGACTACAGTCGTAAATTAGTAGTGAAGCCAATACTGCAAAAATGTAACTTTCTTTTATTGAAACCTTAATTATTAACAATCTTCTATAAAACATAAGAAATTACGTGCACTTTTCGTAAAAGTTACCATTAGATATGAAAATTGTGTAAATATTCGAATACAATCACTACAGGATTCGAGCAACCGACAGTAGGATTGGAAGGCCACAATGCTATCTTAGTTTTTATTTTATTCTTTTAAACTACATTGACATGTTGCAGCCGTTTTAATTATTCGTACTCATACGTACTTGCAAAACTTCAAGGTCGATTTTCTCGAGTATTTTTGAAGGTCGCGTCGAATTGCTTTGGCTGGTTGTTATTTGAGTTCTAAATCAAATATGTTCAAATGTTTGTAATCCTATCGGACCAAACTGCGTGGTCATCAGTCCGTAGCTTACAAACTACTTAAACTAAGGTAAACTTACCTAAGGACAACACACACACACACACACACACACACACACACACACACACACACATGCCCCAGGGAGGACTCGAACCTCCGACGGCGAGCAACCGCGGTCCGCGGCGAGGCGCCTTAGACCGCTCGGATACTCCACCGCGGCTGTTTGAGTTCTGAACTTCACGTACCACAACTATCAAAAAATTCTAAAATCCGATACCCATGTGGTCGTCTTGTCAGACGATGGTTGACATAGAGTGGAAGATATTATTACAGAGCGGTGTGAAAAGCGATTGGAAAGGGTGTATGAAAGAGTTGTAGCCTTTCCTCTATCTGTACACTGAGCAATCAGGGAGAAATTTGGAATGTGAATTTAAGTTCAGTGAGAAGAAATAAAATAACCGTGGTTTACCGATGACATTGTTATTCTGTCGGTTTTTTTTCTTGTTTTTTTTTTTGGAAACAACACTAGAGCTGGGTTTAGAATTGTACAAGCCCAAAGAGGTAAGCGGTAAACTGATGGTTATGTAATTTTCACACCTGTCTGCACCTGCATTCTTCGTAATTTTTATTATTATATTTTTATCAGAATTATACTGCGAAAAAGTGTACCTTTCAATGGCATGTAATGATGTATGACATGAGAAGTACAGTGTTGCACCTCAAATTATACGACGTGGCATTAAATATCGAGTTTATTTACTTAGGTGTCAACATGTCAGTATTTGTTGATTTAAATGTTAAATAAATAGATGTTTGTTAAGCTTATGGGACTTAACCACGGGGTCATCAGTCCCTAAACTTACAAACTACTTATGAACTACCTTATACTAAAAACGGCACAAATATCCATGCCCGAGGGGGGATTCGAACCCCCGACCGCAGGGGCCGTGCAGACCGTGATTGAAGCGCCTCAGTCTCCTCGGCCACCGCGGCCGGCTGATTTAAATGTTTCTGATGCTGGCAGAGTAGTTGAAAATCTGGTGATCTTCAGTTCCATCTATAAATCTGGCAAAGACATATTTTTCTTTTGTTGTGATACAATGGCAGCCATCGAGCCGTCGGCTTTGTTTTACAGTGGCAGACTGTACGTTTATTGAAATCAAACCATTCGGTTGACTGTTAAATTTAACTTTTATTCACACAACCGGTTTCGAGTCAACCACAGGTAATTTTCAGGTATAAAAGTGTTTACTCCAGTTGCCAGCGACAGATGTTGCCCTGACTGTTGCATTTTAATGCGACCATTCCCACCTCGGTATAATCATGAAATGAAAATAACTCAGTACAAACCAGTTGTGTAAATAACCGTGCAGCTTATATGGTAACTAGAGTGTGACTTAAAGATGTATTTCTCGTCGAATTACGAGTTTTAGTGTAACGGTATGAATGAATATCGCGAAAACTCTTGGAACACATCAAAGGACGTGAAAATCACGATTCCGCAATGAAAATGTGGCATGGCAGAGAAATATCAAGATAAATTGAAATTCAGTTTTTTTAAGATTTCTATGTCTTCAAAAGGCAATATGTCATTTGATTTGCTTAAATGTGTCTATAAAGTTTATTACATTTTCAAATCGTCATTATGAATCTGATTGCTGATTCAGCTGGAAACTATATACAGAGCGATTCAGCTAAGATATTCAACTCAGATATTTTCTGAACCGTTTAAGATAACCTAATTCTGTTTTCACTCAGACGAACAGCGAGACATTCCTGCCTAAACGACGTTTCGTCTGCTATCTTAACAGTGGATAAGAAAAATCATGGGATACGTCGTAATATGTAGTCAGCCGTCCTCTCTGCCAGATTAAGCGAAAGCTACACTACTACATGCCGAGGGCTGTTTGTTTCAGATTCTGGAGGTGGTGTGGCCTCAGATATTATGTCTACCCAGTTAATGATATATATTGAAGTTCCTTGGAGAACGTTTGTGCTTAGACGGTTGCTAAGAAGAAAAAGTTGTTGATTTTGATTTGTGTTCTGTGTCTGACGTCTGTCAAGATATTTGTGTCATATTCCTATGTACTAATTGATGGAATAACTCCTTGAATATAAATAAATATGGATTTAAATGTATAAACGAGTGGTTTAATCTACAAACTAATAGATAAATGACAAATGACAAATTCATTTGGTAATTAATTAATGACTACAAGTATTTAGAGGCACAGTTGTTGCTGGACCTCATTGCTTCAAGATATTCATATTTCGAACCTTAAAAGATGTTTTAATAGTTGAATTTCAATCTTCATAAAGAAGAACTGTCAGCTTGGAATTCATTACCTGGTGAATTACTAAGCATCTACTAAAATACAACTATCACACTGCTTATGTTGAAAGTCATTCAACTCAGGGTCAGGCAGCCGTGATATTTCAACTGAACGATATACAGCTATAGCTATAGCCGCTTACAATTGTGAAAGTGTTGCCGTGTAGGATTCTGTGTACGAACTGATCGTAAATTAAGTCGATGTGATTCATGTTTGGCGATCTGGGTGGCCAAATCATTCGCTGAAACTGTTCAGTTAGATCTTCATATTATTGGGAACAACTGTTCGGCGACTCCCACACGGCTGACTAAACCGTTTTAATCCCGGACCGAAACTAGTCGATTTTAAAGATTTAATAAAACAGCTGTAGGTTAAAGATGCTTTTTATATATTACATGACGGCTGTTAGCACTCATCTTGCCAAAACTTTGTAATTATGTGTGATTTTTTATAGATAGTGGGAGGAGAAAATGTACTGAAGAGGCTAAATGCACAGGGAGCAGATGAGGAAAGGGAGGGGGTGGAAGAGAAGCTACGGGAGACGGTAAGCAGGATATGGAGAGAGAGAGGGAGAGAGAGAGAGAGAGAGAGAGAGAGAGAGAGAGAGAGAGAGAGAGAGAGAGAAATTGGTGTAAATAAATACCCAAGCAACAGCAGTCTTTCATGTAGTACACAATGGCTTGGGAGCACAGCGGTGGAGTGTCAGGCTATGAAACTAAAGGTCCCGGCTTTGATTCCCAACAGGTCATACAATTTTCATCTGTCACCTTTCACTTCTTTCACCTATGGCAGTGTTGCTGATGTGAAAAATATCGAGTAGCACCGTGGTTCGGAACCCACGTTAAACTGTAGGTCTCCCCTGCAATTGGCTGGGTAAAAGTAATATTTGGCTGTGATTGCCCGCCGTAGCGGCCGGCAGTAGCTGCCAACCGTAACGGCCGACCGCCGCTGGCCCGCGTATGTCACGACAGCTGACCAAACGTCCACGCCACTCATAAGGAAAGTACTTTGGCTCGAACAAACACATAAACACCAAAAAACGTATGAGAGATAATGTAAAGCCAGCCGCGGTGGCCGAGGGAACTGATGCGCTCCAGTCACGGTCTGCACGGCCACTACGGTCGGGGGTTCGAATCCCCCCTCGGGCATGTATATTTGTGCCGTCCTTAGTGTTAGCTAGTTCATAAGTAGTTTGTAAGTTTAGAGACTGATGACCCCGTAGTTAAGTCCCATAAGCTATACAAATATTTGAACATTTTTTCAGATAATGTAAAGATCCCTTATTGCACCAGTGATACTTCCGTATCTGAAAAACTCTGCAGTCGTCCGTTAGAGGCCTCTGCGTGTACCATGCTGCATTGCACTTTGACCTGTCGGTTCGCCAGTAGGGGCGGTGCAGTGTGCCTCCGAAGTGGCGTTTTGTGATGTTATTTGTGTGGTGAAGCGTCAGATGGGGCGGCGATTGCTAATCAATCCTGGAAATGTATTGCGAGTGGTTGAGATGAAGTTACGAAATGTCCAAATGTTTGTAAATCTATCGGACCAAACTGCGTGGCCATCAGTCCGTTGCTTACAAACTAGTTAAACCTAGGTAAACTAACCTAAGGACAACACACACACCCATGCCCCAGGGAGGACTCGAACCTCCACGGTGAGCAACCGCGCGCTCCGCAGCGAGACGGTTTAGACCGCTCGGCTACTCCACCGCGGCTTGAAGTTACGAAGAACCTTTCTTCGAGAAGGTGGTATTAGTGTAAAAGATAAATCATTTGCATGCTTTCTCGTATATGTTAAGGTTCAGAAATATGAGCATAAGTTAGATAATGTTGTTACAAACTCATAATAATGATAATATGGATGATAATGACGGACAACTCATTGCAAGCGGTAGTGGTACAGTAAGTGCGGGAAGAGGCGATGGAAGCAGTGGCAGTGAATACCAACAGTCTTTCGGGAAGAAGGTTAAAGTTGCAACTATCATCACGGCTTTTGATGACAATTCGCTAGAGAACATGTACGACGATAATTACATAAGTTAAGATATCTGCATTACGTATGGCGTCTACAATTACAACTACAGTGCTATCTAGAGCATGATTGCAAAGTTCTGCATAAAAACGACACCCACCAGCACATTGAGGTGTACGTAGAGATCCTGTAAACAAACGTTCATCCAGATATGTTTGTTCGAGCCCATGTACTTTCCTTGTCAGTATGTCGCCTCTGTGAAAGGAGTACGGAACATGGATACTAATATCATTGTAGCTTTGCTGGTATATGAGAAACAGGAAATTATGTCAATGCTTACAAGATCTCGCCCTCACAGCAAATTCCAAACACGAAAAATTGAAGGGATGTATGCTAACTTAAAATAAAAAAGAAAGTTCATATGTTTGTAGAGCATATGGGACTTAATACGGGGTCATCAATCCCTAAACTTACAAATTTGCTAACATCGAATATTAAGTGTAAGGAAGTCTTTTCTGAAGGCATTTGTGTGGAGTGTTTCCTTGTACGGGAGTAAAACATGGACATAAACAGTGCGGACAGGAAGAGAATAGAGGCTTTTGAAATGTGGTGCTACAGAAGAATGCTGAAGATTAGGTGGGTAGATCGCATAACTAATGAAGAGGTACTGAACAGAATTGGCGAGAAAAGAAATTTTTGGCATAGCTTGACTAAAAGAAGGGATCGATTGGTAGGACACATTCTTAGACATCGAGGAATCGTAAATTTAGCATTGGAGGGAAGTGTGTGGGGTAAAAATCGCAGAGGGAGACCAAGAGACGCATATAGTAAGCAGATTCAAATGGACGTGTGTTGCCGTTCTTATGAGGAGATGAAAAGGCTTGCTCTGGATAGATTAGGGTGGAGAGCAGCATCAAACCAGTCTCAGGACTGATGACCATAACAACAACCAGTTTCTGTAGGATCAGCTTTCTTTGCGGGCTTCACTGAAAGAGCGTACGCATTGGACTCGCCGGCGCAGATACATAATGAAGTTTGTCGTAGACAGGTGGAGACGGGTGGGCAGTGTAACAGTGAGACATAAACACGTCCGGCACAGCGGCCGGCGGCGGCGGCGGCGGCTGACTGATAGTGGCTGTGGCGGCGACAGCGAGACGCAAGACGGATGGCGCGGCGCGGCGCGGGGCGGGCCCGAATACAATTAACACCAGCCGCTGGAGCTGGAAGCTGCAGGCTGGAGGCTGGGCTGGCCGGCTGTCGGCTGTCGGCGCCGCATTCATATTCATCTCCAGCGGCCGCCCGGACAGGGGCTCCACACAGCGGCGACGCCCACAGACGCTGCCGGCAGCGCGCGCCTGGTATCCTCAGCACAGGTCAGGCTGTGGTCAACTCACGACCGAGCGGCGTCCTTGCTGGGGGAGCTGGCCTGTGACGCAATAATCCTGCGAAAGCCATACGCGGGCACCAAAATATCAGCTGCCCGTTATTACCCGGCAAGGCGAAGTGGAAACGCGGCAGCGGCAGGAACTGATTTGGTCACGTGACGAGCTACAGACGGGCTACGGTTACAATGATGCGCGTTGTTACGTGTAAGTCATAAAGTGGAAAGTAAGCGCGGAAACTGTCTTCGTCGACAGGCGAAATTGACGGAAAGTCATCGATTACAACTGAAGTGATATATGGCGTTCGTCAGGGTAGTGCTATACGGCCCTTACTGTTTCTTATTTTTATAAACGATTTAGGAGACAATCTAAGTAGCTCCGTAATACGGTTCGAGGATGATGCTGTCATTTATCGGTTAGTAGTGCGCCTCGGTTGCACAGTGGTGGCCGCGGTGGCTGAGGAGACTGAGGCGCTCCAGTCACGGTCTGCACGGCCACTACGGTCGGGGGTTCGAATTCCCCCTCGGGCATGGATATTTGTGCCGTCCTACTTCGTAAGTAGTTCATAAGTAGTTTGTAAGTTTAGGGACTGATGACCCCGTAGTTAAGTCCCATAGGCATTGCAAACATTTGAACATTTGAAGGCAGCGGCATACCACCTCCAAACAGGACCATGCCTAGTAAAGCACTGTGATGTTCAAACCAATTTTCGGATTGTAGACTGCTTTACCTCTTTTAAATTGCAAAATGATTTAGATATCTGCATGGTGCAAAAAAGGGCAATTGACCCTTAATAATGAGAAGTGTGAAGTCATCCATATGACAACTAAGAGGAGCCGATTAAATTTTATTTACACGATGAGTCACTCATAACTATAGGCCGTAAATTCAACTGAATACCTAGTAGTAACAATTACAAACAAGTTAAATTGAAAAGAACACACAGAAAATATTGTACTGAAAGCGAACCAAAGACTACGTTTCGTTGGCAGAACACTTAGCAGATGCAGCAGCTCCACCAAAGATACTGCCTACACCACAATTGTGCGTCCAATTTTGGAGTATTGTTGCGCATTGTAGAAGCCCCACCAAGTGGGATTGACAGGTGATCTAGAGAAAGTACAGAGAAGGGCAGCTCGTTTTGTATCATCGCGATATCGGGGAGTGAGTCTCACGGAAATGATGCACGAATTAGGGTGTAAATCATTTACAAAAAGGCGTTTCTCGTTGCGAGGAGTTATCGTAATGAAATTCGTTGACGACGAGAAACAGAAGGGACTGGTCGTGCCGCCAAAATGTTAAAGCTGAGCAAGAGGATGTTTCCAAATCACGGAAAGAAGGACACGATGCCGAGCAGAGTAGAACTCACGTTTCTACGCCGAAGATGAAGAAGAAGCAAGAACGTCACAATAAGTATGTGATCTATGATACGGATAAATGTATTATCAGGCAGCAATTTCAACGGTATTACGAACAATATAAAGAAATACCAACTTTGCGAAAACTGCACAGAACTGACTTTCAAAGCTAGAAAGGAAACCTTTAGAAAAATTATTGTGTCTACGGCATTTCGTTTTACAGACACGGCCAGCGATGCTCCTTGACCAGCTGAGGTAAGATACTGCTATCTGGAATATACCGTAGAATGAGTTTTCTAACTACTGTTTTTAATTGAAATTTATTTTCAATGCTTTTCATTGGAAGAAATACTTTGTTTTGATTACTAGCATTGTCTTTACTTCTTCTGAGTGCTCGCTACGTCTTTTTCATTCGGAATAGTTCTAGCCATCGTAGTTGTTGGACATGTTTGACTGTAGTAATGTTCAACCAATGATTGCTTCACATTTTTCCCCCATAATATGAGAAGAATAAAACACTCGGAAACCGCCATTGAAAGGATTAGTAAAACCGATACAGGGTTAACATCTAACCACAGACTCAAACACTGCATTCGAATTTCCAAATTAGATTTAGTCTTTCGCAAAATTAATCTAAGTAAACGCCCTGCATACATACTTCTCCCCCCCCCCCCCCCATCCTTCCTCTCTGTGTCTCTGGCGTAAACACGACGGTTCTGCCACCGTCGCGAGATTACCACTTGGCTTTGCCGAGTAATTCATATCTAGCGAAGTGTTCACTGGTTTAGGTCTGTTCGGTTCATGTGACTAGTTGGCAGCTTCCGTCAGATGAGTTTACTTCCTATGATATCGCTGCACTCGTCAAAACAAGTAGGAGATTAGTCGAGAAGCCCTTTTCTCACATTACATCTTGCGAGCCATGGATGAAGGGCAACAAACAGACTGCATTTTTCTAGATTTCAAAAGGGTGTTTGGTGGCACACTGCAGACTGCTAACGAAGATACGAGCATATGGAAAAGGTTCACAGATTTGTGAGTGGATGGAAGACTTCTTAAGTAACAGAACGCAGTACGTTGTTCTCGACGCCAAGTGTTCGTCAGAGACGTGTGTATCGTCAAGCATGCCCCAGGGGAGTGTGATAGGACCACTATTATTTTCTATCTATATAAGTGATCCGATGGACAGAGTAACTTGTAATTTTCGGCTGTTTGCTGATGATGCTGTGGTGTATGGGAGGTTGTCGTCTTTGATTGTAATAGCATGACAAAATTTTTAGTTGGTGCGAAGAATGGCAGCTAGCTACAAATGTAGAAAAATGTTAGGTGATGCACGCGAGTAGGAGAAACAATCCCATAATGTTCGAATACAGCATCAGAAATGAGCTTCTTGATGCAGTCGCGTCGTTCAAATATCTATGCGTAACACTGCAGAGCGATATGAAATGGAACGAAAGGACAATTGTGAGTAAGGCGGACAACCGACTTCGGTTTATTGGGAGAATTTTGGAAAGATGTACTTCATCTGTAAAGAAGAACGCATATAAAATGCTTGCATGGCCACTTCTTGAGTATTGCTCAAGTGTTTGGGACCCGCAGCAGATCAGTTTAAAGGAAAACGTAGCAGTTCTGAGAGGAGCAACTAGGTTTGTTACTGGTAGGTTCGACCAATGCGCGAGAGTTACGTAAATGCTCCGGCAACTCAATTGGGGATCGCTGGACGACGTCCTTTTCGTGAATTTCTGTTGAGGAAATTTAGAGGGCCGGAATTTGAAGCTGAGTGTAGTACGATCTTCCTGCCGCCTTCTTACATTTCGCGTAATGATCACAAAGACAAGATACGATAAATTATGGCTCGTACGGAGGCATATACGCAATCTTCTTTCCCTCGTTCTGTTTGGGAGTGGAACAGGAAAGGAAAAGTCTAGTAGTGGTACAGTGTACCCCCCGCCTCGCACCTTACTGTGTATTGGCGAGTATGAATGCAGATGCAAAACGCGGCCGCGGCCGTCGTGCGTCGGCGCACGCCTCGCCTCGCCGGCTGCCTCCAATCCGGGCTGTTTGGCGGCGCATTCAGCGGCCATTAGCGGCCGACAGTGCGCCCGCACAGACTCATTACCGGCATCAGCGGCTGGGCTGCCAGCGCCAATCAGCCACAGCGTGCCGCCGCCGCCGCAGACCTGCTCCACTGGCGCTGGCGCTGGCGCCGCGTTCGCCGAAGTGAACGCGCGCGCGATTCCCGGAACGGCCCGTTCTAATAATGCGCTTCCAAGAAGCCTCGTCACGTCCAGCGTACGCCAGTGGAAAACTGGGGAACAACACAGCACTGCTGCATTGCCTCGTTACTGACACAGGAGTAGCAGTTTTCCTCCCCGAATCTGAGGTATTCAGACATCTCGATTGTTGCTGGGCACTGAAATACAGGCTGTTTCACTAAGTGTATTTGCCTCTGTAAGTTATAAAATAATAGGTGACGGGAAATTTTAATGCGGTAGCTCAACACAAGAAATGTTACACTTTCTGCGAAGCTATGAACATAGTTTATTGTATCATTTTCCAAAGAGTTACACCACGAAGATATAATTTTTTAAATGGAACAATAGTTTTTTTCTATAGCGTATTGGATTCGTTTAAACCAGCTGTATCCAAATCATTTTAAACCACATTCCTATCACTGTTAGTTTGGGAGCTACAACCCTTCAAAGTTCCGGCGGCGGAGGCTGCGATAGCGTAGCTGATTGGCTGAGTGGCTATCCCCTGGGGCACGGCCCACTGTCTCATGACCACCAGCCAGTGAGCAACGCTGTCGTATGCTCCAAAACTGTTCAAATGTTTGTACAGCTTATGGGACTTAACTACGGAGTCATCAAATTTACGAACTACTTATGAACTACTTACGAACTAGGACGGCACAAATAACCATGCCCGAGGGGGGATTCGAACCCCCGACCTTAGTGGCCGTGCAGACCGTGACTGAAGCGCCTCAGTCCCCTCGGCCACCGCAGCCGGCTGCTGTCGTAGCATCCGCCCCCTAAACTTTGAAGGGTTGTAGCTCCCAAACTGTATTTACATAAGCTATGTGACTTTTGTGCACATTGGCAACGAAACTGTCAGTAGCTATATACAATTGTAAACATGGCGTCTGTTCTTTCGGACATCTCCCCCCACAGGCTATTGATAATACGGATACGGGAAGACATTAACGCTGCGCGCAAGGCGAAATAATGGGTACGGTTTACAAAAATCATCCGTGACGTATGTAAGTTGAAGGGGTGGGGGAGAGCGTGGGGCCTGTTCCTCCCTCCAAAATAATGATATAAAGGAAAAGATAGTACGGTATCTGAATTATTTTAATGAAAGATGCGTAGAAACATCGCCGTGGTAGACAGTCATACTTCCCTGTATTGGTTATGGGAGTGGGGTGTTTAGTGGTGTCAAGTTCGTGCCCGTGCTACTTTACTTAAATAGCTGTATTGTTATGATTTAATGTCAACAATAAAAACATGTTTGATGTTATTAAAGAAAAATGGGCTTCAGCGCAAATTATTCTCTGAATGTGAGCAGCAAAACTAACACAAAATGTCGTGGGGCGTCTACTTAAAATTACTTAATTTTTCTTTCCATTAATCTTGTCCATCCCACTGGAAACTTTTTCCTGTATTCGCCACTGACTATCATACTATGCGATATGATGAGAAATTTGACAGAACAGGAAGCCTAAATGGAATAACAAAACAAATCGTTTGAGTCCAGATTACATCGATTAACAAAAAACGCCTCACAGTCCGTAAAATATCGATCTACTGGGGGAAAAATGGCAAGGGGAAAAAATTAATCCGACTGCTTGGCAAAGCGATTCGCCGCGCGTGTATGGTTGCGTGACCTGAAGCGACATGGAAGAAAAGCAGTCAACAATCCGAAGATTGGTTTGACCACCACGGTGATTTACTAGGCATGATCCTGTTTGGAGGTGGTACGCCGTTGCTTTCCTTCGACCTTTCTAACTGACTTTCACAGCTAGTTATAGGGGGACCTACAGTTTATCGTTGATTCCGAACATCGAAGCTACTCGACCTTTTTCACATCAGCATCAAGTGAAAACTGACAGATATAAAATCACCCGATCAATGTGCTATCAAGTCCCACTTTGTCCTCAGGGGGAAGTACTTTGCAAGTATTGGGACCGATGACAGCAGATTGTGTCCTTGGGTATACAAACATTTAAAAATTTTGTATTCCGGTGCAGGGGAAATTTCCAACTTCGCTAAGGAATATATTTAAAATGCCCTCAAACAGTATAAAGGTTCTCTTCGTCGTTTCCAAAAAGGCTGGATGGGGGAAAGGAATTTCCTTAAAAAAAAAAAAAAAAGGTAAAGCAGTCAACAATCCGAAGATTGGTTTGAACACCACAGTGCTTTACTAGGCATGGTCCTGTTTGGAGGTGGTATGCCGTTGTCTTCTTCCTACCTTCGAACTGACTTACCCAGCCAGTTATAGGGGGACCTACAGTTTAACGTGGGTTCCGAACCACGATGCTCCTCGGTATATTTCACATAAGCAATACAGCCAGAGGTGAAAGAAGTGGAAAATGACAGATAAAAATCGTAGGACTTGGCGGGGATCGAACCCGCGAAATTTTGTAGTCTGGCACTCTACCACTGTGCAACCGATGCGGAATTTCCTTGAGTGCAAGAAAAGATAGAAACCCCTGGGACATGATCAAGATTGTAAACTAATTCCATTCTTCATGTGCCTCCACAACTTGCTGTCCTGCTAAGCCAACGTGCAAAAGTTAAGTTGTACAGTGATTAGGAATTAACATTGACTTAAACCTTAAGTCCCCGTGTAACAATCAAGAGTGGAAGAGATGCATCTTGTCCTGTAAGTCTGCGCACGATCCAGAAATGTAACGTGTAAAACGATATCTCGGGACAGAGTTTTAATCGTCACCAAGGTAGCACGAAACGAGCGACTATAGTCCATTAGCGATACTCAGGTTGACTAAAAGGTAACTTGTACCAAAAGTACAATTTTAGATAATAAGGCGAACGGTTTCGGAGGTGGTGACTTAGCTGTTGGTAACCGACGTGAGCAGACGAGTGCTGGCTACTGTACGTATGACGAGGCAGGCGGCGCGGCGGTACCTGTTACCTGTTACCTGTTACCTGTACCGAGGGGCGTGGCCGGCACGGCTAACGACCAATCAATCGCGGGCGCGCCTCCTGCTGCCCGCCCCCCGCCCCTCCGTCATCCATTAGTCAGGCTCAGCTGACAGACACCGCGCCACGGCTGACGTGCTGACAGCTCGCGGACCAAAGATCTTAAGCCGCAGACACCAGCCACCGGCCAAGTGCGCAGTGGCCAGCGCCTGCCGATGCTCATCCTGGAGGGAAGTTACAACTGCCAAGGAACTTTGTGCTTAAGGAGGGATCAACCCGACAACATGAACACTTATTATAAAAATCATTACGGCCTTAGTTATTAACTTGCAGATCTAAAATTGTGCATTTCGAAAGAAAAACGTTAAAATACAGCAAGTGGTCCACCAGAAATGTTGTCTTTTCTTATATAACACCATAACTCAAATTTTAATCACGTAGTAAACTTTGAAAACTTTATTATAGTGACCTATTGAAGTTATACGACCACCGAATTACAATCATTAGTCCATGCCGCTGTGGAGTAGCCATGCGCACTAAGGCGCCATGCTGCGGTGTTCAAATGCTTATGGGGCTTACCTGTGGGCCGCGGTGGAGTAGCCGAGAGGTCCAAAGCGTTTCGCTGCGGAGCGCGCGGTTGCTGGCCGCGGAGGTTCGAGTCCTCCCTGGGGCATGGGTGTGTGTGTGTGTGTGTTTGTCCTTAGGTTAGTTTACCTAGGTTTAAGTAGTTTGTAAGCTACGGACTGATGACCACGCAATTTGGTCCGATAGATTTACAAACATTTGAACATTCTCAACTGTGGGGTCATCAGTCCCTAAACTTACCAACAACTTATGAACTAAAATTGTGTACCGGAACCGGGACTCGAACCTGGGACCGTTGCCTTTCGCGGGCAAGCGCCTTACCAACTGAGCTATCCCGGCACGACTCACGATGTCGCCTCACAACTTTACTTCCGGCAGTACCTCGCTTCCTACTTCCCAAACTTCACAGAACCTTGCAAGACTATCACTCCTGGAAGAAAGGAGTAAAGTTGTGAGGCTCCTGGAAGAAAGGAGTAAAGTTGTGAGGCGGCATCGTGAGTCGTGTCGGGATAGCTCAGTCGGTAGAGCGCTTGCCCGCGATAGGCAAAGGTCTCAGGTTCGAGTCCCGGTTCCGGCACACTATTTTAATCTGCCAGGAAGCTTCATATCAGCGCACACTCCGCTGCAGAGTGTAAGTTTCATTCTGCTTATGAACTAACTTACACTAAAGACAGCACAAACATTCATGCCCGAGGGGGGATTCGAACCCCCGACAGGGAACGTCCTCGCGCATCGGAGAATAGCACCTCAATGCGCTCGGCCTCTCCGCCGCAGCTGCTGTGGGGTGCGCGATCGTTCGCCGTTGGAGATTCGAGACCTCCCTTTGGCATAGGGTTGTGTGTGTGTGTGTGTGTGTTGTTCTTGGGATACGTTAGTTTAAGTACTTGATACGTTTAGGGGCCGATTATCACTGCAGTTAGGTCCCATAACTTACAGAACATTTGATTTTCATTAATTTGTAGTACAATTTTATTACTTACAGAGTTTTTAATTATTATGGGCTACATAAATAAAGCTGTTATTTGTCTGCGTCACTTACTCAACCACAATTCTGAGTTGCACGTGGCCTCATTTGAAGACTGGAATTACGTAAAGGGCACTCAATTTGAGGTTAGCATGGAGAATAAACGACTTGTTTCAGCAACGGGACAAGTCACTGTATGTATTATCTCGGACTGCCCTCAGTTTAGCGTCACGTACTGCGGTGAACATTGTCAGTATGCAACCAACTTTTTATTCTTCTTTCCACGCGCTACTCTTTAGTCGCACTCAATTACAATTTTTGCAACCGTTAGAGCTGTTCCTGATGTCAGTTTTTCACCACTCTTACAAGAGTGCAGGTTGACTTCTTAATCACTTAGCTCGCAACAGCGTAGCATCTTTTTTATTCCTTACTAACCACAAATAATAGGTAATTTTCTAGCAGTTACACTTATATATGATATCAGTCGTTGCTCCCACAATGCAATATATTACGGAAGAAATAAATGCAAGTCAAGGATATTTACTTTCCCTGTCTGGAAAATAAAGGACAACTTAAGTGTACACATGCATGTGAGATTTTACATGGTGGTTCTCACAAAAAAAAGACTGTGTTCGGAATGCGGTCTCGCATACATGCGATTAAACAGTTTCACCAATATTAAAGCAAAAATAAGAAGAAGAGAAGAAGAAGAAGAAGAAAAATGCGCAATCGGTCCTACTTCTCCAGCGGGGAATCAGACAAATGTTCAAACGTTTGTAAAGCTTATGAACTAACTTAAAGACAGCACAAACATCCATGCCCGAGGGGGGATTCGAACCCCCGACTGGGAGCATAGCGCCTCAATGCGCACGGCTACTCCGCCGCAGCAGGCATAAGATAGAGATGGTGAACCAGTGACACTAGTCGACAGGAAGTACCCAGAATTATCTTACCAGAAAAAACTCGAAACGTATTTCATAGATCACTTTTTTTAGTATTTCATCTTCATCGTCATTAACACATTAGTACTTGGTTGGTTTATGGTTTGAAACGACCAAACCAACAAGGTCATAGGTTCTGAAAATTGTTTGCATATGAGTCTGTTGCAGGAATACCATATAGCGGCTTTGCAAAAGTATATCTTCGTCTTCTCATATCCACGCTATATCCAAGTCGTCGAGAAAACGTCCATGATAGCTAGTGGCGCACTTGCAGGTTTTATTCGCGACGCGTAAACGGTTGCAATCGAAGTCGACTACAGAGCTGTTATCAAGAGGCGTTACAACAGTTACAGATACTGCTCAAAATGGAGTTACGTGATTGGCTGAAGTATGCGCGCGAAGCAGCTTCCACTAACCCATTGCAAACATCAGCGATCTTGTTTCACTGTATCTAATATAGTCTATCCTGACAAAGTCTTATCTCTGCGTTAGCTAACTCCACAGGTAAGTCATCCCGTATCATCAACGACATACTGTATTTTCTTTGTGAATTGTGTTCAAGTTTTAAGCTACTTTCCTTTACTATCCATGCCTCGTGGAGGATAAGTATGCCCTTCTCTTAAGGATTATACGGATTTCGTTTTTCTTTGGCTCCCCTTAATCACCATGCATTGGAGCTCAATTTTAGTTCTTCCTTGCTTGTCCCTAGAAACTTGTGTTCGTTTTAGTTTTCCCTTACTCCCAACGGTGTTTGTTTCGTTACATGGATGCTCGCCTTCCACAAACTGGTAGGATTCCCTTACATTAGCATGGGACTGCTTTCTTTTTCTGCTCGGGTTGGGAATTCCATCTGTACAAATACAATTTCTTCTTTTGTTTATTCGCTATCACTAGAACAATGACCGCCTTAATGCTTAATTTTTTATTATTTATATGTAAAGAAGATTTATTACATTATTTTGATATTTATAGAAATTTTACAAGAATTATATTCCTTGAAAGGAGCTGAAGAATTATTTACTGTCAAACCATTTTACAATTTGAAAGAAGACATTTAGGGAAAGTTATTTCGTTTGACAGATAAAGCAAGAAGACTTTATCAGTTTTTAGTATTTTAATCAATCGACCTTATATATATGAATCGATCATCGGTGAACAGGACTTGTAATATCTGTCTCTATAGCAACCAGCACAACTACGAACTTCTGTTTGACAGTTCGATCTTTAAGGGAACTTTAAAACATTTATTTAAAAGTGACAGTTTTAAAGAAATGCAAACCTATGCTTCTTCTATCTGCGCAAGGATTTGTCGTGTAAATTTCACAATACAGGAAGATTATATTAATTGGATTTTTTTCTTGTTGACGAGCGAACGACTTTCTGATCCTGAAGTCTGACACGGCACATTAAAAGTTTGGTATTTAGTCCCATGCAATAAGAGGACGTACCGCCGCATCCCCCAGCTGTTCCAGGGGCTGTTGGTAGGAGGCGCGTGCCACCTGCAGGAGAGAGAGGTAGCAGCGCCTGCGGAATAGCCGACGTGCGGCCGCACGGGCAGACTTGTCTGGTCAATGACCAGGCGTCGCGCCTCGGCGCGCAGAGCGGCCGCAAGAAGGCCTCCGCAAAACAGCGCGCCTGCGCCTCTGCAACGGCTTGATCACACCCCGACACCCGACAGCTGCGGCTACAGCCCAGCTGACACTCACCCAGCGCAAGCGCAAGCGCTGCAGCACTTACTGCACAAACAGCGTCCCAACCCAACATTTATCGCTGAAGCAGTGCATACGGAGTACGTTAAATGATAACACATATCAATACCTCAAGAAGTAATAGGCGTCCGTCTCTACTGAAACACCCATGATAGTACGTTGTAAGGTGGCTACTGAATCGAAATTTCCTACCTTAAGTTTTGGGATTATATATGTTGGCAACAACATTATATATATATCTTTGTTTATCTTTGTTGGTCGGTAGGCGGGGTTTGTTGAGTGTAGCCGCGAGAGAGTCGGAGAGTAGTAGCGGAGTGTGACGGTTGCACTGGAGCTCGCGGTGGACACAGCCCGGAGTTCATCATGATGCTGCTAATTTTTTGTTAATTTGCTTTAAATGTTTTTCGCATTGCACAACCTTGATTAATTCGTGGCTCGTCACTGTAATTGTTGTAATAACGAGGATAGGGCATTAACCAAACGTAATAATAATAAAACACCAGTTCCTTTCACTTCTTGACCTTTTGACTTTTTATAATTAATCCTTTCCTAAGGGTAGGGCTGTATCCCTATTTTAGAAACTGCCTCATTGCACGGCTTCGCAATAATATGCACATTCTTAATTTTTTATAGTTTATGTTACTCATGTCGAATTTGCTGATTGCTAATTTTCCAATTTCTTTAATACAGATTTATTCAGTTTAATTGGTTTAATTTTGTTTGTGATTATTCTTGACGGTGTAAGTGATTGTAAGTTAATGGTAATTAAGTACATTGTAAAAAGTGGGTGACAAGTTTTGTGTCCCTACTTCGTCGCCGCTTTTGTGTCCCAGCCTCGTCGTAGGTGTCGGTGGCCGAGTGGAATGAGACCGACACGCTGGTGCAGGTACGGAGGGGAGCAGCCAGAAACTATAAACACTCGAGTAAATTAGAAAGATATATATTGCACAGAATGTAACAATACTTAACTTTTACATAGTACTGCAGAATGTGGATACATAGTTGTTAGAGGCCTGCCTAGTGCCTGTACAATAGCAAAGTCTTCACTGGTGCCTATCTGATTACGAAGGTCCTAACTCGTTGCTATCTCAGTCCGAAGTGGCCGGTGTCTTTCCGTGGTGGCCACGAGCGGGGTTGCAGCAGAGGGCGCTCGTGGCTGTCGTCGTGAGAACGCCGCGCCGTGCGTGCATGGCGGCGCGCGGCGAAAGTAGGTGGCGCGCACTTTGTACTTGTGCGACACCACACCCCTCCCCCCCAAACCGCCGCGCCGTCGTGGCGTAGGGCTGAGGGCCACGGCGACGGCACTGGGAGGAGGGCCTGGGCGGGGGCGTTACTGGTGGGACGGGCGTCGTAGCTGAGGCCGGGATCGAGACGCCGTCCGCGCCCCGGCATCCGCCTTGAGATCCTCCAGGGAACCCGCCGAAACCTGGGGAAGGGCGCCCGCCCCCGCCCAGAGGGAGCAGGTCATCTTCTGAGGTGCGTGGCCCAGGCGGCGGCGGCACGCACGGTCCCGGAGCCCCTCTCGGTGACGCTGTCATCTGCGGCGGCGACAGCGGCGGCGCCGCGTCGATCTCCATCGGGACGATCTCGTAGTCCGGGGACGAACGATGTGGTTGTGCTCCCTGGCGGTGGACTGGGTCTGGAATCAAGAAACCGGAGACAGGATCGCGCGGCCTGTGCGGGTGCAATTGGTTTGCGTGGCGCCGCAGCTCCGACCCTGTGGAAGAACGTACAACATAGATATTGCTACCGAGCACGCGCTGAATGGTGCCCGGCAGCCATGTCTTCTTGTTTCCAGCAAACACCCTGTACAGCACCGGCGTAGAAACCTGAAAACGCGTAGCGCCATACGAACCGACTCGGTGCGTGGGAGGCTGCAACAGGTGAAGGAGAGTGCGGTGACGGCGGCCGTGTAGCAGCTCGGCAGGAGACGGGCCGTCGCGTGGCATGCACCGATACGTAGACAGGAAAATTTGAAGAGCTTGCTGCCTGGAGTGCTGACCTTTCATCTTCTCCATGTGAGACTTGAATGTTCGAACGAAACGTTCTGCTTCACCATTGGACTGAGAGTGAAAAGGTGCAGTGGTAATATGCTGAATACCATTCACACGACAAAACTGTTGAAATTCCGCACTAACAAACTGAGGTCCATTGTCACTGACGATAGTTTCAGGCAAGCCTTCGATGCAAAACACTGATGTTAAGGCACTGATTGTACTAGAAGCTGTCGTTGAGTTCATGGCAATCACAAAAGGAAACTTGCTGAAAGCGTCTACAACAATTAACCAGCGCGTATTCCAGAAAGGTCCGGCAAAGTCAATATGTAAACGTTGCCATGGTCCCTTGGGGCGTGGCCAATCTGAGAAACGTTGCGGAGGAGCCGCCTGATGCTCCGCACAAACTGTACACTGTGATGTCATGCTCTCTATCTGAGCGTCCATACCAACCCAGGTACAATGACGTCTGGCCAGTTGCTTTGTCCTAACAATGCCCCAATGTCCTTGATGCAGGAGGCGTAACACTTCTCGTTGCAGGGAACGAGGAACAATCACCCTTGCTTGGTCGTTGTCGGTATGCAACAACAGTACACCCTGACTTAAGGATAATGCATGACGTTGTGAAAAATAACGTCGAACCAGAGGCCGATCAATGTCTTTGGCTCTGGCAGGCCAACCAAAGCGAACAAAACGTGCTACCACACTTAAGTCTGCATCCGCAGCTGTTTCCTGTGCGACCCGACGAGAGTTCAAAGGGAAATCTGCGACAGCGGTAGCATCTCTGGAGTCTATCTGACAACATGCCATTTCCGAAGAATCAAACGACACATCCTGGCCAACCGGAAGTCGGGAAAGTGTGTCCGCGTTGGCGTGTTTAGTGGTAGGTCGGTACAAAATCTCATACTGATAATTAGACAATATCAAGGACCATCTCTGAAGCTTTTGTGCCGTACGTGGCGGAATTGGCTTTGTGGGTGAGAACAACGACGTGAGAGGCTTGTGGTCCGTCAACAAATAGAATTTTCTGCCATAGAGATAATGATGGAACTTTGTGACGCCGTAAATGATTGCTAAAGCCTCCTTTTCTATCTGACTGTAATTCTGTTGCGTTGGCGTCAGTAGCTTGGACGCAAAGGCAATAGGACGATCATGACATCCAATACGATGCGACAGAACTGCACCCGCACCGTACGATGAGGCGTCAACTGCTAGCACTACAGGCTTCTGTGGGTCAAAGGGAATCAAACATGCATCACTGAGTAGTGCCGACTTTAGTTTGTCAAAGGCAACCTGACAATCTTTAGACCATACAAAAGGAACATTCTTCCTACGCAAGTGATGCAGTGGAGCTGCAATCTGAGAGGCATTGGGAATAAATCTGAAATAATAGTTAAGCTTTCCCATTACTGCTTGCAATTCATGCACATTCTTAGGAGGAGGCAAGTCTTTGATTGCTCTAAGATGTGACTGTAAGGGATGAATTCCTTGGGCATTAATCACATGGCCTAGGTACTCTATTTCAGTTTGAAAAAACGAACACTTTGCTTTATTACAACGTAGGCCTGCTGCAGTCAAAACTTTGAAAAGGCACTCCAGGTTTGCTAAATGTTCTTCAACTGTACGTCCGGATACCACAATATCATCTAAATAGTTCGAACAACACGGTACAGAAACTGTCAGCTGTTCCAAAAAACGCTGAAAAATAGCGGGGGCGGAAGAACTGCCAAAGGGTAGGCGTTGAAATTGAAAAAGGCCCATGTGAGTATTAATGACGAAAAACTTTTTTGACTCGTCATCAAGTGGAATCTGTAAGTATGCCTCTGCTAAATCAATCTTGGAAAAGAAGCGAGACTGTCCTAATTTGTCCATCAGTTCCTCAGGTCTGGGCAGGGGATAAGTGTCGACAATTGTTTGACTGTTGACAGTTGATTTGAAGTCCGCACAGAGACGAAGTTTTCCTGACGGCTTGGGTATAATTACTATAGGCGAGGCCCACTGACTCGCAGAAACAGGAGAAATCACCCCACTATCTTGCCAACGTTTAAGTTCTTCGGCAACTGTATCACGAAAGGCGATAGGCACTGGTCTAGCTTTACGAAATTTTGGAACTGCAGATTCTTTTAAAGTCACATGTGCCACGAAGTCTTTTGCACAACCTAGTTCCGGCGAAAACAAGTCACTGTATTTGTCACACAATGCATTGATTTTATCCTGAGGCACTATTGACGAAATTTGAAGCACATCTCTTTGAATTGATAAACCAAACAAGTCAAAAGCATCTAGTCCAAAAATGTTCTGTGTCGATTTGGCCTGAAGAACTACAAAAGCAACTGTTTTCGTTACACCTTGAAAAGAGGCGGGCAGGCTACATGTTCCTAGCACGGGAATATTTTCACCTGTATAAGCTGTTAACACTTGCTGTGACGGCGACAATTTTGGCGAACCCAGAAGTTCATAAGTGTCTTTATTTATTAATGTAACAGCGGAACCAGTATCAAGCTGAAATTGCACAGTCTTATTTTCTATAGAGAGAGTAACAAACAGCTTGTGCTTCTGGCGCACGACCGGTGCGCGAATGTGGGCAACGTCTAATACATATTGTTTTCTGCGCTTGCGCGGGTTGCGTGCGGTAGGAAGCGGCGCATACTCGGCACACAGCGGATTAACCACACTGTCACTAGATGACACTACCGCCGGATCGGCGTCCGCGCAATGCGAGGCTACTGCACTAAAATTACTTTGAGTAGCTACACCAATTCTACTGTCACTAGCTACACAGTACTGGGCACTATTACAATTAGAAGTTGTAGAAGGCACTAGATTCACTACAGGAATGCACTGTTCATAGTCATTTTGCTTGTCCCGAACCCTTTTCCGTTGCACTGTTTTACGCGCTCGTCGGCGCTTGCTACATGGTGCACTATATAGTTTTGCCAAAGGCGCAGAACTACTTTCATGCAATTGAGATCCAATGAAAGCACTGTTCAATTCCACAGCCCGTATAACATTTACAGAATGAACTGTTCTCGCACTCTGCGAAGCACTGTTTCTAACGGTACCGTTCTTTGAGTTTTTAATTTGCATACACACAGACTGCACATGTCCTGATTTGCCACAATGATAACAAGTTGCGTTGCGACTTGGGCACTGTGCACGTTTGTGGCGAGATACACACTGGGGGCAAGATTTACGTACATTTTTCTGAAATGAGCGTTGGCGCCCGTTATTCAAATTACTGTTTCTATCACGACGGGGCGACCTTTGTGTCGCACTTTTACACGGGCTACTGTTCACTGTCTGTTCAGCACGGCCGGTAGAAAAATAAGAATCACTAGTGCTGTACTGAGAACTACGGCTAGGAAAGCGTCCGTTACGGCGCACTGAATTTACACTATGGCTTTGCATTTCTACATCAGCTAAGTCAAAAGTATCATGCGCTTCTATAAGCTGCAGTACACTGTCTAATGAGGGGTCAGACTGTTTCAGAATTGCTGCTCTAATTCTGGGGTCCTGAATATTCTGCGTAATCGCATCCCTCAACATCACGTCACTATACGAAAGTCCACAAGAGCAAGTAAATTTACATTGGCGGATTAAGCCCTTCAATTCCGTAATCCACTCTTGGTGTGACTGCTGCGGTAATTTTTTAAGTCTGAAAAATCGGTATCGTGCAGCGGCTACAAGAACTTTTCTCTCATAATGAGCATTCAGTGCATCTACAATTTGTTCAAAGTCTACATCACGAGGAGATGCGAGAGGGAAAAGTTTTTGCAATAGTACGAAAGTCTGGGGGCCCACAATCGATAAGAAAAGGTTCTTCACTCTCTGACCTGTAATTTGATGAGCCGCGACGAGTTCTTGAAACTGTGCGAAATAGTCGCTCCATTCTTCCTCACGTTCGTTGTACTGGCGGAACGTCGGAAGCGGTGCGGCGGCAGGTGTGGGCTGCTGATGTGACGACTGTTGTTGTTGGTGAGCAGCCTGTGTCGTCAACTGCGACACGGCCTGGAGAAGCTGGGTAATTTGCGCCGTCTGTAACTGAATAATTTCCATTAAGTTTGGGTTCGGGGTAGTGGCCATGCTGACCGATTAGGCGCCGCGTATACAAGTAACTTAGTACAAAACACAAATGCAATATGAAAGAGGACGCTCTGCAACAAAAAAGTCCACAAAATACGTAACAGAATATGTTCCCCCAAAAATCTTATAATAAGGGTGGGTGGGCGGGAGCAATTTTTGCGTGCTCCGACTGCTGCTGTCTGGCTGCTGTAAGCGGGCTGGTCCAAGGTTCTATCACTCCTCGTCGCCACTTTTGTGTCCCTACTTCGTCGCCGCTTTTGTGTCCCAGCCTCGTCGTAGGTGTCGGTGGCCGAGTGGAATGAGACCGACACGCTGGTGCAGGTACGGAGGGGAGCAGCCAGAAACTATAAACACTCGAGTAAATTAGAAAGATATATATTGCACAGAATGTAACAATACTTAACTTTTACATAGTACTGCAGAATGTGGATACATAGTTGTTAGAGGCCTGCCTAGTGCCTGTACAATAGCAAAGTCTTCACTGGTGCCTATCTGATTACGAAGGTCCTAACTCGTTGCTATCTCAGTCCGAAGTGGCCGGTGTCTTTCCGTGGTGGCCACGAGCGGGGTTGCAGCAGAGGGCGCTCGTGGCTGTCGTCGTGAGAACGCCGCGCCGTGCGTGCATGGCGGCGCGCGGCGAAAGTAGGTGGCGCGCACTTTGTACTTGTGCGACACCACAACAAGAACGATATGAAGTGAGGAATGTGTGTTCGTGTGAAGCGAGGTATCACTTACCTTTTTTCAACAAAATAATATTTCTTGCACACTGATTGTATAGTAATACTAAGACTGGGCCAACAAATACAACACAGTACGACATTCTTTTATTGTTCTCGAGAGTGACTATCAGCCAACCAAGATTTTAGACCTTTTTAATCCTTCTAATTTTGCAGTCAGATAGCGTAAGTTTCGACGTGTCCAAACTTACCTTACGTTGGTCAGTAATACGTTGCGCACTAATTGTCAAGTTACTCTCCTAGTATTATTGCAATCAGATCCTTAATTTTAGTATCCCGATACGATCTTTCATTTTTGTAGACCTCTGTTAGTACTGAAGGCAACACACACTCACACACATATTAAGTAGCCTCTTTACACACATCCCAACTTGGCCCGTTGCAACGTGATGTAGCCTCCACGGGCGGCAATTTAGGCGCTGCTTCTGGCACCCATTCTACCATACCGTCTTGGGATGCAGCAATCCACGCGACCTGTTCCTTTTTATGATAGCCAACAGACAGCGAAATGACATACGTGCAAGACGCCAACAGCAAATGTGTGTAGCTATAAAGGTCTGTGTGATTTCGTCGTGTGAAGAAGATAGGCGCCATGCAATGGATACGCATTCGAGCTTCCTACAGCCAAATGGCTAAGTTTGATAGGAGTTACATTGTGGCCATCACAGAGGCGGATATTGCTTTCGTAGAATTGCGACACAACATTCTCAGACCTGTAGGTGAATTTTAGATGTCTATGCAGCAAAGACGTCCGTCAGTATCATCGTCTTGTAAGGGTAAGAGTGCCAGATTGTACTGCCACCACAGTATCCCATCTACATCTAGATGGGATACTCTGTAAATCACATTCAAGTGCCTGCCAGAGGGTTCATCGAACCACCTTTATACTATTTATCACTCATTCCATTCTCGAATAGCGCGCGGGAAGAAACAACAGCTGAATCTCTCCGTTCGAGCTCTGATTTCTCGTATTTTATTCCGATGATCTTGTCTACCTATGTAAGTGGCAGTCAACATATTTCCGCATTCGGGTGAGAATTTTGGCGATAAGCGCCGTTCTTGTAATGATTCCTACCCCAGATCGTGTATCATTTCCGTAACGCTGTCTCCCCTGTATCGTGACAATACGAAACGAGCTGTCCTTCTTTGGACTCTTTCGATGTCCTCCGTCAAATCCACCTGATAAGGATCCCAAACTGGGCAACAATACTCCAAAAATGGACGGTCAAGCGTAGTGTATGAAGTCTCGTTAGTAGTTCTGTTGCATCTTTTAAGGGTTCTGCCAATAAAACGCAGTCTCTGGTTCACCTTTCCCACGACATTATCTATGTGTTCTTTCGAGTTTAAGTCTGAAGTAACAGTAATTCCCAGGTATTCTATGGAGTTTACGGCCCTCACTTTTGATTTATTTATCTTATAAACAAAGTTTAATGGATTTCTTTTCGTACTCATGTGGACGACTTCACACTTCTCATTATTTAGAGTCAATTGACAATTTTTTACACCATAGTGATATCTTATTCAGATCGTTCTGCAGTTTGTTTTGATCTGCAGATGATTTCACTAGACGGTAAATGACGGCGTCATTTGCAAACAACTTCAGGGAGCTACTTAGATTTTCCCCTAAATCGTTTATGTAAATAAGGAACAGCAGAGGACCAATAACACTACCCTGAGGAACGCCCGATATCACGTCTGTTTTAGTCGATGCTTTACGATCGATTACTACAAACTGTGTCCTCTCTGACAGGAAATCTCCTATCCAGTCGCGATATACCATAACCACCTACCTGTATTACTTTTTGAACTAATATTCAGTATATAACTGATGAATAACGTGTGTAGTTTTATTTTATTAAACCTACCCGTAATAGTTTAACATAGTTCTCTTCAGCCTCCAGTTCCGATTCCGCTTTCGGTTCCGATAAGCCAAATTTAAAAACGCCGCTTCCGAATTCGGTTCCGACATAACCACTTCCGTTACATCGCTAATGTATAGAGAAGGCAACGTTTCGCAACGAACAGACACTGTCCACCGTTGTTTTTGTAACCACGCGATATCCCAAGCACGGTTTCGATAGGTTCTGGGTGTTGGAGGTTTTGGTTCCAATAAACCAAATTCAAATACTCCGCTTCCGAATTCGGTTCCGGCATAACCACTTCCGTTACATCCCTAATTATTTTCTATCTGTATAAATGATCTGATGGACAGAGTAAGTTGTAATTTGCGACTGTTTGCTGATGATGCTGTGGTGTGTGGGAGGATATGGTCTTTAACTGACTGTAATAGCATACAGGATGACTTAGACAAGATTTCTAGTTGGTGCGAAGAATGGCAGCTAGCTCTCAATGTAGAAAAATCTAAGGTGATGCGCATGAGTAGAAAAAACAATCCTATAATGTTCGAATACAGCATTAGTAGTGAGTTTCTTGATGCTGTCGCGTCGTTCAAATATCTAGGCGTAACATTGCAGAGCGATATGGAATGGAACGAGCATGTAAGGGCAGTTGTGGATAAGGCGGACAGCCGACTTCGGTTTATTGGAAGAATTTTGGGAAGATGTACTTCACCTGTAAAGGAGACCGCGTATAAAACGCTTGTACGACCACATATTGAATATTGGTCAAGTGTTTGGGAACCGCAGCAGATCAGTTAAAAGTAGTTCAGAGGCGAGCAGTTAGGTTTGTTACTGGTAGGTTCGACCAATGCGCGAGTGTCACCCAAATGTTCAGGGAACTCAAATGGGAATCGCTGGAGGAAATTCTGTCGAAGAAATTTAGATGGCCGCAATGTGAATCTGATTACAGAACGATCTCGCTGCCGCGTATTTACATTTCGTGTTGGTGTTGTTGTGGTCTTCAGTCCGAAGACTGGTTTGATGCAGTTCTCCACCCTACTCTATCCTAAGCAAGACTCTTCATCTCCTCATAAGAACAGCAATCCACATCCATTTTAATTTGCTTACTATATTGATCTCTTGGTCTCCCTCTGCGATCCCCCCCCCCCCCCCCCCCCCCACACTTCCCTCCCGTGCTAAATTCACAATTCCTTGATGTCTAAGAAAGTGTCATAGCAATCGATCCCTTCTTTTAGTCAAGGTATGACTGAAATTCCTTTTCTCCCCAATTCTGTTCGGTACCTCCTCATTAGTTACGCGATCCACCCACCTAATCTTCAGCATTCTTCTGTAGCACCACATTTCAAAAGCCTCTATCCTTTTCCTGTCCGCACTTCGTGAATTTCTGTTGAGGAAAATTAGACGGCCGGAATTTGAAGCTGACTGTAGTACGATCTTGCTGCCGCCTACTTACATTTCGCATAAAGATCACAAAGACAAGAGAAATTAGGGCTCGTACTGAGGCGTATAGGCATTCTTTTTTTCCTCGTTCCGTTTGGGACTGGAATAGGAAAGGAAATGCCTAGTAGTGGTACAGTGTAACCTCCGCCACGCACCTTGCGGTGAATTGCAAAGTATGTATGTAGATGTAGATGTATAGATAACGCAACGTTTCGCAACGAACAGACACTGTCCACCGTCGTTTTTGTAGCCGCGCGTTCTCCCAGGCATGGTTGCGATTGGTTCTCGGTGTTGGAGGTTTCGGTTCCAATAAGCCAAATTTTAAAACTCCGTTTTAGAATTCGGTTCCGACGTAACCATTTTCGTTACATCCCTAATATATAGAGAACGCAACGTTTCGCAACGAACAGACACTATCCACCGTTCTTTTTGTAGCCGCGCGTTATCTCAAGTTCGGTTCCGAATGGTTCTCGGTGTTGGAAGTTTCGGTTCAAATAAACCAAATTTAAAATCTCTGCTTCCGAATTCGGTTCCGACATAACCACTTCCGTTACATCCCTAATGTATAGATAACGCAACGTTTCGCAACGAAGACACTGTCCACCGTTGTTTTGTAGCCGCGCGTTATCCCAGGCGCGGTTGCGATTGGTGCTCGGTGCTGGAGGTGAAAGGCGTCCGTCGTGAGCAATCAGCGCTGGCCACATGGACAGCCGGCTGGGCGTCGCGCCGGACCCCCAAAACAAAGATAGCGGCTGCGGCTGCGGCGCCAGCACAGGCCGGCGGCTGCGGCAATTAGATGCGTCACGCCCGGCAATTCGGCCGCGGCACAAAAAGCGACAAATCACGCGCCGGCCAAGTTTTTGCCCGCGTGACGTCAGGCGCGCCGCGGATTCTCCAGTTGACCCCCTGGACCGCCGCGGTGACGAGGCCGCTATATATAGAGCACCAGCCGGTGCTCTACCGGCCGCCGTCAATCTCACGGGGAGCGCTGGGCGGCGGCAAGGTAAACACCGAGGCACAACCGTCACTATTAACTCCATACTGCCCAGAGAAACATCCCTTGCTCGTACTGGGACAAACATTCAACCACAAAATTTTTATACATTTTTGACTAGGTTACAGCGTTAATGAATGAAATAACCGCAATTTGCGGTCAGTTATGGCTTCACTGTACTAGGTTTAGATGGAATACCAAAGTGCGACCGGCCGCGGCGGCCGAGGAGACTGAGGCGCTTCACTCACGGTCTGCACGGCCACTACGGTCGGGGGTTCGAATCCCCTCGGGCATGGATATTTGTGCCGTCCTTAGTCCTAGCTAGTTCATAAGTAGTTTGTAAGCTTAGGGACTGATGACCCTGTATTTATGTCCCATAAGTTCTACAAACATTTGAACATTTTTTTTTTTGAACCAAAGTGCGACGAATGAATATTTGTGCCCGGCCGGGAATCGAACCCGGGATCTCCTGTTTACTAGGCACACGCGTTGACCACTCCGCCACCGAGAACACAGTGACCAGCCCTCCTGCAGAGAGGACTCTACCCAGCACGTCTCCCGCCACACCCAAATCTCCATTCGCCACGCTGTCTGTTTCCTATACCACAGCCTACATTTGTTCTGTAATGCTCGCAGCCATAATACTGTATTCCCGCATCAGGGAGAACAGACCATGAGGTATCGAGACACAATTAGTTGTCGTCAGGTGCCCACCCCTCGGCTTGTATACAATTATATATTTTTGACGACGTTACAGCGTTCAATGAATGAAATAATCGCTCCTGACGACTACTAATTGTTTCTCGATACCTCAGGATCTGTCCTACCTGTTGCGGGAATAAAGTATTGTGGCTGCGAGCGTTACAGAACAAATAGGCTGTGGTAATAGGAAGAGACAGCGTGACGAATGGATCTGTTCTCCCTGATGCGGGAGTACAGTATTGTGGCTGCGAGCATTACAGAACAAATAGGCTGTGGTAATAGGAAAGAGAGAGCGTTACGAATGGAGATTTGGTTGTGGTGGGAGACGTACAGGGAAGAGTCCTCTGCAGTGGGGCTGGTCACTGGGTCTTCGGTGGCGGAGTGATCAACGCCTCTGCCTAGTAAGCAGGAGATCCCGGGTTCGAATCCCGGCCGGCCACAAATTTTCATTCCCCACACTTTGGTACTCCATCTAAACCTAGTACAGTACAGCCATAACTGATCGCAAATTGCGATTATTTCATAACATTTTTGTTGTTGTGGTCTTCAGCCTGGAGACTGGTTTGATGCAGCTCTCCATTCTACTCTATACTATGCAAGCATTTTAATCTCCGTGTAACAACGGCAACTCACATGCATTTGAATCTCTTTACTATAAGCGTCTCTTGTTCTCCCTCTGCTATTTTTCCCCACACACTTCCCTCCAATGCTAAATTTACGATTCCTCCATGTCTAAGAATGTGTCCTACCAATTGGCCCTTACTTTTAGTCAAACTATGCCAAAAATTCCATTTCTCTCCAATTCTGTTCAGTACCGCATCAATAGTTACGCAATCTACCTACCTAATCTTCACATTCTTCTGTAGCACTACATTTCAAAAGCTTCTATTCTCTTCCTGCCTGAGCTATTTATCGTCCAATTTCCACTCCCGTCCAAAGCAACACTCCACACAAATGCCTTCAGAAAAGACTTCCTTACACTTAAGTGAAGATTAGATGTTAGCAAATTCCTCTTTTTCAAAAACGCTTTTCTTCCCATTGCCATTCTGCATTTTATATCCTACAACCATCATATGTTATTTCATTGCCCAAGTAAGTAAACTCATCTACCACCTTTATTGTTTCGTTACCTAATCTAATTCCTTCAACATTGCCTGGTTTCCTAAGACTGAATTCCATTACTAATATTTTACTCTTGTTAATGTGCGTTTTATACGCTCTCTTCAACACACTGTCCATTCCATTCAACTGCTCTTCCAAGTCCTTAGCTGTCTCTGACAGAATTACAATGCCATCAGCGAAACGTAATGTTTTCATTTCTTCGCCCTGAACATTAATCCCTATTCCGAATTTTTCTTGCTTTCCTTCACAGCTTGCTCGATGTGCAGATTGAATACCATTGGAGAAAGGCTACAACGCTGCTTACTCCCTTCCCAACCAATGCTTCCCTTTCATGTCTGCGTTCTGGGTTTTTTAGACGTTGTAAATAACCCTCCTTTCCCTGTATTTTACCCCCGCTAACTTATCAAGCGTAAAGGCGCAGTGGTAACACACTGGACTCGTATTTGGAAGGATGATGGTTCAAATCCACCTCCGGCCATCCAGATTTAGGTTTTCCGTGATTTCCAGGCAAATGCCGAGATGGTTCCTTTCAAAGGGCACTGCCGATTTCCTTCCCCCATCCTTACCCAAACATCCGAGCGTAAGCTCCGTCTCCAATGACCAAGCTGTCGACGGGGCTTTAAACTCTAAGATTCCTTCCTTCCTGCTGACTTTTGAAGGAGTGTATTCCAGTCAACAGTGTCAAAATCTGTCTCCAAATCAACAAAAGCTAGAAATGTAGGTTTGCCTTTCTTCAATCCATCTTCTGAGACAAGTCGTAAAGTGAGTACATTTCTCCTGAAAGCAGACTGTTCTACCCCGAGGTCTGCTTCTACCAGCTTTTCCATTCTTCTGTAGATAATTTTCATTAAAATGTTACAACCTTTTGACTTATCAAACAGATAGTTCTGTAATTTTCATATCTGTCTGCGCCTCATTTCTTTGGAATGGGGATTATTACATTATTCTTAAACTCTGAGGGTATTTCGCCTGTCTCATACATCTTACCCACAAGGTAAGATACTTTATAAAATTTATATAATAAAAATTCACGTAAAACATAGGATTCGGTTCTTCTCACATCCACATACTGAGCGTAGTAGATGAAGAATCCGATTCAGTTGCACGCGTCTTGTATTACGTCGCAAACGACCGGTTGCGGACATAATCCCATCATCAGCTGAGATGAATATCTGCCTTTGGATTCGTGCGGTGGCCCCTGTGCAGTTGATTTGGTCATACACCTTATGAAGAGATTTAATATGCTCGAAACCACCGTGTGCGACGTAATAAAACAAGTGAGAAACTGAATTGGATGCTTCCTCTACTATATTTACAGACCGAGTGCTTCGGCAATCCAACGGGTGTGTGCATAAAGGTTGACGGAAAGCGGTAGAACAGGACGAGATGGGTCAGGTCAAACAACCCAGACCATACTCCGAGAAGATCGACACCTCATTCCAATCTACGTCCTCCTCGGATCTAGCGCAATTGTGGAACACTCTGCCACATCTTACACTAAAAGAGCGTCGCAGATTGCTCAACTAGCAGTCCTCGGTTCAAATGCCGCCACTGTCAGAATAACAATTTATAATGCTGGACGCCGTAGCTCAGCGCGCCCGGACAGAGGGCTCAACACCCTCTGTAATAAAAAAAAAAAGACTGAGCCAAAAACACATCGAACAAACAGGATCAGCCAGCGCAATGAACAGAACTACCCTGACTTGTTGCGGCACGTTAAAAATATATCTGACAGAGCCGAAACGCCATTCAGAAATTAAGCTCTGCATCACAGTGTAAAACAAAAGCAGATTAAAATTTAATTTCAGATAGACTAGCTCATCGTAATTAAACTTGTCAACCTTTGAATGTAAATGATGAGAAATCCACGTTACTGCCTCAGACTGCGTTAATGGTGAAACCTCTCCCGAAAAGCCTTAGTGACCCACCATTAGTACGCAGATTGCTGGCTAATGCAGACACACAAACGGGCGCAATTTTAGGCTGATTGCTGTACAAACACTGTGTTACACTGTTAGTACTTTTTAGCTTCCCTGTGCTCTACTGTATTTTTGCCGACATCTCCATGTCCACTTTTCTTTCTTTGGAGATAGTTGCAATTTGTATTTCAATAGCCAGGACACTTTTTTGCATAACGTAGAAAAGAGTGACGTGCAGATGTGTCAGCGGCAGCTACTTTGTGGCTCTGATCGTATCTGTGCCAAGAATTAATCATCATTGATCCGCTGCGGTTCATCGATGTTTTCCTAAGCGCGCCTAATCGAGTCCCAAAGAGCGGGAGAGACACCCTGCCGCCGAAACAACAGCCAGCTACACTAAGGGGATATAAATCGTGAAACGCCATCGGAAATGATCAGAGGCAGACAATGCAAGAGAGGCGTTCTACCCCACAGTATGGAATACTGTCATAGTTGAGAGAGCGTACATTTTACATGAGTGAACCGATATATTGCTTCCTCCCGCATATATCTCTCATACGCTATTGGAAAATGAGGCAAATGAAGGGAGGAAGGAAGATTTAGAGTTTAACGTCCTATCGACAAAGTGGTCATTACATCCGGAGCACAAGCTTGAATATATGTATATATACTAGCTTAGTTGCAGCTGCTTCGCACGCATAGACTGGATGGTCTGTATTGGTTGTTTTACTTCTAAATATAATTTTTCATAGATTTAGCTTTAAAAATGCTTTCCTAATCAAGGATTTTGATGCAACTTGCCACCCCCTATTGCACCATTGATGGTAGAATTCAAAAAATCCCGAAACACATTTTTAAAAATTCTAACCATAGTTTCAAATCCAAATTTTCACATATCTAGCATCAAAATAGTATTAGTAGCACCCTTAAAAGATTTTCCTTTATTTTAGCCGCTTCATGAATGAATTTCCAAAAATATCGAAATACCTGTTTTTAATATTCCAATCAAAAATCTAAATCCGAAAGTTTTGTATTTCTTGCTTCAAAATTGCCTTAATAGCAACGTATTTTCAAAAAAAAAACTGTTCATCCCCTATTTCTCCCCCTTAGGGATGGTAATATCAAAAAATTTCTGATGCCTACAATCTAAGATAAACAGTGTGTACAAATTTCAAGTTTCTGTCGTCTGTAGATGTACTTATCAACGCTGTTTTCTTTTAGAAACGGATCGATAACGAGAAATTTCTTTCTTACGCTTTGGTATCTTTCTTGGTAGTTTTATTTTTCAAACTGCAAAATGCCCTTACTTTTGTTTATTCGTACGCTTGTTGCAGGAAACAACTGAAGAATGGGCATCACATTTCGTTGCATATAACCTCTTTGCTAGTATAGTGTCAAAAGTTATCGCTGGTCATCAGTCGGAATTTTATATAAGCTGACGATTTTCAACCATTTATCTTGCAGGCCGCGGTGGCCGAGGGGACTGAGGCGCTCCAGTCACGGTCTGCACGGTCACTACGGTCGGGGATTCTAATCCCCCCTCGGGTATGGATATTTGTGTCGTCCTTAGTATTAGCTAGTTTGTAAGTAGTTTGTAAGTTTAGGGACTGATGACCCCGTAGTTAAGTCCCATAAGCTATACAAACATTTGAACAAACATTATATCTTCCACCCTGTTTTAGCTATCGACACGGAACTGCTATGGTGTACAACGGGAGAATTCCTACAACAACAACACATAGAGATCGTTCGTCTCCATTGTGTAGTTTTTGACGAAGAGCAAAGACACTCACACGTGGAATTTTGTGTGTACTTATGACTGCAAGTGAAATATAGGCGCAAACACCTCTATATATGTCAGGAAATTGGACATGCGATTAGAACGGTTCCAGCCCGACATTTGCCTGCAGTGAATTAGGGAAATCACTGATATCTAAATCAGGACAATCGCAGGCGGGTTTGGACCGCTGTCCTCCCGAATGCGAGTCCAGTGTCTTACCAGTGTGCCATCTCGCACAATGAGAGGGAGGAAGCGACAGTCAAACACTAAGCACCGTCCGAAATGCACAACGAGGTAGTTTGCGAAGTCAGGTGTAGCCACTTCAGGTATGAGCCTTTCAAATCCCGTGACAGCGGCGGGAAGGAAGAAAACTCATTTAAACAGGAAAGGAATACCGTTACACGGTAAAGCCAAGGGCGGACCCAAAGTCCCGTTTCGCAACACGAGCGTCTGTAAATCAGCGTTGGCGACACGAGAAACTGTCATTAAGGCGTGTGCATTGTACGCAACCCGGAGCCGCTTAAACGCTTTCGCCCGCGGGCCGCTATTTTCGGCTCGGTGGTTGGGCAACGGTCCGTTTGCGCAATTCGCTAATTACCGGCTGCAAGAGCACTGAGTCGGCTGGCCGACAGCCTCCCAGATGGGAAACCGGATAACGCCAGCCGCGCCGCGGCTACCGCAGGGGCAGCGCGCGCTACACGACGCGGAGCGATCTGTAGCACAGTTTAGCGCACGCAGTTGCCTTTCACCTCCGCTGCCTTACAAAAAGAGTCTACACCACTTTGTGGTAGCCTAAGCGTGTAGTAATGCGGGTACAGCAAAAAAAAGTGTGTTAAGCGTCCTTAATGTCCTGGCGCGGTCGCCGACGTTCGACGTGACTCCGCCGAGTACAAACACGGTCGAAACGCTTCTCTCTCCCGGCCGCGCCACAACTTATGGTGCGGCGTCTGGGAGTTGTCGGTGTTTGCGTCGTTTGGAAGAGGAAACCCATTACTCTACTGGTGAGCTGTACATGCAGATCAGGAAGCAGCCACCGTGGCTGTGATTCTAAGCTTACTTCTTCCTCATGTTCCTAAACGACCTAATGTTAAGCTGCATACTTTGGCAGAGCTATGGCCCATTCTTTCGTCCTCCTCACACAGAATTCAAATGTTTGTAGAGCTCATGGGACTTAACTGCGGGGTCATCAGTCCCTAAACGTACAAACTACTTATGAACTATCTTATACTAAAGACGGCACAAATATCCATGCCCAAGGGGGGGATTCGAAACCCTGACTGCAGTGGCCGTGCAGACCGTCACTGACACGCCCCAGACCGCTCGACCACTGCGGCCGGCCCTCACTCAGAATTAATCCTTTATAGGGCAGAGCTATGAAAATTCAAAATTAAACTTGAAATACTTTCATATCCAAGAGTAGAGGTATTTTTTTAAGCGTCCTATGGGTGGTAACATATGTGATATTGGATTTTATATAATGTTATCTGGTCAGACAACCCGCTCGGTTAGCCGTGTGGTCTAACGCACCGCTTTCCGAGACAGGGAGTCCGCCTTCGTACCCTCAGTGCCAGCGTCGCTGACTATTACGCAGGGGGCCCGGTTTCGATTCCCGGCAGGGGACTGGGTGTTGTGTGTTGTCCTAATCATCATCATCATCATCATCATCATCATCTCATCATCATTGGCACGTAAGTCGCCCACGCGGCGTCAAATAAAAAGACTTACACTATGGCGGCCGGACAAACCCGCAAGGGATCTCCCGGCCAAGAAAGCCACACGCTCATTTCCATTTCCGAGACGGGGAGGCTAACCGGCCCCGGTTAGAATCCGCCCGGTGGATTAACGAAAGGGGTCGGAGTGCCGGCCAACCTGGATGTGGTTTTTAGGCGGTTTTCCACGTCCCCCTAGGTGAAAACCGGGCTGGTACCCTAGTCCCGCCTCAGTTACTCTGTTCGCAAACATTTCGTAACACTTTACACTTTCACACATATGACACTTAACGCAGACATTTGGGGTACAAATTTCCTCCCGAGGGGCAGGGGTGGTGGCAGGAAGGGCACCTGGCCAATCTGTAAATATTAACACGCCACATTCGATATAACAAAGCCGATCCTCCATATGCGGGAAAATGGCTAAGAGACAGACGGACAGTTATCTGGTCAGACATGATAAGGCCTACAACAAAACGGAACTGATAGCTAAGAAATAATACCAACAATAAATACTGGGAATACAAGCAATTGTCGATGATCTTACAACTAGTAAATTTACGACATTCTTTCAGATTAGTTATTGAACTCGTTTGGAACCTTACTTTTTGTAATCTGTGTATAACAGTGTAACATCTTAGCCGATATTCAATGGAAAGCCTGATAAATCGTAGTTCAGAAATGAACAACTTTCGGGTATTCTTTCCGCCTTGACCAAAGCTTCAGAAAATTTTCGTAATAAATACTTCAGCAACCAACACAAGTAAACGATATATACCACAATATACGCAAAAATCAGCACAGTATTATTCTCTTACCTTGGAATGAACTAATCTCAAGCGTTCCCTACTTGCACAGCAAGTTATTGTTGAGCGTATACTGTTCGAAACAATACCACATTCATAGATTCAACGGTAAAAATGCTTATCACTTTCCCTACATACTACATTTATAAAAGGCGGTGAGACGGAAAATCAAAAAGTGGTAACCATTGGTGCCAGAGAGCGTTAAAGGAAGTGATTTCTGATCACGGAGGTCAGCGTAAACAGTTTTTCCTGCATAAAGAACCGGATGGTAAATATAATTAGGACTTCTAATACTTGTTGGGGGATTCTTCGAAACAGCTGTCGAGGATTGAGTGAACTTAACTGCAATATGCTGCTAATTTAGAGTACTGCTTGTGATATTTCTGGCTTTATTTTCGTCAGAGCAAGTCAGAAGTGAGCCGACCCAGAGTGTGTGCAAGGAAGCTTTAGTGTTTAACGCCCCGTCGACAGCGTGGTCATTAGAGATGGAGCTGACGCTCGGATTGTTTGGATAAGGATGGGGAAGGAAATCGGCCGTGCCCTTTTGAAAGGAACCATGCCTGGAGTGATTTATGGAAATCAATGAAAACCTAAATCTGGCCGGAGGTGAATTGGAAACACCGTCCTCCCGAATGCAAGTCCAGTGTGTTACCACTGCGCCACGTCGCTCGGTCAGAGTGGTGTGACGTACCAGGAACAGCTTGTACAATAGGTACTATTCCAGTGAGAAAGTTGTAGTATTCTACTTTGACTATTCAGTGCATAAGGAGGCTGGGCGGCAAAACTAATTTCTTCTCTGCCCAAAATTAAATATATGTATCATTACCTTTACTTTATTATCATAAGAAGTCGTCTCTCAGTACCAAGGCGCCTTAGACCGCACGGCCACTACCGCGTGGCAGTATAAAGTTTTTGGTCCCTTAGGTTTGCAAACAATTGAAAACTTTTTATCAAGTTTTGGCAGGAAATTTACCACAACTAGCAGTACAGGTATCTGTAACGGAGTTATAGATATTGTGATTTTTTATAATAAAAACTAAATATATAAAAGTATTTTTTTAATCCTTCTTACTTTACATGTCATCTGCACGGTTTGATTACGGCTGTGTGACTTATACCTTTGAATCCTGATCCAATTTGTTTTCCGTTGAGTGCGTTACAGATTCTTCGGAGGTCCCTGAAAGTGATTAAGTATCTCAGCAGACAATGAAATTAATCGCAATTTCCACAGAGTGCAGAGTGAATATTCGGATATCGTATCTCGAAGTTTTTATGGAACAGGAGAGGTGACTGGGTTTATTACATTTTCCAGGTCAGAGCAGGTAACGAGGTCACTTCCCACGTCACTAACTGCCGCGGACAGAAATGGGAGTAATGACTCTTCCGAAATATACCTGGCGCGTCGCGTGATTCAGCGTCAGAGAAAGCGTCGCCGATAGCGGTAATGTTGCTCATTCGCCACCGAGCTGAATGCTTCAAGTGACACATGGCCGGCTGCAGCTACGTACGAAGAATGAATAGTACAACGAGATAAAGCGAGTAGCGGACGACGGGAGAGCGGGATAAAACTACGCGTCTCGAGGGTGTACGCGAGGACGGCCTCAAGATTGTGTAAGACGCTTCTCTTCCGGAGTAGCGGTCGATGGGCGGGTCACGCGACTTGTCCAGCTGACGGCGGGCCTCGTCGCGTCCACTGGCCAACAGCGTCACCGCAGCCGCTTCCTCATTCAACAGACTCTCAGACGGCGCCAAGTGTCTGCGAGATTCTAAACAGCGACCCTTAGGTCAGAGCCAGTGTTCAATGGTACAGCAAATAATGCAGTAATTAAGAACATTCAGAAAAATGGCCATAGACCCAAGGGTTCGCAAATTGCTTCCGTATTTCTTGATTTCCAGAAGGCTTTAGACACCGTATCTCACAAACGGCTTTTTAATCAAATTACGTGGTTATGGTATATCGCCACAAATTTGCGACTGGTAGGGGATTTCCTGTCAGAGAGGACACAGTTCGTAGTAATCGATGGTACGGCATCGACTAAACCAGAGGTGATATCGGGCGTTCCACAGGGTACTGTTATTGGTCCTCTGCTGTTCCTTATTTACATAAACGATTTAGGGGAAAATCTAAGTAGCTCTCTTAGGTTGTTTGCGGATGACGCCGTCATTTGTCAACTAGTAAAATCACTGAACATCGAAACTAAGAGCAGAACGATGTGAATAAGAAATTACTAAGGTGTAAAAATCGGCAATTGACTCTAAATAATGAGAAGTGTGAAGTCGTCCACATGAGTACGAAAAGAAATCCGTTAAACTTCGTTTACAAGATAAATCAATCAAAAGTGAAGGCCGTCAACTCCACAAAATACCTAGGAACTACTATTACTTCAGACTTAAACTGGAAAGAACACGTAGATAATGTCGTGGGAAAGACGGACCAGAGACTGAGTTTCACTGGCAGAACCCTTAAAAGATGCAACAGAACTACTAAAGAGGCTGCATACACTATGCTTGTCCGTCCATTTTTGGAGTATTGATGCCCAGTGTGGGATCCTTAACAGGTGGGTTTGACGGAGGACATCGAAAGAGTCCAAAGAAGGGCAGCTCGTTTCGTATTGTCACGATAGAGGTGAGACAGCATTACAGAAATGATACAGGATCTGGGATGGGAATCATTACAACAACGACGCTTATCGCTGCGGCGTGGGCTACTTACGAAACTACAGTCGCCAACATTCTCCTCCGAATGCGAAAATATATTGTTGACTCCCACTTACATAGGTAGAAATGATCATCAGAATATAAAATACGAGAAATCAGAGCTCGAGCGGAGAGATTCAGGTGTTCTTTCTTCCCGCGTGCTATTCGAGAATGGAATAAAATAGTATAACGGTTGTTCAATGACCTCTCTGCCAGGCGCTTAAATCTGATTTGCAGAATATCGCATGTAATTGTAGATGTAGAAGACGGCACTGTGAAAACTTGTGTCGGCTCCATAATTGGTAGGTAGGTCCCCTGGGCTAACTCAATCGAACATGGACTGGAAATGATTATATTCGGCAACTTGGAGACAATTTGCAATTATAGATAGACTTATATTCAACGATCGTGCCACCAGATTACCGAAGTTAAGTACCTTCGGGCGTGGCCAGTGCTTGGATGGATAACCGTCCTTACGGCTTAAGGAACAGAAGAGGTGGTGGTGCAAAGTCCTTGATAGCCAGTCTTCCCACTAATGTCTCGGTTAAATTCCAATCCTCTCCGCAGTCTCTCATTGAGTGAGGGCATGGGACATTGTTGATGGTGATCCGTCCGTAGGATGGCGACGTTAAGCTTGGTGGCCCCGTTGATGCTTTTCGAGAGGAGTACGCTATGAGCCGGAACTAGGTTTCACCATCTCCCTTCTCCCATCATCTCTAACACAAACACGACACGACACTACACATATACGGTCACCTACACTTAACATAGACACTTCAGCACAGGACACTTCGCGCAGGAAAGGTGCCTGCGGGCGCAAATGATAGGGAAAATCTTTCCAAATAGGCGGCTGAGGCTGAATTTCGGGGTCTCCCACCCATTCGTGCCATACGACTTTACTTTATGGACTTCGTTTCCGCAACAAAGATGGAATTTTTATGAAGAACAGTGCCCCATGTCATTTGGCCGCGGTCAATTTGAGGATCATCTTGGACAACTCCAGCGAATCATGAGGCCACAACGGTCGTCCGACATGAATGTCATTGACGTAATCGAGAGGTCTGTTGGTGCACAAACTCCTGCAGCAGCAAAACTTTCGCACACACAATCCACAGGTGCGAGCAAGAAGGACGAGGCGGGCGGTAGGTGTCGAATATACACCGTTCTGTAAAAGCGGCATTTATTCGTGACACGAAAGCAACTGTGAAACTCGATACATAACTTTTAAGTGGCGTCTTCTCGAAGTAGTTCGTAGAGTCTTGAGGCTCCTGATGCAATTGAATCTACCTAACAGGACAAACTGAAGTCCTACTTCGTTGGGAGATTGGACAGTCACTGGCAAATTGCTGCAGCAGCAGGAGAAAGATTACGGATGCCCATCAATGGGTGCGATTACTATAAAATGTTGCACATTTGACCTTCAAAACAAGACTCCAATTGGGGTCGTATTCAGCCTGCCTATGTAAGTCTTTTGAGTTGACGCCACTTCAGCGACTAGCGTGTAAATGATGATGAAATTAGGACGACACAATACAGTCCCCAAGCGGAAGAAAGCTCTAACTCTACCGGGAATCAAACACGGTCCCCTTGCGTGGCAACCCATCAAGCTGTTCACTAAACTAGGGAGAGGGACGGAGGGTACGTTAGAACAAACTGCGACACCCGTCTACAGTTTTATTCTGATCTAGAAGAAATTTTGTATTTCTTATCTTCAAAACAAGAGGAAACGCAATGTCTACGTAAGATTTCGTGCTGTGTGTCGCAGAGCGTGTCTTTCTGGAGCCAACACCGTTTGACTGATCAATTTGAAATCTGCGACACACGGGGAAATGAAGAGAGATTTGGGAAAGGATGCAGATGGCAGAGAGCATAAACATAATCACAGAGACAGGGGTTGGATAGGGGGAAGGAGGAGTAGGAAGAGTGTAAGGAGGAAAACGACGAAGAGAAGGAGACGGAGGAGGCGGCGGTGGAGAAGAAAGAGACAGACGAAGAGAGGCAGAAACGGAGAAGATGGAGGAAATAATGTTCAAATGTTTGTGAAGCTTAAGGGACTTGACTGTAGGGTCATCAATCCCTAAACTTACAAACTACTTACGACCTAAACGCGACACAAACATCCATGCCCGAGGAGGGATTTGAACCCCCGTCGGGACACGGCCTCGCGCATCGGAGCATAGCGCCTCAAAAAATGTTCAAATGTTTGTAATTCTATCGGACCAAACTGCGTGGTCATCAGTCCATAGCGCCTCAATGCCAGTCCGCCGCTGCGAAGATGGAGGAGGACGCGCACAGACGCGGGAGGGATAGAGTGCATGCAATAAATATTGGAACAAATAAATAGCAGACCATCGTCGGGAGTTCAGCGAACCAATACAGACAGAAGCCTAGGAAAACAGGAAGGTAAGAAATAGGCATACGGATGGAGGAAACGATGGACAGAGAGATTAGGAGAGAGAACGCAGGATGTATATGCAATACCCAGACATTTTTAGCAATTGCGAACCACTGCAGGATTCATAGAATGAAGACTCTCACGACCGAATGACATTGCTGCTGGTAAACTTTCCTGGTAGAACGGCCGTAGTGCCTGCAACACTTCTGTTCCTTAAGTTTCGTCAAAGACTGCGTTGTATATCCTCAGAGGCTCTCCTCTTCCGTTGAGTCTTGCCGACTTACGGGTCGGGCGTCTGAGAGCGACATATATAGCTGTCAATTTTCCTTCGCCAACTAGGAAAAATTGACAAATCTGCTGTAGCAGATCATTCTCTTCAGTCAGGAAATCACGAAGTTAAATTGTCTGAAACAAAAGTTTTATGTACAACTAAGAATTATTATCCACATTAATTTACAGCAGCCACTGAAACACATAAAAGTAAGGATAATTTTAATAGGAAAGAAGAGACAATGAAACTTAGCGACATATCAATGAAATAAATCGCAAATTGCGATCAGTTATGACTTCACTGTACTAGGTTTAGATGGAATACCAAAGTGCAGCGAATGAAAATTTGTGCCCGGCCGTGATTCGAACCCGGGATCTCCTGCTTATTAGGCAGACGCGTTGACCAATCTGCCACCGAGGGCACAGTGACCAACCCGACTGCAGCGGACTCTTTCCTGCACGTCTCCCGCTACACCCAAATCTCCATTAGCCACGCTGTCTCTTTCCTATTACGAAAGCCTATTTGTTCTGTAATGCTCGCAGCCACAATACTGTATTCCCGCATCAAGGAGAACAGACCATGAGGTATCGAGACACAATTAATTGTCGTCAGGAGCCCAGCCTCGACTTGTTGACAACGTTACATCGTTCAATGAATGAAAAAAAAAAAAAAAAAAAAAAAAAAATGTTCAAATGTTTGTATAGTCTATGGGACTTAACTACGGGGTCATCAGTCCCTAAACTTAGAAACTACTTATGAACTACTTACGAACTAGGACGGCACAAATAACCATGCCCGAGGGGGGATTCGAACCCCCGACCGTAGTGGCCGTGCAGACCGTGACTGGAGCGCCTTAGTCCCCTCGGCCACCGCGGCCGGCACAAGGAACGAAATATTTCATTTAGCGTTCAATGAATGAAATATTTAATTCACTGAACACTGTAACGTCGTCAAAAATATATAATAGTTAGCGACATATGGAAAGTAGCGCTGCAAAATCCCTAAACTTTGACTAGGCGACAGTCGATAGTGAAGTTTTTATCTCTGCTCTACACATGTGACTTCGACCACGTCCCCTATTCTAGGCTATATGTGTCACTCTCAGTCGTCCGACCCGTTAGTCGGCAAGACTCAGCGGAAGAGGAGCGCCTCTGAAGATATTCAACACAGTCTCTTGGACGAAACGTAACAGAAGTGTTTCACAGGCCACGGCCATAGTACCCGAAAGGTTGACCAGCAGCACTGCCGGAGATTCGCTACTTACTCAAATAGAGTCATCAGTGGTTCACCATGCAGGTCTTCTTCTTAATTGTAGCTGTGGAACATTTAACCAAAAACTTGCTGCGAGTGTATTGAGCGCTGTGCTTTGGAAGGGCGGTACGTGGGTGCGACGTGGCCGCTGTGGTGGGCGGAAGTGGGAAGACGCGCAGTCCCGAGGGCCGCGCGGCCCACTTTGGCTGCCGCCGCCCCGCAGCCAATTAAGCGACCAGCGCCCGGGGACGTGGGCGGTGGGCGGCGGGCGGCGGGCGGCGCCGGACACTCAGACTCTGGCCGGGGGCGGCGCCACTGCAGCAGTATCTGTGGCACACTGGTGAACGACACGAAGCAGTGATAGACTGTGTGCTGCTCTTTGCCTGCCTGTACTCTTCACACCAAAAAAGAGGCATTATAGATCGCACGGCTGCGACATAGGGAAGTCGTCGTAGACAAAGAAAAAAAAATGGCCTTAGGTCCAAAAAAAAAAAAAAATGCAGGAAGCTGAATTTTTGCTATGTTGTTAGGACATATTAGAGTAGTATTATACCAAGTTTGCAGCTTCGAAATCCTTTAGCTTAACTTTTAAGAGCCAAAAAACCTCGAAATTTTCTGATTTTTTTCTGGTTTTGGCTTATAACTCTTGAAGGGTGGTTTTTTTCTACATCTCTATTAATGTAGATAAAATATTCTAAAATTTAAGCCCAACCGCAGCTCTGTAAATCCAATAGTTACCGAGATATTGTGCTTCAAAACTTATTTCTCCAAAAAGTTCAATGTTTCGATTGTAGTCATCTTTCGACTATAATATTGGCTCTAATGATCATCCCACGGGAAAAGTCATACAAAAAAGTTACAGAGCAGTTATTTAGCTTTAAGTACTGAACTAAGAGGCTTACGTTGTTATATTGTTATACACTAACACATAAATTACACCAATTTATATACAACGCGTTAATAATGTAATCTAATGTAATAATGAATATGTAACACAAATATTACACAATTACAAAAGGTTGCAGAAATGAGAAGAATCTATCAAAAATGTGCCACACTAGGTACAATTGTGATCACTTCCTGGTATAATTTTGATCACTGGCATCTTCTACTTAGAAAACACATTTTCCCTCGGGTACCAGCGCTTACTTCATGGTAATATACATTGCATTTTTAGCTACTGATTTCATAATAACCCATTACACTAAGTAGCTTCACTTACCTCGTAACAGGAAAAAAAAATTATATCTCCGTATCACAAAGTGGTGTATTCTTGGAAAAGACAGTAAGAGCTGTAGAAACCTGCTACACTACAACGCCACACAAAGGCAAGTGCTACCAACACTACGAGACTGACAATTGGCGCGAAACCTTATGTTCATCGGAACTCTACCTATATCGTATTCGTACCACCTTACCCTAATTGTAAAAAAAAAAAAAAAAAAAAAAAAAAAAGTCTAACCATTGCCGAATTTCCCCAATTATTCACATATGTGGGCGCCCTTTTCACTGGGTAATCTCGTTTTATCACTGGTGCTGTACACGAAAAATAAAAGAAAATGTAAGACCCAAGAGACAAATAGAGACACAAACCTTAGGACGCTAGAGGACTGGGCGGAATTGATGGGAGAAAACGGATGGTTTACTCTCGCGCGCTTTAGCTCTAGTACCATTTTTAAATTGTCTACTAATAGGTGTAGAATTATGGCTGTCTAATAACACCGTCTGTAATGACCAAGCTGTCGACGGGACGTTAAGCCCTTCTAATAAAATACTCTAGTGAGCGTGTGTTAGTCCAGAGTATGTACGAAAATAAATTCAGTAGTCCTGGCGTGTAGAGCTGGCGGTAAATCTCGACCTAGAGAAGTATCCAAGTAGAATAGCAGGTTGGACGGCAGAGGAGAATCACGCCAGAGCGTCTTCGGCGGGCAGTTTTAGAGACGAGTGTCGCCAAGTGAAGTGTATACGGGCGACAGGTTGACGACAGCGCGGCCGCTATTTCGAGGTGTTTTGTTTGGGAGCGCGCGGTCGCATCCTGTTGTGGGCCAGCGCGTCGCGCCGCTGACGAAACGCCGGCCGCCGCTACCGACCGCTGTCCGTCTGCGGCCGTCACGCCAGCTCTGTCTCCCTAGTTACGTCACGCGCTACTTGCCGTCTCGCTGCACACCAAGTCCCCAATAAATACACACTCTAAGGAAAGAAATACTACCAACTGCGAAGGAGTTACGAAAACTTTAATATTCGGACGCTAAGATATTTTTTAGTTTGCTGCTTTATAACTGTATTCTGAATAGACAAAAATATAATATTACCAAATATTATATGAAGGTACATGTCTTGTAAATAACAGTATGAACGTTGTTTACATAACGTAAAACAATTGTTAAAGAATGGGATTAAAATAAACCACTCTGCGATGATTACGTTACTTTAATATTCGGACAGATGGCAGTGTCGCACTTGTCACCGTTCACGCCGGGTTGAGTAGGCGTGCTTCTAGTCAGAAGGAAGGTGCGTGTTTAGAAGCGCGGTCGACTGTCCAGACGGTACGATGCCACGCAAAGCTAATACCAGCTTTGAGATACGACAACTTACTATTTTTCACAATGAGGAAGGAAAATCATATCGACAAATTGCTGCCATGCTAAACATGAGTAAGAGTACTGTGGCAGATATTGTCGGGCGTTTCAGAAACGAGGACCGTGTAGACTGCATACCACAAATGGGACAGCCACAGAAGTTGGATGAACGTGACAAGAGGAATCTAATATGGAAATAAAGAAGGATCCTACACTCAGTGCACCGATATTAGCACCTGAGCTCCTAAATGAGACTGGCAAGAAGGTACATCCTCAAACGATTCGCAGAGCATTGAAAGAAAGTGGATACAATGGAAGAGTGGCTAGGAAGAAACCGTGTTTGAATCAACAGAAAAGATTGGACTTTGCTAGGGGGCTTATTACGAAGGATGCAATTTGGTGGAATGACGTCATTTTTTCCGACGAAAGTAAATTTAACGTTTGTGGGTCGGATGGACGAAGCATGGTGTGGCGGAAGAAGAATGAGGAATTTAGAGTCGTAAATATTAAACCAACTGTAAAACATGGAGGTGGCAGCGTCCTTGGGCTGTTTATCGACATTTCGATCGGGCGAATTCTTGTTCATCGACAATACTATGGACAAATGTGTCTATTGGAACATATTAAAGAACAATTTACGAAAAAGTGCTGAAACCATGGGGATATCAAACAACTTCAAATTTTACGAGGACAAGGACCCGAAACATAAGTCTCGCATTGTGCAGGAATATTTGTTGTACAACTACCTCAAAGTCCTACAACTACCACCTCAGTCACCAGATCTCAAACCGATTGAGAATGTGTGGGGAGAACTGAACCGACGTATTAGAAGTACACCAATATCTTCCAAAGAAAGTCTGAAGCGTCGACTAAAAGAAGAATGGGACGCTCTACGTGAGGACTATTTAAAAAATATCATTAGCAGTATGGCGCAGCGTTTGAAAGAAGTGATAAAACAGAATGGCTACCCGACAAAATATTGAAACATTTATTTTCCATAAAATTTTGTCTTGAAATGCTTAGTCTGCAAAGTGTCCGAATATTAAAGTAACGTGAATATAGTACCGAGTTGTATTTAAATTGTATTATTGAGGAAGTTAAGTAAGTTATCTTAATAAAATTTATATTATTACTTACAAGACACATCACTTAATGCAATAATTGCTTATGTGTTTTGTTTGTTTTATTATAAATAAAGTTATGATGTTCCAAGACTGAAATATCACAGTGTCCGAATATTAAAGTTATTCACTGTATATATTGTGTGGTATAATGTCAGCTACATATAATACTTTAGTAAGATATACTAGTGCCTAATTAATAAGATAAAACATATCTTTGTCACAGAGCCAAGTCCAACTCCTTTAACCACTGGACAGCTTCCTTACCCCTCCTGAGAATGATCGTAATGGGCAATTAGTAATTATGTGCGTCATCGTTTGTATGTCTGCTCCATAGTCACATGACTGGTCGTCTGTCTGTCCCCATTTGAATTCCAATAGTTACAGCGACCAACACCAGTTCGGAAGCGGTTGATCAAAGACCATTCTCTCCTGGGAAGGTCCATTCCTTGGAGCTCCTTAGAGGGATCGTCTATCCAGATGTTGTTTTTTCCATTAAACGAGTCCCAAGTTCTTGCCCAGTTTGATTTAGGCGAGAAGCCACTCTTATGTAGTTGCACAGCTGTTTTAAGAGGTGGTTTACGTGATTTCAGCCGGCTTACCTGTGGTGGAAGATCTTGCAGGATAGGAAGCTCAGGAGTGGACAGGATCTTATAATACTCTCTCATTCCGTCTTCATTCCCTCCTAGATCAGGAGGAACGATGTTGCATAATATTGGGAGCCATTGAAGTGGTTTAGCCATCAGAGTGCCACTGATCAATCTCATAGCTCTGTTCAATTGTACATCGATTTCTCTCACATCAACACTGTTGAGCCAGACAGGAGAACAGTATTCAGCTGCAGAGTAAACTATGTCAGCTACCAAGACATCCAGAATGGCTCTTGTCAGGGCCAACAAAATTGTTATGAAAACTGATCACACATTTATACACTCCTGACCATTAAAATTGCTGCACCAAGAAGATGACGTGCTACAGACGCGAAATTTAACCGACAGGAAGAAGATGCTATGATGTGCAAATGATTAGCTTTTCAGAGCATTCACACAAGGTTGGCGCCGGTGGCGACACCTACAGCGTTCTGACATGAGGAAAGGTTCCAACCGATTTCTTATACACAAACAGCAGTTGACCGGCTTTGCCTGGTGAAACGTTGTTGTGATCCCTCATGTAAGGAGGAGAAATGCGTACCATCACGTTTCCGACTTTGATATAGGTTGGATTGTAGCCTATCGCGATTGCGTTTTATCGGAACGCGACTTTGCTCACGTTGGTCGCGATTCAGGAGGGCAATACGGAACGCGGTGCTGGATCCCAATGGCCTCGTATCACTAATAGTCGACACGACAGGCATCTTATCCGCATAGCTGTAACGGATCGTGCAGCAACGTCTCGATCCCTTAGTCAACAGATGGGCCGTTTGCAAGACAACAACCATCTACACGAACAGTTCGACGACATTTCAGATGTGTTACGACCCCCCCTCCCTCCCCCGCTTTCCGGAGTAAGACTTCGCGACTCCCATCCGACGTCGTCAAAATTAGATGCGCAGATGGCATACGACGCCTTCAAGACATTGTGAAAATGGTCATAAATAACGTGGGCGATTTTACTGAAAATGTGATATGGTAAAGATCTCCCTCAATAATGTCACCTCCGAGAAAAATAATAGTTGCTACTTTCTCTCCAGGCTATATAGTAGTAAAAGATTAATTTCAAAATATGAGTTTGTTATCATAATGTTAGCCTCTTTTACAATCCCTGGAAACGGGGGATAGCGTTTCTGAATCACCCAGAACATAAAACTATTTACCTCCCGCTCTTGGCATCTTGTAGGCTCAACCTCCATCTACAGACTACTTACTGCAGGTATAGACTTACCAACATTCCTATTCTTATATTCACAAAATTGGATATCCTCACAGCCGAATGTAAATATGAATATGGACAGAACTGTATCTCGTAAGAAAGTAGCTTTTAAAAATTCACATTTAACTGTAAAAACCCTGGTACAGTTTTCTGCACTGATTCGAGGTGTAGGGCTTTGGAAATCGCCGTGGAACGAGAAGACAAACTGAATACAACTCACCAGGTAAGACTTGCATGGTGCAGAGGCTTTCAGCACTGGGTACTCACCTGGAACAGAAGAAGACTAAAATTAGGATCAGAACACGGATATTGTTAAAACAGTTGTTTATCAGCTAAAACGAAACTGTCATCAAATCACATCCCTACACAATAACGGCAGATTTTAAGCAGATTTCACCTGTAAACTGTGTAACACAAACAGGACACAAATTGAATAATTTGACATGTACTGTAGCCATAGCAAAGCAAGGCAAACGCATTGCTCTCTACTGATAGTTTACGTGCGACATATTCACTATTTATGGAGGGTCACAGATTAATGGTTATGTTTCAGTTGTCGTTTGTGTGTGATTGATAGTTGATGACGTCTAAAATTATTGCTCGTGTTAGTTATGAATTGCAGGATATGATTTTTATATAAATATAGGGAAATTCTTCTGGAGATGGAACTAGTAGCCCATTAATGCATCGCGTTGACATGTGACAGTGATTTCCAACCCTTTTCAATATGCCACCCCCTTCCAATTAAAAATATTCTGGGAACTCCCACCACACGAACTCTCAAAACTATGTTCGTTAGCTCGTAGCCAACGAATGTAATGTTCTTTCTGTTGATACAGCTTCCCTGTAAACTGTTGGACGCTGTTTGTATTGTGTATTTTTCGGAATGGAAGACGTTGTTACATGGTTTTCGACAGAAATGTATATTTTGCAATAATGAGTGTTTCGAACTTACACAAGATTGAGAACCGAATTATGCTGATTAAGAAAGCTCCCACTTTATAAACAATTTTTGATGAAGTATTTTTTTAATTTCTTAGAATTAATTATTGAATCTTGCACATTTACCTAACGAATGTTTCCTGAAAACGGTTTCAGACTTTGCTCTTATTCATCCATAACACACTGTAACAATAAATAAATAAATAAAAATAAGTAAATAAATAAAATATACGTTCTCTTCAATTCAGAATTAATGTTAAATAAGGAAAATTTCTCTTTTATTAGGCCTATATTTTTTGTATTACGGAACTCTTTGTAGTCAGAGGTGCACTGGGCTAGATGTTCAATGGTGCAAGTACTTTCTCTGGAGATCGCGACCAACTGGTTGAGAAACACTGGTCTAGAAGTTACAGGAACATCATAGTTTCATGCACTAACAAGGACAGGACGCCTACCCGTCTTCGCCGAATTCGTCTAAATTTAGGCTACATGTAGGGCGTGGTGAGACACAAAAGTGCCCCTAGTGGGAAGTCCACACGGCTATGCTTTTTGGAAATAAAAGGAAGTTTGATACGGATATATAACCATATGCATCTTATCAACTGTCCCTGTGACGGTGTGTTTAGGAAGCGGTGTTTGGCTCAGCGATAATAGATCGGTTTCGTATTGAGAAGGTCACGACTTCAACGCCACCCGGCCACATTTTTTTTTCTTCTCCTTGGCAATGCGTACACCTACATATTGTTCCCATAGGGATCGTGAGGACAAGATTAGATTCATTACAGCACGCACGGAGGCATTTAAACAAACATTCTTCCCACGCTCAATACGTGAATGGAATGGGAGAAAACTCCAGTAACTGATACAGTGGGGCGTACTCCTTGCCAAACACTTCACAGTGGTTTGCAGGGTATTATTCGTGTTTGCACCTTATGGGCCGTTCACAAACCCAAGTTTGCAAGGTAATATGCTTGTTTTAAATAATGACGTTCCATGCTGATGTTGTGCATCTATAAATACAAAATAACAGATATGATGTTGCGGTTAATTGTGAAGTCAGTAGTGTACGCATTGCCAAAGAGGATTAAAAATTTTTGGCGCCGGGCGGAAACGAACCCGCGAATCTTTCAATAGAAATACGATCTCTTACCGCTTTCGAAATAGACTCTCTCATGGGCAGTTGTTAAGTTGCATATGGTAGATCCGAATCAAAATTCCTCTTATTTTCCAAATGCTTAGCCATCTGGGATTCCCATTTGGTGCACTTTCATATCCCACCACGTCCTACATGTACCATAAATTTGGACGAATTCGGCGATGACGAGTAGGCGTCCTCTCCTTGTAAGTGTAGCTAGACTCTGTGGAGATGGTTCGTTGTTTTTCTCTTGGTACTGACGCCCAATGCGTTTGCATAACGTATATTCAGTACCGGCAATATGCACACATGACGGTTATATTGGCATAGCCGCGGCGGAGTGGCCGAGCGCAATGAGGCGCTATGCTTCGATGCGCGTAGCCGTTCCCCGTCGGGAGTTCGAATCCTCCCTGCGCTGTCTTTAGTAGAAGGTAGTTTGTAGGTATGAAACTTCCTGGCAGATTAAAATTGTGTACCGGAACCGGGACTCGAACCTGGGACTTTCCCTTTCGCGGGCAAACGCTCTACCGACTAAGCTAAACACGACTCACGATCACGCCCCACAACTTCACTCCCGGCAGTACCTTGCCTCCTACTTTCCAAACTTCACAGAAGCTCTCCTTCGAACCTTGCAAGACTAGCACTCCTGGAAGAAAGGATATGGTGGAGACATGGCTAATCCACAGAGTAAGGGATGTTTCCAGAATGAAACTTTCACTCTGCAGCGGAGTGTGCGCGGATATGAAACTACTTGGAAGATTAAAATTGTGTGCCAGAACCGTGACTCGAACCTTGGACGTTTGCCTTACGCGGGCAAGCGCTCTACCACTGAGCTATCCCGACCCGGTGACGTCCCATCTAGCTCATACTTTTCATCATCCTTTAGACTGTGGCTAAACCATGTCTCCACAATATCCTTTCTTCCGGAAAGCTTCTGTGAAGTTTGGAAAGTAGGAGGCGAGGTCCTCGAGGAAGTAAATTAGTGGGGCGTGATCGTGAGTAGTGTCGGGATAGCTCAGTCGGTAGAGCGCTTGCCCGCGAATGACAAAGGTTCCAGGTTCGAGTCTTGGTTCCGGCACACAATTTCAATCTGCCAGGAAGTATCATATCAGCGCACACTACGCTGCAGAGTGAAAGTCTCATTCTGGTGTTTGTAGGTAGTTTGTAAGTTTAGGAGCCGGCCGCGGTGGCCGAGGTGACTGAGGCGCTTCAGTCACGGTCAGCACGGCTACTACGGTCGGGGGTTCGAATCCCCCCTCGGGCATGGATATTTGTGCCGTCCTAGTTCGTAAGTAGTTCATAAGTAGTTTGTAAGTTTAGGGACTGATGACCCCGTAGTTAAGTCCCATAAGCTTAACAAACATTTGAACATTTGTAAGTTTAGGGACTGATGATCACACAGTTAAGTCCCATAAGCTTATATTGGTATACTTGGCGTTAAACGTTTCAATGGATGGAAACCAGACAACCAGTGGTGCGACTAATGAGGATGTTCAGCACGGGTAGCTATGTGAGCAGCCACCCACATGACCCAATATTGGCGGCTGAGAACGCGCTGCTTTCTCGTGGCTTTAGGTAGTGCTGGCTATGCGCAGTCTCTGACGGTAAAGCAGGGACTGGTTTGCCGACCGTCTGTGGTGTATCGGCTTGCGTCGACAGCGGCTGCCGTTGCGGCGAGAGTAGTAGTCGTGTGGTGCGCAATCAGCGCGTGGCGCCGGCAGTCCTGGCCATCTTTAATAGCCTGGGATGAGCGGCAGGGCAGGGCAGCGGCACAGTCCCGCCACCGCGCTACACGGCCGCCCATCCGATAGCGATTATGAGCGCCGGCGCATTATCGAATTATCGTAATCACTTAATTCGGTTGGCTCGCCGCGGCCGGCTCCTCCATTTCCCACGTGTAATTACGCTGATGACGGGAGTCCGGTTGTATTTAGCGCCCCGCGTCCATAAATATTTAGTGGCCGCTGCGCCGTGCTCGGCCTACGCGGCACTCTGCACCTACCGACTAACAGACTCTTGCTCACCGTGCTAAGCGCGGCTTGCTGGAGTCCTCTTCTCCTACCCCCAACTGCGACAAAGACGAAATTTACTCTGCTCAAAACAAGTAGGGGATTAGCTGAAATATCATACAAAATATACGCATGGTAAGATATTTTATTGAGATAAAAGGGCAGTCATCAATCCGAAGATTGGTTTGAACACCACAGCGCTTTACTAGGCGTGGTCCTGTCTGGAGGTGGTATGCCGTTGCCTTCCTCCGGCCTGACATACCCAGCCAGTTATAGGGGGACCTACAGTTTAACGAGGATTCCGAACCACGGTGCTACTCGGTATTTTTCACATGAGAAATACTGCCAGAGGTGAAAGAAGTGGAAAGTGACAGATAAAAATCCTAGGACCTGGCGGGGATCGATTCCGCGACCTTTGGATTTGTAGTCTGGCACTCTACCACTGTGCATAATTACCATGTGTGTATCATAACTACGATATTTTGCATTCTCGACTCTTTAGTTGAGGCTTACATGGCGTTTACTTAGAGGGGCGCGCCGTGGGGCTACCATAATAATGAAAAAGTCATTCTCGATGCCCTCTAATGTGGGTCTGTGATGACCTCGAACGGCCAGTACATTTGAACACCTGCGTGGCATGAACAGTATGAGGTTATCAATCAATTTCTGAGGGACATATCGTCTGTCTTCCTTGACTACAGTGTGCAACTGTAGGGGTAGATGTTGGGTTTGCTGCAAAGCGTCTGCCAAGTGCTTCCCAGACATGTTCAATCTGGTTTAAGTCCGGTAAACAAGCTGGCAACTCAATTCGTTCAATGCCCTCAAGTTCAAGCACGTTCTCCACCAGTGCAGCCCTGTGGTTTCTTTGGTACATCCAAAGAAACTGGGCACCGCTGGATTAGTGTTGTGCTGTTGTGGTCTTCAGTCCTGAGACTGTTTTGATGCAGCTCTCCATAGTACCCTATCCTGAGCAAGCTTCTTTAACTCCACATAAGAACGGCTACCTACATCTGTCTCAGTCCGCTTACTGTATCTATCTCTTAGTCTTCCTCTGCGTTTTTTACCCTACTCACTTCCCTCCAATGCTAAATTCACGATTCCCTGATGTCTAAGTATGTGTCCTACCAATCGATCCCTTCTTTTAGTCAAGGTATGCCACAAATTCCTTTTATCCCCAATTCTGTTCAGTACTTCCTCATTAGTTACGTGATCAACCCACCTAATCTTCAGCATTCTTCTGTAGCACCACATTCCAAAAGCCTCTACCCTCTTCTTTTCCGCACTGTTTATCGTCCATGTTTCACTCCCATACAAGGCAACACTGCACTCAAATGCCTTCAGAAACGACTTCTTTCGGCTTAAATCAATATTCGATGTTAACAAATTTCTCTTTTTCAAGAACGCTATTCTACCCATTGCCATTCTGCATTTTATATCCTCTGCACTGCGAACATCATTTGTTATTTTACTGCCCAAGTAACAAAACTCATCTACCTCCTTTATTGTTTCGTTGCCTAATCTAATTTCTTTAGCATCACCTGATTTTGTTAGACTGTACTCCATTACCCTTGTTAATGTTCATCTTATATGCACCTATCAGCACACAGTCCATTCCGATCAACTGCTCTTCCAGGTCCTTTTGCTGTCTCTGACAGAATTACTATGTCGTCGGCAAAACGCAATGTTTTTAATTCTTCACCCTAAACTTTAATTCCTTCTCCAAATTTCTCCTTGCTTTCCTTTATAGGTTGCTCAGTGTACAAATTGAATAACATTGGAGAAAGGCATAATAGAAAGAAAAGAAATAATAAACGAATCGAATAGACAGCCCTCTGCAACGGAACCATATTCTCTGCCCTCAAAGAACTGACCGAAAACCGATAAACACACACACACACACACACACACACACACACACACTAAAACGAAAACAACATGATTCAAAAACTCCCGCCCCCAACACAGTCAGCTGTTCTTAACACTACTCCCAGAATTCAACTGCCCATCGTCTTGTTTTCATAACATAAACATTGAGTGAAGTCCACAACACGAAAACAGCGCATATCCACCAAAGTAAGTGACAAAAACTTGCTATAAGCACTTAGACATTTTGTTATAGAAACAGTAGCTACAATAAAATTAAACCAAAATACAAAAGCGACGTCCTATATTTTCGTAAAAATCCCGATATTTATAAGCTAACCATTCACCACATTAAATACACACTTTTTGGTTTTGCAGATGACAAACTGTCAAAGAAAATCAGTGACGTTTTGTGAGTTGAAGAACCGCAAATATAACTACATGTGGTATTAAGGTAGGCCTAGTATACCTATAAACATAAGAAACGATATATAGTAATCTCACAATTATCAGTATTTTTACTGTTAATGTAGAAAAGTAACAATTATTTCATTCTTAATTTGAGAGACAGTATGAATTAAACATCCCACTGATGATGCTGCAACGCCAGCGAAACATGTATGGGAGAAATCAAAAAACATTTGTGTTTGCTCAAGGCGGACCTTACCTATAAAGCAAATTTATGGGAGAAAGGCTACAACCCTGTCTTACTCCCTTCCCAACCACTGCATCCCTTTCATGCCCTTCAACTCTGACAACCGCTGTCAGGTTTTTGTACAAGTTGTGTAGATGAGACAAATTCGAACACTGCTTCTCTTCCTCATTACCATCATGTTGAAATGCTGAAGTATTTCACTGGAGAGAGTCAGGCCGCAGACTGAGTATGCAGCAAAGTAATTGGCCTAGTCGTTCTCGAGACTAGGAAGCCGCCCGGAGCGACGTGAGCTTTCGCGCAGGTAGATGAGCTAGTCCCCGCTCGACGGCTCCTGTGACTTACCCCGTCAGTGGCGCGTAATGAAGATGGGCCGATAACCGGCAGCCGCGTATGGCGCGCCATCTCGTTAGGCGCGCCTAGACACGGCGGCTATCGCCGCGGAGATCGGGCCGTGCGCTAGACGCCAGGCGCGTTCCGCTAGCTTGCAGGCAGATTGCTCATTCTGCAGGCAGCCGCGCCGGCCGTCAAATTGCTTTCCGATGTTGCGCCGCCGCCGCAGACAGCGCAGGAAGTCGGCGCGCTGCCGGCTTTCCATTCGCCTGTTCTGTACGAGCCGCTCAGCCAGAGGTCGCTGACCTCTCGACACTGGTGTCACCACAGGCGAAGACTGGCCCAAGATAGGTGGAACGAATCAAGTGTGGCTCTCTGATGACGCTACGTCCGTATTCATTTAACATGATTTGAGAAAACCGTTAAAAAAAAAAAGAACGGTTTCAATCCGAAGGTTGCTTTCTACGCTATACATAGTTTCTTGTCGTCCTCGCCTTTTAATCACACCGATATATGATTTTTTTCCTAACGGACCAATCTGCTGCAGTCATCGCTACCTACTAAGTAACAGCCGCGATGGAATGGTCGTGCGCTCTAAGGCGTCTTGCTAAGAAGCGCGTGGTTGCTCCCCGTCGGAGCGATGGAATGGTAGAGCGCTCTAAGGCGTCTTGCTAAGGAGCGCGTGGTTGCTCCCTGTCGGAGGTTCGAGTCCCTCGGTGTGTGTGTGTGTGTGTGTGTGTGTGTGTGTGTGTGTGTATGTGTGTGTTTGTGTGTGTGTGGAAGGGAGAGAGAGAGAGAAATCTCGTTAGGTTAGTTAGTTTGTAAGCCTAGGGACTGATAACAATAGTACTTAAGTCCCATAGATTTACAAACAAATAAACACTAACTTAAAGTAACATGCTGAGGACAACACACACACCTATTACCGAAGGAGGATTGGAACCTCTGGCGGGAACCCATAGGTCACTGGAAATTTCAACTTAAAAGCTTGTCTTCGAATAGCATCACTGGAAAAGTGGTATCTGACATTAATGCTTCAGTGAAAACGAAACTAAGTAATAGTCACTGTCATTCTGCTTTTTAATGTCATATTTCATAATACTTTAATAAAAATTGATTGTTTAATCCATTGCAGCAACTGTGTCCTATAGGTTGGAAAAGTAAACAGCCACCAGTTGAGAAGTTGCAGATTTATTTACAATCGGTTTCGAGCAATTATTGCCCTTCTTCAGGTTTCTGTACAGGAAACAGTTAAGAATAATATAAAAGTACAAATATTACATAAAATTTCGTAGTAGAATCACAGGATTAAAGGGGCAATAATAAAACTGTATATGAAGTTTTCTCTAAAAGTAACAAAATGTGAAATATTAATAAGCTATTCTGCTCATATTGACAAAATAAGGAACTATAGAAAGTATTAAGTTCATATAAACGAATATTTATATAGTAAGTTGTTTTTATACAATGACTAATAGGCTACGTTCCTGTCAGGAGACGAACTTCAATTAGTGCTGCATAAAGTATTTCGAAAAATAACATCACAGTTTCGACTGACAGTATGACTATTGTCAGTCTAAATTTTCGCAAAGTCAACAGGAAAAGCTATGTAGTACATGATCAATATTTCCTAAACCAATATTGGTTACTGAAAAAGCCCCCTGCCGCGACGGAACGGCCGAGCGCATTGAGGCGCTATGCTACGATGCGCAAGGCCGTTCCCCGTCGGAGGTTCGAATCCCCTCTCGGGCATGGATATTTGTGCCGTCTTTAGTATAAGGTAGTTCATAAATAGTCTGTAAGTTTATGGAGTTATGGCCCCGCAGTTAAGTCCCTTACGCCCTACAAACATTGTTGAAAAAGCCACTCGTTTTCTAGGAAACTAGGGAATACTATTCAGCATAATAATATGATAACCCGTTCCATTAAGTACAATTCTTAATAAGTTAAATTGTTACAAACGCAGTGTGACTATATCACTATAAGATCCGATACGTGTTTAACAACGAAATACAATTTTTACGAGTAGAAATACGTCCCAAACGCGATCCGACTTCATCCATAAGTTGACAAAAGCTAGATTCGGCTTATTTCTGACGGTAACCGAATACTCGGTCAGTCCTTACTCATTATGCTGGTGTGGTGTCTATTCTTTCGGACATGTCTGAAAGAACAGGTAGCATACTAATATGATAAGAATCCAATTTGGAACACTCCTTTGCTGGCGACAACTACTACACAAAACAAAACAGTAGTGATATCGGGCGTTCCCAAGGGAATTGTTATAGGTCCCCTAGTCTTCCTTGTGTTTATAAACGATTTAGGAGACAATTTGAATAGCTCTCTTAGTCTGTTCGCGGATGATGCTGTCGTTTATCGGTTGGTGAAATCAACAGAGGATCAAAAGCAAATGCAAAGCGATTTAGACAAAATTTGTACATGGTGCGAAAATTGGCAATTAACACTAAATAAAGAAAAGTGTAAAGTAATACACATGACCACTAAAAGAAATCCGCTGAACTACAATTTTCATGATAAATCAGTCAAACCGTAAGGTCGTAAATTCTACCAAATACCTAGGAGTTACAATAACGATCAACTTATTCTGGGTAGAACACAAAGAAAATATTGTGGGGAATGCGAACAAAGGTTACGTTTCATTAGCAGAACGCTTCGAAGATGCAACAGCCCCACCAGACTGCCTACATCATGCTTGTGCGACCTCTCCTGGGGTACTCTTGTCCAGTGTGGGACCCTCACCAGGTGGGACTGACAGAAGACATTGAGAAGGTTCAGATTAGTGCAGGTTGTTTTATCACGTTACAGGGGGGGGTTAACGCCACGGAAATGTTGCTCGATTTGAGATGGAAATCATTAAAAGAACAACGTTATTCGTTGCGGCCAGATCTATTTGCGAAATTTCAAACATCGACTTACTTCTGAGTGTGAAAATATTTCGCTAGCATCCATCTACATAGGAAACATGACAATCCCAATAAAATAAGCGAAATGAGGTGGAAAACGGTATTATTTGTCTTTCTTCCCGCGCGGTAGAGAATGGAACGGTAGTGAAAGGTTAATGAACCCTCTGCAAAAAATGTTTGTAAATCTATTTGACCAAACTGCGTGGTCATCAGTCCGTAGCTTACAAACTACTTAAACTAAAGTAAACTAACCTAAGGACACACACCCATGTCCCAGGGAGAATTCGAACCTCCGACGGCGAGCAACCGCGCACTCTGCAGCGATGCGCCTTAGACCGCTCGGCTACTCCACCGCGGCGAACATTCTGCCGGGCACTTATATGAGATTTGCAGAGGTAATATGTAGATGTAGAACCTGCAAATGGTGGACGAAGGTTGAAGCGTTATCACTACACCAACGATATCTAGCGCGGACATCCGAAGTCACCTCAAAATAATAGTTTCGACAACACACAGTAGTTGGCAGAGGCGCTGAGGACTTTGCACGTCGCGGTCGAACACGATATTTAATGGATTCGGCAGCAAATCAGATTAGTGAGTGGGAGAACAGGTGGCGGAATGACGGTGGTGTATGGCGGCCGCCTCCTCGAGTGACAGCGGGAAGCGACGGCGACTGCGAGCCATTATGCGCGGCGGCCGTAATACAGTTGACAGCATCGACGGGCGCGGCCAGATTGGGGGAGGCGCCACTCTGAATGGGCGAGACGCTCATCTGACTTTTAAATGCGGACCCACACACTCGCGCCTCTGCCTCCTGCCCTCTGGCGTATTACCCGCAATTTATGCGCCCGCCGCGCCAGGACACGGGGAGAGGAGGGCGCCCGCTGAAACTGCAGGCGAAGCGATAATTAGGAGGAAGAAACGCCGAGGAGAGAGAGAGAGAGAGAGAGAGAGAGAGAGAGAGAGAGAGAGAGAGAGAGCGATCCCACTCCTACGTAGACGTGGCGCGTGGTCAGAGACAAATAGCAGCTGTCGGTCAGACTGCGGCGCTACCGCCTGGACAGGCAACAGTAGCCGGCCACCACACGCTGTGTGCGTGCGTGTGTGTGTGTGTGAGACAGAGAGGGAGAGAGAGAGAGTAGGCTGCAGCTGCGTCCTTCACCATGCGCGTTCATTCAACTGCTGCGTACTCAACAAGCACCTGTTTAACTCCGGCTTCATTTCCAGATTAACGTTCACACCCTCTCCTCCTTTCTCACCCCCTACCTCCGACGGCGTAACATTCACCACCACGACCATTTATTTAAAGAGCGTATCTTTTGTCCCCATAACAGGTGAATCACAAGTTTTTAAACGTTTGTATAGCTTATGGGACTTAACTACGGGGACATCAGTCCCTAAACTTACAAACTACTTATGAACTAACTAAGACTAAGGACGGCACAAATATCCATGCCCGAGAGGGGATTCGAACCCACGACCATAGTGGCCGTGCAGACCGTGACTGAAGCGCCTCAGTCCCCTCAGCCACCGCGGCCGGCAGAAAAGTCTTAACCTCTTCAGTCCCAGTGCCAAGGTTAATTAAAAATTTTGAAAATGTCAAATTTTTGTTGTTGTTCATTAGGTTGCTTAGGCACCATATTTCTTTTTGCAATTTGGAAAATTTTCATTTTTTGAACGTGAATGGTACACAAATGTGTACCTTGGGTCTTAATCGTAAACATATTTCTTAAATTTTTTTAAGGGAACATACTGTATTTAGAGGTAAAATTAATTACAGTATGTTGTATCTGTACAACCTACATATTTTATTTACAGTAAGAAATTTTACAACACATGTTTACAAGTATTTGCTACTGCCAGATGGTTTTGTATGAGTCCCCATGACAACTTTATCCCCAACATGATGCAAAATTTCTGATGCGGTTGGTTTGAAACTAATATTACTAGCAGAATTCCTCAAGTCGACTACAATAAGAAACCAGCATTATTGCTATAAAATAAGAGCGTAATGATTTTTAAGAGTTCCTTCATGCCCTTAACACCACACTGACTTTATTTGCAAAGCAAGAATGCTAGTTTTTTTTTTTAATTGTAATCGACTTGAGCAATTCTGCTCGTAATATTTTTGACATCATGTGTTTCATTTAAATGTTATGTAAAACTTTTTTTAATATATTTCGCAGATTGTCTGAAGATGGTTCTTTATAAATGTTGATATGTTTGTAGATCTAAGGGACTTAACCATGCTGGTCCGTAGGATTACAAACTGTTTAAAGTAACTTATAATAAGGAAAACACAAACACCCATACCCGAGGGAGGACTCGAACCCCCGACGGCAAACGGCTACGTGCCCAGCAGCCATGCGCCTTAGTGCGCGTGGCTACTCTGCTGCGGCTCATGGCACTTTAGCTGGAATGGATTCATAAGAATATAACTAAACAACCGTAGAAAATAGCAGTACTCTGCTATATTTATATACGTCGATAGAGTTCATGCCGTATTTCCTGTCAAATCTCACGGTTTAAACCTTGTCGAGACAATAATTTCCTTTTAGTATATTTAGTTCATTTCGGAAAATATTCATTCTAAATTATTAATCTATACGAATAATCGCCTTTAATGAAACATATTGATGTCGTCACGCCCGCATGTAACAAATCAATTCTCTCGTAATATCCCCCAATAATAATAATAAAAAAGCGAAGATTACATTTGCAGGAGTAAAATGAGCTCAATTGTCCGCTGTAAAATCAAGAACGCACACACACACACACACACACACACACACACACACACACGCACACACAGACAAATCTGACATCAAACTGTGTAATGGATACCGGGTCTGTAAAAACCTATAAATTATGTCGTTAAAAAAGTGTACGTTTGGAGGGGTTGAAGTGGCAACCGTTTAATTTTTGCTCACTCCGTTAATTGAACAAGTTCCGCGCTGAAAGCTCTGGCTCCACTGTGTCGAAACCGTATCATAGCGTCGACCCGGGTGGTGGGGGTTACGAGTGACCGTCGCAAAAAATATATTTAAAAAAAATTGTGATGATGATAAAACTGGCAATAAATAACATTTATTGGAAATTTCCGAACATGTTCTCTCTCGTGTACTTTTTTTTCTTTTTTTAATTTTTTTCCCCCTTTTCGCTGCGTGCTCGAGCCTGTCAGCGGCGGTTTAAGCTGTAAGTGACGTGTATTATGAAATATAACGCGCCCTGACAGCTGCCCGGCCCTGATTTAATATTGATGTGCACTGGAAGCAATTACATTATGACGCTGCAATATTTACCGGCCGGTGACAATTTGCAGTCTGCGCGGCGTTATTTATTTAGCGCCTCGGCCGCCGCTGGCGCTGATAACATTAAATGACTGTCCCCTGTAATCAGGAGAGCGCCAGTTAGTGGCCGGGCGCGCAACCCCCCACCCCCGCCTCGGCCATTAACAGCTGCCTCCCCTGCATAATATTTATAATTGGTGCCACTGATTAACAACCAATTTTATTTTTTGTTGTAACGCGGAGATAACGAGAGCGGGCGGCAGTCCTTTCATCAGCGTCCTGCCGCTACCGCGAGTTTGCAGTGGCGATATCGCTGCAAGGATGGGACGCTAGAGGGGAAGTGAAATCCTCTACCTTCTCTGTAGTTACTGCTTCTTCACTGCTACAAGTGTCAAGAGGAATGAATCCCTGAGAAACATGTTTGACTGTTCCTCTTTAGGGAGAATAAAAAAAAAAGAAACACACACACACAACAGGATCGTTCTGAGGCGCTCCAGTCACGGTCTGCACGGCCACTACCCCTCAGGCATGGATATTTGTGCCGTCCTTAGTCTTAGTTAGTTCATAAGTAGTTTGTAAGCTTAGGGACTGATGACCCCGTAGTTAAGTCCCATAAGTTCTATAAACATTTGAACATTTATGAACAGGATCGTCGAGTGGCGCTCACAACGATCTGAAACGGTTGGAGAAGTTCGACTGGCCCTTTCGACTTTTTCTGACGAGAGAAACCCGGCTGGACTTCGGATTTTTTCAGTCTGCACTTTAACCCATCCTTCACCTCTCAACGATGTGAGGAGTCGCCAGAAACGACACGTGGTTCGGATTCCACGTTAAGCTGTAGGTCCGCTTTCCTCGGTTGGATAACTGGAGTAGGTTAGGGACATGCAAGTCGCCGAAGTGGTATCCAATTGAAAGACTTGCATCAGGCGAATGAGCCACACGAAATTATTATTATCTGACTGACCAATCAGGTGTTCGAGTGGCGGAGCACATAGTTTAAAATCGTTTATTTAAGTAAGCAGATTTTCGTCAAATATTTTTGTGACTCACTTCCTAGTGTTTAACATACATCCTCCAAAAGACAAGCCTGCACATTTGTTTCAAGTCTTCAATTTTCTCGTGAGAGAGGCGCCGAAGAATAGTGAAGAGTATGTATAACTATGTATATATGACTACACGAGTTTTATATCTGACAACCAAACGGCGTATTTTAATGCGTGACGACCCAACAGTACTACCCGACTGGCTACAATATGCATTTATGTAATAATGTTTTAATTTAGTGCAGCTAAGTGAGAAAAAACTGTTGACATATGATTACTTGTGCATACAGTTATGTAGCATGTTCCTTTGTTGGTTTCTTTTGTAACCATACATTTTATGTTCGCCCTTAGAGACCAGATGATGATGTCTATGTTCATCCAAACCGGTCGTCTGTTATAAATAGAGACGAAACACCGCGATCTTGGCATTTCATTATTCACAAAATACATTTATAAGATCGCTCCCAGCCATGAACAAATTATATAAAGAGAAAAGTGTTGTATTAAATTTAGTCGATTTGCCATTTTTGCACTAGGTCACTTCCAAGGTAATAAAACTTTTTGTTGGTGAGTTATCAGTTCGGTAGTATTTTAGTGCAAAGTATCATGAATTTTATATAAATATTAAATTTTGAATGTTATAAATCTAGGTGAGAAACGCATTTTTGTTGGCGAAAGTGACAAATATTTGTTATACTGAGGAAGAAATGGAGGAGGGGACAAGAGGCAGAAGAATGAAGATTAATTCGAAAATGTGGTTCCTCGGTAGACGGATGCTGCATTTTTAGAAAATTTCCGTGGCCAAACTGCGAAACAGGTGTACAATGGTTCGAGTTGGCTTCGGAGTAGCCAACTGTCTAAAAGCGTTTGGGCCACTCCAATGAACCTATCATCTGTTAGGCAAACCTACTTTTCTAGTTTTTGTAGATTTGGAAAACCCTTTGGACAATGTTGACTTGAATATACTGTTTCAAAGTCTAAAATCAGCAGGGGTAAAATATACGGAGTGGAAGGCTATTTACAACTTGTCGAAAAATAAAATTAATTAATTAATTCAATTAAATTAAATAAAGGCAGCAATTATTAGAGTCGAAGTAGGTGAAAGCGATACATTCGTTGCTAAGGGAATATGACAGGGTCGTAGACTTTCTCCAATGTTATTCAATTTGGGTTATGAGCAAGCTGTGAAGCCGGCCGCGGTGGCCGAGGGGTCTGAGGCGCCCCAGTCACGGTCTTCACGGCCACTACGGTCGGGGGTTCGAATCCCCCCTCGGGCATGGATATTTGTGCCGTCCTGAGGATTAGCTAGTTCATAAGTAGTTTGTAAGCTTAGGGACTGATGACCACGTAGTTAAGTCCTATAAGTTCTACAAACATTTGAACAAGCTGTGAAGGAAAGCAAGGAAAAATTTCGAGAAGGAATTAAAGTTCAAGGTGAAGAAATAAAAACATTGAGTTTGGCTGATGAAATTGTGATTCTGTCAGAAACAGCGAAGGACCAGGAAGAGCAGTGGATTGGAATAGACAGTGCGTTGAAAGGAGCATATAGACGAACATTAACAAGAATAATGGAATGCTGTCTAAGAATATTGGGGGATGTTGAAGCAGTTATATTAGGTAACGATATAATAAAGGTGGTAGGTGAGTCTTCTTACTTGGGTAGTAAAATAACATATGATGGTCGCAATACACAGTATATATAAAGCAAAATCGCAATGGGGAAAAAGCGTTTTTAAGAAAGAGGAATTTGCTAATATCGAATATAAATTTAAATGCAAGGAATTCATTTCTCAGCGCATTTGTGTGGATCGTAGCTTTGTATAGGAGTGAAACCTGGATGATAAATGGAGGATTGACTTTCCCGATAGAAGGAAAATGATCTAAGGGAAAAATGTATACAACAGAGAAAAAAGAATTCCTTTTGAAATCATACGGACCATTAAAAATTATAACATTCTGTGCAATAAAAAAAACAAAGTACGAGAAATAATCTTTGTAATGTCTCACTACACAGCTATTACGCGAAACGGAAAAAGCTTTCTTCATTCTGCTTTCGCAAATTCCTAATTTTCTCTCTATATCAGGCATGACTAATATCAGTCTGGAAATTAGTGAAATTAGAATATTCCGCAGGTTCTCAACGGACGGTGCTTTCCTCATCTCTTGCGAAATGAACTAGGCCATCAAGTTTCAGTTCCACGCTAAATTAAAGTCCATTTATTGTTCCTTTTCATACGAGTTTCATACCTGATTAGTTGGTATGAAAACGCGATAAATTTTGACTACATTGTCAGAGAAGAAAAACAGCGATCTATTTGGTATGATCAATGTACAAAAAACAGTCTTGATCGCAGAAATTAACAGTTTCAATTAACCGGTTTCGACGTGATGTAGGTCATCTTCGGAATTACAAATAGCCCATGTGACCAGTGCTGCACTCGGCTGGGCTCGGCTGCCCTGGGCTTTTCTGTTGCCAGTAGGCAACTGTTGAGCCGAGTGCAGCACTGGCCACATGGGCTACTTGTAATTCCGAAGATGACGTACATCAGGTCGAAACCGGTTAATTGAAACTGTTAATTTCTGCGATCAAGACTGTTTTTTGTATATTGATGAAAACGTGAGTCTGAAAAATGCTTTTGACACTAATGAATTACAGATTTATTAAGCGGCACAAAATGAAGGTTCTTGGGCATGGGCGTCCACAGAAATTTTTCAAGACAGGGCAATCTCGAAAATTGCAAGTTTTTATAGAGCACATTAGTTGACTTTGGAACTGCGTGGTGCCACAAGAATTAAATTAGATTAAGAGTATACTGAAAATGTTGTATGTAAAACGGGTACAATTTAATATTTCCAAAGGTAGTTTACTTTGACACTGAAAGGTAAACATACTACATGGAATATATGCAGTCTTTTTCTGTGTTCATTAGGGATATATATTACAGAATTTCGATGTAACAGCAAGAAATTACATCCCCCAAACCCACCAAGGTAAATATAAAAAAGGTAAAGCAGTCAACAATCCGAAGATTGGTTTGAACACCACAGTGCTTTAGTAGGCATGGTCCTGTTTGGAGGTGGTATGCCGTTGCCTTCCTCCGACCTTTGAACTGACTTACCCAGCCAGTTATAAGGGGACCTACAGAACGTGGGTTCCGAACCACGGTGCTACTCGGTATTTTTCACATGAGCAATACTGCCAGAGGCGAAAGAAAAGGTAAATATACCCACAAAAATATATTTTGTTCACTTTCCGATTATTTACCTTGAAAACTAACTGAAATTAGAAGGGAGTCTTATGAAAAATACTGTTCGTTATTAACAAACTACCAACAGAAACGTCAGCGATCTGTACTTTTCGATAATAAATTTGTATGGCCTGAATGACAGATTCAGCCACCTAATAGAAACAACTTCCACTAGCCTTCACGACCAAAGACACCTTTCCTTTGCGAAGTATGAGCACTGCATACTGAAGTGTCTATCATATTCCCAGACTACATGAAATCAACTGCGAATGCGCAAAGCTGAAATGTGTACCCAGCCGGGATCCGAACCCGGTCTCCCGATTTCTAGGAAATTGCTCTGACCACTACAACACTGGGGACACAGTGATCACCGCACCTGCAAGGACTACTTAAGCTCGCTTCGTGTCACGATACAAATTACCAGCTTCGCCCTTTTCACAGTACTCAAACTCGTAGTCATTTGTACTAATTCACGTAAGAGTAAGGGCACCAAACTTACCCACCCCTCCCCACTAACGAAAGGATCATTGCCCGTATATATATATATATATATATATATATATATATATATATATATATATATATATATATATATATATATATATGTGTGGCGTCTATTCCGAAAGAACATACGTCAATTCTGATAGTCTTTGAATATGAAAGAGTAACAACTGCAGGATCAGAAGTGATGTCTGTTCTTTCGGAATAGACGCCACATGTATATATGAAGTGTCTATGTTAAATGCAGGTGATTGTTATGGTTGCTTGAGTAGTGTAGTGTCGTATTAGTGTTGGAGATGATGGGAGAAGGGAGAGGAGGAAACCCGGTACCGGCTCACCAAGGGTGCCTCGGAGGTTAATGTATCCATCTGACAGAAGGATCACCATCAACAGTGTCCCATGCCCTCACTCCATGAATCACTGCGGAGAGGTTTCGAATGTAATTTAGGACATTGCACCACCACCCGTGCTGTCCTTCTGCCGTAAAACAGAAGGAAAATTGGCAACAGCAGGCAACGTACCCGGACAGTTACCCATCTAAGTAATCACCTCGCGCGACAGAGCTTAACTTCATAATCTGACGGTAAACGGTGTATCCTTCTTTAAGAAGTTGAAAAACAGTATTACAGCTGTACATGAACCTACGTAACCTTCGTGTTTTCCGGAAACATTCCTTCCGATACTGAACATTATGCCACGTCATTTTATAGTGTATTATCTAACGTTAGTTTTGTTCTGTAATCAGACGCCAAAACCAAATCGCAGTGTCTTAGAATGGAAAATTTTTTCCAACTCCATAAGATCTGCAGAAGGAAATGGTAGAGCACAGATTGGGGCTACTGCATTGTGCAAATTTTGACATTTTTTATTACTACAGGACTGTGCAGAAACCACCATCGCACAAAGGAAAAAGCGTTATTTCTTTTGACTAGCCTTACTACCAAACAGAGCTAAGGTAGGCAGTCACTGCTAAAGCCACTGTACTGCCCATCACACTCAGCAGTGCTGGGTCTACGATTTAATACAGATGATCATTTCTAGCCACGGTGAAGTAGCCGAGCGCTCAAAGTCGCCTCGCTGCGGAGCACGCGGTTTCTCGCCGTCGGAGGTTCGAGTCCTCTCTGGGACATGGGTGTGAGTGTTGTCCTTAGGTTAGTTTACCTTACTTTGAGTAGTTTGTAAGCTACGGACTGATGACCATGCGGTTTGGTCCGATTGATTTACAAACATTTGACCATTTTGATTACTTCTAGAAACGTATGAGAATTCAGGAATAAATAAAGAAAAATGAACGAAAGAGAATGCATAAAGCGTCTACTCCTCAATTTAAGGAGAGGGCTATTGTCATCTGTTTCCTCTGCTTGCGAACGCCTATGTACTTGGGTGGGTTCTTCTTCTCAGAGCTCGCTACTGGCGTAGTTCATTCAACGGGAAGGGGAGGGGTGGGGAGAGAGGTGACGAAACATCAGCAGCCTAACCAAAAGTACCATGCGCCAGTAATCGGAAATGACTTTGGGGTTGTCGGGAGTCGGCCGCGGTGACCGAGGAGACTAAGGCGCTCCAGTCACGGTCTGCACGGCCACTACGGTCGGGTGTTCGAATCCCCCCTCGGGCATGGATATTTGTGACGTCCTAGTTCGTAAGTAGTTCATAAGTAGTTTGTAAGTTTAGGGACTGATGACCCCGTAGTTACGTCCCATAGACTATACAAACATTTGAACAAACATTTGGTTGCCGGGAACCCAGGGGAAACTAAATGAAAATGTGGCGGCGGAAATACGAACCTTGCTCGCCATGAATACGTCATTAGCACTACGCAACGTTTGCGATTACGACGCATTCCCCATTCAGCTGCAGTGAGACGCAGGCAGATATCAGAAGTGATTGGACGAAGTCGTGCTTACAGGAGCCACTGACGCGGTGTGCCAGCGGCGGCGGCTATTGGCGCATAACCTGCTACTGGGTCAAGCGGGCGGTCGGCGCAGCGAGCGGCGGACCGGACGCATCAGTTATGGAAATTGAGTCGCAGGGTCGATGAAGAGGCCGCGTGCGCAGGTAGAGGCCAGGGGCGGCCGCTGCCTGCGGTGGGCGCTGCACAGCTTCTGCTACAATTACCCAACTGGACGACAGCGTCCGGCGGTTCTCCAGCGAACTGAGCTCATACTCCGTCTCCCTCACTTGACAGTGATTGGCAGAGAACACGTATCTATGCACTTTTCTTCCTTCGGGACATCCAAAACCGTCCATCTTCATCTTCAAAAATTCAAATTCAAATTCAAATGTTTGTAGAGTCTATGGGACTTAACTACGGAGTCATCAGTCCCTAAACTTACAAACTACTTATGAACTAGCTAATCCTAAGGACGGCACAAATATCCATACCCGAGGGGGATTCGAACCCAGACCGTAGTGGCCGTGCAGACCGTGACTGGAGCGCCTCAGTCCCCTCGGCCACGGCGACCGGCCATCTTCATCTTCAATAATTGTTTTATCCCATTACATAATGACAGCTCTACTCGCAAGTTTTAATTTAATTTATTGAGCAGTCGCATAGCTTTACAACCATTTGAACATTTGAAAAACTGGCGGCTGAAGATGTGAATTACTGTTCATTAATTAACATACGCAGATAATATACTTCTTGTGAAAGATGGATATTCAATTAATGGTAAATTAAGTGTTTTGTAAAAAAAACTGGAGTGTTTCTAAAGCTATGGGACCAAACTGCAGTGTCCACCGGTTCCTAGATTTACAAACTACTTAAACTACCTTCAAATAACTTATGCTAAGCACAACAAACACACCCATACCTCAGAGAGGACTCGAATCTCTGACGGGGAGCACCTGTGCACTTCTTAGCAGGACGCCTTATACTGCAGGCTATTTCCATGCGGTCGTATTTTTCCTTTGTAATAGACTACACTTGTTACCTTTCTTACCCACATAGTTATGTGTTCATTCTTTTTCTGATCGCTACTGTCGCCTCTTCCAGGGATTGTTCTGAACTACGTAGTCGTGCATCAAAGGTATAGATATGTTAAATAATTGGATCCGCAACTTTTGTTAATTTTGAACTTGTTTATTTCACGCACTACCCGAGTTTCGAGACCTATCATCATCAGGTGCACCTCCAAATTACAATCAAGTAAAATATTGACGTTTATCATGTAATGAATATATATACAGCGTGTTACAAAAAGGTAGGGCCAAACTTTCAGGAAATATTCCTCACACACAAAGAAAGAAAATATGTTATGTGGGCATGTGTCCGGAAACGATTAATTTCCATGTTAGAGCTCATTTCAGTATTTACGGATGAGGCTTCATTGCAACGTGATCAAATTGTAAATTTTCACAATCAACATGTGTGGGCTGACGAAAATCCACAAGCAATTGTGCAATCACGTCATCAACACAGATTTTCTGTGAACGTTAGGGAGGGAATTGTTGGTGATTGGGCCTCATGTTCTTCCACCTACGCTCACTGGAGCACGTTATCATGATTTCATACAGGATACGCTACCTGTGCTGCTAGAACATCTGCCTTTACAAGTACGACACAACAAGTGGTTCATGCACGATGGAGCTCCTTCTCATTTCAGTGGACGTGTTCGTACGTTTCTCAACAGGAGATTCGGTGACCGATGGATTGGTAGAGGCGGACCAATACCATGGCCTCCACGCTCTCCTGACCTCAACCCTCTTGACTTTTATTTATGGGGGCATTTGAAACCTCTGGTCTACGCAACCCCGGTACCAAATGTAGAGACTCTTCGTGCTCGTATTGTGAACGGCTGTGATACAATACGCCATTCTCCAGGGCTGCATCAGCGCATCAGGGATTCTATGCGACGGAGGGGGGATGCATGTATCCTCGCTAACGGAGGACATTTTGAACATTTCCTGTAACAAAGTGTTTGAAGCTACGCTGGTACGTACTGTTGCTGTGTGTTTCCATTCCGTGATTAATGTGATTTGAAGAGAAGTAATAAAATGAGCTCTAACATGGAAATTAAGCGCTTCTGGACATATGTCAACATAACATATTTTCTTTCTTTGTGTGTGAGGAATGTTTCCTGAAAGTTTGGCCGTACTTTTTTGTAACAGCCTGTATAGATTTACAGATCATGAAATAAAAGATATTTACATATACATGTGGCGTCTGTTCCGAAAGAACAGATGTCACTCCTGATCCTGCAGTTGTTATTATTTAATATTCACAGAATATTTGACATCAACTGCGATTAGGCAAAACTGAAAATGTGTACCCAGCCATGAATCGAACCCGGGTCTCCTGTTTGAAGCCCTTACTCTTACGGGAATTAGTTTCATAACTACAAGTTTGAGTACTGTGGGCAAGGCGACGCTGGGAATTTGTATCTGACGGGAGGCGTGCTTAGGTAGTCCTTGCAGGTGCGGTGATCACTATGTCCCCAGTGGTGTAGGGGTCAGCGCAAAGAAAGCAGGAGACCCGGGTTCGATTCCCGGCAGGGTACACAACTTCAGCTTTGCCTAATCGCAGTTGATGTGATATACTCTGTGAATATAAAAGATATTTAATTTCAATATTAAATGGTAAAACCATATTTACTAGGTAAATAGGGGTCATCTGCAGAATGAACTTACTTTCTGTCGCTTCTACGGAGTGGAGACAACAATATTGTGGTAACCGAGATAGTGGTAATAACAAAAAGTTATATGGCGGTTGGTGGGGGGCGGGAGAGGAGGGGGGTCATTGGCCAAGGGGAGGGGGCACCTCTGAAGTAAGTAGAAGGATGATATGGCATCCATGTTATTCCATGTGCCCGGGGTCTTAGAACACGTACGCACTTTCTACGGCGGTATTCTGAAGTGGTGGCGTGACGCTGGACGGGAGCCATACTGGAGTGTCGAGAAACCGCCTCCGCTAGCGGCCGCTCCCACGGCGAGAGACTGGAGGGTCGGTTAGGCACCGCCCCGCCGCGGACGAGGCCATCAGTCGCCGGCTTTCCCTCGCCCCGCTCATCCTGCCCATAAATCCGCAGGCGACTCGTCGCTTTCTGCGCACGTCGCCCTCAAATTAGTCTCTAATCGGGCAAGGGAAGTCGCCGCATAGCGCGGCTCATCTTCGGCGCCAAAGTCGGCGGCCCGCCATAAGCGGTGTTATTGCCCGCCGAGGGAAAAAGGCGTCCGACATCGCGCCACAGCCCGGAATGGAATGGCGAAGCGAGGCGTTACACGCCGGGAGCGCGCGCGGCGGACGCCGCGCAGGCGTTCTCTGGAAGCCGGGAGCGTCACCAGCGACAGCCCGTCACACCGGTTTGGGCTTGCGTGGCTCGTCTCCGACTCTTTGAGGCACTATAAAGTAATAATGATAATAAATTCTGAAGGTATCAGGGGTAAAATATAGGGATCGAAGAGTTATATTCAACCTAGACAAAAACCAGACAGCGGTTATTAGAGTCTAAGGACAAGAAAGGGTCGCAGAGGTTGGGAAGGGAGTATGACAGGTAAGATGCTATAATATTGAAGAGAGGAAGAGCAACAGGCAGACTGCATATGTCTCGATTTACGAAAGGCGTTTGACACAGTACCTCACTACAGACTGCTATTGCAGGTACGAGCTTATGGAATAGAAACCCAAATTTGTGAGTGTCTCGAAGACTAATTAAGTAATACAACCCAATATGTTGTCTTCGATGACAAGTGTTCATCAGAGATTGGGTATCGACAGGGGTGCCCCAGGGAAGAGTGATAGGACCGCTATTATTTTCTATCTATATAAATGATATGACGGATAGAGTGAGTTGCTATCTAAGGCTGTTTGCTGATGATGCTGTGGTGTACAAGAAAGTGTCGTCACTGAACAACTGTAGTAGGATGCAGGATGGTGTGAGAAGTGGCATCTAGCGTTAAGTGTAGAAAGAAATAAGATGATACAGATGAGTAAGAGAATCTCTTAACGTTCGAATGCAGCATTAGCAGTGGTCTGCTTTACAGAGTAGCGTCAGTTAAATACCTAGGCTTAACGCTGCCACAGAGCACTGAAAGACCTGTCGAAACAAGGCCCCTGGAGTAGATGACATTCCCTCAGAGCTACTGAAGTCTCTGGGAGAACCAGCCATGACAAAACTGTTTCATCTGGTGGGTAAGATGTAAGAGACAGGCGAAGTACCTTCAGACTATAAGAAAAATGTAATAATCGCCAATCCAAAGAAAGCAGTCGCAAACAGGTGTGAAAACTACAGAACCATCAGTTTAATAAGTCATTGTTGCAAAAGTTTAACACGAATTATTTACAGAAGGATTGAAACGCTGGTAGAAGCCGACCTCGGGGAAGATCAGTTTGGGTTCTAGAGAAATGTAGGAACACGGGAGGCAATACTCACTTTACGGCTTATCCTAGAAGATAGATTAAGGAAAGGCAAACCTACATTTCTAGCTTTTGCAGATTTGGAGAGGGCTTTTGACAATGTTGATTGGAATAAACTCTTTCAAGTTCTGAAGCAAGCAGGAGTAAAATATAGGGAACGTAAGGTTATTTATAACTTGTACAAATATTAGTCAGCGGTTGTTAAAGGACATGAAAGGGATGCATTGGTTGGGAAGGGAGTAAGACAGGGTTGTAGCCTTTCCCCAATGTTGTTCAATCTGTACATTGAGCAGGCAGTGAAGGAATGGAAGAGAAATTTAGAGGGGGCATTAAAGTGCAGGGAGAAGAAATAAAAGCATTGCGGTTTGCTGATGACATAGTAATTCTGTCAGAGACCGCAAAAGCTCTGGAAGAGCAATTGAATGGGATGGACAGTGCCTTTAAAGGAAGATATAAGATGAACATTAACAAGAGTAAAACGAAGGTAATGGAATGCAATGTCAGAAAATCAGGCGATTCTGAAGGAATTACATTAGGTAATGAGACAATAAAAGTAGTAGATGAATTTTGTTATTTGGGTAGCAAGATAACTTCTGATGGCAGAAGCAAAGAAGATATAAAATGCAGAATGGCTATGGGAAGAAAAGCGTTTGTAAAGAAGCGAAACTTGTTAACATCCAAAATTAATTTAAATGTTAGGAAGTCTTTTCTGAAAGCATTTGTCTGGAATGTGGCATTGTATGGGTGTGAAACGTGAACGATAAGGAGTTCAGATAAAAAGATGATAGAAGCTTTTGAAATTTGGTGCTACAGGCGAATGATGAAAATTATATGGGTATATCACATAACTAATGAGGTGGTGCTTAACCGAATCGGGGAGAAAAGGAGTTTCTGGCATATACTGACTAAGAGAAGGGATAGATTGGTTGGACACATTCTGAGACAGTTGTCAAGTTAGCATTAGAAGGAAGCGTGTTTGGTAAAAATCGTAGAGGGAGACCAAGGGACGAATATAGTAAGCAGATTCAAAAGGATGTAAGTTGTCACTTGCACAGGACAGGGTAGCGTGGAGAGCTGCATCGAACCAGTCTGTGGACTGAAGACCACAACAAGAATTTCGTATGGATCAGAGGCCTGGTGCTTTAATTGGATGCCACTTCGGCGACTTGTGTGTCCCTAACCTACCCCAGTTACTCAACCAGGAAAAGGAAACCTAAAGTAACGCATAGACTTTCTGAGGGCACACAATGCACCTCCGCAACGGCTGTACCATAAGAAAGAAATCAGAACAAAATAAAATTAAATATGTTATTTCGACCACGGAACGTAGCGGCGACATTGGTTAAGGCGATTTCAGACTGCTTGTGTTGATATTACCCGTTCCGTTACTGACTGGAGGGTGTATTGCAGCTGGGTTGCTTGCAGCCTCTTGTCTCGACGGGCTGTTAACCGGAGATAACGGCCATATCTTGCTGATGTTAACCGTGCACGACCTGTACCTTGCCTTATTTTAACGTTTCTCGTTGTCTGAAATCCCTTTCAGGTCCTAGAAATCACTCTTCGGGATACTCCTACAGCTGCAGTTACCTCCCTTTGTGTCTGTTCTGCTTCTAACCCTTCTATGGTTTACCGTGCCACAGCTTCGGGTGCGGCTAGTTTTCATTTGAGATTTATTTTCCATGTCTTTTAAGTTGCCTGTCTTTCTTTCTTTTTTTTTTTTTTTTACACTGTATGTCCCTTTAGAGGTCGTGTGTTATATTCCACACAAAGTTGACGTTTGAAGTTACGCGTCACGCTAAAGGGGCAAATCTTTTCCTTGTTTACCTTGGTGAAGGAAGCCGATACAGGCAAATGTCACATAAACTACATCAATAAATAAATTAATTAAAGAAATCCCAGTTCCTCAGAAGAAAAAAAAATACCACAGTGGTAGAGTGTCAGACTACAATTCCAAAGGTCGCAGGTTCGATGCCCGCCAGATCATAGGATTTTTATCTGTCACTTTGCACTTCTTTCACCTCTGGCAGTGTTGCTGATGTGAAAAATATCGAGTAGCACCGTGGTTCGAAACCAACTTTAAACTGTAAATCACCCTATAACTAGCTGGGTCAGTCAGTTAGACGGTCGGAGGAAGGCAACGGTATACTACCTCCAAACAGGACCAAGCCTAGTAAAACACTGTGGTGTTCAAACCAATCTTTGGATTGTTGAAATCTTCGGGTAAGTCAAGTTGTCGCATTGCATTACTTGCTCACTAGACTATCTGAAGCTAACTGCTCGAGTAATGCGTTTGGTAAAGTAAACGCAAGTTAACACCAAACCCGTTCGCAGCAGCTTTCTGTTATTACCACTATCTCGGTTACCGTAATACCGTTGCTCCACTCCGTAAAGCGACAGAAAGGCGTCGAAACATTTTAGTTCATTCTGAAAATGACCCCTTTAGAAGCTGGATATCTGAACTGATTCCCTAATCGTTTAGACCAGTGTATATAGGGGTAGGTGCCTTCTGCATCCCCGGCCGTATTGGCGCTGCGAGAGGGCGGTTTTTTTTTGGAGGGGGTGGCGGGAACGCGATACCCCCGAGCAGGGCGGGACCTAGTCGTATTGCCGGCGGCGGACGGACAGCGTCCCTTTTTCACTCAGGCCCGTATCATGCGGCATCAATCTTTATGCATAAAATAGTCTCTCCCTCCCCCCCTCCCTTGCCTCGGGCGTGGGCAGGGGCCCTGCTCAATCAGGCAGCGCCCCGCGGGACAGGGCAGGGGGGAAGGAGGGGGGGACGAGGCATTTTCCACGCGGCCAGCTGCGTCAGCGATCGAGTCGGCGGGCGCGCAGCTTTTTGTTTGGCGAGGGCGCCACGGCCGGACACGGCCGCGATGGGCCCGGCTCAGCGATGAATCACCGCCGGCGAAGAGGGGCAGGCGGGAGAGGCGGACGGCGAGGAAGCGAGGAAAAGTTATCCGGGCAAAGTGGCGCGGTGTCTGGGTGGTCGCGCTCATGAATAATCCGGCGCCGCCCGCGCCCTAGCTTCAGCCGCCTGTCGCAACCCTCTCTCTCTCTCTCTGCCTCGCCTCTGCGCCCGCCCCCTCCCTCTCCTGTTGTCTTACCCACCGCGCGTCTACTTTAATAATAGGCCGCGGCCGGCTGGACGTCTTCATCGTGGGCGCGCTGTTGCGCCTCCTTTCTTCGTTCCCCCTGCCCTTGTTATTCGGACTGCGGGTGGCCAGCCCCGGACAATTAAAGATCCCCCCGGTAGAGCCGCCACGTGCTGCCGACGCCGCGGAGCAGCCGCCCGTGCCTGCTCTATCAGCGCCAGGCCGCTTCAAACGGGGGACCGAGCCGTGGCGAGTGCTCTGCCAGGCTCCCGAGGCCAAAGCATTCACGTCTCCAAACCACAACCCATCCAACGTTCTCCTGAACCATTTACGATAGCTCGGTGTTTAGCACGGTAATTCGCAAGCCTATGTGCACGGCGGTGTTCCCGTCGATATATATCGAACGTCGTAGTATCGAACGATAGTTCGATATAGTGTTTTTGAACCGGGGATTCGGGCGCTACGCGCCTTCACGTACTAAAAAAAACCTTCTTGTTTGACATACACCTAACCTAACTTTCATTTTAAAAAAAGTGATCTGTAACGTAGTCTTGAGAAGGTTAGGTATAGGTTAAACAAGATTTTTTTTTTTTTTTTTTTTTTTTTTTTTTTTTTTTTTTTTTTTTTTTTTTTTTTTTTTTTAGTACATGAGGGCGCGTAGGTCCCGAATCTCCAGTTCAGAAACACTACATCGAACATTCCATATTCATTATGAAATGTTCACTATATTAAACGTACGACAACAGATTTCCATTCACAACAGTGTGTAACATATTAAAATTGTATTACGTAGTGCTTATAAGGTGTCCAATTAATGCATTGCTCTCGTAAATACTACATAAAATGTACTTCACGTGAAACACGCAATCTTATTGGTCGCAATAAATTGACACCTGATTGTCTGCTATGCTGCGATACTACGATGTTTGATATATCTACGGGAACACTGCCGTGCACAAAGGATTGCAAATTACATTTAACACAGTTCATAATGTGTAAGGACGAGAACAGTACAAATGAATTATTAAAAACTTCTTGGGAGATTAAAGTTTTGTGCCGGAACCGGGACTCGAACCTGGGACCTTTTCCTTTCGCGGGCAAGTTCTCTTACAACCAAGCCATGTCTCCACCATATTCTTTCTTCCAGGAGTGCTAGTTCTGCAATTTTCGCAGAACAACTTCTGTGAAGTTTGTAAAGTAGGAGGCGAGGTACTGGCAGAATTGAAGTTGTGCGGGCTGACCGTGAGTCTTGTGGGGTAGGTCAGAGGTAGACCGCTTGCCCGCGAAAGGCAAATGTTCCAAATTCGAGTCCCGATTCCGGCACACAATTTTAATCTTCCAGGAAGTTTCATATCAGCGCACACTCCGCTGCAGAGAGAAAGTTTCATTATGGAAATGAATTATTCACTACTCGAGACAACATACATAATGTCGCGATATTTGTACGGAGTGCACGTTTGGACGTCAGCTGTTTTATTTTTCCTTATACGTCGGAAACCATCTTCACGGAATGTAAGGTTGAACCGATTAGATAGACACACAATCGATCTTCCTCTTATCTGCGCTTACAGACTTTGTCGAAGCATTAAAATTAACAATTTATCATAGTACCTGCTCTGCACAAACATATGTATGTAGGACGGGGATTATGATTTAATTTTATTTCCGATTGAGCAGCCGTTAACGTGTTTGTTTGGTATATAAATTGTTGGATTCCAGAACTCTCATACATGATCTAAGACTGTTAACACTATACTAAGACGGTTTAGTCGATAAATTTAGAGCAAAATAAAAAGTTGTGGGTTCCAGTCCCATTCCAACAAATTTCTGTAAACTGACAGAACGTCAACAAATTAGTGTAACTTTTTTTTAAATTTAATTTTTTTTTTCCGGTAAAATAAAGTTTGAACTGATTTTATATAGATCTGGTACATAGTACGTTAATGTCATTTTGTATTGTATCACGTAAAGTTGTTGTGACCAAAGTTTCCTGTTTCTCATGCCCTCAATCAAAGAGGTATGACAAGCTCACAAAGTTACAATATTACTCGCAGCACGATGTTTCCGGCGGCTTTGTCTCAATCTATGTAGCACTGTTAAGTAATGTTGTGAATTACACCCAGTTTTGTAGGAGAGCGTACAACAAGTTGTTTAGAATTAGACTGATTTTGAAGCATTAATAGAAACGTCATATTTCTGACAAATTCAGAGACTCCTGAAATGTAGTAGGCGAATGAAATTTTGTGGTCCATACTCATACGCTTCTAAGTTATTGCGTATTGAAATTTATGTTCAGCAAGCGTGTATACTACGAGATATAAGAATCCAAAGGTCACTTTTTTCGTGCCATTGTTTTTCCGCCCATCGTCGACTCAAATTATCTAGCATTATTAGCTTGCTTCCGGTAACTAAATACACTCTATTGGTAGTTAAAACTATGACCTCTCTAATGAGATGAGATTGCAAAGTTTTATAGAATTATTTGATATTTTATTTGTATTTATTTATTTTTGTGAAAACTAGTTCGAATACAGTCTACAAACTTTTCAATTTTGCATTTAATTTATTCCGTATTTGAAAGTGATATTATTGAGAAACTTTTGTTTTTCCGTTACTACAACCAAGTTTGACGTTCGTTATACTTTTAGTCCATGAAATATAAGAAACCAGCTTTAAAAGAATTTCAGTCGCTGATTATTGACGATTTGAGATGGAGTGACCCTTCTACATATTACTTTTTGACTTAAATGTGTTTAGTGTGTTACTTTAGAATTTGGTTATTGAAAAGGAGTTAGTGTTATTTTTTTTCTAAGAACTAGAGTTAGGTGAAAAATCAAATTATCTTTGAGTGGCCCTTTATGCCACCGTCATCTACAAGTTAGTAATTTCACCACAGAAAACTAGTTTTAAACACCATCAAAAGTAGGATTGACTTACTGCTAATAACAGAAGAATAAGCACAAAAATTGATATGCCAGGCAAGGAGCAATGAAGAATGGAAACTGGCCTGATATAGAAGACTTCCGAAAAGAGAGGTGCGAGGCATCCCACAATAGAAATGATCATGACTGATGAGGGGGAACGTTGTGCACTTGCGATATGACTGGCTCTTTACACCCGTCTTACATTAGCGATGTTGTGGTATAAATTGACTACTGGAATTGCGTGCACCTTTGATCAAAATTTACGATTTTATGTGTGTTAATTACCATAAACTTAGTTTTTGCACTTCTTTTTAACGAAGATTTATTTGCTTGCTTTTGCATGGCTTCTGAGGACTAGTTTCGACGAAATTGAATCCACATTTTCATCTCATATATGGCCACTGCCTATTGCTTCGTCAGACACACACTTGTGAAAGCAGTAACCAATTATATGAATTTTGAACTTAAATCGTGTAGGTACCCGACGAAGAAAAATTATTTAAAAAAATAATAATAATAAAAGAAAGAAACCATCGCCCCAAAATTTTCTTAGTTTTCAATCTACAACGCTACCAATATGAGCCAAGGTGACTGATAGACGTTTTGTCTCTCTTAAGTGTAATTATAGGTCCTCTAAAAGTTTGAAAGTGGATTTCTTCAAATCTTTTGACGGTTGCATCGAATGTCTTTCGCTGCATGCAGTTTTGAGTTCTTAACTAGATAATCCATAAACATACGATACTCGTGTGGTTTTCTTGTCAGACGGAACTGACACCCAGGGGCGCTGTATTAGATCACTGGTCTAGAACAGTCAACTGAGGAAAAAAAATGTCGTTCTTACAAAAAGGGCATTAGAGCCGACCGGCGAATGTTGTTTAAGGGGGGACGTACACGAAAATGACCAAAATTTGAAAAAAATTATTGGATGGCATTGAAATGTCAGTTACAAATTTAGGTTCCAATTCCGTTTCTAAGCACGAACAAAATAAAAATTTGAAATAGCTTGCACAGTGCCACGCCCCTATCTTCTTCTTCATTCTATCGTATAATCTATTTATGACCCTATTTTTTTCTTCGTTTGTACAGTCACAATGCAAGGAACGTTTGTATTCTACATCAACAAGGCTATGGAATATCTCTGCTGCTGAGTTTATATTCTTTCATTTGGTCCTAATGAAAGTTACAACTCACTGATTTGGAAACGTTACCCTAAAACATCATTTGTTATTGTTAAAATTGCTGCGTATGATGCTTGTTTAGTTTTTAACAGTGGTAATTTTAGAAGAATAAAAACTCTACAGAGGCTACGATTTCATCCAGGAGCTTCCACATAACGATATTGATTACAAAAGAGTTACTGCGGTTGATACTACAGTCAAAACAAATAAAACATCAAGTTAACCAAAGAAGATAAACAAAGAAGAGACTGCTTACAGATGAAGAGGAGTACGCATATGGCTTGCACTAGTTCACACAGAGAAGGTAAGACCTAACACAAACACTTCGATTCAGTTTTACTGTAACTTACATTTTTGTAACTTTATGTACCTTTTTCTCACAAACCACAAAAGGTAGAGAAATGAAATTCGACATATGACTAGTCAGTACTATAGTGAAAAATTCTAAGGAAGGAATTTTCTTTCAATAAAATAGTAAGGCTTTTATGGTCGAATATAGTGCTTATATAAAACTTTTATCCATTATGTGTTGCAACTTGCGACTGTATCTTGAAATAGGTTTCAGAAATTACTGGAACCAGTCGCCTTTTTTTCTTCTCAATGAAGATTTATTAAACCATGACCGGTTTCAAGCTGCCTAGCAGCTCATCATCAGATGGTATATATACATTTAGAGGAAATTACATTTGTGTCTGTGGCAGGGCAGAAAACGAGAAAAAGTAAACACTAGTTGCGGTATGTTACACTGATTTATTACAATATAAGTTCGTCTCCTAACTGTAAGTACCATCTTGAACACGAACTTATATTGTAATTAATCAGTGTAACATACCACAATTAGTGTTTACTTTTCTCGTTTTCTGCCCTGCCACAGATACAAATGTAATTTGCACTAAATGTATCTGATGATGAGCTGTTAGGCAGCTTGAAACCGGTCATGGTTTAATAAATCTTCATAGAGAAGAAAAAAGGCGACTGGTTGCAGTAATTTCTGAAACCTATAGTGCTTATATTATTTTTCAGGTAAATTTGGAAACCCGTAAAAATTGAACAAACGAAGATATCAAAATTCTATTCTACTTATGTCTGTAATTATTCGTTATGAAAGTGTGTACAAAAATTCATGAATTTTACTCTTATATTGGAATTGTAATTACATTGTTCAAAAAATCAGTTTTAATAAGTAAAGATATAGAAGGTCAATAAACATGGAAATTTATTTTCTTGTAATTAGATTCCATATTGCGCCAGCCCACCACAGAATTATAATGAAATAAAAGGTTTCAGCTTGGTGGGCGATGTGAGATGTTTCTTTTATGAAAATCAACAACATATCGATTTCGTCCCTATGATGGAACGTCATCAGTGCGTGCAGAATCGCAAGTCATGATAACCTATGTGCTCTACTTAAAACATTTTTTGTCATATCATAAAATACATGAAAAGGGCTTGCTGGTACAGGTCACAAATATAAAATGAGGTAGGTGCTTACGTACACCTACGCAGCCTTAGCCTGTGGACAGCTGGTGCCTGGCAGGCATAAAATACATAATCATAAAATACATTTAAAAGGTCTTGCTGGTACAAGTCACAAGTATAAAATGAGGTAGCTGCGTACGTGTACGTAAGCAGCTACCTTATTTTATACTTGTGACTTGTACCAGCAAGACCTATTAAATGTATTTTATGATATGACGAAAAAATGTTTTTAGCAGAGCACATAGGACATCATGACTTGCAATTCTACACGCACTGATGATGTTACATCGAGGGGCGAAATCGATATGTTGTGGTTTTTAATAAAAGAAACATCTCACATCGCCTACTAAGCTGAAACCTTTTATTTCATAAAAATTTATGTATATATGCATATAACATTTCTTAATAGCTGTAACAAATTTGGATGTATTATCTTTAGCAGGCCGCGGTGGCCGAGGGGAGTAAGGCGCTCCAGTCACGGTCTGCATGGCCACTACGGTCGGGGGTTCGGGGGTTCGAATCCCCCCTCGGGCATGGATATTTGTGCCGTCCTTAGTGTTAGTCCCATAAGGAATACAAACATTTGAACATTTTGTATTATCTTTAAAAAATCAGATGTTTATAAGATGCTTTTCAAAGTACTGCAGTTTCGTGTACGTCCCGCCTCAAAGAGCAGAGTGGGTCGGGTAGTGGTGAGCTGGCAGTGGGCGGTACGGCGCACCTGCGGCCAGCTGGCTGCCTCGTCGCGGGCGGTCGGTTTCGCGTCACGTAGCGCCTCAGTGCTTCTCCTCTCCTCTCCACGCCTCGCATGTGTTGTAACGGGAGAGGCGCGGACAGCCAGTGCGCCTGCGCACGCCGCGGAGGTGTGGCCTGCGCTGCCGCGTCACGTGGGCGCCCCCTCCCCCTCCCCTCTCCTACCCCCACCCGCCACAGGCGGCGTGGCCGAGCACGTGGCTGCCAGGCGGTCGAGCGCCGCGGCGCGCGGCTCCGCGATACAACAGTCCGCTGCGTCACCACAAACGTACAACGCCTCTGGAGTATGCAGGTTCATTCAGTGTCATGGGTCACAGCGGTGTAAATCATCTTACAGCCATACAGTCGTCCACACTTATCATGTTTTTATTTCGAAAAAAAATGGCCTTAGGTCCCAAAAAAATTGCAGGAAGCTGAATTTTTGGTATGTTGTTAGGACATATTAGAGTAGTATTAAACCAAGTTTGCAGCTTCGAAATCCTTTAGCTTAACTTTTAAGAGCCAAAAAACCCTCCAAATTTTCGGACTTTTTTTCTGGTTTTGCCTTATAACTCGTGAAGGTTGGTTTTTTTGACGAAAAGTCAACACGAAATATAAAATGTTTGTTTTGTCTTGCAGATGACAAGGTGTACAAAACTATTACAGTGGTTTTAACGTCCATTTAACATAGCTAAATGATTGTCCAAAAATTGTAAAACTGTATTTCTAGACCTAATTTCGATAAAACTAAAGCAAAGAATTTTGTCCGCCAACTTTGCGAACTGCACAGTGAAAGAACTTGTAAGAACACTTACATATATCTCAAATTGATATTTGTACAGTACCACTATAACTTTCAGAGAAAAAAAAAAAAAAAAAAAAAATCAACACTGATGATAGCACGAAAAGTGCTGAAATACGTATGGAGAAAAAAAAAAAAAACACCCACGAATTGAAGTGTTTTGTATACGGCGGAATATCCTCACAAATTATTTAAAGAAGCAAGGAGTAAAGATGATTATGTTTCTACTGTTTCAACTGCTTTTAGTTTGTATATTTTGTAAATCGTCTTTAACTTCTCTAACTCAGATTCTCTATTCCTCTTCCCAAATATAGCCTATTTGAGATATGTTTTCCCAAGTTACTGTTATTCTTCCCGTCCACATGATATCTTCTTGCATACCGTTTCTAATTTTTTCTCAATATTGGTATGTTTCATCATCCCTCCTTAATTTAATGACTTGATTCTAGTTGGGCCTAAAATTTTCATCGTGATCCTTCTGCCTAGAGAATAATACAAGTATATTTGGTTTGTTGGTTTTCATTTATATTGATCATTTACATAACTAGTTTTTTTGTACAAAACATGGATTAGTTAGAAAAATAATTTCCTTTTAAAGATGTTCAGATGACATTATCACACTCTTCGACAAAAAAATGTTCAAATGTTTGTTAAGCTTATGGGACTTAACTACGGGGTCATCAGTCCCTAAACTTACAAACTACTTATGAACTACTTACGAACTAGGACGGCACAAATATCCATGCCCGAGGGGGGATTCGAACCCCCGACCGTAGTGGCCGTGCTGACCGTGACTGAAGCGCCTCAGTCACCTCGGCCACCGCGGCCGGCACACTCTTCGACGGCAATGTAACTGAGGCAGAACATTTTCGAAATATTTATTATTACTGCTTCAGTTTTATAATCAATTAGTAGTTTATAGCCAGTTGACAGTTGTGGAATCTGTTGGGCAACATGTCATCCATTAAGCAGAACAATTCTATTACCTTTTGAACTAGATCCTAACCAACACCAAACTGACCATTTAGTGTGCAAGTCATTGAAGTTCTTGCATCTAACAGCTTGCATACAAAACAAGGGACATGGTTTCACTACACATAGAAGAAATCAGCTATCATACAGCTATCCACATCAGTCTACTACAAAAGAGGGGGGGGGAGGGGAAAACACCCCTGAAAGAAATTTAATAGTATACGGAGCTACGATTCATGAGTCAGTGAACTTAAAAGTGGCACAGCATGATCTTGATGGTGAAATTGTATGAGTCAAACAAGTAGCAACTTACACGTTCGTTTGACAGAGAAACCAGATGGCAGTCCATATCTTACTGAACAAAGCGCGGAAACCTGCCAGAAAGCAGGTCCCTGCGGTTGCGTCCACTATCCCAGTCTATACGGTAAAAATCCGACGGACGAAACAGGCCTGCATCTGCCTTATGTTTCCGTGGGAGGGATGTGCACAGTATATTGGTCTACCTGATTGAGACTTACTGCGCGGTACTTAGCGGGATATTTGGACCCGTCCAACACTTTGGGAGAGAGATGAATAGGCGCCGGAAGGCACGGTGTATCCAGGCGAGCGGAATCGATGGTGCCGGCTGCGGTGGCCGAGGGGACTAAGGCGCTTCAGTCACGGTCTGCACGGCCACTACGGTCGGGGGTTCGAATCCCCCCTCGGGCATGGATATTTGTGCCGTCCTTAGTTGTAGCTAGTTCATAAGTAGTTTGTAAGTTTAAGGACTGATGACCCCGTAGTTAAGTCCCTTAAGCTTAACAAACATTTGAACATTTTCGGAATCGATGGCTGCTGTTGGCGTCTTTCTGAGTCAATTTATTTTGTAGCCGAAGGCACAACAGAAAATTTATTTATGTGTTCATTTTATCGGGAAATGTCACTTAATAGAAACAGTGGCACGATATTGTTCCGACACACACACAAACATTAACTTGCAATGACCATCCAAACAAACACGCACTATTTTTATTTGCCGTCAAATTTTTGTTTGAACCTTTCCAGATATTCGACTCTATCTCTTCGATCTTTCGCAGATGCGACGCCCGCTGCTATGTAAAATAATGGTAATGGAGCAGCCTTCAAAGTAATTATTCGACAGCTATCATTTAGTGGATTGTGACTTCTTTTAAATGCCTGGATCTACCCCTCACTGGTCAGGCATATTTTGCAGCTGAGAAACACAAGGTCTCAACAGTTGTCCTTAGGACTTTTAGGTTTGCTTCCCACAAGATCTCTGCGGTTTAAGGATGAAGGAATCTTCGATTTTAACGTCCCGTCAGCAGCGTGGTCATTAGATACGGAGCTTACGCTCGGATGTTTGGGGAAGGATGAGGGAAGGAAATCGGCCGTGTCCTTTGCAAGGGCCCCGAGTGATTTACGGAAATCACGGAAAACCTAAATCTGGATGGTCGGAAGTGGATTTGAACCACCATCCCGAATACGAGTCCAGTGTGTTACCACTGCGCCACCCGGCTCGGTCCTGCGGTTTAACTCTCTGAGCTATTGTAGCGATACCAGCTAAAACAGTTCTCCACAAAAAAGCTGCCATATTCTTCCTTGTGTTTATAAACGATTTAGGAGACAATCCGAATAGCTCTCTTAGACTGTTCGCGGATGACGCTGTCGTTTATCGGTTAGTGAAGTCAACAGAGGGTCAAAAGCAAGTGCAAAGCGATGTAGACAAAATTTCTACGTGGTGCGAAAATTGTCAATTAACACTAAATAATCAAAAGTGTGAAGTAATATACATGACCAATCAGCTGAACTTCAATTACACGATAAATCAGTCAAACCTTAAGGTCGTAAATTCTACCAAATACCTGGGAGTTACAATTACGAACAACTTAGACTGGAGAGTACATATAGAAAATATTGTGGGGAAGGCGTACCAAAGGTTACGTTTCATTGGCAGAACGCTTCGAAGATGCAACAACTCCATTAAAGAGACTGTCTACATCACACTTGTGCGTCCTCTCCTGGAGTACTGTTCCCAGTGAGGGACCCTCACCAGGTTGGACTGACGGAAGACATTGAGAAGATTCAGAGAAGAGCAGCTCGTTTTGTTTTATCACGTTACAAGGGAAAAGCGTCACGGAAATGTTGCACGATTGAGGTGGAAATCATTAAAAGAACGACGTCATTTGTTGCGGCAAGATATATTTGCGAAATTTTAATCACCGACTTTTACTTGTAAAGTTATTGGCTAATGTGTTCTGTTTTCAAGGATTCGCTACGTACATAAGCTAATAATCGAATTGTTTTCCGCGACGGTGGTTTCGATTGAAACCAACACATAAACGTAAGTATACTGCAGTAATACTTTGCATATTCAATATTATCTGATATTTGAAGACTGACATCTTTATTCACCCGAAGTGCTGGGTGCTATCGACAAGGATTCGCAAATCGATTCAGTATTTCTTTATTTCCAGAAGGTTTTTGATACCATACCTAACAAAGGGTTTGTAATAAAATTGCGTGGTTATGGTATATCGTCCCAAATTTGCGATTGGATAGGGATTTTATTGTCAGAGAGGACACAGTTTGTACTAATCGATGGTAAAGCTTCGACTAAAACAGAGATGATATCGAGCGTTCCACAGGATTGTGTTATTGGCCCTCTGCTGTTCCTTCTTTACGTAAACGATTTAGGGGAATCTTAGGTTGTTTGCAGATGACGCCGTCATTTAGCGTCTAGTAAAATCATCTGAAGATCAAAACCATCTGCAGAACGTTCTGAATAAGATTTCACTATGGTGTAAAAATTGGCAATTGTCTCTAAATAATGAGAAGTATGAAGTCGTCCACATGAGTACGAAAAGATAAATCAATCAAACGTGAAGGCCGTAAACTCCACAAAATACCTGGGAATTACTTTTACTTCGGACTTAAACTGGAAAGAACACGTAGATAATGTCGTGGAAAAGGCGAACCAGAGACTGCGTTTTATTGGCAGAACCCTTAAAAGATGCAACAAAACTACGAAAGAAACTGCATACACTACGTTTGTCCGTCCATTTTTGGAGTATTGCAGCCCAGTGTGGGATCCTTATCAGGTGGGTTTGACGGAGGACATCGAAAGAGTTCAAAGAAGGGCAGCTCGTTTTGTATTGTCACGATACAGGGGAGACAGCGTTACGGAAATTATACGGGATCTGGGATCGGAATCATTACAACAACGGCGTATATCGCTGCGGTATGGGCTACTTACAAAACTCCAAACGCCAACATTCTCCTCCGAATGCGAAAATGTATTGTTGACTCCCACTTACATAGGTAGAAATGATCATGAGAATAAAATACGAGATATCAGAGCTCGAACGGAGAGATCAGGTGTTCTTTCTTCCCGCGCGCTATTCGAGAATGGAATGGGAGATAAACAGTATAATGGTGGTTCAAAAAATGTTCAAATGTTTGTATAGCTTATGGGACTTAAATACAGGTCATCAGTTCCTAAACTTACAAAGTACTTACGAACTAGCTAACACTATGGACCGCACAAATATCCATGCCCGAGGGGGGATTCGAACCCCCGACCGTAGTGGCCGAACAGACCGTGACTGAAGCGCCTCAGTCCCCTCGGCCACCGCGGCCGGCTAGCTGCACAGATTAACAACGTCAACGTGTACTCAGCGAGAAACCACGCTTTCAGTAGGCAGCACACAGGCTGAAAGGTTTAAACCTGCTGGCAGCGTTGTCGAGTAGCGGGACCTTTTGGCCGCACGCGCCCTCATTTATCAGGGCGCTTTCTTGCAGTTACTTCCCCGGCAAGTGCGCCGTGGGGAGCGCGCGCAGTAATACACTTAGCGGCGCGACTGGGGACCTCTCTGCCCGCATCTGGCTGCAGCCCGCGCCGCGGCGGCGCAAACATTTACGGCAAAGCCATTACGGCCGCGGCCGCGTCTTTCCGCGAGGATCTGTCTCTGCCAATCCGGAACCCGCTTCCGGCACCACAAAGAAACACGCCAGCCGCCGCCATCGATTCCGCCCGTCTGGGTAGACCGCGCCTATCCGTCTCTCTCCCAAAGCGTCGGACGGGCCAAAATATCCCGCTAAGTGCCGCGCAGTAAGTCTTCATCAGGTAGACCAATATACTGGGCACATCCCTCCCATCGAGATGTAAGCCAGATGCGGGCCTGTTTCTCCCGTCGGATTTTTACCCTACAGACTGGGATGGTGGACGCTAATGCTGGGATCGGCACATCCCTCCCACAAAAACGTAAGCCAGATGCAGGGACTTTTACCGTATACACTGGCACGGTGGACGCAAACGCAGGGACCTGCTTTTTGGCGGTTTCCCGCGCTTTGTTCAGTAAGATATGAACTGCCAGCTCGTTTCTCTGTCAAACCAAAGTGTGAGAACGGTTTGAGATGTGGGTAGCTATATGACATGTGGATAGCTATATGACTAGCTGATTTCTTCTATGTAAACTGAAAGTGGGTCTGTGGTTTTTTTTTATGCAAACTGTTAGGTACAAAAGGGCTTTGTTCAGTGGGATATGAACTGCCAGCTGGTTTCTCTGTCAAACCAACGTGTGAGAACGGTTTGAGACACGTGGATAGCTATACGAAATGTGAATAGCTATATGACTAGCTGATTTCTTCTATGTACAGTGAAAGAGGGTCTTTAAAAAAAATTGTAATTTTTTTTATTTTATTATTTTTTTTAATGCCAGTTGTTAGATACATAATTTCAATGTCTGTGTACATCATTCTAAACGGGGTATTTGATGATGGTAAGGATCTGAGAAGGTTATCGAATTATTCTCCTTAATGGATGTCAAGTTGCCCAAGAGATTACACGACTGTCAACTGGATTTAAACTACTCATTATGCAGCTGAAGCAGTAATAACAAATATTTCGATTATGTTCTTCATCTGTTTCACTGTCGTCGAAGAGTATGATAATGGCATCAGAACATCTTTAAAAGGAAATTATTTTACTAAGGAATCCATGTTTTGGGCAAGAAACTAGTTACATAAATGAACAATATAAATGGTTCAAAAAATGTTCAAATGTTTGTTAAGCTTATGGGACTTAACTACGGGGTCATCAGTCACTAAACTTACAAACTACTTATGAACTACTTACGAACTAGGACGGCACAAATATCCATGCCCGAGGGGGGATTCGAACCCCCGACCGTAGTGGCCGTGCAGACCGTGACTGAAGCGCCTCAGTCCCCGCGGCCACCGCGGCCGGCAATATAAATGGTAACCAACAAACCAAATATACTTGAATTGTGCTGGTGTGAAGCGAATAACGTGTAAAGTAGAGCTGCAACGCTTGGAGCAATTTCTGTCAAAATTGGTGCAGAAAACCAAAATGCTGGAAAGCCCCTACGAGACCTTGGCATATGCGTGGCCTGTAGGTAACGAAGTGTGAACTGCCTTAATAAATTCCCATCAAAGTTAGTATTCACCGAGGTGACTCAAGTCACGGGATAGCAACATGCACAGATATATGTCGCGGTAATATCACACACCTAAGGTATAAAAGAAGCGCGAATTGAGAGCCGTCATATATACTCTGGCGATTCGCGTGAAAAGCTTGCCGACGTGATTGTGACAGAACGACTATAATTTACGCACTTTTAGTGAGGAATGGTAGTTGGAATTAGATGCATGGGGCATTCCGTTAAAAAATCGGCAGGAAATTCATTCAGTATCAGGCGATCGACGCTGTCAACAGTGTGCCAAGTGTTTTACAATTGAGGTATTGTAATTAAATAACCACCAGAACTACCGACATTGTATTTTTTTTATTGATTGTGCTATCGGTTTACAACTTTGCTAATTTTCAAGCGGTACTTCCACACGAGCTGTTTATGGAACCATTATCGAATTATGGATGATGAACACTGCGACAGTGGTCAATAAAGGTATCTTGAATAAACGGCAACCACTCGCCTTTTATGTAGAATATTTTTATTATTTCCTAGCATAACATCATCAGACAGTATAAACGGTTTCTTATAATACATACGGTGCAGAGTGCGATGTACGTACCTGTGACAATTTAAGAACAACACATAACAAGCCTACTATGTGGCGAGAGTTACTGATATGAGAATATCGATAACCACAAACAAAATATCGCCCGTTTCATTACATTAACAAATTTTTTGTTTGAATGTAGTAATTCAGAAGAATTGTACCATATAGATTTATCATTAACTTGTCAGAAATAATGTAACTTAAATCTTATGAAATATTTTCAATGAAAAAAAAAAATAAAATAAAATAAAAAGAGAGAGAGAGAGAGAGAAAGAAAAAGAAAGAAAGAAAAGAAATGCGCAGCAATTGATTTACACTTAAAACCAACAAGCTTCGGTTAAGACATGGGAAGTGACATTAATACCAGGATTTAACAATCTCACTCACTGAGCTTGCCATTTAATTTGTATAAAATTATAGGTGAACAAAATAGTGGTCGCGAAAACTTTTCCAGAAACATTGCGGGTCCCACTAGCGAGATGATTGGGAACTACTCGTATAGTGTATAACTTCAAAATATAAAAATGTGGAATAAATACAAGACCACATGGAATGTATGGAAGATACCAATTGTAACAATGTAGGAATTGTAAATAGCGACTTTAAGTCGACATTATATAGTCAATAATTCTCGCCAGAAAGTAGACTTATTCTGTGTTGTTCTGCAATTGTCGCATATACATAAATCCACTCTACACCAAATGTAGTACAGAAAACCATTTTTGATCTGATGATGATAAGCGAGACGTATCGAAATCGGCAATTAAAAAAGAATAATGAAAACAACCTGCATAAAAGACTACTGGTTGTTGTTTAGAGGTCCGGAAGCCTTACCAGCGATGGTACGCATTTGCGAAGCGCTGGCATACAGCTAGTCACAAGTAAGACTGGGTTCAACGCTGAATAGCCACGTGGGAATTTGCTGTTTGGTCTAAGGTGTAATGCAACAGGGCGGGAGGGCGATCCCGCCGGATGTTCAAGTCCTCCGTCGGGCTTCTGTGTGTGTGTGTGTGTGTGTGTGAGAGAGAGAGAGAGAGAGAGAGAGAGAGAGAGAGAGAGAGAGAGAGAGAGAGAGAGAGAGAGAGTCCTTATAGTAAGTTATTTTAGGTAGTTTAGACTAGACTGTTGAACATAGGCTTTTGGTCCAGTAACTTTAGAAACATTTGAGCGTTGGATAATTGAGGGACGCGAAAGAACAACGATGGGAGGAGTTGACACGAGGCTTGCACGTGGGTGGCGCTGGCACAGGCGATGCCGGCTGCGCTGAGGCGGAAGGTCGCGGGGGCAACAGGAGCCGCGTCTTCCAGTTTCGACGTCGCAGCAGCTCAGCTGAACGCCGGAAGTCTCCGCTGCCACTACTCTCCGCGCACGCCTTTCCCAAGCGGCCGCAACGCAGGGCACTGCCTCTCGTACTGAAGGCTGGCCAGTCTCGCCTTCCCCACAACTCACTTTTCAATGTTCCCCTCCACCCGAGTGTCAGCGTCTCTTTAGGGACAGTCTCGCTGCATAAGCAGACTGATTTCACTGTTGCAACAGCCTTTGTAAATTGAACATCTCGTTGACGGCGTGGAGTCACCAGAATTCAAGCATTCAATCAGTTAGAAGAGGAAATCTCCCGAGGGCTTTTTAACATAACGATAACATTAAGTCCTTCTATTATCATAGTTCATTTTCTACCACTTGAAGACTGCTAGTTTACTCGTAATCCTAAATTTAAAACAAAATTCCCGATATTAGTGCGCTAAATATGTGCAACTAAATATGTGGAAAAGTTCCGAGATTTGAAAAGAAGACCTGACAACAGACAGAACTATCCTGGTAAGCATATGGCTTATCCTCTTCAATCCCTGCGTCCCCTGTAGGTTTCATAAAATAAAATAAATCTGGTGACAATATTCAAATACTAGGCATCTCAACACATAAATGGCATGTAGCACCACATGTTGGAACTGAAATATCACACTAGTTTACTCGTTGTTCACTCTGCAGCAGTGGTAAAATGACTGACAGAATGAAAAGGCGGTTTTTTGGCTATCTGAGCACTCTAACTTACGTGGAATTCTTTATTTAACGTAAAATCATCCTATACACAAATAAATAAATACATATTAACGTAAACTGCATAGTTAAATTTCAAACGCCATACTAACTATTGAGAAACGTATTGTTCTGATGTCCCTATAGAGACACATAGAATATAAAGAGGCATATTAAAAAAAAAAAAAAAAAAAAAAAAAAACATTTTAGGCCTTTTTGGAATATTATTAATTTTAAAATAAAACAAGATGCTAAAAATTAGGAGAAAAAGAATCCCAGAACTGAGGAGGAGATTATTTGCTTTAAGTAGTGTGTTACAGGCATTTGGTGTTGTGTACAGCCGCGGTGGAGCGGCCAAGTGTGCTAAGGCGCCTCGCTGCGGAGCGAGCAGATGCTCAGCGTCGGAGGTTTCAGTCTCCCACTGGGCATTGTGTGTGTTTGTCCTCAGTTTAGTTTAAGTAGTTTTGTAGCCTAGGGACTGATTACTGCAGTAGTTAAGTCCCATAGATTTACAAATATTCGAACACTTTTGTAGTGTACATAACACCGAACACTTCACTACGTATGTGGGTCATTATTCTTGAGACAGTATAATTTACTACGTACAGTTCTCTGCAGAAGGTGCTCCAAATGACTGCTACGAGCTGTAATACAGGCGTATATGTGCCGCATCGCTGACTGTATGTCTCACTCGGTCCCACAGACCAGTGTTACTCAACCTGTGGGTCGTAGCAAAGTCTTGCTTGGCTGGGTCGCCGTCGCAGGAGGAAGTAGAACCATACGAATGCATGCCCGAATACTAGGAGTTCCGTAAAGCAAAACACATGCATAAGAAAAGTGAAATTTATTGTATTATAAAATTACGCGATTCCTTGTTGATCATTAATTCTAAGTTGAATATAACAAAGTTTGTTTCATAATAAATAGATTGTGTTAAGGTAAAAAAGTAAAGCAGTCAACAATCCGAAGATTGGTTTGAGCACCACAGTGCTTTACCACACATGGTCTCGTTTGGAGGTGGTATGCCGTTGCCTTCCTCCGACCTTCGAACTAACTTACCGAGCCAGTTATAGAGGGACCTACAGTTTAACGTAGGTGCCGAACCACGGTGCTATTTGGTATTTTTCATATCAACAACACTGCCAAAGGTGAAAGAAGTGGACAGTGACAGATAAAAATCCTAGGACCTCTTCATTGTGTTAACAATTAATAAATCAAACGCATAAAAACTGTTTTCCGGTGTCAGGCGACAGCTAAATTTACAAGATACACTACGATATTTCCAGAAATTCGATTGTTTACAAATCGACTATATAGTGGCACCTTGCTCAAGGAGCATAATTCCCTTCTGAGCTTTACCTGCAATGCCAAAAGTCATTATGCAATATTGATTTTTTTTTGTCGGAAATGATGTTATAATAGGATGTGTTCCATTCTGAAAAACTGACTGAAATTTATCCGACAATGTTCAGTATTTTTATTGTTTTTACAAGAAAGTTGTCTCAACAGAAAAAAATTAAATTCATTCCCTTTGAAATTTCACAGATAGATGTGTTATGGTTTGGAGAGTGGTTGGGGGTTGCCAAAATATTTTTAGTTGGGAGTCGCGTATTCAAAAAGGTTGGGAACCACTGCCGTAGACAAACATATGGTCAGGGCGTCAGTGACCGACAACGTGGACTACTTGCTCTTCCGACATCAGTCCATTAATCTTACTTGTGGCGTCATAAAAGGACATTGTGTATGTCACACCTATCCATAACTTGCAACTGCTGCGGCGGCGTATAAAGCAGTGGTGTCAGAAGATACTACAGACGCCTGGAATATGTCAGCAAGTTAAACAGTTAACGATGCGGCGTGTACACGTTGGATTACAGCTTGTTCTAGCCATTTCTAGCACCATCTGTACGGAACTGCCCGTAGTAAATTACTCTGTATCAATACAAACGACCAATCTGCATAGTGAGAAAGTCTGTGTAATGTATACCACAATAAATGCCTGTGACAGAGTAACAAAAGAAATAAACCGTATGTGTACTGCACATGGTCTGTTCGTTATCAAGTCCTCTATTGAATCCCCGGCGCTTTCCCTCATGTTTAGTTACACCCCGTGTATATATATGATGTACAAAGTCCAGGAACTGATCGACTAGAGAATGCAGAACATAAAAGGTCTAATGAAATTATGGCCGGAAATGCATGCTTTCCATGCTAGACACGATGTCATACCTGGTTACAGAAATGGAAATGACCGTATGATTATTAGCCGGGAGGTTCCGTATGGGACTGTTCGGCCGCCGTAATGCAAGTCTTTTTATTTTGCGTCTCTTGAGCGACTTGCGATTATGATAACAACACCCAGTCCCCTACCGGGAATTGAACCCGGGTCCCCTGCATGGTAATCATCGTTGCTATCGTTTGAGCTACAGATACTGTGGTCCAACACTCACTGTGACACGCAGCCACAGTTACAAAATTCACAATTTCCTGCTACTGAGCCATTTATGAAGCATGTTGGCTGCTGCATGATGGTGGTCCACTCCACCTCGACGTTAACGTTTCCACGCATCTCGATCTGTCTTCCCTAGTCGTTGGACCGGACGAGAAGGTCCAGTTGCACGACATACTCGTTCACCGGATCTCAACCTGTGAGATTTTCTGGTAATGAGGCCATCTTAGATGTATCAGGTAAGCAGAGTCCGTTCCGGACGTGGAGACAATGGAGCAGCATATTCGCGCAGCGTTGTCACGCGATTTTAGTCTTCGTGTATCAAAGGCAGCATCAACAAGCATGCGTTTAGCACATGGAAACAATTTCCAACACATACTGTACTGTGGCTGCATTGTACAGCGCGCATTAAATAGCCGTTTCTGATTGTATGAATGATCTTCAGCATCCAAACCATGCATTTATTAACATAAGCCAATTACGCCTATCTTGTTCGGTATACCCTTCTCGACCAATGCCTACAGTTTCAACACGGTTGAGGTGTTCTGGAATTCTCGCTACCAACACAAATTTCGAAGACTTGTAAAAGAACATAATTTTTTGATAAGGATCCCACGTCCCGAAATGTCAACCAGTCAGTACGCTCTCACGATTTCTTAGTCTTTGAGACAGTGAAACTAATATATCTTTTTCTGGAAGATATTTGCAAAAATTCAAAATGTTTGTAAAACTTATGGGACTTAACTGCTGGATCATCAGTCACTAAACTTACAAAGTACTTATGGTCTAACTTATACTAAAGACAGCACAAACATCCATGCCTGAGGGGGGGGGGATTCGAACCCCAACGGGGAACGCCCTCGCGCATCGCAACATATCGCCTCAATGTGCTCGGTCACTCCGCCGCGGCAAAGGTATTTGCTTTCAATATTTTGGGAGGGGTGGCATGGAACAGTGTAGTGATGTTCTCTAAACGTGTGAGATTCTGTACAATGAATAAGGTACAATACCTGTATGTAGAAGCTTAAAAACACCTTTTATAAAAATAATTATAGGTTTTCAAAACACATAGTTACGACGAATGAAATTAAATTCATATTAAACCGAAAAAAAAGACAAATCAGTGATAAGGAAGTCGTACAGTGTACATATAATTTCACAATATATTGAGAATAAATGTTATAATATGTCCCCACCGTGTTCAATGCGTTTAATTGCACGTGGATGAATAGATTTTGTTATCAGTTTCAGTTTCACAGGGTTCTTTACTTGTATAATGGCTGGAATTTCCGACAACTACTGCAGATACACATCTGGAACATGTTTTATTAGATTCACAAGACCGATAACAACAACAAAAAAATGAAAAAAAAATCTTGCTTTACTGTAACCTCGTACAATTCTGTCATAGCTTCATATTAGTGAGGTTGCTAAATTAAAGCCATAACTCCGTCACTGAACATTTGTGCACCTATGTTTATAAGAACTTACTTATTTAGTCTTCCTTGTAGAAAACCTATTAAAAATTTGTATATGTTCATGAATCACTCTGTAAATGGTATCACGAGGTGAAGTCTTTCATTTACTAACAATATTTCAAGGATATATTTTTGGAAATATTTTTGTGTCACTTATGAGGAACAGCACTCATATTTAAATTTATATATAAAGAACAGCCAGCCTAGAGTGCAAATTTTTTTTCAACTAGTTTCGGTCTTATTTTAGACCATCTTCAGGAAATTAAGTTCCACAACATCAATGGAGCTTAATTTCCTGAAGATGGTCTAAACTAAGATCGAAACTAGTCGGGAAAAATAAAATTTTTTGCACCCTAGACTGTTCTTTATATATAAATATTTCAAGGGGTAAAATCATCTATAACTGCGTTGATAAATATCAGATCAGTTATTCGAAGTAGTGATTAAAATTGAAAAAGGAAGTGATGTAAAGCATTTAATAGTGGGGATAACTTAACTGAGATACATAGCCCAGACTTCCACTTTGTCTTAGAACATGATACGAACCACTACACTACCACTCCAACCGCCACGATATTTATTTACTACATGCTCTGTTGGAGTGCATAGTCACATAACAAAAGCTTTCACCATCTCGCAGCGGCTTTGTTCCACAATGGAGCTTAATGGAGCTTAATTTCCTGAAGATGGTCTAAAATAAGACCGAAACTAGTCGGGAAAAAATAAATTTTTTTGCACTCTAGACTGTTCTTTATATATAAATATTTCAAGGGGTATAATCATTTATAACTGCGTAGATAAGTACCAGAAAATTGTATCAGATCAATTATTTCAAGTAGTGATTAAAATTGAAAAAGGAAGTGATGTAAAGCATTTAAAAGTGGGGATAACTTAGCTGAGATACATAGCCCAAACTTCCACTTTGTCGTAGAACATGATACGATCCACTACCCTACCACTCCAACCGCCCACGATATTTATTTACTGCATCCTCTGTTGGAGTGCATAGTCACATAACAAAAGCTTTCACCATCTCGCAGCGGATTTTTTTCCACAATGGAGCTTAATGGAGTTTAACTTCCTGAAGATGGTCTAAAATAAGACCGAAACTAGTCGCACTCTAGACTGTTCTTTATATATAAATATTTCAAGGGGTATAATCATTTATAACTGCGTTGATAAGTACCAGAAAATTAGATCAGATCAATTATTTCAAGTAGTGATTGAAATTGAAGAAGGAATTGATGTAAAGCATTAAAAAGTGGAGTAACTTAGCTGAGATACATAGTCCAGACTTCCACTTTGTCCTAGAACATGATACGATCCACTACCCTACCACTCCAACCGCCCGCGATATTTATTTACTGCATCCTCTGTTGGAGTTCATAGTCACATAACAAAAGCTTTCACCATCTCGCAGCGGATTTTTTTCCACAATGGAGCTTAATGGAGTTTAATTTCCTGAAGATGGTCTAAAATAAGACCGAAACTAGTCGCACTCTAGACTGTTCTTTATATATAAATATTTCAAGGGGCATAATCATTTATAACTGCGTTGATAAGTACCAGAAAATTAGATCAGATCAATTATTTCAAGTAGTGATTGAAATTGAAGAAGGAATTGATGTAAAGCATTAAAAAGTGGAGTAACTTAGCTGAGATACATAGTCCAGACTTCCACTTTGTCCTAGAACATGATACGATCCACTACCCTACCACTCCAACCGCCCACGATATTTATTTACTGCATCCTCTGTTGGAGTGGATAGTCACATAACAAAAGCTTTCACCATCTCGCAGCGCCTTTGTTCCACAAACACAACGATCTCTGCCGCCAGGGAGCACTGCACTCGGCCGCCTTCTTTGAGGATCTGCACAGCTGAGCGGCCAGTTACGTAAACTAAGAAGCCGCTGCGCCTCATAACGCACCGATTGTCGGAGAGTGGAGGCGAAAACATCCCTCGGAAAAAAAAAGAAAAAAAAAATGAAAAGCGAGAGAGCGCGGAGCGATCCGCCTGCTCGCTGGCAGTATATTTAGCAAATTGGAGCGCAGGAATTAACCTCAATCAGTACGGCGAGTCTCGGTAAATGGGTCCCACAACCACCACAGTAAACACTTGTAATGGCTTTTAAAACAGCCGGCAGCTCGATATAAACAGATCACGGGGCGAGGATTTCTGCTAAACAACATCGGACAGGGAGGGGAGAGGGGAAGAGGCGGCGGTTAATTAGAGAAGCCAGACGCGGTTTATTCTTCACTCGGGGCGCAATTTGTTCTCCTAATGAGGCTGCGATTCTAAATCAGTTTTTAATTACCGCGAATCCGGCGCCACATTAATAAAATGAAGCTCCCCGCGACAAGACGGATGCGACGAGCGGTGTTTGAGTCTGCGTGCAAATCCGTAGCCGCCGCCACTTGGGGTTCATACGCCGAGTAGCGAGTAGTGCAGCTCAGCTACTGGCAGGCCGTGCACTCAAGACTCATCAACACACTCGCTGCTGTTTAATTTCCCCAACTTGTTGAACAGCTTCTTAATTGAGAATAAATATTGTTTCCTTCTATTACAACTTCCGAGCTGAGATGTCGTACTTGATGTATAAAACCATTCACTGACATATCGTCACCATCCGCGAGAGACATCTTCAGAGATAAAAATTGACGATTGCACCGAAAGCTACATTTCAACTTTTACTCGCTGCAGATTGCATGTACATAGGCACTTGAACGGTTTTATTTCTCTTCACTGACTGTTCCGTAGGTTCTTGATAGAATATTTGACATATTTCGAATGAGCCACACAAGATAACTGTATAATAGGCTACATTATGTATTATACAACTAACAGATTTTCGGCTCTCAAGGTACAGGCACATAGGTATATAAAATGGGGCTCTGAAAATAAAAGGATTCAGAGGTCTTATTCTACACACAGATAATTTTTAAAGATGACAAGGTTTATAGGATTAGAACTAGACTGAGGTGCCTTATTTCAATGAAAATTTCGTGAAAAACAATAACGTATATAAAATACGTAACACAGTCAGTATGTAATATATAATAAATTGCAGCAATTGTTCTAAGAATAAATACAAATTGATATAATAAACTTTGTTGTCATTTTGCGTAGAAATTAGCTGGGAAAATGACTTTATCATTCGCTGGTTGAATGTTAGAAACAAATAACATATAAGGCTGAGGGTAAGTAGCATGAAACAGCTGTCTTTATATACGGTAGACTTTTAACTGGTTGAATTAAGTAACGGTTAAATCACCAAAATTACAAACAAAGTATTATTATTAGAACAATTTTTTAAACAGTTCATATTTAAAGTGTAACATATTTTATTTATATTTATAATACAGAACAACTTCAATGAAATAATGCTCCTCTGCGTATTTCGAAACCTATAACACTTGTCATCTTTGCAAATAGAATAACATACTCTATATACACCAGTTTAAGATTTTTGAAACTCACATACTTTCACAATCTTATGTTTATATCACTGTACCTGGTAAGAGACTAACAGCCGAAAACAGGTTCGTTAAATAGTAAAGTGTAGAATATAACATAATTTACTTGTTGAATCAAACTAATTCCACTTTTACATGGTCTCTCTGACTCTCATACGACCTAATGATGTGTTCAAAAATGGAATCTATGGGACTTAGTAGTCTGGTTGTCAGTCCCTAGGCTTACAAACTACTTAAACTAACCTAAGAAGAAAACACACACACACACACACACACACACACACACACACACACACATACATACATACGTACACATACACGTACAGAAAAGCCCGAGAGAGGACTAGAATGTGCGGCGGGAACAACCGCGCAATCCAGAACTTGATGCTTTAGACCACGCGGCCACTTCGGCGTAGCCGTATGCTAGAACACTGCAAAGGGAAACGTTTTCATACGAATGCCTGCGTCATCAGCAACAGTCTGATAGCTGTCCACACGTATCGCGACGAGCAGTACGTCAACAAGTTCCGTAACTCTTTCCGCTCTCACCGTTTCCGTTTAGCGATTGTGACTATCTATACGCGTCACGATTCAAACTATTCATAGTTTCAGTAATGCCTCTGAACTTCAGAATGCAATCGAGGACGGTCCGTTTCCGTCAGTCTCCGTTGTTACTTTCTCTATCACGCTATAAAGTCTCCAGTAATAACACGCGAACATTGAAAATCGAAGTTCTACTGACTTCTGACCTATGTAATATCATGTGCTGTAGTAGAATTGGTACACGAAAGTAAAATCGTTTCATGAAATGTAATACTAGGGACGTTCATGTATAAATGGTTCATTTGTAGTAACGCATCCATAACAGACGACTACAATGCCACAACTGCTATGTGTATGATGTCAACAGTCGAAATCCAAATGCCATGGTAATGAAGTCTATAAATATAAATTTTTGATTTCATTATTGCACCTATCAATTGCGGTTATCAATCCCTAGGCTTACTAACTTATACTAAGGACCACACACACACACACACACACACACACACACACTGATGCTCGGGGGAGGACTCGAACCTCAGGCAGCGAGCAACCGTGCGCTCCGCAGCAAAGCGCCTCAGAGCCCTCGGCCACTCCACCGCGACACTTTTGTTTTTATTGTAAGAGTCACTTTTTGCCCTCACCATTACAACAAAATCTGAAGTAACTTGCGAATTTTTAATTTATTATATAAAATAACCTCAAGTTTCTGAGAAGACACTTGGTTTAATTTCACACAGACACAGCAGAGTGAAGTAGGATATAGATTTGACTGATGTATTTGCTTGGTGAGTCTACATTCGCAAGAATCTTTTATTTACTTCCCCGTTCACTTCGTGTCGTGCTGAGACCACAGCGAAGCTGAGCGTGTTTAGGTAGTGGGAATAACAAGTACAGTAACGTTCTCACAGCAGTGTCAGCTAGCGCGTGTTACAACGGTGTTTAACTGGCACGTCGTCCTGTACTGCAGTTTTATATCTGAAGATGGGCTACTGACGCCGAAAGCGGCAAAGAAAGTTCCGTAAGGCAGAGAGCTAGACCTATTCGTAAATTAAAATAAATAAATACAACCGGAAGAGAAGATAACACGATTGTCTTTCTTTATGGCTGATCGGTAGATGACGCTATAGCTTCTGTCCGCATGGAAGGATGAAGTGGATTATCTGGAGGCATCGGTGACTTGAGATAAATAATGAAGACTTTGAGTTGGTCAGGGTTTCTTTTTAACTTGGCCACCTATGGACCGCATACAAGTTAAGACTTTCTAGCTTTTCTCACAGAACCTCTTCATTCGTCCGCCTTTTATTCTCTTACATTTTCTTATTTCATTTTTTTTTTTCTTTTCTTTTGTGTCAGACTTGTTTGGTGGTTCCTCTTGAAATAATTTGACACTGTCAGCTCCGTTTCAGAATTCTCGTGTATTGTGGACCATCTACGGTGTAATTCCAATTCCCATTGCATCCTTTTTCACGTCCTCTGCCCATTTACATAAAGCCTTTATTTAACCTCTTGCTATAACAGAGGTATTTTTGGTCAGTCTGCATTCACCCATCCTTAATAACTTTAATAACCTCTACTTTCTCACTGTATCAATGATCTTATCAGTGAGCTTATAGAGTTATTCGCTTTTGCTATTCTTCCAATTATTTGATGGTGTTTCCTGGCCCGAGCTGTTTCCTCATTATCTTCCTTCCACTCTTTTCGAGTTCTGGACGCTCCTCTTCCTTATTTAAAATAAGACAGAAGCATACATCGCTTCAGATTTCACAACCGAGTTATAATATCTGATTTTGACATTATAGAATAACGCTCTTTTGTTGTATTTGTTCTGGGTTTGCTTGCAGGCGAGGTCTAATTTTCTGTTTCTTTGTTTGCTTCCTTATCCAGTCCTTTAGCGTAGATCAATCGCTCCAGGTATTTAAACTTGTCAGTCCCGTTAATCCTCTCATGATTTACTTCCATGACTCTATCACTTCCGTGTCTGTGCTTTACGGAAGATTTGAATTGCACTCGAGGAATGCAATCATTCTGGCATTTTACGAGGGCTATTCAAATGAAAAGGTACGAAACGACACTGTGGGTATATCTGGAGCCTTTATTCAAAATTAATTACCAGAGGCCTGAGCACAACTATCCCACCGTTGAACGAGGGGAAGGATTCCCTATTCCCAGAATTCCTATGGCTGTGGCAGGAGCCAGACTTGCACCTATTCCTTCAGTTTGTCTTTCGAAACAAAGCTCCCCTTCGAGATTTTTTTTTAGTTTTTATTTTTATTACTATATTTCTTTTTTTACGGATCAAACAGATGAAAGTCACAGGGCGACAAGTCCCAGCTGTAGGGCGGATGTTTTCACTGGACCTTAGCCAGAACACTTTGTGTGATCCTGGAAACCTGTAAACGCGTGTTATCATGGAACAGAATCACTCCCTCCGTAAGCAGCCCATGCCGTTCGCTCTCGTTCCCGTGTAGGCTACGGAGTATCTCACTGTGGTCGAGGAACTCGATGAGTATCGGACCTTGGATGTGGAAATAGACGGCGAGCATCACCTTGCCTGCTGAGGGCACAGCCTTGAATTTTTAGGGGGAGGTTACGTAGCATGCTTGGCAGTGTTGCGCTGCTACCCCAAAATGGTATATTCATATTTTAACCGGTTTGGCTGTTAAGACGTTTCGTACGCTTTCATTTCAAAAAAATGTTCAAATGTTTGTTAAGCTTATGGGACTTAACTACGGGGTCATCAGTCCCTAAACTTGCAAACTACTTATGAACTACTTACGAACTAGGATGGCACAAATATCCATGCCCGAGGGGGTTTCGAACCCCCGACCGTAGTGGCAGTGCTGACCGTGACTGGAGCGCCTCAGTCACCTCGGCCACCTCGGCCGGCACTTTCATTTCAACACCCCTCGTGTCTAAAAAAAAAAAAAAAAAAAAAAAAAAAATGTTCAAATGTTTGTATAGCTTATGGGACTTAATTACGGGGTCATCAGTCCCTAAACTTACAAACTACTTATGAACGAGCTAACACTAAGGACGGCACAAATATCCATGCTCGATGGAGGATTCGAACCCCCGACCGTATTGGTCGTGCAGACCTTGATTAACGCGCCGCAGTCCTCTCGGTCCTTTGTATCTCCTCCATATCCCCTCTTTCATGCCATTTCCTCTTTCTTCTCTAACTCGCCTCGCTGCTCCGCCTCCCCCTCCTGCTCCGTCCATCCTCCACTTCTGTCCATCTCCGCATCCGTCCACATTTCATTTTCCTCCCTTCTCGGGCATTTCCTCCTGTCCCTTTCTGGCGTCGTCTCTGTAGCTGGCTAAGAGAGCAAAACACTTGATTTCCAGGTTGTGCCTTGCCCTCCCACCGGTGAGCCGAGACAAATGACGGAGTGTTTGCGACAACGCCCTCCGTGTCGACAACAGATGCTCAGCATTCCGGATCTGGCGCGTTCGCTGGTGGTGCGCTAAGAATTGGCCGTAGTTAGAGCGCTAACAAATGGCCCTCTCCCGGCGCGCTCCTCTCCGCGGCCGATGCCTCCCCGCCCCTCCTCCTCCGCCCCCGCCGCCACACCATTACCGGGCGTTCCCTTGTCCTCTCTCCATCAATCTCCCTTTGATGCCGCGCCCGCCCCCGCGCACGCACCGCAGAACTGAACAAATCGATCAATCGCGAGAGCCGAGCCAGCGGGTTTAATTCGCTACTAAACCGCCGGAGGGGCGCCCCGCGGCTCCATCAATATTAGCGGCGGCGGCAGGCGCGATAACACGCCGACCGCTCTGCCCGCCGGAGACAAAAAACCCACCGCCCCAACGACTCAGCCATCCCGATGCGTTCTTCACTGTGTTCTATAGTAAAGGCTCCTACACACCAACCTATTTATAGTCCGACCAACCAAATCACCAAACAACCAACCAAATTCGTAGCATTTTACACACGTTCCGACGAATTGCACGTAACGATTGCAGCGCATCCATGTCTACATCTACATCCACATACATACTCCGCAGTTCCCCGTAAGGTGCGTGGCGGAGGGTACACTGTACCACTACTAGGCATTTCCTTTCCTATTCCACTCCCAAATAGAACGAGGAAGAAAAGAATGCTTATATGCTTCCGTACGAGCCCTGATTTTTCTTATCTTGTCTTTGTGATCACCACGCGAAATGTAACTAGGCGGCAGCAAGATCGTACTGCACTCAGCTTCAAATTGCGGCCCTCTAAATTTGCTCAACAGAAATTCACGAAAAGAATGTCGTCTTCCCTCCAGCGATCCCCAATCGAGTTGCCGGAGCATTTCCGTGACACTCGCGCTCTGGCCGAACCTACCATTAACAAACCTAGCTGCTCGCCTCTGAACTGCCTCTATGTCTTCCATTAAACTGAGCTGCTGCGGGTCCCAAACACTTGAGCAATACTCCAGACGTGGTTGTACAAGCGTTTTATAAACGGTCTCCTTTGCAAGTGAAGTACATCTTCCCAAAATTCTCCCAATAAACCGAAGTCGGCTGTCTGCTTTACTCACGACTGTCCTTATATGTTCGTTCCATTTCATAACGCTCTGCAATGTTACGCCTAGATATTTGAACGACGCGACAGTATCAAGAAGCTCACTACTAATGCTGTATTCGACACATTATGGTATTGTTTTTCCTACTCATGCGCATCACCTTACATTTTTCTACATTGAGAGCTAGCTGCCATTCTTCGCACCAACTAGAAATTTTGTCTCAGTCAGCCTGTATGCTATTACAGTCAGTTAAAGGCGACACCCTCCCATACACCACAGCATCATCAGGAAACAGCCGCAAATTACAACTTACTCTGACCATCAGATCATTAATATAGATAGAAAATAATAGCGGTCCTATCACACTCGCCCAGGGCACGCCTGACGATAGACTCGTCTCTGATGAACACTGGCCGTCGAGAACAACGTACAGCGTTCTATTACTTAGGAAGTCTTCCAGCCAGTCACAAATCTGTGAACCTGGTGTCTGATTGCCAAACTTTTTTTTTCTTTTTTTTTTTTTTTTCCCTGCGTGTTTGCTGTGCAGACAGCAGGTCATCGCAGGCACGAAGTTGGGGTCGGGTAGTGCTACACATGGCACAGTTTGTCGAGTGGAGTGTTGGTGGGGGGGAGGTCGGATGTCGGATGGCCAGCCCGACCAACCATCCGACTAGAAAAGTTGCTCCAATTTATCGAACCGCCGATAAATTGCTGCCGACAACTCGGAACTTGTGTAGGGGGCTTGATAATTATGTCTCTGATGAGCACGTTGCCCGAGGCATTAAACCCTAATCATCTTTTTTCTGTTATTTTATAATTATTACATGTAAAGTACACTCTGGAACTAAGAAGCATTCAACAGTCGCAACTATGCAAACCACTGCAAACTGCAGTCAACAATCCGAAGATTGGTTTGAACACCGCAGTACTTTACTAGGCATGGCCCTGTTTGCAGTTGGTATGCCGTCGCCTTCCTCCGACCTTCAAAACTGACTTACCCAGCCAGTTATAGGGGGGACCTATAGTTTAACGTGGATTCTGAACCACGGTGCTACTCGATATTTTTCACATCAGCAACACTGCTAGAGGCGAAAGAAGAAAGAATTGGAAAGTAACAGATAAAAATCCTAGGACCTGGCGGGGATCGAACCCGCGACCTTCGGATATGTAGTCTGGTACACTACCACTGTGCTATCGAGCCACACATCATATTAATATCTGAACATGAAAATTGTTGTTGTTGTTTTCAGGTTTGAGTGGCGCTCAACATAGAGGTTATGAGCGCCCTTACAAAGCTCTCATGAGCGAATGTAATTAAAACCACACGAGAATCTGGACTTGAGGAAAATCGGGAGCCGTCTAAAGAGCGCCTCCGTTTCCTGTCACATCTACCGGAAAAAAAGACACACATTCAAACCTTGCTCGAATCGTTTAGGGGTATGGACAGGTGCTCCCAATCTATAAGTGACAAATATAGCTACGAACATTGACGGAAGTCATAGGTGGAAACGACTAGCTGACCAATTAAAAAAGGACGGAAGAGTTAGTCAGCCTTATGATACCATAAAAATGTTGCCCTAAAATTTTATTGAGCAAGTGGGAGGATTCACAAAATTTTAAAAGACGGATCACAGTCAGTTGATAATAGAGAATAGATCTCTCGTCAAAAGAGCCCCCGTTCATTGATCTGAATATAAAACACATTCAACTAAAATGTTGTGTAAAGTTGACGCGGCATCGCAAGCACCACACCAAGGAGGGTTCCTCCCATTGGAGCAAGAAGCCAGACAGTAACTGATACGAAGACGAGTGAGGACGACTTCATACCGCCTGTGCGGTTGGAAGGATGTGCGCCACGGCCGTGTGGTGGACTTCATGACTCGCAACTTTTTGTTCGTTACTTCCCGCCACTCAACCTCCCATCGACACATGACTGTCCGTCAACGGTCTGGCCAGAGAATGCGAGGAAATAGCACACTGAAATATCGTACTCGCGAAACACGCCTCTTTCGTTTCCTTGAATAGCTATATGACCTGGGGCCCAGCAGAAAGACACCATCTTCCCCGAGACTTTGTAGGTGTGAAAGGGCGTGAAAATATAAGTAACACCTGTAGTTGATGACGAACGTATCCGTCCACCGCGTAGCGTGCGGAAATATGAGATTGCAACTGCGGTATTAAATCAGCTTCGTTCATTACACGGCAGCTCTGTTCAGGCAACAGCGTATTCTAGGGTCAATTACAAAATGGTTGACCAAAGCTGTTGATTTATTGGCCCAATACTACAGGTTTCGGTTTTACACCATTTTCAAGCGCCAGCAGAGCTTAAACAGTTAAAATAACCTGCTGCAATCTTCAAAATGATAAAATTGAAGATAAATATCTCTCTTTATACTTGACTTGCTAGATGTGTATCCACAGTGACTGCTCATTGACTAGCAAGTCACGTAAAATGCGATATATTTATTTTCTACTTTTTCATTTTCACGATTGTAACATGTCATTTGAATCAGTTGTTTAAGCTCTGTTGGCACTGGAAAAGTGGTGTAAAACCGAAACCGGTACTAATGGGCCAGTAAATAAACATCTTTGGGCAGCCATAATAACACTCTACAAATATAGGGTGTCCCGGAAAGAATGACCTCATTTTAACATGTAATAATATTGAAACAAATGTCACCAGGTGACTGAAACAGCACTAGAGGTAATCGGCATGGTCTAGAGTTTCAGAAAAAATCCGCTACATGTCGCTACGACCGCTGATCTGGAGCGTGCAGCCAGTCTCGCGCAGTATGGCGTCCGTGTAACAGGAGAATCACATCTTGCAATGCTCCGGAACTGGTTATTCCCACAACTTGACTCTGACAATTTCATCTATCAGCAAGATGGAGCACCACCGCGCTGGCACAACGACGTGCTCAGTTTCCTCAATGCCAACGTGCCTCAACATTGGATAGGATGAACACGACCACGACACCAGGCTTTTCGCTATTGGCCTCTTACGTACCCTGCCGTACACCGTATGATTTCTTGCTGTGGGAATATGTTAAACAATGTGACATTGATGAACTAAAAACCAGAATATCAGCTGCTGCATCTTCAGTGACAGAAGACACCTTTCGCTCGGTTTGGGATTAATTCGGCTATCGGCTAAATGTCGTCCGAGCAGCCAATGGATGACATATTGAACATTAAGATGGATTTTTTTACAATCTTCTTTTTGCGACTAATTTAGTTTGCAATTTGTTGGCGTTAAGGCCTTCTTCCTAATAAATAACCCAATTTAAAATCGGGTCATTCTTTTTGGGACACCCTGTATATCGACGCTGTTAACCTCCACCTTTTCAGTTATCTTAATTACAACAGTTCACTCTGGGCCCCACGTTGCCAGTTTGCGTTCACTAAAAGCAGCCGCGTTACTGAGTGATCTTTTACAACGGCGAAAATAAGACGGTTTTCAGATTGAGGGGTAGAGGAAGAGACTGTTCTGAAAGTTGTCAAGAAACGGATGTTGAGGCTACTGAAAGTGACGTCGATTCAGAAACAACTCATGACGAGGCAATACTGCAATAGATGGTACCTAGTACATTCATAATCATCATTTGTTCAGTGGTCGTACTGGTACGCAAATGTTCAAAAACAATATTACGTCATGACCTGTGGATATGCCTTGTACAAAATTATAGTTGAACAGAGTAAGCAAGATCGTACTACACTCAGCTTCAAATTGCGGCCCTCTAAACTTCCTCAACAGAAATTCACGAACAGAGCGTCGTATTTCCTCCAGCGATCCCCAACTGAGTTGCCGGAGCATTTCCGTGACACTCGCGCATTGGTCGAACCTACCAGTAACAAACCTAGCTGTTCGCCTCTGAACTGTCTCTATGTCTTCCTTTAAACTGATCTGCTGCGGGTCCCAAATACTTGAGCAATACTCAAGACGTGGTCGTACAAGCGTTTTATACGCGGTCTCCTTTACAGGTGAAGTACATCTTTCCAAAATTCTCCCAATAAACTCACTTATCGCTCAGCAATGTCACGCCTAGATATTTGAACGACGCGACAGCATCAAGAAGCTCACTACTAATGCTGTATTCGAACATTATTGCACTGTTTTTCCTACTCATGCGCATCACCTTACATTTTTCTTCATTGAGAGCTAGCTGCCATTCTTCGCACCAACTAGAAATTTCGTCTAAGTCATCCTGTATGCTATTATAGTCAGTTAAAGACGACACCCTCCCATACACCGCAGCATCATCAGCAAACAGCCGCTAATTACTACTTACTCTGTCAATCAGATCATTCATATAGATAGAAAATGATAGCGGTCCTATCACACATCCCTGGGGCACGCCTGACGATACACTCGTCTCTGATGAACACTCGCCGTCGAGAACAACGTACTGCGTTCTATTACTTAGGAAGCCTTCCAGCCAGTCACAAATCTGTGAACCTATTCCATAAGTTCGTATCTCCGTTAGCAGTTTGCAGTGTGGCACCGCGTCGAACGCCTCTTTGAAGTCGAGAAAAACACAATCCGCCTGTTGCCCTTCATCCATGGCTCGCAAGATGTCACGTGAGAAAAGGGCAAGCTGAGTTTCACACGAACGATGTAAACCCGTACTGATTGATAGAAATAAGCTTCAGTAGGATTTGAACGCCTTGCCTTCAGAATACTTGGCTCGGTTGCGGGAGAGAATATGGTGTGCGACACAATACAGGTAAAACAGTGCGGTGTGGCTGACTGCGATGCGAAAGATGAGGGGGAGGGGACACGTGGAAAAATATGCGGAGTGTTTTGGCGCGGTGGACAGGTAGCGGCGGTGGCAAGCGGAGCAGAAAACAGAAAGCAGCGGGCGACGGGCGCATTAATAATGAAAGCGCCGGCCGGCACCGGATGCCAATAACTAACGGCCGCTGTTGCTTCCCAAATTGACGGCGCGACGAGTGCTGTTGGCAGCACTGCGCCGGGGGAAGCCCGGCCGGCCACCCCGCCCATCCGCTGCGCTCTTTGAATAATTGCAAAACTTGTAAATATTCATAACCGAAAAAATCCGTTCAAGTTAACATTTACAAATGTTTAATTAATGCCGGGATAGGATAAAGATGGGCTTGTGGCTTCATATATTTCAATTATGCATGCGTTTGTGAAATGATCGCTCTGAAAGTACTGGCCTTCTTTTTTTTTTGTTTTCCGCTTTTTTGCACCCCTCTCCCCGTTTCCTCTACACCTCCCCGCCCACCCGCGCGCGACTCACCGCGGTTTTTATCGCAGGCGCGCGCGCACGGGTCGTGTTTGGGGACTTCGAACACACACGTACCCACACCCACACACGCGAAGCGACCGGTGAACGAGCGAGGTATAAACGAATTGAACTGGCGAATGCAAATAGAGAGCGACACGACAGATTTCTGTCATTCCCTTCCGCAGGTCGACTGCGCACGGCAGCGGGCGCGCTCTGCATATGCATCGCGCCGACACCGCAGGGGGGCCAACCCCCTCCTTCCAGTTTAAGCAATTCGGGCGCGCTCACGCACATAATGCCGCAAATATTTTGTGCCCTCGCACCGCTTCTGCCCTTTCCGCGCGCGCTCGCCCCGTTTGAGCCGCTATCTGACCTGAGCGCATATCGCCGCACACCTGTGTGTCCTCACATGGGATCAGTCCCACCCACTCCACAATCCCTACCCCTCCTCCAAACCCTCCCCCTCCCCCCCCCCCTCTACCCCGGTCGAACTCGTCTCCGCGTCCGCCAATTTCGGTGTTGCGCCGAGGGACTCTTTTTCAGCGGCCTGGTAATTACGGACGCTGTTTTGCGCGGCGTAACAGCCATCCGGGTGGAAGTGCTCAACGATCCTGACGAAAAAAAATGGAAGGAAAGGTATTCCGGGCGCTGCGAAATCACTGATGCGAAATTGGAATATTTAAGGTTTATCTCGGCGCTGCGGCATTGTCATCGACAGCTCAGCGCTCCGCGACACGGCTCAGCCACCGCGTCGAGAACACGGTGAAGTGGTCAGCATTCTGCTCCCGGCCATGTTGAATATTTATCGCAGTTCTCCCTACATTACCACTCCCAGTTGGGCTAGAACATATACGAGGGCTGGAACTTAAATAGTGGCAACTATTTATTCACAACCGATACAAAAGCGTTACATAATTGCACCTATTACTGGCCTCCAAACTAGTCACCAGCGTTGTGTAGAACCCTTTGCCAGCAGTGTTGCCAACAGTTAAAATGAGTTCCCACCAGCTTCAAGTGCAAAACCACTAGAAAACCACTAACAAAAATTCCCTTCTACTGCCGTAATCACTAAAATTTCCGCTAATTTTGGCCCACTTTAGGTTACGGTAGTAACACTATAAGTGGGCCTTTTCGATCGTCTTTTGACAGCTCGAAATTTAAATGAAAATAACGGCTTAACTATTCATCTGACACGAAAATTGAATAACCTAATTGGTAGAGGAGAAAATTCTCTACAACTTATCTCCCATATGTTTTTTTCATATCTCGTATCGTTTGAGACATATTTGCAAAAATAACGGAGATTTGAAACCGTCCATTGAATTAACGAAAACCAGCCGTTCGGAGATGTCATGTGACATTCCTCGCCCAGAACTCTCTCTGGAATACGCCATTTTGCGTTGCGTATTTGATGATTTTCTTATTGTAACTTACACGTTGTCATTTCAAAGCAATGGCGCACTCAAGAATTAACAAAAACACATCGTTCTTCTTACGATAAATGATAAGCTAGTATCTACAAATGCCATATTAGCAACAGTTAACAACGGCCATCCATAGTAGGAGATAAAAGGACTCATCTTTTGATTGATAGTCGTGGCGTAGTGGGCAAGGCGTTGGACTAGGATGCTAAGAATCGGTGGTTCGGAACCCACCACTACGTAATTTTCTTTTTTCCTAAAAGGGTTTCAGAGACTCTTATTAATTAATTTTTTAATATTTAGATTATTATTTTGGTCCAAAATGTTTGCAAAAACTTATAAAACTACAAATTTAAAGTGGGCTGTAAAACACGTCAGTGCTATTTTTTAATTATTATGAAAGAAAACATTAAGTATAAGTAATTAGTTCCTTTTATTCTAAAGTAATAAAATATTCACAATAAACCAGCAATTCAATGATAAGAACATACAAAGAGTTCTTATAGAACTGTCAATTTCCCTCGTAAAACGAAGATTTTGTGACAAAATATTACCGTTGTCACGCCATTAACATTGCTGGTATTCATCATCCGTTGCCAACATCATCATACAAGGCAAACGGGACAGGAACTAAAATTTAACAGAAGAAAGATTGCTTACCTTTTTATTTTGTAGATGGTTCTTTGACATCCCATGAGACTTCAAATCTCTGACTCCTTAAAATTGAACCACAAAATTTGCACTTCGCTACCTGACCTGTGGTACTTTCACTATCGTGAATTCAATCTTTTAAATGTGAGTCTTGAAGTGAAGAATCCCGAAATTTTTGCATATATCGTGGTTTCGGCATAGTTATACACGTATGAAGTCGTGGAATGATACCATACATGGAGAATCACAGTAATGTACAGTGCACACCACGAACGACGACAATCGAGTACTTTTTCTACAAATGTGGACTGACGCACACTGCCTGAGCCAAGAAGCGCTCAGTGGTTATTCGGAGCGACAATGAAAAAAGTTAGCACCCACTGTTTGAAACTGGTTGCTGCATTCCATGACGTTGCGCAACTTCTCGGAATATAATGTCAGCAATTTGTATCCTGGCACATAGTCATGGTCCAACTGAATAGAACTACTGCCCTCTGAATGACTTAAATCATGATATGCAATAGGTAATAAAAGACGTTCCATGTCTGCTGCTTGGCTTCATGACATATCTTCAAATGAAGCTAATTCAGCAATTAGCCAGAAGCCGCTTTGTATCATTTGTTGTATACATGATTTCTTCTCAAAATAAGATGAAGAAATGTAACTGTATGCAGTAGGTTTCCACTTATCTCGCCTCATATTGGCTAACCATCGTTTTGTAAGTTCTTAATTTTTCAAACGAAAACTGAAAAAAAAAAAAAATAATTACAGCTTACTTTAGTTACAGTTCAACACACAGCCCATAGGACTGTTGAATGCAAAAATGTGGTAAGTACAAAAGACGAGTACATGAAATGTTAGAAATAAATTTTCAAATGTTTGTAAATCTATCGGACCAAACTACGTGGGCCGGCCGCGGTGGCCGAGGGGACTGAGGCGCTCCAGTCACGGGTCTGCACGGCCACTACGGTCGGGGGTTCGAATCCCCCCCTCGGGCATGGATATTTGTGCCGTCCTTAGTATTAGGTAGTTCATAAGTAGTTTGTAAGTTTAGGGACTGATATCCCTGTAGTTAAGTCCCTTAAGCTATATAAATATATGAACATAAAAAAAAAAAAAAAAAAAAAAAAAAGCAGCTGCGTGGTCATCAGTCCGTAGCTTACGGTAAACTAACCTTCGGATAACACACACACACACACACACACACACACACACACACACACACACACACATGCGCCAGGGAGGACTCGAACCTCCGACGGCGAGCAACTGCGCGCTCCACAGCGAAGCGCCTTAAACCGCTCGGCTACTCCAACATGGCATGATAGAAACGAAAACATACAAATACTAACTGAAAATACGATATTCCAATAGTCTCATTACTGCTATTCGTACAGTAGTATGCTGTGCATACACTCGGCGTGATTTCAGCTTAATAAATAACCTTTCAAGCTTATTACAATTCATAAAATGGGAAACCAAAACACGTAAATAGCGTCGGTCTAACTTTCGTATTCGGCTCACTAGACGTTGAAAAAAAATGGTTGACACAGTTCCTGGTTGCTGCCACAAGGAGCGCTGTTCACCCAGAGATAGCCACTCTATGTAGTTTATATAGATCTTTATTTTATCCATTTATCCTCATCGTACGTAACGTTTCGCAATCACAACATCGTTTTAGGCTAGGGAAAAAAATGTGGCGCATTACTGTCTGGGCAACCCTCGTAACGCAGCAGTGTGAGAGACAAAAGGCGGGAGGCTTTATCGGCCGACATCGGCGGCGGCAGATAAGCGGACAGCTGACTGAAGGCGCCATTGGTGGGATCGATGGCCGCCGCCGCCGCTGGTAAACACGGCACAAAAGAGGCCGGCCGCCCACCGCCAGACGCCACACACCGGCGAATGTTCACCAAACGCCCTCATGACGGGCCATTTTCTCTGCAAAATCGACTGCTCCAATGGCGCGCCAATATCGTGTCTGCGTGTAGATTAGCCACCAGGCCTGGAAACCGCACCAAGTTTTCCTTTCGGATGATATTCAATAGCCTCGTCACGTTTGCTTAGATGTGAGGAATAGATTCAAATCTAGAATGAAACTTTCACTCTGCACCGGACTGTGCGCCGATATGAAACTTCCTGGTAGATTAAAATTGTGTGGTGCAACCGGGGCTCGAACCTGGGGCCTTTGCCTTTCGCGGGCAAGCACTACCTACTGAGTTATCCCGATACGCCTCACGATGGCCGGCCGCGGTGGCCGAGGGGACTGAGGCGCTCCAGTCACGGTCTGCACGGCCACTGCGGTCGGGGGTTGAAATGTTCAAATGTTTGTAGAACTTATGGGACTTAACTACGGGGTCCTCAGTCCCTAAGCTTACAAACTACTTATGAACTAGCTAAGACTACAGACGGCACAAACATCCATGCCCGAGAGGGGATTCGAACCCCCGACCGTAGTGGCCGTGCAGACCGCGGCCGGCGTCGGAGGTTATAATCCCCTCTCGGGCATGGATATTTGTGCCGTCCTTAGGATTAGCTAATTCATAAGTAGTTTGTAAGTTTAGGGACTGATGCCGCGGTGGAGTAGCCGAGCGGTCTAAAGCGCCTCGCTAGGGAGCGCGAGGTTGCTCGCTGTGGAGGTTCGAGTCCTCCCTAGGGCATGGGTGTGTGTTGTCCTGAGGTTAGTTTACCTAGATTTAAGTAGTTTGTAAGCTACGGACTGATGACCACGCAGTTCGGTCCCATAGATTTACAGACATTTGAACATTTTTTAGGGACTGATGACCCCGTAGTTAAGTCCCATAAGCTATACAAACATTTGAACATACAAACATTTGACTCGCGATGCCGCCTCACAACTTCCGCCAGTACCACGCCTCCTGCTTTCCTAACTTCACAGAAGTTCTCCTGCGAAACTTGCAAGACTAGCATTCCTGGAGGAATGGATATGGTGGAGACATGGCCTAGCCAAAGTCTAAGGGATGTTTCCAAAATGAAAATTTCACTCTGCAGCGTAATGTGCGCTGATATGAAACTTCCTGGCAGATTAAAATTGTGTGCCGGAACCCGGCTCGAACCTGGGACCTTTGCCTTTCGCGGGCAAGCGCTCTACCACTGTGCTATCCCGACACGACTCACGGTGCCGCCCCACATCTTCAATTCTGCCAGTACCTCGCCGCCTACTTGATGTCGGGATAGCTCAGTGGTAGAGCGCTTGCGCGCGAAAGGCAAAGGTCCCAAGTTCGAGTCCCGGTTCCGGCACTGCCAGGAAGTTTCAGATTCAAGTCTGTTTCCTTTCAACTCACGTTTGAGTCGAGGGAATAGGAAGAAGTCTGGAGGATTGAGATCCGGTGAGTATGGTGGATGCTGAAGTTGCACGAAAATGTTCGCCCACTCCTAGGAAAAAAAAAGAGGGGGGAGGGGTCAACTTGAACATCCACCATACTCGCCGCATCTCAGTCCTCCAGGCTTCATTCTATTCCATCAACTCAAACTCGCTTTGAAAGGAAACAGATTTGACTGTATCCCTGACATCCAAGGAAACGTGACCATCCCAAAGGAACAAAGGAAAACTTTGTGCAATGTATCCAGGCCATGTACCGAAGAGCTCAGCGTAACATAGTTATGGGAGGTGACTATTTCAAAGGACAGTAACGTAACTGTAGTTTATAGTTCATCTTCGTTAATGTTAAATGACGTCCGCCGAACAATATTGTCAGAGGTTGTATATAAAAATTAACAGCTGTGTGTTAGTTCGCTAAAGCGCAGAAATGGTTTTATCGATTTGAATAGTTTTTGTTTTGTTCGCTTTAATACAGGGGTCGTTTAGAAAAAAACAAAGAATATGAAAACCAAAAAAACAGCAGAAAACAGGAAAAAATCTAAAATCTGACGGCAATTGTCCCTCAGAAGGCAACCCACCATACACAAGTGTTAGGAAGCTGCGGCTGTAGGAAGAAGATGGTCCTCCAAGCTACATCGTAATATCAATTATTGAACACGGCAATTGAAGTGATGATTTTTAATCTTATCTGTCTTATATATAAAGAAGAATGTCCCTTCGTATGTTTGACTGTCTGTGTGCAATTCATATTAATCTACAGTTTTTTTCCGAGCTTGACAGAAATTTTATACAGATGATCTGCCAAACAGGAGGAGATTCATATGGTGCGTAGCATAGGGGGCTTTACTTACAGACTTCCCACGCATACTTACAGTTTGATTCGTGTTTGGAAGACTTGGCCTTAGAAACAAGAGGCAAGAGGGCACCTTACAACAGGCTTTGACACCGTCGTACTAATTATTAGAAAATTGGGTCAGGTATGAATGTTTTTATCGAGAAAATTTCGATGGTTAGGAAAGGTTAGCTTGCAATAACATTCACAGTGTGCCACTGATCACCACGACATCTGACAGATATATATGACAATAACAAAAATTTCCTCTTGCTGTTAATGATATAAAATATTTATTTTAAATATCGATTTCGTTTAGTCAATGAGTATCCTCAGTGTGGTTTCAAGTTCAGGGGACACAGTTACACAGCATAAATTTTGTTTACAGTGAAAATATATACAAAGATTTGTCAGATGTGCATTACATGTTTTTGCTGCACAATCCCCTGGATATGAGACTGCACTGAAGTTGTCCATTCACTGAACTAGATCGATGTGCGATATTTTTAAATAAATATTTAGGCACCAAGCGGAAATTATTATTATTGTTATTGTTATAGTAATGTGGTGGTTTGGGGGCACAACACATTATAGCGTCGTCTCTCAGGAGTGGCCGTGGAAACTAAGGCATCATGCTACGGACTGGACGGGTGGAAATAGATCACCTGTAGTTGGTATCTTTTCTAGTAATATCGTTACTTATTAATGTTAAGATCTCTTCATACTCAGGTTGAGATAGCCGCAAGTATGTTGTGAATCTGTCATCATGTAGCTCCAAGTCCTCCACCAGATTATGCTGTTCACCGCACTCTTCCGTCTTTGGTCGACAGGGTGCACCCAGTGCGTTCGGTTTGTAACCGAATACAACAGCATGAGTTCCTCTCCACTACTCCAACTACAATAGCCCTCATCCAACCAAAGCACATTTTTAGTAAACGGCGAAATCACACTACGAACCACTTAACATATTAGCTACTTCAAATGAACCTACTGACAGAGCATGTACGACGCCCCAATATCTGATATATGTCGGTGGCGGTGTGAACTTCACATCTGTCACGTGACATCTCTCACGTTACGTAACGTGACATAGTGTGACAGCGGTGTGAAACGGCCTTAACGGCCCTAAGTGTCACACGAAGTCATCGGCTTCGATAGAAGGAAGAAGATTAACCGAAGGGGCGGAAAGAACAGAGAAATGCCGAGGAGATGAAAAGAGAGTGGGGGGGGGGGGGGGAGATGAAACGGTAGAGATGAAGAGATGGACAGAGATAAGTAGGAGGAGAGTTGAACTGCGAGAGTATGGAATAAATAAATACCCAGGGAAGCGGGGTTTTCAGGTAGTAGAAAGAAATTTTACCGTCAGGGGGACGTTGAGCCCTAATCCTTCTCCCCTTTTTCTGCGCCTTATAGATGCACAAGTAAGAGAGAGAGCGTGAAGCTGTTGCCCAGAAGGCATATCTGCGATCTCGGCGGAAGAAATGAAGAGAGCGAAACACCGGGCGGGCGGCCGAGTAAAGTAAAACACGGCGCTACTGGTCGGCGAGAAAGCCGATCCCGAATCAGATTATACCGCGCAGAAGAAGAAGTATCTGCGCGCGGCTAGAAAACACGTATCCCGACGCAGCGTCGTTCCGGCGAAAACACTCGCGGAAGACGCCTTTGTTCACGGCTCCGGCCGCTGTTAGTCACGCGGGCCGCACAAAAAGCTCCACCGGGGGGTGGGGGCGGAAGCAATAGGCGGACAGATGTTAATGATCGCGCCACACACGACAGCGAGCAGCGGGGAATCACCGCTCCCGACCACGGCTCCTCTTCTTTTTCTTTTTTTTTTTTTTTTTTTTTTTTTCCTCCTTTCCCGTTTTTTTTATCTCCGGGTGGAGGACGGCTGCAGGAGATACCGCAGCCGCGCACAAATCCCAGTCCCGGTTGATTGTCGGCCGGTGATCGGACCGCGCCGAACCATTAGTTCTGGACGGTCGCAGAAAAAGCTACCAGGAGGAGGGAGACGACGCTTCTTCTGGCGCGGTCCGGCGGGCGAGCTCTGGAGACGGCGAGGAAGGAGGGCGGGGGGGGGGGGGGAAGAGAGGAGGAGAGGGGAGAGAGAACAGAAGAGCATCGGGGGGGAGGAGGAGGGGGCGCGCAGAAGAGGCTCCGGGCGTTTCCGCCTCCAATGGACCGGACCGTTAGCGCGCGCAGCCCGGCCGTTTTTATCTCGCCGGCTCCAGCTGAAATTTTATTGCGTGAGGATGGCGGGAGAGCGGGGAGGAAACAGCCGTAAAAATGAACCTCGCCCACCGTCCTGCCCGCCGCCTGCCTGCCCCGCAGCGGCTACTTTTGCGAGCCGGCCACGCTAATTCTCAGAAACGCTTTATGAAGTTGTTAAGCGCTGCCGAGTTTTCGAGAAACAATTATCCTGCGGGGAGGAGGAGCGGGAAGGAGGGTTAGGGCACGGCAGTCTTCAGGAGTGACCTCTCTTGCGCTGCCGGCTAGACTTGCGTGGAATGGAGTGCAGACGGTGAATTCCGTGACGCATTCAGAATAAAATTGGGTAATACGAGGTATGTCCACAAAGTAAGTTCCGTTTGGTTCAAATGTTTCAAATGTTTGTATAGCTTATGGGACTTAACTACGGGGTCATCAGTACTTAAACTTACAAACAACTTATGAACTACATAACACTAAGGACGGCACAAATATTCATGCCCGAGGGGGGATTCTAACCCCCGACCGTAGTGGCCGTGCAGACCGTGACTGGAGCGCCTCAGTCCCCTCGGCCAACGCGGCCGGCGGTCCTTATGTTTGTACGTGTTGCATACAAATCTACTGTTTTGTTCCAACCTTTATGAAATTTTGTACACGGAAGTTTCAATCCATGAGGACGGTCGCCGTAAGTGTAAGAATCACATAAAATATATAGTTCACGAGATATGACGTCATAAACAATGAGATGCGCGAAAAACTGCTGCATTTTGCGACAATGCTGCTATTTTCTCCTAAACCATTGGACCGATTTCAACCAAATTTGGTACACACATTCCTTACCATGAGGGTACAATTGCAGCGTGGTTAAGAATCACAAGCGGCACATGGTTCAAAAAATATTACGTCATAACCAATAGAAATCGCAAAAAAAAAATGCCATTCAATGCGGCGAAAATTTCGGAATACACTGTATGAGAATGACAGTACTTAGCGCCTTGCAACAAACTTTAAACGTAATTTCAAACCTTTATTAAACTTTTTCTCGCTGGCTACCACAGTAAAAAGATGAAAAGAAAAAAAGTTTCTCTCTCACTACTTTTCCGCTGTTTATGGGGTAAAACTACGGCTCTCGATATGACGTTACAATTTATGATTTGAACACTATAAATTGTAGCGATAGGAATTTTTACAGACGGTATACACGTATATACTTGAATGTAGCTTCTAAATTGTATCGCATTCCGACACGTAGTTCATGAGATATGAGCACGTAAACAGTAACGTTCCGCTGTTCATGGACTAAAACAACGACTATCGGTATGACATCACAATTTATAATTTGTACACTACAAATCGTAGCCGCAGGAAATTTTACAGACGGTTTACACGCATATAGTTGAGTGTACCTTTTAAATTGTATCACAGTACGACACGTAGTTCATCAGATATGAGCACATAAGCAGTAACTTTCATGCAAAGCCGCCCCATCACGTACCAAGTTTTAATCTATTACTTCTTTACTACTAATTGTATTTCCAAGAGATTTTACAGATGTACAGCCCTTATACAAATGAATAAATGCCTGAAAAATGGCAGGAATAAATAAATAAATACCCGGGCAGCGCCGGGTTTTCAGCTAGTTGGATCAATACAATTACAGAATCACAACAATTGAATACCAGTGAAATTGTAACCTCTAATTTGGATGTTTTGTCACCAGATTTTGATTCATGGTTAATGTATCTAGAACAACTGTCAAATTTGCCATCTGGTTTTGCTACTGGAAGTAAAGGACTACAGTGCGATGAAATATATGTTTCAGTGATTTTCCACGAAAGTTTGGATGACATCGGAAGTTCAATGGGCCTTTTTGCAGATGGTGCTGTAGTATATCGAGAGGTTGTAACAATGGAAAATTGTATTGAAATGCAGATCTGCAACGAATTGGCTCATGGCGCAGGGCCGGCCGCGGTGGCCGAGGAGGCTAAGGCGCTCCAGTCACGGTCTGCACGGCCACTACGGTCGGGGGTTCGAATCCCCCCTCGGGCATGGATATTTGTGCCGTCCTTAGGTAGTTCATAAGTAGTTTGTAAGTTTAGGGACTAATAACCCCGTAGTTAAGTCCCATAGACTTTACAAACATTTGAACATGGCGCAGGAAATGGCAATTGAATCTCGATGTAGATAAGTGTAATGTGCTATGAATACGTAGAAAGATAGATCCTTGTAAAATGAAAAAACTTTCACGGCCGGAATGGTCAAAATTACTAAAAATGTCCGGCTATTATGCCGTGGTCTAATGGATTTATTATGGAAATCCAACGTTTCGTCCCCGACCTCGTAGGACATTTTCAAGGCGGATCGTGGCACTTTTGGATGTCCGATGCACACCCTCGCTCACTACTGACTGAAGCCAAACTCGAAGCCAAAGTTTGTGTTCAGTCAGTAGCGAGCCAGGTGTGCATCGGACATCCAAAAGTGCCACGATCCCCCTTGAAAATGTCCTACGAGGTCGGGGACGAAACGTTGGATTTCCGTAATAAATCCACTAGACCATGCCATAATAGCCCGGAAAATTTTACTAATTTTAGAAAGTTCCTTTTTCTGATTAAGTAAATAATATCTATAGTCTTGACTGCAAATTTATTATCAGTGATGAACGGTTTCAACTCATTTCTGAGTCATCCTCGTATCAGTTTACGTGTTTGTCACTACCTGTATAGTATAACCTTCCAATCATTAAATTACAACTCATAAAAGCCATAAAACGCGGTACAACATTTGAAGACTCTCACGTTGTTACACATACAGGGTGTTTCACTATGTGTGGTTGCCTCTGTAACTTATAAAATAATAGGTGACGGGATATTTTAATGCGGTAGCTCAACACAAGAAATGTTACACTTTCTGCGGAGCTATGAACATAGTTTATTGTATCATTTTCCAAAGAGTTACAGCACAAAGATATATTTTTTTTAAATGGAACAATAGTTTTTTTCTATCGTGCATTGGATTCGTTGAAACCAGCTGCGTCCAAATCAATTTAAACTACATTCCTATCACTGTTAGTTTGGGAGCTACAACCCTTCAAAGTTTAGGGGGCGGAGGCTACGACAGCGTAGCTCACTGGCTGGTGGTCATGAGACAGTGGGCCGTGCCCCAGGGGATAGCCACTTGGCCAGTAAGCTACGCTATCGCAGCCTCCGCCCCCGGAACTTTGAAGGGTTGTAGCTCCCAAACTAACAGTGATAGCAATGTAGTTTAAATTGATTTGGACGCAGCTGGTTTCAACGAATCCAATACACGACAGAAAAAACTATTGTTCCATTTAAAAATTATATCTTTGTGCTGTAACTGTTTGGAAAATTATACAATAAACTATGTTCATAGCTCCGCAGAAAGTGTAACATTTATTGTGTTGACCTACCGCATTAAAATTTTCCGTCACCTATTATTTTATAAGTTACAGAGGCAAACACACTTAGTCAAACACCGTGTATTAACTTGAACCTTCGACGGGGCACAACCGCGTTCTCCGCGGAAAGGTGTACACAGGAGATTCGTTAAGAGTAATAGCAGTACTTACGTTTAGTCGCTAATAACGGCGAAAGTAGTGATTCGATGACAGCGGTATCACAACACATGTTGCCATCACCCCCTCCCCTTCCCGCCGTTCTGCCGCTAAACGCGTGACGTCAGCAGCTCGGTGCACCTGAGCGCTCGTGCGCATCACACAAACAGGAAACGCGCTTTAAACACAATCGGCCGAGGCTCATCTTTCATTTATGCGTAACAAAGTCCAGGGCTCCAGGCAAATGGGAACTGAGTAATCAACTCACGGCTTGTAATTGGAGCATCTAATTTAACTAGAAACAAACAGTTGCTTTGTAATTTGGCTTTCAGCTAACAGCTTTTTGCTCAGTTAAGCCGAACGCCGCTGGCGTTACATTTGATTGGAATCGATACGGCCTAGCCGCCTCTGCGGCAGAGATACGCGCGCAAGAATATTTCACCGGCCGCCCAAGCTTTCCTGGCCTCAGCGCGTCGATGGCGCGTCAGCAAATGTTGCGCTACTATTAATGTCTGTGCACGCAGGACGCGGGCAGCTGTTACGTCGCTTTTAATTGGACATTGGAAGATTCTTACGAGAAATTTCAGTTATTAATAAGTTGCGCTTGAAACGGGAAATTACTCCATTTATTTGTAACATCGTATACTGCGGGGACATATTGGCTGTCGTGGTGTTTACCTAAACTTGTTCTATAGTCTTAAAAATGAAATGCCAAGATCGCACATTAACAATTCATTCAATGATGTGCGGTATCGGTGAACTGTGTCACCATCATCTGGTCACATATATATTTTACAAGCTCCGTCATCTTGTTAAAAAATGGGTATATAACAATAAAAGCACTACAGCACTATATAAATATATATAGTGACTGAGTGCTATGTTGCACTTATTGTTTTATACCCATTTTTTTTTAACAAAATGACCAGTTTGTAAAAGGTACGGCCAAACTTTCAGGAAACATTCCTCACACACAAAGAAAGAAAATAGGTTATGTGGACCTGTGTCCGGAAACGCTTAATTTCCATGTTAGAGCACATTTTATTACTTCTCTTCAAATCACATTAATCACGGAATGGAAACACACAGCAACAGAACGTACCAGCGTGACTTCAAACACGTTGTTACCGGAAATGTTCAAAATGTCCTCCTTTAGCGAGAATATATGCATCCACCCTCCGTCGCATGGAATCCCTGATGCGCTGATGGCAGCCCTGGAGAAGGGCGTATTGTATCACAGCCGTCCACAATACGAGCTCGAAGAGTCTCTACATTTGGTACCAGGCTTGCGTAGACAAGAGCTTTCAAATGCCCCCATAAATGAAAGTCAAGAGGGTTGAGGTCAAGAGAGCGTGGAGGCCATGGAATTGGTCCGACTCTACCAATCCATCGGTCACCGAATCTGTTGTTGAGTAGCGTACGAACACGACGACTGAAATGTGCAGGAGCTCCATCGTGCATGAACCACATGTTGTGTTGTTCTTGTGAAGGCACATGTTCTAGCAGCAAAGGTAGAGTATCCCGTATGAAATCATGATAACGTGCTCCAGTGAGCGTAGGTGGAAGAACATGAGGCCCAATCAAGACATCACAAACAATTCCTGTCCAAACGTTCACAGAAAATCTATGTTGATGTCGTGAATCGAGGAAGTACAGTACATACTAACGAAACAATTGGGTATTTTGACAATTGTCTGTACGAATTAATTTAATTTACATTTAAAGAGAAATACTAAAATAAGCTCTAACACGGAAATTAAGCGTTTCTGGACACATGTCCACTCAACACATTTTCTTTCTTTGTGTGTGAGGAATATTTCCTAAAAGTTTGTTCGTACCTTTTTGTAACACCCTGTGTATGTGACCAGATGATGGTGACACAGTTCACAGAAACCGGTTGTCATTAAAAACATTATTAATGTACAATCTTGGCATTTCATTTGGAAGACTATAAAAGTATCAGATCGCCTCAAAAACCGACAATGTCAGATAATCTTAACAATGTTCTGTCGCATCGTATCGAAATGTGACAAATTTTGGTGGTACAACGTATCATTTGTATGCATGCAGGTGAAAACACTTCCTTCGTACTGCAATCTCAAATTCCTGAGGCAATAACCTGCCTGAAAATCGTTCTGTGCGAGGTGCATTCAATTTATAAGCCATTCGATTTTTCGCCCAGGACTGGCTACTGATAGAAACATGAGGTTTAGTTTAAAATGAGCACGCACTTATTGTGGATACGTGATACAGATGGGAAATCTATAGTGCACGTAGAACTCTAGCGGAAATGGGGAGATTTAGGAGTGGTAAGGGGCCCGCACACGTTCATTATTTATTGACAGTATAAGTCTTGTCAATCCTTCAATATATTGATGCGTACTCACACCATCAATAATATTCACAATTTGTTTTCAGCTGGATACGTTGTTGCACAGTGTTAACATGTCTACCTCCCAGAAGAAAGTGCAAGGTGCGCTTATAAACCACAGAAACAAAAGGAAATGGGTGCGAGAATGGTTGAAAGAAAGGATATTTAATAATTACTTTCGACTGAGTCACGCGTTTTATGACGATATATAGGATAAAAGACAGAAACAAAATACTGTAATGAGAGAGGCAACTGGAGCCGATGAGAGACTGGGTGTTACATTAAGTTTCATTGCCACAGGCAGATCGTTAGAATGAATCATAGTGCCGCAATGTCTGCAAATACTATCAGCAAAATTGTGATGGAAACCTGTGAAACCATTGTATGTGGCCTGTAGGAATATATTCAGGTAATAAATTCTATAGACTACGTTTTCATGTATGTAATTTCGTGAGACATATCGTACGCCGGCAAGAACAGTAACACAATTGAGAAATACTATACTTGAAGAAATTCGCCCGTAACGATGTGTTTTTAACGTCTTCCAATTTGGCTTCTGCGTAAGACTGACGATATATTGCAAGAAGCTCTTTATATGGTGCATTTTTTTTTTTTTTTTAATTTCTGTCCATATATTCTCTTGAACATTGATTCCGTAGAGTTTCGTTACGTTGGTAGCAATCAGTAAAATGTATCGTCATAGGTCCAATCATTTTTAAAACGCCTACAAACAGCACACACACAAGCAGAACAAAACGCTGCACACAAGTGGACGAAATGAAAACATAAACATTGGCGAAAGAATGAACACAATAGTAAAACACACTAGCCCCTTTTGGCTATTTGGTGAAGCTGTATCTGAAAGGCGAATATTGCCAAACTGTCAGTATTCGACCTCACACTCTCAGTACATATAGACAACATTGAAAATATTTTGGTGGCCATCAGTACTTCTCGTCAATACTTTAAGTATTGCCAATAAGTATGTATGCCTTCACAGACGGTCAATATATTGACGATTTGTCAATATTATTGAACTTGTGAGGGCCCTTTTAATGATACTTAAAATGGCGACATTCTCAGTAGAAGTATGTAATCATTCGTTTCGTCCATTTGCGTGGAGTGCCATCGATGGAGATTCATCGCCAGTTGAGTGACATAAGTAGCGATGGAGTCATGGATGTGTCAATGTCCGTTGCTAGGTTTGACAGACCGTGGCATGACGACACACAAAAACAATCTTGACTTCGAGAAAATTCGAAACGTTTCCTCAAAGTGGGAGCCGCGAATGCTGACGATTGACCACGAAGCTGCGCGCGTGGCATGTTGACACGTGATAACGGCTTGAATGGGACTTTCTTCTCATCGACTATAACAATGGGTGGAACATGGATGCCGGTTTGTAGGAGCACATACAATAGCCGCGGTGCAGTAGCATCAGCGATTTTCCATCGGTCAAAGCTGACTCCCAAACAAGCGTTCACACCGGCTATGGTACCATGCCATCGTCGTTGTGAAAAATGTATACAGCTGCAGGGAAATTCTGTCACAAAGTGAAACAAGTTTCACATTTTATTTTCCACAAGGTCCGCAGCGTGGTAAAGGTCAGCAAGTGACATAATAATTATAATAATAATAATAATTAACCAAAACACTGCTATTTATTATTATTTATTGGAACACGACGGTCCCGTTTCGGCTTAAACTACCATTTTCAAGTGATCTGCGCTACAAACTGAGTGGTATTTAGGTTGTATAAATTATTTCGTTATAGTATAGTAATACAATATAGAGCTTTAGATTAATTTACGGTTATGTCTAAATGGTCTGACATACAAAAGACATCTAAGGCGTCTGATGACTGCCAAAATTGGTTGGCACTTTTTATTGTGATTTGGTATTTTGACAGTTACAGCCACGATGACGTCAGATTTACGTTATTAGAATTTGTAACTACAATCTTTGGAAGTATTTTGTGTGCTAAGAATTTATAAGTGCTAAGAACATGGACAATTTTTATTATTAAGAGTCAATTGCCATTTTTTCCACCATCCTGATATCTAAATCATTTTGCAATATTGTTTTTGATCTCTTCTCACAACTGATAAGTGACAGCATCATCCACGAATAGTCTTACGATGCTACTTGTCTCCTAAATCGTTTATAAAAATAAGGAACAGTACGGGCCCTATAACACGTCCCTGGGGAACGCCAGATATCACTTCTGTTCTACTTGACGACTTTCTGTCAATTACAACGTACTGTTTCCTTTCTGACAGAACATCACGAATTCATACAACTGTGGCGATATTCCATAAGCACGCTGTTTGATTAGAAGACGCTTGTGAGGTACAGTGTCCAAATGTTCAAATGTTTGTATAGCTTATGGGACTTAACTACGGGGTCATCAGTCCCTAAACTTAAAAACTACTTATGAACTAACTAATACTAAGGACAGCACAAATATCCATGCCCGAGGGGGGCTTCGAACCCCCGATCGTAGTGGCCGTGCAGACCGTGACTGGAGCGCCTCAGTCCCCTCGGTCACCGCGGCCGGCGAGGTACAGTGTCGAAAGCCTTCCGGAAATCTAGAAATACGGAATCTATGTGACATCCCTTGTCTATAGCGCTCATCACATCATGTAAGTAAAGAGCTGTAACACTCTTTTACATATTCCTGTATATATCGGATGACTGTGCATGCACAGCTGTGAAGCGTCTCTGCATCATTAGTGTTTGTTACATAAACTGTTTACGATTATCTAACACATAACTGTCCAAAGACCTGAAACAGAGAGCAACAAGCATTGCCATTGAAATAATCCTCCCCAATATATCGAGTCTTAGGAGGTGTCATCCACCGCTTCTAAAACAGCGTGTGCTGGAGTCGAATCGTGCAGGGGTACACAACAGAGCAACCCTCGAAATACATAATTAAACATATTACTGGTCGTATTGAAAACATTTTTGTCAAGCATGCTTTTCTAACGAGTTTTTATCTAAGCACAATAATAAATGAATTTCTTATAATCGATTTACATTATCGACTATCTGGAGTGGTATGTATAAAATTTCGTGCAATTTTGGTCTTGCATATTCTAGAATAACAAAAATGGCAAATACTTGTTTTGCAGAACGAATGACGACTTGTCGCTTTGGACAAATTCATAGCCGGCCGCGGTGGCCGAGGGGACTGAGGCGCACCAGTCACGGTCTGCACGGCCACTACGGTCGGGGGTTCGAATCCCCCTCGGGCATGGATATTTGTGGCGTCCTAGTTCGTAAGTAGTTCATAAGTAGTTTGTAAGTTTAGGGACTGATGATCCCGTAGTTAAGTCCCATAAGTTTAACAAAATTTGATTTTCTTATGTCTGAAATCGATATCAGTGTCGTTTCATTCACCGCGTTTACAAGCAACACATCTTCCGGAAGACGAAAACCGATTTTCGTAAACCGTTTTTCGCTGTCGTGTTTACATGGCATAGCCTGAATCGGATTTCATAGATCACTTAACATGGCGGCTGGAAAACAGCTGATTCAGTTCCTTATTTAGTTTGCACAATCGCTATTTTTCTTTATTTAAATACACAGATTTATGTTCACTCTAATATTTATACTTTTATTTCGCATTAGAAAATATCACTCTTTCCATATGTGCCGAAAATTCTTAACAACAAAACACAATCTGACAAGCCAAGAACCCTTCAAAAAAAGGTTGCGTTTACATGGGCACGAAAATCTATTGTGGAACTGGTAAACCGCTTTAGAGAAGCGGATTTCCAGAATCGATTTTGGAGTGTTTACATGACCAACCAAAAGCGGAATTGGGAAATCGGTTTACGAAATCCGGTTTTGGGAGCCCATGTAAACGGGGGTGATTGATATATTAGGTTATAAAATATTAAAATAGAATATTCAGGAAGTCGAAATGTTCACGACCATTGCGAGAAATATTGAAACAAAGTAAAACATTGGAACTAATGCCTCTTTCTGGTATCCAATCTTCACTCTTCGGCGCGCGTGCCCAGTTTTTGCGTAGTTCTGCAGCGCAGCTCGAGAGAATGTCGGCCTCTGAGGGTGGCAACAACTCACCACACAAGTAGAAGCGCCTCCGTTATTCTCTCGCTTTTTTTTCCCCAAGACTACCAGAGGCGCACGCCCTAAAGGCCGTGTCGAGTGACCTTACAAAAAATGTCCCTCCCGTGAAATGTCGGATGCTTGGCACAATGCGACCGTTTGTCAGCCAGAAATTTCCTCGCTTCGCCTCCTCTTTTCTTGATCGCCAACGGAACGCCTCCAGCAAATGTTTTTTTTTTACCTTTTTGTTTTCTTTTTGCAGAGCGAGTGCACTGAAATTAAGAAGCCAGCCACTGGCTGAAGCTTCTGAATATAGCGGGAGGAGATCTCGTTTGTTGGTAGGGAGCCTCTCAACGAAAACGTAATTTATGGTCAAGATACAGTTTGAAAGGGGAAGTGCGAAGAGCTTTACGCTCTTCCGATTTTCTGCTTTATCAAATGGAAAATTATTAGGACAAAGAAACGATTGAATTGTATCTGCGAACAAGAACCTGAAGCTGTCATCAGTTCGATAATGCTATACCAGAAATAGCTCTGCTACCTTCTTTGGAAATGATTTAACCAGCGAACTGTTGGAGATTCTAAACAGTCCACAATTCATCCGCAGTAATCCTTAATCAGATAGTGTTGACAGAACCTTGAACTCTTTCATCTACAAAACGACCCGAATGTGTTAACCTCTTTTTTCGGTCGTCAGCAAACGAGATACACGCTTCTCTGCTGAACAGCCATCACCTGTCGCAAGCAAACCGTCATTTTCGATAACAAAACTGCATGTATTAACTTGCTCAAATGCTCTTCACGCTGAGAATTTACTAAAGTTTCTCCTCCGATTAGGTCTGCAAAAATTAAAGTGCAAGAGATATAGTGAAAACCGTGCTTGAGCAAGGATATGATATGGCGAGGTGCTTGCCTTTAAGTAAGCGTTTCATGTCATAGTGCTGCATTAAAAGGGCATTTTTGTTAAATAGCTTAACTTAGAAATATATAGTACGATAGACATAAACAGCCTTGTTTGCGGATTTATATACTTTAAAGATGCGTTTCGTGTACAGTAGGCATCCTCAGATAATATTTACCGAGCGTGGGCGGGTTGGAAACAACCCAAAGGTGTTTCGTAGGATTCAAGTCAGAACTATGTGCAGGCCAGTCCATTACAGGGAAGTCATTCTCGTGTAATCACCAGAGGACGTGCTCGATCGTGTTGAAAGATGCAACAGTGGGAAGCAAGGGTGTGTTTAAAACATCAGTGTAGGCCTGTTCTGTGATAGTGCTACGCAAAATAACAAGGGGCGCAAGCCCCCACCGTGAGAAATACCTCACACCGTAACACCACCACCTCCGAATTTGACTGTAGGCAGATGATTTCCACCAGCTATTCGCCACGCCCAAACCCTGCCATCGGATCGCCACATTGTGTACCGTGACTCGTCACTCCACACAACGTTTTCCCACTGTTCACTCGTCCAAAGTGTACGCTCCTCACACCAAGCGAGGCATCATTTGGCATTGACCTGTGTTATGTGTGGATTAGGGCAGCCGCTCGACTATGAAATCCGTCTTCTCACCTCCCGCCTGTTGGAGTGGATCCTGATGCAATTTGAAATTCCTGTGTAATAGTCTAAATAGACGCCTGCCTATTACACTGAACGACCTTCTTCAACCGTCGGCGGTCTCTGTCAGTCAAGCCGCGGTGGAGTGGCCGAGCGCATTGTGGCGCTATACTCCGATGTGCGAGACCGTTCCCCGTCGGAGATTCGAATCCTCCTTTGAACATGGATGTTTGTGCTGTCTTTAGTGTGAGTTAGTTTATAAGTAGTTTGTAAGTTTGGGAACTGGTGACCCCGCAATTGAGTCCCATAAGCTTAAAAACATGTGTTGCTTCAGGTTTCCACTTGACAATCACATCAAATACAGTGGACCTAGGAATGTTTATGAGTCTGTAAATTTCGCGTACTTACTTCTGAAAAGTAACAGCAGATCACTTGACCATGTTCGACGTGCGTGAGTTCCGCGAAGCGTCACATTCCACTCTCTCACGATGTCTAATGACTACTGAGGTCAGCAGGTGGGAACATAATGCACCTCATATGAAAAAAGTATGTTTTGGGTTGTCCGGATACTTTTGATCACTTAGAGTATAAGCTCTGTGGTATGCCGATGACAGTCATTCTGTCGGAGATAGCAATGAAGGTGGAACAACCGATGGTCGTTGTGAAACGAAAGTTTACGGGCTAAGCGATGAACACTGTGAGCAAATCAAGGGAAATAGAATGTGTTCGAATTAAATCAGGTTTTACAGATGGAATTAGATTAGAAAATGAGAAACGATGGTCTGAGTAAAGAAGAAAAGAAAAGCATTTATGATGAAGAGAAATGAAACGTAGACGATAAATAAGTCCAGGAAAGAAAAGGAGATAATATTTGAAATGCGGTACTACAAACGAATTCTGAAGATTAGCTAGGTAGAATGGATAACTAATGAGGAGGTAATTAAAGAATTGGAGAGAAAAACATTTTTGGCATATCTTGTTTAAATTGGAAGGATGTATTCTGAGACAACAGGGTATCAACTACTTAGAATTAGAGGTGGTAAAAATCGCAGCGGCGGACGAAGAGACGAAAGGAAATTCAAATGGATGTGGGTTGTCGTTATATTTGGAGACGAAGAGGGTTGCTGCAGGATAAAGCAGCATAGGAAGCTGCATCGAAGTATTCCACGTAAACTGATGCATTACGTGTGTCCGGTCAACCGAATTCTTCTTAGATTGTACCACGACTTTTATTCGTCAGATCGGTTCACTAACTCGTAGATGCCGACCTACTGCAATCTTCAGCATTATATCGTTACATCCTATTTTACAAGCTCCTAACATATTTATATCTGAAAAGTTTATTTTAATCGTTTCAGCTTCTTATTCGGCTGCACTAAAGAAAAGCACACACGGAAAGAATTTCCTTCCATTCTTTATTCGATCTTAACAATTTTCCCTTTTTCGGAAATTCCTATCTTGATATTGCCACTGTGTATTTTATGTTCTTTACCCGATACCGACAGTTATCTTCCTGTCTAAATAATAAAACTCACCAACTGCTTCTAGTATCTTATGTCGTATTATTCCTTAGGGATTACATAATTTGATTCGACTACATTCAATTGCCTTAACTCTGTTTTTGTTGAAGTTAATGGAGGAAGAAGGAAAATTAGGGTTTAACGTCCCATAGCGTGGTCATTAGAGACGGAGATCGGATTTTCGGGAAAGGATGTGGGAGGATATCGACCGTGCCCTTTGAAAGGAACCTACCCGCCATTTGCTAGGAGTGATTTAGGGAAACCACGGAAACCCTAAATCAGAATGGCCGGTGGTGGATTTGAACCACCATCCTCCCGAATGCGAGTCCAGTGTCTTACCACTGCGCTTCCTCGCTCATTATTTGTAGTTAATCTCATAACCTCTTTTCAATATACCATGCATTTGGATTAAATGGGAGAATTATAATGTCGCTAGCTATAATTCTCTAACCGAAATTACTCCTCGTTTCATCAGAACATTTTTTTACGCCGGCCGCGGTGGCCGAGGGGACTGAGGCGCTCCAGTCACGGTCTGCACGGCCACTACGGTCGGGGGTTCGAATCCCCCCTCGGGCATGGATATTTGTGCCGTCCTAGTTCGTAAGTAGTTCATAAGTAGTTTGTAAGTTTAGGGACTGATGACCCCGTAGTTAAGTCCCATAGATTATACAAACATTTGAACATTTTTTTACCCGCATATGACGACTCCAACGACGTATTCTTTACATAACACATGCAAAAGAGCATCGTATACCAGCAGTATTTCAGTACCTTAACGGAACATTTAATTCTCAACGTGCATACCCGTAATTTAACTGCGTATCGTGGCACATGATTACGAATGTACTGCTGCCGGCCGGGGGAAAAAAATGGACACTTACATCTGCTTCAACAAAACACCGCGGGACGGAAAAAAATGTTTTAAATCGCTTATAGCTTTACGCGGAACCTAAAGCAGCTCAGAGCAGCACGACAAGAATGGTTCGCACACTGCGATAACGGGAGCGCGCTTTAAATATAAACCCGACCGCCCGAGGCAAGATGGAGAGAGCTGTCGAAGGCCTGCGGAATATTACTTTTGGCCGCGGCTGCTCGCCCGTTTCTCCTCTTTCTTTTTTTTTTCTCTCTCTCTCTTTTTTTTTAACCCCCGTTTAACCGAAAATATGTGTATTTCCGTTTTATTCTCGCGAGCAAATATTTTAATTTCCACTGCGATACAAGCCGCTGCTATCGCTTTTCCGCCGACTTTTCCTACCGCCCAGCGGCAAGCGGCGCAGCCTGTAGCTGCAGGAGGTAATTAAAATCTGAACAGCGGAGGAGGGAGAGAGAGAGAGAGAGAGAGAGAGAGAGAGAGAGAGAGAGATAACGCGGGCAGAAGAAGAGGGCGGAAGAGGTGGAAAGAAAGAAAATAAATTCCCCGATAATTCCTTTCTGAGCATTTATTGTGAGTGCGACCTCTGGGTTTATTATGGAGGCGCGATGCGGAGCGAAGCAGTGGACGCCGTGGCAGCAGGTGGAACAGAACAGAACAGAACAGAATGCAGAGCGGACGGTCGACTTCCGGGAAAAGCCGGCGGCACGCCGCTACACCGCACCGCCCCGCCCCGATATGAATTCTTGCCGGGCGCAGCGCAATCGGAATTCTTCAGCCCTGGGCCGCACGGCTCTGGGAGACGAGAGGGAACTCGGCGTACGGAAACAATAAAAAGAAGGTGCAGCAGTTGAACTGCCACAGAGGAATAAATCGATCTGAGGCGAACACTACAGAACAAAGCACTGACGGACATGGTCAATTCACAGAAGATACTTGTTTTCATGTCAGATGGTTCCAACCTGGAAGTTTCGATACGTCAGGGGTGTTAGACACGAGTGATGTTCAAATGAAAAGGTACGAAACGTAATAACAACGACATCGGTTGAATGTGTCGCTTTGGCATAACATAGTGTGACATCAAGCGACGCGAATGTAGTGTCTGGGCTGGTTGTGGGCGTGGGCGCCCGCACATAACGCAGGAAAAAATGTTCAAATGCTTGTTAAGCTTATGGGACTTACCTGCGGTGTCATCAGTCCATAAACTTACCAACTACTTATAGACTACCTTATATTAAAGACAGCACAAACATCCAAGCCGGAGGGAGGATTCGAACCCCCGACGGGAAACGGCCTCGCGCATAGGAGCATAGCGCCTCAATGCGCTCGGCCACTCCGCCGCGGTCATGACGCAGGTCTCTCCATCCAACTGACGCGGCAGTGCGTGTCAGGACATTTTGGCATTTACATTGTAAAATTCGACAATTAAGGAACAGCGATGTGTTACCAGATTTCTGACTGTGGAAGGAGTTAAACAGGTCGATTTTCATCGTCGGATGGTTGTTGTATACAGGGGAGACTGTGTGTCCGTTTTGGTACAAGAGTGGATATAATTCTGTTGGAAATTAGGAAGAGACTTTCCTCGAAGAATTATATACATGTTAGGTGTAGATATTATTTTGTCACCCCCTGTAGGTATAGTCAGTTTGAGGACTACTTTATGAACTTGCATGGTTTTCACGAGGAAGGAAGTAAGGTTGGTGTTTAACGCCCCGTCGAAAGCGTGGTCATTAGAGGCGGTGCTTGGGTAACGATGGAGAAGCCGCGGCGACGTGGCCGAGCGGATTGAGGCTTCTCCCCGTCGGTGGGTCGAATCCCCCCCTCGGGCATGGCTGTTTGTGCTGTCAGGTTGTTTATAAGTAATTTGTAAGTTTAGTGACTGATGAGCCCGTAGTTAAGTCCCTTCACCTTTACACACATTTGAACATGTTTTAAGGATGGAGAAGGAAATCGGCCGTCCCTTTTGAAAGGAACCATTCCGGCATTTGCTTGGAGTGATTTAGAGAAATCTCGGAAAACCTAAACCAGGATGGCTGGGGATGGATTTGAACCACCATCCTTCCGAATGCGAGTCTAGTGTTACCGGACTGAGTGAGATGGCGCAGTGGTAACACACTGGACTCGCATTTGGGAAGGCGATGGGTCAAATCCACCTCCGGCCATCCAGATTTAGGTTTTCCGAGATTTCTCTAAATCACTCCAGGCAAGTGCCGGGATTGTTCCTGTCAAAGGGCACGACCACTATCCTTCCCCAACCTTACCGAATACTCCGAGCGTTAGCTCAGTCTCTAATGACCAAGCTGTTGATGGGATGCTTCCTCTCTTTTTTCCCTTCAGTCTGTTACCCATTGCGGTAAGAATAAAAGCAGATGTTACAGTCGGTAATGGCATCATATACGCATGTAACGTCCTCAGTCTGGTTGTTTCAAGTTTTATTTAAAAATAAAATCTCGAAAAACAAAAAAAACAAAAAAATCATTTATCCTGTTTTAAAATAGTTGTTACTAAAATATTACGAATCAAAAATCTGGGTTCTTTCTTTCTTTAACTTCACTGACGATCGTCAGATAAAATAATTCGATTGAGTGAACCAACGCCAGATTTACGAGCACAGTGGCGACATTTTTCCTTGTCTAGTAAGTTTCATTAATATTGAAACTAGGTTTTGCTTTCGAAATCATTGACTTAATAAAAATCAGTTTTATATTTTATTTATTATTCATTAGTAAATAGTAAGTTAAGTGGGGCAAATAACTCTCATCTTTAGGAAATAGAAAATCATAAGAGAAAAATACGCTACATTACAAGTAAAGACGTTGTATAGGTTCGTCTACAATTTTCTTCTCTCGTTCTCAATCCGAAGATTGGTTGGCAGCAATTTTTCTCCTCCACACTTTTCTGTTCTCGGATAGCCTCTTCATTTCCTGATATGATTCCACTCCTATATCTCTTTGAATCTGTTTCAAGTATTGCAATCTGGGTCTTCCTCTGCCTCTTCTTCCTTCTACCATCCCTTCCATAATATTAATTATAAACTCATTGTGCCTATACAGATGACCTATTAACTTGTCTCTTCTCTTCGTTATCGTTTTCACCAGTGCTCTTTTTTCGCCGATTCTTCTAAGAACTTCTTCGTTTGTCACCTTGGCCGTCCAAGGGATTTTCAGCGTCCTCCTCCAACACCACAATTCAAATTCTAAAATCACACGTTAGCGGGGCAATTTACACATGAAATGGTATTTTCTGCGATTTCGCTTCATAATCAGAACGATTCGTACACATAAACATCACACAAGTCACCATAACAGTGCAAAATCCTTCCAAAAACGAACGACAAGCATACACAAACAAGGTAAATACAGACGTGTTTTTGTCGGATCAAGACAGCTACCCTTGGCTTCACAGCTTTGGCGCCTTCGTTTTATTCTTACCTCCATGGTGTTACCACTGCGCCACCTCGCTCGGTGGTTTTCACGAGGCTAGTGTGCTTCTTCCCAGCGTACGGGAGCAGCGGTAATTGGACCTAGAGTCGTGGTCAGTGGCTGACAAGGAGTTGGGAGAAACTGCTGAATGGGCGTAGCGCGGCGTCCCTGGTCAGCAGGCAGCAGGCAGCAGTGTGAATGGAGAGGCGACTCCCGCAGCTGGCCTCAGCGCCATGTGAGCGCCGCTGCCAGCACTTCCTGGCGGCCGCGGCCGCACTTAAACTTTTACGGCCTTCTGCACAGCGGAGCCCCTAACAGCCAGCCAGCCGGTGCTCCCCATCCAGAGTGCGTACAGCCCATCATCTCCTGCAGCACAGTCGCACTACTACAACATCGTCCGCTTCCGTAGTCCAGTGGACTAATGGAATGACAGTGCACTATATATTAGGCACAACGGAACACGACGTCGGTGATTATAGAAATTTTAAAGAGAGCCAACATTCGAAAATTAATAGGAATGCAAACTACCGGAAAAATTACGCAAACTTTCTCCTGAAGGTGTTTGATGACTTATCGGTGGTCCGTTGAAGCCGGGCATGAGCAGATATTAAGTAAAGTAACTGAAAATGAACTGGTTCAATAAGAAAAAAATTGAGTTATGATCGAATTTAACGGTAATAAACACACCACGAGAAGATGGCCAAGGCTTCGGACAGTTCAGAAAGTCTCGTTAAATACCTTCCTTACGTTCAAGAAGAAGAAGGAATATAATCTTTTTAATTTTATTTATAATTCAAAGAATTCGGTAAGACCTCAAAACACAACGGTTAGGATGAGCCTTTTTGTTTCTTCTGTTGTCTATTTGTATTTAAAATAAAAGCCATGAAGTTTAAATAAAAGAACACATTTTTTCTCTTCCTTTCCCTTAGTTGCATCATTGATTTAGTATAGGGTAAAAGTGGCGGTGGCACTAGACTCCATTTTTTTTTCTTTTTTTGGCAGGTGAGATGTTTAGGTTTATGTGGGATATAGTAGTTAGGCGCCAACGCCTGAAGTGGAAAAGATAAAAAAAATAAAAATATGCCATATCAAAAAAGTGGACAGCGTGGTAGATTGCCATGCAGGGGGCGCGGGTTCGATTCCCAGTCGGGTTGGAGATTTTCTCCACTCAGGGACTGGGTGTTGTGTTGTCCTCATCATCATTTCATCATCATCGACGCGCAAGTCACTCATGTGGCATCAACTAAAGACTTGCACCAGGCTGACCGAACACGATCCCAGCTGGGGTCTAACGAACAAAAGTGCTACAAGATCATTATCACCAACATCCCAATCTCGGGTCCAGGTCGAATAGGCAATCATAAGGCAATACTTCAACTGTCTCTCATCACGAGCTACCTCACTATATACAACCATTGTAGTAGTGTAGCGGAATCTGGATGCGTCGCTAAACACAATTTCGATCCATCCGAAATCATCATCACAATAACATCTGACAAATAAACGGCGGTTCCGAAGGTATCGAACAGAGACCAAAGTAGTAATTAATTCCACCGCTATACTCATCATGAGCACCAGCACCCATTCCACAACAACGCTTCCTATTGGATTTTTCACACTTTTGGACTTAATATGAACACATGACCGACCAATATTTCATAGAGGTTTTAATAGAGATGACCGTAATCTGGCTATGATTTTACAGGAACTGTTACATTTGCTAGGAATCAGTGACAATGTTGTCGTATAAACAGTTTTGTCAGTACATGTTTAGGGCCTACCTTATCCCATTTTCAAGTAACGGAAAACACGGAAGCACTTGTTAAAAAGTTGTTGTCGTGGTCTTCAGTCCGCAGACTGGTTTGATGCGGCTCTCCATGCTACCGTGTCCTATGCAAGCCTCTTCATCTGAGAATACGCGCCTACATACTATTGAATATGTTTACTGTATTCGTCCCTCGGTCTCCCTCTACGACTTTCACCTCACACACTTCCTTCTGATGCTAAGTTAACGATTCCCTAATATCTCAGAAAGTGTCCCACCAACCTATCACTTCTCGTAGTAAGGATGTTCCAGAAACTTCTCCCCAGTTCCGTTGAGCATCTCCTCACTAGTTACGTGATCTATCAGTCTAATCTTCATTATTCGTCTGTATCACCACATTTCGAAAGCTTCTATTATCTTTTTGTCTGAACTCCTTATAGTCTACGTTTCATTCCCATACAGTGCTACACTAGAGACAAATGATTTGAGAAAGGACTTTCTAACATTTAAACTAATATTGGATGTCAACAAATTTCGCTTCTTCAGAAACGGTTTTCTTCCCTTACACATTCTGCCATTTATATCTTCTTTCCTTCGGCCAAATAACAAAACTCATCTACTACTTTTATTGTCTCATTACCTAATCTAATTCCTACAACATCGCCTAATTTTCTAACACTACATTCCATTACCCTTGTTATACTCTTGTCAATGTATTGAAACACGAGGCACGAATTCCGCGACTCACAAACCAAATATGAAATTCACAAAACGACATTCCTTAAGAATTAATCTACTATTAGGCAGGTGACATCAGCAATAAATATGCAGCGTACAGGCTTTGTCATCATAACCACGTTTTCTAAAAGAAGACATAGTTATGCTATGATGCTCAATTGTAGACTACTGGACAGCCATTCTAAAAACAGAATACGCTCATAAACTGATCAGAAATACTGAAACGTGTCGTCACTGTCGGAGGAGAATGTTAAAATGGGACCACTTATGCCCTTGCAATGCACGTCGTTGTAACTGATTAGACTCAGTTGGCATCTCATATCTGGATATCTTACTACACAAAATTATTATTTTTCGTTACAAAAATAGCATTGGAAAATATTACTTGTACTGGAAAATTGTAGTTAAATCCACGGAGGTCTGCAGCATGTTGACGCTTGGTGCGAGGACTGGCACTTGACTTTCAACAAACAAATGAAACCCATTAGAGTATGGGTACAAATTGTATAGCGATGAATAGAAGCGGTTACTTTTATAAACATTCCGGAAACAGGGTGTTATTGTTTGTGTTTGGAATACAGCAATTTTTTAGTTTAGTGTGTTAATCAAAGTAGGCAATTTGTTATCGGCGATAGTGAGATATTAACTCACAGTTATCCGACCAGTAAGGGTGTTGATAGAAACACTTGCATGTTACAGTTATAGTTGCTCAAATCAGGACGGAACCTCCTACATGCGACGAGGAACGACTATAAAATTAATTGTGGGTAAGGCAGGTGTCAAATGAAATTTGCTGGAAGCATCCTAAGAACATGTCGGCCATCAACAAAGTAAAATTTTTAAAAAACTCTTTTCGACCAGTACTTGAATATTGCTCGTCGGTGTGACTCCTTACCAGGTAGTGTCCATAAAAAAGATTCAAAGCAGAACAGCACGCTTTGTGACAGGCTTATTCAGAAAGCACAACAACGACAACAACAACAACAACAACAAGGAGGCCAAAGACATTGGCAGACAAGTACATTAACTCTGGAAAGATCGTAGAGCGTGCATTTCTAGAAGGGTCAACCAATATACTGCTCAGTCCTGTGTGTACCTTGCAGAAAACATCATGAGGATAAAATCAGAGAGATTAGCGCCCACTCGAAGACTTCCCCGCAGTCTTTATCGCGCCAAACACATGCGACTGGTAGAGACAGGAGTGATAGTGGTGCATAGGTACCCTCCGCCACACACCTGAAGAAATATGCAAACGGGATTGACGCTTTCCTGACCAAGGTGTGCCTTCGCACACAGCCAGCTGGTGACTGCTTGCTTCACTTCCTCTCGTGACGACTTTCAGTGCTGGGAAAGTAACAGCCATCCACGAACGTGAAGCACTCGGTTCACGTCATGCGGCTAAGAGCCACGCCCCTAAATAACGCCTGCACGCGCTTTACGACGGTGTTATCGCGAGAGCGCACACTATTCCTGGAACTGCGCGAAACCTTCCGCGTCCATTAGCTACTCCACGTCTCAGTATCATCGCCGACCCATTCTGACTCACGGACAACCGACCGTTCCGACGACGCCTGCAACACACGCACTGCAAAACAAATCTGCAACATAAGGTTTACGATAAGCAAAGTGTTGAGAACTGTAAGAATGCTTAACAATACTGAAACTTCCTGGCAGATTAAGACTGTGAGCCGGAATCGGGGCTCGAACGTGGGACCTTTCGCGGGCAAGCGCTTTATCACTGAGCTATCCCGACGCGACTCAAGGTCACGCCCCACAACTTTACTTCCGCCAGTACCTCGCCCCCTACTTTCCAAACTTCACAGAATTCTCCTGCGAAACAATTTTAATCTGCCAGAGTGCAGAGTGAAAGTTTCAATCTTAACAATACTGACATCACATGCATTTGCAGACGTGTATTACTGCAGGTTTTTTTTTTTTTTTTTTTTTTTTTTTTTTTTTTTTTTTTTTTTTTTTTGAACAATAATTTCTATTCATATTTGGTGCTAATATGCTTCACTGGCAGATTGTGTTTATAGCTGCCGTTTTTGTAATTTTATTTATAAGAATGATCAATGGATTCATGTGGTCAATATGTTTCAATATTTGTTTGATATTACATTTCACTAGTGGCGTGCTGCGGAAGTTGTAATAAACTGTCACTCTACAGCTTTTTAGCGACATTGTGTGTACGAAATACAAGCTTCGCCTTTGCCTAAATGAAAACCCAATTTGTTTCAAGCCGTTTCATAAGTAGGGTGACCTTAAACACATGCATTAGATTTAGGTATAAACACAAACGTAATCGAAACCCATGTAAATTATTTTTTATTTGTAAGAAAGTTCAATGAAAACATTTCCATAAATGAAGAGATGTAAGCCGTTATTTCTCAAATGCCTGTTGTCACAAATTTGACACGTGCCTAATTATACCAACTGCATATAAGTTTTCTTATAATTGATATTATAAATGGTGTAACTTACCAATACTGAACACAAAATATGATTTTAGAATTTTCCCTTGCAGTAGAAATTAATTCTGGCATTAAGGGGTTAATGAAGCAGTATGTGGGCCAAAATTGTTTTATTTTACTTTGGAGTTTTTTTAACACGCTAATTTTTAAGCCTTCCTGCTTATTATAAGGCAAGACGAATAGTTTACATGTGAGTCATGAACTGTTTGCGAAAACTAATGATGGCATCCTAAACCTGCCGAAACCGACAATGAAGATTTCTGAAGCAATGTTAGCCAACTTGTTCTTTTCAATACTTCTTTAGAAAAACAAACTACACCGCCGCCAAACGCTGACAAAATGTCAGAAATGTACGGTCTAATTTTAAGTTAATCTTTTATAAGGGAAATTCTCCAATCCACCCCGCCTCAAATTTAGTGAAAGGATGGAGCAAAATGGATACACATCAAGCACGGAAAACTGGAAGAAAGTATGCCGAACTATGAAAGACGGAAGCAAAATAAAAACTGAACACTCCAAGCATATGATATGTGACATTTAAGAAAGAGCTGGCACGAACTTGTGGTTCTCTGGTCATGGTTGTGTACAAGCAAATGTGAAGAATAGTGAGTACAGTCGGATGCCGCATAGACCGCTCACCTATCAAAACAATAAATAAACAGGTGGGAACTATGTCTATGGGTTCATTCGCCTTGTAATCGTAGTGTCAAGTACCGGTGAAAATAGATGACCTCGGATATAAACCTACAAGTAGTTCGGACCCCAATGAAAACGGTAGGTCCGATGTGACGTACAGGGCCATAGTATGGGGGCCAAAACAAACATCTCAAACCACGTCAGCTGACTACAGTGCACCGTCGTGAGATTTCTGCTGCTGAAGCTCCCTGGCTGGTAGTCGACTGTGACTTTCGACGAGAATGTTTTAAAAACGGGAGTTGTATTCCGTGTGTAATATGAATCCAGCAAATAAAGCTCGCGAATGGAACATTTTCCGAATCGAATCGTATTGCGGCGCGGTCTTTACAACACAACACAGACACACAATTGGTTACAGGAAACAGACATGTCAGTGAACGGACGCATAGTTCATAATTTTGTGAAAAAGAAAGAATTATTTTTTTACACTGGTAAGGTTTGAACCAGGGACTTTTAGCTTCGCAGCTCACCACCACAACCACAGGATCCTGGCGCTCTCGTAGTGGGTGTTTCCAAAATCAAACGTTTGTAAATCTATCGGAGTTAACTTTTAGGTTATTAGTCCGTAGCTTACAAACTACTTAAAATAAGGTAAACTAACCTAAGGACAACACAAACACCAATTCCCTAGAGGGGACTCGAACCCCCGACGGCGAACGGCGCCGCGCACCGCAACACGGCGCTCCAGTACGCGCGGCTAATCCGCCGCGGCAGTGGGTGTTCAAATGTTTGTATAGTCTATGGGACATAACTACGGGGTCATCAGTCCTTAAACTTACAAACTACTTATGAACTACTTACGAACTAGGACGGCACAAATATCCATGCCCGAGGGGTGAATCGAACCCCCGAACGTAGTGGCCGTGCAGACCGTGACTGGAGCGCCTCAGTCTCCTCGGCCACCGGCAGTGGGTGTTTCCCTCTCGTATTGTATCTTCTACGTACATATTTTGTTCCTGTTTACAGGCTTGATGTGTGATCAGTTTTTAACAGACTGTTCAGTGCACCACATTACCGCTAAATATGAGGGGGGGGGGGATGGGTGCAACGGGGAGCTTCCCTTGTTAGTCATAGAACATCAGCCGCGCACGTTGGAAAGCGAATTATTGAAACCAACAGATAAGCTTATTTGTAATGAGATGGAAATCTTTGAAGCCCCTCACCTTCAAAGCTCATTTATTGAATCACTATAGTCTGTTTTGTTTAATTCATTTATTTATTTACTTACTTTATAACCCTTTAATACATACATTCTATTTGAAGCTATAAAAAGTACCTCGATTAATGTATAGTACGTATTTACCGAGAAAAATATTCCATAAAATTATTATGCACTACTAGCAAGAACATAGCTAGTCAGCTATATAGTGCTTCCATGATGTACCCCTTGTAGTAAATGTCACTACTACAATGGCTCTCATGTTTCCAGAAGGAAACTCATAGTGGAACAGTAGTATGTGATTGACTACTTTTACATGACGAAGGAGAAATACTAATGTAAACAAACGCACACGGTAGGAGTAACTCAATGCAGCTAACTGTCGAAATGATTCAGCAGCAATCTGCAATTTATAATTTCTAGGATGATCTTATAATGTAACACTATGTTTACAAGCAGCTACAAATGAATTTATGGTAAAATTTGAACAGTGTGAGAGATAATGGGAAAAATATGATGTGTAGTTGATCAGCTACAGCATGCATTAAAGAGTTAAATAAACTGCTAGAGTATCAAATGATTCAACTATCACAAAAAGTCTTGTAGGGCTTATTCCTCTCTTTACAGACATAATTTGGCATTTAATAAAATGATGACGCCTGTTGTACCGACCTACTACTTATTTCATGTAGCTGCTCTAGTTTGCTTCAAGCAGTAAGCCTATCATCTTCCCCTTGGTTTCTCATGTTCAGATATCCTCGTTAGTTTTGGGAATATTCGTTTCTACATGCGATCCAAGCATCTAAACAAATCCAGTGCGCTTCAAGTATCTCTTTGTTTGTGTGTGCGCGTGTGTGAAAGTGAATCACGGCGTGCTACCTAGCGTGTGGCATTCCAGCCCCACAAAGGGCGCTATCCACGAGTAATATTGATGTCGAGTCACGCAGCTGGAAGCAGGCTGCATTCCTGGGAATGCCTTTGTTATGACAGGTTCTTATTTTATGAAAAAGCCGCTTCCAAGACCGCTGTCAGTGAATCGTTGCTACATATTTCACTGGAATCAATTTCGCGCCGTGTTCCAAGCACTCAGCGAAGCAATGACGCCAGCCAGGTGTTTCAGAGAATTCGCTCGAAACCGAGTATAGAAGAAATTATGTGTATACTCAATGCGTTGTAATAATAGCTGTGCAATGTCAGTGTGCGCTAATGTGTAGGTCTATAGAACTAGAGTTGCAAAAATTTTTCTTGTGATTGCCGATACGGTAATGGTCAGGTCAACTTAAACTGATTTTGCGTATTTTCCCTCTTGGGTAATCTAAATATGCTGCATTTAGACATCACAATAAAGCCTTTGTTAATGGTTATAGTGCTGTGAAGATGATTCCAATATTTATTGAAGGGTGCAAAGTTCTAAAAGATCGAAGGAACCATTCCCATGTTGAAGTAATTTAATATGTAGATATTTACACAATGCGCTTATCACGCTATAGTTTACGTTCTAAGGACCTTTAACCCTGATCTTGTACAATAAAAAATCAAACTTAAGGGATCTTTGAGTAACGAAATTAACGCGTTGAAAAACCTTTTGTTTCGTAATTGTAGCTGTTAATTAACAATCATACCGTCATTTAGAGAAAAATGTTTAAATACTTATATAGGCCTACGTAAGTTTTTTATTTCCATATGAGAAAAATGCAAATGCTGAGGATCCACTATGGTCTGACTCATAAGTAGTCCTCTATGCAGAAAGGAGTTACGATTCTTTGCCCAAAACACATCTAGTGTGAAGGATTCTCTGAATAACTTATTAAATCATCCACATTTTATCGTAATGCGCTTAATAACTTTTGTTGTAAAATGTATAGGGAAAACTGAAGAAAGAATGCTGGATTCGTATTAATTTGATGCCACTAGGTAATTTAACCCACTTTCCAACTCATTCAAACTGCCGATTGGCTCACACATGTTCGGCTTCGTAAAGAGCCAGACAGTGTATGCTTCCGCGCGGACTTCTCTGACTGCAAAAACAACTTTGCAGAGTTGCGCGGAACACTTTGACGTCCGCAGCCATCGTTAGCACGCACAGCTCGGCGGCAACGATAACGCGGGACTCAGGTAACCACGGAAGCCGGCTGCGGGGCCCCGTGTGGTAATGGACCCCATTACGGCTTTTAAGGGACGGATCCGTCAGCAATTTGCTGTTCCTCGGAAACCGGTTGTCTGGCTCACAGATCGCCGTCGCCGCCACCTACCTGATATGCCTTGTCCGTATTTTTTTGCTCGTTGCCTCCTGTGCCTCGGCAGTATTACACGAACAAAAAAATCCCCCTCTTTATGTGGAGGGCTCCTTGCCTCACGAAGGATTTATTTGGGAATTTACCACCTTGCTTCATTGTCTACACCGCACCTTATCCCACGCAAATGATGGAGGATTGTATTCACTACAAATAACGACAGAATAGTATCACGTTATTTACTAAAATATTTAGGTTTCGACCTGTTCCACATTATTAAGCCAAGTAGATTTAAGATGAGATACTTACAAGCACCAATTCGTTACAATTATTATATTGGAAACTCTTAAGGGGTTACCAAAGTGTTTTTTTCCTTGTCTATAACAGATGTCCGCACGGAAGTGGCCGTGCACTCTAAGGCGTTTCGCAGCGGAATGCGTGTCTGCTCCCTGTCGGAAGTTCGAGTCCTCCTTCGGACGTGTGTGTGTGTGTGTGTGTGTGTGTGTGTGTGTGTGTGTGTGTGTGTGTGTGTGTCTTCTGTGCTTAGAATAAGTCACTTTAAGTAGTTTGCAACTCTGGGGACTGATAAACTCTGCGGTTTGGTCTCATAGCTTTACAAACATTCAAACATTTCAATTTTGTATAAGTTATAAATATATGTGGTGTCTGTTCTTTCGGACTTGCCGATGACGAGCGATGATCCTTTCTTCAGTGCGAAGACACTCGTAGCCCCTTACTCTTACGTGAATTAGTTTACAATAAATATGTGTTTGAGTTCTAGTGTGATATATTTGTTTTACATATTCATTAAACAACCAAGAACAAGTGCCATAATCAAAATTTTAAAAAATGCAGTGAACCATCAGCTGTTTATTGTATTTAAAACTTTACTGGTTTCGGATATAACCCATGTTCATAAGAGTAAAATTAAACAGGCTGATTGATAACTACATAGTTGATCTGATAAACTTTGCAGAGATCGAAGTATTCATGGTGTGAAAATAGTACCTATATATATATATATATATATATTTCGATCTCTGCTACGTTTATCAGATCAACTACGTAGTTATCAACAGCCTGTTTAATTTTACTCTTCTGAAAATGGATAATATACGAAACCGGTAAAGTTTTAAATATAATAAACGGTTGACTATGCATTTTAAAAGTATATTACGGCTGTTGACTTACACCTAAGCAGGAATTTGATACTCAAAATTATTTCTTTTCACAATATACTTCCAGTTACAATACTAATTTTCCGAAATGATCGCAATAATAAAAATAATTATCCTACACCTTACTCCGGCAATACGCTTTTTGAGGACCAGACGGAAAGCATAATATGGCTTATTATGAGCAAGAGTGATGAAAATTCCTAACTTAATTTTTTTGACATGAGCTGTGTGAGAAATCTCTAGCTGCCATTCTTCCTGCCGCAGAGAATAGTAACTCCAACCATTTATATCGCTCAATTTTCGTATCTGCAAGAAGTAACATTGACATCTGCCAGTGATTAGTATATAGACTTTTTCTAGCTTCGGCTCGTACTTTCTCCTCTTAGAAAGGAGCATTATTTTTACATACATTTTGTATAATAGCTCTCATTCTGTGACGGTACATAATAGTTTTGAAATTTTAACTAATCATTTGTTTTGTATTCAAAGAAGGGAATATACTCCAACTCACCTTATTACTGTTATTGATATATATACTCCAACTCACCTTATTACTGTTACTGATATATATTTCAGGTTGAATGTGTCATGAAATTTAGTATAAAATTCCACGTAAGATCGGAATCGACCCATGTTGTGTTTTATTTGCTATTGCTGTCGATGTATTTCCAAGATTCTTAAGAAGAAATGGCTATTGACGATCATATGTTTGCTGATCGTCAACTTATAATTGTATAAACAATTTTTTATGTGATTAAGAGTAATTATATTCACAAAATACTTGGAATGACTCAATTTAGCACAATTATATATAGGTATTATATGATCGTAATATGCTAAAACCCTGAGATTATTGTGTCACATGACGTGACGTAATTACGACGTAAACTGTGGCGGATTAGCCGTGCGCATTGGGACGCCGTGCAGCGGCGCGCACGGCCGTTAGCCGTTGGGGGGTTCGAATCCCACCTCGGGCATGGTGTTTGCGTTGTCCTTAGGTTAGATTGCCTAAGTTTAAGTAGTTTGTAAGCTGCAGACTAATATAGTACAGCGAACATTGTTTGTGTCTGTGTTGTTATGAAGTTTATATATTAAACTGATAGAACCAGTGAGTAAGTGAGGATGTATTTCGTCAGTTTACGTGAACTAAACTAGCAAGGAATATTTTGTTAGTCAAATGGGTAACACTAGAATGCTGTGAGCGGTTAACTGATGTCAATATTCAATATACAGACTATTCTGGACGTCATTAATTAAAACTTCCGGGCTAAGTTGCCGTGGCCCATCAATAAAGGTTCTTACTCCCGACATGTCGTTGCCTAGTGCGGGCAACATCTTCAAGGGTGAGTCGACGACTTCCTACTAGGCGCTGGAGGTCCTGCTTATATAGATGGCATAGATGGCGCCACCACTTGTCACGTGCTGCTGACTATGAAGCTATCTTTGACCAACGTCATCTCTCTCGATTACAGGTAATCGATTGTCACATCTTTGATTCAAAGTTCACCGCCAAATCTTATCTAATTTCAAACCTTCTTCTTTCCTGTTAAAATTATTGTGGTGTTTTTGTATTTCTATGCCTTCTCTGTACATCCGTGTGTAATAATGCGACGTCCTGCCTAGCACACTCGTTCCACTAAATTTTATTTCATGGTCACCACGTGTAAAAGCATTCTCTGCCGCAGTTGACTTGTCTGTGTGACCCAGACGACAATTCCTTTTGTGTTCCAATATGCGAGTATTAACACTCCTTTTTGTTGTTCCTATATACACCATGCCACCGCTACAGGAAATTTTATACACCTCAGGCGTTGCTAGGGGATGTCGTTATAACGAAGGGAATATCTGCATAAAAGAAGTCAGTTTAAAGTTGTAATGTGGACCATTTTGATTTATGTACTATTGGCGTTTAAATAAAAGGTGTTTGTCGAGTGCAGTATGAATAGAAGAACCTGGTAGTTTTATCCCGAATTATAAATATTTCGTAATAGTTGAAAAATGTTCAAATGTTTGTATAGCTTATGGGACTTAACTACGGGGTCATCAGTCCCTAAACTTACAAACTACTTATGAACTAGCTAATCCTAAGGACGCCCGTAGTGGCCGTGCAGACCGTGACTGGAGCGCCTCAGTCCCCTCGGCCACCGAGGCCGGCCGTAACAGTTGATTTTTCGTGAGTGTTTACAGATGTATTTGCATGAAGTGTTCAGCTTACACGTTGAGATATTTCACTTCATTTCACGATATAATAGGCACGATTCCCGAAGACGTGACCCCTACAATTCTGTTGTTCAGGTTCGCTGTCTCTCAAGGTCACCGGACGCCGCATTCATCGACGGACGGGCCCTATCAAGCGAGTCTGCGTGCGGAAACAGAGACGTCTGGCGGTGCGTGCATTGAACTGCGGGACTGCATCGTGCAAACTGATACTGCAGTACTGGCGCCAGTAATCTAATGGCTCGCAGGCAGCCGCGCCGGCATTTGTGGCGCACGAATTACCGCTGCCATAACAAGCATAGCAGAACAGAGGGAGAGAGAGGGGGGGGGGGGGAGAGAGAGAGAGAGAGCACGAGGAAGCGAAGCAGCGAGCGCGCGGCGAGTGAGCCGCCACGCAACCCGCGATCGACCCCGGCGGTCTGCGGCCGACACACAAGAATTGGAGTGAAACGCAAACAGGGCGCGCTGCATTAGCCGGCACAATTAGCGCCACGCGCGCGCGCTGCAAAGTGGTCGCCGTGGCGGCTGGCGGCGTCTTCCGCACAGCGCCCATTACCACACCGGGTCACGCATAGGGCTTCGTTATCCGACGCTCCGCCGACACCACGTGAAAACTCACGCCCTTTATTCACATCAAGTGATAAGTGCCATCGGCAAACGATCCGATCTCATATTTCTCGGCTTCCAGAAGGCTTTTGACACTGTACCTCACAAGCGGCTTCTAATGAAATTGCGCGCTTATGGAATATCGCCCCAATTGTGCGATTTCCTATCAGAAAGTTAGTTGTAATTGACGGTAAGTCATCGAGTAAAACATAAGTGATATCTGTCGTTCCCCAGGGAAGCGTTTTAGGTCCCCTACTCTTCCTTTTGTTTATAAACGACTAGCTGAAAACCCGGCGTTGCCCGGGTATTTATTTATTGTTATATTTCCTTATTCGTATGTTTATCCTTACAGAGAAAGAGCTGGAGACATTGTAGTATGCACAGACCAAAGATATGGTCTGTCGCATCACGTTTCGCTATATGTAACCTCTTTGCTATAGATTCGCAAACATCATCGCTGGCTTTCAGTCCGAATGTTTTTTTATAATTTGACGACTTTCAACCACCATATCTTCTACCCCCTATAGCTACAACGGGAGACAATTATACACAGACCATTGGTTTGCGTTGTAGTTTTCGTTGCAGAGCGAAATATTAACACACTCACACACACGTAAAATTTTATATACACCGATAACTTTCCATCCCAATTTACTCCACCCTTTTATCATTATCAACCCTCAAGCAACAATGCAACCAATAAAACCATTTTCAAAGAGTAAATATAATTTTCAAAGAGTAATTATTTTCCGTATTTCGCGTTATATTCTTCAAATTATTAAATATCTATCAGATCGCTATAAACCGCGCCTAAAACCTTCCTCAGGTATAAATTAGTAACTGTACAAATATTTATGTGATTAGATAGTACTGCTGTGAAGCTGATTAGGTCGCAAATTCTTTATTATTGGTCAAACTTCATGTACAGCGTGCCCTCAAAATGACGCGTTTCGGGCACGCTGTACATGAAGTGTGACCAATAACAAAGAATTTGCGACCTAACCAGCTTCACAGCAGTACTACCTAATCATTTCATCATGGCCGCCTGCCTCCTCAGTGACTTTATGTCGCATTTACAAAATATTTAAGTATCTGCGTCTTGTCGTTCGGACGTGATAAGCGTACACCGTACAGACATTCACAATATATAGCTATCCGATGGCCATAAAACCGTGCCTAAAGCCTTCCCCGGGTAGACATTAGTAACTGCACAAGTTTTTAGCTCTTTATGTCTTGTGGTTCAGACGTGATAAACGTACACCGAACAGACATTCACATTTATAGATATAGATTTAGGAGACAATCTGAATAGCCTCCTTATACTGTTCGCGGACGATGCTGTCATTTATCGGTTAGTGAGGTCAACAGGCCATCAAAAAAACTGAAAATCTATTTAAATAAAATTTCTACATGGTCGAAAATTGAAAACAACACTAAATAATGATAAATGTGACGTAATATACATGACCACTAAAAAAATCCAATGAACTTCAATTACACCATAAATCAGTCAATCCTTAAGGTCGTAAATTATACCAAATACGTAGGAGTTACAATTACCAACAACTGGAGAGAACACATTGGTAATATTATGGGGAAGGAAAACCAAAAGTTACGTTTCTTTGGCAGAACGCTTCGAAGATGCAACAGCTCCACCAAAGAGACTGCCTACATCACAATTGTGCGTCCTCTCCTGGTGTAGTTGCCCAGTGTGGGACCCTCACCAGGTGGGGCTGACGGAAGACATTGAGAAGGATCAGAAAAGGGCAGCGCGTTTTATCACGTTACACAGGGGGAAAGCGTCACGGAAATGTTGCACGATTTGAGGTGGAAATCAATAAAAGAACGACGTTATTCGTTGCGGCGAGTTCTATTTGCGAAATTTCAATCACCGACTTTTACTTCTGAATGTGAAACTATTTTGCTAGCACCCACCTACATAGGGAGATAATACCATCCCAATAAAATAAGAGAAATCAGATCGAAAACATTTACGTGTTCTTTCTTCCCGCGCGCTATTAGAGAATGGAACGGTAGAGAAAGGTTATGATAGTGGTTAATGAACCATCTGCACTTAAATGAGATTTGCAATCTATGTAGATGTACATGAAACTCCTGACGTAAACAAAGCGGCACTGGTACGAAATGGGGACTTCAGGGCTTCTGTCGACGTTTTTAGCATTCATGGTCCTGGAGAAAGCTTTTGACAATGCTGACTGGAATACACTTTCTCAGATTCTGAAGGTAGCATGGGTAAAATACAGGGAGCGAAGAGTTATATCCAACTTGTACAAAAACGAGACAGAAGTTATTAGAGTAGAAGGGTATGAAAGGGTCACAGTGATTGGGAAGGAAGTGAGACAGGGTTGTAGCCTTTCCCCAATGTCGTTCAATTCGTACATTGAGCAAGCTGTGAAGGAATGTAAGGCGACATGGAATTAAAGTCCAGGGAGAGGGAATAAAAACATTGAGGTTTGCTGACGACATAGAAATACTGTCAGAGACAGCAAAGGACCTGGAAAAGCAATTATACGGAATCGACAGTGTCTTGAAAGGAAGGTATAAGATGAACATTAACAAGAGTAATGGAATGTAGCGTCAGAAAATCAGGTGATGCTGAGGGAATTAGATTAGGAAATGAGACAATAAAAGTAGTAGACGAGTTTTGTCATTTTGGTAGCAAAATAACACCTGATGGGCGAAGTAAAAAAGATATCAAATGCAGAATGTCTATGGGAAGAAAAGCGTTTCTTAAGAAGCGAAACTTGTTAACTTCCAATATTATTTTAAATGTTAGGAAGTCCTTTCTGAAAACATTTGTCTGGAGTGTAGCATTGTATGGGATGAAACGTGGACGATAAGAAGTTCAGTCAAAAAGATTAAAGAAGCTTTCGAAATGAGGTGCCACAGATGAATGAGGAAGATTAGGTGCTCAACGGAATTGGAGAGAAAAGGAGTTTCTGGCATATCCTAAATTAGAGAAGGGATAGGTTGGTGGGACACATTCAGGGACATCAAGGTATCGTCAGCTTAGCATTAGACGGAAGTGTTTGGGGTAAAAGTCGTAGAAGGAGACAGAGGGACTAATACAGTAAACATAGTCAAAAGGATGTAGGTATTCTCAAATGAGGAGGCTTGCACAGGACAGGGTAGCGTGGAGAGCTGCATCAAACCAGTCTGCGAACTGAAACCACAACAATAACTTCTTCATTTATTTGCTTCCCATTCCCGGTTTCTAACTGCCTTGCAGTTCATCAACTTAGTTTAAAATCAAATGTACAATGAAAACACCTCCTACGGATTTTTTATCGTCGATTTCGCCACATTCCACTCCCATAAAATCAGCCTATTCATCACCACTCATTTAGGAGGACTAAGGAAAGCCCGGTCCTACAACTTGAGCCCGAACAAAACATCCTTCTCGCTGCAAGCGAAAACTAGCCATTGCGACTACAACAGCGAACAGGGCTAACACACATGAATAGTTTCGTTTACAAGTAAGATAGACCGACACGACAACCAAGTGGAAGATTTATAAATGACGTCAGTAAAAAACATGCATCGATTCGTTTAACTGAAGAATGTAGCACTGAAACGTTTACACACGGCTTTCACGCAGCAGCGCAGTCGAATGGCTGACATATGACTCAGATGATTTTTCGATTATGTCTTCGTCCCAGGCTCTTGCAGCGACCATCTGTGAGCGGAATCAGGTGTATTTCACTGCCAGACACAATGAAGGTGCAGCCCACTCTCACACCGCATAACATAACGGAACGTATTGTGGAAGTTGTTAGGTGTGGGTAGAAGGCGCGTCTTTCATAAATGCAGTTGCCTGCGAGGCGATACGCCCAACTATTCATGTTTAAATGTTTCTCGACGAGCAAAGTGAAGTACATTAGCCATTGTGTCGGGAGAGCGACAGGAAACACTTGTATAAATTACGACGACTTTTTCGCCACCACAAGACCTGCCAACAAGGTTCTCAGGTACTCGCATTACAAGTTACGCCATTAAGAAATTATTGCGAAAGTGTTCGCAATGTGTTGCAAGCAAATGAGATTACGGATCGGACAAGGAAGCAGGACGACCCGCAACATTAGTCAAATACCAGTTTTCCCGTTCTTCTGTCTCGTAACTAGCCGCGGCAGAATAGCCGTGCGCACTGAGGCGCAGTGCTGCAGTGCGGCGGCCGTTCGCCGTCGGAGCTTCGAGTCCTCCTTCGGGCATGGGTATGTAAGTTGTCCTTAGGTTAGTTTATATTAGTTTAAGTACTTTGAAAGCTAGAGACTAATAACCAAGAAGTTAAGTCCCATAGATTTACAAACACTTAAACATTTGACTTTTTTGTCTCGTAACTGAAAAGCTTCGAAAAAGATACCGATAATTTTGTGTTCGTCAAGTTACTGAAAATTTACTCATGTTGTCTACATTTACTTACGTAAATACTACATTGAGCGACTGTTGTCCTGTGAATTAAAGGCGAAAAACTAAAAAAATCCTAAGCCAACAACGAAAACGCCTTACATTCAAGGATCCATAGTCTACTTACTCATGAAAGAAAAGCCGCCATAAAATGTAGCATGTGTATTCTGTCAAACATTTTGTGACAACACTAGAAAGTAAAGCTGTATGCAGCTAGAAGGCTGGATTCCACATCACGGCCACTGGAAATGGTTCTGTAAGACTTAGTAAACCTTGCCTACGTCTTCGAGCATTAAATTCACTTGTCCCGTCAGCTATGGACAGACTGCTTACAGCTAAGCGTTGACTTAGGAGCTGTGGCGCAACTTGCTATTTTACATACGTACAAATCATTGAGTGAACAGGAAATTTATCCGAAAACAGACAAGGAAATAAAGCAGCAATCTTTATATTAACTGATCACCCTCGTGTGTGTGTCTTTTGAACTTAGCACAAGTTAGTTTAAATATTATCTCTGGGAAACGATTACATTAGCGGTTTGGTTCCTTAGGTTTACAAACAATTGAATTAACTATGCAGCATTTACTCACTTCACCCCCGGCCCACAAAAAATGGAGTAATAATGCCATGTTTCCAGACACAAGGAGATACGTAGATGACGTCGGTATTTCTGCAGATCAATTTTGTAGGTGTGGATTTTGTTTGTGTACAAAATCTATGTAACGGTTTCAAACACACGAGTAATTAGTAAGGAAGAACATATTTTACGGTTTTTAACAACTACCCCAGGTATAACAATCAGTAAAATGGTTAATAAGACAGATTGTAGCACCATTCAGGTGTGGGAAGAATTCAATCGCAAATTATGAAAAGAATTTAATTTCCGTACTCCCTTTTCACTTTCTAGGCATAAAATGAAATTCGCATGCCGGTGAGCTCATTAAAGTAGGCACGGTTTCTATTGTGAGGCAATGATCTCAACAGATTGCGTCGAAGCAGCAAAGTTTCGGTGCCAAAGGCAAAATTTCCAATTGTCTCCAGTGACGCTACGAACTGATTTCTGACCGGCTATTCTTGGTGCTGTGTACACAGGCAATAGAAACATTTTAGTGTTCAGTCGACTCTACAAAAAAAGAAAAAAAATATTGATGTGTCCAATGTGGAGAAAATAGGCACCTTCTGAAAGGCACCTAGTTCTACCAACGCTTATTAAGTTCTAGAATGGCAGAAACTGTAAGGCAGCATTTGAATCCATGCTGCCGAGAATTTTTGACATCAAACAACATTCACACAGTAACACTGGAGAAATCGCTTTTCGTTTTGCTTATTAGACAGTTAAAATAAGTGTTTGATAGTTTTATGGCGATTAAAGATAAGTACAGAAATCAGCTGAAATTATATGATGTTATGAGTGCAGCTTTGAGCAATGGTGTCAACTGTAGGATACTCGAACTTAAACAGAAGACACATGGTGTAATGACATATCGATCATGACAGAATTTAAGTTTCTAATAATCATTTATGTTACACTAGAACTGTTAATGTTAATTTCATTAATGTTCATGTTCATTACTTTTGGGGTTAAAGTTTATTTTTCGATTGACAGTTTCATGAACCTCGTGGTCCCTGTTCGCAACAAAGGAACTAAAATGATCTCTCGAAAAAAGGCAGGGAATCACCGTTTTACGCGATGTAAGTAGCAAGAATTAATGGTGTTATGTTTTACTACAATCTGCGGTTGAAGTTTACCAAGCGGATATTATATAAGCAAACTTTATTTCACGGAAAATTTCACAGGGCACTTATTGCAGTTGACTTCGTGATAAATCAAATATTAATAAAGACGTTTAACGGAGCTGTCATAATAGCTGTACCTGTTCCGTCGAACCATTTGTAGCAACACTGCTTCAGACTTGAAGAAAAGAAGTAAAACGTCTACGAAAGGCATTTCGCTATTGATGAAGAAGTAAACACTCGAGCAATTGGCAACATCGACATAATAGTAAAAAAGGAGTCTTACGCAGATAGAATAAAAATCACAACTGGATCTACTGAAATAGCGGCGAAACTTCTCGTCGATGAGTGTATTCGCTAGCGTCGTCCGTTATTTTCTTTAATTGCCACGTATCAGGTTCCAGGCTACGACGAGGCAGTCAGAAACCTCGACTTTTTTACGGGTAGCTGAGAGTTATATTTCCTGAAAATTAGCTCTTGTCTGATCTCAGAAATCGCCTGACAACGATCGATTGTGGATAACTCGCATCTTTTTCCCAGGAACTGGAACTGAAAAAGAAAAGGAAGAGAAAAAAAAACTGGGTCTACTTGTGGTTGGTCTCCCAGGATGTCGACCCCGTGCGTGTGCGTGCGTGCTTGTGTGTGTGTGTGTGTGTGTGTGTGTGTGTCAGCGGAGTCGAGAGCTGCCGTTCTTAATTGACCGTTTGATGGATGATACCTATCTGATAATTGCCAGGGCTAAATGTGCGACCGGCGCAGCCCGACTCTTCTCTCTCGCTACGAATTAATTATTGCTCTCCACTAGTCACCGACTTAATTAAAAAGGAGGGGGGGGAGATAGCGGAGGCGTACCCGATGAAAGCGGCCTCTCACAGCGGCCTAAGTACCTGGAATTACACAGCGACGCCTCGCCAGCTGCGTTCTGTCGCCGTCCGTCTTCCGGAGGCCGCTGACGCGCAAACATCGACGACACGACCGGAAATACGCTGCTGGAAATTGAAGATGTTAAGCTACACTTGATGGAACGCTACCATACTAGTTTTTCTGGCATGGCGGAAGTCTATGTTAGCTGCTTCTCCACGCTTCAAGCACTGGACAGTGTAATGAATTTAGCCCTGGGGGACATAGGCGCAACTAGCTATGGGCCCACCGGGCCCTGGCCCTCCCCGAAATGTATTATTATTATTATTATTATTATTATTTTTACGTTACAGTAAAAGTCCGATAGTTCGGCACGTTCGGGACCGAACCGGTCGTCGGACTCTCGGACGATACCTTTTAGTATGCTTTAAGCTAACGTATACAGCGAAAACGGTCGTAACATGATGTTTTGTACTTGAATATTGATTGGTAGAATCATTACATTAATAAAATGAGCACAAAATTACGATATCAGGTACCAATTTTTTATTGAAGACATATACTTTGGGCAGGGTATGTGTATTGTACAATATTTTAGATAACTAAGAAAAACTCGAGTTTGTTTTTATTTCCGAAATTGTTGTCATTTGTAATAAAAGACTTTTCTAATGCTATGTCAATCAGGTTCAGTTTGAAATATAGTCTAAAAATTCTGGCGACAATATATATAAATAAGAGAATAACTAAATAACAGCAATGTATAATCTCATACTAATCTAAGGGTTCTGATATATCATTTTACATTTCTTCTCTATATGAAATAGTATTTTTTCTGTCCAATAGTTTATATTAATTTTTTGTCATTTAATACGTATTGTTTTGTTTGAACTTTGTAAATTATTGCACTGCTTGTTTACCTAAGTTAACTTTGTGTTTATTGTTCCTATGTGGAACCAATGGCTGGAACATTTCTTCATTGAATAAATGAAAATTAATAAAATACAAGGGTTAAACATTTAAAATTGCACATTTCTACTTCTGAAACATATAGCATTTATATTCCATAAACGAATTTCACGTTGGTTAATATAACAGGCTACACAGTTAATTATATGTGTATGTATATGTAAGTATGCATGTATGTATGTATGTATGTATATAATATGTGTCTCAGCACTCAATGTCAAAATATATCATTATGTACGAGTGCCCCCCTCCCCCCCCCCCCGAAAAAAATCCTGGTTGCGCCACTGCCTGGGTAACCAATTTTTCTAGGTTAATGGACGATACTCTTTAAGTCTAGGTATATAAGCGTAGAAGGGCCACCAATATATGTTGTTGTTGTTGTTGTTGTTGTTGTGGTCTTCAGTCCGGAGACTGGTTTAATGCAGCTCTCCACAATACCCTATCCTGATGTTCAAATGTTTGTGAAGCTTATGGGACTTAACTACGGGGTCATCCTGTAGTGGGAAGGATTATTGTCTCCGCTACATATCTCATGTCACCTCAGTTTGTGCAGGATAACTTGCTTATATTTGTGTTCTTAAATGATTTTTATGTAAATGTTTAATAATTCTTAAAGAAGTTTTTTATATGTTTTTTTTTTTATGTTTCATATGCTGTGCGGCGATTCAACCTACGAGGGAAACAGCTTCGACGCCGATTCCAAGGAGTAAATATCCGGCCACATCAAGTCGCGGGTCGACGGCCACGAGGCAAGAAGATGTTGATCTCTGCGGTTGTCGTCGCAAGAGTTGACTTTATTATCGACGTTTTATGTTAAAAAAACAAATTTTAAAAGTCAGTTCCCTTTTGTCTGTCAATGACTACATATGTAATGTCATAGAAAGCAATAAATGTTATCGTGTTTAAACTTGTCGAAAGTGTCAGAGTACATCATTTATGAAGAATTATTTTACGATAAATAATATATTAATGAAACGAAGAGAATATTTAATTTAAATATTCTTCAATCTGAAGGAAGATTTTTTATGAATTTTTATTGGTGGAAAAGTTACGTCAAGAAGACTTCGATAAATGTTTCTTTTAGAACTTTGATTAATCGATCATACACATCGATCGATAATCATTGAAGAATTTTTTTTTTATCTGTGGCTATAGCAACGACCACAAACTGAAGAATTTCTTTTGACCGTCTTATCTATGAGAGAACTTAGAAATATTTTAACAGGACTTCTTCCCTCGGCGCAAGAATCTGATTTTGAAATATTGCAACGTATAAAGATTTTACATGAACATATTTTTTTATTATTATTTTATATAAATTTTTATGGGCGATTGGACACCTCAAGGATTACGAAGTCTGACACGGCCACATTCAACCCTAATCATACAAGACGAGTGCTTTTGAAGATAACGTTTTAGCACACGTTCCGCCGTACGAAGAGGTCGTTCCGCCGCAATCAGTCCCTAAACTTACAAACTACTTATCTACTACCTTATACTAAGAACGGCACAAATATCCATGCCCGAGGGGGGATTCGAACCCCCGACCGTAGTGGCCGTGCAGACCGTGATTGGAGCGCCTCAGTCTCCTCGGCCACCGCGGCCGGCCCCTATCCTGAGCAAGCCTCTTCATCTCCACATAAGAACGGCAACCTACATCTGTCTGAATCTGCTTACTGTATCCATCTCTTGGTCTTCCTCTGCGGTTTTTACCCCACGCACTTCCCTCCAACGCTAAATTCACAATTCCTTGGTGTCTAAGAATGTGCCCTACCAATCTATCCCTTCTTTTAGTCAAGGTATGCCAGAAATTTCTTTTCTCCCCAATTCTGTTCAGTACCCCCTCATTACTTATGCGATCCATCCACCTAATCTTCAGCATTCTTCTGTAGCACCACATTTCAAAAGTCTCAATCCTCTTCCTGTTCGCACTGTTTAACGTCCTTGTTTCACTCCCATACAAGGCAACACTCCATACAAATACCTTCAGAAAGGACTGCCTTAGGCTTAAATCAATATTCGATGTTAACAAATTTCTCTTTTTCGAGAACGCTTTTCTACCCATTGCCATTCTGCATTTTATATCCTCTGTACTGCGACCGTCATTTGTTATTTTACTGCCCAATTAACAAAACTCATCTACCTCCTTTATTTTTTCGTTACCTAATCTAATTCCTTCAGCATCACCTGATTTTCTTACACTGCACTCCATTACCCTAGTTTTGCTCTTGTTAATGTTCATCTTTTATGCACGTTTCAACACACTGTCCATTCCGTTCAATTGCTCTTCCAGGTCCTTTGCTGTATCTGATACAATTACTATGTCGTCAGCAAAACGCAATGTTTTTAATTCTTCCCCCTGAACTTTAATTCCTTCTCCAAATTTCTCCTTGCTTTCCTTCATAGCTTGCTTAATGTACAAATTGAATAACAATGGAGAAAGGCTACAAGTACCAATATATAGCAATCTTGTTATTTTATCCATTTTTGGTTTGAGAACACCGTTGTTTGCGTAATAATAAAGGGCTAGGAAAAGAAGGAACAGGTTTCAAAGATTGTTAACTTCCAAGCCGCAAAAGATACAACCATAATTGCAATGTTCCTGGACAGCGTAAAGTTTGTACACGAAACAGATTCCCTGGAAACATACGTCTGATGTGCCGTATATCTTAACAAAGTCTACGGGCCTTTCCTGTTCTACGAAATAGCTGTGACAGGACCAGTTAACCAAAAATGATTCAAAATTGGTTATTTCCTCAACATGAAGAGGATTGAACAGTGCCGCGGTGGAGTAGCCGAGCGGTCTAAGGCGCCTCGCTGTGTAGCGCGCGGTTGCTTGCCGACGGGTTCGAGTCCTCCCTGGGGCATGGGTGTGTGTGTTGTCCTTAGGTTAGTTTATTTATTTTAAGAAGTTTGTAACCTACGGACTGATGACCACGCAGTTTGGTCCGATAGATTTACAAACATTTGAATTTGAAGAGGACTGAGCTGGCTTCATCTTCATGCAAGAACTTTAAAGAGGGCTCCTTAGTCAGCTGTGTAAGAATTGTAACAGCTACATCAGTACGAACGCAACCTCCAACATGAAGATCGAGATGTTTTAAGTATTTTTAACCTTTTTTAAGGTATGTGGTTTACCACTGATTATAACTGAAACTTGTACAACAGGTTTATAACTTGACACGTAATTTATTCTGACTGGTTCTTTTGTATTTATTTTAGCATTGATAATGACCACACAGTGGTCGAAATCTGAATCTACCAATAAATAAATAACATTTATGACTGAAATTTCTGCAAGTCATGCAGGATGGTTCTCTGCCTCATTTCTGTACCAGTATCCAACGTTACCTGCATCACACCATTCTAAGGTGTTGGATTGGATGAGGAGCGGCAGAAGATCAACTTCATCAACCATGTCCTCCCACGTTTCCGGATCTCACACCTTGTGACTTTTATCTGTGGGGATATGTAAAAGACAGTGTTCCTAATCCCACTGTAGCCTGAAACCTTTGAAAGTCTGCTACATCAAACTGTTGAGGTTGTACATTTGATAACGAGAAGCTAGCTGCTTTATGTGTGCATGAAATGAGCCACTGTTTCAATATTTGCCATATAACACACGGTCCTCATACTGAATGTATAAAAATTTGAGCCTTTCTCTTCCAGGAACATTGGAATTGTGTTTCTATCTTTCATTGTTTGAAAGCAAAGAATTTTTGAAATCCGTTCCTTCAATTTGAATAGCCCTTTATTGTAGTAAATAAATACTGCAAACAGCCACAAGATTACTGTAAATCAATATATGACACCGTTACTAGTTTCTGGCCTGACCCCATCATCTGACGGTAGTGTTGATTGTAGGTCTAAAATAACAAAGTTATGTGAATCCATTAGGTTACTGAGTTTATATATTTCTATCCTAAATATAACAGAGTTTTCTTGCTTGTATTGTTTAAACATGAATTAAGATTACATTTATGCTTATACACTGAACTCACTTCAGAGAAATGTATAACGAAGACCTTTCTCTGAAGTAAGTTCAGTGTATAAGCATAGATGTAATCTTAATTCATGAGTAAATAATACAAACAAGGACACTTTTCTATATTTACGGTAGAAATATAAAAACTTTCTAACCCATGGATCCACATAACTTTGTTATTTTAAGACACCAATGTAGATCTGAAATCAACACTACTGTCTGATGGGCTCAGGTCCGAAACTAGTACCAATGCACCTTCCAAATCTTATGTAGACGGTGACATTCCCCTTGTTCTTAAAGTCAGGTGTGCAAAAATTTAAGCATAATAAAACTTTAGATTGTTGTCGGAGTCTGTACGAAAGCACCCTCCGCCATGCACCGTACGAATTATTATGTTAACAGTGGCGTTCTTCTCGTTTTGAATATCAAGTGTGCAAAATTTTATATCAATCGGATGAACGGCAAGGAAACGCATAAAATACAAATCTAATCCGGATTGGCGATGACAGTACAAAATTACGTTTCGATTTATTCGATTTTTTTTTTTTTTTTTGCTCTTCCTTTGAGTTTTTTCATATTTCTCTTTTTATAAACTACCCCTGTATTAAAATTCAAATCGATCATATCATTACTGAGTTTTAGACAGACTAATGCACTGCAATTGATTTTTATACAGAGCGATTATTACCGTTAATAATTTTCCAGATATTCTCCAAAAATATCTTAAAAGTAATTTATTTGAGAAAAATAAATCTGAAATTGTCAACACCGCGTTAGCTATACAGAGGCTTTCTTCTAGGAAGGGGACCGGATCCACGGCATTACACGTTTTTCTTCATGAGAATAAGATTTCCTTCTTAGGGTACACCCTTTCGAAAGATTAAGCGGCAGATGACTATATATTAAATATACAACGTAAGGCGAACGTCTAAGCGTCTACAAAATTACTGCTCTATTAAAATAGCAAAAGTCAAGTAATATCAAATTCAAAAGTCTAAAATATTGACGCCTTTTCAATCGTAGTCATAAATGCAAATAATCATTTCATCATCATTCGCAGTGAGGCATTTTCGTACACCAGACTCTAGGGAAATTTGGTGCCCTAAAAAAGCGATCCGAGTAGTCATGTGTCACAGAACATAAACCCAAGTATGGTAAATCGACGGCATATCAAATTTAACATGAAACGTAAAATACCTTGTAACGCTGGTATTCCGTTTTACTGATGTAAATGGCACATTTCTAAACAACTAATCGAGTTATGACCTAACATTACAACCAAAATTGTCACTAGTAGAGTAAGAGACTTGATTTTGTCGTAATAAAAGTGAAGTACGTTCACTGTGATAGAACTCTTGCTTTCTGGATGTATGCTGGCACAAACTAGCATTCATATCTACTTAATACTGAATATTTTACAATTTTAACAAGTATCGAAATAAATATTACTTACCACATTGTTGAAACTAAAAATATGTTTTTTTCAGTTCCTATAAGCTTCATACACTTATAGTGGAAATCAATTTCTGATACGTTCTGTAGGCCGCTCATACGGTCTTACATCCATATATCTCTGTCGAGTTACTGCAACTTTGTGTAGAAAAATAAAATAATAAATAAAAGTTACACTGACAACACAAAAACAGCCCTGAGCAGCTGATATGAGTGACGAAAAACGTCCTAGCGAAGCGGACTCTGCTCGCCAAACAACCGTGGACAGCTTTACTGGTTCTCTGACATATGTACACGTTCCATATACGTCAAAAAATCCATCCCAGTGTCAAATTCTTGTGATGACGCCCGAATCACTTTATTGAGGATACGTGGTGGCTTGGGCTGATCCTTAAAAGTGTGACTGAGTGTCATTTTATGTTCAAGATACTTGTAAGCTGTTATGTTTTAACTTTATTTTTATATGGTGACTAAGTGCTATGTTGCACTTATAAAACGTATATGACCAGATAATAGTGGTACAGCACGCCGAAACCGGTCGTAATTAAATAAAACTATTAATTCGCAATTTTGGCATTTCATCTTTAACTCTTATACTTGATGACAAATCTGAGAATGAATACCGTTCGTTTAAAACAAAAAATGAAGGAAATCGGCCGGGTAGTTTGGTTTGGACGATGCGTCATTAGTTAACATTTTGTGATAAGACATTTTACAAAATATGACGTTCGTTTGCCAAATCTTCAGTGCGTCAAAAACAACTATGAGGTACGGATATTGCCTACTGGGAGGCTTTGCTCATTCGCCAGGCGAGATGCGGTTGCTAGGTACATTGAGTTCGGAGGAATTCGTACGTTTCCGTCAGAGTAGCATAGTAAACGGTACCAGCGAAAACGCGCGTAGCAACGTTTTTCCGCACACTTTCCTGTCGAAGGAGCGCCCACAGGTTAACTCAAGAGGTTCTGAAGAGAATCTGAAACTCAGAAGTGTCTGCGCAACGCTATGGCACATATGCTTGCGATAGCCATGAAAATATTCCCGAAATGCAAATTAAATTATCTGATACTAGAATGAAACGAATATCCTTTTTTTCGCTCGATAAGTTTTTTTTTTCCTGGGAGTTCACTAAACCAGTAATGATAATTAATTTATAATTTATTATTATTATACCGAACCAGCGAGCATATAGCCCTTTCAGGCCCTGCACGCACAATTGTGCGGGTCTGGTTTTGCTCGCTTTATTTCTCTGTTATTCACGCTACGAAGTTCAGGCCAGCATCACACAATCGTGGATGGACTGTGGAAACTTGCGCAACGTGTTTTAGTTCCATGTTTCTACACTAGGTGGCACCAACAGTCGGCGAACTTCCAGTACACGTACAGGGGCGGTAAGAAAGCTCACGTTCGAAGGTTGGTCTATACTGTTGTTATATAAATTTGGTTTCGTTCGTTTAATGACATAGATCTGCTGTAGTTAGATCACTTTACGTAAATATCTCATAAATTGGTCTTTTTTTAATTATTGAAGGTATAATCTTAAACATTAGCACATGCACAATTGTGCGTGTTGGGTGTACTTTAGATTAGTATGATAAAGAGTTGTTGACAAGGCGTTTGTTTTAACATTTGAAGCTATATCTGACAGCCGGTTGATTTTATATGCTCCTATGATGTTATTATATCATTCCTTTCAAAATATCACCCAATCTCGTAATTATCACGAACCGAAATATAAAAATTACTGCTGCAGTTCCATCATCTTTGAATGATTCTGCAGTCGCTGCTTCGCTCAACTCGTCAGATGTAGACGGTTTAAGCAGTGATGACGATACCCTCGATTCCACTTGACTCCCAACTACAAAGAAGAATGCTGAAAACGTATGGGATGGTTCGTCTGGATCGTCCTCTTCAGGTGAAGATTTTGGAGAAACAGCTGCTTCAAAAGGCAATGAATATGAAATGGATTCATGGCTTCGGTATAGGCATGTCATTAACGCTAATTAAGTGTGACGAAGAGACATACGATCTTCTTGAATTCCGGATGGCTGTGGGGAATATCTCGTCTCAGCATCAAACGGAATGCCATTAATTGATGAAGAGCACGATGAAGACGAAGAAGATGTAAATACAGCTCGAAAGAAACGGTGCACCTTGCACAGACAAGCGACTGGACAAATTTGATCACTGACCAGTTGATGATGACTTAAAATCTGAAAGATGTAGTCGCAGAAGCGGTTGCAAATGTACAAAGACAAGATGTGAATAATTTGATGTGTACTTGTGTTTGTCAAAAGATGCAAACTGTTTTCGCTTGTATCATCTGAAGAAATGAGTATGAAGGCATGTCACTGTGAGATTGTGCAGATCATAGTCCGCCTCCGTAGCTCAGTGGCAGCATCGCTGACTACCACGCAGGGGGCCCGGGTTCGATTTCCGGCAGGGGACTGGATGTTGTGTGTTGTACTAATCATCATCACCTCATCATCATTGGTGCGTAAGTCGCCAACGCGGCGTCAAATAGAGAGACTTACACTCAGGCGGCCGAACAATCCCGTAAGGGATCTCCCGGCCAAGAAAGCCATACGCTCATTTCCATTTGTGCAAATCACTAAAAAAAAAAAAAAAAAAAAAAAAAAAAAAAAAAAAAAAAAAAAAAAAAAAAAAAAAACCCTCTGAAGTTCCAAAACACACAACTTTGTGGGTACTAAATTTCTGGAAATTTTTGAAAATAAATTTATTTTCTTTTTTTTAATGAATTACTGTGCCTATCTTGTATCTTAAACGTCCTTCTGCATATTAATGTCACATCACCTAAATGTTCAAATGTTTGTAAATTTATCGGATCAAACTGCGTGGGCATCAGTCCGAAACTTACAAACTACTTAAACTAAGGTGCACTAACGTAAGTACAAACACACACACACCCGTGCCCAGGGACGACTCGAACCTCCGACGGCGAGCAACCGCACGCTCCGCAGCGAGGCGCCTTAGACCGCACGGCTACACCACCGCGGCCACATCAGTTAAAATGTTTCAAATGTTCAAATGTTTGTATAGTCTATGGGACTTAACTACAGGGTCATCAGTCCCTAAACTTACAAACTACTTATGAACTACTTACGAACTAGGACGACACAAATATCCATGCCCGAGGGGGGATTCGAACCCCCGACCGTAGTGGCCGTGCAGACCGTGACTGGAGCGCCTTAGTCCCCGCGGCCGGCGCTAATCCTAAGGACGGCACAAATATCCATGCCCGAGGGGGGATTCGAACCCCCGACCGTAGTGGCCGTGCAGACCGTGACTGGAACGCCTCAGTCCCCTCGGCCACCACGGCCGGCCATCAGTTAAAACCTTGGGTGTGAAAGGGATAGGATGCACCTCTATTTGAGCTTCTGTGCGGTGATCAAACTTCGGTATCTTAGTACGGACAAGCTGCATGAACGGTTTCTCGAATGTGAAATTGAAAACTCTGGCTCTGCCTTCGCCGTCACGCGGTCGCCTGGCGGGAGGGCGGCGTCTGCCGCTGGTGGCCAGAAAAGGGCGGAAGCGCGCGCCCACGCGAGGGCCGCACCAACAGGTGTCTAAGAGCGCGCGCACGCGCGGCATTTACATATAATGCTGATGTGGGCTGGCTTCATTAGCGCTGCAGCGGGGGAGGGGGGCAGTGGGGGGCGGGGGGGCGCCCCCTCCCGCGCGGCCGCCATCGATCGCCAAGACGCGCGCCCAGCCAGATTAGTTCATTAGGGGCGATAAACAGCCGGCTAGTTGGCGGTTTCGTAAAGTGCGAGCCAGCCCCTTTAAAAGCCGCTTCCCTGCAAAACCCTTCCGCTGGCCCTTCTGTTCCTCCACCCGTTAAAACTTGTTGCCACGCGACGGGACAAAATTTCAACGGGATTCATCACGCAAAGAATGTGCTACTTTTCAGTAGCATTATATTAACAGCCACAAATTTAGGCACTACAATTATGTAGCTGCGCGGGAATGACCGTGCGCTCTAAGTCGCATTGCTGCTGAGTGCGCGGTTGCTCCCCGTCGGAGGTTCGAGTCCTCCCTCGTGGATGGGCGTGTGTTATCCTCAGCATAGGTTTTTCTGTTTTGTAAGTCTGATGAACACTGCATTTGAGTCCCATATCTTAAAAAATATCGTGTTAATAACTTGCCGGCCGCGGTGGTCGAGGGGACTGAGGCACGCCAGTAACGGTCTGCATGGCCACTACGGTCGGGGGTTCGAATCTCCCCCCATCGGGCATGGATATTAGTGTTAGCTAGTTCGTAAGTAGTTTGTAAGTTTAGGGACTGATGACCCCGTAGTTAAGTCCCATAAGCTATACAAACATTTGAACATTTTTTGTTAATAACTTGGCTGTTTCAAGGCGTTGGTAATAAATGCAACATCGAAGTTTTGTGACGAATTGTGACTCGAGACCGGATTTTCCGCTTTGCGCCAGTGGTCGCATTAGCCTTAGGCTATCCGGGCACTGTTCGCGCCCTGCTAATTATTGCCAGTGCCCCCTGTCCGTTATTTCACTTGTTTGCTGATTTACCTGCAAGGGATCGAACTTAATTGTACATCAACATTCAAAATGTCATTTGTCTGTTTGAGGCATACAAACAATATTTATATTCGGACGTGTCTGCACCATACATACGGGTTAGTACAAGGGGAATAGTAATTTAAAAGGTGGTAACAAAGAAGTATTGCAATAAAAGTGCCATATAACATGGGTTGATTTTATTTTATTTTCCTTTTTTTCCTTTTTTAAATACGGAGGCACAGCTGTAAGTATGTAAAAAAAAATTAAAAAAATAATAAAGGTTAAATTCTGAAAGTAGCCTTGTAAGCTGAAAAACTAACCGGTCTTCAGCTTACTAAACCAAAGTTAACTTGTAAAACATACACAAAAAATGTGCATTTAAATCAATACGATGATGTTCTAACAAGAACTGACGGAAAATAAGTAAAAATGTCGGAATTTGTCTTTGCTTAAAGTTTGTTTTGGATACATACTAACAGCTGTATATCTGTACTCAATAGAAATTGCACACAAAATGTGTGTTGCATTTCGCATCCTATATTTATTTACTATTCCTCCTGAAATACGTTGTATAATATGTATGCTTCAGGTAGGCAAATCACCAAGTGCAATAACAGGTAAAGGGAACTACAATAGCAGTATGCAGTAAATTGTGAATTTGGGCAAGATAACCCCATGATTGAGGCAACCGTTGGGCCAAAGCGATAAATCCAGAATCAAGCAGGAACAGAGTTATACCCATGGAGTTCTTTCTTTCTTTGTTTTTAAAATCGCTCACAGTGTACCATGTGTTCCAGTATTAAGTTATATCGGATGCAGATACTTTGTTTTGTTTTGCATACTGCTCCTGGGTCCATATCACGGCCTGGCTCAAATTTCCAACTCCGCCGTTGAATATAACGCTGTAAAATAGGGAAGATGTTTAGATATTTCTAATTTATAAATGCATCTAAAAGATGTATATCTCTGACACCGTTTCGTAAATATTAATATGATATGTTCTCCCGTCTTCGCGTAACTGCCACTGTTACTATCCCCTTTCACTGGAAATTCCAGTAATTTTTTTTTCTTCTCTTTCTTGTACCGCACATTCGTACACATATGGCACTATGATAAACATCTGTCTTCATGCGTGGTTTATGGCTGTGCATTGAGATGTTTCTCGTCCATTTCCTACCGGTTGTAAGAGGCTTTCTTATGCATTAACATTATAATTTAGCAATAACTATCACTACATGCATTTTCCATTTAGATCACTCGCTTTGACGACCTTGCTGTCACGGGGGTGAAACTCATAACGGATATTCTGTTGCAGGACTTTGGATAGTGGCCAGGTTGCTTGGAACGCTACGAGTTTATAGACCTTTCATCTCGGTTTCTTATTGGCTGGTTTGCAATCTTCCATATGAGTTTTGATTTCGATCGAAATACAAGATAATTTCTCAATGCCATGTTCCTGATTTCAACTTTCTGTGAGTTTCGCGTTCTTTGAACTGCACTGTGATGTGTTTCTCGAGTTTCTCTCGCATTGGTAGTATTGTGTGGTTTAAGACAACCAATATTTGCCTTTATCTTATAGTGTTTTGTGAAAATTTATTTATGTCTACGAAACCGTGTGTAAACTGCTAGATTTAAATTTTATGTAAGTATAACGTTCATATTCTACTGTATTTTTGCTCGCATCCGTTTTCTTAAATTCCCTCACTGAGTGGGGCGCTCCATTTTAGCCATTAAAAAACTGTTTTAAAATTAATTGTATCTTGGGAAGATATACAAAGCATACTTATGCTTTCATTGTTATTGCTTCTTCTTGCCAAAAATGTCCAAATCTTTGTTAAGCTTATGGGACGTAACTGCGGGGTCATCAGTCCCTAAACTGAGAAACTACTTCTGAACTACCTTATACTAAAGACAGAACAAACATCCATGCCCGAGGAGGGGGTGGGGATTCGAACCCCCAACCGTAGCGGCCGTGCAGACTGTAACTAGCGCGTCGCAGACCGCTCGGACAATGCGGCCGGCTGCAATATTCAGTTTTAAAAACACATACTTTTGCAGTCAACAGGCAACTACCATGTTATTCGTAAAATTGAACATGACTATGAACCCCGAAGCACAAGAAGTTGAATATCAATAATGAGATTTCTGGAATGTATTACATTGCCAAGATTAAAAAGTTTCACTTTCCAGACACACATTACTCCCAGGATACTATTCCAACACATAAATTATAAATGAAAAATACTGTCATCTAAACGCGCATTTCTAATTAAAAAATACGGTTTTTTCGCGCCGTATTTTTTCGTATTCAAAGTTCACATCCACGCCACTAGTAGTGCTGATGGTTTTTACTTTCGCAACATAACCTGGGAGTTGGATCTTCATATATATAGGTGTTCTGTATATTCTGTGCTCATTCACGCTTATCATATGATTTTTATTTTACTTATCCGGGAGATCGAGGGATATGTATCACCAATCTGGCTCAAACTGTGTGAGAAGAAACTGGTAGACGCGTACCTATAACATATGCCCGAGCAGCTCACAAGAAAAGAGAAAACGATCACGAAAGATTTTCAAATAGAGTATAAGTGAATTATAAACTAGTTTGAGTGTACCGCGTTTACTTTTTGCCTAGTGCAGGGATAAACGATTGCATTGCTAGCTTTTCGGCTCGGATTCGACTCCTCTTCCTTCTTTTTCTTTCATTTTATGCTATTTCTTGCAATGTCAAACTGTTACTTGTAAAATTTAAATGTATGGTAAAAATTTGTCACTGAATGACTACAACAGCAGCAAGAGTTAACCTCAAGAGAAGATGCAATTAAAACACATTCAATAGCACAACATGAATTCTGTACTCTTGTTTTCACTCCAGTGATTCGATATGCTTGGTATGCAATAACATCGATAGAGAAAAGGCTTTCATTTTAAGAACTTGAGTGAAGTTTCGAAAAATCATCGTGTTAAATAAAAGTTTCCATAACATGGGCATGGTGAACATAATGCATTTTACGATTTTCACCCTAAAAATTTCGACAGATAATTAATTGCTTGAACTTCAGTGCCTGTTGGACACTATAGAACGGCAGTACACCCGTGCATATTTTGAATATAATTTTCATTTAAAACACTGCCAAATTATGAAAGTTAACTGTTTGAACAAGGTACTTTAAATAACGAAACTGCAGTACAATAACAAAACCGATGATGTTTTATGTGTAGGTACAAACGCTGAAATATTTAAGTAAATTTAAACTTCATAGCTGAATGTTTAACATTACAAGTTATGATATGAAGTGAAAAAAAAAGAAAAAAAAAAGAAGAAAATAGAAGGACTCGATCCTTGGTCGCAAAAGTAACAAACATTAGCTTATCCACTCTACTACGCCACTATTAAACGTATTATTGTTCTGACTGGCTTATATTTCGCCAATACTGTAACTGAAAATCAATCGTGAGCCTTTTCTCCTATCCTGTGACGCACTCAGGAACGATATTTCACGAATTTAAGAGGTTCTTTTCCCTGCTTCTTCAAAAACAGTTTGGGGCAAATCGGTGGGATTCATCCCGCGACCACCTCAAGTAATGTATCCACACCTGCTACAATTAATTTTCGTTTCAGAAACACCACATCGAGTACAGTTCTTTACGCTTCAAGTACCGCGAATTTTATTTCACATATTTTTTATTGTTACGTTAGACATTCACTAAAAACGACATCATCTCGAAACTAATAATGTTCAAAGAGGTTCAGTTTTGCAGTACAAAATGACGGAATGCTGTCTTCCTTCATATTTATCAATTCTGTAGTACTCATTCAGTTGAAACGATACGTAAAAGTGTCGTTGCTTCCTCTCTGTATTGTAGGATGATGAAGTGACTGAAAACAGCTTGAGACATTACAGCGATGAATTACGATCTCGTTTACGATTGCTCAGTGCAAAAGGGTGTGCAATATTTCATATCAACACGGTTAAGTCAAGTATTCTCTTCTGCAATTCTCTTTTTATTGGACATAAAAAATATAAATTTTGGCATATTTGCGTAGGAAAGTTACTGAACGATAATTTTATGGGGAAATGTGGTAAAGTAATTTCTTTTTGAAGTAGATGAAGGGGAGGATGGAAGCAGGTGTTGCGGCCTTTCAATGGGCGCAAGATTACTATATAAAAACTGTTAAGAAGTTATGAATTCGTTTAGAACAGATTATTCAAGATTTCGCAGTTTTACACCACCTCTTCCTCCCCTGTTGGTTATTTATTAACATAGTGACACAATGAAATTATCTTCTGAAGTTCTTCCACGACACAATATGAGCCCGAAGAACAATGGCCGCGCGGGAGTAGCCGAGCGGTCTGGAGCGCCACGTTACAGATCGCACGGCCACCCGCGTCGGAGGTTCGAATCCTCCCTCGGGGATGGACGTATGTATATCAGCCCCACAAGTTGCTTATAACTTCTAAGCAACTTGTGGGGTTGCAATTTGTCAAAATTATAAAAAAAATACATATAGATTAGCACAGACAATATAAATGAGAAATCCCATAATAAACCATTAACCCGAAACTTTTGTTATTGATTTTCTGGTAATTTCGACTCATACTTTAAGAAGTACTCAAGATTATATGGAATTTAGTAGAACGTATGAGTAACTGCGTTTGTCATATTCCCACTGAATTAACATTAAATGTATTCAGATATATATTTAATACCAAGTCGTCTCTAGTAAATAACAGGGCCAATAACAGTAAAAATTCATGTTCTTTTCTAAGGCGAAATACTTCGTCTAATATCATAAATGAAACCACACAGATTTCACAATCTCGGAATAATAAGAATATTAATGAAGAAAAAGGAAAAACAAGGAAGTCGTGTAGATCTTTTCAGACTAAACACATCGAGATTCAAATGAGAAATTTTTGATGTTAAACCTATCTTGATTGATTAAGATAGCTGTAATACACCCATCATAAGTTAATAACGTAATTACTTTACGTCCGGATAAATGTCAATGACATTTTCTATTTCTGAAAAATGTACGATTAACTGATTTCAGTGATTTTTTTTATTTTCGATTTATTTATTTATTTATTGTCTGTAAATAGAGGTTGGCGAAATATTTGAACTACGAAATAAATTAGCAGCTGTGGTTTAAAAGAAAAAGGCGTTTTGCATGCTGAACATGAAGTTTTTTTATATTACTTTTGCATGGGATGAAGGAAGATGGACGTTTTCATAGCTAACGATCGGACGTTTGCAAGTTTTTCGAAGAAACTAAATTTAGTTTATCTCCTCTGCCAGAAAAAAAATAAATTATGGCTTAGAATCGACAGTTCCTTAGGACACCCATTGTCGAAAACATATAATTGGATGGCACTTTCCTACATAATTTTACGCATTGTTTCAAAGTAAATAGTAGATACGAGCTCAGTTTTCAATAGGAAAAATAGTTTTCTGGTACAAGGCAGTTATTTTGTACATAATAAATAAAATTACCTACGACCAGGGCTCGAGAAACACAAGTTTTCTTACTACGACAAGAAAGGCGAGAACAACTTGTCAGAAACGCTGGACCATTAAAACATACGTATATAATAGAAGTGAACAGTACTCCGGTTCCTCACAAATTGTTGTAAATATCCTGCACTGGATATAAGGTAGAGGACTAAACTTTTTACCTGTTTCTATAAATTAAAACGAATATCTGCTTACAACCAAAAGCTGATATTTCATCGAAAACAAAGTTTCGCAATCCACGACTTTCAGTTGTAATCTACATAGATCTGTCCCTTCGAGATGGCAGGAATGATACGAGAAGAAAAATATATGCATTTGGTTATGTAAGCGTGTAGGAAAATGTCTTTATGGTGTCCCTTTATTCTGTTTCTTTGTAAGGTATCTCACGTCCAAAAACCAGGTGGCTAATTCCGTACGCATTGCTCTACCTAGAAATGGCTTTTCCAACAGAAATCATGCACGGAAATTACCTGAACTAATTACTGGAAGTAATTTAATGTTACTGTGGAAGATGCAATAACTTCGTGGCATGTCGTTAAACCAGCAAATAAAAGTGGATACAGGTTTCCCGAAGTATTTTTAATGAACTGTTTACGTACATTTTTTTATTACGGTAACTGGTAAGAGCTGTAATTTTATAAATGATGGTCACCTTGTTAGAATATATATAGGCTATCTCTGTTTTCTCGTCCCGTTTCTCAGAGAACAAAAATATTTTTACTGCATACGTCATTAATTCATCGCAATTCAGACAAATGCTAACTAACTGAATTTCGCGACAGAATACGTCACTTTGCAATAATCAAATCAGCGAAGCTGTGCCATTTGCCCTAAGTAATGAGATTAGTGATTCCACGAGTATCTATGCTGGGTTCTCATACAGAGAACAAAATTCGTAGAATGCTTTACAAGACAAAATTTTAATTTTCTCTCTCTATTTATAGCTGACTTCTACTATTAGCTCTAATTACAGAAACCTAGTATCACAGGTAGCATGTGAAAACAGTCTGCTTTCCATAGTGAAAAAATCTTGTTTTAGAGAATAGCAAACTATTACCTATCAAAAATGGTTTCTTATGCATATATCTACTAAAAATAAATTGCGGAACTTTTTAACTTACAATGTATATTAGCGATCAGTGTTTCTCTTTCGAAAATGTTTTTTTTTTTTTTTTTTTTTTTTTTTTTTTTTTTTTTTTTTTTTTTTAATTCGACATTAGGCTCTTAATAACACGCATCAAGAGTAATTAAAACTTTAATGTGATTGGATGTGGTTAATTGGACGTTGATATGTTGTCCTTTAAGTAGCCGTTAGTCATCCAGTCGAGTTTTTTGAGCAGTGTGTGAACGCACAACACAACGATCTACGTACGGAGGTAAAGTGTAGATTAAACGACATCTCGAAAAGCTACACTTCGATGTTTTCTGTTTAACAGTTTCATTAGTGTTTGTGCTCTCCGACACTTGTTAAAAATCTTTCGATGTATCTTTGTATAGTGTATTTATCTCACGTCGGACACCCTTCCTCGTGAGCAAATTTTATCGAGGTATCGGCTGTGATATTCTTATGAGGTTATGTTCATGTCCAAAACGCTTTTATAGTATAATGTTGTTGTGATTTACTTCATTTTACATGCTCCCTTGCGCAGTAGTATTACTTGTTGGTGTAGATGTGATGTTGATGGAGAGGAAGAGCCAGACATTCATAGTTCTCTTACACTTTACGTTCACACTCATTAATCAGTTGCACAAAAGTATGCAGGAGTGTCTACTATCGGCCCTATTATTTGCAATATCTCTGCGTAAGTTTATACCGACCCATGTTAACTGAACGATTAAGTTTATCGCACAGTTCCCATATTCTGACTCCCAGACCACACCTGTTTTTTTTTTTTTTTTTTTTTTTTTTTTTTTTTTTTTTTTTTTTTTTTTTGCCCCTTTGACCTCAACAACTATTTTAACAGCAGCGAAAAGTGTCGTTATGAAGTACCCTCGTTTTGAAATTGGCCTCCTGTATAGGTGTCATTTTCCTAGGAGTAGGCCTATGTTTGAGACAAAATTACATAAAATAAATACAACGGCTACAAACATTAAGCACGTGTATTACCACCAGATGTAAACATTGCGACTTCTGAAAAACTTTGCTCAATGATGCGGACGCAAGACAATGATTTCTCTTCTCTACCCCGTCTATACATTGGGTCTTATAATGGAATGCAATATATACATTTTTTGCTCGTTAAATTTCAGAACAATCAGTTGTCTTGCTTTTTCGCGGTTGGAAAATTTATGGTAGAATAAAAGCAAATTAGCACATTTTAGAACGATACGATCACGACTTCTCAAATACGAAATGAATTTGTTTGACTTCTTATTTGAATCACGTATATAAACTATGTGGCAAGGACGATTCAAATACGGTTAACAAATACGCTATGAGTTACAAATGGAGAAAGTATATATTCAAACTTACTAAATTACTATTCGGTGAAACAAGAAATCTCTTCTTTCTACTTGGCACGGGATACGAACCTACAGCCTTCAGCAGTATTCATCCTCGCACCCAGTGCGCTGTCAGCTGTGTTATTCTCAACACTGATATTTCTTATGCACATTTATTCAGCTACGACTCGTCTGAAGAAGATGCGCATTTCACATGAAAAAAAAAAAAAGTATACAGTTGCTACTATTTATCAGTGATAAATGTTTCCAAGTTCACTTTATAGCATTGTACTTGCCCCTTTGCTTAATAGCATTTGTCGAAACATCGCTTTGATATCTGGAACCTATTAGGAGAATTTGAAGTAAGAAAAAAATATACCCCTGACCGCGGAGGTTTTTATTTATTTATTTCAAAATTTCAATGACCTGTTTCGCCTATAGCGGGTATCTACAGATAACATAAAATCATCACGGCGCAAGGAGTCCGTCATAGCGATGACACGTTGCGAATGCAATGAAATTTCAAGAAAATAAGAACCATTGCAGCTACATCTCTACTTTTTTTCAAATCTAATCAATGATAATTTTATTAGTTGAGATTGCTACATTAGCGTCCACAAGTTCACGATGTGTCACAGCGTTTGTTTTCTGTCTCAGTGCTTTATTTTAATTCTAAGGACAACGTAATGATATGACCTGAAACTGAAGATTTTAAAACGATAATTTAAACCAGTAATCTTCACGCTTCTTTTCAGGGGGGACGAGGAGTATAAATAAGTACACTTAAACATTTGGAGTTAAGTTAACATAAATTTTAGTAGATATTAACTACCAAGACAACATCCACAACAAATATACGTAAGTTCCGTCTTGAAATTCATCTCTCACCAAGCGTCAACAGGGTATTCACAAAAGGCAGAAAAAGTTTGTCTTGGCCGGCACACCTATAGTAAACATCAAAATTAGGCCATATTATCATCTGATCGCCTGAAGTTCTGTATGTTGAATGTACAATTAAATAACAGTTGGACGGAAGAAATTTCAGAATACTGGGTTTCGGAGAAAAGCACAAATTGTGCATTAAGCACGAATGTTTCGTGGTAAAAATAAACATATATATAAAATAAAATAAAACAACAACTTCCCAGAAAATTATTTCATTTAACAGATTTTCAGATTTGGAAATAAACGTGTTCCAACATCGCTTGAAACGGTTAAAAGTTTACTTACGGCAGCGTCGGCGTTGGCAAAGACCGTCGAATGCTCTTTGAAACGACAATCACTTCGTATGAATGGAATATTTTTATCTGTTGTCCAAGAAATATATGATAAACACTGTTCCTACACTATAATTCTTGGGATTATGAACGCAAATTTGTCCAGTCCTTAAATCAATTATCCATATAAAGCGAACATTTCGTTGCCAACATTACCAAAGTAAGCGGCGCTGGCGTAAATAAAATTAAACCGTGAAAATTGTATTTATATACTTTTATTCATGACAGCTATCTATGTTCGCCACTTGTATTCTGTACATTGTGTAAATGATAGCTAAAACTGCATCACGACGAAGGAATGAGGAAGATGGCCGTAAACCTTATTAGCGCACCTGTTTTTTCAGTAAATTATAATAAAAGTTTAGTATGCACAGTTGGCTTGTGAAATGTTAAGTATATACCCATAGAATTTGAAAACCCTCAATTACGCTCAATTTCTGCGTCACTGACCTCTGATCGGCGTTACCGGATAATAGTTCAACAAAAGTACCGATACAGCCTAGTATTATTTTCGAACTCTTTATAACTGTCAAAAATTGTTTGATTATATTTTTCTTGATTACATCTAGAATTACGCCTTATAAATATTTTTGAACTAAAAGTAGTGGCAACACTGGGAAATAAAATTTTCCCACGAGAACCCCAATAAATCCACGAGATCGCCTCTCAACCAGCACAATAAATTTCGGATAAGATTAATATTACCCTTTGTGGATCTTCATTTCGGTTGACCATCAGCAGTTTATTTTATGCTCACTACTACTGGCGTCGATCTCAGATGATTATCAAGCCGTAACAGAACCTAACCAGCCGGTTACAACGACCAGCGTAGCAGACGCCCTGATCTGATTGAGAGATGCAAACCGGTAGCAGTGAACATAAAATAAATAGCTGATGGTCAACCATAATGATATCCTTCCATTATTCGATAGCTGTTAACCCCACCTCATCCTAATTATACCACGATGCTAGTTAGGATACCGAACGTATCTTTTTCAACACAAACATCTGTACTTGCCCTTATACTACACTTCCTCTTCTTAAGTAAATATGTATTATCTAATTAATTTTTCTCAATGTTACATATCGTTTTATTTCGTAAGTTAGTTAAGCTGTATATTGTTAAATGTAACTGCATATAAGAAGAAATTATTCAGTGTAAAAAACCAATAAACTGTGCAAAATACAACCTGTTGTAGCATCCAGACAACAGGTTATTGTAAACGACAGAAAATAAATAAATAGTACGGTCGGTCACCTAAATAAAAGATAATTAGCGATTTTGGTTGTTTCTATATATTAAATTATCAGTTTTTATTGAACAAAATAATTACAAATTCGTAAAAAAAGAAACAATGTTCTGAAGCATAAAACACAATACACCGACGCCAGGTGACAAAACCGACGAGTAACCAGGAAGAAGTTGTTGAAACTATGAAAAAATGAGCAAAATATAGAAACTGAGCAATCTATGTGAAAGATGAGCAACGTCGAACAGGTTATGAACAGAGGAACGCTTATGGTCCTGTGGCTAGCATGAGGAGCAGCGGAACGAGAGGTTCTTCGTTCGAGCCTTCCTACAGGCGAAAATTTAAATTTTATCGTTTTCAGAAAATTATTATCTGTCCGTCCATCCGTCCGATGCGGGGTAAATGTGCCGTAGTATGGGGATATGTTCAGATTTGCTTGGACATATGCAGGATTTCACACTCTACACACAGAAAAGTTCGAAAACATTAAACCATATGTTTTGACAGAGCACAGGGAAAACTGCGCGATTGTGAAATTGTTGCATTCATTTCTATCAGTTTATGTGACAAACTCTTATGGTTTCATCACTTTGTTGGGAGTGATTAACACATCCACAAGAAAACCTAAATCGGGCAAGGTAGAATCTTTTTACCCAATCACCAAGTGTACAAGTTAGGTGAGTTGACAAGAGATTCCTGTCATATGACGCACATACCATCACCGTAGTCATACAGTATACATCAGATGTGTTTTCCTGTGTAGTAATTGACCTATCAACTTGCGATCAATTGTTTTAGGTTTCCATTGGAGAGGCACTTTCTTTCATTTGGTAATCGCATGGTTTTGTGGTGCGGTCGCGAAAATACAGACACTAAACTGATTACGGGGAACAGGGTAAAATTTTACGACGCTTCTCGCCGGGCACCAGTGTTTATGTTGGCGACAGATGAACAATGAAGTCTAGAAATGCGTTAATATTTCTCACGAGCTACAGAGTATATGTTATTGCTGCTCGTTTCACTCGTATCAAAATGAATACTGTATCCGCTCTCTGGTTGACTGATTCTTGTATGTACCCTTATCCGTTAGGGAAAAAAAAGTCAAAAGTTAAAATAAAAAAATCGTTTTAGTTGAAATTGTGAAGAGAAAACAATTATTGGACATCTGAATTGAAGCCATTAACCATTGGTACCAACATAACCACTGGAGCCCGGCGAGAGTGTCATACAATTTAATCGCGAACAGAGACTTCAGCGGACGGACGGAAAGATCATAATTTTGCGAAAATAATAGAATTAAAATTTTCATTTGAGTGAAAGCGTGAATGAAGAATATCTCGTTCTGCAGCTCCTCATGCTAGCCACAAGACCACGGCGCTCCAAATCTCACATTGTGCTCGACGTTGCCTACCTTTCGCATGGACCATTCAGTTTTTATATTTTGCCTTTTTTTTTTTTTTTTTTTTTTTTTTTTTTTTGCACGGTGGTGTTCCAATCGATATATTGCACGTCGTAGTATCCAACGATAGTCTGATATAGTGTTTCTAAACCGGAAATTCGGGCGCTACGCACCCTCATATACTAATAATAACAGTAAAATAATAATAATAATAAATAAAAATAAAAAATAAAATACTTCTTGTTTGAGCTATACCTAACCTAAATTTGACTTAAAAAAAGTGATCTGCAGCATAGCCTTAAGAAGGTTAGGTATAGGTAAAACAAGACGTTTTGTTTTTAGTACGTGAAGGCGCGTAGCGCCCGAATCTCCGGTTCAGAAGCACTATATCGAACATTCGGCTAAAGTCTCGCTCAGCGGCATGAGAAGCGTCTCGGTGCGTCCGTAGTAGCGTTAGATTGGCAATGTATGATCTGTAGGAAACAGTAATGGAGTGAATTTTAACCTTCCTTTATACGAGGCCAATTACCTTTACTGACTGGACAGGAGTACATCGAAAAATATTATTATTTTTACGAATATGTCATGATTTTCAAGGTTGTGGTTAGGCAGGAACCTTTGAGTACCGGTACAGCTTCAATTGATGTGAGCAAATGTTATGATTTTTACGAACATGTCGTGATTGTAACGGATGTGGTTAGGCAGGAATCGAAGAGTACAGATTGACTTGTTGCTTTCGTTCTACCAAATTACGACATTTTAAAAAATCATAGTAATTCGTATCATTTTAGAGACAGTTGTTACGTAAATCGAAATGAGTATGCCTAAGTATTACATCTAAACAGAAAGACATTGCATGTGGAGAAGCGTAGTGTGCAATGTTCTACATTCCAATGCTGTGATTCGAAAATAAAATCACAGAAAAGTGACATTACACATTCATTTTCACATCTTGTAAGCATTGTGTGACACCATTCATCCCAGTATCCACAGAGTCCGTTGCCAGCACTAGCGCAGTACGTCACGTAAGTACATTAGGCCATGCCGCCGGTCGAGACGCTATATTAAAAGCACGCCAACAGGTTTCCGTTCGCAACAGTGTGTAACATATTAAATTTCTATTATTTAGTGCATTAATTACTCTCGTAAATATTACGTCAAAATGTACTTCCCGTGAAACACGCAATCTTATTGGTCGCCATGAAGTGACACCTGATTGTCTGCTATGTTGCGATACTACGACGTCCGATATATATCGACGGGAACACCGCCGTGCACAAAGGCTTGCAAATTACAATTTTTTTCATTGTTGCACAGAACTTCGCACAGTTCTCTTCACTGATCTGTGTTGAGTTTTTCACGGCCTGTCCACTGCGGCAACTTATAAATAAATCTGAGGGGGGTGCGATGGGGAGGTACCTTCGTGAGAAGTGCGGCGACTACCGGCGAACAGTGGTGGCGGCAGGGCTTACCTTTGGGGGCGGCACGGTGCGCAGATCCCTTGGGGGCGGCGGGCGCGGCGTCGGCGCCGGGTCTTCCGTTGACGGCGGCGCCGCGCACCGTGGGGATGGTGACGACCGCCTCGACGCCGTTGACGGGCGGCTCGCGGAACGGCGCCAGCCGGTGGTTGGCCAGCAGCAGCTTGCCCGGCGACGGCGACGCCACAACCGGCGGCGTCAGCGTGCGGATCGAGCCCACCGACGACGTGGGCGACGCGTCGCGGCTCCTCGTCGTCAGGTTGAGCGGCTCGTTGCTCAGCTCCTCGTCGGCGGGGGCGGCGACGGCGACCGGCGCCAGGGGGTTGCACAGCGCGGGCGACGGCTGCTGCGGCGGCGGCTGCAGCAGCGTCAGGTTGTGCATGGCGGTCACGCACGGGGACGGCGTCGCGCGGATCGGCGTCGGCGCCACCAGCGTCGGCCGGTGCGTCGCGGCCGGGGGCGGCGCCAGCTGCTGCTGGTGAGGGGGCGGCGGGGGCGGCAGCGACTGCTGCCGCGGGGGCGACGGCCGCCGCCCCCAGCCCAGGATGTCCGATATCAGGTGCGGCGTCGGCGTCCGCGGCGGCTTGCCGTAAACGTGCGGGTGCCACGAGTTGACAAACGCCGTGCTGTCGGCGGCGGGCTGTTGTTGTTGTTGTTGGAGGTGGTGGTGGTGAAGCAGCTGCTGCGGCTGGTGCAGGTGCTGCAGCAGGTGTTGCTGCGGCGGTGGTTGTTGTTGTTGTTGTTGCTGCTGCTGCTGCGAGATTACGGGAGACGCCGGCGAGGGAGTCGGGGGCGGCGGAGGCGGCTGGGGCTGCGACTGCGGCGTCGACGTCGGCGTTGCCACCGGCGCCACCGCGGGCCCCGCCGCGGACACCGGCTGCGGCAGCTCCAGCGTCGCCGCCGCCATGGACGCGCTCAGCGACGCCTCGCCGGGGCTGCCCGGGCTGCCGCTGCTCTCGCTGAGGCTGATGCCGCCACCGCCGCTGTTGTTGTTGTTGTTATTGTTGTGCAGGTGGTGGTGGTGGTGGTGGTGGTGCAGCAGCTGGTGGTGCGCCAGGGACTTGCCCTTGAGGGCGGCGTTGTTGGCGGCGTGGTTGGCGAGCACGACGGCGGCGTCGCGCGGCGGCAGCGGCAGCGGCATCTGCTTGGCGGGCTGCTGCTGGGGGTGCGGCTGCTGCATGCTGCCCCTCACTGCATGCGGCCCACTCTGCCGGCCTACCGACTGCCGCGGCTCGCTGCTCGCCAAGCTTCCCTCCGCCCAAGCGGGTTGCAGGGCACATCAAACGCTGACTACCCCCGGCGGCCGCTGTCCCGACACTCGGAACGAGATCGCGCGCTGCTCTATCGCGGCTACCACCACTCGCCGCTTTCGGGAAGATGACGCATGGTTATTGCTGCGGCCGGGCTAAAACGCTCCCGTTTGTTGTTGTTTTTTTCCCCTTTCCCCTTCTCTCTCTCTACTGCTCCTTTTTAACACTGGCACCGTCGTTCCTCACACAGCGATTTATTGCCGCTGGCGCACACCACTCGTATCTGCAAAAAAGAGAGAGAGAGAGAGAGAGGCGCTCACACGGAAACACACACGGACACACACACACACGCTGTGGCCGGCCGCTGTCACTTCTCAAAAGAACACGCGGCGAGAGTGCGAGCGCTCGTGACGCGCAGCTCCCGCGGGGGCGAGGCGCGCAGATGGGGACCGTGGCGGCGCCGCTCGCTGTTAATTAATGTGTCACAGGCGCGCAGTAATTTCGCGCTCCACACGCCAGATAACGGTCTCCAATCTCTCTGACGGGAGCACACGGGTGAGGCAGAAAAAATAAATGCACACGAATGGGCGAGTCCAGAGCCGCGTTCGTTCATCAACACTCGCCAACACAAGGTGTTTTATTTTTTATTACTATAAATATATTTCGGCTGTAATTGCTATATCACCAGTAAAGCACTGTCGTTTTATTACAGTGGAGCAATGACACTCTACTGTCCATTATTGTCACAGTCACCTGTACGAGCTGCTTCCGGCGGCAATTACGCAATGTAAACAAACGCCGTATCTCGCTCCAACACTGCACTGCAACAATATGTCGAAGCCCTCTGTCGTGTCGAGTTGCACAGTACCACAACGGTCACACCTGTTTTCGAATGTCACTCGAGATACGATAACAAACGCCCTCCTCGGGCTCGCTACCGCGCAGGAGACGAGCAGTTGTCCGTCGGCGTCGTGCACCTGTTCGCGCGGCGTCGGCGTCCGCGACACGGTCGTGCGCGCCGGAGCGTCCAGACGAGGTGGCGGGCGCTCAGCTGTTCGGCGAGCGTGGGAGTGGGACGGAGACGCAGTCCCGTTGCGGCTCGGTTGACAGAGCGGACGCCGTGCGCGCTGAGATGTTGCCCCGTCGGCAGCCCGCGCGTTACTGAACGCCGCGCGCCGGCGAGCCCCCTCTCCCCCACCACCAGCGCCTGCCCCCTCCCCGCCGCCGCCGCCTAGCTCTCCCGCTAACTCGCGCCAGCGCACACAGCAGCGCCAGTGTTTCTGTAAACGACCGCCGGTAGCAGTAGTGGCGTCAAACACATCATCATCCCCCTACTTGCTAGCTTTGCTTGTTGATAGCCGGCCCGCTCTCCCCTCCCCGCCCCTCCCGCCCCCCCTCCCCGCGCGGCGGCCATCCCCCCCACCACTGCGGCGTGCGCGCGCGCGCCTCGCCGGGCGCTCCCTCTGTATAATAGGGATACCCCCCGCGCTCGTTCGCCGCCCTAAATTACGTGGCGCCGCGCACTTTGTCGCTATTACTGTAGCGTCCGCTCCAAAAACATCGGGTCGCGGCTAAAGGGATAACGGCGAGCGTTGCCGGCTGGCTAGCCGACCCGGCTGCGCGGAAGGATAAAGGGCCGGCCTGCTGGCGTGCGGGGGCAGTTTATCTCTCTCAGCCGCCTCCACAGACGACGACGAGCCTCCTCGCGTCTCGCTTCCGTCGCGCCGCCGCCCGCGCTGCGCGCCTAATTACATTACCACTTGCCGGCGACGCTCCCTCGCGTCCGCTTTAGGCACGCTTTCTGGTCAAAATCGACTCCTCGCGGTGGGTTGCGTGTCTCGTGCCTGCGTGTAATCGTCGCCCAACTGCCTACAGACTCACTCACTGACGTGTATACCGAGTATCGGAGAGATGATCATACATCTTAACTATATCCTCGAAAATATCATCTACTTAAATAAAAATGTTAATTTTATATACAGGGTGTCCCGGCTATCTTGTCCACCCAAAATATCTCTGGGCCGCGGTGGAGTAGCCGAGCGGTCTAAAGCGTCTCCCTGCGGAGCGCGCGGTTGCTCGCCGTAGAGGTTCGAGTCCTCCCTGGGGCATGGGTGTGTGTGTTGCCCTTAGGTTAGTTTACCTAGGTTTAAGTAGTTTTTATGCTGCGGACTGATGACCACGCAGTTTGGTCCGATAGATTTACAAACATTTGAATATCTCTGGAACAATAACAGCTATTCGAAAACGACTTTCACCGGTATCAATGTACGGCTGGGGCCCATGAATGTACATATTTGGAAACATGCTAAAACGAAAGCAAATGTGTTCTTTTAACACAAGCTTCTGTTTTTTTTTAAATGGACACCCTATATTTTTTCTTCAGCAATCCATATCATGACAAATCACATAAACAATGGCGTTGACTGCATCGCAATATTCCAGTTACAATCCGAGATATTGCTACGCGAAGTTGACGCTTGAAATACGCGAAACGCGCAGTTAGCGCTAGAGACTCAGGCGAGAACCCCATGCTGCTCAGGACGTGCGCTAGCCGCGCGTTTCGCGTATTTCAAGCGTCAACTTCGCGTCGCAATATCTCGGGTTGTAACTGGAATATTCCAATGCAATCAACGCCATTGTTTATGTGATTTGTCATTCTATGGATTGCGGAAGAAAAAGTATAGGGTGTACACTAAAAAAAAAAAAAAAAAAAAAAAAAAAAAAATAAATTACATTCATGGGCCCCAGCCGGACATTGATACCGCGAAAGTCGTTTTCCAATAGCTCTTATTGTTCCAGAGATATTTTGGGTGGGCAAGATATCTGGGACACCCTGTATAAAGAACAGTCCAGAGTCAAAAAAAAAAAAAAAATTGTTTTCGGCTACTTTCGGTCTTATTTTAGACCATTTTCTGGAAATTAAGATCTGAAATATAATTACATTTACAGGACTTTCAGCAATATACATTAGTGTCAAACTTAAACTAAATTAATAAAGAGAAATAAAACAGTGTTATACCCATTGATGTTGTGGAGCTGGCAGGAAACTTGGAGCCTTCTAGTGCGTCACTGCTGGCTGGAGCAAGGTTTGCTGATCTTAAGTAGCTGAGGCTCCTCCCCTTTGCCAGCTCCACCCATCTTTGATAGCCATTGAAAAGACTACATAGATGAATTTAGCCAAAAAATATAAAATCGTAATTAGCCACACATTTCTTTGTCAATGTCTAAGATAAAATATTTATAGTCATCTTTCCGATATAAAAATAAAGATTAAAACCTTAAAATACTAACAATAAATTGTATCAGGTTCTTATTAATATTTTCAAAGATATTTTATCTTAGACACTGACAAAGAAATGTGTGGCTAATTATGATTTTATATTTTTTGGCTAAATTCATCTATGTAGTTTTTTCATTGGCTATCAAAGATGTGTGGAGCTGGCAAAGGGGCGGAGCCTCAGCTACTTAAGAGCAGTAAACCTTGCTCCAGCCAGCAATGATGCACTAGAAGGCTGCAAGTTTCCTCCCTGCTCCACAACATCAATGGGTATAACATTGTTTTATTTCTCTTTATTAATTTAGTTTAAGTTTGACACTAATGTATATTGCTGAAAGTCCTCTAAATGTAATTATGACATATTTCAAAGCTTAATTTCCTGAAGATGGTTTAAAATAAGGCCGAAACTAGTAAAAAAAATTTTTGCACTCTGGACTGTTGTTCATATATAAATTTAAATAAGAGTGCTGTTCCCCATAAGTGAAACAAAAATGTTTCCAAAAGTATGTGAAAAATTTTAATGTTCATTGGTTCAAAACTGCCAATCTAGGAGAGTTTGTAACTGACTGCTTTGAAAATTATACATAACGTTGCGTTCTAATACGTGAGTGTTTTATGTACTGATATACATACAGGGCATACCAGAATGAACATTGGAGATACTCAGCTTTGTGTAATTTTTTACTGTGACCTTACCGTTAAAATGTTCAAATGTTAATAAGTCTCAAGGACTTAACTACGTTGGTCATCAGTCCCTAGACTTACAAACTACTTAAACTAACTTAAAGTACGAGGCGTATTTTTAAGTAAGTTCCGTTTGAACATAAATACACAACGAAAGCTTATTTCAAAAAAGGAAATTTATTTCCTGGAAGTACGCATTTTCATCTATTTTTAACATAGTTGCCAAGTTTATGAAACACTTATCACACCTCTCAACCTATTTTAAAATACACTTTTCATAAAAACTTTCCGCCTTCTCCGATAACCAAGAGTTCACTGCCGCGGCGGAGTGGCTAAGCGCATTGAGGCGCTATGGTACAATTCGTGAGGCCATTCCCCGTCGGGCGTTAGAATCCCTTCTCGGGCGTGGATGTTTATGTCGTCTTTAGTATAAGCTAGTTCATAAGTAGTTTGTAAGTTTAGGGACTGATGATCCCGCAGTTAAGTCCCATAAGCTTTACAAACATTTGAACATTTCGTTTTCACGGCGTCGTCATCATTGTAACTATTGCCACTGAGGTCTTGTTTGAGGTGGAGGTAAGGAGCCTGTTCTCAAGAATTCTCGCTTCAACTGAAGCCACCAAATCGTCTGTAATCGAAGAAGAGAGACCGGAGTGGTCCTAATCACGGCCATCTCTGAATTCTCGTACCCACGAACGCACTTTGCTTTCACTCATAATAGTATCATCGTACACTTCGCAAATCTGTCGATGAATTTCTGCAGCAGACTGGTTCCTTGCTGAACAAAAAAAGTGGCACTGAGCGAACCTCACACGCGGTGGACGAGTTGACAGTCTAGCACAAAACATAGCCGTACAGGTTAGCTAGAGAGCTAAAACCAAGGCATGCCGGTACACGACGCACGAGCTCGTTGCGGTATGCGCGCGAACCACTAGTGTCTACAAGAAATCGGAACTTATTTAGAAAACAGCCTCGTAACTTATGCTAAGGACAACACAAACACCCAGTGCTCGAGGAACGATTCGAACCTCCGACGGCGAGCAAGCGCGCGCTCCGCAGCACGGACGCTCGGCCACTAAGCGGCGGCCTCACCGTTACATATTATACATCAATGAACGAGTTACACAATCAACGTGTCCTACAGCTGTCTAATGTGAGCACCCTTCGTCGTGCGGCACACATTGAGTCGACAGCTGAGCGTCCCAAGTTTTGCTCAGTCTGATTGGGGGTAATTAAAGCAATTGCAGTTTCAATCCTATGTCGTAGGTCCTTTAGGTCAGCTGGTAGCGGAGGCACACGATCCTTTACAAAGTCCCAAACACAATGCCGTTACTACACGCTTTGCGCTTGCCGCAAACTCCAAGCCTCTTCAAACGCTTCGCTACGTTTGGGGAACCTTCCACGCGCTTGCAAGTGCGCTTGCTCTTTATCGAGAAGTAAGCATGACAGGTTGTGTCGGTCATAACTTTTGGCTTAACCTAACCTTAGATAAATAAATAAAATAAAAACTACGGTGCATGTTAAAAATTCACAGAAACCCCATACCATGTAATTATTAAATGATTTATTGGTTCCTAAGATGGTTTATAGTTAGTTGCTTGTGAGTTACCGAACTGACTGCTATGATAGGACGAATAACCTGTTTATGGTTACGTAAGTTTAAAGCCGTCACGAAACAGGAAAGGGATTTACCAGAGTGATTAGGTTTCTGTTGATAGTAGTGACAGAAGCACTACTGATAATAGTGTAACCTGACCTGAGTTTTTTAAATGGATCATGACAGTTCGTGGGAAGTGTTAGTTGGTTATAAAATGGTGACATTAATTCTGTGTGGCAGCATTAAGTAACTCATCTATGGAACGTATCTATTGAAGATTGGTTCTTGCTGTAGTTGAATGTCAGTCCCGAGTGGAGTTGACAACGTAATTTGAACCGAGCAGACTAACTATGTTATTTTATGAATCCTGCAGGAGTTCACTGAGTCATGCGTTGGTCGTTGGTGTGATTTGACTGGCTCTGATTGCAAATTGTGTGCTATTGGGATTCGTGAATTACACAAAAATGAAATAGACCAGCTTACCTTCCGATACGTAACCGAATAGTTTGACTGTGACGGATAGAATGTTGACGATTTAGGGTTTGGAACCAATAAAACAGTTTGGAGATATCGCAAGTAACCATTTACCAGATTAGAGTGACTTAAGTGTGGTGGGAAAAGTTATTATTAATACTTTAGAATTGTTCGATGCCAACACCTGAAGTAGGCTCTTAGCTTGCTTTCAGATTAATTAAATATATATACGGAGCTGTTAGTGGTGGTGACGCCATAGGATTTATTTTTCTTTATTTCTTGAACCTACCTAAAAAGTTAGAGAGGACATTTAGTTAGCAGTCACTCTAAAGCTAAATTCTGTATATGGCATACATAAAAGACGATAATAAAACATAACTAAGCCTGGAGGCGTGATAAAAAATAAAAGTAATTCAGTTGATTTATTTATTATCTTGCTTATAAAAGATTTTTTTTTCTTTTGAGCTATTTCCCTTTTATTTTTCCTTTTTTTTATTTTTCCTTTTTTTCCTAACTTTATTTTTTCATTTTTTCCTAACTTCCTTTTTTTTCTTTTTTCCCCTAACTTTATTTTTTCTTTTTTTTTCTATTTTTCTTTATTATTTTTCTCATTTCAAATCCCCTTACTCCATCCCCACACTCTTCTACACCTCCCTTTTATGCTTTCCCGTCCCTTCCCTTCACTGTATTCATTGTCGCAATTCAAATACCCGCCTATCAGTTGCTTTACAATCCATCATGCAATGCGGACTTTGCATCCTCACCTTTACCTAGTTGTTACCGATCATCCATTATTAATATTCCTATCCGATTTTCCATTGTAAAAAGTAGACAAGGTAAATCAGTTTATAACATAAGTGTCATATAGTTGCACATGAAAAACTATCAAGAAGGATGAACATAGATAATGAAAGAAAACTGTAAGCACACCAACATGTAAAAAAAAAAAAAAAAAAAAAAAAAAAAAAAAAAAAAAAAAAAAAAAAAACCGAAACATATACACACATTCAAAATTCTTGTATAACTCTCTGACAAGCAATACGATCTTACAATAACTTGTGCAAACAAAATTATATCTGTTGTTCAATTTAAAGCAATTTAAAGATTCTACAAATGTAAAGAAATATGTATGGCTACGAAAATAAAAACCAATGTTTTGCTCAAGACAGATCCTCACAGAGGAGAAACGAAATACAAATGTAAATGTTTGTTTGTTAGAAATCTCAAATCTCTGGAATTTCTTTTTTTTTAAAAAAAAAAAAAAAAAAAAAAAAAAAAAAAAAAAAGTTCAAATGTTTGTAGAGCTTATGGGACTTAACTACGGGGTCATCAGTCCCTAAAGTTACGAACCACTTATGAACTAGCTTATAATAAAGACGGCACAAACATCCATGCCCGACGGGGGAATTCGAACCCCCGACCGCAGCGACCGTGCAGACCGTGATTGGCATGCCGCAGACCGCTCGGCCACTGCGGCCGGCGGAATTTCTTCACAGATTGCTTAGAAATTCTGCCACAATCTTGTATTCGAATATGCAAGTGTTTCATGTAGTATATGTGTTATGAATGGAGACAGTTATAAAATGTAATTAATCGCTTGATCAAAACCGTAAATCTCCGAAAGTTCTTGGCTGGTTACCCTGAAATTTTGACACAACGTTGCATCTAAAGTGGGAGTGTTTTTACGTACTGGTTTATTTAATACATGGTGTACAACTCATGTAACTTTTATGACAACTATTCCCCATTATAAAATTTGTATAAGTTCATGTGTAGCATATGTTAAGAAATTAGGTACGGTACATAAAAACAGGCAGCTATTCCAACAGAACGTTGAATCAAAATTTCGTTTAAGAACGTTCATAGGTATAAGATTATGAACACAGCATAACATTAAATAAGATTTTTGGGTTATAAAGAGGAGTAAAAGTTGATGTGGGAGCAGGAAGAAATTGATGGAGACTGCAGGAGGAGGAGATGGAGACGGAGGAGGCCGGAGGGAAGCAGGATCAGTTGGGTATAGCGAGGGCAGGAGATTGGGAGGAGAAGCAGGGGAAGAGTTGTAAGAGGTGATGAACAGGGAAAGAGGGAGGAGGAGACAAAGAGAGGGAATGCAGGAGAGGGGCAGACAGGGATAAGGAGAGCTGGGAGTGTACGGTGTTTATCCAGCGCCCAGAAATTTGCGGTTTCTGTGTTCTTTCTCTTCTGCTTACTTTGAAATAGGCCGCAGCAAATCTATGGGACTTAACTACTACGGTTATCGGGCCATAAGCTTACAAACTACTCAAACTAACTTAAACAAACCTAAGGACAACACACTCGCACCCATGCCCGAGGGAGGACTCGAACCTCCGATGGCAGGAAACCGCGCGCTCCGCTGCAAGGTGCCTTAGAACGCTCGGCCACTCCACCGTGGCTTCGAAATTGGTCTACTACAATAACCCCATAATATTTTCATGCAACAAAACACATGGTGTCAGTGGCAAAAGACTTGTCATCAAAGGGACTATGAAGGTGCACTCCGGAAAGGAACATGTGTCGCTCCTTTCCGGAAGAAACTATGAATATAGTTACTAAATTTTATGTCAGATGAGGTTAGCCGATAAATGCCTGGAGAAAGGATTACGTGACTTGAGAAGTGCAATCTACAGGAACTCAATCGTAATTCCAACGACAAATATCGCACCATTATGTTCCCAAAATACGCGCAACTTGGTCCTCAGATTGTGTTTTAAGAGGGATCGGGTGACACCCATGCTGTCTCTCTGTGTGTAATTCATCAAACTGTCAAACTTATGATCGATGGCTCAAAACGTGGACATTTAACTCATCAGGAAGAGCTTCCCTTAAAAACTAACCACAAATGGAATTCGAAAACATGGAATCTACCTCAACCATCGCGCTTTATTAATAAGTCTAAAATTTGTCCAGGCTGTTCAGTACTGAAAGAACGAATGGACTATGTTTTTCAGTCTCTTCTGAGGTATACACTGGATTACAACCGAAAAAACAACATTAGAGACATTGGAGAAACCTACAGATGAATTAATTGACGTCTTATTGGAAAGTTGATAGAACTGAAAAAAGAAACCCTCTTTCATAGCGTCACAGCAAGAGTTAATTACCAAGAAACCAAAAACAAGATAAAAACAACAGATATTGCTGTTGTAAATGATTTTTCATAAATTATGCATTTGTCGTCCAAAGGTTTCCGATTTTCACTAGAAGAACAACCGGGCTACGGTGCATCCTTTTGTTATCCACTATAATTATTGTGGTTCTATGAATTGTGTGTCGTTCGTTACAATTGTCGATTGTTTAAAACACGATATGGTAGCAGTTCATTTGTTTCAAAAATATTTAATTAAGTTCGTCAAAGGCAAATTTCTAAAATTGGCTAAAATAATTTACTTCATCCCAATATAAAAATCGGAATAATTTTTCCAATTTATGCCATCACGTAGAAGATTTTGCAATAAATGCAGAATGGCACGTTTTTGCAACAACTAATGGAGAAGGGCCATGCGATGGCGATGGGGAAACTATGAAGGGACTGGCAGCTCGAGCAAGTCTCCATCGTTCAAGGCAAGAGCAAACAATCACACCTTCTGAATTGTATCTGCGGGCGGCATTGAGTCTGACAGCTGTAACATTGTTGCATTCTAAAGGAGGAGTACATAGTTGAAGAAGTGTTTCATCCTAGGTTAGAACAGACACGCATAATTCCAAGGACCTTAACAACACAGGCACGCATTCCAGTTTCAACAGCAAAAATATTGATAAACGCATATTTGCTTGCAACAGACAGTGGGCAGTAATCGATATGTAAAAAGATGCACCCAGTCAGTACTTGTGGTCCGCTGTTGACCGTGTCCAGCTGTGCGGTTTTTCCTGTCGAGTAACGAGCGGCTGCCCACCGCTGTCTAAGTTTTAAGTCAGCGCGAGCTTACGAATTTATTACTTATTTTTTCCACGTGGCAGATAAGGGACTCCATAATGCTTACAACGGAAGTTTACGTGTAATAAAGAAAAGTTAAAGCCTACATAAGTTTAATCCTTATGACAACTGTATTTACGCTTAATAAATGAAAAAGATTTACAACAATGAATTAATAATTTCTTTACTTTGGGGCCCGCAGTATGGAATATGTCGTTGAGTGACATAATTATAAATCACTTTTATACCTTTCACACTGCTGTTATAATGCGTTATATATTTATTATGAGCTCATTTCGGCTTTATATTGCCATCATCAGGTTTTCTGTAATACAAACGAGATAATTTATTACAACAGTTGCATAAGCTGGTATATGTAATTTTTTGGCTAATACATTTAATTTACTTACATTTAATGTCGTTTTTGTTTCTGACTTTTTGTTTAAGATGATACTGATTTCATTTAAATTATGACTGGCTTATATGCCTGAACAGATTTTTTTTAATTTTCTGCCTAATTAAAAAGTAAGGCTATTTTCAAAGTGTTTTAACGACATTATATGTTTACATGGTCACTCAGAGATCACTGTAGTTATCAGCTAATTTATTTTCCTTGATATAACTTTGGTGATTGATGTTTATGTTGTTACTATGGAGTGAATCCACTCCCATGAACCACAGACATTGCCGAGGTGGGGTGGCTTGCGTGCCTCAACGAAACAGATAGCCGTACCGTAGGTGCAACTACAGCGAAGGGGTATCTGTGGAGAGGCCAGACAAACGTGTGGTTCCTGAAGAGGGGCAGCAGCCTTTTCAGTAGTTACAGGGGAGACCTGGAGACACCGGAAGGTATCAGATAGATTTTATAATCGTAAGACATAGATTCCGGAACCAGGTTTTAAACTGTAAAACATACCCAGGGGCAGATATAGACTCTAACCATAACTTGTTGGTTATGAACTGTAGGCTGAAACTAAAGAAACTACAAAAAGGTAGGAAAATAAGGAGACGGGACCTGGATAAATTGAAGGAACGTGAGGTTCTTAAGAATTTCAGAGTGAGCTTTAGGCAACAATTGACAGAAACAGGGGAAAATAAAACAGTAGAGGAGGAATGGATAAAATCGAGAGATGAAATAGTGAAGGTAGCAGAGGACAAAATAGGTAGGAAGGCAAGACCTACAAAAAATCTTTGGATATCACAGGAGATACTAAATTTAATCGATGAAAGGAGAAAATATAAAAATGCAGTAAATGAAACAGGCAAAATTGAGTACAGACGACTAAGAAATGAGATTGATAGGAAATGCAAAATGGCTAAGCAGGAGTGGCTAGAAGGCAAATGCAAGGATGTAGAAGAATGTATAAATAGGTGAAAAATAGATACAGCCTACAGGAAAATAAAAGAAACATTTGGAGATAAGAAAAACAGCTCTATGAATATCAAGGACACTGATGGAAAACCAGTTCTCAGCAAAGAAGGGAAAGCTGAAAGGTGGAAAGAGTATATAGAGGGGCTCTACAAAGAAAATGAACTTCGAGACAATATTGTAGGAAGGGAAGAGGATGTAGATGAAGATGAAATAGGAGATACTGTACTGAGAGAAGAATTTGACAGAGCCCTGAAAGACCTAAGTCGAAACAAGGCCCCTGGAGTTGATGATATTCCCTCAGAGCTACTGAAGTCTCTGGGAGAACCAGCCATGACAAACCTGTTTCACCTGGTGTGCAAGATGTATGAGACAGGCGAAGTACCCTCAGACTTTAAGAAAAATGTAATAATCCCCATTCCAAAGAAAGCAGGTGCAGACAGGTGTGAAAACTACAGAACCATCAGTTTAATAAATCATGGTTGCAAAATATTAACACGAATTATATACAGAAGGATGGAAAAGGTGGTAGAAGCCGACCTCGGGAAAGATCAGTTTGGGTTCAGGAGAAATGTAGGAACACGGGAGGCAATACTCACGTTACGGCTTATCCTAGAAGATAGATTAAGAAAAGGCAAACCTATATTTCTAGCTTTTGTAGATTTGGAGAAGGCTTGTGACAATGTTGATTGGAATAAACTCTTTCAAGTTCTGAAGCAAGCAGGAGTAAAATATAGGGAGCGTAAGGTTATTTATAACTTGTACAAAAACCAAACAGCGGTTATCAGAGTTGAAGGGCCTGAAAGGGATGCAGTGGTTGGAAAGGGAGTAAGACAGGGTTGTAGTCTTTCTACGTTGTTATTCAATTTGTACATTGAGCAAGCTATAAAGGAAAACAAGGAGAAATTTAGACTTATCTCTATATCTTGGCAATATGTAATTTATTAGTCAGATATCGCAGAGTGCAGAATACTTCAAAGCAGAAATTTTGTAGCAATGAACTATGTAATCTAGCAGGCAGACGCTAACCTCGAAATGGCTCTCATCAGCAGAAGGCAAACACGTGACTTTTTAATTCTGTTCGCGACCTATCGCGCATATTTTAGTTCGCGAACTATCGCGCATGTTTTAGTTCGCAACCTATCGCGTATATTTTAGTTCGCGACCTATTGCGCATATTTTAGTTCGCGACCTATCATACACATTTTAGTTCGCGACCTATCGCGCATGTTTTAGTTCGCAAACTATCGCGCATATTTTAGTTCGCGACCTGTCACACATGTTTTAGTTCGCGACCTATCGCGCATATTTTAGTTCGCGACCTATTGCGCATATTTTAGTTCGCGACCTATCGCGCATATTTTAGTTCGCGACCTATCATGCATATTTTAGTTCGCGACCTATCGCGCATATTTTAGTTCGCGACTGGTAGCTCTCCTTTTAGTTCGCAGCTCGGCCGCGAAGTATGTCGCTCTTTTTAGTTCGTCCGCTCGTTTTGGCTTTTGCTACCGCTGCTAAAACTGCAGCTGAGCTGCATCTCAGCTCGAAATGACGGCAACTGGCAGAAGGGAATCACGCGATTCTGCGCGCTCTCGCGCCCTCTGTTACCCGTCAGCATGGCCCCCACATTCGATTGCAGGCCCTGGACGCAGCATCAGAGACAGGCCCTCCCCTCCCCTCCAACCCTTAGTTTACAGTCGCGTGCTACATTAAAATTTCATAGTTATTTATTACCAATACTGTGCTTAGAATGTAATTTAACTAGAAAATACAGGGTATAGTTACAGTAACTATTTTATTAGTCCATACTAGACCTCATTTATACAATTCTTTTACTTAAAAATGATCACAGCACGTACATTAATTTATCTGACGAAGATTAAAATAAACATAGTTACAAAAACTAAAATTACAATTAGTGTCAGCCGCAGACACTGGCTACAGAGAAAGACTACTTAGCAATAGCCTTGCGCACTTTCTTCTGACAAAACTAATCAATTACGTCAGAAAAGTCGACAGTTTTGGCCAGGTCATTCTCACTTGATAAAATTGCTAAATGATTAAGACGACTTTGGCCTGTTGTTTTTAGAGCCGCCAGTTTACTAAACGATCTTTCAGCCGTAGACACTGTCACTGGAATGGTACAGGAAAGCCTAATTGCAGTACATAGGTTAAAAAAAAAAAAAAATTGCTTCCAGGTTTTTCTCGTATATGGAATTCAGAAGTCTCATCGGGTCGCTTTCTGATTGAAGACTGTACAATGAACGCTCTTCATGTGTAGAATTTCTTCAACCAAGCTGTCTGAATCTGAGCAGTCTGAAGAATATTTTCAGACAAAATTGGTGGTTTTAATTTGCAGTTCATCATTTTATAAGTCCATGAAATCTAAAACTAGTGAAAAAAGATCACAAATTTGTTCACAGCTTATAAAACGTATTGTCAAGTCTGTCATGATGAAATCCAAACCATAAAGGAAAACAGATAATTTAAAAAAAAAAATGTTTGTTGAACTTATGGGACTTAACTACGGGGTCATCAGTCCCTAAGCTTACAAACTACTTATGAACTACCTAAGACTAAGGACGGCACAAATATCCATGCCCGAGGGGGGATTCGAACCCCCGACCGTAGTGGCCGTGCAGACCGCGACTGGAGCGCCTCAGTTCCCTCGGCCACCGCGGGCGGCACAGATAATTTGAACTCATTTGAGGTTTCCAGCTGAGGGTGTTCAGGCGTCTGATGTAATATCATCTGCCTCGGCAACTACTTTAGCTTCATTTAAAATAGTTTCCCAAGAATCTCGAAGGACTTGTATTTAATTAAGTAAATCTTTAATTAGCTATGTCTCTACTTTGAGAGGGTTTTTTTTTCTGATTAATAGAGGCCAAGATCTTGTGACAATATGATGTCATCAACAGGCCTTTGAAGGAAGCAAACTACTTCTTAAGTCCCAAAATAGTATTTCTGACTGATGAAGTTAATGTGGGTACCTTATCCACTTGGAACAAGTCTAAAAGTGTGAGGAATGAAGGTTAGTGCTTCAGAATGGGCCGCACAGCTTGTAGTCTTTCACTCAAGCGAGTTTCAGAAAAGCTTTGCAGAGACAAAGGGACATGCTGCTTCATCAGATCTCAACGACCAGGGCTGCTGGAGAAGAAATTACAAAAACGTTCTATGTTCCAAAAAAGTCACAACATTATAATTCAGCTTAGCGGCGTTGGCACCAACTCTGTTCAGAAACTGTGCTTCGCAGGGAGAAAAAATGGCAGACTTTTTTTTTTTTTTTCAAGTATTCTTGACTGAACAGCACTTGTGTGACCTCGCATGTTGGAGCCATTATCCTAGCTATGAGAACGACAATCGGCAAGTAGTATTCCTTGAGTTTCCAACGTGGACAGTATTTCATCAGATATGGCCTGACCTGTTTTCCCGTTAATATTCATAAATTCAATCTTTTACAAATTCCGAATGATTTTTTTCTGTATTTTGGCATACATTGCGCAGAATGAGCACATTCTGTTCCTGGTGGCAAATGTCAGGAATTTCATCAACAATAATTCCGTAGAATACAGACTCTTCTCTTTGATGTTTTAAATAGTTTTTGCACAAAGGGAAATAAATTCATTTTGTGAGTACCATGATATATAGTGAGCTTCACCTGTCATACTTTTATTCATCAGTTGGTTTTCTTTTACTATGGCTAGATGTTCAGGAGTTACTGCCTCACATTTGCCAATAAGTTCCAAAATTCCTAAAAAAAATTTCCATTGTGAACATCACCAAAAAAGTTCAAATGGGGTCATCAGTCCCTAAACTTACAAACTACTTCTGAACTAACTTATTCTAAAGACAGCACAAACATCCATGCGCGAGGCGGGATTCGAACCCCCGACGGGGAACGGCCTCGCGCATCGGAGCATAGAGCCTCAATGCGCTCGGCCGCTCCGCCGCGGCGTAAACATCACCAGTCTGTGTATTTTCGCCTTGGAAAGCTAAACCTCTACTATTCAAGAATAAAGTTGTGTTTAGAATTCTTTGTAATAAGTTTTCCACCTTGTCGCTTCACAAGTAATCATGTGTTGAAGATTACAATCCACACCATGTGCTTTCAGTGCTAACTGAAGAGTTTTCCATTCTGGGTAAAGTTTTCGATGCTCAGAACTTTCTTCATGCATCGGTAACAACGTTTGTTGTGGAGAGAATCCTTATTTAGCAAGTTTGATTTGCTTTAAAAATACTGCAAGGGTAACAATGAATACTATTTTTCGACTCGCTCCTCATTAACCATTAACGTTGAAATGGTTTACTTGTTCTGCTAACTGTTTCCATGTATAACAAAGTCTCATCAAAGAGTTTCCCTGAAAGGTCAATTGTAAAAGACTTTGATCAGGTTTCAAAAGCTGAAAAACCAACATAATACTACGCTATTACCTGTCGCAGTTTATCACTCGAGGCCAAGTACTAGGATCGTCCAAAATACAACAGTTGCTTTCATCAGTTTTCTTACCAAGGTCTAGCTTACCACATTGTTCATTACATTCACGAAGGAAATATGTGTTATTTTTTCTTTGTTCTGCTTTAATCAGATGTTCATATATCACAGTATCTTGTGGTGCGATTTCTCTTACATCTTTTCGGGCTGATACCGAATGAACTACAGAAGACAAAGGTCCGTTTTCTGGGGCTGTTGTTGGTTCTGACATAGCATGAATCTGGACTTCTTGCAACTGTCCTGTATCATGATACATCAAAAATTTTGTAATAGTCTTGCGACCTTTAGCTACTTTTTCGAATTTGTCTTTTTGTAGTTTTCTTTTTAAAGCTCCTGATTTAAGTTTGTAGCTCATCTGAAAACGAAACAATATGGTAATGTGATCACGCTGCAAGTGTCTTACTTCTTTGGATTACGGTCCGAATACTCGATTTTTATTAGTTGCAAAATTTTGTAAGAGTAATCTAACTTCTAAATGTTTGAGAGAATTGTCATCAGTACGTAAGTAATCCAAAAAAGTCAAACATTTTGATAGAATGACTGAAACATCAATTCGAAACACTCCGCCCTTGAGATAAACGAATTACGAATAATACTGTAGTAGCTACTCCGACATGGACGAGTTGTAGAGTGTCAGGAAATTCACTAAATGGTAAATTATTATCTGAAATGCTCTAGCAACAGAAAGTTGAAGAAAAAGTCCCAAAAAGAAAGGAAATATTAGTGACCCGGACATCTGACCCCCAGGTTAAAATTTAATTAACGGATCTGATGGGAATTTTCTGGCCTTTGCATTGGCGAAGTCCGTTTGTTTCCTTAACAGACTCAAGTATGATAATCACTGTTCACTTCAAAAGCGGACATCTACACAGATGTTTGGTATCAAATACCGAATTTGGTGAATAAAGAAATCTGCACTAATGGTAACAGCGTATACGATCAAATGACTCGGAAAATCTGTCATGGCGACAGGTCTGTCCCAGATATTAAGAAACGCTAGGCCGTGCTTCAGTTTTTGAATCATTTTTACAGGATTGTTACTAATAATTAATTTTTAAGTGAGTGCAATGAAACGAAATATTTCACTAGCCACAGTAGGCAAAGGTAGGAATATATCTCGACAGCCTGAAAAGTGGTAAAGACGAAATGGAAGGAAACAAGTGTAAGACTTTTTTGTAAATGCCAAAGTTATATTTTCGTGTGTGTTGCACAAAATTATTAATTACCGGAGAGAATTTCGTTGTCAGAAATAATGTAACGGTGCATAGAAAAAACATCTGACGACAGATTTAACTGGCCTTATGCTAAGAATGTTAGACAATGTGATGAAATGAAGTTATATTACTCTCTGAAAAATTGACAAATTCCTGATCATTACTGATTGTATCTTGTATTCTGGTGATATAAACTGAGGTTACGGGTTGCATTGTTGGCTAGAGGAGCATAGGGGACGGTGAGAACGATTCTACTGTAAACACTAAAGTAACAAGTAAACAGTGATTCAATTTGATTGCAGTTGCACAGTGCACACCGATAAAAGTTTCGTGGTAATGCAAGTTGACATTCCACATAATGACGATGATGATGACATTGGTGATTGTCAAGTCGTGTCTAGTAATAAGCTAGCTCTACAGATTTAGACATTTTTGTACATTTTGATGACAGCCTCGGTGTGTGTGTACAAGATGAAGGAATTAATGATGATATTTGCCAAAAACGCAGTGATGATCGAGAAGGTAAGTGAGAGTGGTGGAGATGACATTAATCTTGAAACACCGGACTGAGTGTTTAGTGCAATCGATCTGTGCAGACGTTAAATTAGGGCAAAATTTGTCGTGAAAAATATAATTAATAAATTCGCGAAATGAGGTGTATGCATGGAAGGTGAAACAAGCCAAATATTGTAATGCCTTTAAAACATGATCAAGTTCAAAATAACATTTTGTTAAAGCAGTGCGAAGTGCCAGATTACATATTGCATCTAACTTTTTTTAAACTGGACATAATGCAAAGATTTTATTGAAGTACTGTAGTCTATCTTTTATCATTTATAAACTTTATAAATATAGCACTACTCTATCCTTCATTTTCACTAAAAGAAAATGAAATAGTGGTATGCCATTATTGGCTGGGAGATCGTATCTGGATTATTCGGCCGCCTAGTGCAAGTTTTTTTACTTAACGACACTTGGGCGACTTGTGTGTCAATGACGATGAAGATGATTGTGGTGTCGCACAAGTACAAAGTGCGCGCCACCTACTTTTGCCGCGCGCCGCCATGCACGCACGGCGCGGCGTTCTTACGACGACAGCCACGAGCGCCCTCTGCTGCAACTCCGCTCGTGGCCACCACTGAACGACATCGTTCACTTGGGACTGAGATAGCAACCAGTTAGGACCTTCGTAATTAGATAGGCACCAGTGAAGACTTTGCTATCGTACAGGCACTAGGCAGGCCTCTAACAACTATGTATCAACATTCTGCAGTACTATGTAAAAGTTAAGTATTGTTACATTCTGTGCAATATATATCTCTTTCTAATTTACTCTAGTGTTTATAGTTTCTGGATGCTCCCCTCCGTACCTGCACCAGCGTGCTATCTTTATTCCTGTGTCGGTCTCATTCCACTCGGCCACCGACACCTACGACGAGGCTGGGACACAAAAGCGGCGACGAAGTTGGGACACAAAAGTGGCGACGAGGATGGGATACAAAAGTGGCGACGAGGATGGGATAGACGATTCGTGGACCAGCCCGCTTGCAGCAGCCAGACAGCAGTAGTAGTTGGAGCACACAGAAATTGCTCCCGCCCACCCACCCTTATTATAAGAATTTTGGGGGAAGATATTTTGTTACGTGTTTTGTGGACTTTTTTGTTGCAGCGCGTCCTCTTTCATATTGCATTTGTGTTTTGTTATAATTTACTTGTATGCGCGGCGCCTAATCGGTCAGCATGGCCACTACCCTGAACCCAAACTTAATGGAAATTATTCAGTTACAGACGGCGCAAATAACACAACTTCTGCAGGCTGTGGCCCAGCTCACAGCGCAAGCAGCTAACCAACAACAACAGCCGCCGCTTCAGCAGCCCACACCTGCCGCCGCAACGCTTCCTACGTTTCGCCAGTACAACGAACGTGAGGAAGAATGGAGCGACTACTTCGCACAGTTTCAAGAACTCGTCGCGGCTCATCAAATTACAGGTCAGAAAGTGAAGCATCTGCTATTATCTGTGGTGGGCACCAACACCTTCGTGTTACTGAAAAAACTTTTCCCCGACGTATCTCCTCGTGATGTAGACTTTGAACAAATAGTAGAGGCACTAAATGCTCATTATGAGAGAAAAGTTCTCGTAGCTGCGGCACGGTACCGATTTTTCAGACTTTAAAAATTACCGCAGCAGTCACACCAACAGTGGATTACGGAATTGAAGGGCTTAACCCGCCAATGTAAATTTACTTGTTCTTGTGGACTTTCGTGTAGTGACGTGATGTTGAGGGATGCGATTACGCAGAATATTCAGGACCCCAGAATTAGGGCAGCAATTCTGAAACAGTCTGGCCCCTCATTAGACAGTGTACTGCAGCTTATTGAAGCGCATGATACGTTTGACTTAGCAGATGTAGAAATGCAAAGCCACAGTGTTAATTCAGTGCGCCGCAACGGACGCTTTCGTAGTTACAGTTCTCAGTATAGCACTAGTGAATCTTTAAATTCTATCGGCCGTGCTGAACAGACAGTGAACAGTAGCCTGTGTAAAAGTGCGACACAATGGTCGCCCCGTCGTGTTAGGCAAAGTAATTTGAATAACGGGCGCCAACGCTCTTTTCAGAAAAATGTTCGTAAATCTTGCCCCCAGTGTGTATCTCGCCACAAACGTGCTCAGTGCCCAAGTCGCAACGCAACTTGTTATCAATGTGGCAAAATAGGACATGTACGGACAGTGTGTATGCAAAACAAAATTTCAAAGAACGGCGCCGATAGAAACAGTGCAAGAACAATTCAGGCTGTAAATGTCATACACGCTGTGAACTTGGACAGTGTTTCGCGTGATTCTCAAATGCAAGACAATTTTTCTGCGCCTACGGCAAAACTATGTAGTGAGCCACGTCGCAAGCGCCGACGAGCGCGTAAAACAGTGCAACGGAAACGGGTTCGGGACAAGCAAAGTGACAATGTACAGTGCAATCCTGTAGTGAACCTAGTGCCTTCTGCAACTGTTCCTTGTAATAGTGCCCAGTACTATGTAGCTAGTGACAGTAGACATCAAGTAGCTACTCAAAAGTGTAGTGCAGTAGTTAGTAAATCTGGAGTAGCTTCGCATGCTTGCGCGGACGCCGATCCGGCGGTAGTGCCATCTAGTGACAATGTTGTTAATCCGCTGCGTGCCGAGTCTGCGCCGCTTACTTCACTACGCGGCCCGCGCAAGCGCAGTAAACAAACCGTAGCAGACGTTGCCCACATTCGCGCACCTGTCGAGCGCCGCAAGCAAAAACTGTTTGTGACTCTCTTCATAGAAAATAAGACGGTGCAATTTCAGCTTGATACTGGTTCCGCTGTCACATTAATAAATAAAGATACTTATGAACTTCTGGGTTCGCCAAAATTGTCGCCGTCACAGCAAGTGTTAACAGCTTATACTGGTCAAAATATTCCCATGCTAGGAACGTGTAGCCTGCCCGCCTCTTTTCAAGGTGTAACAAAAACAGTTGCTTTTGTAGTTCTTCAGGCCAAATCGACACAGAACATTTTTGGACTAGATGCTTTTGACTTGTTTGGTTTATCAATTCAAAGGGATGTGCTTCAAATTTCGTCAATAGTGCCTCAGGATAAAAACAATGCATTGTGTGAAAAATATAGTGACTTGTTTTCGCCGGAACTAGGTTGTGCAAAAGACTTCGTGGCACATGTAACTTTAAAAGAATCTGCAGTCCCAAAATTTCGTAAAGCTAGACCAGTGCCTATCGCCTTTTGATACAGTTGCCGAAGAACTTAAACGTTGGCAAGATAGTGGGGTGATTTCTCCTGTTTCTGCGAGTCAGTGGGCCTCGCCTATAGTAATTATACCCAAGCCGTCAGGAAAACTTCGTCTCTGTGCGGACTTCAAATCAACAGTGAACAGTCAAACAATTGTAGACACTTATCCCCTGCCCAGACCTGACGAACTAATGGACAAATTAGGACAGTCTCGTTTCTTTTCTAAGATTGATTTAGCAGAGGCATACTTACAGATTCCACTTGATGACGAGTCAAAAAAGTTTTTCGTCATTAGTACTCACATGGGCCTTTTTCAATTTCAACACCTACCCTTTGGCAGTTCTTCCGCCCCCGCTATTTTTCAGCGTTTTTTGGAACAGCTGACAGTTTCTGTACCGTGTTGTTCGAACTATTTAGATGATATTGTGGTATCCGGACGTACAGTTGAAGAACATTTAGCAAACCTGGAGTGCCTTTTCAAAGTTTTGACTGCAGCAGGTCTACGCTGCAATAAAGCAAAGTGTTCGTTTTTTCAAACTGAAATAGAGTACCTAGGCCATGTGATTAATGCCCAAGGAATACATCCCTTACAGTCACATCTTCGAGCAATCAAAGACTTCCCTCCTCCTAAGAATGTGCAGGAATTGCAAGCAGTAATGGGAAAGCTTAACTATTATTTCAGATTTATTCCCAATGCCTCTCAAATTGCAGCTCCACTGCATCACTTACGTAGGAAGAATGTTCCTTTTGTATGGTCTAAAGATTGCCAAGTTGCCTTTGACAAATTAAAGTCTGCACTACTCAGTGATGCATGTTTGATTCCCTTTGACCCAAAGAAGCCTGTAGTGCTAGCAGTTGATGCCTCGTAGTACGGTGTGGGTGCAGTTCTGTCGCATCGTATTGGATGTCACGATCGTCCTATTGCCTTTGCATCCAAGCTACTGACGCCGACGCAACAGAATTACAGTCAGATAGAAAAGGAGGCCTTAGCAATCATTTACGGCGTCACAAAGTTTCATCATTATCTCTATGGCAGAAAATTCTATTTGTTGACAGACCACGAGCCTCTCACGTCGTTGTTCTCATCCACAAAGCCGATTCCGCCACGTACGGCACAAAAGCTTCAGAGATGGTCCTTAATACCGTCTAATTATCAGTATGAGATTTTGTACCGACCTACCAGTAAACATGCTAACGCGGACACACTTTCCCGACTTCCGGTTGGCCAGGATGTATCATTTGATTCTTCAGAAATGGCATGTTGTCAGATAGACTCCAGAGATGCTTCCGCTGTCGCAGATTTTCCTTTGAACTCTCGTCGGGTTGCACAGGAAACAGCTGCGGATGCAGACCTAAGTGTGGTAGCACGTTTTGTTCGCTCAGGGTGGCCTGCCAGAGCCAAAGACATTGATCGGCCTCTGGTTCGACGTTATTTTGCACAACGTCATGCATTATCTTTAAGTCAGGGTGTTCTGTTGTTACATACGGACAACGACCAAACAAGAGTGATTGTTCCTCGTTCCCTGCAACGTGAAGTGTTACGCCTCCTGCATCAAGGACATTGGGGTATTGTTAGGACAAAGCAATTGGCCAGACGTCATTGTACCTGGGTTGGTATGGACGCTCAGATAGAGAACATGACGTCACAGTGTACTGTTTGTGCGGAGCATCAGGCGGCTCCTCCGCAACGTTACTCAGACTGGCCACGCCCCAAGGGACCATGGCAACGTTTACACATTGACTTTGCCGGACCTTTCTGGAATACGCGCTGGTTAATCGTTGTAGACGCTTTCAGCAAGTTTCCTTTTGTGATTGCCATGAACTCCACGACGGCGTCTAGTACAATCAGTGCCTTAACATCAGTGTTTTGCATCGAAGGTTTGCCTGAAACAATTGTCAGTGACAATGGACCTCAGTTTGTTAGTGCGGAATTTCAACAGTTTTGTCGTGTGAATGGCATTCAGCATATCACCACCGCACCTTTTCACCCTCAGTCCAATGGTGAAGCAGAACGTTTCGTTCGAACATTCAAGTCTCACATGGACAAGCTGAAAGATCAGCACTCCAGGCAGCAAGCTCTTCAAATTTTCCTGTCTACGTATCGGTGCATGCCACGTGACGGCCCGTCTCCTGCCGAGCTGCTACACGGGCGCCGTCACCGCACTCTCCTTCACCTACTGCAGCCTCCCACGCACCGAGTCGTTTCGTATGGCGTTACGCGTTTTCAGGTTTCTACGCCGGTGCTGTACAGGGTGTTTGCTGGTATGAAGAAGACATGGTTGCCAGGCACCATTCAGCGCGTGCTCGGTCGCAATATGTATGTTGTACGTTCTTCCACAGGGTCGGAGCTGCGGCGCCACGCAAACCAATTGCGCTTGCACAGGCCGAGCGATCCTGTCTCCGGTTTCTTGATTCCAGACCCAGTTCACCGCCAGGGAGCACAGCCACATCGTTCGTCCCCGGACTACGAGATCCCTATGGACGTCGACGTACCTCCGACGCAGTCGTCGCCGCCGCTGTCGCCGCCGCAGATGACAGCGTCACCGAGAGGGACTCCGGGACCGTGCGGGCCCCCCCAGCTTGGGCCACGCACCTCAGAAGAAGATGACCTGCTCCCTCTGGGCGGGGGCGGGCGCCCTTCCGCTGGTTTTCGCGGGTTTTCCGGCGGATCGCAAGGTGTATACCGGGGCGCGGACGGCGTCTCGATCCCAGCCTCAGCTACGACGCACGTCCCACCAGTAACGCCCCCGCCCAGGCCCTCCTCCCAGTGCCGTCGCCGTGGCCCTCAGCCCTACGCCACGACGGCGCGGCGGTTTGGGGGGGAGGGGTGTGGTGTCGCACAAGTACAAAGTGCGCGCCACCTACTTTCGCCGCGCGCCGCCATGCACGCACGGCGCGGCGTTCTTACGACGACAGCCACGAGCGCCCTCTGCTGCAACTCCGCTCGTGGCCACCACTAAACGACATCGTTCACTTGGGACTGAGATAGCAACCAGTTATGACCTTCGTAATCAGATAGGCACCAGTGAAGACTTTGCTATCGTACAGGCACTAGGCAGGCCTCTAACAACTATGTATCAACATACTGCAGTACTATGTAAAAGTTAAGTATTGTTACATTCTGTGCAATATATATCTCTTTCTAATTTACTCTAGTGTTTATAGTTTCTGGCTGCTCCCCTCCGTACCTGCACCAGCGTGCTATCTTTATTCCTGTGTCGGTCTCATTCCACTCGGCCACCGACACCTACGACGAGGCTGGGACGCAAAAGCGGCGACGAAGTTGGGACACAAAAGTGGCGACGAGGATGGGATACAAAAATGATGATAAAGACAACACACAAGAGCCAGCTCCCTACTGGGAATTGAATCCGGGCTCCTGCGTGGTAGTCAGTGGTGCTGTCGTTTGAGCTCATAAATAATGCTATCTGTATCTGACTTCTGAGTAATTATGAGTTACAAGTAATCTGTTCCCTTTGACATACGTTTAAATTAGGTTATGCTGTATTTAAATTGTTTCTCAATATCTCTCAGTGTTTATTTCACCCTAGTTTATAAATCAGTCAGAACATAACTCAGGTGCAAATATTACCTACAGGTATATAAGAAACTAAACATGTGTTAATATTTTTGTTTACAATAAGTTTTTGAGAAGGTAGGCAATGGATTTAAACACTGCCCCTCTGTAAGAGAATTCCTGGATCCGCGCCTGAATATACTGTTAATCTACGTTTTTAGAGTTGGATTATTAGTAATGGTTTCTCTTACCTCACGTTTTTCAAGAAAATTATCATCAGTGGCGTAACTATGGGGGAGGGGATGTGGGGGATAGAACCCCCCCCCCAGAACCCGAAGAAAAAAGAAAAAAAAACAAGAAAAAAAGGAAATAGTATAACAGCAATCTGGTAAAGGTAAAGATTGGAAACTTGGGGTGTTTTACCATAAGCTTTCATTGGATGGGAGTGAATTAGTTTCTTGAACGGAAGTGGTAGATGGTAGTCTGTCTGGAAACTGACTAAAATTTGGCTCGTCAAGTAGATCTATCCCCCCCCCCCCAAAGACAAGTCCTAGTTCAAATGTTTGTTAAGCTTAATGGACTTAACTACGGGGTCATCAGTCCCTAAACTTACAAACTACTTATGAACCACCTACAACTAAGGACGGCACAAATATCCATGCCCGAGGGGGGATTCGAAACCCCGACCTTAGTGGCCGTGCAGACCGTGACTGAAGCCTCAGTCCCCTCGGCCACCGCGGCCGGCCAAGTCCTAGTTACTCCACTGATTATCATAGTAGCAACACGAAGTACTTTCTGTAATGTATCTTTACATCGAACTTAACCAAACGACGTAATCACTTTGGTAGCAGTAGAGAAAAATGTCAAATTCCGCACACATCACAGGAATCCGACAGGTGGACTGCAGGCGCCTGATGGCCAGTGCAAGTGGCTTGGATGTCCGGCACGTTTGCCGTGGCGCAGATGGTCAGCTGTCCGTGGAGAACTCAGCAGTCAAATGCGCCAACAGCTGCCGCCGAGTCTGAGGCAACTCCAGCCTGTCGTCAGCGGCGCGACATAACTTCACGCGACACACGGAGTGACAGTAACTGCAACCATCAGTTTCATAACACTGTTGCAATGTACGGTTTGTCACAAATAACTGTTACAAACATTTGTCTATTAGTTAAACAATATTCTAACATTCAGTTGGACAAAAATATTTTTTCCAGTTTGAATTAATATAATTAAAAAATTACACTGCATGTGAGCGTTCCCGGGCCCCCTTCAAGTCCGGGCCCTGGACCCAGGGGTCCACCCAGCCCCACCCTTGTGGGGGCCATGCCCGTCAGTCATCGGAAAAGGAGCGGACGAACTAAGAGGCGAAGGAACTGCGAATTAGTTCGCGTGGTTCGCCTGTAGGAGCGCCCTTCCGAACTAGTTCGTTCCCGAACTACACTAGTCGGCAGCCTCCTGGGCCCTGGACCCAGGGGTCCACCCAGCCCCACCCTTGTGGGAAAGGAGCGGACGAACTAAGAGGCGAAGGAACTGCGAATTAGTTCGCGTAGTTCGCCTGTAGGAGCGCCCTTCCGAACTAGTTCGTTCCCGAACTACACTAGACGGCAGCCTCCTGGGCCCTGGATCCAGGGGTCCACCCAGCCCCACCCTTGTGGGGGCCATGCCCGTCAGTCATCGGAAAAGGAGCGGACGAACTAAGAGGCGAAGGAACTGCGAATTAGTTCGCGTAGTTCGCCTGTAGGAGCGCCATTCCGAACTAGTTCGTTCCCGAACTACACTAGTCGGCAGCCTCCTGGGCCCTGGACCCAGAGGTCCACACAGCCCCACCCTTGTGGGGGCCATGCCCGTCAGTCATCGGAAAAGGAGCGGACGAACTAAGAGGCGAAGGAACTGCGAATTAGTTCGCGTAGTTCGCCTGTAGGAGCGCCCTTCCGAACTAGTTCGTTCCCGAACTACACTAGTCGGCAGCCTCCTGGACCCTGGACCCAGGGGTCCACCCAGCCCCACCCTTGTGGGGGCCATGCCCGTCAGTCATCGGAAAAGGAGCGGACGAACTAAGAGGCGAAGGAACTGCGAATTAGTTCGCGTAGTTCACCTGTATGAGCGCCCTTCCGAACTAGTTCGTTCCCGAACTACACTAGTCGGCAGCCTCCTGGGCCCTGGACCCAGGGGTCCAGCCAGCCCCACCCTTGTGGGGGCCATGCCCGTCAGTCATCAGAAAAGGAGCGGACGAACTAAAAGGCAAGGGATCTGCGAACTAGTTCGCGTAGTTCGCCTTTAGGAGCGCCCTTCCGAACTAGTTCGTTCCCGAACTACACTAGTCGGCAGCCTCCTGCCGTACTGTGCGCTGACAGTGCGGCTGCGTCCGCAATCGCTCGGGGTGCGGAGGTAGGCGACCCCTCTACCGCGCCGTTTGTTGTGGAACGTGTGAAAAAAAAAAAAAATAAACAAATCTGTATATATAAAAGGAAGTGTCACGATTGACTGACTGACTGACTGACTCATCTTCGCCCAGCCCAAACCACTGAAGATAGAAACTTGAAATTTGTGGAGGGTGTTTATCTTACTCTGAAGGCGTCATTTATAAAGCGATTTTTCGATTTTCCGTCCGTAAGGGGTGAAATAAGGGATGAAATGTTTCTAGAAAATACGTAGCTATTTAGGCAATTTTGAAACTATAACTACAAAATTTCGGATTTTAATTCAAGGTTCGAATTTAAAAGACTCGTGTTTCGGCATTTTATGAAATTCGACAAATAAGGGGGTAAAATAGGTGACGGAAAAAATTGATTTTAAAAAATATATTACTGTTAACTCAGTTTTTAAGCTACAACTATGAAACTTCGATAATAGGGTTCTTGGTCAGGATTAAAAACCCACGATTTTTAGAATTTTTGGAAATTCAACAAATAAGTCGGTTAAATAGATTATCAAAATTTCTTTTTGAAAATACGTTGCTATTGATACAATTTTGAAGCTAGAGTTGCAAAAATTGTATTTGTATTGTTCGTTAGAATTTAAAAAATGCGTGTTTCCGTATTTTTGGAAATTCAACCACCATGGGGTTAAATTGGAGAGGGGGTGTTTTTCGGAAATATGTTGCTATTTAGGCAATTTTGAAGTTAGAACTACAAATTCTCGTATTTGGATTCGGGATTCAAATTTAAAAGACACGTGTTTCGGTAATTTGGAAATTCGTTCCTTAGGGGGGGGGGGGGTGACATACGAGATGCAAAAATTAATTTTCAGAAATATGGTGCTGTTAACTCTAATTTCAAAGTGTAACTACGAACCTGAAGATATGGATTCTTCATCAGGATTAAAAAGAAACAACTGGTGCAGACCAACCAGCCTACGCATGTGAAGCAGTGGGGCTTCAGCTAGTAAATAAATAAAAATTAAAAAAGAAAAAAAAATTAAAAAGAAAGTTCAAATGTTTGTAATTCTATTGCACCAAACTACGTTGGTCATCAATTCAAAGTCTTACAAACTGTTTAAACTAAGTTAAACTAACCTAAGGATAACACACACATCCATGGCCGAGTGAGGAATCGAACCACCGACGCGGGAGGCCTCGCGATCCACAACGGGGTGCTCCAGACCGCTCGGGTACTCCTGCGCGGCCGCAGTTTGATTTGATTTGATTTTCTCAGGGAAGCCAAAACAGTCTTGGCCCAACCCGCCACTTCCCGCACCGAAACTCTGTTTATTGTGTGGCATCGCTCCCTGTATATCTAGTAAAGCCAACCAATGCCCTTGAACAGTGCAAGGAGTCACTTTACCAGTTCTCTATTAAACACAATTTCTTCGGGTCTGGTTTTCCCAAATGTTCTGTGCCTTTTACTCTTCAATGCAACGCATTCGAAGATTAGATGTGATGCTGTTTCATCACCGTCATCAGAGATCCTACATTTAGAGTCTTCTTCTGTTATTCCCATTGTATGTAGGCGTTTTTTGAAATTCTCATGGCCGGTCAGCAATCCAACCATGAGTCTAATCTCTCTCCAGGTCCAGGATTGCAGAGCTTCTTTTAAAACATGGATTTGGCATCATTACCTTGCCATGTTTTTGTTGATAGACTTTGGTCCAATATTCTACGTGCTGTCTTCTGAGCCAGTTACGTAGCTCCAATTTGATCATTGCCTTGATGATTGTCAGGACAGGTTCCGGTCCAATAAATAGAGTCTCCGCCCCCATCCTGGCTAATCTGTCGGCATGTTCGTTGCCACCGATCTCCGAGTGGCCAGGGACCCACAATAGGTTTACTCTATTGCTTTCCCCTAGCTCCACCAGAACCCTGTGACATTCCGCAACAATTTTAGACCTTGTTGCAGGAGCTGCCAGTGATCTCAGGGCTGCCTGAATCTACATCTACATAGATACTCTGCAAATCACATTTAAGTGCCTGGCACAACTTCTCTCTACCGTTCCATTCTCTAAGAGCGCGCGGGAAGAAAGAACACCTAAATCGTTCCGTTTTCGATCTGATTTCTCTTATTTTATTGGGATGGTCATGTCTCCCTAAGTTGGTGGGTGCTAGGAAAATATTTTCACATTCAGAACTAAACGTCGGTGATTGAAACTTCGCAAACAGATCACGCCACAATGAATAACGTCTTTCTTTTAATGATTTCCACCCCAATTCGTGCAACATTTCCGTGACGTCCCCCCCCCCCCCCCCCGTAACGCGATAAAACGAAACGAGCTGCCCTTCTCTGAACCTTCTCAATATATTCCGTCAGTCCCACCTGGTGAGGGTCCCACAAGGGGCAACAGTACTCCAGGAGAGGACGCACAAGTGTGATGTAGGCAGTCTGTTTGGTCGAGCTGGTGCATCTTGGAAGCGTTCTGCCAATGAAACGTAACCTTTGGTTCGCCTTCCTCACAATATTTTCTATGTGTTCTCTCCAGTCAAAGTTGTTCGTAATTGTAACTCCTAGGTATTTGATAGAATTTACGACCTTAATGTTTGACTGATTTATCGCGTAATTGAAGTTCAGCGGATTTCTTTTAGTGGTCAGGTGTATTACTTCACACATTTCTTTATTTAGTGTCTATTGCCAATTTTCGCACCAAGTAGAAATTTTTTCTAAATCGCTTTGCAGCTGCTTGTGATCCACTGTTGACTTCACTAACCGATAAACGACAGCATCATCCGCGAACAGTCTAAGGGAGCTATTCAGATTATCTCCTAAATCGTTTATAAACACGAGGAAGAGTAGGGGACCTAAAACGCTTCCCTGTGGAACGCCAGATATCACTTCTGTTTTACTCGATGACTTACCGTCAATTACAACGATCTGTGTCCTTTCTGATAGGAAATCGTGAATCCAAACGCACAATTGGGGAGATATTCTATAAGCACGCAATTTCATTAGAAGACGCTTGTGGGGTACAGTGTACGGCCGCAGTTTGTCGGTATAATTCAATCACCCTGTATACATATGTATTCAGACTCGTATGTTGCTATTGGTAATTTCATCGAGCACACTTGGCCGCAGCGGGAGACTGGTCTCCATACAGTGGCGGCGCTAGGCGTCGGCGACGTCGGCCACCGCTGACGGCCTCGCGCCTGTGGGGGCCTCGCAAAACATTGTTAACATTTTACTTTTTTTTTTTTTTTTTTTTTTTTTTTTTTTTTTTTTTTTAATATTTGATGTTTAACGGCGCTTTCGAACTGCTAGGTTATGTAGCGACGACCTATATCTAATTTACACTAGCTTAACCAATGGACGAACATTCGTACCCAAGGATGGGATCCGACCCCGGGCGAGAGCGATCTCGCTCACCGTGATATGATCCTAAGTGCTCTCGGCCATTCACAGCCGGCACCTATTTAGTTGTCAGTATTTATTTCCGTATGAGTGCAGCAGTGATGCAATTTTTAGTTAAATACTTACAAAACAATACCTTCACTACATTTTAGAAAAAGATTTGGAAGAAATATATCCAAATGTTTATATAACAATCAGAATCATCCTCAGTTCCAATCAGTACAGCTTCGGCCGAGAGAAGCGTCACAAAGGTAAAATTGATCACGACTAACCTGAAAAGCACAATGATCCAAGAGGGACTATCTGCGTTGTCAGTACTATCACCTGAAGCCGAAATAGCGGCTAGTATTAAGATGTGGTCTTAAAAAATTCAGTGAGACGAAAAGGTGAAAAGCTCCTCTAATTTTTTTGTTTATTGTAATTTTTGTCGTTACAATAATACTCGTATATTATAGTAATAGAATTTTATTATAATGATTATTTATGTATAATTTAGCTCATTTTAACATTTTCTTCATTAATGAAGAAATGAAAGGGGCCTCGCAAAGACGAGTTCGCCGACGCCCAGTTTTCGTCTAGCGTCGCCACTGTCTCCGTATGAGGCTGAGACGTGTCCCTCGTCTGGCTAGCGCGTAAACGACCGCCAGCGCCACCGCCAGCCGAGGTAGCGGAGACGAGGCGAGGCGGCTGGGCCGCGCCGCGGGTCGCGTGCGGCGCGAGACTTTGTTTTTGGAAACGGCGCGCCGCATTGATCTCGTAATGAAAGCGGAGGACGCGTCCTCAAAGGGCCAGGCCTGGCCGCATTAAGCTTCCCCTTTTAAGCCCGGCAATTATTCCGCCATTAGAACGGCGGTTTCCCGCCGCCACGCACGCGAAAAAAAGGAAACAAAACCGAGAAAGGGAGAGAGGCGGCCAGAAGTAATGGCCGCTACACACGGACGCGGCTGCCGCGGGACGGCTGAAAGGCGCCTCGTCTGTCCCAGCCCCTCTGCCAGGCCCGCCACACGCAACTTCTGCAGGCAGCCCCAGGTGTAGACCAGCCCGAGGAGAATAGCAAACTAGTTTAAGGAAACAAACAGATACTCCACAAATGACTGGTCTCAGTTGTCTGTGTGTTTAAGTTGCACAAAAACTGCCGTGGGAGTCAGGTAAAATTTGGGAAAACAAAGAGAAACACCTACAAAAGAAAAGAGAAGCCACAGGAAGTTTTAACACAGAGAGAGAGAGATTTTAATCGTGAATGAGCAACATAAAATCAATTACGATTTCAAAAGGCAAAGAGAAACACTTTTTAACAATTGTTTAAGAGACAACTAACCGTGTTTATACCACCAACATTTGAAGTAGTGAGCGCTAAAAAAATAAAAACGGGACAACATTGACGTGATGACAACATGTTTTGAAGAATCACAAAAATGTCACAAACCTTGAACCAAATTTACTTTTAGTAGTAGCATTAAAAATAACGATTCAATGGCGGCCCCGGATTAGAATTTAAGGAAATGATATTGTCTGTGAAAAACAATAGCGGTAGCTGGTAAGGAATGAATTAAGGTGTAGTTGTTGAAGGCCCAAGAGAATGGCGTCCCCGGATTAGAATTTAGAGAAATGATATTGTCTGTGAAAAACAATAGCGTTAGCTAAAATTACAACATTCTTCAATTAAAAAAATAAATAAAAAAAGATAGATAATATCTGGAAGGAAGAAAAAGTTATAAAGGACTGAGAGGAGTTGTGCAAGGCCCTTGATAATGGCATCGTTATTAAATTCAAAATTACAATAGATAATATCTGGGAGGAACTGGGAAGGCCCTAGAGAGTATCATCTTTATTAAACCTGAAAATGTAATAGGTAATATCTGTGATGAAGAAATAGTTCCAGAACACTTGTAAACTGCCCAAGATCCCAATAATTATAGGGGATATTTCTTCTGCCATAAAATTGTATCTAAAGCACTAGTCAATAGGATAGAAATTAAACTAGACTCACAAATGGGGGAATATCAGGGTGGATTTATGAAAAATATATCACACATGAAACAAAAAAGCTTCCTGGAAATGAGAAAACTGGAATACAAAGACACAGCTGTTACCTTTCTACATTTCATTATTCCATTGATAGAGAATTTCTTATCAGTATTGTAAAAGAATTTGGCTTAAAACTACACACGTTATGAAGACATACTGTCAAACTCTTCAGTCACAAACTGCGTAGAACTTTCCTAAAACCTTGAAATAAATGCAAGAGTCAGCCGGGTAGACCGGTTGGAGCCTTTACTTTTTCACTGATCCCGGGAGAAGAGTGATTAGAGGACCGAGGAAATCCAGTGTCGTAAGTTACAGATTGGGAAAAGAAATTCTGACATCTATGTAGATTGCTTGACATTTGCGGATGAGATTGACTTGATCCCGAACACTGCGGAGAATGCAAAAATCCGAATAGATAACCTACCTGAATAAGTGAGAAAAGTCAATTTACCAATTTATCTCAAAAGGACAGAGTTTATATCAACCCAGACTAGTTGATAGCTCGTCTGCCCCTCCACGCCTTGGAAGAGTGTCTCCCTGCTTTCCATACGATTCCAGCAATTACAATAGTTATGTGACACAGATTATGTATGCGTGATGTTATAATTGTAGTAGTTACCTAACTTGGAAAAGTAAGACGCACCAAATTTGACTCATCTTACATAATAAAATAAACACAAAGTATCGCGTGTTTCTTCAATAGAGTGAATAATTTTGTAGTGATGTATAAAGCAGCACGAATCTCCTAAGATATAGGAAGAAATATAAGGATATAAAAGTGATAGAAATTTTGTGAAATGTAGCACTGATTACATGGGCGCCTATGGCGACTCTCAACTGACCTCATGCTCAAGTCTCGTATATGGTCAAAATATGTGTCAGTCGCAGCGCTTTAACGATCATATCTGGAGTGTGGAAGCTGTTGAAATACAACCGTGGTGTAGTTACCAGTAATCATATATCTTCCAGAAATTTCATAGATCGGACCCTGAATGCCTTCCTCAAAGAAATCAAAACATTCGCAAAGAGGGAGGACCCTGAATGCCTTCCTCGAAGAAATCAAAACATTCGCAAAGAGGGAGGCGATGAAAAATAAAACTGATGGAATGCTTTCGTAAAATAATGTTGATACAGAAATAACTTAGATAAATAAATAACTTTCCGCCTCGGTGGAATGGCCTAGCACTCGAAGGCGCCTTAGTGCGGACCGTCGGAGGTTCGAGTCCTCTCTTGGGCATGGGTGTGTGTGCTGTCCTTAGGTTACTTGAAATTAGTTTAAGTAGCTTGTAAGCTTAAGCACTGTTAACCCCATACGTTAAGTCCCATAGATTTACAAACATTCTAATATTCGAAATAAATTTCCCTTTTGATTCAGTAGATTAACTGTAGTTTAAAAAAATTCATTATTTATGTTTATATGCATCGGTAAACCATCTATCCGCAAAATCTCACGTACATTAAAACATATAAAACATGTAAAACCTTTCGAATATAACATGTTTTATGTTGTTGTTATGGTCTTCAGTCCGGAGACTGGTTTGATGCAGCTCTCCACCCTACTGTATCCTGAGCAAGCCTTTTCGTCACCTCATAAGAACGGGAACCCACATCCACTTGAATCTGCTTACTATACGCGTCTCTTGGTCTCCCTCTGCGATTTTTTCCCCAAACACTTCTCTCCAATGCTAAATTTACGATTCCCCGATTTCTAAGAATGTGTCCTACCAAGCGATCCCTTCTTTTAGCCAGGCTATGCCAAAAATTCCTTTTCTCACCAATTCTGTTGAGTACCTCTTCATTAGTTTTGCGATCTACCCACTTAACCTTCAGCATTCTTCTGTAACACCACATTTCAAAAGCCTCTATTCACTTCCTGTCCGCACTTTTTATCGTCCATGTTTCACGCCCGTACAAGGCAACACTCCACACAAATGCCTTCAGAAAAGACTTCCTTACACTTAGATTAATATTCGATGTTAGCAAATTTCTCTTTTTCAAAAATGCTTTTCTTCCCATTGCCATTCTGCATTTTATATCCTCTGTTCTGCGGCCATCGCATGTTATTTTACCACCCAAGCAACAAAACTCATTACCACCTACATTGTTTCGTTCCCTAATCTAATTCCTTCAGCATCGCCTGATTTTCGAATACCGCATTCCATCATTTTTGTTTTGCTCTTGTAAATGTTCATTTTATACGCTCTCTTCAACACACTGTCCATTCTTCAACTGCTCTTCCAGGTCCTTTGCTGTCTCTGACAGAATTACAATGTCATCAGCAAAACGCAATGTTTTTATTTCTTCCCCCTGTACATTAATCCCCATTCCAAATTTTTCCTTGCTTTCCTTCACCGCCTGCTCGATGTACAAATTGAATAACATCGGACAAAGGCTACAACCCTGTCTTACTCCCTTCCCAACTGATGCTTCCCTTTCATGCCCTTCGAGTCTAATAACGGCGGTCTGGCTTTTGTACAATTTATAAATAACTCTCCTTTTCCTATATTTTACCCCTGCTGACTTCAGAATTTGAAAGAGTGTATTCCAGTCAACATTGTCAAATGCTTTCTCCAAATCTAAAAAAGTAGGTTTGCCTTTCCTTAATCTATCTTCTAAGATAAGACGTAAAGTGAGTATTGCCTCCCGGGTTCCTATGTTCCTGCTGAATCCAAACTGATCTTCCCCGACGTCAGCTTCTACCAGCTTTTCCATTCCCCCGTAGATAATTCGTGTTAAAATTTTGCAACCATGACTTACCAAACTGATGGTTCTGTAACTTTCACACCTGTCTGCACCTGATTTCTTTGGAATGGGGATTATTACATTTTTCTTAAAGCCTGAGGGTATTTCGCCTGTCTCATACATCCTACTCACCAATTAAAATAGTCTTGTCATGGCTGTCTCTCCCAGAGACTTTAGTAGCTCTTAGGGTATGTCATCTACTCCTGGGGCCTTGTTCCAACCCAGGCTCTGTCAAATTCATCTCTCAGTATAGCATATCCTATTTCATCTTGATCTACTTCTTCTTCCCTTGCTTCAACATCGTTTCTAAGTTCATTTCCTTTGTAAGGTTGTTCTATGTACTCTTTCCACCTTTCAGCTTTCCTTTCTTTGCTGAGAACTCGTTTCCCATCTGAGTACTTGATATTTGTAGAGTTGCTTTTCTTGTCCCCAAATGTCTCTTTTATATTCCTGTAGGCGGTATCTACTTTTCCCCTTCTTATACATTCTTCTACAGATTTGCATTTGGCTTCTAGCCACTCCTGGTTAGCCATTTTGCAATTCCTTTCAATCTCATTTTTTAGTCGTCTGTACTCCATTTTGCCTGTTTCATTTACTGCATTTTTATATTTTCTCCTTTCATCAATTAAATTTAGTATTTCCTGTGATATCCAATGATTTTTTGTAGGCCTTGCCTTTCTACCTATTTTGTACTCTGCTGCCTTCACTATTTCATCTCTTAATGCTACCCATTCATCTTCTTCCCATCTCCTTATTTTCCTACCTTTCTGCAGTTTTTTCAGTTTCAGCCTACAGTTCATGACTAACAAGTTATGGTCAGAGTCTATATCTGCCCCTGGGTATGTCTTGCAGTTTATAACCTGGTTCCGGAATCTATGTCTTACCATTATAAAATCTATCTGACACCTTCCGGTGTCTCCTGGTCTCTTCCATGTATACAACCTTCTTTTGTAATTCTTAAACCACGTGTTTGCCTCGGTTAAATCATGTTCCGTGCAAAATTCTACCAGGCGACTTCCTCTTTCATTCCTCCCGCCTAGTCCATATTCACCTACTATTCTTCCTTCACTTCCTTTTCCTATTACAGAATTCCAGTCTCCCGTCACAATTAAGTTTTGCTCTCCCTTAACCGTCTGAATAATTTCCTTTAGCTCCTCATATATTTCTTCGATCTCCTCATCATCGGCAGAGCTAGTTGGCATATAAACCTGAACTACTGTTGTCGGTGTTGGCTTCGTATCTATCTTTACAATAATAATGCGATCACTGTGCTGCTCATAGTAGTTTACCCGTATTCCTATTTTCCTATTCATTATCAGTCCTACTCCTGTGATACCCCCAACTGATTTTGTATTTATAATCCTGTACTCACCTGACCAGAAATCCTGTTCATCCTGCCACCGAACTTCACTAATCCCCACTATATGTAACTTCAATCTATCCCTTTCCCTTTTTAAATTTTCTAATTTTCCTACCCGATTAAGGGATCCAACATTCCATGTTCCGATCCGTATAATGCCAGTATTGCCTTTCCTGATAACAACCTCCTCCTGAGTAGTCCCCGCCCGGAGATCCGAATGGGGACTATTTTACCTCCGGAATATTTTACCCGAGAGGATGCTATCATCATATGTTCATACAGTAGAGCTGCATGTCCTCGGGAAAAGTAACGGCTGTAGTTTCCCCTTGCTTTCAGCCGTTCGCAGTAGCTGTGTGGCAAAGCCACATTAGCTGATGTTACAAGGCCAGCTCAGTCAATCACCTAGACTGTTGCCCCTGTAACTATTGAAAAGGCTTCTGCCCCTCTTCAGGAACCACACGTTTGTCTGGCCTCTCCACAGATACCCCTCCGCTGTGGTTGCACCTACGGTACGGCTGTCTGCATCGTTGAGGCACGCAAGCCACCCCACCTCGGCAATGTCTGTGGTTCATGGGGGTGGACATGTTTTATACAAATAAACAAATGAACTGCCCCCAAACAAAACGAAGCGCAAACTTTGTGCAATTCTACATCCTCATTCACATAAACAGCAGAATTTAAAGCAGTTTCTTGACTTCCAAACCCATCACATTTGTGCGATCTTAACGTCCAATCAAACTGTAAATCCATCCAAAATAATAAATGAGATACTATTAAATAACCCATAGGGATTCCACCCAAATACTGAAGCATGTAACACCAATTAAAATATCCCCTTCTGTAATTAATGCAAATTAATTCCAATCAACTGACCTCCATGTACCAAATTAATGCAGCCAAAATTTGTTCATTTCCTTATGCCAACCATCAGCAGTTATTGCTTGGGCAATAAACTGATTTCCAGCTAAAACGTATTTCATCTTCACTTTCCGTCTCTCACTTTCTAGTTCAAACTTAAACATGTCTTCACACACACATTTAAAGAAAGTTTTATATTTCCACACAAAATCGGTACGTAATATGACACCTCGTACCAGACCAGTCATTATAAAAGAGCTCATATTGCGTGTGTGAGTGCTTGCATGGACCCTTCCTTTTTTGCTGTTGCAGAAAACTTTATGTTCATAATATAAAAATTTAGTTTATATATATATATATATATAGATACCGGAATTGTAACTCGAGCCCCTAACACACAGTGTGCAATCATATAATAGTTGGTCAAGGAATGAAGTTTGTGAATCAAAACAAACAGAAATTTGGAAAAGGAATTAAAGTTCAGAGTGAAGAAATAACAACATTGTTATTCTTTCAGAACATAAAAGGACAAGGACCTGGATGAGCAATTGAACATAATGGACAGTGTGTAGAAAGGAACGTCTAAGACGAACATTAACAAAAGCAAAACAAGGGTAATGGAATGCAGTCTAAGAACATAAGGTGATGCTGAAGAAATTAGATTACGCAACGGAACAATATAGGTTGTAGATGAGGTTTTTTTTTTTTTTTTTTTTTTTTTTTTTTTTTTTTTTTTTTTTTTTTTTAACTTGGGCAGTAAAATAATATATGATGGTCGCAGTACAGAGCATATAAAATGCAGAATGGTAATGGGAAGAAAAGCGTTTTTGAATAGGAGAAATTTGCTAACATCGAATATTAATTTAAGTATAAGGAAGTCTTTTGTGAAGGCATTTATGTGGAGAGTTGTCGGGTACGGAAGTGAAAACTTGGACAATAAATAGTTTAGACAGGAAGAGGATAGAGGATTTTCACATGTGGTGCCACAGAAGAATGTTAAAGATTAGGTGGGCAGATCGCGTAACTAATGAAGAGATACTGAACAGAATTGGGGAGAAAAGGAATCTTTCTGCATACCTGGACTAAAAGAAGGAATCGATTGGTAGGACACATTCTTAGACATCAATTAATCGTAAATTTAGGTTTGAAGGGAAGTGTGTGGGGCAAAATTGCAAAGGGAGACAAAGAGACGAATAGAGTAAGCCATGAAGATGGATGAGAGTTGCCGCTCTTATGTGGAGATGAAGAGGCTTGCTCAGGATAGAGTCGGGTGGAGAGCTTCATAAACCAATATATGATTTCAATTCAACTAGCGAAGCTCTGAGTGTGTGTGTGTGTGTGTGTGTGTGTGTGTGAGTGTGTGTGTATTTATTTAGATATTTGCGCTGCACAATGCATAAATTCTAACATTCTGTGAAAGGGGGGGGGGGTGTTGTTTTCTTAAGTGGTCATATTATGTCGTGGGTTTGAGGGTGGGTGAGGCTTTTCTTTGTCTATTATGTATTTAAAAGTTTAAATAGTGTTTGGTTTCTGATGTTTACTTGGTCGTTCAATATGTGTTTCTTTTCTGTTAATGCTTTTTGAATTTGGAAATTCTGTGGGAGAGTTAGATGTTTCTTATTGCTAAATCTATTTCCAGGTCCCTTTCTATGGTGATGGGAGAGTGGTTTTCTTGCCTGCGGTGTCCTGCAAATGTCGAATGGCTGTTACCATATTTCCATGATAATTTATGTTCTTTATATCGTGTTTCAAATGTTCTGCTGGTCTGTCCCAATTAAGAGCATGGCGAGTTTTCGGCAACTTCTATAAAACATTGAAATTGTAGATAGTGACAACAAGTAGCTATGTGAGCGCTACAAGTGAAACACATGAAGAGGGAAGCCTAAAAACGCGAGTAATCTTAATACTTCATTTATTCGAATAAAATAAACTCATAGCATGAGAACTGTTCATTATCGAATTTCGTAAAAACTAAAAACCACACAAACATGTAAAGCAAAAACTATATCCTGTACAGTTGTCAACTGAAGATGCTTTCAAATAAAGCGAAACACATCTGGTCTCAAGTAGACTAATTTATGAAGCGTAACCCTTTATATGTGACCTTGGAAATGTTGACAGAGCCAAAAAAAAAAAAAAAAAAAAAAAAAAAAAAAAAAAAAAAAAAAAAAAAAAAAGGGCTACTACTTCCTCCTTTAAATGGTACAAAAATCATTGCTATTAACAGTAATCTTCATTCATGAAGATACGTTGACGTTATTGAGTGCAGGCCTGGCTATTCCGTTCCTAGGTAGCGTCAACTAAATTAACTTCCTTAATAACTGAGTCGCCGGCCGTGGTGGCCGAGGAGACTGAGGCGCTCCAGTCACGGTCTGCACGGCCGCTGCGGTCGGGGGTTCGAGTCCCCCCTCGGGCATGGATGTTTGTGCCGTCCTTAGGATTAGCTAGTTCATAAGTAGTTTGTTAGGGACTGATGACCCCGTAGTTAAGTCCCATAAGCTTAACAAACATTTGAACATTTGATAACTGAGTCAATAAACTCGTAGCAATAATATAATTTTATTAAAATTAGTTTTCAACTACTTCTTGAATTAATCCACCACCTTATAGCTTTAAAAATAAATAGAACCTTTTATTGTATTTATAATACAGTAGAATTAGTAATCTGACCTTTCACATTCGGTCTATAATCAAGAAGTATGAATAATGAAGAACGTTCTAACTTCAAAACAAAGGAACACCATTTTTCATGGAATACTCCATTTAAAAACTTTCCTGATTTAAGGTTCTTCATGGTAGCGCGTGCTCTTAGACTTTGCCAGACACTTGCTGAAGCCAAGTTTTCCTGCGGAAAGAAAATTCTCCCACAATATGTCTTCCAGCCTTTTAAATAAATCCCCGCATAAATAAAAGTGGGTATTTTGTGCCTTATCCGGAGTAACTGGTGTAAAATATGTTATATTACATTTATAGCTGCAAAAGACAAAAACCTAGACTATACAAACGGAATCAAATGTTTACAGGTCTACAATGGACTAGAATTCAGGAGACCGGCGGTTCAAATCTTTCTCCGGCCACCTAGATTCAGGTTTTTCCCTTTGTCGTACCAAGCAAGCTAGGGACGGTCCTTTACAAAAAGACCATTGTACACCCTTATCAAAAGAATCCAACTTGTGCTCTGTCTCTGATAGTCACGTTTTTGATTGTGGATAAATTCTAATATTCTTTTCTGTCTTTGCTTACAGACCTATATAACTAGTCTTTTATGAGTAGCAAATCCTGCTGTACCAACGAGTGAATTGAACCAGCTGGAGAAGGTAAATATGTTCCTATTTAAAAGACTGCAATAGAAAAGTGTGGAACCAGCTGCATCAGTCCTCATCAGAATATTCGCTCTTTTTGTACTGAAAGTCAATAGCAGAAAATGAAGATGGAAGAGAGAGGAAATAGTGCCACTGGGAGAGAAAGAGAGCACAGTGTCACTATAGGAGAGATACAGTGGCAATAAGGAAGATAAATAGATGGAGAAGTAGCAGTGGGAGCAAAAGAGAGAGAGAAAGCAACTGAGAGATTGAGAGAGCAGACATTGGAATAAGGAAGAGAGATTACTGGAGATCATCAACAAGGGGATCTGTACTGTTCAGAGATGGAAACATCAACAAGAAGAAATCGGATCCTTGCTTCGGAAAGACCTCGAGCCTGTCCCAACCCAAACAGCTTCTTATTTTACACCCCAGAACTATTTTACATAGTTTTGCCATTTTTATGTAATATCTTTTGCTCACTATTTTTGAATTTGTATATTCAAAATCATTACATGACTTACACAGTACATGAGCTAAGAGTTCGTATTCAAATTTAGAAGAACTACCTGTTTAGGTGAGATATCATACACAATATACATATAGTAACGTATTTTATTCAGATATTAGTTACAATTATAATTTGTGTGTGATTCATTTGGATATTTTGCTGTCTCGACTCTTTACTTCAGGTTTACAGGGGGCTTATCTGGAGCGAGGCACCATGCGGCTACCATAATAGTAAAAAAGGAATTCTCGTTGTCCTGTTATTTGGTGTGTGATCACCTCGGACTGACTGTACAGATGCACACCTGCGTAACATGGACAGTATGAGGCTATCAACCAGCTCTTCAAGGATATTTGGCCATTCTTCCATGAGTGCAGTATCCAGGTCTCAAATCGTCATGCTGCTCTAGCTGGATTGCTTCTGATACGAGCAACCTAGACATGCTCAATCGGGTTTAAGTCCGGTGAACGAGCTAGCCCCTCTATTCGTTCAATTCCCTTAGCTTTAAGCAAGTTGTCCACCAGTGCAGCTCTGTGGGGGAGAGGTATCGTCCACCAGAAGGAACACGTCTCCTATGGCACCAACATAGGGCACAACAAAAGGCCGAAAAATGTTTAAATGTTTGTAAACCTAATAGACCAAACTGCTATGGTCATCAATTCCTAGACTCACACCCTACTTAAACTAAGGACAAAACACACACACACACACGCGCGCGCGCGCGCGCGCTCCGCAGCGAGGCGCCTTAGAACGATCGCCCACTCCACCCAGGCAAAAGTTCGAAGGATTTCGTTTCTACAACTCCGAGCTGTCAGAGCCGACATAGACGTCCATATTTCGGCCTATACTCACTGTTACCCACACCCTTCGTCCATCACAATGATATGGTGATGTTTCCTGCACATGACCAAGATTATTCAGGGTGCCACGTTCTCTCCAAATGAGGAAACAACGATTGTCCAAGTGAACAAAAAATCTTGACACATCTGTGAACAGAACCCTGCCTCATTCGTTACGAATCCAAACCTGATGTTCCTCCGCCCAGTTTCTGTGAGTTTAGTTGGACCTTAGTGGTTAGAGGCCACATTCGTGAAGGCGATTTCGGAATTTCGGACTTTTTGTGTTTGTATTGCGCGTCCTATTGCTGCCTGTAGGGTGCGTTGCAGCTGAGTTGTATTCAGCCTCCTGCCTCGACGGGCTGTTAACCGGAGATAATGGTCATGTCTTGCTGATGAACTCGGTCTTGCCTACTTTTAACGGTTGCTGTTGTCTTAAATCGCGTCCAGGTTCTGGAAATTTCACTTTGGGACACTCTAATAGCTGCAGCCACCTCCCTTGTGATATTCCAAGGCCTGTGGCCACTTCATATTTCTGGCCGCTGGCCGTTTCTTTGCTAACATCGTACGCGTCTTAAACGCGGAAGAAAGACAGAAGTGCAGCATATGTTGAAATGTGGGGTGGGGAGCAGTAGCATATGGCACAGTAGGTGCTGGTTTCCGTGGGAAAGCCCGCCTATGTTACTGGTGCTCTCCTCGTATTGGCTGCTGCATTTCACGTCACGTGATTTCTTTTCAAATTAGTTTTGTTTATTATATACTAAATTATTCAGAGCTGAGAATTTGTAATAAATATCTCTCAAGGACAGGCTAGATTTTGACAGTTTAAAAAGTTTAAGATGCCTTCTGTTATTGTAACAAGAGAAGAGCGATTTTGCAAAAGGCGCGCGACGGCCCTGTTTTGGCGCGAAATAGAGCGTCAGGTGCCCTCTCGCAACGCGCCGCAGTTTCAGTCTCGAGCTGACCACTATACGCGCCGGACCGCGCCGGTCATGAGTTAAGATTTTTGTAATAGTGGTAACAGTCGAGGTCTCAACATGAGCTATGGGTAGCATAGGCCGTATCATATTAACAATAGTTGCTCATTTTTCATTATTTATTTAATAAATGGCATCCCTGACAATTAAAAAATCTCGCGAGTCGCTTCTTATGCTTCCATCATACAGAACTTATTTTAGCCTCACTTGTATGCTGTAGAAGAACCAACGACCTGTGTGCTGTCTTCTGCGCTGGGGACACAACTATAGAAGACAACAGGTTAGTCAGAACTCTATGCTTTCCATAAAGTATTGGACAGCAACTACGACACCTCGTGCGTACTGTACGGCGGTACAAACGCACACTGCTACGCAACAGCATCCGCAAGGATGTGGAGGTTTTAGGGGACTTGTGGGAGGAAGCAGTGCTAACGTCTCCGTCCGCAAATAAAACCCTAGGAAGCTTGTACCCTCCGTGTCTGTCCCGTTTCCAACCTTCCTAAGGTTCTCCATGCCATAGCTTGGGGTAAGTCGTTGTTGCATTGCAGTACCTGTTCACTACACTATCTGAACCTAATTACTTGTGTAAATCGTTTGGTAGCGTTGACACAAGTCAACACCAACCATCCCTGCAGTACCTTTCTGTCATTACCACTAGCTCGGTTCCGTAATGTTGTTGTTTCCACTACTTAGAACCGACAGAAGGACGTCGAACCATTTTAGTTCATTCTGGCGATGTCAGTACTTGTTGTTTGTTATTGTGGTCTTCAGTCCGGAGACTGGTTTGATGCAGCTGTCCACAATACCCTATCCTGAGCAAGCCTCTTCATCTCCACATAAGAACGGCAACCTACATCTGTCTGAATCTGATTACTGTACCCATCTCTTGGTCTTCCTCTGCGATTTTTTCCCCACACACTTCCCTCCAATGCTAAATTCACAACTCCTTGATGTCTAAGAATGTGTCCTACCAATCTATCCCTTCTTTTAGTCAAGGTATGCCAGAAATTTCTTTTCTCCCCAATTCTGTTTAGTACCTCCTCATTAGTTACGCGATCCACCCACCTAATCTTCAGCATTCTTCTGTAGCACCATATTTCAAAAGCCTCTATCCTCTTCCTGTCCGCACTGTTTATCGTCCATGTCTCACTCCCATACAAGGCAACACTCCATACATAAGCCTTCAGAAAGGACTTCCTTAGGCTTAAATCAATATTCGATGTTAACAAATTTCTCTTTTTCAAAAACACTTTTCTACCCATTGCCACTCTGCATTTTATATCCTCTGCACTGCGACCATCATATGTTATTTTACTGCCCAAGTAACAAAACTCATCTACCTCCTTTATTGCTTCGTTTCCCAATCTAATTCCTTCGGCATCACCTGATTTTCTTACACTGCACTCCATTACCCTAGTTTTGCCTTTCAGCACACTGTCCATTCCGTTCAATTGCTCTTCCAGGTCCTTTGCTGTATCTGACAGAATTACTATGTCGTCGGCAAAACGCAATGTTTTTAATTCTTCACCCTGAACTCTAATTCCTTCTCCAAATTTCTCCTTGCTTTCCTTTATAGCTTGCTCAATGTACAAATTGAATAACAATGGAGAAAGACTACAACCCTGTCATACTCCTTTTCCAACCACTGCATCCCTTTCATGTCCTTCAACTCTGACAACCGCTGTCTGGTTTTTGTACAAGTTGTAAATAACCTTACGCTCCCTATATTTTACTCCTGCTTGCTTCAGAACTTGAAAGAGTTTATTCCAATCAACATTGTCAAAAGCCTTTTCCAAATCTACAAAAGCTAGAAATGTAGGTTTGCCTTTTCTTAATCTATCTTCTACGATAAGCCGTAAAGTGAGTATTGCCTCCCGAGTTCCTACATTTCTCCTGAACCCAAACTGATCTTCCCCGAGGTCGGCTTCTACCAGTTTTTCCATCCTTCTGTATATAATTCGTGTTAATATTTTGCAACCATGACTTATTAAACTGATGGTTCTGTAGTTTTCACACCTGTCTGCACCTGCTTTCTTTGGAATGGGGATTATTACATTTTTCTTAAAGTCTGAGGGTACTTCGCCTGTCTCATACATCTTGCACACCAGGTGAAACAGGTTTGTCATGGCTGGTTCTCCCAGAGACTTCAGTAGCTCTGAGGGAATATCATCAACTCCAGGGGCCTTGTTTCGACTTAGGTCTTTCAGGGCTCTGTCAAATTCTTCTCTCAGTACAGTATCTCCTATTTCATCTTCATCTACATCCTCTTCCCTTCCTACAATATTGTCTCGAAGTTCATTTTCTTTGTAGAGCCCCTCTATATACTCTTTCCACCTTTCAGCTTTCCCTTCTTTGCTGAGAACTGGTTTTCCATCAGTGTCCTTGATATTCATAGAGCTGTTTTTCTTATCTCCAAATGTTTCTTTTATTTTCCTGTAGGCTATATCTATTTTTCACCTATTTATACATTCTTCTACATCCTTGCATTTGCCTTCTAGCCACTCCTGCTTAGCCATTTTGCATTTCCTGTCAATCTCATTTCTTAGTCGTCTGTACTCCATTTTGCCTGTTTCATTTACTGCATTTTTATATTTTCTCCTTTCATCGATTAAATTTAGTATCTCCTGTGATATCCAAGGATTTTTTGTAGGTCTTGCCTTCCTACCTATTTTGTCCTCTGCTACCTTCACTATTTCATCTCTCGATTTTATCCATTCCTCCTCTACTGTTTTATTTTCCCCTGTTTCTGTCAATTGTTGCCTAAAGCTCCCTCTGAAATTCTTAAGCACCTCAGGTTCCTTCAATTTATGCAGGTCCCATCTCCTTATTTTCCTATTTTTTTGTAGTTTCTTCAGTTTCAGCATACAGTTCATAACCAACAAGTTATGGTCAGAGTCTATATCTGCCCCTGGGTATGTTTTACACTGTAAAACCTGGTTCCGAAATCTATGTCTTACCATTATAAAATCTATCTGGTATCTCCCGGTGTCTCCTGGTCTCTTCCACGTATACAACCTTCTTTTGTGATTCTTGAACCAGGTGTTTGTTATAACTAAATTATGTTCCGTGCAAAATTCTACCAGGCGGCTTCCTCTTTCATTCCTTTTGCCCAGACCATATTCACCTACTATCTTCCCTTCCCTTCCTTGTCCTACTACCGAATTCCAGTCTCCCATCACAATTAAGTTTTCCTCTCCCTTAATTGTCTGAATAATTTCCTTTAGCTCCTCATATATTTCTTCGATTTCCTCCTCATCGGCAGAGCTAGTTGGCATATAAACCTGTACTACTGTTGTCGGTGTTGGCTTCGTATCTATCTTGACAATGATAATGCGATCACCGCTCTGGTCATAGTAGTTTACCCGCATTCCTATTTTCTTATTCATTATCAATCCTACTCCTGTGATACCCCCAATTGATTTTGTATTTATAATCCTGTACTCACCTGACCAGAAATCCTGTTCATCCTGCCACCGAACTTCACTAATACCCACTATATCTAACTTCAACCTATCCATTTCCCTTTTTAAATTTTCTAATTTTCCTACTCTATTAAGGGATCTAACATTCCACGCTCCGACCCGTATAATGCCAGTATTGTCTTTCCTGATGATCACATCCTCCTGAGTAGTCCCCGCCCGGAGATCCGAATGGGGGACTATTTTACCTCCGGAATATTTTACCCGAGAGGATGCCATCATCATATGTTCATACAGTAGAGCTGCATGTCCTCGGGAAAGGTAACGGCTGTAGTTTCCCCTTGCTTTCAGCCGTTCGCAGTAGCTGTGTGGCAAAGCCACATTAGCTGATGTTACAAGGCCAGCTCAGTCAATCATCCAGACTGTTGCCCCTGTAACTACTGAAAAGGCTGCTGCCCCTCTTCAGGAACCACACGTTTGTCTGGCCTCTCCACAGATACCCCTCCGCTGTGGTTGCACCTACGGCTATATGTATCATTGAGGCACGCAAGCCACCCCACCTCGGCAATGTCTGATCCCATAATTGTTTTGACCAGCATAGTTATCTTATTCCTTGTGCTTTTATCTGTTTGTCTGACGCCGTGTTTATGTGTGTTCGTCGTTTTCGTGTTCCGTTTCAGTTTCAGCATTTGTGTCCGTATCTGTATATTCCAGGTGTTTCTTCTTGATGTTCTCTAAACATGGCATAAGGGCCTTCCAGCCTCTACGTGTTTGGTGAACATTTAGATACTTTATCTGATGAATCGTTTATTTTATCATATGCATTATTATGACTTCTCTTCATACTATTATGCTGTGTTATTCTTACTGCTAGATAATAGAAACGGAAGTATGATCATTCAATTGTAATTACCATGTTATTTACCTTATAGTCACCTTATTAAATACTGAAAAGATTGTAGATTGTACAATCTTGGTAATCTAACATGGTGCTCCTCAGATATACTTAAAACTCAGACGAAACTAAGCATTCTCTTATTTTCATCGATTATGTGTTTGTCTACATTTTAATAATTCACATGTACTTCTGGTATAAAATCCATAACATATTTTGATAGATCTTACTATTTATAAGTATTCATTGTCCCATGAATTTAAATCATAAGTGATAGTAAAAAATTGGTCCACTAATAACACACATTTCAATTGGTTAGTGAACATCTCATACCCTGAGCTACCTATCAGTTTGCTGTCTAATAGAACACAAGTTACACAACATTTTGAGTATTGTATTGAAATGGTATATCTCCTAGGTTCCTTCATTTTGGTTATGTACCCTTTATAAGTAGGACAGTTTAATTAGAATGAATGGTCAACTGATTTTAATTTGAGAGGGGTCATTAAGTGGACTATCGTAATTGCATTTATATATTATCCTACGTCTATCTATTTGTGATTATATAGTCCTTTGACAATTTTATAAAGTAATTTTGTTAAATGAGAACGAATGGCGTAATATTCACAGATAGAGAGTGATCAAAAGCTGGAAACCTATACCTGGAGATGTTTATCACCTTTGTGCACTTCCGCGTTTAAGACACGTACGATGTTAGCAAAGAAACGGCCAGCGCCCAGAAATATGAAGTGGCCATAGGCCAGGAATATCACAAAACTAAGAAATAATGGGACAATGATGCAGAAGGTGAATTTTCAATGCCGAAGAAAGATTTATAATTAAAATCTACTTTACAACTCAGTAAAATTTAAAGATGTAATTAAAACATAATTTCCTAGTATTTTCTTTGTAAGTACTTGCAACATTTTATTATCTTTCAATTTCTAGAGAGGGGGGAGCTGACCCCATCCGCATTTTGGCGACTTCCCTGCAGTTTATACACGAAACTTAATGGAACGCCAGATCTGGTTGCTAGGCAAGTAATTCTTTTGCAATTAAATGAAGATTAGGATAAATACTCTTTCCTTCTTTTTGATGCGAGATGCTTGTCGTTTCTGTCTATCTATCTCGAATATATATATAAAAGTGGAAGGCGAATAATTCTAAGCTATCTGATTTTGCTTTAGCGGTATTTTCGCAGGATATACATAGGAAGAAGCAATTTATTTATTATTCGACAATTCTAGGAATACAATTTGGGTGGCCCATTATCGATAAATTATTATTATTATTATTATTTTTTAAATTGGTTCGATGAAAGACAAGGCATCGGAAATCAATCACAATAGTTCCAATCTTCCATTTCCGGTCTGGGTCCTCTGGAGGTTTTCTCTAGTTGCAAGGCATTTGCCGGAACTGGTAAGCCCCTTGGATTTATTCTAAATTGCTATCTGCTTTTCCCCAGCTTGTCTGATAATTAGCTGGATAGAAATGTTCAAATGTTTGTAAAGCTTATGGGACTTCACTGCGAGGTGATCAGTCCCCAAACTTACAAACTACTTATGAACTAACTTATGCTAAAGACAACACAAACATCCATGTCGGAGGGAGGACTGGAACCTCCGACGCGGGAGGCCGCACGATCCGCAACGTGGTGCTCCAGACCGCTCGGCTACTACCGCACGGCAGGCTGGATAGAAGCGCGACTCTTAATGAGCCGAACCTCAAAACAGCCCGCTCTTTAGAGAATGAAAAGACCTTGTTAATAAGTACAATATCGCATTTCATTCAGTTTACGGTAACTTAACTGATTAACAGATGATGACAAAGATGTCTTTCTTCTGTACTTCAAAACCAACCGAGGTGGCGCAGTGGTAACGTACTGGACTTGTTTTCAAAAGGGCGGTGGTTCAAATCCACCCCCGTGATTTCCCTATATCACTCCATGCAAATGCCGGGATGGTTCCTTTCAAAGGGCACGGCCGATTTCCTTCCCCGTCCTTACCCAAGACTCCGAGCGTTAGCTCCGTCTGTAATGACCAAGCTGTCGACGGGACGTGTTAAACCTTAAGCTTCCTTTCTGTACTTCAAGACGTGAACGAACAGCAGAGCAATATTACACATTTAGTGAATAATTTTGACCTACTTTGGTTAGAGAAATTTGAAATATATAGGAGGAAAAAGCACACCCAGACACTTATCATTTGTACGCTGCGGAGATATGCTAAAAAAAAAAAAAAAAAAAAAAAAAAAAAAAAAAAAAAAAAAGACGAACGACTCTAATTGGCGCAGATGAAGACAAGGTCTCGCGAGAACGCAGAATAATCCGCCGACTTGTGTCGCAGGCGGGCGCTTTTAAACGCATCTGTAGCTGGTATTACGCACGGGAAAACTTTTATCGTTTCTTGCGGAATACGGCCTCGCGAGCGAAGCACCGCTTGGAGCGCGCCGCAACCCGGACCGGGAAAGCCACGGCGCGCAGTCTTCTTCTTCTCCGGCGAATGGCGTGGAGATGAAAGGAGAAGAGATTGTCTCTTTTTTGTTCGCCAAGTGGAGTGTGTCCTGGCCGCGCGCCGCCGCCCGTCATGGAAGTGCCACCCGCCCGGGCTCAGCCGCCGCTCCCCCCTCCCCCCCTCTTCGCCTCCTCTTCCTCGCTCATCCCTCCCCTCCCTCTCCTCCTCCTCCTCCTCCTCCGCCCCTTCCTCGTCCGCTGGTAAAGAGTCGAGTGACAAGCCGTGTGCCGGCGACGCGGCAGGCAGGGATAGCGCCGTGATGAGGCTGCGGGCTGGAAGGGGGCGCCGGTCTCCATGGCGACGCCCCCTCCCCTCCCGCCGTCGCGCCGCTACTAGCCGTTCGGGCGATATCAGCTCGTAATTATCCGCCCGACTCGACGGAAACTGAACACCTGCTTCTGTGAACCTCAACTCGGAGGGGCCGGCTGCCAGAGACGCGAGTCACTCGCGCAGTTACGACCTTCCGCCCTCCCCGCTACCCCCTCTTCATCCGCAACCGCGCTTCCCCTTCAACCCTCTCACTTCTATCTGTCTTCCCCTTCTTCCTCCTACCCTTCTCTCTCTCTCTCGGCGCTTACGTTCTGTTTACTGTTGCTTGCCCCCTTTCCTCTCTTCCCCGTTACGTACTAATGAAACTGGCTGTGGAGCACACGGTTGAGGCAATGAAATATTCCCTTGCTCTTCTATAATTAGCTCAGTTGTTGTTCGGAATCACTGGGAAGAGTGGATCACCGATTTTTAATTCCCTATCCATACCGCACATTATCAGAGAAATAAACGCAGGACTGAAAAATTAAGGGAACACAAAGTCGCGTATTACACTAGCAATTAAAATATTTGTTGCCCAAACACGTTTCAACAGATTTTACAATAATCAGCGCCTACGTTCATTCAGGTAGTTAAAATACAAACACGTTCCCTATTAAAAAGAAAAAAAAATGTTTAGTTGTGCCGTATGTTATTGTCACTACACAAAGTTGAAAGTCTGCGTAACTATGGGCCAAACTGCTAGGGTCATCGGTTGCCTGACTTACACGTTACTTTAAACTAAGGACAGAGCACTAACCTGTGCCCGACGGATGACTCGAACCTCCGGCTTGAGTGGCCGCGCAATCCGTGAGTTCTCCGACCAGCATTACTGCACAAATATGTAGTAAAATTAATAACTATAACTGATGGAAAAATTACGTCTGAAAACACTTTCTTACTACTTTTTACTTTTTACCTCTACATCTATAAACATGCTCGACAATCCACCAAAGTACGAGGCGGAGGGTACTCAGTACAACTACTAATTACTTGCATTCCTGTTCCACTCCCATATAGAACGAGGGAAAAACCAATACTTATACGCATCCGTACAAGTCTTTCTGATCTTGTTGTCTTTACGCGAAATGTAGGTTGGCGGCAGTAGAACCGTTCTGCAGTCCGCCTCAAATTCCAACCCTGTAAATTTCTTCAACAGTGTTTCTCGACAAGAGCATCGCCTTTCCTCCAGCGACTCATAGTTGATTTGCCGAAGCATTTAAATAACACTCACGCACTGATCGAATCTACCACTTACAAATCTGGTCGCTCGCCTCTGTACTGTCTCTATGTCCCTCTTTAAAACCGTTTTGGTAGGGATCCCAAATACTTGACCAATACTCAAGACGAGGTCGTACAAGAGTTTTATATGCAGTCTCCTTTACAGACGAATCACACCTTCCCAAAATTCTCCCAATAAAGCGAAGTAGACAATTCGTCTTCCGCATGACTGTCCTTATATGATCGTTCCTTTAAATATCGCTGTGCAGCGTTAAGCGTAGATATTTAATTGACGCTACTCTGTCAAGCAGCACACTACTAATGCTGCATTCGAACATTATGAGATTCTCTTACTCATCTGCATCATCTTACATCTTTTTACACTTAGCGCTAGTTGCCATTTCTCACACCACCTTCAAATTTGGTCCAAGCCATCCAGCGTCCTACCACAATCGTTCAGTGGCGACAATTTCTTGTCCACTACAGTATCATCAGGAAACAGCCGCAGATTGCAACTCACTCTGTCCGTCAGATCATTTATATAGATAGAAAATAATAGCGGTCCTATCAAACTTCCCTGGGGCACACCTGGCGATACCCAATCTCTGATGAACACTAGCCATCGAAGGCAATATACTGGGTTTTATGACGTAATTAGTCTTCGAGACACTCACAAATTCGGGTTCCTATTCCATAAACTCGTACCTTCATTAGCAGTCTGTAGTGAGGTACCGTGTCAAACGCCTTTCGTAAACCGAGACATAAGCAGTCTGCCTGTTGCCCTTCCTCTCTTCAGTATTATAGCAACTTCTATAATATATGGTTAGATAGCTTGCTAACTACATCGTGATATTTATTGAAAGATTAATTAAGATACAGAGGATTTTACGATATTAGCTACGGTGCCAGTATGCACTGCATTAAACCAATGAAGAAAGATAAAAATTTGTTCCTATCCGGGATTCGTCCTCTTGCTTACCTGTCTTTTTCCTTTTTGTTCCTGGGGTAAATCGTGCCTTTGTGGTCGTTGTAGAATCTTTCTTCTATTTTGTGTTTGATTCTTGGCTCAGTTTCTTTTTTATAGTTCCACTGATCACTATGTCATTGCAACACTGTGATCACCACTGTTGCGCGAGTTCCCGTTCTTGGTCTTTCTGAACACACTTCTGTATGTTGGTGGAAGAGCTACCACGTTTACTGGTCATTCGTAGTAGTCAACAATTGTGCACCATTCGCTATGTTTGATATGTCTTATAGTCGAGTCAGCCTAAGACCTTCCTGACATTTACCAGTTTTCAACTGTCAAGTGTTAACGGCTGCTGGAGAAAATGTGCTCATCCACAGAGCTGAGGCTGCACGCAGACGTTGCCATGGAGACGCTTACAAACTAGCTTTCCTAACACCTTCTGTTCTCAAAACACATAGTACATGGTTCGAAAGAAGCCGTTTTGACAGTGAAACAAGGTTATGTAGCGCAGAGCTGCTAGGCCTAGTAGAGGTGAACTTTTCGATATCTTTGCCTTCCGAAAGTCTTCTTTTCTCGAAAGTCCTGAATTTAGTAACCGGTTCGAAGGAAGCATTTTTGAGAACGAAATAGAACAATAATTCAGCGTTTTATGTCCTAAATGGATAGCCCTAAAGATATTAACTTCGAGAGACTTCATTTATATAGTAGCAACAGCTGATCGTGAAATATTTCAATTTTTTCTCAAAACACAAATTAATTTTTTCTTAATTTATTTTTTCCGTTTTTGTTTCTTTTTCAGAAATAACGCCTCACAATGAATAAAGTGGATCATGCATCTCCATGATTTAGTTCATGTTTTCAAAGTTAGTACGAATTTTAAATTGTTAGAAACCTTCCACAAGTAGTTTACTTTTACGTACTGTTGCACTTTGCCCGGATTTTATGATGTATTTTCTTGTAGGTAATATTACTTAAATTCACTAAATTGTTATATTACAATGATTGAGAAGTGCCTGACTTGCTGCAGAAATGTTGGTTTCTGGATATAATGTGATATATGCTGTAGAATTTTTCGGTGGCGTGATTTTAATGGCTTGGAAGTTGGGATATTAAACAAGTTATTCAGTCATTTTGCAGGATATGCAACAGAGGTAGGAAAATTGTCGCAAGGGGAAAAGTAGGAGCGGTGGAGAAATAAATACCTTTCAGGTGAATTAAATGTGGCTCGGAAAGGTATGGATAGTGTAACATGCAGTAGGAGTAAAGAGAGGTGGCAGTTGGAAAAGGTGATAGGAGGCAAAAACAAAGAACTTCGTCTGTAAATTGTGATTATTGAGAAATGTAAGCTTGATTTTTCCTTCAGCTAAACGCAGATCAACCTCAGGCAGGCGTAAGTCTAAATAAGGAACAATAAACGATTGAATGAAAAGATGAAAGTGAGAATTTAGAGGAGTATCTAATGAGAAAGATTTTTTTGTGAAGGAGTTCTCATGCTAGGTGTTTAAGCCAACTTTTGCAGTCATCAATTCATCAGTTCCTTTAAATCCAATACACTCTGGGCAGATCGCGGATGACTAAGGATTACTTTGTAAACAACGTTTAACAAGGAAGATACCGTGTTTATAATGGGTGGACCTACCGACTGACCAATACTATTGACAAAGAACGTGTGTACAATATTGAGTTTGGCCGGATAAAGATTTTATAGGTATAGAGGGATACTAATCTTCACGTTGAATCGTTTCTGAGACACTGTAGCCTACAACATATGAACTCTTATGTAGAAGAGTTAATCTAAAGTTCTAACGGCTACCCATAACAGGTGCAGGGTGACATAATGGCATTGCTCCCGTTGATTGTCAGCAAATACGAATACAGAAGACATGACCTTCATCTCAATAGGAAAGAGAAGAGTAAACTGGTCGGGCTAGTAGCGTAAAGCCTAATGATGGAGTGTGCTATTGTGAGTGGTAAAATACTTACATGTATTAGAAATTTTAGGAGACATTGCTCAAGTGTTAGGAAGTAAATGCACAACATAATTCTGACACGCTGCACTAGTACAAAAAACATGTTGGTTGAACATTTTCAGAATTCATGAGTAATTTCGTTTCCATCTAATACAATCTAACTCAGTGTGAAGTGATTATAATTATTGCATCAAAATATCAGAGGACTAGGGAGTTAAAATTAGTGAACTGTTTATGTGCGTCTTCAAACACAGTGGTCATAAGCTGTCTCTCTGAACGTAATATGACAATTGGAATAGATGTCTTAAGCATTTAGACTATGATACCGTTTTTGCAGAGCAGATCTGGAGAAACGAGGAGTTGCCACATTCATTAACGAATTTTATAAATTTAAGAACACAAAAATTCATAACTTTTGGTTTAAACTGCATAGGGAAGCGTGTAGACAGGTTTAGAACTTTATAATAAATCCTTTTAAATCCTTTATATTAGAGTTGTGTACGGAGCGCTTACAGGTAAATTTAATCCCTTCATAAATCACCTTAAAACTCTATTGACCTAACAACAGTAAATAATAAAGACATGACAGTCCACTGTATTTGATGAATTCCGACCTAATTTCATCTTCCTCAGTTGTTTTATTGCACTGCAATGTATTGACCATGATCTCCTTTTCCTAAAATACAATCTTATTTTCACTATGATTCCTATCCCAATGTGCTCAAAAGCTAATACATCACTGAAAGTTTCACCTACATTGAGCATATCTTCAATATATTCCCTCCATTTTCCCAAGGAATTCACAGGATTCACTGGTAGTTTTCCTGACCTTTCCAAAACACTTGTTAATTCCTTCTTCCCTTCCTTTCAAAGACTACTAACTACGCTCCATGATGATTTTCCTGCAGTTTGATTCAAAGTTTCTAACCTATTTCCAAAGTTTTCCCATGATTTCTGATTGGATTCTGCAGTTGTCTGTTTGGCTTTGTTTCTTTTCTCTCTTTCCTTTTATAGGGTGCCTCGACTTTGTCATTCAACAAAGCTGTCTGCTTCTCCCTGCGTTTATACATTACTGTTGCAAGACTTTCTCTAGCCACTTCTAGTGGTGTGTCCTGTACCCCTTCTTCCAATGACTGTAAATGACTACATTCAACTAACTAGTACCTTTCTGAGACATTTGTTATGTATTTGTTCAGATTTACTTGTCCAGGAGATTTTCACTCTTCTACATATGGACCTGACAACCTGCTCTTTTGGTCTCATAAAACTAATTTAACTACAGATTAAAGAATGACCTGTGTCATCAAAGAACACTCTGAAATCATGTGTGTCCCTGACTGCCTTCCCGAATTCCTGATCGGTTATTATATTCTCAGTGACAGATATTGCCTTCTCAAGTATACCAGTCAATGTTCTTATGCTTAAAAAAGGAGTTTTTGAAAACTAAGTCCATACTGGCATCGAAATCAAGAGCTGTTTTCCGTTTCTGTTGACCTCCATATCCTCTCCAAACTCACCCATAAACTTTTCACACTCTTCTGTTCGATTTCCTATCCTGGCAATGATGTTACTTATGATCAAAACATTGTCCTTGTCTTCATCTTGAGGTTTGAAAAGCTCTTCAATCTCCGTGTTTGCTTACAAAATAAATTTGCTTTATAGGTAAGGTTCGCCTTGAGCAAACACAAATGTTTTTGTGCTTGCTCAAGGCGGACTTTACCTATAAAGCAAATTTATTGTCCTTGTCATTTACGCTAACAACTACAATACTGAGTGCGCCATAAAATCTCTTCATCGAATCTTGATCTGTCCCTTCACAGGACGAATAAACTGACACAGTGTTAATATTCTTGCTGTTGATTGCCAAATCAATCCACATCAGTCGCAGTAATACCTTACTGCAATTACGCTGGGTGGAAAACCCGACATCCTACTGTGCTCTTCCTGCTTTGAATCCTGATAGGTAGACTTGTATTTCCCTACTTCGTCTTCTTTATCTCCCCTTACTAACATCTAAAACCTCTTACCCCATGTTACTTGAAACCTCTTCCAGATCTAACTTTATCCTGGTTGGTATTATCAGCTCTCCATCTCATACCAGATTGTTCACCAAGTCTTATCCGAGGAGTCCCAGGTTTATCAATTATACGTGAGACTCCATCACCTCCAGAGGTCACAGGCATTTTGCTCTGATTGTTGCCAAAATCAGATCAAAGTACCTGTAAAGCAGATTGTAAGCCTCACTTGTCTATGATCCCTTAGGCTTTTAGCCCTAACAGTTGAGGGACTAGCAGGTGGCTTTGGCAGTCTTTACCATCTGAGCGTAAAGATGGCCATGACTCAGAATATGTCCGAGAACCTAAACTTATTTCAAAGTAACTGCTATTCTGCCTGTCAGGACCACTTTACTTGGCCACTCATATATTGCTCATCTTTGATGAACTATATCATGACTACAGGAACACATAAAATGAACCATACAGAAAACAATATGTTCAAAAGTAACTGTGATTAAATAAATCAACCAGCAAGCAGAAGGAGATATCTGTTGAAGTCATGAAACCACAGGAATAATAGAAATAAACAGATATAAAAACGAACGATGTAACTCATTATCAGAAACAATATAAAATTTTACATATAACTCAATATGCAGATTTCAATTTCATTTTTAAAAACACAGTTGTAAAGGTACAGCTTAAGTTTTCAGACAAGGGGAAATAGATTTGTACAAAAAACTCCTCGGGTACTTAACATGCGATGCCAGACAAAAATCCCATAGGAAAAAAATTCTGCCCACCTAATTGTAAATTTCAGAGCAGCTTACACTTACCTACTGGCAAAACAAATACAATTACAGCCCACCCAAAATATAAACTGGAAAATGATAGCGCAATTTTTAACAGAATACACATGAGGTACAAAATCCATTACCCAGCAACATTCCGCTTTCATTAACGAATCATGAACTACTACAACCCTATTAATGAAACCATTAAAATAATAAGAAGACTTACACAACATAGTCAGATAGCCGCGGTGGAGTGGCCGACAGTTCCAAGACGCCTAGCTGTGGTACGCGCCACTGCTCACTGTCGGAGGTTCGAGTCCTCCCTCGGGCATAGGTGTATTTGTTGTCCTTAGCATAAGTTAGTTTAAGTAGTTTGTAAGCCTAGCGACTGATGACTAGCGTAGTTAAGTCCCATAGATTTACAAACATTTGAACATTCAAACAGCAGATACCTTACAAACACATAGATAAACAATACAATAGATAAACAATACAATTGTTAGTTAATAACAAAAAAAACCATTTTAACTGGGTATACTCCTTATAAGACGATTTACAAGTGAGTTCACCTATTACAGGATCATTAGTCAACATCTGTATGAATTTTACAGAAAACCGAATATTCGAAGATGTATTAACAATAAAGAGCTGCAGAATCATCTGTTGGTACTGGTACAAGGGAGACATGATACATTAACTTTAAAACAACATGCAAGTGACACATAGGTTGAAGTACTATCGATAACAAATCAGGTTTATAATAGAAGAACATGAAAACACACTCAACTTTCTACAAAGAACAATAAGAAAAGACAATTAAAACCACACATTTGGCACATACAGAAACCTGTAATAACAGAAAAAATAATAAATGAACTGTAAAGCACCCACAGAACCGCAGGAAAGCTGCAATCCATACTTGCAAAACAAATTGCATGAGTCCTCTAAACACTCATGATTACAAAAAAAAAAAAAAAAAAAAAAAAAGCCTTGTAATTATAATACAGACATCAATAACAAGTATGCAACAAAGAAACATTAGTATACAAACTTAACAGAAAAATGAAGATACAGATAAAGAAAATATTTAATAACATGAACACATACAAACAGCACAATTAAAAAATTGCATGCAATGACCTACCATTACAAATGAAAATGCTAATACATTCGAAAACAGGGCATAAAATAGACTAAAATTAATAAATCAATAACAAATTCATACCTAAATTAAAATCATAACCAGACAGATCCTAACATTGTGGTGATTACCACCTCAGGTACTGTAAAAATAAATAAATAAATAAAAATAAAATAAATAAATTGGGATGGATGGGAACACATTTGACATAAGATATAAGAAGCCTCAGGTTATCTACCAAGAATACTAAACATTCAATACTTGAGTGCATATAAACAGTAGTAGCATAGGTCAAGTAGTCTATAAATAAATAAGACCCTCATAAAAATCAGTAAAGATGAAAATTTTCTCAAAACTTTCATATACATAAAGAATTAACAAGACAAAAACAGCTTTTCAATTATAAAATAAATTTTGGAAACCAGACACTGTATGAAACAATTAAGAAAATAATAATAAAATGAAAAACTAACTTTTCCATCCTTCAGTCTTCTACTAATTTATTTCACCTTTTCTTTCTCCTCATATTTGTTCATAGTCACTGTACCCTCCCCCTCTCCTTCTCATCACTGACAATTTATGTTTCTAACTCCATCACTTTGCCATCATTTCTTTTACACATTAAGTAAATGCGTCATATCATCATTGATTGGGATTACAGATATAATACAATCAGTAGAAACAAAAGGATTTATAGATTAAAGAAAACTACTGTAAAGTATTGGTGAAAGTTCTTGAAATGTATGAATTTTTTCTCAGAAAGTTAGAAAAAGTGATGTTTTAAAAATGAGTAGTTCCGTGATTCAATGTGGCATTGGGACAGAATCAACAGTGCCAAACGAAGAACCAATCCAAAGTTGTGTAAGAAGACGTGAGCGAAAAATTAGTTATTAAATACTGCAAGTATTCCTACTGTCAGCCCTAACAAACAAGTAAAATATTATTATTATCTTTATATCTCCACAAACTCTCAAGACATGCTTATAATAAACAATGTTATGTTTTTTCCCCGACACTCTGCACTCTTCTTCATTAATCATGCAGTTTCCCCATTTCAATCTTAGTTAACTAACTCTTATTTAGTACATGTTACTGTCTCCATTGGTGACAAACGAAGTATTTAACGATTTTTACTCAAGTTAATGAAGGATACACAAAATGCAGTCAGAAACCAATTCAATCTTACCGTCATAAGATTATGGTGTTGCCTGTCGAGATACTGTCACACTTGTTTAAGTCTTTGTACGCGACAATCCTTTCCTTTTGTGAAGCTATAAGCTAAAGAGACGGAAGAAATTCGTTTTTCAGGCATTCTACGGATCGGTGCGTGGAATTTTATATCCCTTAATCGAGTAGCGAGGTTAGAAAAGTAAGAAAGGGGAATGGATAATTCGAAGTTAGATATGGTAGGCATTAGTGAAGTTCGGCCCAAAGACGAACAGGACATCTGTTTAGGTGAGTACAGGATTATAAACATAAAATCAGATGGGGGTATTATAGAAGTAGGTCTGATAACAAATACGAAAACAGGTATTCGGGTAAATTAATCGCATTATCGTAGTGAAGATAGATACGAAGCCAAAACCAACCACAGTAATACAATATTTTGTGACAAGTAGATGAGAAGATCGAAAAGATGTTTGAGGAGGGAAAAAAACAATTCAGACAATTAACGGAGAGGAAAACTTAATAATTGAGATGGGGATTGGAAATCTGTCGTAGGAAAAGGAAGGAAAATAGAAGGTGAATGGGGACTAGGAACAAGGCATGAAAGAGGAGACCTCCATGTAGAATTTAGCACGGAAAATAATTTAATCATAAGAAACACTTGCTTTAAGGATCATAAAAGTGGTTGTATACGTGGAAGAGACCAGGACACACCGGAAGGTACTAGATTCACTTTATAATAGTAAGACGTAGGTTTAGACACCAGATTAAAAAATTTAAGACATTTCCAGGGGCAAATATAGACTCTTACCATATCTTATTGGTTGAGAACTGTAAACGGAAACAGAAGAAACTGCAGAAAGTTAGGCAAATAAGGGGATTGAAGCTGGATAATTTGAAGGAACCTGAAGTTCTTGAGAGTTTCAGAGGGAACTTTAGGGGCCAATTGGCAGAAATTGGGAGAAATTACACTGTAGACGAAGATGAAATAGTAATGGCAGCAGAGGACCCAATATGTTGAAGCACAAGACCTACAGAAATCCATGGATATTACAGTAAATAGCAAATCTAATTGATGAAAGTAGAAGATATAAAAATGTAGTAAATTAAGCAGGCAAAATGCAGTACAGACGGTTAAAATATGAGATTGACAGGAAGTGCAAAATGGCTAACCAGGAGTGGCTTGAGGGCAAATGCAAGTCTGTAGATAAATCTAGAACCAGGGAAAGATAAAAGTGGCATTTGGAGGCAAGAAAAGCAGACATGTGAACACTAAGAACTCAGATGGAAAACCAGTTCTGATCAAAGAATGGAATGCTGAAAGGTGATGAGAATATGTAGAGGGGCTCTACAACGGAATTAAACTTCGAGACAGTATTGTAAGCAGGGAAGAGGAAGAATTTGTCAGAGCACTCAAAGACCTAAGTCGGAACAAGTCCCCTGGAGTAGACAACATTCCGTCAGAGCCACTGAAGACTCTTGGAGAGCCAACGATGATAAAACTATTTCACCTAGAGTGTAAGATGCATGAGACTGGCCAAATAATCACCGTTCCAAAAAAAAGCAGGCGCAGACAAGTGTAAAAATTAAAGAAAAATCGGTTTAATAAGTCATGGTTGCAAAATTTTAACACGGATTATTTACAGAAGAATGGAAAATCTGTTGAAGCTGACGTCTGGGATGGTTAGTTTGGATTTTGGAGAAATGTAGGAACACTGGAGGCAATGCTCACCTTACCACTTGTTTTAGAAAACAGTTTAAGAAAAGGTAAACCTACATTTCTAGCTTTTGTAGATTTGGAGAAAGCCTTTGACAATGACGACTGGAATACACTCTTTGAATTTCTGAAGTCAGGAGGTGTAAAATATAGGAAACAGAATGTTATTAACCAATAGTACAAAAACCAGACAGCAGGTACTGATTTGAAGGGCATGAAAGTAAGCATTTGTCGGGAAGGAGTTAAGACAGGGTTGTAGACTTTCTCCAGTGTTATTCAATTTGTATATTGAGCAAGCTGTGAAGGAAAGCAATGAGATATTTAGAGAAGAAATTAAATTTCACGGTGAAAAAAAACCATTGACTTTTGCTAATGAAATTGTAATTCTCTCAGAGATTGCAAAGGACATGAAAGAGCATTTGAACATTATGGACAGTGTGTAGAAAGGACCGTATAAGGCGAACATTAACAAGAACAAAACAAGGGCACTTGAATGCAATCCATGTAAATCAGGTGATGCTGAAAGTACTATATTAATAAATGTGGTAGATGAGGTTTTGTTACTTGGGCAATAAATAACATATGAAAGTCGCAGTACAGAATACATAAAATACACAATAGCAATTGGAAAAAAAGCATTTTGAAAACGAGACAATTGCAGTAAACAGATTCAAATGGATGTGGGTTGCCGTTCTTATGAGGAGCTGAAATGGCTTGCTCAGGATAGAATAGAGTGGAGAGGTTCATCAAACCAGTCTCTGAACTGACGATCATAACAACACATCTATGATTATAATCTGTACTTGTACCAAGCTCAGCATACTGGGTGATCAAAAAGTCAGCATAAATTTGAAAACTTAATAAATCACGGAATAATGTAGATAGAGAGGTAAATTTGACACACATGCTTGGAATGACATGGGGTTTATTAGAACAAAAAAAAAAGTTTAAAAATGGCCGACAGATGGCGCTTTATCTGATCAGAAAAGCAATAATTAACATAACAAAATAAGACAAAGCAAAGATGATGCTCTTTACAGGAAATGCTCAATATGTTCACCATCATTCCTCAACAATAGCTGTAGTCGAGGAATAATGTTGTAAACAGCACTGTAATGCATGTCCGGAGGTATGGTGAAGCATTGGCGTCGGATGTTGTCTTTCAGCATCCCTAGGAATGCTAGGGATGTCGATCGATCACGATACACTTGCGACTTCAGGTAACCCCAAAGCCAATAATCGCACGGACTGAGGTCTGGGGATCTGGGAGGCCAAGAATGACGAAAGTGGCGGCTGAGCACACGATCATCATCAAACGACGCGTGCAAGAGATCTTTCACGCGTCTAGCAATATCGGGAGGAGCGCCATCCTGCATAAAAATAGTACGTTCCAGCAAGTGTTTATCAGCCAGACTGGGGATGATGCGAAACTATAACATATCGGTGTACCTCTTACCCGTCACGGTAGCAGTTAAAAACCACAATCACGCAGTTCCTCGAATAAAAAACCTGAAGCTTCAAAGAAGGTGATGCTACGATCGTAAAGTCTGAACACTTGCTTCCTAGAAACAACAACGATTGTTACAGAAGTCTGAGTAACTGGTTGCCGATGTGTTGAATAGATTTATTATTTGAAACAACAGCCCAGATCGCTAATTATCTTTTATTTAGAGGATCGGTCTTATCAGATTATACCGCCATGAACAGGTTTCTCATTTCTATGCGCCACATTACAGAGGAAACTAAACTTGTTCACCAACATTACTGTTGGTATGTCGCCCCACATATAAAATATCTCCCACATCTTTCTACAATGTGGAACCACATCACATTGAAGCAAGTTGTGAAAGAAGGAAGGTTTAACCTCACGTCGATAACGTGGTCATTAGAGACGGAGCTTACGCTCGAATTTTGTGGGAAGGAATGGGGAAGGAAATCGGCCTTGCCCTTTCAAAGGAACCATCCCGGCATTTGCCTGGAGGGATTTAGGGAAATCACGGAAAACCTAAATATGGATGGCCGGAAGTGGATTTGAACCACCTTCCTCCAGAGTGCGAGTCCAGTGTGTTACCACTGCGCCACCTCGCTCGGTTAGTTGTGAAAGAGGTTTTATTTGTGTTGTGCGACATGTTGGCGAAGAAGGACAGTTTTTCTAAGTTGGTCTGTGATGTGGCGCACGTAAATGACAGTCCAGATGATTTCAGTATAATTAGCCGAAACCAGTTATCTAATGAACAAAAAATCTATCGCTGCGTGGAAGAGTTCGTGCGCTCTAAGGCGCCTTGTTGGGGAATGCGCGATTGTTCCCTGTCGGAGTTTCGAGTCCTTCCTCGGGAATATATATATATATATATATATATATATATATATATATATATATATATATATATATGTGTGTGTGTGTGTGTGTGTGTGTGTTGTTCTTGGCGTACGTTAATTTAAGACTTTTACAAATCTAGTGACTGTTGAACGATGCAATTTTCTCCCACTTCATTTCTTAAATTAGAAAGCGTGCCGTTGTTTCACATAATAAACAAGATTTATGTTTCAATACATCAAAAGAAGATTACGATACGGCCTGCCTATTTCCTATGATTTGTTAATGTAGTGACTTAACAATGGTTGTGGAGTACTGCTACAGGTATTTACTATTATCGCAATCTTCTTGTAACACTGTCACATGTGCAAATATTGTTATCTCAGAAGACAATCTGTAACTTAATATTATTTTTAAGAAATACAAAACAATAAATTTTTACTATTGAATCATAGTAGTTTGCAGCTATTAAGGAGTTTTCAATGCAGTACTATTTTTTCAACTAATAACAGTGCCATTATATTATATGGATCGTAGTAATTTACTGCTGGTTAAGGCGATCTGAACATGAAAATGAAAAATCGAAAAAATTTTGCCACCATCTGAAAGACAAATTTCTCCCATTTCCAAAAATTTATGGTTTATTTACAGTTAAATATTTATTATAGTCTCAAACGTTATGTGAACAAATGTCTGCACACTGGCCACGCTGATGCTCCAGGCAATGAATATCACCATAAACATTCCATACCTGCCACAGTGAAACACGTTCACTGAATGTGTGGTCGTGTTCCATTTTGATTCATTCATTAAGGTACTGTGTTTCTGCATCATTAATGTTACCTATTTGTGTGTTAATTATTTTATTCTTTTTATTATTGATCAATGCCCCATGTTTATATATGTTTCCACCCATGTGATTGAACTTGTGTGTTCGTATGAATGTGGAATGTTGCTTTTAATATTCATTGACTGCCGCGCAATGGCTTACAGTCACCGCCTCGCGCTCTAGGCCCCGTTTTGCTGTAGTTAAGAACGCATGGCTGCTGGCTGGCCAGAGACAAGCTTACTTGGCAAGAAGGCGAGGTGGCCGTGTTCTTAGTGTCTACCAACCTAATCTTAGGCAAAAGGGTGACAGATGTAGAGGGAGCAGATGTAGAAAGAATTGTCTTCTCCAGGTAGCAAGCGTTGGTAGTCAGGATGCTCTGAACGCACTCTGCGTCCTTTCTAGCTCGCTCTACATCCGGTGTATGGTGGAGGAAGGTTTTTCCCGTGGCCTGACTGTGGAAGTAAGTACTTCATGGAATCATGCTAAGGGGACGGCATGCTGTTAGAACTTTGCTTTCTTTGTGATCAGGCAGTCTTGGTTTTTCAGTGATAGTTTTCTTGAGTAATTCTTTCACTATGTGAGGTGAAGTGTTTCTTAATTTATAGAACTCGAGTTCAGTGTAAATTTATTATTTACAGTTTCATTCCAGTGATGACTGTGTGTATGGTTTCGCTCAAGTTAAAATACTTGTGTGTATCCTTCAGCCTTGGCATATACTTGGTATATTTGAATTTCCTTGCTGTTTTTAACACTTTTCATGTTGTGTCTGTATCCATGAGTATGCTGAATATTTCTCAGATTTTCTAGCTTGTCTTGTATGACCGATTGCACGCCTTTCTTTCGTAACAATCGTTTCTTCAGCCTTCAGCCATGCTTTATTAACACTAGCTTTCTTCCATACGAATTCTCATGATGTGATTTACTTGCTTATTCTGACTTAACTTCTGTTTGTAAATGCTATGTATTTTGGTGTGGTCACACACCACATGGTACTTAAGAATAATATACCGCTGCCTCCCCGCACATGAGTTCGTTTGGTACACAGTGTTCTTAAATTTGTGACCAATACACCCGGCATCTCGTCAAAACGCCGCCAACGCTTCGCTTCACTGCTGCTATCAAGTGTTCCCACATCATAATGTACCACATGCATTATGCACATGTCTGTGAATGAATGTATGTGCTTTCATCTGCCCATTGTGTATTTGTAAATTTCCTCCCACGTTACCTCCATATTCATAAAGCGCAGAAATAATTTTACTAAGGGCAGTCATTTTATGATTTAATTCACTTTTGTACAAGGTGTGAGCTTAATTTGGTCTCCCCAGATTTATTTGCTAGTTCATTTTACTGAATACATTATGGTTTTAAAGTATCAAACCTCTGCTTCATGATTTCATGCTCCCCGTCCCATGTTTAATTATCTATTCATTTATTTGTTAACATTAATTTTATGTTTGCTCAAACGTTGGCTGCTTCCTTAAGGAGTAAGCAGTTACGTAAATTTCCGTTGCGCAAGTGTTGTGATCACTCGTAAAGTGATATAGAAAATTAAATACTGTGCCTTTGGAATCACTGACATATCTCTATTGGGGCCTGGAAAGAGGGTCGTGGGTTCTAAAAGGTTAAAAACATGTAATATTTCTGACTTACAGCCATCATATTCAGCTTGGAGAATCGCTTCCGTATAGCTTCCAGTCACAGACAGGTAATGTGCGAAGCATAACAGGCGCTACCAGAAGGTTCAGTTCCCGTGGGAAGGAATGTAGAGAAGATCCCTAAGTACTTCTCACGCTGATTGGCTGATGTATAAGGCGATCATATTTTGATTAATATTTAATAAACTAATTGTCAAACACAGGTGAAATTCAGAGCAGGGAACACCTCAATGATAAGCTATGTCATAATAAAATAAAATGTATAAAAATCAGTTATAAATGAAAACAAAAAACTAACAAAAAGGCAAGCGACGCTTGTCGGCCAGGTTTTGGCGCCAGCCTCAGCGAGAGAAGTTTAGTCCAGATTCGGTGCTCAGACTGAACGTGTACTGCGAAAATGTATAGTTGAGATCCGGTGTTCAGAGGGTGAACACGAGCAAGAACAAACGATCTGCGTGCTGTTTTCTGTGTTGGGACAATTACGGAAGAAGACGACAGATTGGTGAAATAAGTATTACAACTAACGCATGCTACTCGAAGCAGTAGCAGCAAGTAGGCGCCTCACGTATGCCGTATTCTTGTTACAACCAAGAATGGGTTCGTGGCGTCCATAGTAATATGGAGGAGGTTCAATTATAAGAATAATAAGAAGAGAGTAGGTAGAGAAAATTTACATTTATTTATTTCCTTGATTCGGACTAGCTGCCTTTGGGTATGAAGCTGGTCAATGTACATAGAGAGTTGAGTTTAACAATTACTTTTATGATAATTGGAATAGTTTGGTTAACCATTTTATTACATATTTTAATTTTTACATGGTTGATTTTACCTAAATTTTTGAGTTACACTATATTATGCTTAAAAAAGGGGGGGGGGTTGGAGAAAACGGATGTAACTAAAATAATTGAAATTTAAATTGAAACTAAGGAATTTGGTAATTAAGAAGGATGAACAAAGGAAAGTTGGGGGTTGTAGAGAGGGGTAGGCTGGGCTGCGACCACCCAGGATCAGAGGCCTCGGAATAAACCTCGAGCCCTGTGACCCTGGTGGGTCGCTGAGGGTAATCTATTCTGTTTATATTCTACTTTTGTATTACATGCATTCTGGGTTTCTATAATATCTTTAACATAGCGAATTTTACTTAACATTTATAATAAATAACGTTTAAAGCAGTCAACAATCCGAAGATTGGTTTTACTAAGCATGGTCCTGTTTGGAGGTGGTATGCCGTTGCCTTCCTCCGACCTTCAAACTGACTTACCCAGCCTGTTATAGGGGGACCTACCGTTTAACGTGGGTTCCGAACCACGGTGCTACTCGGTATTTTTCACTTGAGCAATACTGCCAGAGGTGAAAGAAGTGAAAAGTGACAGATAAAAATCCCAGGACCTGGCGGGGATCGAACCCGCGACCTTTGGATTTGTAGTCTGGCAATATACCACTGTGCAACCGAGGCGCACAAAAATAACGTTTACATTCTTACATTTAATTCTACAACTGAGAGGTAACAGAATTTATTTACACTTCGTACACTGTTGTTGACTTGGGTGCTTTGTTCCGTGTTTTTGTAAATTTGAGGTTCGTATTAATTTTGTTTCAGTCGCTGTTGGTATCCTTGGTGAGTAAGCCATCATTTGTAGATGTTGTGTCTGATGTGACTCGATCACTTTAATGGCAGGAATTATCTGGCCTGTGGGTTACATGTCGGGCGATCTGGTGTCTACGTGTTTTATTGTATTTGATTTGTTTGAGTGTGGACGCCTCAACAGCGATACGGTTTAGAATGTCCTTATCTCCAATCATGTTGTTAATGTCGATATTTTCCTGTAGTATGGTATGTGATTGTGTTCTGTACACAGGGTGTCCCAGCTATCTTGTCCACCCAAAATATCTCTGCAACAATAACAGCTATTGGAAAACGACTTTCAGCGGTATCAATGTACGGCTGGGGCCCATGAATGTACATATTTGGAAACATTCTAAGACGCAAGCAAATGTGTTTTGTAACACAAACTTACGTTTTTTTAAAGGACACCCTACATTTGTTCTTCAGCAATCCATAGCATGACAAATCACATAAACAATAGCGTTGATTGCATCGGAATCTTCCAATTACATCCCGAGATATTGCGACGCGAAATTGACGCTTGAAATACGCGAAACGCGCGGCTGGCCCACGTCCTGAGCAGCATGGGGTTCACGCCTTAGCCTCAGGACGTGTGCTAGGAGCGCATTTCGGGTTTTTCAAGCGTCAACTTCGCGTCGCAATATCTCGGGATGTAATTGGAATATTGTGATGCAATCAACGCCATTGTTTATGTGATTTGTCATGCTATGGATTGCTGAAGAAGAAATATAGGGTGTCCATTTAAAAATACATAAGTTTGTGTTAAAGCACATTTGCTTCCGTTTTACAATGTTTCCAAATATGTACATTCATGGGCCCCAGCCGTATATTAATACAGGTGAAAGTCGTTTTCCAATAGCTGTTATTGTTCCAGAGATATTTTGGGTGGACAAGATAGATAGGAGACCCTGTATGTTGCAATTTAGGAGTGTGTGTTCAGGGAGAACCAACAGCTAGCTCTAAAAAAAAAAAAAAAAAAAAAAAAAAAAAAAAAAAAAAAATGTTCAATGGTTGTAAATCTATCGGACCAAACTGCGTGGTCATCAGTCCGTAGCTTACAAACTACTTAAACCTAGGTAAACTAACCTAAGGACAAACACACACACCCATCCGCCAGGGAGGACTCGAACCTCCACGGCGAGCAACCGCGCGCTCCGCAGCGAGACGCTTTAGACCGCTCGGCTACTCCACCGCGGCTGCTAGCCCTCGCAATTCTAAAAACAAGTCAAGGTCGTAAGAGACGGGTATATCTCTGGTGTACCGTGCATCTTTCCTGGACTGTACGTGTCGTCTTTCCTATGTACGAAAGGCCACATTCACATGAGATCTTGTAAACCCCGGCGTTACGGAGCTCCAAATCATCTTTGATAGAAACTAAAAGTGCTGCTGTAACGCCAGGGTTTACAAGATCCCATGTGAATGTGGCCTTTCGTACATAGGACAGACGACACGTACAGTCCAGGAAAGATGCACGGAATACCAGAGATATACCCGTCTCTTACAACCAAATAAATCAGCAGTGGCAGAGCACTGTATTGTTACTGGATACTCCATGACGTACGAAAACGTCAAAATTTTACCCTCCACTTCATCTTTCTGGGACTCAGTGGTGAATGAGGCATTAGAAATTAGCTTGGGGACGAATTTAATTAACAGAGACAACGGCTTCAGTTTAGATAAATCTTGGAATCCGGCACTTTCTTTAATAAATTTACAAAGACGCCGCCACAGCACAGATCATAACACATCGATTTCTCCGCATTAATCGACCATGCAGCCACAGACATAATTTACACATACGTGTCCTTTCTTGCCGCCGAGTAACTTCTTTGGCGCCTTGTTGTATCTGTGGCTACATGCGCAGTAGCGCGGTCCGCGCGTTTATAAGCACGAAGCGCGTGCTGGAGCGCCAGTCTTCGACTCGTCTCTGAAGATGGCTGAACGTTTCTCAGCCGAAATATTAGAAGAAGTAAACTTGATGCGGCTGCACGCCCGAAACTTCTTTGAACACAGGGCTAAATGACAGCTTGGTTGCACTGTGCAAATGCGTGAGACAATGGAAGCTCAGATCATTGTCTGTTTTCTTCTTGTTCATCTTCTGATGAAGGCGAAAAGAAAGGAAAGGAAGAGATATTTCAGAGCTGGAGCTGCGAAGGGTGGAACAGCTGCGGCGTGGCAGTGGAGTGTTATTCGACCACTCGGCGGCGCGGCGGTCGGGAATATTCGTCGGCACTCGTTTAAAATGCACGCTGGTGAAGCGTCAACACACGGCTTGCATTTGCGGGACGAGTCGAGAGGCGTCGCGACGTCAATCGAGCGGAGGAGCACGGCGGGGCCTCATCTAATTTAACGGGCACCCCAAATAAGATTTAGGGCCGGTGGTCCCACCCCTGGCCAGGGACTCACTTTTACAGCGCCGGCTCGCGCCCAATTTATGGCGCCGGGGTGGCGACTCGTTTTCCGACTGTTTGACTGCCTCCAGATAACGCCGCCGCGCCGCCGGCACTACTTTATTTTACAGTGGCCGCAGTGGGGGAGCTTTTACTGTCGCCGCGACGTGTAACGGCCCGCTGACAGCGCCGCCAATGGCCGCTTAGCAGCGAGCGGGCGCCTGCCTGCCCGCTAACGTCACTATCCGCCCTGCCCCTCTACTTACACAGCCGGTAAAATAAATAAAAATTTACTACTCCTGCCAAGACGACAGTTATTTTGATCAGATGCCACATGGGGGGACAGGAGATGTACTCATAAAGGCCCCTACACATGTTACGATTTATCGTCCGACCAACCAACACATTGGAAAAGCTGGTTAATGTGCATGTTGGAGAAAGGAGGTCAAGTAGGGTTCCTCTACATTCAAACCAATATGCATATCAGCCAGGTAAATCATGTGAGACAGCTCTCCACCAACTTGTTGGGAAGGTGGAGAAAGCACTGCACTTTCAGGAAATAGCCCTCTGTATCTTCCTGGACATCGAGGGGGCTTTTAGCAACACGACTTTCGATTCCATGGTTAGGGCAGCACAGGTGCATGATCTAGGGACCACTATATGTAGGTGGACTAGGGCCATGCTCAGTGGAACAAAGGTAGAGGCTACCATGATGAATGAAAAAATGGTAATCAACACCACTAGGGGTTGCCCGCAAGGAGGAGTTCTTTCCCCTTTATTGTGGAATCTAGTGGTGAATGATCTCATTGGAGAATTAAACTCTAGGCAGTACTTTTGGCAAGGATACACAGCTGATCTTGTCATTGTAATACTGGGCAAATTTGCTGACACAGTGAAGAATATGGCACAAGGTGCATTGGACATTTTGCAAGACTGGTGCAGAAAACAGGATCTGGGGGTTAGTCCTAAGAAGACTGTTGTTGTACCATTCACATTCACATTCAAGTTGGAATCTAAAGCTTTTCAATGAAGCGCTACCTGTGAAGGGGACAGTGGAATATGGAGGGGTTACCCTAGATGACATGGACCCCTCACATTAGGAATATTTGCTCCAAGGCGAAAGGTATTCTAGTAAGTACCAGGAGAAGTTGTGGCAAAAACTGGGGCTTGTACTGGATATACACCATGGTGGACCCAGGATCACCTATGGGGCGGCCGTGTGGTGGAAGAAGGTAGAACAGCAGACTGCTGCTAAGGAGCTTGGTAAGGTGCAGAGATTAGACTGTTTAGCAATACCAGACGGAATTACCTGCACAAACTGCTGGGATGGAAACCATGCTGGATATGGCCCCATTACGTCTTTGGGTCGAGATGGAGGCAGCGGCTGGTGCATGTTGTTGTTGTTGTTGTGGTCTTCAGTCCGGAGACTGGTTCGATGCAGCTCTCCACAATACCCTATCCTGAGCAAGCCTCATCAACTCCAAATAAGAACGGCAACCTAAACCTGTCTGAATCTGCTTACTGTATCCATCTCTTTGTCTTCCTCTGCGATTTCTACCCTATCGGTCCTATCAAGCGATCCCTTCTTTTAGTCAAGATATGCCAAAAATTCCTTTTCTCGCCAATTTTGTTCAGTACCTCTTCATTAGTTACGCGAAATACCCACCTAACCTTCAGCATTCTTCTGTAGCACCACATTTCAAAAGCCTCTATTCTCTTCCTGTCCGCACTGTTTATCGTCCATGTTTCACTCCCGTACAAGGCAACACTCCACACAAATGCCTTCAGAAAAGACTTCCTTACACTTAAATTAATATTCGATGTAAGGAAATTTCTCTTTTTCAAAAATGCTTTTCTTCCCATTGCCATTCTGCATTTTACGTCCTCTGTACTGCGACCAACGCATGTTATTTTACTATCCCAGTAACAAATCTCATCTACCGCCTTCACTGTTTCATTGCCTAATCTAATTCCTTCAGCATCGTCTGATTTTTTAAGACTGCATTCCATTATCTTTGATTTGCTCTTGTTAATGCTCATTTTATACGCTCTCTTCAACACACTGTCCATTCCATTCAACTGCTCTTCCAGGTCCTGTGCTGTTTCTGACACAATTACAATGTCATCAGCAAAACGCAATGTTTTTATTTCTTCACCCTGGGCATTAATCCCTATTCCAAATTTTTCCTTGCTTTCCCTCACCGCCTGCTCGATGTACAAATTGAATAACATCGGACAAAGGCTACAACCCTTTCTTACTCCCTTCCCAACTAATGCTTCTCTTTCATGTCCTTCGAGTCTAATAACTACGATCTGGCTTTTGTACAAGTTGTAAATAATTCTCCTTTCCCTGAATTTTACCCCTGCTGACTTCAGAATTTGAAAGAGTGTATTCCAGTTAACATTGTCAAAAGCTTTCTCTAAATCTACGCCGGCCGCGGTGGCCGAGGGGACTAAGGCGCTTCAGTCACGGTCTGCGCGGCCACTACGGTCGGGGGTTCGAATCCCCCCTCGGGCATGGATATTTGTGCCGTCCTAGTTCGTAAGTAGTTCATAAGTAGTTTGTAAGCTTAGGGACTGATGACCCCGTAGTTAAGTCCCATAAGCTTAACAAACATTTGAACATTTTTTTTTTCTAAATCTACAAAAGCTAAAAATGTAAGTTTGCCTTTCCTTAATCTATCTTCTAAGATAAGACGTAAAGTGAGTATTGCCTCCCGGGTTGCTACGTTCCTCCTGAATACAAACTGATCTTCCCCAAGGGTATGTACTGGATATAAACCACGGTGATCAGACCCAGGATCACCTATGGGGCGGTCGTATGGTGGAAGGAGTTAGAACAGCACATTGCTGCTAAGGAGCTTGGTAAGGTGCAGAGATTAGCCTGCTTAGCCATAACAGGCGGAATTAGCAGCACACAAACTGCTGGGATGGAAACCATGCTGGATATGCCCCAGTACACCTTTGGGTCGGAATGGAGGCAACGGCTGGTGCTTACAGGTTCAAATCTGCCAAAACTGGAACTCTTTGGGTATCCAGAATCACACACTAAAACAGTGAGTGAGGTAATTATAGGAAAGGTTGGGGAAATGGCGGCCGACTATATTATAACCCCATACTGCTTCAACAAGCATTTCAAGATAACAATTGGAAGTAGGGAGCAGTGGGAGAAAATAGTTCGACACCATACGGGGGACAATGTCTGGTTCACTGACGGGTCAAAATCAGACCAAAGTGTTGAGGCCGGGGTATACGGGATGCAGCCAAGACTGGAGAGTTTCATCTCTCTAAGAAAATTGGCCTCAGTATTCCAGGCTGAAATCACTGCCATCAGAGTGTGTGTGGAGGAGAATTTGCGTAGGTGCTCCAAAGACCATAGCATCTACATCTATTCAGACAGCCAGGCAGCCCTGAGATCACTGGAAGCTCCTGCAGCAAGATCTAAAATTGTTTCAGAATGTCACAGGGTTTTGGTGGAGCTAGGGGAAAGCAGTAGGGTAAACCTATTGTGGGTCCCTGGCCACTCGGGGATCAGTGGCAATGAACATGCCGACAGATTAGCCAGGATGGGGGCAGACAACCTGTCCTGACAATCACCAAGGTAATGATCAAATTTGAGCTACGTAACTGGCTCAGAAGATAGCACGTAGAATATTGGATCAAGGTCTATAAACAAAAAGATTACAAGGTAATGATGCCAAAGCCATGTTTTAAAAGAAGCTCTGTAATCATGGGCTTGGAGAGAGATTAGACTAATGGTTGGCTTGCTGACAAGCCATGGGAATTTCAAAAAACACCTACATACAATGGGAATAACAGAAGAGGACCCTAAATGTAGGATCTGTGTTGATGGTGATGAAACTGCATCACATCTAATCTTCGAATGCATTGCATTTTTGTCTAATAAAGAACTGGCAAAGGGACTCCTTGCACTGTTCAAAGGCATTGGTTGGCTTTACTAGATATACAGGGAGCGATACCGCACGATAAATTTAGTATTGGTGCGGTCAGTGGCGGGTTGGACGAAAACTGTTTTGGCTTCCCTGACAAAATCAATGAACCAGTCAATCAATCAAGGCCCCTACACATGTTCCGACCAACCAACTGACCAACAACCAAACAAAGTCGTAGCAGCCTATACACGTTCCGACCAACTGCATTCAGCGATTGCAGCGCCTCCTTGTCCAGGTGTTCAGCTGTCGCACTGTTTTTTTTTTTTTTTTTTTTTTTCGCGTATTGGTTGGGTAATGCTACACACGGTCAGTTTGTCAGGTGGAGTGGTGGTGGGGAGGGGGGTCGGGGACTAAGGCGCTCCAGTCACTGTCTGCACGGCCACTACGGTCGGGGGTTCGAATCCCCCCTGGAGCATGGATATTTGTGCCGTCCTTAGTATTAGCTAGTTCATAAGCAGTTTGTAAGTTTAGGGACTGATGACCCTGTAGTTAAGTCCCATAAGCTTTACAAATATTTGAACATTTTTTTTTTGAGGGGGGTCGGATGTCGGATGGTCAGGCTCGACCAATCATCCGACGAGAGAAGTTGGTCGCGTAGCGCCTCCAGACGGTCCGATAAATTTGTCCTGACAAATAGGAACGTGTGTAGGGTCCACAATGGTTTCCATTCGTCCACAAACAATGTAATGACAGCTGACAGACAGCTACGTATGCCTGGAAGACTAAAACCGAATTTCGTAAACGATTTATCACGGCCGTTTTTTTATAGCCAGAAGAGTATTTCTTAGCCTACTCGATTTCGCGGTTGAAAAACAGCTGATTCAGTTCTTGATTCAATCCGCATAATCGCAAATTTTCTTCACTTAACCCTCAACTGCTATCGACTATTTCTCAGACCACTACGAAATTTTGTGTCGAAATATTTCACACGACCCTGCAAAGTGAACTCTTCGGTGTACATTACTATTGGGTAACAAGCTACACGCGCAAGAATTCATGCATTGTTGCTGTTTCTTTTTTCGTATTTATTAGCTTTCAGTGGTGTCACAGACGTACCACAGTGTTAAGAGTGTCATTTTTTTACTAAACGTTACTGTTTCCTCATCGCGGCGAAAGCTGGGCCCTGTATGCAATGTGTTTTACACGAGACGGATGTGGATGTCCAAGAACACTTTGGTGTATCCTTAGATAAAGAATTTTATGACAGCAATAATGGCCCTGATTTTGAGATATGTAGTGATCATGATAATAAGAGCGTGAAGTGTATGCAGGTTCGAACAAACTAAAAAATGATTCTGCGGCTCACAGAGGACGTAATTAGTTTTTACTTGAAGTTGCAGAAGTAAAATTTGACAAAGCCTAACTCTTTACTGACTTATGGAATGCATTAGTCGCTCTACAACGGAATAATTAAAATAAATAAATAGATAAATAATAAAAAAGAATTGTAAATTGAAAGATGACTTCGCGTAAAATTAATCGTACGTGAAATGCGATTTTTCAATCTAATTATGTTTGGAATCTGTAATGTATTCTCTCTTATGATAATCGGTGGATATAGAGCGCTAACTATTTGTTGTTATTTTTGTAACATATCAAATAAAAATGTTGTTGTTGTGGTCTCCAGTCCAGAGACTGGTTTGATGCAGCTCTCCACCCTACTCTATTCTGAGCAAGCCTCTTCATCTCGTCATAAGACCTGCAACCTACATCCATTTGAAGCTGCTTATCTCTTGGTCTCCCTCTGCGATTTTTACCCCACACTCTTCTCTCAAATGCTAAATTCATGTTTTCTTGATGTCTAAGAATGTGTCCTACCAATCGACCCTCCCCAATTCTGTTCAGTACCTTCTCATTAGTTACTCGATCCACCCACCTAATCTTCAGCATTCTTCTGTAGCACCACATTCCAAATGCATCTATCCTCCTCATGACCACACTGTTTATCGTCCAAGTTTCACTCCTATACGAGGCAATACTCCACACAAAAGCCTTTAGAAAGGACTTCCTTCCTTATGCGTAGATTAATATTCGATGTTAACAAATATCTATTTTTCAAAAACACTTTTCTTCCCACTGCCATTCTGCACTTTATATCCTCTATACTGCGACCATAATGTGTTATTTTACTTCCCAAGTAACAAATCTCATCTACCTCCTTTACTGTTTCGTTACCTAATGTAATTCCTCCAGCATCGCCTTATTTTCTAAGACTGCACTCCATTACCCTTGTTTTTCTCTTGTTAATGTTCGTTTCATACGCACCATTCAACATACTGTCCATTCCGTTCAACTGATCTTCCAGGTTAGTGGGTTTTCTTGTGGTGTCCCGTATGCAGTTTAATAGTACAGTATTGTGGGTGGTATCTTTTGTTCCTTATAAGGTAGGGATTGAGAAAAGTGATGGTGGACATCTCAGACCCGTGGCTGGGAGAGGAGAGGGGGCGGGGAAAGATGGTGAGTCATCGGGCGCTTAATTCCTTGTAAGTTCGCTCCTAATCATTCGATTTTTTTAAAGAAAGGTCTAACTGCGTAATACACATTATGTTATTAGCGATTTTGACGTAATGTAGCCTTTTGGTTAAAATTAAAAAAAAATGAGTCTTCCAAAGAAACAAATGTTACATTTGACAAAATAATCATTTTATGTTAATTGTTTATACCAGATAGGTAAATTAAAACATAAAAGGAGCATGAAATAAGAAAACAGTTTTGTTTTAAAATAATTGTTATGTAAGGAAAGAAACAGCATACAAAATATAAAATTGCATTCAAGGATACAATCAGTATTCTTTCTGTAGATGTTCATAATTATTTTAGAAATATATTTTAACTGTCACGGCATACTTAAACCAGTATTGTGTTTTATTATTACATCCACTTGCAGAAAAATGAAAGATACTTTTCTTCTGGAGAGCCTGCACGGCGCTTCCACAATCAGAGTTTGCCTTCTTACTTTATTCTTCATATTTCAGAACCATAACTGAAATTCATCGCAATCATCATTAACATCAGAATCATCGCCGAAGTCTGTTCCATTTGATAGTTCATAATAATCTTCTTCTTCGTTCACAATACAGCATTTTTTGTGGATCAGCAGAACAGGAACACATATTTGTGCAAGGAAGTTTATTTAGTGCACATTTGCACAGCGTAGCATATTTTGATGCACCACATGAACATCTGACGACAGAGAAGTTCTTCAGGTCCACAAGGAATATCACACATACTGGCTCGTATTTCATTTTCTCGTTAACAGTCCAACCCCACTCAGTAACTGTAGATAGTTCAGGATTAGCAATATGTGATTTCCGCCATATAAGGGCTTGAAGATGTGCTCTTTTTATGTCCGGACGCTGAGTATATTGTGTTGGAGGCATACATAACCCATCGACTTCTTTTTTGGTAGAAAACCACCATCGCAGTTCTTTCAGGGATATCATCTTCGGGTTTCTTAAGTATACAGAGCATATAAAACTTCCAGAACTCGGATCCATTCTGCAATAAAATCTTCTCTTTCCAGTGTCGACAAAGCGCCAAGAACTCTCTTCAGCTTCCATAAATGTAATAAAGAAACTTGTCTTAGTTTTGCCATAAAATGATCCAGAGGTATCAGTCCCTGTGAGAGTGCAATCCAATCAAAGAATCAGCTCCTTGTGACCTAACGCTAGATATACCATACGAACAGCAATCTCACGTATCTTAGCTCCCTAGATAACAAACCACGTATCCTTTAGGAGTTGAGGGTAGAAATTCGTCGCTAGCACTAGGACATCACTATCAGGAGAATATATTTTTAGAGTTTCTGCTCCATTCACACTTGCGAAGAATGCGTGTAGTATTATTTTTCTATTGGCCTCTTCTTGTAACTAGAGCTTCGACACGTCGATTGGTTGCAAGAGCTTGATTGCGATAGGATACTACAATGTGTTTCCCAGTATCCATGCTGATTTCCACTAGAGCGGTAATGAAAACATCCGTTAGTCTATCCTTGCGTTTAGCATGAGAAAGACGTTTCTTCAAAGGAATATTTTTAACTTTTGTGTTGGATTCTACCTTGTACATGACAGGAACACTACCTTGTTTTCTTCGATCTCTTATTGCATATTTCAGAGAATATAGAATCTAGATATTTGTCAAAGATAACATGAATTTCAGAAAACTAGCCGTACCTTGAAAAATAGTATTGCGGAACTAATTTGTTAAATCAAAAATTGTTTTCGTCTCTTTTTCTACTTTCATTGTGGACCTCTGCCAGTCCATCAACAACTGCGACTGAATATTTCTTTTCTTCAACTTGAGTTGAACTAGCCATAGTTATTTCTTCTGGCTCTAATTCATAATCTGTTTTTTAATGCAAGTTTTTCTAAATGGTGCATCAACTTACTTTTAACGCCGGCCGCGGTGGCAGAGGAGACTGAGGCGCTTCAGTCACGGTCTGCGCGGCCACTTGGGTCGGGGGTTCAAATCCCCCCTCGGGCACGGATATTTGTGCCGTCCTTAGTTGTAGATAGTTCATAAGTAGTTTGTAAGTTTAGGGACTGATGACCCCGTAGTTAAGTCCCATAAGCCTTACAAACATTTGAACATTTTTTTTACTTTTAACTTCTATGTAGTACATTGTTCCATCAGCTGCGAAAATAGAAAGCGGGATAGCAGATAGTTCATACATTCCAAGGCATTCCTTCAGTTTAATATCCGGACGTGATTGACATACAACTATGAGGCGGTTCAAGGGTTTTTTGTCTTCTTTACGTTCTACTACGCCAAGTAACAATATAAAGTATTTTATAACAAAAAAATCTTACCTGTACTTTTTTAACACCTTTCTCGATAAACCGGCATTTTCACAAACTCGGCCAACCTTCGGTCTACATTAGAGCGAGTTTTCAAGACTCTACTGCAATGAAAACGGTTATTATGATATATTGGAATCACGCTGTTGGTGTGTTTCGCAATAACTCGTTCTTTAGCCATTCTTCAAAAGCAAGGTGATGTATTGTTCCAACAGGATAATGATCGTTCATACACTGCGCGTGAAACTCGACACGCCCTACAAGACGTGTAGCAACTTCCGTGGCCAGAACAATCTCCTGAGTTTATTACGTTAATGGGCTGACGATGTAAGAATGGAGTCATCAACTGGCGTTTCGTTGAGTGTGTTGCATTGGACTTGGAGTGGCAGCAGTGGTAAGAGCGATGATGTAAGTGACAGGAAGCTGCGTCGGCCTTGGCGTCGAGACAGCGTCCTTCAATGTCAGTTGTGAGATCAGGAGACAGATGCATTCTGATTGGAGGTGTTCCTCTTTCCAACATCCTCCTCCTCTGAGGAGTGTTTCGACTGATAATAATAGACGAAGATGACACGGCAGCCGTTGATAAATATATGAGGGAATATGTCGTGTAAGTTAAATTAGAACCTCTCGAACTCTGTTCAAACCAGCACCCTTGACGTACGTTTTGCGTCTTTTATTCATAATCGAAAAATACTCGGTCGCGGAAGAAAAACATTTCTGAAGAAGCGAAATGTGTTGACATCCAATATTGGTTTAAACGTCAGGAAGTCCTTTCTGAAAGCATTTGTCTGGAGTGCAGCATTGTATGGAAGTGAAACGTGGATGATAAGGAGTTCAGACAAAAAAATGATTGAAGCTTTCGAAATGTGGTGCTACACACGAATGATGAAAATTAGGTGGGTAGATCACGTAACTAATGAGAAGGTGCTTAACCGAATTGGGGAGAAAAGGAGTTTCCGGCATATCCTGACTAAGAGAAGGGATAGGTTGGTGGGACACATTCTGAGACATCAAAGAATCGACAACTTAGCATTAGAGGGAAGTGTGTGGGGTAAAAATCGTAGAGAGAGACCTAGGGACGAATACAGTAAGTAGTTTCAGAAACGTGCAGGTTGCCGATCTTATTCTCAGATGAAGAGACTTGTACAGGACAGTGTAGCGTGGAGAGCTGCATCAAACCAGTCTGAGAACTGAAGACCACAACAAGAACAACGCGGATTTTGAATAACTTTCTTTTTGTTGTGGACTTCAGTCCGGCAACTGGTTTGATGCAACTATCCACCCTACTTTATCCGAGCAAGACTTTTCATCTACTCATAAGAAAGGCAACCCACATCCATTTGAGTCTGTTTACTGTCTTCGTTTCTTGGTTTCCCTCTGCGATTTTTATCCCACACACTTCCCTCCAATGCTAAATTCAAGTTTCCTTGATGTCTGAGAATGTGTGCTACCAATCGATCCCTTCTTTCGGCCAAGGTATGCCAGAAATTCCTCTTCTCAGCAATTCTGTTCCCTATCTCCTCATTAATTACGTGATGGACACACCTAATCTGTAGCATTTTCTGCAGCACCACATTTCAAAAGCCTCTACCGTCTTCCAGTATGAACTGACTTCCTCGCTTAAAATAATATTAGATGTTAACAAATTTAATAGTAATACTCAGTAATGGTGAATTTCAAGAATTAGCAGTGAACCTCGTTCTGCCAACTGATTTATAAAAGAGCGTGAAGCAGAGAGCAGAACTTCAGAGCACTCTCTGCCTCCATAAGGCAGAAGAATGTTGCAATGAGCAACAGCGAGAGGATTTATAGGGCAATGGAAACAACTGCATTAGAAGCACATAATGTGTATCCATAGTTGCAAATAAGTGTCAAGATATTTTCTCCATCGTCGAAAGATCGTTTGCGGCAATGAAGTTCGCTGAACGAATTTGTGTTGGACAAGAAAACGGCCGTGACTCTGAACCCATTAACGCCGATTTCTCCAGTCTGAACTTTCATGTAGGCGGTAATTAAAACTGAAAAAAATTACTTTTTGCAACACCTGATGTTCTACCTCCCTCTTTGAATGAATAAAATGTATTAAACAGCAGAAAATCTTGGCAGAGGGTTCATCGAACTACCGTTATACTATTCATCTCCCATTCCATTCTCGAATAGCGCGCGGAAGAAAGAAATCCTGAATCTCTCCGTTCGAACTCTTATTTCTCGTATTTTATTCTGATGATTATACCTTTGTAAGTGGGAGTCAACAATACATTTTCGCATTCGGAGGGAAATGTGATTAGAGGGGTGTTACAGAATAGTCGTAAGCCCAACCGGTCCTTAAACCACTCCAAATATAGCATTATTTTGCTTAGTCACAGAATGATTATTAAATATATTAGCTGAAAGCTTGAAGGTTCTACAAGATAGACTTAGTTATAACTCATTACCTGACACATCCCTGCACATTAGCTAAAGGGCTCTTACATGTAAATATCTCCAATCCTTGCGGTAGGAAAGTTTTATTCTTATACTCAGACAAAAAACTGTAACTCCTAACAACCATATTGTCCTATCAAAGAAATCTTGGAGGGTTTTTTCAGCTATTACATCAAGTTTCATCAAGAACCGGGTAGTTTACCCGTATCTGTCTGTTCCTTATCCATTTCCTTTGACTAGATTCAGGGATGGTATAAACACCTTTGTAGCATCTCCACATGAACGAGAACTTATTTAAATTTCATTGACACAGATAGGATTTTTAAAAATTTCGTTTCATATATCTGTGGTTAAACGAAACTATGAATTTCCGATTTTCCTCTATTGTCTTCTTCTTCACGTCCAAATGTAGATTCGATTTCTGTCTAGGATAGCGAGTGAAATCTGCTAACTCGTCGGAATAAGCTGATATCGTCAACAACAAACAACATTAAAGAAAATACGTATTGTGACCCCATTGACGAATTCCCAGACTACATTATTTGTTGAAGGTCTACACTTTCGGATTCTTGCAATGAATCTCATTATGGCCTCTACTTTACCCACAATTAACTATATATGGTCGTTCCGTTTCAAATCCCCCCTTATGCCTACTCCCAGATATTTTATGAAACTAACTATTCTCAGTGTCCCTCGTGCTATTGGGTAGTTATACAGTAAAGGATCTTTATTTCTGTGTACACGCAGCACTTAACACTTGACTATTCCGTCGATTCGCCGCAATTAACCTGATTCCCGTTAGCATATTACAGTGCTGCAATTTCTCGACAACTACAGCGTCATCCGCAAAAAGCTTCATGAAACCTCCGATGTTATTTACGAGGTCATTCGTATATATTGTGAAAAGCAACTGTCCTACCATACTTCCCTGGGACACGCCTGAGATCTCATTAATGTTCGATGACTTCTGTCCGTTGAGAATATCATGCTGAGGTCTGCTCTCTAGAAACGCCTCAATCTATACAGTTGGTCTGAGATTCCATGTGCTCACAATTTGTTCTTCAGGCGCAGCTGCCATACGGTATGAAATGCTTTGCGGAAGTCAAGAAACACGGCATCTACCTGAGACTCTGAATCTACTGCCTCCTGAATCTCGTGGACGAATAGCGCGAGTTGTATTTTCCACTACCGTAGCTTTCGGAAACCATGTTGACACCTACAAAGGACATTACTGGACTTCAAATATGACATAATGTTATGTTGACCATAAAGGCAGAACAGTCATCATGCATTTCTTAAATTAATTTTTATCAATATTTAAACACGTCGCAATAAAATTAGCCTAGATTGGTGGTCTGAACATTGTATTTTACAATAGAAATTATTGAATTAAGTCGTTTATTACATTTGTAAGAGTAGTCAAAGAAATATAGGTGGATGCCCTTTTTTATACTCCTGGTGGTCTTGGAGGGAAGCGCTTGACTGGAAACCGAAGGGCCGCGAGTTCGAAACCTGGTCTTATCACGGAATGTTTCAGTCTGCATTTTAACCCAGCCTTCACCTCTCAGCGATGTGAGGACTCGCCAGAAACTACACATGGTTCGGATTCCACATTAAACTGTAGGTTCTCTTTCCCCAGTTGGATAAATGGGACAGGTTAGGGACACACAAGTTGCCGAAGTGGGTCCAGGTGAAACAATTGCATCAGGTCACACGAAATTATTGTTATATACTAAAATGAGACGGTTTGTGTTTCACAACAAAAGAAATCTCTTGTTTTTTGTTTCATAAATGGAGATTCGATTACAATTATCACTTTCGCAAACAATGCTGCATGTGAAAGAAGTGATATATGATGATTAAAAATCCTGGAATTGAAGGATGATTTCAACTGAGAGCTTCTGATTTCTAGTCTAGTAATCAGACACTTAACCATGGAGAGTTTTATTTGCGATAACTGTATTATCTCGACAGTGAAGTGATATTTTTTCCATGATATGCACAATAAGCTCTTGAAAATAAATACGCACGTTGCTATGTGTGACATTGTAAAGCGCAGACAACGTGTTGCTGTAATGCTTCCCAGCCAACAGTCAAAAGTAGTGACAGAAGCTGCCATCTGTGTCTTTCCTATGGCAGTACAAACGTCATAGAGCACCTTCATACTCATTATAGTCAGAAGACGGTAGTTGAGATACATTTACAATGCTGCGAATGGTCGCTGTCCGATCTAAGTCGCTTGATTTTTGGATTATAATACATGCGACATAAAGTTCCTCTCCAAAGTGATAATTTGCGTCACCTAACGACACGGATCATTAGGTCAGACTAGTCAAGTACCAAAAATTTTGATATAAAAAAAAAAAAAGAAAAAAAAAGAATTGATTGCCACTTGACTGATAACTTTATTTAGTGTCACAACGTGGTTTCAGGCTTAGGCATTTTTAAAGTGATATAAGTTGTCAGACAGGTTTTCCTATGCTTTTATTATCCTGACCACGACATAGGAAAACCTGTCTGACAACTTTTATTACTTGAAAATGGCCTAAGGCTGAAACCTGTTTGTGACAATAAACATAAAATTATCAGTCAAACTGCGGTCAATTATTTTAAAAAATTTCACCGGTTGATCAAAAAATCAGTATAAATTTGAAAACTTAATAAATCACGGAATAATGTAGATAGAGAGGTGAAATTTGATACACATACTTGGAATGGCATGGGGTTTTTCTAGAAAAAAAAAGTAATGCTGGTGATACAAATCAGGAAAAAATGGAAACTGTAGCGGGTTCGTCTATGCACGGAGAAGTCAGCGCTCGTGCAGTCGCACGTCGTACCGGCATTCCATACACTACTGTTTGGTTGGCACTTAAGCGTACCCTCCGATGCTATCCTTACAGAATCCATCGGCATCATTAACTGTTACCCAGCGATTTAGTGAAGCCGAGGGTATTTGCGTAGTGGGCGTTTCAAAAGATGGCGGAAGATGACGATTGGTTGGGTAACGTGTTGTGGACCGACGAAGCTCATTTCACGCTTCTAGGGTCTGTCAACGCCAACAACTGCAGAATTTGGGCTACCGAAAATCCTAGAACCATTGCACGACGAGAAAGTCACGGTATGGGTTGGATTTACCACATCTACCGTTATCGGGCCTTTTTTCTTCGAGGAAATGTGTGATTTTGGTTTTGTAACTGCTACCGTGATGGATGAGAGGTACGCCTAAATGTTATAGAATCGCATCATCCCCAGCCTGGCTGGTAAACACCTGCTGGAACGTACGATTTTTATGCAGGAAGGCCCATATTGCTAGACGCGTGAAAGATCTCTTGCGCGCTTCGTTTGGTGATTATCGTGTGCTCAGCCGCCATTTTCGTCATGCTTGGCCTCCCAGGTCCCCAGACCTCACTCCGTGCGATCATTGGCTTTGGGATTACCTGAAGTCGCAAGTGTATCGTGATCGACCGACCGTTTCTAGAGATGCTGAAAGACAACATCTGATGCCAGTGCCTCCGGACATGCTTTACAGTGCTGTTCACAACATTATACTTCGACTACAGTTATTGTTGAGGAATGATGGTGTACATATTGAGCATTTCCTGTAAAGAACATAATCTTTGCTTTGTCTTAATTTGTTATGCTAACTATTGCTATTCTGATCAGATGAAGCGCTTCTGCCGGAAATTTTTGAACTTTTTTTATTTTTTATTTATTTTTTATTTTTTTATAGCCATGTCTTCCAAGCAGGTGTCAATTTTTACCTCTCTATCTACATTATTCCGTGATTTATTAAGTTTTCAAATTTGTACCGAGTTTTTGATCCCCCGGTGTATAACTGAGGCTTCTGATGCATACAAAATTATAATTTGATCATCGATGATTCTTCTTGTAAATGAGAACTACCTGTGCTTTTTTTCAATCCTTCTGAATATTTCAGAGAGCTTCGATACACTGCTGCTAGAAGGGGAACAAGTTCCTTCGCATATTCTGCGTAAAATCGAACTGGTATCCAATCGGATCTAGCGGCCTTTCCTCTGCTGAGTGATTCCAATTGCTTTTCTATACTTTGACATTTATTTCAGTATCTGCCATTTTGTCGTTCGTGCGACGGCTTAGAGGAGGAACTACAGTACAATCTTCCTCTGTGAAATAACTTTGCAAAAATACATTTAGTATGCCGGCCTTTTGTGTATCATCCTCTGTTTCATCGCCATTGTGGTCACAGAGTGTCTGACTATCTCATTACGAATCGTTTACTGATTTGACGTAGGACCAAAATTTCTTAGGATCGTTTACTAAGTCAGTACAGAAAATATAGACTCCCAAGTCGTTGAACGTCTCAAGAATGGCTGCCGTTAAACTAATTTTGTCAGTATTTGATTTTTTCTTGTCGGCAAGATTTTGGCTATGTTTGTATTTGCAGTTTTTTTCACGACAATTGTTTTCACACAAGTTTACTGAGTTGAACCAAAGTGGATATTTTCCATCTCTCCTAATTTTACTCGACATACGCTTATCTAACGCTTACTGTACAGTGTACTTGAACATTGTCCACAACTGCTCAACGCTGTTAGTGTTAGAGACGAAACTTTCCTGTTGAGCAGTCAAGTTCAAATCAAATGTTCAAATTTTTGTAAATCTATGGGACTTAACTACTCTAATTATCAGTCCCTAGGCTTACAGGCTACTTTAACATTTATTTATTTAATTTTAAACATAGCTGCTATTGTCAGCGACCGTTACAACGTCAAAGGATAAAAAAACAGCCCTCGGTCGCAGATTAAAAATTACTTGACCTGATTTCGGCAACGACTATGATTGCCTTCATCAGAAATTATAAAGTAAAACAAGTCACGTAATATAATATACAACTCTTATTAAATTTTGTGACGTAAGCTTTACAGCTCAGTTGTATATTTTATTATGTGACTGAGCTGTAAAGCTTACGTCACAAAATTTAATAAGAGTTGTATATTATATTACGTGACTTGTTTTATTTTATAATTTCTGATGAAGGCCGAAACCAGGTCAAATAATTTTTAATTTGCGACCGAGGACTGTTTTTTATCCTTTTACTTTTGCTAACCTAAGAACAACTCACGCACCAATCCGCACCTCGAACCTCCGACGGCGAACGGCCTCGCGCACGGTAGAAAGGAGCCTAATGCGCACGGCTATTCGGACGCGGCGAGCAGTCAAGTAATGTGAAATCTCTTTTCGCTTTTCTAAAATACGAAGATCCTTTCTACCTTGTTTTGATATTGCTGTTTACAGTTCTATTGACTGATGCTTTAATGGCCTTATGAACGCTGATTTTCTGATCTACGCTAACTGAATCGAAAATTTCCGGTCTGCTTCTCATCAGGAGGTAGAAGACGAAGTCGATTGTTCATTTAATGCGCCAGGTAATTTTCAGAAGAAATATAACTTTACTTTTTACTTTAGCTTTGAACTGAAATGCACAAGTAAAATATTAATGAAATTTTGGATTCTGGGATGGGACGCTACGATGCGGCAAGGTAGTTGAAGCAATACACATTCGGTATTGTCTGTGGCAATATGTGGTCAATTTACTGAAAAGATAAATTAATTAAACAGACTAAGATCGCAATATTTTATTTTTAACACTAACCGACGCCAGCAGTTGACGACGCAAATACTGTCTGCTGTGTTTCACGTGGACATCAATAATCAAACAGAATCGACATAGCAACATGTGTCTACCTAAACATCTCTGACTGTAAGCAGCCATGGTACCATAGAAACAACGTCCATGACGTCATCAACCATCAACATCCCATCAACAGCAGACGACGATTATATAGGCCCTCGTTTTAAATAATTTAATTATTGAACCACTCTTAGTAATATTGTACAACATTTTTTTACATATTTAATATAAATGATTATAAATATTTAACTTTGTTCGTTAATTTTAACTTATTACGACTTTCAGTTCCAACTGGTTAACAATCACGCCATGAAGATACACGCACGCGAGGTTTAGCTATTTAAACCATGGCAACTTAGCCATCGGCAGCAGTTTATTGACTGTGACGGAACGTCGCTGTTCGTGACCACCAACAACAGCCAAATGAGTAATGCTGCACTTTTTATTCTTCATTTGTAAACATTAATATGTACTTCTGACATCTGCTTTTAACGCAGTATCTTCTATATTTTATTTACAGAGGATTATATCTGAAGATAGCAATAGATTGTTGCCGAAACCGGTCATTTGAAAAATAATATATTGCGATCTTAGACTGTTTATTTAATTTATCTCTTTATAACAGATCGCTGAACTCCCAGAACAATGCTTTTTTAAATTATTATTACTGAAAAGAATCTAGATACTGAAAATACTATTTTGTCCTTTAGTACACAGATCGGCCGCAAATTTCTTTCAGGAACTTAAATTCTGTAGATGCAATCGCTTAAATGCGCTTCAGCAGTAAAATACAAGATAACTGCACTTTAAATACCGAAATTTTCAAATTCAAAATTAAGTAGATTCAGGTTCCGACAACAAAATAAATAAACACTTGATGAAGATAAAGGTCATAATTTTAATGAAGAAATTCGCACTCCTTATTTCAAACTTCTTAACAATGACGACGACTGCACGGGGAGCGTCATTGTGCTGTAATGTAAAGCTGCGTTGCTGAAAAATTTTAACGGAAGTCGTCCGTGGTGAAACGAATGATAAAAACTGCTGTTTTGAATCTGAATGCCGACAACATACCATTGCAATTGAATCCACAAGTGGCTCCAACACGGTTTGTGGATGTTTTTATAGACCATCTTCACTCAACGGCAGTAGTGGCGGAACATTTGAGGGAAAACTTGGAGCCGGACGGGAAAGGCCATATGGTATTGAGACGTGATGTTACGGATCGTGCGGCCGCTCCAGGCAAAGAAAGCGGTCGTCTAGAAGTGCAACGATCAGTTTGTGGGTGCAATCGCTAAAATTACGGTACCTACATTTGTATAATAATATACTATGACCATACTGAAGCTGGAATGAAGACCATTCATGACACTTCTCAAAAAAGAATGCGCTTCGTCGAAGTACAATAACTTAATTTTGTCCATTGTTGTCGGTGAGTCCTCCTTCTGCAAAAGAAAACGAACTCGCCTTCAGTCACTAAAATCGTGATTTATTGGTATACGATGAATTTAGAGCCCTGAAGGATCTTCTTCAAATGCCTCTTGATGCTTTTCATATATTTAAACATCTGCGCCTGTCAAGACCAATTATGGGTGGTATCAAAAAGGAAAATTTTAATTACAGGTTCACATATCAAAGAGATTGAACAGTTAACTATTAACAGTGGAGTACAAAACAAGTCTGGTGCAGCATGAGATACATGCACTGTCTGCCTTGTAGCACACTTGCATGTAAAAAAAAAAAAAAATAAAAAAAAAAAAAAAAAATCATCAGAAAGACTTCCATTCTTGTGAAGTCCTAACAACTCAGAGACTTGCAGCTACGAAGATGTTCCAGTTCTATATTATAAAGATACTCTATGCATATAAAGGCGTTCGGTTTTTTATACATAAAGATGTTTTATTTCTTATGTTATTCTTCGCATATTAGTCATTTATCAATTGGTATTACTTCATAAGAGGTTTGTAAAAACATTAATTATGGCTTTAGGTTGGCAATTAATTGTGTTACTAGGAAACAAACTTTTGAAATTGAAAAAAACTATCGGTGCTAAATTCTGCAGACAAAATACCTTTAAAAACTGAAGCGCTAAATTGATACAATCAAACCAGTTGCATCAAATAATGGATACTAAGAAAAATAAATTGACAAACTATGAAGAAAAGTACAACATCACTAACAAAAAGTAAAACCACTGATAAAACACAAATTTTTACAAGTGTTTCCTATTTATGCACAGCATCACAAAAATAAGCAACTTATTCAAGAACACCAATATTATGATCTCTCTCCACTAACAACAAACTACGACACCACTGACCACACACAGTCAACAAAACCATTTCAATAACAGAATACAGTGGGGGCTTATAAATTACGACGTAACAGCTGTCCTGCATTTTACATAGGCAAAACTGGAGGAACTTTTCACATTCGTTACAAAGGACACACTGATGCCTTTAGACTCAATTATTTTTAACAAATCCACAATATCTAACCACCTACACCTCAATAAACAGAAACTAAGTGACATCCACAATAGCCTAACAGTACTCCAAACACAAGTAAGGGCAAAAAATTTATTTACTTGAACAGTTAGAAGTAATGTTACATAAAGAAAACTATACTGAAAATATGTAAATGAACAAACAGAATTTAGCAGGTAAAATGATTCCCAGTCCATGGTGTATAGCAATCAGTTAGAATAAATATTCCTTTAGTAAAAACCATCTTGATTGCAAATTGTTTTATTCCTTATTTAATGACGCGTTTCGCCCTTTAGCAGGGCATCTTCAGATTATCTGCGTGACAGAATTTACACAAAATTACAAGGCGCAATTACAAAACGGGGATAATGGTACATGGGCTTATTTTGTGTTTAGAAGACAGTAAAAATTGTAAACAAAGCTTACAATGCGCTCTCCATGGTGTGACTCCGTAAGTTGTTTTGCGGTGTTTCTATGTTTTTGAATTTTGGATTTCCTTGTAGCCCTACAAATGATCGGATAACAACGAATTACAGTTGGAACGTACTCGGTAAAGATATGAGAAACATAAAACCGTTATTTACCTTAATAGAAGCGCTGGTCTCTGGTGGTACAAGATAAGCACATGTTTACAATTGCGCTCACGGGAGGTGGGCGTGCGTGGTGTGTTGCTCCGCCGACTTGTACAGACTAAGTAAAGGTATGTGGGTAGGGAGTGACATAGGCAGCTGGTGTATAAGACGGGACGGGTGAAATCTAGCTATTTGAATATAAATAAACTGTAATTCGTTGTTATCCGATCATTTGTAGGGCTACAAGGAAATTCAAAATTCAAAAACATAGAAACACCACGGAGAGCGCATTGTAAGCTTTGTTTACAATTTTTACTTTCTTCTAAACACAAAACAAGCCCATGTCCAATTATCCCCGTTTTGTAATTACGCCTTGTCATTTTGTGTAATTTCTGTCACGCAGATAATCTGAATGCCCTGCTAAAGGGCGAAACGCGTCATTAAATAAGGAATAAAACAATTTGCAATCAAGACGGTTTTTTACTAAAGGAATAAGAATTTAGCAGGAATAGTTTTTTCAGCAATTTTAAAATTTTGTTGTCTCCAGCACAAATATTTAGCATTACAAACTATATGCAAACTTACAGCCAAAGTTAATGTTTTTACATACTTATAATGAATTAATACCAAGTTATAAATGTATAATGTAAAAGGGATACCAAAAAACCTTTTTCTTTTCTAAATACAAAACATCTTTATGTATATAAAATTGAACACCACTTTATCTCTAGAACATAGTAAAGAATTGGACATCTTCAAAGCTGTAAGTCTTTGTTATGATTTCACAATGTGCTTCCAGATGGGAAGTGCATGTGATGAAGTTTATTTATACCTTCAATTGCGCTGTATCATTCTTGTTTGTACACCACTGTTAATCACTAAGTTAATTGTTCCATCTCTTTAATTATGTGAATCTTCATTTAAAATTTTCTATATAGTTACCACCCATATTTGGTCTTTAAATATGTGTAAAGATGCATTGATGTACCTGAAGATGAGCCCTCATGGCTCAAAATGCATCGTGCACGATTTTAGTGACTGAAGTTCGTTTTATGTTATAGAAGGAAAATAATTTGAGTTCATAGTTATTTTTAGTTTCCGCCCCACTGCTCAAGGATCAATTAATTGTGTGTTAATTTAATTTCTGTATGCGTCATTATTGTTCTTAATTTCTTTTTCTCAAATGTTCCTCTGGAGGAATTCTAAATAAAGTTTCACTCAGTTCTATACGTAACATTATAAAACTATTTTGCTGTGCATTCTTTTTCAGGTAATTATCGTTATTCGTTTCTCAAAGTACATCATATATACAATTCCCCAAAAATTTTAACACGTCTTTCCCGACATTTTCCACACAGTTATTTCATGCTTTTCCATCGCAACGAAAATGAAGTATGAACACTGATCAATGAACACTACGTCTGATGACGAGAAACCGACAAAGCGATTCAACTGTCACAGCATGCCACGACAAAGCTTTGTAGCGGTGACCAGGCGTATGTTTACGCTGCATCGTCGCAGCTCGCACGTCGCTCTTTGCTGCTGGCATGTGGCAGCTCGCTGTTCGCGGAACTTGTGGTGCGTTTACGCTGTTCCCTCCCTGCTGGCAAATCGCTAACCGCTTGCAGCTGGCGGCAGTTAAACCCGCAGCTGTTCATACCGATTGCAGTGATATGAAACATAAATCATCTTCCCTGTATCACGACAGTGAAAGAATTCGTTCGCTGTAAAGATGCAGATACCATTTAAAGAAACTGTGGTACTATGGTGTGCACTAGACTTGCGCACAACAGTTCGCGATCGGGAGTTAGTTCTTCTCTTAGTTCGTCCGCTCCCAGTGACGGCGGAGTGGCGTGGTCTGCGCATGCAAGTGGAGGGAGAAGTTCCCCCACCTAACTGCTTCATGCGCTTGCTGCTTGAGCCGCTAACGATATCACGCAAACCAAGAGAAACAGTTTGTGGATAATTTCTCGCGTTTAAGTTTAGAGTTATCTCAATATCTTGGCGTTATGGAATTTATTAGTCAGATATTGCAGAGTGCAGAATACTTCAAAACAGAAATTTTGTAGCTCTGAACTATGTAATCAAGCAGGCAGACGCTCACCTCGAAATGCCTCTCATCAGCAGAAAAACACGTAATTTTTAATTCTGCTTCGCGCCCACTCGCTATTGCTTGTCGGTCTTCGGAAAATAATCCAACGAACTAAGAAGCGAGATATGTGTGGCATAATAGTTTGCGACCGGTAGCGCATGATTCAGTTCGCGATCGATTGCGCATATTTTAGTTCGCGACCGGTAGTTCTCCTTTTAGTTCGCAGCTTGGCCGCGAAGTAGGCCGCTCTTTTTAGTTCGTCCGTTCTTTTTGGCTTTTGCTACCGCTGCTAAAATTGCTCTTTATTTGTTATGACAGCTTTTTTATATAATGATCAGTGTTGACCAAGCGTGTGCTGTTACCCGTATTTTTGGGCAATTAGACATCGAATACTTAAGCAAATAAACCAGTTATTTACACGAATGGGTGATACAATGGTATTCAACTACTTTGCATACAGAGTACTCGTAGTAATTTATTTTTAAAATGGATTTATTTATTTATTTAATAAGTCATCGAAGGAACATTACCTACAAAATATGCTAAATGCGTCTTTTTCGTGAATAAAAATGCACTTTTATAAATGACTTTTTAATTTTTATAAAGTTTTGGAAGTGATCAACAAAAAATATTACTACTATGGTACAGGTCAAGTTTTATATAGCAAAAAGAATATACCTATAACAATAACAAAAGAAACTCTTCTAATTTGTTGTTTAACAATTAGACACACGAAAAATAATAATGAGGCCTGAGTGAGAACGTATTTATTCATTTTTTGTGCTTAATATCATCATGTTTTAAATATTATTTAAATACTGCTGAATACCTTAGTAAAGGAAATTTGTGGCAGTGGACCATGAAACTACAGCTGAGCTGCATGTAAGCTCGAAATGACGGTAACTGGCAGAAGGAAACAACGCGATTCTACGCGCTCTCGCGTCCTCTCGCTGTTCAAAAAAAATGTTCAAATGTTTGTTAAGCTTAAGGGACTTAACTACGGGGTCATCAGTCCCTAAACTTACAAACTATTTATGAACTACTTACAACTAAGGACGGCACAAATATCCATGCCCGAGGGGGGATTCGAACCCCCGACCGTAGTGGCCGTGCAGACAGTGACTGAAGCGCCCCAGTCTCCTCGGCCACCGCGGCCGGCTCTCGCTGTTCCCCGTCAGTTTTCGGAAAAGGAACGGACGAACTAAGAGACGAAGGATCTGCGAACTAGTTCGCGTAGTTCGCCTGTGGGAGAGCTCTTCCGAACTAGTTCGTTCGCGAACTACACAAGACTAGTGTGCACGCTATGAATTCAAAACGTCCAAGGTACGAATGCTTTCCCCAGGTCTACCAAAAACTCAAAACATATCCAGAGGGCTTCTTCAAGCAGTTACAAATATCGCAACACACGTTTCAGTATGTATTAAATATTAGCAAACCGGAATTAGCTAAGCTGATGAAAATTCGGACTAACAATATTGATGAAATTTACGTGGAGGAGTACGTAGTGCTGGCTCTGAAGAAGTAAATATTTCGTAAGTTGGTAGTGAGAACCCGTATCACCAGAATCAACACAGTACTCGCCCATTTGTTCAGTGTTATTACTGGATGACACCGGATTCAAGTTTCCACTATCTGTCCTAGTTTCAAAATTATCTCATAGAAACAAAATAGAACGGAAATATGGCCTCCACGTCACTGGACCTGTGTGAGAATCATCACCTGACGTGTATTTAGGACGCTTGTTCAGTCTATGAACTGCTGTGGAAGAGTTTCCCATTTTTCTTGACATCGCATATTGCTGAAATTAACAGAAAAATATCTTTGTAAAAATGTGTCAGAAAATCCAGTTCTATCGAGCAGATGAGGCATTTGCAGAGAGACAGATATAAGGAAGTAACAGAAACTTTCAAAAAAAATTTGAACTATTATTTACTTATTTTTAGTTTGAAGTTCTTGGCAACCTGAAAGTAGTATGCAAACCGAGCAAGAGAATTTAAATTAGGAAAAACTACATTGACAAATAGCCCAGTGGAACGACAAGCTGCGAGCAGCTGTCAAACTAGCAACGCCTGTAAAGTCCTTGAACCAGTCAAACACAGTTTAGGGTTCAGGATATACGGCGATGGTCGCAGCGTGAAAAAAAAAAAAAAAAAAAAAAAAAAAAAAAAAAAAAAAAAAAAAGCAGTTTGATGTCATCACCTGGGAAGGATCGTAGCAAGCAGAGCGGCTAACTGCGATGGTGACGGGTAAATGCCCCCTCAACAATCTTTCTCGACACAGCTGTATTTGTCAACGGATCTTTACCCGTTCGACTCCCCTTCGTGTGGCGATAGGATCGTAACGCTGAACTAGCACATTCCCCAATCTGATAATACAACTTCACTAAAAGCGCCTTTCCAGGTGTCAACATGCTGCGACTGCTGGTGCATCTGCTTCTCTCTCTCTCATTACAGTTCCTTTTACACACGATTTCCATGCGCAGTCACTGACGTTTAGCTGTCCAGCGCCATCTGTCTGACATTTTAGAACTATTTTTTTTTGTCCTAATAAAACCTCATGTCATTCGAAGCATGTGTGATGTGTGTCACTTGTAAGTCTCTATCTACATTATTTCGTGGTGTATTAAGTTTTTAAATTTATACTGACTTTTCGATTACCCGGTACTAACTAATGCCATCTAGCTGTTTTCGAGGTATGCTCACGTCCCCAATTCAATGTTTCCTGTTGTTATTGTAGTGAATAGGTCCGCGGCAAGAAACTGACATATTTTGTATAACACCCCTTGTAATATTTTTTTCACACCGTTAGAACCACATTTTATAAATGTTTCGTGAGTAAAAGTTATACATCACCTTATTGTTTCAGATGTGGTAGATGCAGTAGTCTAAACAGCTCGCATACAAATGAGTGTGACTGTAGTTAAGACAAAGACTAAGACTAACTATGTTTTTGGCAATTCGCGCGCATAAATACATACTATGATTTCTGGAACGATCTAGAATACGGAAATAGTTAAATATAGTTTTTTGAAATGTGTAGATTTAGTACAGAACAATTTTCTATGAAATGACTTTGGATAAAATTATTACAGTTATATTAAAAGCATTTTCGTGACAAAACAAAACCCATAATGTGAACGTAAGTATTTTATGATAACAGCAGGTTATGATTTTTATATTTCCGAATTTACAATAAAAGACTGGAATTAAGGTAAGTAATTTAATATAATGCTTAATACAATACAATATGTGTCTGAAAATGTTAGTGACGAAACTTGTGTTAAAATTACAAAGTTGCGTAATATTAATGTTACGTTTTTCTTTATAAACAGAATTATTTTATTAAAGTCAAATAAAATACTCTGCTATTGATGCAATGAAACAGTCTTGTAAGGCATTATAATGTTTTATGGCTCATTTTGTGACTATGCATAAAGAAAGGTTTAGTTATGATGGGTATCGAACAATTCATTAATCCAAACAAACGGAATTTTAAAGGGTGTTTTCTGGTGATGTGCCAAAAGCGCGATACGCGTTAGAAGTAATAAATACTATAATTGGCAACAGAGACTGCTTTTTAATTCAAAAATGCTCAATTCCAGTCCCCGCCAGAGGCTGCAAGTCGAGTAGTAGCTGCTATGTCTCAGGAAGCGATTATTTGCTACTGCTGAAGTAGCAGCGACAAAACTTTCGTCTGGTGACTGAGATTCTGAAGGCCCCTACACACGCTCCGATTTATCGCTTGACCAACAAGATGTCCAGCAAACCAACCAATTGGTAGCAGCCTACACTTGTTCCGACCAACTGCACGCAGTGCCACCATGTTCTGGTGTCTGCTTGTCGAAATGTTTTGGCCCACTTTAGGTTACGGTAGTGACACTAAAAGTGGGCTTTTGCGATCGTCTTTTGACAGCTCGAAATTTAAATTAAAATAACGGATTGCCTATTGATCAGTTACGAAAATTGAATACCCGAATTTGTAGAAAATAAAATTCTCTACAACTTTGCTCTCCTATGGTCTTTTTTTTTTTTTTTTTTTTTTTTTTTTTTTTTTTTTTTTTTTTTTTTTTTTTTTTTCATATCTCGTAGCGTTTCAAAGATATGAGCAAAAATAACGCCGATTTTTGGATGTCTGTCTGTCTATCCGTAGCGTGTACCCTGTTTTTAAGACGAACCGTTCAACCGATCTGCACCAAATTTTACAGACATGATTGCAGGTCGCCAGAGACCAGAAACTTCCTTTTTCAAATTTTTCGGTCAAAAAATACGGTAATAATACCAAAAAACGCCGTTTGAAATATAATTGTAATTGCAAACGAACCGTTCATCTGAAACGAAAATTGAATAACCTAATTGGTAGAGGAGAAAATTCTCTACAACTTAGCTTCCTTATGTTTTTTTCATATCTCGTATCGTTTGAGACATATTTGCAAAAATAACGGAGATTAGAAACCCTCCATTGAATTAATGAAAACCAGTCGTTCGGAGATGTCACTTGCCATTCCTCGTCCAGAACTCTCTCTCTGGCATAAGCCATCTTGAGTTGCGTATTTGATGATTTTCTTATTGTAACTTACACGTTGTCATTTCAAAGCAATGGCGCACTGAAGAATTAACAAAAACAGATCATTCTTGGTACGATAAATGATAATCTAGTGTCTACAAATGGTATATTAGCATCATTTAACAACGGCCATCAATAGTATGAGATTAAAGGACTCATCTTTTTGAACACACCAGATGTATTTCGCAGCATTGGCCGTTAATGTTTTATTAAAAAAAAAGCCACAGATAGATTTCAATCACCTAGTAATCATCTTCAGTGCCCTTGTAACAAGCATATGAAGCCCTGAATGTAACTGCAACGGTAAACATTCTTATAAATTAATTTTTTATTATTCAGATTATTATTTTAGCCCAAATTGTTTGCAAAAACTTACAAAATTACAAATCTAAAGTGGACCGTAAAACACGTCTGTGCGATTATTTTTTTTTTTTTTTTGTTTTTTTTTTTTTTTTGTTTTTTTTTTTTTTTTTTTTTTTTTTTTTTGGTTTTCGCGTGTTCGCTATGCAGACGACCTTAGGCATGGAAGTTGGTCGGGAAGAGCTACACACGGTACAGTTCGTCGGGTGAAGTGGTGGGGATATCGGAGATCGGGTGGTCAGGAACAACTAAACGATCGACAGGGAAAGTTGGTCGGCCAGTGCCTAAAATCGCCCAATTTACCGGGTGACCAACGAATTGGTCAAATAAATCGTATCGTGAATGAAACTTTCACTCTGCAGCGGAGTGTGCGCTGATATGAAACTTCCTGGCAGATTAAAAAGTGTTTGCCGGAACCGGGACTCGAACCTGGGACCTTTGCCTTTCGCGGGCAAGCGCACTGCCGACTGCGCTATCCCGACACGACTCACTATGCCGCCTCACAACTTTACTTCCGCCAGTACCTCGCCTCCTACTTTCCAAACTTCACAGAAGCTCTCCTGCGAACCGTGCAAGACTAGCACTCCTGGAGGAAAGGATATGGTGGAGACATGGCTTAGCCATAGAAAGTAGGAGGCGAGGTACTGGCGGAGGTAAAGTTGTGAGGCGGCATCGTGAGTTGTGTCAGGATAACACAGTCGGTAGTGCGCTTGCCCGCGAAAGGCAAAGGTATCAGGTTGGAGTCCCGGTTCCGGCACACAATTTTAGTCTGCCAGGAAGTTTCATATCAGCGCACACTCCGCTGCAGAGTGAAAGTTTCATTCTGGAAACATCACTTAGGCTGTGACTAAGACATATCTCCACCATACCCTTTCTTCCAGGAGTGCTAGTCTTGCATGGTTCGCAGGAGAGCTTCTGTGAAGTTTGGAAAGTAGGAGGCGAGGTACTGGCGGAAGTAAAGTTGTGAGGCGGCATCATGAGTCGTGTCGGGATAGCACAGTCGGTAGAGCGCTTGCCCGCGAGAGGCAATGGTCCCAGGTTCGAGTCCCGCTTCCGGCACACAATTTAAATCTGCGAGGAAGTTTCATATCAGCGCACACTCCGCTGCAGAGTGAAAGTTTCATTCTGGATACATCCCTTAGGCTGTGGGTAAGCCATGTCTCCACCATAGCCTTTCTTCGAGGAGTGCTAGTCTTGCATGGTTCGCAGGAGAGCTTCTGTGAAGTTTGGAAAATAGGAGGCGAGGTACTGGCGGAGGTAAAGTTGTGAGGCGGCATCGCGAGTTGTGTTGGATAACACAGTCGGTAGTGCGCTTGCCCGCGAAAGGCAAAGGTCTCAGGTTCGAGTCCCGGTTCCGGCACACAATTTAAATCTGCGAGGAAGTTTCATATCAGCGCACACTCCGCTGCAGATTGAAAGTTTCATTCTGGAAACATCCCTTAGGCTGTAGCTAAGCCATGTCTCCACCATAGCCTTTTTTCCAGGAGTGCTAGTCTTGCATGGTTCGCAGGAGAGCTTCTGTGAAGTTTGGAAAGTAGGAGGCGAGGTACTGGCGGAAGTAAAGTTGTGAGGCGGCATCATGAGTCGTGTCGGGATAGCACAGTCGGTAGAGCGCTTGCCCGCGAGAGGCAATGGTCCCAGGTTCGAGTCCCGCTTCCGGCACACAATTTAAATCTGCGAGGAAGTTTCATATCAGCGCACACTCCGCTGCAGAGTGAAAGTTTCATTCTGGATACATCCCTTAGGCTGTGGGTAAGCCATGTCTCCACCATAGCCTTTCTTCGAGGAGTGCTAGTCTTGCATGGTTCGCAGGAGAGCTTCTGTGAAGTTTGGAAAATAGGAGGCGAGGTACTGGCGGAGGTAAAGTTGTGAGGCGGCATCGCGAGTTGTGTTGGATAACACAGTCGGTAGTGCGCTTGCCCGCGAAAGGCAAAGGTCTCAGGTTCGAGTCCCGGTTCCGGCACACAATTTAAATCTGCGAGGAAGTTTCATATCAGCGCACACTCCGCTGCAGATTGAAAGTTTCATTCTGGAAACATCCCTTAGGCTGTGGCTAAGCCATGTCTCCACCATAGCCTTTTTTCCAGGAGTGCTAGTCTTGCATGGTTCGCAGGAGAGCTTCTGTGAAGTTTGGAAAGTAGGAGGCGAGGTACTGGCGGAAGTAAAGTTGTGAGGCGGCATCATGAGTCGTGTCGGGATAGCACAGTCGGTAGAGCGCTTGCCCGCGAGAGGCAATGGTCCCAGGTTCGAGTCCCGCTTCCGGCACACAATTTAAATCTGCGAGGAAGTTTCATATCAGCGCACACTCCGCTGCAGAGTGAAAGTTTCATTCTGGATACATCCCTTAGGCTGTGGGTAAGCCATGTCTCCACCATAGCCTTTCTTCGAGGAGTGCTAGTCTTGCATGGTTCGCAGGAGAGCTTCTGTGAAGTTTGGAAAATAGGAGGCGAGGTACTGGCGGAGGTAAAGTTGTGAGGCGGCATCGCGAGTTGTGTTGGATAACACAGTCGGTAGTGCGCTTGCCCGCGAAAGGCAAAGGTCTCAGGTTCGAGTCCCGGTTCCGGCACACAATTTAAATCTGCGAGGAAGTTTCATATCAGCGCACACTCCGCTGCAGATTGAAAGTTTCATTCTGGAAACATCCCTTAGGCTGTGGCTAAGCCATGTCTCCACCATAGCCTTTTTTCCAGGAGTGCTAGTCTTGCATGGTTCGCAGGAGAGCTTCTGTGAAGTTTGGAAAGTAGGAGGCGAGGTACTGGCGGAAGTAAAGTTGTGAGGCGGGATCGTGAGTCGTGTGGGGATAGTACAGTCGGTAGAGCGCTTGCCCGCGAAAGGCAAAGGCCTCAGGTTCGAGTCCCGATTCCGGCACACAATTTTAATCTGCCAGCAAGTTTCAAATCGCATCGTGTGCCGGGTCCTTACGGTGAGCGTGCCAGTGCAGGTGTGTGCAGTGGAGGCGCCCCTGCTGGCCCGCTGCCCGCCGAGCACGCGTCGCTGCGCGCCTGCGGCTGGCTGCGCCCCGAGGCGTCGCGGCGCCACAATGCCGCGCATAGCCCGCGGTAATTAGCGCCAGCTATGTCCACCCCACACCTCCACACCACCCACACCACGACACCAGACACGTCATCATCGCACGCGGCCAGGGACCGGGGACCGGGCCTGCCACACCTGCCGCGCAATATGCTGATACATATTATGCACCAAGTATTGAACCTGTACTATAAAAAATAGAGACTGTGCCCAAACCCAAATAAAACAGAGACCTGCGCCTTCCATTTAAATAAGAGACTAACAGACAAAGAACTAAATATTACTTTCTTCGGAAAACGAATTAAACACAACAGTACTGGTTCAATACTTGGTGCATAATATGTATCAGCATATTGAAGGTAAGTAACCTGTCCAAAGTTATGCCTAAATATTTGGGATATTTGTTGTGTTTAATTCGCTTTCCACAGAAAATAATATCTAGTTCTTTGTCTGCTAGTAGCCGGCCACGGTGGCTGAGGGGACTGAGGCGCTTCAGTCACGGTCTGCACGGCCACTACTGTCGGGGGTTCGAATCCCCCCCGGGCATGGATATTTGTGCCGTCCTAGTTCGTAAGTAGTTCATAAGTAGTTTGTAAGTTTAGGGACTGATGACCCCGTAGTTAAGTCCCATAAACTTTACAAACATTTGAACATTGTCTGCTAGTCTCTTATTTAAATGGAAGGCGCAGGCCTCTATTTTATTTGGGTTTGGACACAGTCTGCATTTTTTGTAGTACTGGTTCAAAACTTGGTGCATAATATGTATCAGCATATTGAAGGTAAGTAACCTGTCAAGAGTTATGCCTAAATATTTGGGAAATTTTCACAGAATATGACATCAACTGCGATTGGGCAAAGCTGAAAATGTGTACCCAGCAGGGATTTGAACCCGTGTCTCCTGCTTTCTAGGCAGTAGCGCTGACCCCTACACCGCTGGGGACACATTGATCAGCGCACCTGCAAGGACTACCTAAGCACGCCTCCCGTCAGATACAGTGCGGTGCGTTGATCACTGTGTCCCCAGTGGTGTAGGGATCAGCGCAACTACCTAGAAAGCAGGAGACCCGGGTTCGAATCCCGGCTGGGTACACATTTTCAGCTTTGCCCAATCGCAGTTCATGTCATATATTCTGTGAATATTAAATAATAACAACTGCAGGAAAAGAAGTGACGTCTGTTCTTTCGGAACAGACGCCATATATATATATATATATATATATATATATATATATATAATATGCCGGTGACGGGCAATGATCCTATCGTTATTGCGCAGGGGTGGGCAAGTTTGAAGCCCTTACTCTTACGTGAATTAGTTCCATAACTACGAATTTGAGTACTGTGGGCAGGGCGAAGCTGGGAATTTGTATCTGACGGGAGGCGTGCTTAGGTAGTCCTCGCAGGTGCGGTGATCACTGTGTCCCCAGTGGTGTAGGGGTCAGCGCAACTGCCTACTAAGCAGGAGACCCGGGATCAAATCCCGGCTGGGTACACATTTATAGCTTTGCTCAATCGTAGTTGATGTCATATATTCTGTGAAAATTTCTCCAATATTTAGGCATAACTCTTGACAGGTCACTTACCTTCAATATGTTGATACATATTATGCACCAAGTATTGAACCAGTACTATAAAAAAATGGAGACTGTGCCCAAACCCAAATAAAACAGAGACCTGCGCCTTCCATGTAAATAAGAGATTAACAGACAAAGAACTAAATATTACTTTCTGCCGAAAGCGAATTAAACACAACAAATTTCCCAAATATTTAGGCATAACTCTTCACAGGTCACTTACCTTCAATATGCCGATACATATTATGCACCAAGTATTGAACCAGTACTATAAAAAATGGAGACTGTTACAAGCTTCCTAGGGTTTTATTTGCGGACTGAGAAGTTAGTACTGCGTCCTCCCATAAGTCCCCTAAAACCTCCACATCCTTGCGGATGCTGTTGCGTAGCAGTGTGCGTTTGTACCGCCCTACAGTACGCACGAGTTGCCGTAGTTTCTGTCCAAGTCTTTATGGAAAGCATAGAGTTCTGACTAACCTGTTGTCTTCTATAGTTGTATCCCCAGCGCAGAAGACAGCACACAGGTCGTTGATTCTTCTACGGCATACAAGTGAGGCTAAAATAAGTTCTGTATGATGGAAGCATAAGAAGCGACTCGTGAGATTCTTAATTATCAGGGATGCCATTTATTAAATAAATAATAAAACATGAGCAACTATTGTTAGTATGACACAGCCTATGCTGCCCATAGCTCATGTTGAGACCTCGACTGTTATCAGTATTACACAAATCTTTACTCATGACCGGTGCGGTCCGGCGCGTATAGTGGTCAGCTCGAGACTGAAACTGCGGCGCGTTGCGAGAGGGCACCTGACGCTCTATTTCGCGCCAAAACAGGGCCGTCGCGCGCCTTCTGCAAAATCGCTCTTCTCATGTTACAATAAGAGAAGGAAACTTTTTAAACTGTCAAAATCTAGCCTGCCCTTGAGAGATATTTATCACAAATATTCAGCTCTGAATAATTAATATTTAGTATATAATAAACAAAACTAATTTCAAAGGAAATCACGTGATGTGAAATGCAGCAGCCAATGCGAGGAGAGCACCAGTAACATAGGCGGGCTTTCCCACGGGAACCAGCACCTACTCTGCCACATGCTATTGCTCCCCACCCCACATTTCAACATATGCCGCACTTCTTTTTTCCGCGTTTAAGACACGTACGATGTTAGCAAAGAAACGGCCAGCGGCCAGAAATATGAAGTGGCCATAGGCCAGAAATATCACACTGTACCCAAACACCCCCCCCCAAAAAAAAAAAAAAAAAAAAAAAAAAAAAAAAAAAAAAAAAAAAAAAAAAACAAACAGAGACCTGCGCCTTCCATGTGAATAAGAGACTAACAGACAAGGAACTAAATATTACTTTCTGCGGAAAGCGAATTAAACACAACAAATTTCCCAAATATTTAGGCATAACTCTTGACAGGTCACTTACCTTCAATATGCTGACACATATTATGCACTAAGTATTGAACCAGTACTATAAAAATGGAGACTGTGCCCATACCCAAATAAAACACAGACCTGCGCCTTCCATTTAAATAAGAGACTAGCAGACAAAGAACTAAATATTACTTTCTGCGGAAAACGAATTAAACACAACAAATTTCCCAAATATTTAGGCATAACTCTTGACAGGTCACTTCTTCAAGAAACACCAGGAACTAACTATCGAGAAAATGAAAACCCGCAATAACATCATCCGGAGATTAGCAGGTACCACATGGGGAGCGGATGCAAACACACTACGTACTGCAGCAACATCACACGGCTATTCCGTGGCAGAGTGCTTATAATGTTCCAGCCTGGCTATTAATGTTTGAGATTACCAAATTTACGGAAGGAAGAAGTTTGAAGTTAGAAGCTACGGTATGAAAGATCGCAATCAGAAAATTACAGAAACAAATTTGGAAAAAAACATTACGTGCATTTAAATCAAATGGCAAGCTAATTAACGGTGGAGTGTTGTGCAGGCAGAACATTACAAAAAGAATCGACGAGCGGTTACCTTTAACAAGAGATCCATCGGTGGTTGAAATTTGGCTGTAAATGAAATTTTAATAATATGATAACCACTCGCCGAACAGTGGATGGCAGTTCGTCAATATCAAACTGACTCGTGTAGCAGACCGTAAAGTAAGATACGTGACATGATAAAATTCGGATAGGAACAATACGTAAATCAAACACTTCGGACTTCCAAAAAATTTACAAGAAAATCGACTGCAGATTCTATTGCCGGTAAATGATAATAGTATGGAATGAATTTAAAAAAGAGAGGCAGGCTACACGAAATATCATCATTCAATATTAACTAAAAACAGTGCCATCCATTGTTGCGGCGATGCAACAAGGCTGAAAGAAAGCATCATGGGCGGAGGAAGGAAATGGCAAAATTAACAATAAAAATTCATAAGTGCGAATTTTGGAGGAAGGCAACGGCATACCAACTCCAAACAGGACCATGCCTAATAAAGCACTGTGGTGCTCAAACCAATCTTCGGATTGTTGACTGCTTTACCTTTTTAAGTGCGAATTTAACTGAGAGGTGGGATTTATTTAGAAAAGAAAGATCCCCGCACAACAAATATATTTACCTTAATGTACAACTCCAAGTAAGAATGACCACATAAAAATAATAAAGTACATCTCTCGTGTGCCAGATGCTATCGCTACAAAGTACAAGGCAACAGTGTCTTCTTTCTTAAAAAAAATTGAAAGTGTTGTTCTTAAATTTTCTTTCTCTGACTTTCATAGATAATTATTTTAACATGCCGAAATAATATAAAAATACAAAATTTTCTCTGATAATATCGGGGAAAGGAAACGTGTCATTATATACTGTGCCCCTGTGTGGAGTAGGAGTGCCCACGTAAAAAAGATTGACGTCCAGCTCAATGAAGCCATGAGGACGATAACAGGGGCATTAAAGTCAACACCTCCAGAATGGCTTCATATCCTCTCAAATATTACTCTACCTTAAATCCGAAGAGAGCAGGCAACGATTCCGGAATGGCAAAAAATAAATCTATAAGGAACACATTGTTGGGGCGATCTAAAATTGTTTAGTAAGAGGTTTTCGGCCAAGATCGCTGTCTGCTTTTAATTATATGACCGGTTTCGGCGTGCTAGACGCCATCTTCAGACCTGTCGTAATTTTTTACAACACTGCTATAACAACAATTTCTAATATAGCACACTGGTATACTTCCATACTGATGTGTCACGCAAATAAAATTTTTCTGAGATTGATTCTGAAGTGTCTCTAACGTAAACCTTGAGAAGGATGGATTCTGTCATTTTATTATTCACATGTAAATTTTATTTGCGTGACACATCAATATAGATTTATACCAATGTGCTATATTAGAAATTGTTGTCATAGCAGAGATGTAAAAAATTATGACAGGTCTGAAGATGGCGTCTAGCACGCCGAAACCGGTCATATAATTAAAAGAAGAAAGCGATATTGGCTGAAAACCTCTTACTAAAAAATAAATCATCCAGATAAGGCAAGAGTACTAACGGTACACCAAATAGTAGATGACCACTTTACTGAACTTGATTCTGAAGTGCCTCTAACGTAAACTTTGAGAAGGATGGATTCTGTCATTTTATTATTGACATGTAAATTTTATTTGCGTGACATTAATATGGTTGTATACCAGTGTGTTATATTAGAAATTGTTGTTATAGCAGTGATGTAAAAATTTACAAGTCTGAAAATGGCGTCTAGCACGTCGAAACCGATCATATAATAATAAAAAAAGCGATCTCGGCTGAAAACCTATTACTAAAAAATAAATCATCCTTATAAGGCAAGAGTACTACCGGTACACCTAGTTCTAGATGACCATTGTCGATATCGCCTCAAACCAAGATGATCCACTTAAGGTTTTTACACTTACATATACATAAGTACTGCAAGTCACATCGACGTGCATATCAAATGGTTAGTCGTACCGCTTTTATGATGAAACTTTCACTCTGCAACGGAGTGTGCGCTGATATGAAACAACCTGGCAGATTAAAATTGTGTGCTGTAACCGGGACTCAAACCTGGGACCTTTGCCTTTCGCGGGCAAGCGCTCTACCGACTGAGCTATAGCGACACGACTCACGATGGCGACTCACAACTTTACTTCCGCCAGTACCTCGCCTCCTACTTTCCAAACTTCACAGAAGCTCTCCTGCGAACCATGCAAGACTAGCACTCCTGGAAGTTAGGATATGGTGGAGACATGGCTTAGCCACAGCCTAAGGGACGTTTCCAGAATGAAACTTTCACTCTGCAGCGGAATGTGCGCTGAGAGTGGAAAGTAGGAGGCGAGGTACTGGCGGAAGTAAAGTTGTGAGGCAGCATCAAGACTCGTGTCGGGATAGCACAGTCGGTAGAGCGCTCTCTTGCGAAAGGCAAAGGTCCCAGGTTCGAGTCCGGGTTCCGGTTTTAATCTGCCAGGAAGTTTCGTTTTTATTATATTTTTCTACAGTTTCATTCTCTAATGGAACGCAGAAAAATGGAACACCTGAATGTTTGTGTTTCCGATGTGATTTGTATTATTAAGGTGATCATGTTTCTCTATGTATGTGTGTGCTATCAAAATATGTTTGCATTCAGAAGGGAAATTCGGTTACAAAAATTTTGCAAATAGATCTCGCCGCAACGAATACCGCCTTTCTTTTAAAGATTTACACCGCAACTCATCATTTCTGTGACACTCTCTCCCCTATATCGCGATAACACAAAACAAGCTGTGACTGTGACTGGCTGGAAGACTTCCTGAGTAATAGAACGCAGTACGTTTTTCCTGACGGCGAGTGTTCATCAGAGACGAGTGTATCGACAGGCGTGCCCCAGGGGAGTGTGATAGGACCACTATTATTATCTGTCCATATAAATGATCTTATGGACGGAGTAACTTGTAATTTGCGGCTGTTTGCTGATGATACTGTGGTGTATGGGAGGGTATCGTCTTTAACTGACAGTAATAGCATACAAGATGACTTAGACAAAATTTCTAGTTGGTGCGAAGAATGGCAGCTAGCTCTCAATGTAGAAAAATGTAAGGTGATGCGCATGAGTAGGAGAAACAATCCCATAATGTTCGAATACAGCATTAGTCGTGAGCTTCTTGGTGTAGTAGCGTCGTTCAAATATCTAGGCGTAACATTGCAGAGCGATATGAAATGGAACGAACATGTAAGGACAGTTGTAAGGCGGACAGCCGACTTCGGTTTATTGGGAGAATTTTGGGAAGATGTACTTCATCTGTAAATGAGACCACTTACAAAACACTTGTACGACCATGTCTTGAGTATTGCTCAAGTGTTTGGGACTCGCCGGAGATCTGTTTAAAGGAAGAGATAGAAGCAGTTCAGAGGCGAGGAGCTAGGTATGTTACCGGTAGGTTCGACCATTGCGCGAATGGCACGGAAATGCTCCGGCAACTCAATTGGGGATCGTTAGAAGAAAGACGACGTTCTTTTCGTTAAATTATGTTGAGGAAATTTAGAGGGCCGGAATTTGAAGCTGAGTGTAGTACGATCTTGCTGGCGCCTACTTACATTACGCGTAGTGATCACAAAGACAAGATAAGAGAAATTAGAAATTGGTAGTGAAATAGGAAAGGAATTACGTAGAAGTGGTACAGTGTACCCTCCGCCACGCAGCTTACGGTGAATTGCGGGGTATGTATGTAGATGTAGATGAACTGCAAATTAAAACTTAAGAGACTCCAGAAAGGTAGAAAACTTGGGAGATGCAATATGGACACATTGAAGGAACCAGAGGTGGTTGAGAGTTTCAGAGGGAGCATTAGGCAAGGATTGACTGAAACGGGGGTAAGACTTAGTTAATTTCGCCGAACGTTATTCTCCGCCCTGTTTGCCTCGTTCTGTGAAGAGGTCAGGATGAATTACTTTCGCGTCCGCACAAGACGGCACAGGGCGGTGGCAGCCGCGATGTGTGTCGGCAGGGCTGCGGCGGCGCTTTTTAATTAAACCACCCACCCAGCCGCTCCTGGCAGGCGCGTTGCTCCGAAAAACCCGGCGCAGCTCGCGGTTGCCGCAGATTCTCTCGCAGGCACCAGATACTCGACACCTTTAAGGTATGACCCTGTCTGGGATTATTTCGTACACCTAAGTGTGCCAGCCACGAAGAAACATTTCAACCTGAAGGCGTATGGAGCTCAGGAAAGACCCTCAGACTTCAAGAATAAAGTAAAAAATCGCACTGACGTGTTTTACGGCCCACTTTAGATTTGTAGTTTTATATGTTTTAGCAAACATTTTAGACCATAATAATAATTTAAATAATAATTACTTAATTAATAAGAGTGTCTGAAACCCTTTTAGGAAAAAAAAAATTAGGTAGTGGCGGGTTTCGAACCACGGACCTTTCGTGTCACAGTCCAACACCTGGCCCACTACGTTGCGGCTATAAATCAGAACAGGAGTTCTTGAATATCATACTATTGATGGCCGTTGTTAACTGATGTTAATATGGCATTTGTAGACATTAGATTATCATTTATCGTACGAAGAACGATGTGTTTTTGTTAATTCCTCAGTGTTCCGATGCTTTGAAATGACAATGACGTGTAAGTTACAATAACTAAATCAACAAATACGCGTGGAATTTCACGTGACATCTCCGAATGGTTGGTTTTCGTTAATTCAAATCTCAAATCTCCGTTATTGGCTAAACTACAGTCTGTTGCCCACGCTCTGCAAATGTTGGCAGCACCACAGCAGTCAACCATAGAGTAGGTAGCTATATGTTTTATTTATTTTGTGATCATTTTAAGTGAAAGTTAGATTAGGTGTAGGTTAAACAAGAAGTGTTCTTTTCTTTTCTTTTTTTTCTTCTTTTGTGAGGGCGCGTAGCTCCCGAATCTCCGGTCCAGAAACGATCAGTTTACTGTTGCCAACATTACGCGCCATGCTAAAAACACGGGCAACAGACTCTGCAGTTTTACCCAGTTATTTTTGCAAATATGTCTGAAACGATACGAGATATGAAGAAAACATAAGGGAGCTAAGTTGTAGAGAATTTTCTCCTCTACCAATTAGGTTATTCAATTTTCGTGTCAGATGAACGGTTCGTTTGCAATTACAATTATATTACAAACGGCTTTTTTGTTTTACTACCGTATTTTTTGTCCGAAAAATTTGAAAAAGGGAGGTTCTGGTCTCTGGCGGCGTTCAATCATGTCTGTAAAATTTGGTGCTGATCGGTTGAACGGTTCGTCTTAAAAACAGGGAACATGTTACGGACAGACAGACATACATCCCAAAATCGCCGTTATTTTTACAAATATCTTTGAAACGCTACGAGATATGAAAAAAAAGGGCCGTTATTTACATCTAAATTTTGAGCTGTCAAAAGACGATCGCAAAGGCCCACTTTTAGTGTTCCTACCGTAACCTAAAGTGGGCCAAAACACTACTGTTGTGAAATTCCCGTGAATTTGAAATCTAGGAAATATTCCCAGGGAATATTGCTGACAATATTTCCAAAATTCATAAATTCCCAGGAATTTATGATTGGTTAGCCAGATATTCGATAAAACTTAATAGGTTGAATGCAGTAATTAAGTATGTAAATCACGCGATTCAAAACGCGTACGGTCTCACAGATTACACGTCAGCAGTTAAATGTTAAGATCTAAACTGTGGTTATGATCTATTTACGTACCTAACTTCTTTTTAATTTTTATGTGAGCTCTTCTACTTTATATTGTATAATATAAATCAAATTTTGGTTTATATGGATCTGGACTTAACCTCCTTGTTTGAAATAAACACATTTCTCGGTTTTCAATATTTTAAATACCAAAGAATTAGCCCTAGAACTACCAAGCATTGAAATTTAGGATTCTTACCTTTGCTAGAACTGCCAACCTCGAAATAATCAACATTTAGAAAAACCGAATTTACAATACTGATATTTCATCAGTGAGTAGTTACTAAGTACTGAAATACACAGGGAGCTTTGTTTATTCTATTTGTTAAGTTTTCTGTCGATGTTAGTGATAAACTTGTGCGAAATTTGTAAACATTAGTGAATGAAAATGGCATTTTGGGGAAAGATTATGCAAATAAACCGGCGCAGATTTATGATTTACTTTAAAATACAAGTGATTTTTTGAACATAGAATGTAAAACATCAAGATTCTAAAACTAAATTGAATTGAGGAGTATTTGAATTCTGCAAGTGAAACACCTCTAGTCATTCGTTTGGAAAAATTACAAAATGCTACAGTGACAGCCGGTTGAGAATTATGCCTCCAGAGAAATATTTTACAAGTTTAGGTTTCATTCAGAGAAGTGTGCGGTTTCAACTCGCCGAAAAATTGTAGCCCTAGCGAATATTTCAAATTTTTTATGGAGTTAGCAAGGAAATTAATACAGATGATGGTAAATCTTGGATTAATTTGTATGGGATTTACCTAGTTAAACTACTTATAATGGTCTTTAACTGTTAATGAGTGTTAAAACTTCAAAATCTAAAAATGTTCATAAATTCCCGACTTTTTGCAATCTTCCCGGGCCAAAGAAATATTCCCTGCAATATTTCCATTTTATAAGTTCCTTCCCACTGGGAATATTCCCGGCCCACACCACTAACAAACACGAAAGGAAGTCTTGCGTCACCACGATTCTGGGGGTTCATGCCGCTTTAATAATGGTATAGAGCCGCGGCGGAATAGCCCTGCGCACTGAGGCGCCGTGTTCCGGCACGCGCGGCCGTTTGCCGTCGGAGGTTAGAGTCCTCCCTCGGTCATGGGTGTTTGTCTTGTCCTTAGGTTAGTTTAAGCAGTTTGTAAGCTAGGGACTAATAGCCAATTAGTTAAGTCCCATAGATTTACAATCATTTCAACATTTTTTTTAAATGGAGTACAGATAAACAAAAACAACATTACAGTTCTCTTTATTCCTCATGAAAATAGAAATCGACAAATTGTACGACAATACCACAGACACTCTGAATTGGTGTTCCAGATTGCAGCATACAACAGTACCCCGATATGCGGCAACACTTTCTCTTACTGCTGCATTTCTGTATTCGTCCAAGCATACTGTACACATCAAAGGAGTGTTGGCCCAGATTTTCTCACGCGTCCACGGTGATTCGACGTAATTCTCTCAGATTGGTTGGTACGTCGTCTCGCCCAAAAACACCCATTTAAATGTATCCCAGACATGTCCGATAGGGTTCGTGTCCAGAGATCTTGCTGGCCATTCTAATCTTGTGATGTTATCACGAAGGAACGCATTCACAAGATGTGGACGATGAGCGCGAGGTCGTCCATTAAGACAAACCCCTCACTGAAATGGTTGCACATTACGTTGCAGAACATCATTCCTCTACTGTATACCTGTTTGTTTTCCTTCTACGACCGGCAGTGGCGTACGGTGGTCTAACATAATGCCACTCGTTTGACGGTCTGTCTACGTGTCCAAAAGAGCCTGCGACGATTGTCTGGTTGAAGTCAGACGCGAATCACCCCGAAGAGTTCAGAACAGGGAGAGCAAGGCAGCAATGGAAACAGATGGGCGACGAAGAAACCTTGTACATGACGCGCCATAATTGATCATCGGCACTCCCTGGACGGTGTGTGTAATGTGTGTCTCATCTGTGAAAAGCACTTGATATCAATTCCGACGAGTCCATTCAGCATGCTCCACATCCGAACAAGATCTCTTTGGTTCGCTACAATGTGTGTGGAAACTTCCCTTATTGACAATCCCTACTGACACAAAGACAGTATTGAAACTTCTGAATTGACCTTCTAGCTGTGGAAGAAATACAGTCTACACAAACAGTGTACTATGTAGGAAACATGTTACCATCAGCCGTTTTTTATAGAAACATTTATATCCTGACTACCAATTTCGGCATTACACTATTCTATCTTCAGGCCCTTATATCGGAGTATAACATCCATTTAAATAGGAATCCAAACTGGTTTGCTGGACTTCTTGCTATCAGTAAGATCCAACAACAACTTACGGATAGTAATAAGTCCACGAAACCAGTTTGGATCCCCATTTATGGATGTTATACTCCGATACAGGCGCCTGAAGATACAATAATGTAATGCCGAAACTGATAACCAAGAAATAAATGTTTCTATAAAACGTACGGCTGATGGTAACCTGTTTCCTACATAATCTTGACCAGCCGCAGATCTAGCTCCACCAATGACGATGGATTCAATAAAACAAACAGTGTACTTCCTTCCTGGTGTTATGACTGCTCATGCGTGATTCTTTACATGTTTGGGTGGGTTGAGTGACTTCTATGGACAATCTACCGATTATCCTTTAGAGAAATCGGTGATACTGTCGAACTAAGAAACTGTGTGATACGAATGTATAATAAATGGATGCAGTAGGCAACAACTGACCGATGGGGCGGATTGCACCCATCTCGCTGTATCGCTGCACGCGATGACAGGCGTGTTGTGCTGATGGCAGTGATGAATCGCTCTGGCGCAACGCGAACCATAGCCCAACAAATTCCGACTGATGCAAAACTAGCAGCGCCCATGTGTATTATTCGATATCGCCTGCAGCACAGTGGACACGGCAATGCGTTTTTCCTACAGGGGCAACGTCAGTGGCGTGTGCGGCGGCAACGGCGCGATGAAAAATAGAGATGTACAACCATAATCAACGACGTTCTTCTTACCGACTAATCCCGATTCTCTCCACAGCAGCACGATGGTCAGTGAGAGAACGTAGAACTGTCGCCTTGTTCATCATCGAACTCGTCCAGTCCTCACAAGGAGACCTTCTGGTCTCGGAAACTAAGTTTGGGATGGGACTTCACGTGTTAGTAGTATATGTTGATTCCTGCAGAATAGATTTCGGGTTTCGAGAAAAGTCATGGTAGTCGAACATGAAAAATGATCTAAAGTTCTACAGCGATGTGAGAGACAGGCTTATACTTTTGTGCGTAACTATCCTTCTTGAAAACGGAAATGTCCTCGGCATTTTTCCATTCCTTCGCTCCTCTAGAGTCTTTCGATACACTGCTGCTAGAAGAGGAGGCACGTTTCTACTTTATGTAAAATCGGATTGGTACCCAATTTGGTAAAGGATCTTTTTTCTCTGTTGAGCAATTTCTGCTTTTCTATTCCACTGACGGTTATTTCAACATCTGCCATTTTTTCGTCCGTGCGACGTTATACAATACAATCTTCCCCTTCAGCTTTTGGGAAAATTTAGTATTTTCGCCAATTGTGTGTTATTCTCCGTTTCAACCCCATTACTGTCACAGGGTGTCTACTTTCGACCCGTATAATTATTTTCTGTCAAGGCGATGTGGTGGATGATTGCAGCACCTGCTGCTATATGAGACGTACAGCAAGCAGTTAGACACACAGAAGTCTGTAACAGCGGACTGTTTGTGTCGATATTGCTCGGCCTGTTGCTGCCTAGAAAGTGCGTTGCAACTGATTTGCATTCAGCCTCGTGTCTCGACAGATTGTTAACCGGAGATAATGGCCAACTCTTGCTGACGTTGGCCTTGCCTTCTGTCCACGTTCGCTGGCCGCTGTGGCCGAGGGGACTGCGGCGCTCCAGTCACGGTCTGCACGGCCACTACGGTCGGGGGTTCGAATCCCCCCTCGGGCATGGATATTTGTACCATTCTTAGGATTAGCTCGTTCATAAGTAGTTTGTAAGTTTAGGGACTGATGACCCCGTAGTTAAGTAACATAAGCTATACAAATATTTGAACATTTTTTTGTCCACGTTCTTCGCGTCCTGGTCGTGTAGATTACACTTTGGTACACTCCGATAGCTACAGCCACCTCCCTCTGTGTCTGTTTCGTTTCCGACCTTTCTATGACTCCGCATGTCATAGCTTCGGTTAAGTCACGTTGTTGTTGCATTGCATTACCTGCTCACTATACTGCCTGAACCCAAGAGGTTGTGTAATTCGTTTGATAAACACAAGTAAACACGAGCCCCTGTGTACCAACTTCCTGTTATTACGGCTATCTCGGATCCCGTAAGGTTGTTGTCTCCACATTGTTGTACCGACAGAAAGAAGTCGAACCATTTTAGTTCATTCTGCCGATAACAATACTTCAGATATATCTCAACTGATCCGCTAATTGTTTTGATCGGTGTATTTGAGGGAACACGTGGATGGCGTGTAGCACTAGTGTCAGCCCACTATCTCTTAGCGGACGACATTGAATCCATTAGCAGTACGTCTACTACAGCCCATGTGGCGTCTGCTGTCATCGGATAAAAAACGACGACGTCTTTCTGCGTGTATTGACTTTCTTTTCCCTGTTGGTTTTAATTACCAGACGTGTACACAAGGAGAGGCAATGGAGGCACAATAAATTGAACGCAGTGGAAAAGACACACACAGACAAATACAGAGAGAGAGAGAGAGAGAGAGAGAGAGAGAGAGAGAGAGAGAGAGAGAGAGAGAGAGAGAGAGGTGTCGTTGTTGGACATTGGTTGTGTGCAAGAGAAGCAGCGAGCGCGGAAAATATTAAGTGTATTTAAATGGGAAGGACCGACACGTCTTAACATCCAAACCGGTTGAGAAATGATTATGGATAAGAAGTGTGACATCTCGTGACGCGATGCATGTGTCGTCAGCTCCCGGTAAAAATTAAAAGGCTGTGCCCTCAGCAGGTAAGATGACGCTCACCATCTTCTACGACGTCTGATACTCATCGAATTCTTCGAGTACCTAAAAAGCATTAACAGTGACGTGTATTGCGAGACACTCTGTAGCCTAAGCCAGTCCATCAAGAGCAAACGGTTCTAAAGTGCCCTGGGGAAACGGTACTAATAGCAACTGACACCGTATTGAATTCTGATCAAAAACATATGTGTAGTGACGTCAAAGATAAGTGTTACCAAGGACGTCAATGAACTATTGTTTTTTACAACAAAGAAATTGTAATATCGTCGTGAATGTTATCTCAGCTCTTTGTTCGAGAATTATTTGAACAATTGTACAATATGTAATATTGCTTGACTTTTTCTTGTTCCAGTACGTGTTAAGTGATTTGAAATGACGATATAATTTTGCGAGAGTCGCTGTTCGATTATTTTTTCTCAACAATAGTAATCAAGTTCTGTTGAATGATTGTAAAATATCAGGTATGATCCTCAATAGAAATGTTAACCAGTATATTGTGTTCTTGATAGCAACAGCACCCATACAACGATGTTCATCATTTTCAGGATTTTAGCTCCAATTGCAGCATCTTTAACATAGGCCGCTGAACTGCAGTCGCCGGCGGTCATTTCATGGTTAATTTTAGTAAATAATTATTAAACGATTCAGGGATGGGTATTGAAACAAATAGCACTTTTAAGAATTATTTTTCAGCTTGAATGACGATCCTATAATGAATTTGCTTTATAGGTCCGCCTTGAGCAAACACAAATGTTTTTAGTTTCTCCCATACATGTTTCGCTGGCGTTGCAGCATCATCAGTGGGATGTTTAATTCATACTGTCTGTCAAATTAACAATGAAATGATTGTTACTTTTTGTATATTAAGTGTACAAAAACATGTATGGGAGAAACTAAAAACATTTGTGTTTGCTCAAGGCTATAGAGCAAATTTATTTGTAAGCAAACACGGAGTTTGAAGAGCTTTTCAAACCTCAAGATGAATAGATCCTATAGTTAATGATTCAGATCTTAATGAAATTTACATAAGTAGGTCTACAGACCAAACTAAAGGGATTCATAGAAGTGTTCTTTCTGTACTGTGGCGTGGACAGATTTTGAGTTAACAAAAATTATAACACTGATAGGTAATTTTCATGCTTAAAATTATTAGAGACAGAGCCCAGCCTGTGAGTAGTGACACCTTTAATTTTTTTTTTAATATACTGGTCCACCAAGTTTTTACGTAATACTTACGAAAAAGAAGTTTTAAATATTTTTATTAAAATCAGTTCTTTGTCTATTGCCTATCTGCAATAAAAAGAATATCATAATGCAGTATTTAATAGTCAATCAAATTACAGTTCAAGTAACAGTACAGGACAGTTAGCATTTTTTATTTTATTTGGTAGGACGCCACACGGCCTCGGCTGCTCACGAAGGGAGTGGTTCTGATCCATGACAACGTGCGCCCACACGTTTCCAGGGTCACACAAAGTGTACTGGCCACGTTCAAATGGGAGCAGCTTGCGCATCCGTCCCACACACAGTGACTCCTATCTTTTTGGTCCTCTAAAAAAATATCTCAAAGGGAAGCGCTTCAATTCGGACGGCGAACTGGACACAGCAGAACAGTTTTTTCAAGCTTTTCGAAGATGTGAGCCCTTCCAAGCAAAAATATTCTGGATACCCCTCCCTCTTCCTCCTCCTTACGAACCCCGACAGAACTAAATCTGAAAGGAAAAAAAAAAATCTTCTTTCTTCTGCTTCATCAGTGGCGGACTAAGGCTGTGGGAGGCCCGGGGCGGCGGCAGAACGAACTGAGGCCCCCTGACCACTTGCAAACACATGTATTTGGACGAGATAAAGGGCCAACCTAAGGGGAAAAAAAATTTGGCGCCCCCCCCCCCCCATTACGAGAGGCCCGGTACACCCTCCCCCTCCCCCCTTCCGTAGTCCGCCACTGAGCTTCAGCTTTGTTTTAAATTGGAAACGAAGTCTTTTTGTGTATTCGTTTTTACATAATTTCCGACAGAAAAATCTATTTTACTCAACGAGTGTTTCTCATTTCAGGTAGGACTCAGAAGCTAATTATGCTCATTAAAAAAGTCTCATTATATAGACAATGTGTGTCGAAATTTTTTCCGAATTTTTCAGAATTACTTACTATATTACGTTCTGTTACCTACCGAATGCTTTCTGTGAACAGTTTTCAGACTTCTCAGTTATTCATTAACACACTGTACTACGATTTATTCAATTCATAATGAATGTTACACAAGGAACTCCTTAATTTTAGCATTGAATAAATTTTACATTGATCTATGTCTTCATATTACTGAACCCCTAGTTATATTATTTGAAAGTATCTCATTCTTTGATGACTATCTCCCTAGCAAGACATTGCGACCCCGCTTCCCCCACCCTGGGGGTCGTGACCCACAGGTTTAAAAACTGCCATAGTGAATCCTGCCATAGTGGGATAGGTGCTCAGACCTATGGTGATTACTTTTGAATGAAGACTACAATTATAATCATGCAGTGAATGCTTTCACGACGGGCAGAAATAATAGCTGTTGAATCTTCCGGGTTATATGGTCGTGTCGAAGAAACATATCTGCTCCTGACGTTTCGTCCAGAGCTGCGCTGGACATCTTCAGAGCTGCTACTGGTAGCGGTGAGTCTTACCGACTGACGAGTCGGGCGTCGGAGAGTGGTATAAATACTGTCTAAAAGGGGGCGTGCTCAAGTGTTCACGTGGGCAGCAGAGATAAGCCTTGTCAAAGATGAAACATAACTTTGATAGTCGATGGTCAAAGATAAAAGCGTAACTACCTACTCTGAAGAGCCACAGTCCATATGTCATTAAGTTTCATTGTCTCTTCCTTTCTGTTAAAATAATCCCCATGTTTGTATATTTCGATTGCTTCTCTGTACAGTCGTTTGTCCCATTGTAGATAAAATTTCCGTTTCGGAAAACTTCACTTCATGATTTCCTGATTGGAAAACATGTTCAGCTACAGATTATTTCTCAATTTTACCCAGTCGGCAAAGACTTTTGTGTTCTTTCAGTCTTGTATTCACACTACTTTTTGTAGTAGCAATATACACTTTTCCACAAGAACACGAAATTTTGTACACCCCACTTTGTCCTTTACAGATCGGAGTGCATGACATCTTTTTTTTTTTTTTTTTTTTTTTTTTTTTTTTTTTTTTTTTTTTTTGTGTTTATAACCGGTCTGATATCGTGTTTACGTAAAATCCTTCCTATCTGATCCGTAACTGTTTTAATGAAGGGCAGAGAAACGGTGTTCTTCCATCGTTGTGTTTTGTTCCTGTCTTTTTGTTTACCGTTCCTTGGTCGCAGAACCCTATTCACTTCTTTCCGTGTATATCCATTTTTCTCAAAAGCCTGCATCAGATACTATAACTCGGCATCTTAGGTGTTCTGGCGTACAAATTCTTTTAGCTCTGTCAAGGATGATGCTGAGGATGATGGTTGGAATCCTTGTGCAAGTATTTTTCCGTATGCGTGACTTTCTGAAAAACCTTATGCTTCAAACTTCCATCCTTCTCTCACATAACTGAAACATCCAAAAAAGATATTTCATTGTCATTTTCCATCTAAATAGTGAATGGAGATGGACTGTGGGTCTTCAGAGTAGGTAGTTACGCTTTTATCTTTGACTATCGACTATCGAAAGTTTTGTTTTATCTTTGACAAGGCTTATCTCTGCTGCGCACGTGAACACTTGACCCCTTTTACTCAGTATTTATACCGCTCTCCGACGCCCGACTCGTCAGTCGGCAACAGTCACCGTAACCAGTAGTATCTTCGAAGATGACCATCGCAGCTCCGGACGAAACGTCAGGAGCAGATGTGTTTCTTCGACCACGACCATATTGCCGCGAGAGACAACGAACACCGACTGCCGGCGTGGCGTAGGGGATAGCGTCACGGACTGCAGTACAGAAGGTTGCCGATTCAATCCCGCCCACGGGCAAAAATTTATTTCTTTGTAATTAACAATTCCAGAAGGTTCTACATCTTTCTTATGTTCACTTGTAAATTCTACGTGTTCCTTATGTTAACTGTTCTTCTAATTTCTGGTAAATTCTGTCTGTGTATAAATAGCAGAGCACTCTGCCTTAGAGGCAGTCAGTGCTGCGTGTACGTTGAGTTCGTAAGAGACGTGCTTTGAGTATAAGTGCTGTGTTCAGTTGCCTTCGAAGTCAATCCTGTTTCCATTTCAACTCGACAATATAACCCGGAAGATTCAACAGCAATTCTACATCTACATCTACATACATACTCCGCAATTCACCGTAAGGTGCGTGGCGGAGGGTACACTGTACCACTACTAGGCATTTCCTTTCCTATTCCACTCCCAAATTGAACGAGGAAAAAAAGAATGCCTATATGCCTCCGTACGAGCCCTAATTTCTCTTATCTTGTCTTTGTGATCTTTACGCGAAATGTAAGTAGGCGGCAGCAAGATCGTACTACACTCAGCTTCAAATTCCGGCCCTCTAAATTTACTTAACAGTAATTCACGAAAAGAGCGTCGTCTTTCTTCCAGCGATCCCCAATTGAGTTGCCGGAGCATTTCCGTGACACTCGCGCATTGGTCGAACCTACCGGTAACAAATCTAGCTGCTCGCCTCTGAACCGCCTCTATGTCTTCTTTCAAACCGATCTGCTGCGGGTCCCAAATACTTGAGCAATACTCAAGACGTGGTCGTACAAGCGTTTTATACGCGGTCTCTTTTACAGGTGAAGTACATCTTCCCAAAATTCTCCCAATAAACCGAAGTCGGCTGTCTGCCTTACTCACAACTGTCCTTACATGCTCGTTCCATTTCATATCGCTCTGCAATGTTACGCCTAGATATTTGAACGACGCGACCGCATCAAGAAGCTCACTACTGATGCTGTATTCGAAAATTATAGGATTGTTTTTTCTACTCATGCGCATCACCTTACATTTTTCTACATTGAGAGCTAGCTGCCATTCTTCGCACCAACTAGAGATTTTGTCTAAGTCAACCTGTATGCTATTACAGTCAGTTACAGACGACACCCTCCCATACACCACAGCATCATCAGCAAACAGCCGCAAATTACAACTTACTCTGTCCATCAGATCATTTATATAAATAGAAAATAATAGCGGTCCTATCACACTCCCCTGGGGCACGCCTGACGATACACTCGTCTCTGATGAACACTCGCCGTCGAGAACAACGTACTGCGTTCTATTACTTAGGAAGTCTTCCAGCCAGTCACAAATCTGAGAACCTATTCCATAAGCTCGCATTTTCGTTAGGAGTCTGCAGTGTGGCACCGTGTCGAACGCCTTTTTGAAGTCGAGAAAAACACAATCCGCCTGTTGCCCTTCGTCCATGGCTCGCAAGATGTCATGTGAGAAAAGGGCAAGCTGAGTTTCACATGAACGATGTTTCCTAAACCCGTGCTGATTCATGGAAAGAAGCTTTTCCGTTTCAAGGAAATTTACTATATTCGAACTGAGAATATGCTCCAAAATTCTACATGAAACCGATGTCAACGATATTGGCCTGTAATTGTATGGGTCAGTTCTCTTTCCTTTCTTATACACGGGAGTCACCTGCGCTTTTTTCCAATCACTAGGAACTTTGCGCTGAGTTAAAGATTCGCTGTAAATTCAAGCTAAGTAGGGGGCCAATGCCGCAGAATAGTCTTTGTAAAACCGAACTGGTATTCCATCCGGACCAGCAGACTTTTTCGTATTTAGCTCTCTCAGCTGCTTCTCTACACCGGAAATACCTATTGCTATGTCCCCCATTTCGGAATTAGTACGTTGATCAAATGATGGTATATTTGTGCGGTCCTCCTGCGTGAAAGATTTCTTAAAGGTTAAATTTAGAACTTCAGCTTTCCGTTTGCTTTCTTCTATTACTGCCCCGGAATGATCAACTAGTGACTGGACAGTGGGCTTTGACCCGCTTATCGATTTTACATAGGACCAGAATTTTTTCGGGTTCTCGGAAAGATCTTTTGCTAAGGTATGGCTGTGATAATTATTGTATGCTTCACGCATCGATCTTTTTATAGACGCACGAATCTCTACTAACTTTTGCCTGTCACCATTTGCGTGTTCTTTTTTGAATCGAGAATGCAACAGCCTTTGCTTTCTCAACAGCTTTCTAACATTATTATTATACCACGGTGGATCTTTTCCATCCTTAATCGTCTTTACTGGCACATATTTCTCTAACCCTTCATTAACAATGCATTTAAATTTAGTCCACAATTCCTCTACATCCATAGTCCCAGAATTAAACGATGCCCATTCATTTTCTAAGTGCGATCGTAACATTTGCTTGTCGGCTTTTCCCAACAAAAACACGCTCCTAGCCTTCTTGACTGGTTTATGAACTTTGGTCACCATCGACGCTATGACGATGTCATGATCACTAATTCCTGTCTCTACACAGACATCGTTAATAAGGTCAGGCCTGTTTGTGGCTATAAGGTCTAGAATATTTCCATTGCGCGTGGGTTGCCGGTTTAACTGCTCAAGACAGTTTTCGGAGAATGTGTCCAAAAGTAGCTCGCAAGACTGCTTGTCTGTACCGCCTGAAATGTAACTAGCGAGCTCCCAATCTATACTCTTAAGGTTGAAGTCACCTCCGACTAATATTGCATGGCCCGGATACCTATGCACTACCTGGTGTAGACTTTCCTTGAATGATTCTAAAACTGCTACAGCAGCACTGGGGGGCCGGTAAAAACAACCAACTATTAACTTTACTTCTTTTAGACCTGTTATGCGTGCCCAGATAACTTCACAATTACTTTCAACCTCGATCTCAGTAGAAACAATATCTTTGTCCACAGCGATGAACACTCCTCCTCCGGTTGTATCAGATCTATCTTTCCGATATACATTCCACGCTTCGCTAAATATTTCTGAACTTTCCACATCATCATTTAGCCAGCTTTCGGTGCCTAAAACTATCTGAGCGCAATAACTTCCATGCAGCGCTGCAAATTCGGGAACTTTGTTTCTAATACTTTGTAAGTTCGCGGCTAATATTTTTATGTTCGAATTTTTATTCCGAACCTGGCCTGAATTCGCTGTTTGAATGCTGACAGTCGAGTGCTCATCAGAGTTAACGCCTAGCCTAAAAAACCCCCATGTGCACTCCACAAGTACTCTGCTACCCGAGTAGCCGCTTCCTTAGTGTAGTGCACCCCTGATCTATCTAGGGGCACCCTACAATTCCCCACCCGATAACGCAGATCCAGAAATCTGCAGCCATGACTGTCACAGAGTCGGCGAAGCCTCTGGTTCAGACCCTCCACTCGGCTCCAAACCAAAGGACCCCGATCAACCCTGGGAACAATGCTGCAAATCGACAGCTCTGCTTGCACCCCACGTGCGAAGGCAGCAGCCTTCACCAATTCCGCCAGCCGCTCGTAGGACCTGAGGATGTCCTCAGAACCCAAGCGACAAGCGTCATTGGTGCCGACGTGAGCCACGACTTGCAGTCGACTGCACCCCGCACCCTCGATAGCCGCCGGCAAGGCCGCCTCCACATCTCGGATGAGGCCCCCCGGCAAACACACCGAGTGCACGTTGGAATTCCTTCCAGATCTGGACGCTATCTGCTTAAGGGGCTCCATCACGCGCCTGACATTGGAGCTCCCAACAACTAATAATCCCCTCCCCCCGTGCACCTGCTCGGACCCTGCTGAAGGAGTGGCCACACTTTCACTCACAGGACGAACGGGCGCGGACGGACGTCCAGCCTCCACATTGGCCTTCCGCCTCGAGCGACGCGAACGCCGTACAACCCGCCACTCCCCTTGCGGAGAAGGCGGCTCGACGACGTCCGGCACACCTGAAGGTGCCTCGGTAGCAGGGACAGAGAGCGTAGCGCGAGACACCTGAGGTGTCCCACTCGACGAACCAGACTCCCCACCATCGCTGCACCCCGAGACAGCAGCCTGAAGACGGCTGGCCGTAGCCAACAGCACGCTCAGCTGTTCGCGAACCGCGGCCAACTCCTCCTGCGTCCGCACACAGCAGGCACACATCCTATCCATCCTATCGATACAATTAACAGCAATTAACAACTTTAAAGAAGCCTAGTACTCTAATGAAGGCGGCTGGCTGCTGACTTAACTGTGGTCAGTGGTAACTATGGTAACTACACTGTCGAATCAACAAAACTGAGTCCGGCAGCTGGCACTGGACTGACTGATAACGAGCTTAATAACGGTCTCTGACTTGTTTTGAAATACACCGGTCAAAGACGAAGACTAAACGACGGTATTTATCAAATTCGAGAGAATAAACAATTAAAACAGTAGTACAAACGAAATCTGCAAGTACGCGGGAATAAACCTCTTAAAACAGTACTACCGAAAATGAACTAGACTGGCAAATTAAATTTGACACAAATTAAATTCAGATACTTAGCGCTGTTTACGATGTGGCACTGGTGACAGCTGGCACTGGACTTCAATTACTTCAATTATACCCACAGCGTCTTTTGGTACTATTTAATTGGAGCACCCCTCGTAAGAGTAGGAGTAGTTGGTGAAGGGCCGGCGTTGGCGACGGCCCAGCTGGTGGCTCTCAGAGAGTGTGGGAATGTAGGAGGGCAGGCCGGCCGCTTCCCAGCCCTATTCACAGGCGGGGTCAGAATTTATCGCGAGCGCCCCGGGCGGCGAGGGTTGTTAGGCGGGAGGAGGAGGTCGGTAATGGGCGCGCCAGATAGCATCGCACCGTGACGCCGACGACCTGCCAAAACAGCCGCCCCGGCAGACGCTGCCTCTGCCCGCGTCGGCGTCGGCGCCTGTTTATTCTGTTAGGGCAATCGCGCCGACACCATCTGAGGCCGGCTCGTTACGGCACCACGCCGGCCAGCTGCTCGCCCTAATAGCGAGACACTCGCCTAGAGCCGAAGAGATCTCTCTGCCGATGCGCCACTGCAAATTCAATCCGAGTCCAATTGTAAATTACACCAGGCGACGCGTCTCAGGCCCCAGCCTGCGGTAATAGCACACCGTCAACACAAGTGGTTTGTCCCAGAAATAAGGTATAAGTCTAGTGATCGGTTCCTGATCCCCTCATCTCCCCACTCCTTCCACTGCGCAGCAACTGCAACTGGTGCTAGAGACACGTCATTTCCCCCTATCTACCAACACCTGCGATGCTGCGGACAGGGCGTTTTTATTGGCTCCCCCCCAGTCCCGACAAACCATAGGTCTTATTCCAACCGTAACACTGCATGAAACAAATGACTGATGAAATATGTACGTTGTCCACTGTTAAAACATGATTACATTGAAAATTAAAATAGGTTAAAATATATGTTGCGTTCACGGGCCTCCGACGTACATATTTTATCAGTCATTTGTTTCATGGAGTGTATTGTTACGGTTGGAATAAGGCCTATGATTTGAAAATGGACGAACAAGTCCGAAACTAGTTACCAACGTCTAAATAGTGCAAACGTGATGAAAAAATAAAAATAAATGGTTCTCATTACATATCTAGTTGCTGATCCTGCCCCATCTTCACGATGAATTTTCACAGAAACAAATGTACCTGGTGTTTTGTTGTTGTGGTCTTCAGTCCGCAGACTGTTTTGATACAGCTCTCCACGCTACCCTGTCGTGTGCAAGTCTGTTCATCTGACACTAAATGTCGCGGCGGAATGGCCAAGCGACTAAGGCGCTATGCTACGATGCGTGAGGCCTTTCCCAGTCGGGGGTTCGAATCCCCCTCGGGCATGGATTTTTGTGCCGTCTTTAGTATAAGCTAGTTCACTAGTAGTTTAAATTTAGGCACTGATGACCCCACAGTTAAACCCTTAAGCTTAACAAACATTTGAACATTTTTGAGAATAATTTCGACAGCATACATCCTTTTGAATCTGCTTACTGTATTCGTCCCTCTACGATTTTTTCCCCACACACTTCCCTCTAATGCTAAATTGACGATTACTTGATGTCTCAGAATGTGTCCCAGCAATCCATCCCTGCTCTTAGTGAGGATATGCCAGAAACTCTGTTTCTCCCAAATTCTGTTGAGCACCTTCTCATTAATTACGTGATTCACCTAACTAATCTTCATCATTCGTCTATAGCACCACATTTCGAATGTTTCTATCATATTTTTGTCCGAACTCCTTATCGTCTACGTTTCACTCCCATACAATGCTACACTCCAAGCAAATGCTTCCAGAAAGGCCTTCCTAACATTTTAATTAATATTGGATGTTAACACATTTCACTTCTTCAGAAACGTTTTTATTCCCATAGGCAGTCTACATCTTCCACATTCTATATCTTCTTTACTTCGGCTATCAGAAGTTATCTTGTTACCCAAATAACAAAACGCATCTACTACTTTTATCGTCTCATTACCTAATCTAATTCCTTCAACATCGCCTGACTTTCTGATGCTACAATCAATTATCCTCGTTTTACTCTTGTTGATCTTATACCCTCTTTTCGAGACACGACCAGGTGTTGACTTAGTACTTATTGAAATCTTCTGTTGACCCATTTCCTCTTTTTTTCCTATCTCTGTTCTCATCTTTTTCTTCTTCTTCTGCACCCCCGTCTAATCCGTCACCCTGAACCTCTCCATCTTTGAAACCTCTTGGTTTCTATTACCCAGAATAACATTTCCTACATTATGTACTTATTACAATCCTCATTGCCCTCTCTGTTCACGTGCTTTCCTTCTTTTTCTCTACTACTGTCAGTCTCGTGCTTTCCTCTGTCCTGTTCTTGTACCAAGGTGGTGCAGTCCTAACACAGTGGACTTCCCTCCCAACAGCCTGATTTAAATTTTGCTTAATTTCTCTAAATCACTCCAGTCAAATTCCGAGATGGTTCCTTTCACAGGGCACGGTCGATTTCCTTCCCCGTCACTTACAGAAGTATCCAAATATGTACCCCATCTTTAATAACCACAATGTCGACGGAGTGTTAAACCATAATACTCCTCCTTTCTTACTGTTCATCTCCTAATCTCATTTCCTCATTCCCTCAGCCCCCTCCTTCTCCCTGCCCATGAAAAATTCAACAAATCTCAAGGTGATTTTTGACCATTCGCCATGCACTATACGGTCACTTGGTGAATATAAAAAGTCTGCACGAGAACGGACTTAAGTGCACCAACTTCAATAATGAAGGTGGAAAAAAGTACTAGCAGGTGTATAAATATTATTCAATTATGCGACCGGTTTCTATGTTATAATTACGCCACCTTCAGGCGCCCATTGTGCAACTGTCAGTACTAGCACAATGGAAAAGGGCAGCCGTTAACACATGTCGCCGTAAATCTTTCTGTCCTGTCCTGTCATGTCAGAAACCTCAGGTTTCAACGCCTGTAGACATCACTTTTGTTGTTTGGCCTCATGATAATGAGAACTTGAATTATTTTTTGGAACATCTAAATTCAGTTCACCCCAACATCAGTTTCATGATGGAAATGGAAAAGTATGGTTGCCTTCCCTTCCTTGATGTGTTGGTCAGGTGGAAGGCAGATGACACGTTGGGACATGCTGTTTATATGAAGCCAACTCATACTGATTTGTATCCGCAAACTGATAGTTGTCACCAACCAGCTCAACATGAAGTGCATAGGGTTCAGGACATTTCTGACCCGGAAGGTTTGCCCACTGAGCTGTCACATTTGGAGGTCACTTTTCGTCAGAAAGGCTGTAGTGAAGGTCAGATTAAAAGAGCGTTGCGCTATCGACCACACGTGGAACGGGTTAATGATGATAGCACAGAGTTGGCATCCACGTCAGTGGCCGTTCTGCCATATGTTGGCAGCAGTTCCAACAATATTGACCGCATATGGCGTGAAAACAATGTGACATGTGCGTTTCGTCCACCATCTAAAGTTAAGGCACTGTCAAGTTCCGTTAAGATGATCTCGGTTTGCGCAAGACGGGTGTCTATCGTATCCCAAGCAGCTGTGGCACGCCATATGTTGGTCAAACTATTCTAACTGATGAGGACCGTTGTATTGAGCGTAAACGTCACACACGTTTACAACAGCCAAACAAATCTGCTGTGGCGGAACACAACAAAACAGAAATTTTGGCATACACTTCCAGCTACTGGGACTGTGTTATCAAAGAAGCGATTGAAGTAAAACTAACAGACAACCTTATGAATAGGGATGAAGGATTGTTTAAATTCCACATGGGATCCTGCTTTTTCACTTATCCGTTGAGAACTGATGTTTGTTATCGATATCATGACCGTTTTCATCTTTGGTAATGTCGGCGCTGTGTGCTTGCCATCTCAGTGTGTGTTGTCGTTACTGTTTACTCATTGAAAACTGAATTTTCAAAGATCGTTGCACATTGCTTCTTCACTGTATTTTCGCCTTGAAAATGACAGGGTGGTCTCCTGTCGAAATATCGGCCGAAGTCGAATTTGATACCTGGCTGCCTACCCGTACAGTTTTGGAAGTTGCTATTCGCCAGGAGAAATTAAGGAATTAAAAAAAATGGAGGTTATTCGACTTAACTACGGGGTCATCAGTCCCTAAACTTACAAACTACTTATGAACTAGCTTGTACTAAAGACTGCACAAACATCCATACCCGACGGGGGATTCAAACCCCCGACGGGGAACGGCCACGCGCATCGTAGCATAGCGTCTCAATGCACTCGGCCGCTGCGCCGCGGCGAAGAGTCAAAGATTAGTCGTGGTAGTTAGTTATGGTTCAGAAGTTACTACACATTTTGTTTGCAGTTGCGGATATATACATGAATACTCAGCTAATCAAATTTAAGTACATGGCAGAGCGTTCATCGAAACGCTTTTTATGATATTTCTGCACCGTTCCTTTCTCAAACAGCTCTCGGGAAATAGGAACACCTGAACCTTTCCGACCTGTTTTCTCTTATTTTATTAAGATGATCATGTACCCCTGTATAGGTAAGTGCTAACAGTATACGTTCGCAGAGAAAGGTGGTGCAAAAAATTCGCAAATACATATCGCCGCAACGAATAATATCTTTCTTTTAATTATTTCCACCCCAACTCTTGCATCACTGTATCATCGTGACACTCTCTCCCCAATATCGCGATAGTACAAAACGAGCTACCTTACTTCTAACTTCCTCTATATCATCCGTCAGTCCTAAATGTTCAAATGTCTATAAAGCTTATGGGACTTCACTGCGGGGTCGTCAGTCCCGAAACTTACGAAATAATACTAAACACAAACATCCATGCCCAAGGTAAGATTCAAACATCTGACGCGGGAGGCTGCGCGACCGTCAGTCCCACTCAACGGAAATCCCACAATGGGTAGCAGTATTCCAAAACAGGACGCATAATTGTAGGCAGATTCTTTTGTAAAACTGTCGCATCTTCTAAGTGTTCGGTCAATGAAACGTAGCCTTTGCTTCGCCTTCCCTACAATATTGTCTAGTGTTTTTTTTATCTTTTTTTCAGTTGAATGTGTTCGTTCGTAATTGTAATTAATAGGTATTTATTTGAATTTACGGACTGTTATCCATAAAAAATTTAATGTGTTCAACATGCCAACCCTCTTGCAAAACGCACATTTGAAGGTGCTGAATCCAATCATGTTTCAGTCGTAGAAGGGTATCCACAGAAATGCTGCCACATTTGGTTTACCAGTGTAAATGGACTCATTGACCAGAGACTATATGCTCAAAGCTACCTCGAAATGCTGCAAGAAGCGGTGTTTACCTTAATTTTGAATGAATATGGTATAAGGCTCCAGCGCACTACGGAGCAGTTATTCATCAGTGGTTAGATGCTCAATTTCCTGGAGAGGAATGGCTACCCAGATGACATGATATCATAGAAGTTTACTTTTATCTGTACGGCCATTTGAAGTAAATCGTATATGCAGAACAACAGACACCATCTGGAGAAACTTAATAAAGAAATGTGTGGCCCCATTTCTGCGGAAATTCGTGTATGAGTGCACGACGATTGAATTCAGTTCCAGCAAACTTGCGTTGACCGATAGGGACAGCATGTTGATTAAAAAAAAAAAAAAAAAAAACCCCTCTCTTAATGGTGCGACATACTTGCAAAACGTTGTGGACAAATCTCCTAAGTCAATCTAAGCGTTTATCGACTCCAGAGGTGGATTAATTTGTGGTTCTAACGATTTCTCTAGGGGTAACTAATTTTGGCTTGTGAGCTTACTAAACAACATTCAGATTTCACGCGCGAAAGGAAGGGGCAAAAGTTATGAAGTACGGCGGGATAAAGGTGAAAAAGATGGGGTGGGGGGGGGGGGTAATGTCTTTAAATTTCTAGAAAGGTAATTATTTAAAACTGAATATGAAGTATCCAACTTTTTCCCTCCTTTCACTCTCGGTCCTGCTACCAGGATACTTCGTACCAGTGTTTCTATTTGTGATGGAAAAATGCACTGCACGTGAGGGGCCGTATTTCTTCCTACCTCGTACGAAGACGAGAGTTTCTGTTCACTAACCTGGTATCTTCTTCCACTGCTATTGTCCCCTGCGCAGAAGCAGCATTCAGGTCGTGGATCCGTTGTTTCTTGATGTAAGGCTGAAATAGTAGTAAAATGTCGCTAGGATTTGATTATAAAATGAAGTATGTCACACGAAATTTCAGGATTTCAGTGGCTTTTCTTGTTTTATTTATAATTCACTGTTCCTTTACAGTAAGCTACAACTATATACTTAAGATTCACAAACATTTAACAATATGAAAGAAGTTTTCGCGAATCCTGCACGCGATTTACATGGACTCTTAGATGTTAACTGTCTGATTCTTCTCGTTCGACAACTTGGATGTTAACAGTCCGAGGCGCTTAGCTCGACTGACTGCGGTAGGAATAACACTGCGTGCCTGTGGCTACATTTTTGGGCCAACGTAACATTCTAGAGCAGGGTATCCCATACTTTTTGTTACTACGTACCACTTACCATTTTTAGATATTTCGGCGTACCACTACGGCTCATTTACCTTAAACGACCCTTAACGACAACTTAAATTGGAAAGAACATGTAGGTAATGTCGTGGGTAAGGCGAACCAGAGACTACGTTTTATTGGCAGAACCCTTAAAACATGCTACAGAACTACAAAAGAAACTGCATACACTACGCTTGTCCGTCCATTTTTGGAGTATTGCTGTCCAGTGTGGGATCCTTATCAGGTGGGTTTGACGGAGGACATCGAAAGAGACCAAAGAAGGGCAGCTCGTTTCGTATTGTCACGATACAGGGGAGACAGCGTTACGGAAGTGATACAGGATCTGGGATGGGAATCATTACAACAACGGCGCTTATCACTGCGGCGTGGTCTACTTACGCAACTCTAATCGCCAACATTCTCCCCCTCACATAGGTAGAAATGATCATCAGAATAAAATACGAGAAATCAGAGCTCGATCGGAGAGAGTCAGGTGTTCTTTCTTTCCGCACACTAATCGAGAATGGAATAAATAGTATAATGGTGGTTCGATGAACCCTCTGCCAGACACTTAAATGTGATTTGCAGAGTATCCCGTGTAGATGTAGATGTAGGTGGTGGATAGGGCTGGGGAAGAGGCAGTGCAGAAGGTAGAACGACAAATTACGACTGCCGCAGTGGTGAGGATTTCACAAGCTTGCTCAGTGCTCACAACGTACAATTGTTTTGTGTCGTGCCGCTCAACTATTAGGTATTGCAGAGATGTGACACACACAATGAATAAGATTTTGTGGAAGCACTTTTTTACGAATTCCTTATGTTCATATTTGCTACTTATTTGTAGCAAATAATATGGCGATAGAAGTAGCTTCCAGGCTTAAAAATCACTTCATCGTGAACTGAAAACACAATCACGTATAACTCAGGCAATCAAACTTCACATCATAGTTACAGTGGTCAAGAATCAGTTTTTTGCAATATTCTCTCTATGCTTGCGGACGCTTTCTCCGTAGCACGATAACATTTAACGTAACGCCCAAGAAAGCGACAATAACTGCGTAATGATTACTTCAACGGCACACATATGTACACCGCCTAAGTTGGCAGCAGTTGCAAAGAGTCACTACAAACGTCCCAATAACAACCAACAAGTCCCGATTGAAATATCGCTACGTCAAAACAAGATGAATCACTCCCGTCAAAGGCAGGGAAAACTAATGCGGCAGTTATGGGGAGGGGTGTTATAAACCGATGTTCCTCTATCCTGCGTACTGCTGGAATCAAACATTCAACGAAAAGTACAGATTTTTAACATTATACAGACGTTAACGGTAATTGTATCAATAATCTTTCTCTGTCGATTTAAAAATAGAGAAACGTAACAGAATAATTATATCTATATAAGTAATTGTTTTGTTTATTTGTACGTGTGCCACTTGAAATGACTTTGCGTACCACAAGCGGTACGCGTACCACAGTCTGCGAACCGCTGTTCTAGAGAGTTACGCCTGTCATCTTTCTATTAAACTAATATTTCAACTACTTTTCAAACCTTTCATTCCCAGTGTTGTTCCTCGACAACAACGTATTAAAATCTGATTTATAACTTTTTTTATATCAGTCCTTAAAGTCACATTGATGTTGTTGAACAACATGCTTCTAGTACGACATTTTGCCGCTTGGTACAGCATATAGCTACTTTTGAGTCATTAATCTATCCGTCTTGGAAGTTGTGTTTCGTTGCCGTCTGTACGTGGCTGTGACTGTGAGCGTGATTGTGGTCCCTTTTATTTTATTCCAGCAGTGAATTGTCTTGTCTTTGGTACTGTGGCGAACATGATGCTAGCATTATTAATCTGACAGTGTTAGCTATCAACAACATAACGCTTCAAGTAATAAAATACCTCGATACAGACGTCTGTGTTGTGCATTAAATACATGACATAAAAAACAATAGTTCCATCAAAAATTTTGAAACATATTTTTTATGTTTAGTGCACTATATTAGCACAGCAAACACTGAATTTTAATTTATCCAAAGCTGAATTCATAATGTGGGTATGAAAGGTTTAAATAACACAAACATAACTTAATAAAAGATATCACATTATATAAACATACATATTTAAATAAATCATAGCGTAAAATTCTTGAATATCAGTTGTTGTTGTTGTTGTTGTTGGTTTTTGAGGGGACTAAACAGCTAGGTCATCAGTCCCGAATATCAGTTACCAGATCGCTTTTATTTTCTAGAACATTACCGGTTTCGAGACAGCTGCCCAGCTTCAGATCTGATAACAAATGTTATAACTGAATGTAAGCTACTATTTACAGAGTATAATATCCAAAAAGTTAATGGAAATGATATTAAAAACATACCATATTTATGAAGTTACAGAGTAACCTGTCCTGTCCAATGTTATCTTATTTCTATGTCCTATTACAGTTTGACAGCTAAGTATCTCAATTGTAACTGCTATTTTATACCTTGACTACTATCTTACACGTTGATTTCAAAATTTATTTTATATGTAAGTCAATAATTACTTATTGAGAATAATTTTAACAAAAATAATCCCCACAAATCAGATGATTTTAAGCACCTTATATAAAGCCTCAGGAGGCTACTATCTTTTAGTAACAACGTGAACATTCGTTCATCACAGGACAGGTTACTCTGTAACTTCATAAATTTGGTATGTTTTTAATATTATTTCCATTAACTTTTCTGATATTACACTCTGTAAGTAGTAGCTTACATTCAGTTATAACACTTGTTAACAGGTCTGAAGATGGGCAGCTGTACCGAAACCGGTCATGTTTTAGAAAATAAAAGCGATCTGGAAAGTGATATTCAAGAATTTTATTCATATGACGATCGCAGATACTCCCTCGAGACTCATAAGTCTTGCTTTGGTGAAAATCATAGCGTATAAAATATTAATAAAATTGTTTGAGGATTTTGGCGGACTGATATTACTTGTAGGAGCCAATCAAGTTTTAGAGGGAAATATGGGTGGAGTTTTTCCACGGGTTACTTGTTCACCGACCATATATCTGTTTTACTCATCTATATCTATAAATGTGAATGTCTGTTCGGTGTACGTCTATCACGTCTGAACCACAAGACATGAAGAGCTAAAAATTTGTACAGCTACTAATGTCTACCCGGGGAAGCCTTCAGGCACGGTTTTATGGCGATGGGATAGCTATATATATATATATATACAAATGTTAATGTCTGTTCGGTGTACGCTTACCACGTCCGAACGACAAGACGCAGAGAATTAAATATTTGTACAGTTACTAATTTATACCTGAGGAAGGTTTTAGGCACGGTTTTATAGCGATCTGATAGATATTTAGTAATTTGAAGAATATAACGCGAAATGCGGAACAATAATTACTCTGTGGAAATTATATTTACTCTTTGAAAATGGTTTTATTGGTTGCATTGTTGCTTGAGAGTTGATAATGATAAAAGGATGGAGTATATTGGGAAGGAAAGTTATCAGTGTATATAAAATTATACGTATGTTTGTGTGTTAATATTTCGCTCTGCAGCGAAAACTACAGATCGCAAACGAATGGTCTGTGTGTAATTGTTGTCCGAAATCTCCCGTTGTACACCATAGCAGTTCCATTGCCGATAGCTATAGGAGGGTGGAAGATTAAAAATTCGGACTGAAGGCCAGCGATGACGTTTGCGACTCTATAGCACGGAGGTTACATACAGCGAAACGTGATGCCACAGACCATATCTTTGGTCTATGCGTGCTAAAATGTCCTCAGCTCTTCCTCTGTAAGGATAAGCATACGAATAAGGAAATATAAGACTATAAATAAATAAAGCAGTAAAAAAGAAATTTCTTTTAATACATCTCTTAAAAAAATCGATTTGACGTTTCGTGCATTACATCAAGTGATCGGTCTGTGATATTATTACAATCATTATCGTTGAATTTCGTGATTGGATTCTTCGAAACGAGTGAATTTTTACCTGTGATATGATCTACACTACTTACTATTCAGTCTCATAGCACACTACTGAAAGATAGCTGCCGGCCGCGGTGGCCGAGGAGACTGAGGCACTCCAGTCACGGTCTGCACGGCCACTACGGTCGGGGGTTCGAATCCCCCCTCGGGCATGGATATTTGTGCCGTCCTAGTTCGTAAGTAGTTCATAAGTAGTTTGTAATTTTAGGGACTGATGACCCCGTAGTTAAGTCCCATAGACTATACAAACATTTGAACATTTGAAAGATAGCTTATCTTTCATAATCGACTAACACGCGAGTGGAGTCGCGGGTTTAAGCTAGTACCATATATTACACAATGATCTTGCAAGACACTAAAAAATATCTTACAGAATAAAAATATGAAAGAGCAAGTAAATGGCTTCATATCGTAAAAGGCAAGTAGAAAAGATGATTTGTATTAGCTACCAGGACATAGTGGTGAAAGCTGGGCGAGAGATCACGATTTTCCGTGGCTGTTGAGGTCGCGAACGTAGCGGACGGGCCGCGGATTTAGTTACTCCGCCATTATAGCCCCATAGAGCGGCGGGATGGGCGTGGCGCTTACACCAGTAAGCCATTAGAGGCCTCCGCCCCCCGCGCTTCCATCACGGCGATAAACATAATGGTGTCGTAAATCGGCGGCCGCCATAGCTCTTAACAAGTGGGAGCCGGCCGGGCTGACCGCCGCTACTTTTTCACTTTCCGCGGCGCAATTACGCCGCCGACAGCGCACCTACGGCGGCGTCGCAATCTGCGCCGTTATAAGCCGTATGGCCCCTGACCCCAGCCCAGCGCCTCTAAGTGGGCAATAAAGCCGGCAGGCGCGCGGGGCGGGCGGCCTACCCGCCAGGGAACACGTCGCCGCTCAGAGCAAGCTATGGCCTAAGCGTTATGGACACTGCGAGAAACGGCTACAGCTGTACTCAGGAAGCCAACTGCACGGCGTGTGGCGGAGGGCGCTTTTTGAACCACTGCCAACCCTGTCTTTCCTGTTCCTGTCTGGCACTCATCCAGTGCTTACTAAACTAAACGAAGAGGGCTGTTCACCATTCGATTTGCTCTATCCTATTTGAAATGGATCCGTCACTGATCAGAAATATTCTTCTCTTGCAGGCATTTTTTTTTAAGTACTCCTTCAGTGGTCGTTTGTGTAGTCACACAGCAAAAGATCATTCTTGTTTCGATCGGCATACTTCATCGTTTTAGTTTTGATCATCTAAAGACTATCACCAATTTCAATGTTTCTTTCCTTGTGATCCTTTCTTTTTCCTCCAGTATTATTTCACCTTTACGCTATCTATCCCTTTTCTCCCGTCAGATCATTTAGACCCTGTTCAAATGTTTTTAAATCCATCAGACCAAACTGCGTGGTCATCAGTCCGTAGCTTACAAACTACTTAAACTAAGGTAACTAATCTAAGGACAACGCACACACCCATGCCCCAGGGAGGACTCGAACCTCCCTCCGACGCCTAGCAACCGCGCGCTCCGCAGAGAGGCGCGTTAGACCCCTCGCCTACTCCACCACGGCTTAGACCCTGTATTCTTCTTCCTCCTGCCTTAGAATCCTTTCATTTTTAACACTTTTTTCTCTCAAAAAGCTCTTTTCCTATTGCGTCTTTTTTTACTTATTTCCAATTCTTTCCCAAATTCCTGAATCCAAGCTGTTGTTAACTTCTTGCCCCAAAGATACCAACAACGATAACTTCTGGCACATTTTACCGGTGGGTGCTGTTGCGACTCGTTATCGATGTTGACCTTGAACCCGCGTGTCGACATATGCATGACCTCTGAATACAAATTTTAAGATTACCTGACATAGTCTGGTTTGGAGGCGATCTGATTGTTTTGTAGTTTTCAAAATGACAAGCCAAGATTATATATATATAGTGACTGAGTGCAATGTTGCACTTGTTAGTTTATACCCAATTTTTTTAACAAGATGACCAGATTATATGTTTGACCAGATGATGGTGACACAGTGCACCGAAACCAGTCGTCAATTAATAGATTATTAAATACCAGTCGCCAATTACTAAATTATTAATGTGCGATCTTGGCTTGTCATTTTGAAAACTATAATACGAATTTTCTATCAATTGTCTTCGAAGTGTATTGTTTTATATGAACATGAGTGTATGACGTCGCTCATAACCTTCCCTGTGGATCTACGACATTGTAAATAAAAATAATTAAGCATTATATTCGTTTGTTCTATTAACCCTTTCGTTCCAGTGTTATTCCTTGACAACAACATATTAAAAGTGAATTTATACCTATTTTGTGCATCAATCCTTAAAGTTGCATTTTTATTGACGAAAAACATGCTTCTAGTACGACATTTTGCTGCTATATACGGCATGTAGCCACTTCTGCGGCATTAATCGGTCCATCTTGGAGGTTGTGTTGCGTAGCCGACTGTACGTGGCCGAGAGTGTGAGCGTGAGTATGCTTTCTTTTATCTTATTCCAGCAATGAATTGTCTTCTCTTTGGTGCTGTGGTAAAGATTATGCTAGCATTATTGATCTGGCAAACTATCAACAAAATAACGTCAAAATAATAAAAATCTCGATACAAACGTCTGTGTTGTGCATGAAATACATGACATAAAAAACCAATAGTTCCACCAAAAATTTTTATACACATATTTTGATGTTTACAGCACTGTATTAACACTGTATTTTAATTTTTCGAAAGCTGATTTCATAATGTTGGAATGAAAGGATTAACGCCTGAAAACAGTGCTTGCAGCTCACGTGAACTTGGAATTAGTTGTAAGTATACGTTACTTTCGAATGTAAACTTCTTGCTAATACTTAACTATTCAGTTCAAGTATAATCCACAATCACAAGTAATTTCTCACGCAGAAGTGAATAAGGATCAATATCGTCTTACACTGACTCCAAACGTTTAAAATATCCACTTAGAAGTCGAAAATAGCCCATGAGCGATTATACCATTGACGTCGGTCTACAGCACGATATTGGAACAGATACTTTCATCGAACATCAACACGGATTCAGAAGGACAGCTAGCTCTTTACTTACATGAAGTGATGAGTGCTATCGACGAGGGTTGTCAAATCGATTCCATATTTCTAGATTTCCGGACGGCTATTGACACTCTACCTTACTGGCGGTTTCTAATCAAATTGAGTGCTAACGGAATGTCACCACAGTTGTGTGGATGGATTTGCGATTTGTCAGAAAGGATACGGTACGCTGTAACTGACGGAAAGTCATATAATAAAACAGAAATGATATCTGCCGTTCCCCAAGTAAGTGTTATAGGGTCCCTACTGTTCCCTATGTTCATAAACGATGTAGGAGACTGTGAGCATTTCTCTTAGAATGTTCGGGGATGATCTGTCGTTTATCGGTTAGTAAGGTCACCAGAACTTCAAAAGCAACAGAAAAACGATTTAGATTTGTATGAAAATTGGCAATGGACCTTAAATAGTGAAAAATGTGATGACATTCATATTAGCACTACAATCCGTTACATTTCATTTACACTATAAAGCAAAACTACAGGTCGTAAATTCAACTAAACAACTAGGAATAACAATTACGAACAAATTAAGTAGGAAAGAAGACACATAAATAATTTTAGGGAAGGCGAACCACAGGCTACGTTTCACTGGCAGAACACTTAGAAAATGCAACAGTTGTACTGAAGAAACTACTGCGAGTCTTATTTTGCTGCGTATTTTGGGATCCTCACCAAGTGGGACTGACAGACGATTTAGAGAACGCTCAGAGAAGGGTGGCTCGTTTGTATTATCGAGATATAGGGAGGGGGGTGATGTTGTCCGAGTTGGGGTGGAAATCATTAAAAGAAAGACGTTATTCGTTGCGGCGATATGTATTTGCAAATGTTTTTCACCACCTTTCTATTCCGAATTGGAACATATTTTGTTAGCACTTACCTACATAGGGAGACATGATCATCTTAATAAAATATGAGACATCAGATCGTAAACGGAAACATTTAGATGTTCCTTTTTACTGCGCGCTCTTACAGAATGTAGCTGTACAGAAATACCATCAAAGCTGGAATGAAACTTCTACTCTGCAGCGGAGTGTGCGCTGATACGAAGTCGTGTAGAGATAGCTCAGTCGGTAGAGCACTTGCCCGCGAAAGGCAAAGGTCCCAGGTTCGAGTCCCAGTTCCGGCACACAATTTTAGTCTGCCACGAAGTTTCATATCAGCGCACACTCCGCAGCAGAGTGAAAGTTTCATTCTGGAAACATCCCTTAGGCTGTGACTAAGGGAAGGTTCGCATGAGAGCTTCTGAGAAGTTTGGAAAGTAGGAGGCGAGGTACTGGCGGAAGTAAAGTTGTTAGGCGGGATCGTGAATCGTGTCGGGATAGCTCAGTCGGTGCAGCGCTTGCCCGCGAAAGTCAAAGTTCCCAGGTTCGAGTCCCGGTTCCGGCCCACAATTTTAACCTGCCAGGGTTTCACAATCAAAGCTGATCAATGAACCCTCTGTCATGCACCTAAATATGATTTGCAGAGTATTACGGACGCCACCGACATTCGCTTACGAACAAACGGTGGAAATAGCTGAATTGCAACGGTATAAATTTGTTATGGACCTTCTGTAGATGCCATACCACCAAGTTCCAACTAAAAGACTGTGCCGATTTATTTACATTAGATGCAGTGCACTTTCACTTCTCCGATTCGAAGGCATCTAACTCACCCGAGTGAGGGCATATATGAGGGAATGGTGGAAAATAACGCACAACAAATTTACTACAAAAATTTTTTAATCGATAACAAATGAACTTACATAATTTATCCACTTCTTTATGTAATTACGAAGGTGTTCATCACGTTTCTTGTACTGTGGTACCTTTTTTTCAATATGCTCTTCTTATAGAGCTTTTGACAACGTTGATTGGAATATACTCTTTCAAATTCAGAAGTCTGGTAAAGTACAGGGAAAGGAGAGTTATTTACAACTTGTACAAAAGCCAGACCGCCGTTATTAGACTCGAAGGGCACGAAAGGGAATCATTAGTTAGGAAGGGAGTAAGACAGGGTAGTAGCCTTTCTCCGATGTTATTCAGTTTGTACATCGAGCAGGCAATGAAGGAAAGCAAGGAGAAATAGGGATTAAAGTTCATGGTGAAGAAATAAAAACATTGCGTCTTGCTGATGACATTGTAATTCTGTCAGAGACAGCAAAGGATCTGGAAGAGCAGTTGAATGGAATGGACATTCTGTTGAAGACAGCGTATAAAATGAACATTAACAAGAGCAAAATCTTAGACATTCAAGCGATGCTGAAGGAATTATATTAGATAACGAAACAATGAAGGTGGTAGATGGGTTTTGTTTCTTGGGTAGTAAAATAATATATGACGGTCGCAATACAATGCTGAATGGCATTGGGAAGAAAACCATTTTTGTAAAAGAGAAATTTGCTAACATCGAATATTAAGTAAGTGTAAGGAAGTCTTTTCTGAAGGCATATGTGTGGCGTGTTGCCTTATACGGGAGGACGATAAACAGTACGGACAGGAAGAGAATAGAGGCTTTTGAAAAGTGGTGCTACAGAAGAATGCTGAAGATTAGGTGGGTAGATTGCGTATCTAATGAAGAGGCACTGAACAGAATTGGTGAGAAAAGGAATTTTTGGCATACCTTGACTAAAAGAAGGAATCGCTTGGTAGGACACATTCTTAGACATCGAGGAATCGTAAATTTAGCAATGGAGGGAAGTACGTGGTGTAAAAATCGCAGAGGGAGACCAAGAGACGCATATAGTAAGCAGATTCAAATGGATATCCTGCATATATTTATTTAAGGATCTAGGGATCTTCACTGTAGCCTCACAGTATATATATTCACACAATGAAATTTTTTATCAACAATCCGACCCAATTCAAAAATAATAGCAGTGTGCATAGCTACAACACTAGGAGAAAGGGTGATATTCACTATTCAAGGTTAAATCTAACTTTGGCCCAGAAAGGGGTGAATTACACTGCCACAAAAGTCACCAAGTAGCATCAAAAGTCTGACAGATAGCCAACTGGTATTTAAAAAGAAATCAAAGGAATTTCTGCATGGCAACTCCTTCAACACTTTAGATTAATATTTAGATAAAACTTAAAATAAAAATAAATAAAAATGTTCAAAAATAAATATAAAAATAAAATAAATTAAAAGGAAAATAAAAAAAACCTTAAAATATTGATTGTCATGTACAGACACCATTTCATAAACTGATGCGTTCCACATCATTACGAAATTTCTTATATATGATCTATGGAACAGGTATTAATCTAATGCAACCTCGTTGATGCACATCATTAAAATTCGCAAGAATCTTCGGAAAAAAATGTTCAAATGTTTGTTAAGCTTATGGGACTTAACTACGGGGACATCAGTCCCTAAACTTACAAACTACTTATGAACTACTTACGAACTAGGACGGCACAAATATCCATGCCCGAAGGGGGATTCGAACCCCCGACCGTAGTGGCCGTGCTGACCGTGACTGTAGCGCCTCAGTCACTTCGGCCACCGATCTTCGGAAAGGTTAGACTTCTGTCACCTTGGACAATTTTCAGCGGTTGTTGTGTATCTATATCTACATATACATAAGTACTGCACAAATGACTCTGAAGTGCGTGGAACAGGTTTCATCGAACCGATACTATCATATTGCTGTACCTTTCCATCCTCTAATAGAACGCGTGTTCCATCGGATTTCTCTTTTTTTAGTATGATGATCATTTGTCCCTATGTAAGTAGACGTCTACAAAGTCTGTTAGCACTGGGAAGAGAAAGGTCGTGAAAGAATTTTGTAAAATAAGTCTCGCCGCAACGAATGACGCCTTACTTTAATGATTTCAACCTCAACTCGTGCATCAGTTCCGTGAGACTCTCTCCCCTATATAGCGATAATATAAAAAGGGGTGCCTTTCTCAGATATTTATCTATATCCCCCGTAAGTCCCACTTGGTTGGTATCACAAAATGAGCAGCAATAAATAAAAATCGGGAGCAATGTTGCGCCAGTGAAACATAGCCTTTGGTTTGCCTCCCCTGCGATATTTTCCATGTGTTCTCTCCATTTTAAGTCAGTCCAATTCTTTCAGGATCTTTTTTCGCCCTTAGAGATGTCGGAGTGATGATGCTCTGCCGGATACCCAATTCCCTACATTCACGGTGCGCTCGAGAAATGGTCGTACGCGGTATTCCCCACATCGTCGCTACCTGGTAGATGCTGTGTCCCATCTCTCATGCATCGACTGTAACACCACGTACAAACTCACTTAAATCGTGATAACCTGCAATTGTAGGAGCACTGCATCTACGTATATACTCCGCAATCCATTGTAAAGTACGTGTCTTAGGGTACACTGTACCACTCTCCCAAATAGAATGAGGGGAAAAAATGATTATATGCCTTAGTACGAACCCTAATTTCTCTTGTCTTTGTGATTATTAGGTGAAATGTATGTAGATGTAGGAAGATCGTTCTCCATTCAACTTCAAATTCCGGCCCTCTAAATTTCCTCAGCAGAATTTTTCGAAAAGAACGTCTTCTTTCCTCCAGCGATCCCCATTTGCGATTCCGGATCTTTTCCGTGACACTCGCGCATTGATCGAACCTTCCAGTAATGAACGTAGCTACTCGCCTCTGAACTGCTTCTATGTCTTCCTTTAAACTGATCTGCTGCGGGTCCGAAACTCTTGAGTAATACTCACGACGTGGCCGTATAAGCGTTTTATACGCGGTCTCCTCTACAGATGAAGTACATCTTCCTAAAATTATCCCAATAAACCGAAGTCGGCTGTCCGCCTTACTCACAACTGTCCTTACATGTTCGTTCCATTTCATATCGCTCTGCAATGTGACGCCAAGATATTTGAACGACGCGACTGCATCAAGACGCTGACTACTAATGCTTTATTCTAACATTATGGGATTGTTTTTCCTACTCATGCGCATCACCTTATATTTTTCTACATTGAGAGCGAGCTGCCATTCTTCAAACCAACTAGAAATTTTGTGTAAGTCATCCTGTATGCTATTACAGTAAATTAAAGACGACACCCTCCCATACATCACAGCATCATCAGCCGCAAATTACAAGTTACTCTATCAGATGATTTATATAGATAGAAAATAATAGCGGTCCTGTCACACTCCCCTGGGGCACGCCTGACGATACACTCGTCTCTGATGAACACTCGCCGTCGAGAACAACGTACTGAGTTCTATTACTTAGGAAGTCTTCCAGCCTGTCACAAGTATGTGAATCTATTCCATATGCTCGTATCTTCGTTAGCAGTCTGCAGTGTGGCACCGCGTCAAATGCCTTTCTGAAATCGAGAATAACACAATCCGCCCGTTGCCCTTCATCCATGGTTCGCAAGATGTCATGCGAGAAAAGGGCCAGCTGAGTTTCACATGAACGATGTTTCCTAAGCCCGTGCTGATTCATAGAATAAAAGGAAATTTACTATATTTGAACTTAGAATATGCTCCAACATTCGTCAGGAACTCAACGAAATTGGCCTGTAATTATGTGTGTCAGTTCTTTTACCTTTCTTATAAAGGGGAGTCACCTGCGCTTTTTTTCCAATCACTAGGAACTTCGCGCTGAATTACAGATTCACAATAAATGAAAGATAAGTAAGGGCCAAAGCCGCAGAATACTCTTTGTAAAATCGAACTAGTATTCCATCCGGAACAGCAGACCTTTTTCTATTCAGCTCTCTCAGCTGCATCCCTAAACCATTTGGGAGTTAGTGCGTTTATCAAATGATCGTAGGTTTGTACGGTTCTCCTGCGTGAAACATTACTTAAAGGCTAAATTTTGAACTTCAGCTTTCCGTTTGCTTTCTTATTTTACTGCCCCGGAATGATCAACGAGTGACTGGATAGTGGCCTTTGACTCGCTTATGGATGTTACATAGGACCAGAATTTTTCGGGTTAATGGAAAGATCTTCGGCTAAGGTATCGATGTGGTAATTATTGTATGCTTCGCGCATCGACCTTTTTATAGATGCACGAATCTGTACTAACTTTTGCCGTCATTATTTGCGTGTTCCTTTTTGAACTAACAAGGAAAGTACGTGGGCTCGAACAGACATATCTGTATGAACGTTTAGTTACAGGAGCTCTACGTACACCTCAATGTGCTGGTGGGTGTCGTTTTTCTGCAAAGCTCTGCAACCATGCTCTATATAGCACTGTAGATGTAATTGTAGACGCCATACGTAATGTAGATATCATAACTAAAATTTATGTAATAATCATCGGACATGTTCTCTAGAGAATATTCATCAAAAGCTGTGTGATAGTTGCAACTTTAATCTTCTTCCCGAAATACTGTTGGTATTCACTGCCACTGCTTCCATCGCCTCTTCCCGCACTTACTGTAGCACTATAGCAGCATCGCTTGCAATGAGTTGTTCGTCATTATCATCCCTATTATCATTATTATGAGTTTGTAACAACAGTATCTAACTTATGCTCATATTTCTGTACCATAACAGATACGAGAAACCGTGCAAATGATTCATCTTATATACTAATATCATCTTCACGAAGAAGGGTTCTTCGTAACTTCATCTCAATTAATCGCAATTCATTGACAGGATTGATTAGCAATCGCCGCCTCATCTGACGCTTCACCACACAAATAACATCACAAAACGCAACTTCGGAGGCACACTGCACCGTCCCTAGTGGCGAACCGACAGGTCAAAGTGCAATGCGGCATGACACACGCAGAGGCCTCTAACGGACGACTGCAGAGTTTTGCAGATGCGGGAGTATCACTAGTGTAATAAGGGATCTTTACATTAACTCTCATACGATTTTGGGGTGTATGTGTTCGAGGCCAAGTACTTTCCTTGTACGAGTGCTACAGCCTTTGCTTTCCCAGTAGCTTTCTAACATTATTATTATTATACCACGGTGGACATTTTCCATCCTTAACCGACTTTATTGGCACCTATTTCTCTAACCCTTTATTTAAATTTAGTCCACAATTATACGTCCATTGTACCTGAACTAAACAACGTCCATTCATTTTTTTTAAAAAGTGTGATGCTAACAGCCGGCTGCGGTGGCCGAGGGGACTGAGGCGCTTCAGTCACGGTCTGCACGGCCACTACGGTCGGGGGTTCGAATCCCCCCTCGGGCATGGATATTTGTGCCGTCCTAGTTCGTAAGTAGTTCATAAATAGTTTGTAAGTTTAAGGACTGATGACCCCGTAGTTAAGTCCCATAAGCTTTACAAACATTTGAACATTTTTTTTTTTATGCTAACAATTGCTTATCGTCTCTTTGTAACAAAAACCGCCTGCGATAGTATCCTTTTGTTTTATAGAGGCGTTGTCGAAGGCAATCCCTTCCTCTGTTTACATATCTCTGTGTTTGTATACGCATGCCTGTCCCAGTACCTTTGGCTCTTTATTGTTTATCGTTGTACATTTATTTTACGTTTCTCCTGGGGCTTTATACAGCGAAATGACGTGTTCTGTTTCGGATGGCCACACCGCCTCAAGCCACGAGGCGACCGCGTGGTGGCTCGTGTTCCTCTCCATTACGGCCGTTTGCTGCAGCGGGTACCTCTACGCGGAAGAGTGCTCCTTTTCGGACAGCGCTGAGCCAAATTTGGCGCGGCGGCGGCCGAGCCGGCAGTCGCCTGGAGTTGCCATTAGGGCCAGAAACAAGCGCTGGACGCTTTATATTAATAACGGCCGCTGCCGCCGCCGCTGCCGGCCCGAGCAAAGTGTTTTCTCCGCCGGAGATAATAAATTCCAGCGCCGGGTCGAGCCGAGTCGAGTCGTGCCAAGGCGGCCGCTCTCTCTCTCTCTCTCTCTCTCTCTCACTCCTCGCTAACTCGCTTTTTCTCGTCCTCCGCCTCCGCCCCCGCCCGCCGGGGCCGTGAATATGAAAGGGATTATCTGAGGAAACGTCCGTGGAAATACTTCGTTTACCGCCCTCTCCCGCTCCTCACGGCCGGTAACTACCCCGGGCGCGGAAAGGAGGCGATTTTCCGGCCGTGCGTTCGTGGCCGGGATTATTTAGCGCTGCCTCCACTGCCGAGGAGAGGGAGGGAGGGGGTGGAGGGCGAGCGAGCCTCTAAATTAATCGCCCTCCGCTTACCTTAACTACTTTCATCCAAAGACAGACACTTCGAGACGCTCTGGAGAAGTCACTTGCCTTCCGGGGCAGGTGGCAGAAGTCGCTTTTCTGCGTTGCTGGACTTCTATCTACACCAATACAGGGCGACAAGTCGTCGTACAACGACCTGACCAATTTTATAATGTTTTTACACGATACCCAAATGAAAAAAAAAAAGTTCAAATATTTATCCAAACTGCTGAAGTCGTCGACTCGCAGACTTAAAATCAATCATCATCATTGTACCCCTCAGCGATCAGTCTGACAAAATTCCTTCATGATACCGTATTCAATGCTAACATTATCGCCTTGTCTCATATTAAGCTTTTTACTTCAAAATCATTCCTGACCGAATCTAAGTATTCTCTCCTTGGTCTACCTCGACTCCTATTAAGCGATTTTTACACGGTTGTGGTGAAAATTAACTTCTCGAAGTGCGCGCAAAAAAAAAAAAAAAAAAATAAATAAATAAATAAATAAATAAAATAATAATAATAATAATAATAATAACTATATTCTTATAAAAGATAATTAGTAGGAAAATGATGCTCAGAAGACAAAAATCACAGGTCTATTTTAATATTCGTACCTTACACGAAACACGAACTTCTTGTTACCAATACATTGTTACACACATTTACTAATTGTAGAAAAAAATTCGTCTGAGCTTACAGTATTAGCCAGCATTACGTACCTAACCTTCCTTCCTTATTTCAGCTTAAAGCTCTGATACTTTCTCAACATAGCGACCACAATTTACAAGCCCAATACTGAATGTTGGTTGTTATGTCCTCATTCTGTTCATAAGTTTAGATAGTGTTAATTTTGATGCATGTCGCATGTTATTGGAGCCAAATTATATAAGAGCGAACTTATGTTTTCATGTACGTATCTCTTTGAGTGCCAGATATATAGTGTAATTTTAAATGTCTTATAATGACTGTTGTATTTTTTGCTACATTACGTAGCTCTGTAACAGGCGTCTCCATTGTTCGTAAAGTGCGGCCAGTTCCGCAATGCCCATATTTAAATGATAATCACAGCGAGCTGCGAGTGTTGAAAATAACCGCATTGCATGGCAGCTCGAAAGATTCTCGATGCGCTCGAGTCGCCGCGCCTCACAGTCCCATCCCCAGAACCGACACTTGCAACGCTGTATCTGAAAATATGAACTTATAACTAAGGATAGTCTCTCCCATGCCAGTGGCGGCTGTGCTTCTTTCAGTGCCGGATCAACGGTATTTCCCAACCGGGACCGAAACTTGATAGTGGAGCCCCCTCCTAACCTTACTCATATGCAAAGGCAGCCCTCCCCCACCTCTTTTCATACAGTTAATTATTTGTTACAACGAAGAGTATGTCATTTATCTTCAAAATCCCGTCACATTCGCAAAAACATCCAAAGATAAGTGGCAAGTAACAATCCAAAAGTAGTTGTTGTTCCCGTAGCTGTTGAAAAGAATACTGAGTTTAAGAAAAGTGTCTTGCAGTCACTACCTATGACACTTCAGCGCGATGCCGCTAACCACGCGGCTACTGTTGCTAGATAGAGGTAGTGCTTGAGAGATTTCAGGACTGCCACGTTGCTTTCCAACAGTAAAAGGCAACACAACCTTGTCAATTTTATTAGATTATTCGTTGGTTATCGATTTAATAACTTGTGGCCATTTTATTACTTGGTTGTGTGAGGCCTGTAGCAAGGGGGAAAACACGGATTCAGAACTAACGGCGACCGGTGGCGAGCACGAGGGTGGCTCTGTTATTCGGAGGCTCTGCAGTTCCCGGAAGACGCCTTACGGCCAAAGGCCACAACAAATGTTCAAATGTTTTATAAGCTTATGGGACTTAACTACGGGGTCATCAGTCCCTAAACTTACAAACTACTTATGAACTACTTACGAACTAGGACGGCACAAATATCCATGCCCGAGGGGGGATTCGAGCCCCCGACCGTAGTGGCCGTGCTGACCGTGACTGGAGCACCTCAGTCACCTCGGCCACCGCGGCCGGCAGGCCACAACAGGTAGGACTGAGGCGTGAGCCTTCCAAGTATCTGGACGGCGCTGCCGACACTGGCGTCATATAGGCGGGAGAGTCTGGAGCAATACATCTCCATGGGCAGTGTACGGTGCTTTGCGACGGGAGAGATGAGACGTCTCCCGCCGAGTTGAGGAACGCCAGGGTGGCACCCGCTAGGATATCCTACGTCTGTTGTGCCAAGCTGGCAGGCGCCGCAATTGTACAATAGCGACGGAGTTGGCCGTTTGCTGGGAACAACTTGCTTGCCGTGTTTTCGAAGGTGCCTGAAGGCCATCCGCTGCTACTGTGAGAACGCTGGACGTAAGGGCGAGGCCTGACCGGTGGAAAAGCGGGAGAGCTTACCATTGGCTGCTGTTTTATAGTAAGGGGGTTCTGCTGTCCTACTCCCGAACGAAAGTCGTGATTGGAAGTACTTGGGCGCCTAGCTGTGGATTGGCGTTTCAGTAACGATAGGCGGAGCCTGGGGGCTTTTCAGGGAGGGGACGTAGATTTTAGAAGTAGAGAGAACGAGAGTGGTATTTGGGCAGCCGAGGAGAGCAGACGCTTCTCTTCTGCTCTCAGTTTTATACTTGACCTCGAACAGCGGTACTTGGAGTTTGTGGTACAATTTTTGGAGTTGCTCTAAAACTTGTAGTAATAGCGCCGAGTATTGGCAAGCCGAGAGCAAGGTCAGCCTGCCTGATATTAGACGCACCGACGCGCCAACTGCGATTGTCACAGTTCTGGTGTCACCTCTGCCTACAGTACTTTCGTGTTTCACATGTAAATTGTCTGTAGTGGCAAGACATAGCCGAACGAGTGAGATGGTAGGCACTGAGATCCGCCGTCGTCGAAGTTGCTGATATTAGTTAAATATCGCTTCTGGAATACGAAGTTGAATCTCCGGGTCCGTGACTTGCAGCTATCGTCACACACAGCCGCCGTCCACCCGTCGTGTTTCCGACATAGCCAGCCAGCACAGTTTTGGTACAGTATCGCGTGCATTTGCTAGTGTTTCTAGGGGTATTCAAGTTTAGGACTGTTGAAAACGTTAGTTAAAGTCACAGTAATCTGGTATCGGAATATTCCTCTGGATTACGCCACTGTTTCCAGTTAAATGTGGGTTCTCACATAACTGGTTAGAATCAAATACAATTATCTTCGACTTACCTGTCACTTGCTGTAGGAGTATATATTTTGTTTTGTAAATTCGTATAATTTGTTCTGTGTTCAATTATATATCTTGCTTTCAACTCTGACGTTCATTTGACTTCAGAGAATAAAACAAGTTCCTTTACTCAAATCATTCAAATTAGTTAATCTCCTTTATTCGATTTTGAATGGGTTTTATTACTTGGAAACTAAAGGATAAATTCATTAAATGTTCGATGGTGGGTCAGCCAAACCTATCCTTTAATATCAACTGAACAAACTATTTGCATAAACCGTTTGAATACCATTATTTCTACCCCCAACCCTACCTTGTGTTTCCAACACACCAAGCATAAATATACCTTTCTTGCTTTATTATTAATTATCGGATATTCTCAAAGCTTTTACAGTTGAGGTGCCTTTATTTGATTCTAATGAGATATTTTAGCAAATATGACGTTCTGATAAATATTCAATACGCCAAAAACAAATATGAAGGGCGGATGTTGCCTTCATGGAGTATTTGCTCATGCGTAAGGCGAGGTGCGCAGCAGCTCCATTTTCTTTGCTTCGGGACCTTCCGTACTTAACCTCCAGAGCTCGAGTAGCTAGGAGTTAGCGTCTCTACCAGCTCCAATGCCAATGTTCAAATCGGTGTTTCCCCTCGCCCCTCCCTGCAGCGGGAGCGACCATATGCTGCCTTCAGAGGGTTCAGAAGAGAATTTGAACCTCAGTCGCGAATGCGCATTTCAACACTGAGGCGAGTGCCGCCTGTGTTTCCGGCGGCCGCGCAACGACTCGTATATTTGCAGTCTCCGCGACGTAAAACGTTTCTCATGCGATAAAAAATACTTTGAATGTGCATATAAAATGATCTGATAGAAGAATGAAACGAAGAATGATAGTTGAAAAACACTTTTAGTTTTATTTATTTATTTACTTTTTTAAAAACGAGCTTCTTCCTGGGGGTTCATTGAACCAGTCAAAAAATAAGACGCGCCGCCCCTGTGCCATGTATATACTTTCTTCATTAATTGAGAGTTCAAATTCAATATATTTGTTAACATCGAAAAATTGGTGAAAAATTTCTATCATAATGACATCAGTGTGTTACATGCATTGAAGCAATAATTATTCTACTACCTACTTCGTCGTAATCACAAAATAGCGACATTTGGATAATGTCTTCTAACAAGATAAACTGTAGCTAACCTGGAACGTATGGCCTATTTCTCTTCTAACATTACCAACACAAACTCTAGGAACACGTGCCGTCCGCGGTGGCCGAGGGGACTGAGGCGCTCCAGTCACGGTCTGCACGGCCACTAAGGTCGGGGGTCGAATCCCCCCTCGGGCATAAATATTTGTGCCGTCCTTAGGTAGTTTGTAAGTTCAGTGACTGATGACCCCCGTAATTAAGTCCCATAAGCTATACAAACATTTGAACTTTGAACTAGGAACACGCGACCCTCACTGTATTTACTCTGGGCCATTATCTAAGGCAATCATATGGTGTCGATCTGACTCTATACTTGAACATGCGACCTTTCCTACCTTGTATTATGCGCAGATTGATCTGAATTAAATTGTACCCAAAAACAGTTTTCTCTGCAACGTGAAAAGATGTAACTTCACACATAAGGTTAGACATCAGAAGGAAGAGTATATTTAGGTCACGACGCTGAGAAATCATTAGTTGATAAATTGATCTGAACCGCAAACCCTTTGACAGAATAATAATAAAAATATCTGCTAATGGACTTCACCCGGTACAGGAGTGGAGTATGTAGCAGTATTTCAGTAAAAGAGGTTTCCTATGATCAATGAAATTGGCGTGCAAATTGTCTATGGAAAAATATTTTCGTGTAGTACGAAAAAGAACACGCAATGAAAATTATATTCCAAAGTATCCTAGGATTAAACCCAGGCCCCGTGATCTGCACTACTGGCGATTAAAATTGCTGCACCAGGAAGAAATACAGATGATAAACGGGTATTCATTGGACAAATATATTATACTAGAACTGACATGTGATTACATTTTCACGCACTTTGGGTACATAGATCCTGAGAAATCAGTACCCAGAAAAAGCACCTTTGGCTGTAATAACGGCCTTGATACGCCTGGGCATTGAGTCAAACAGAGCTTGGATGGCGTGTACAGGTACAGATGCCCATGCAGCTCCAACACGATACAACAGTTCATCAAGAGTATTGACTGGCGTATTGTGACGAGCCAGTTGCTCGGCCATCATTGACCAGATGTTTTCAGTTGGTGAGAGATTTGGAGAATGTGCTGGTCAGGGCAGCAGTCAAACATTTTCCGCATCCAGAAAGGCCCGTACAGAACCTGGAACATGCGGTCTGCTTTATCCTGCTGAATTGTAGGTTCCGCAGGGTTAGAATGAAGGATAGAGCCACGAGTCGTAACACATCTGAAATGAAACGGTCACTGTTCAAAGTGCCGTCGATGCGAACAAGAGGTGATCGAGACGTGTAACCAATGGCATCCCATACCATCACACTGGGTGATACGCCGGTATAACGATGACGAATACACACTTCCAATGTGCGTTAACCGCGACGTCGCCAAACACGGATGCGACCATCAGAACCTGGATTCATCCAAAAAACTTACGTTTTGCCATTCATGCACCCAGGTTCGTCGTTGCATACAGCATCGCAGGCGCTTCTGTGATGCAGTGTCAAGAGTAACCACAGACACGGTCTCCGAGCTGATAGTCCATACTGCTGCAAACGTCGTCAAACTGTTCGTGCAGATGGTTGTTGTCTTGCAAACGCCCCCATCTGTTGACTCAGAGATCGAGTCGTGGCTGCACGATCCGTTGCAGCCATGTGGATAATATGCCTGTCATCTCGACTGCTAGTGGTGTGAGGCCATGGCGTTCCGTATTGCCCTCCTGAACCCACCGATTCCATATTCTGCTAACAGTCATTGGATCACGATCAACGCGGGACACCACCTTGACGAAGCACTGTCCGTGCGGGTGGAGAGGCTTGCGTATCCGCGTGAAGCAGAGGGCTATACCGAAGGTAGAGAACCTACTTCCGGAAAGGCCTCAGCTGATGGATCAGACCAAGCGTGTCCCACAACGTCCCGTCTTCCTTATCCTCTCCCAGTCCTTTCCCAATTCCTTTTCCAACCCAGGTGTGGTGCGATCCGTGCCGAGGGGCGCATGGCACATGGGTGGATGTGTCTCGAACGGAGCCTCAGGGATACCGGGCGACCTCCCTGAGTAAGTAGCCTTGCACCGCGCGGGGTTATCGTGGTGTGGACCATATAAATCCCCAAATCTCGTGGGACTAAGATGAACAAGGAGAAAAAAATTATTTTAAAAGCATCCGAGGGGCAATCTGAGACCTCAGATAGAGATTAGGATCAGGACCGATGGAGTGCACTCCTACTTCTCAGTCAGGGTCTAGACCTGAGCAAGAAGTGGGAACTGTAACAGAGAAGTTGCACCAGATTAGGATTATGGCCTTGTCTGGGGCTCAGAGGAGGAAACTTCTCAAGGAACAGAAGCAAAAGGAAGGAAAAGAATGGCTTCCTAAACATAAGTGGAGGGAATCAAAAGGGCTTGAGCCCAAGACCTCCAAAAAGAAACTGCCTTAGGTCGAAGGGGACACACAGACCCCCTCAACGTCAAAGACAGGTGACAAGAGGGTTACAGAGGAATCTAAGACTCCCTCCTCTCTGGACAATCGTGATCCTAAAAGGCTGAGGCAGGAAATAGGGAAACAGACCTATAGTACTGCAGTCTCGGTCTTTAGAATGATGGTTGTCCATGAAGGATACCCACTGGTAAGCATCACCTCGCAGCAGGAGGAGCTTGTGCAGATGGCCCTGTTTGAAGAGACTGGGGAGGACGCTGGTTCAGGACCCAAATTCTGGAGGGTCTATCTAGATTGCGGTGCCTTCATTTTTGTCTGCGAGGGGGAGCACTCAGCAGAATAGCTTAAGTACAAGGTGCCCATGATATCCCCTTGAGAGGATGCGAAGCTGCTGGTAAAGACAGCTGCCGAACTCCTACAGACTGCAAAGGTATCAATATGGGTACCAAAGGTCCTTAAGGATGTCACTCCAAAGACTCTGTTCGAGAAAATAAGGGTCCAGAACCCAAAAGTATCGACAGAGGTTTGGAGGGTAATTAACAAAAAGGTCGTTCTGGAAGGACGAACCCTGGTGGTGGAGGTCGGAGAGAAGTCCCTGAAGGCATTGCGAGAGCAAGGCCTGAAACTGTTTTTAGGGTTCTCGCAGGTTGCCGTCAGGGTAATCAAAGACCTTAAAGGCAATAATGGCAGCAAGATGGGGACTGGAAGTGCTGCAGATAAACCTGCAGCACAGTAAAGGGGCCACTGCTGCCCTGAGCCGTCGCCTGGGGAGACAGGAGGTGGACGTGGCCCTGATACAAGAACCCTGTTTGTACAAATGGGGTGTATTGGGCCTCGGTGGTACTGGAGGTAAGCTGATTTATGCCAGAAATCTAAAAAACTCCAGAACATGCATTTATGATAGAAATGGAATACCTTTCATACCAATGATGGAGTTTTGTTCCAGGGACGTGGTGACCATCAGGATGCAGCAACGTGAGGAAGGTATCACGAGGGAAATTGTTTTGGCCTCAGCATACCTTCCTTATGAAGACTGCTCTCCTCCTTCTTTGGAAGTGAGGAGACTGACGGAAGCCTGCCATCGGCAAGATGACGAACTGGTGGTGGGATGTGATGCCAATGCCCACAATCTATCGTGGGGCAGCAAGGACAACAGTAGAGATGAGCACCTTCTTGAATTTCTCCTATCTAACAACTTGGAGATCCCACATTCAGGAATAGTAGAAGGGTAGAAGTAATTGACATAACTTTTGTTTCCATGATGATGGGAAGTTACGTCAAACAGTGGCATGTGGTCCTGGAGCCAACCTATCAGATCACATGTATATTAAATTCAAGGTTGAAATGGGAACCAGACAATGGCCTATAGGAACCCCAGGAAAAGGGACTGGGAGACATATAGGAAAGACCTTGACTTCAGCCTATCGGAAATTAAAACTTTGATAAGGAATCCAGCAGAGTTTGAGGAAGTATCAGAGGCTATAATCCCTGCTATAGTGACCTCATACCAGGACAACTGCTCAATCACCAAGAAGTGCACAAATAGGAGTGTGCCTTGGTGGAATAATAACCTGAAAATGCAAAGGAAACAGGTACGAAGACTGTTTAACCTTGCGAGGCGCAAAGGACAATGGGCAAAGTATCGTGTGGCCCTCGTCAATTACAACCTTGCCATCAGACGGGCAAAGGAGGCATCCTGGAAAGTATTATGTGAGGAAGTGGAGGGCACGGCTGCACAAGCGAGACTTCATAAAATCCTCACTAGGGTACCAACTAATCCAGGAGGAACATTGAGGAAGGAGGATGGGGAGTATACAAAGACAGCACATGAAACGCTGGAACTGCTCCTCAAGACTCACTTTCCTCAATATACTCTGAGGGATAACTCAGACCAGAATGCGATTCCTGAGAGACAAATGTTCTCAGGTATTCGCAAAGAGGACTGGGATTTGGCCAAGGAGTTGTCGATCTCAGTAAGGTACGATGGGCGGTGGGAACATTTCAACCATTCAAGTCACCTGGCTCAGATGGAATCTTCCCAGCTCTCCTGCAACAAGTGGGAGAAAATCTTATTAGATTCCTATGCAGATTATTCAGGGTTAGCCTAGCAGCAGGAATCATTCCCAATGCCTGGAGGGCAGTGAAGGTTGTCTTCATTCCTAAACCAGGGAGAATTGATCATACCAAGGCCAAGGATATGAGACCAATCAGCCTGTCCTCCTTCATTCTTAAGACATTGGAAAAGCTGGTTAATGTGCATGTTGGAGAAAGGAGGTTAAGTAGGGCTCCTCTACATTCAAACCAACATGCATATCAGCCACGTAAATCATATGAGACAGCTCTCCACCAACTCGTTGGGAAGGAAATAGCCCTCTGTATCTTCCTGGAGGGGGCTTTTAGCAACACGACCTTCGATTCCATGGTTAGGGCAGCAGAGGTGCATGATCTAGGGACCACTATATGTAGGTGGACTAGGGCCATGCTCAGTGGAAGAAAGGTAGAAGCTACCATGATGAATGAAAAAATGGTAATCAACACCACTAGAGGTTGCCTGCAAGGAGGAGTTCTTTGCCCTTTATTGTGGTGAATAATCTCATTGGAGAATTGAACTGTAGGCAGTACTTTTGCCAAGGATACGCAGATGATCTTGTCATATTAATACTTGGCAAATTTGCTGACAAAGTAAAGAATATGGCACAAGGTGCTTTGGACATTGTGCAAGAATGGTGCAGAAAACAGGATCTGGGGGTTAGTCCTAAGAAGACTGTTGTTGTACCATTCACAAAGAAGCATATACAACATTCAAGTTGGAATCTAAAGCTTTTCAATGAAGCGCTACCTGTGAAGGGGACAGTGAAATATCTAGGGATTACCCTAGATGAGAAACTGACATGGACCCCTCACATCAGGAATATTTGCTCCAAGGCAAAAGGTACTCTTGCGAGTACCAAGAGAACTTGTGGCAAAAATTGGGGCCTGAGCCCCAAGGGTATGCACTGGATATAAACCACAATGGTTAGACCCAGGATCACCTATGGGGCGGTCGTGTGGTGGAAGAAGGTAGAGCAGCAGGTTGCTGCTAAGGAGATTGGTAAGGTGCAGAGATTAGCCTGCTTAGCCATAACAGGCGGAATTAGCAGCACACCAACTGCTGGGATGGAAACCATGCTGGATATGCCCCTGTACACCTTTGGGTCAAGATGGAGGCAGCGGCTGGTGCATACAGGCTCAAATCTGGCAACAACTGGAACTCTTTTGGATATCCAGAATCACACACTAAAATAGTGAGTGAGGTAAATATAGGAAAGGTTGGGGAAATGCCAGCCGACTATATTATAACCTCATACTGCTTCAACAAGCCTTTCAATATAACAATTGGAAGTAGGGAGCAATGGGAGAAAATAGTTCGACACCGTACGGGGGATATTGTCTGGTTCACTGACGGGTCAAAATCCGACCAAGATGGTGGGGCCAGGATATATGGGGTGTAGCCAAGACTGGAGGGCGTCATCTCTCTAGGAAAACTGGCCTCATTATTCCAGGCAGAAATCACTGCCATCAGGGCGTGTGTGGAGGAGAATTTGCGTAGGTGCTACAAAGATCGCAGCATTTATATCTATTCAGACAGCCAGGCAGCCCTGAGATCTCTGGCAGCTCCTGCAACAAGGTCTAAAAATGTCGCAGAATGTCACAGGGTTCTGGTGGAGCTAGGGGAAAGCAATAGAGTAAACCTATTGTGGGTCCCTGGCCACTCGTGGATCAGTGGCAACGAACATACCGACCGATTAGCCAGGATGAGGGCAGAGATTCCATTTATAGGAGCGGAACCTGTCCTGACAATCACCAAGGCAATGATCTAATTGGAGCTAAGTAACTGGCTCAGAAGACAGCACGTAGAATATTGGACCAAAGTCTACCAACAAAAACATGGCAAGGTAATGATGCCAAAGCCATGTTTTAAAAGAAGCTCTGCAATCCTGGGCCTGAACAGGAGAGAGATTAGACTCATGGTTGGATTGCTGACAGGCCATGGGAATTTCAAGAAACACCTACATACAGTGGGAATAACAGAAGAGGACCCTAAATGTAGGATCTGTGATGACGGTGATGAAACTGCATCACATCTAATCTTCGAATGCATTGCATTGGAGAGTAAAAGGCACAGAACATTTGGGACAACCAGATCTGAAGAAATTGTGTCTAATAAAGAACTGGTAAAGGGACTCCTTGCACTAATCAAGGGCATTGGTTGGCTTTACTAGGTATATAGGGAGCGATACCGCACAATAAACTTAGTTTCGGTGCGGGCAGTGGCGGGTTAGACCAAGACTGTTTTGGCTTCCCTGGAAAAATCAAATCAAATCAAATCAACGCTAGCAGCAATGTCGCGATACGATAAACCGCAATCGCGATATGCTACAATCTGACCTTTATCAAAATCGGAAACGTGATGATACGCATTTCTCCTCCTCACACGAGGCATCACAGCAACGTTTCACCAGGCAACGCCAGTCAACTGCTGTTTGTGTATGAAAAAGCGTTTGGAAACTTTGCTCATGTCAACACGTTGTAGGTGTCGCCAACGGCGCCAAACTAGTGTGAATGCTCTGAAAAGACAATCATTTGCATATCACAGCATCTTCTTCCTGTCGGTTACGTTTCGCGTCTGTAGCACGTCATCTTCGTGGTGTAGCAATTTTAATGGCCAGGAGTGTATAAAATTTTGTCACACAAAAACACAACACGTTAATATTCAGTTAGTTTCAGAAATAATTCACCAATAATATCTATTATCGAAAAAGTGGCAGATGGCTGATATTTCGCGCCTAAATTTTAATTAACGGTTGTAATTTGACAATAGAGGCTAACAAATTATCGAGGAAACAATGTGCTGTCATTAGTGCAACCGATGTGGGAAAGCTAAATTTAAGAAAGCTATTATGTGTGGCAAATGCGCACAGTTCTATTCGACGAGACAGCTGCAAGCTGTGTTCTCCAACTGTGACTCACTGGTCAAGACTGAGGTTTCTCAGTCGTCTCGTTTCTATTAATTTCGATAAAGTACAGACACGCTGTCAAACTACAGATGACAAGGTACGCTGATTACAGACAAACCACTGGCATGCCACTCACTGTCGCCTGAAGACATGAACTACAGCTAATGGAGTTCCAGCAATGTCCACTTATCCGCTCTGTGAGTGTCGTAGTTGCTGTAAGTAATTCTGTAGTTTTTACTGTAGTCGACATAATCGACTTGCGAGAGTCAGCAGCTACACTAATATTTGAAAAGATTTATTGTACATCTGTCAACAGTTGCATGTGGGTTTTTATGGTGATTTTGTTATGTTTCGATCCATCACGATTATCTTCAGAATCTTCGTAGTTGCGACTGCAACACGTCTCGTCTATGTTATGATAATTACTGTCAAACACAGTCACATCAAAGACGTGCTACAGTCGCTACTATGAAGATGATCCTGATGGATCAAAACATGCATAAAAAAGCATTTGTTGACTGATAGACAATAAATCATTTCAGTTATCTAGTTATCGATCTTTCTCAGGCCCAATAAAATAAATGCTGTGGTAGCTCTAAACGTGGAGTCACTTGTTGGTGGTGTGGAGAAGCGTTCACACGTATCATCTACTATACGCACCTGTGGGTCATTAAAACGCCATTATATCCTCGTGGCTGCCACACCTGCCTAATAATGTTGCTAAAAGGCCCTTTTCCACCATCAATTAGTCTTCGACTCGTACTACATTATCTCTTTTCCCAATCAGCTCCCCGGGAGTCGCCCGGCCTTCCCATGGGAATTATTTTCAGAGTGATGTGGGAAGCTTTGACGTTGTCATTGTACTGCAGTCTCTGATGCAAGCTGCGTGTGAAGCACAATTATTCCTGCAATTGCAGTTATTACTGTGGTTAATTAATGTCTCAAATGTAACATGCGAGATGTCAAAATAATCGGAAAAAGGCATAAATGACGAAGGAATACTTGGAAATATGTAAGGAGTTCGATATAGCTTGACGCCTTACAAAAGTAGATAGATACAATGAGCAAGAACTTGGGAATGGGTAGAGGGCTAAGACTCGCTACAGCTTTCACCCGATACTTGAGGACCATATAACTTTTGATTTCTATAGGGATTAGATGTGGGTTAGGACCCTTTTTAGACACTTCCGAACACTGCATTAATTAATAACCGAGTATTCAAATTAGAAGATCAATCCATTTTATAAGGGAAGGATCAAATAATTCAGTTAACTGCAAATAATATTAATGGTTGTGGATGTAATAAGCACTATTTCATCTCTCTAGTTTCGGTGGTGAAGGATTGAATTTTGACATATCGTTCAATGAACAATATATTCCACTTCCCTGTTCTTAATTAGTCAACTAAATATGTTCGCTGTCTTTCGTAGTTCTATGTAGGAGACATCCAATTTCCGAGAAAATGTTTTTTGTTGTTGTCGTTGCTTGTGCAGATCGGAAGATCATATTTCGAGCTACTGGCGAGAAGGGCTGTAGCGTGTTTACCTGCTTGCGAGCTGTGTGCTGCACATCAGTTCCCCCGCTGCGATGAGCGTTTTAATTTATGACAGTTGGATGTGGCCCAACATGTTTTATTTGTGACAGATTAATCAAGAGTGCCACACTTCCTGTTAAGGCATTGATCTGATGACTGGCTGTGATGTTCAATGTTCGAATGTTGTGGATCTATGGGACCAGTTGTCATCGGCCCCTAGACTTACAAACTACTCAAACTAACTTGGGCTAAAGACAACACACGCACGCTCCATGCCAGAGGGAGGACTCGGACCTCCGATGGGGAGCAGCCACGCTCCGCAGCCAGGCGCCTTAGAGCACATCGCCATTCCCACTCGGATCGAAACCGGTTTCTAGCTATTTCGAACATTGACAGTAAATCAAATAAACAAATTAAATAATATAGCTGATCCTGTTCCAAATTTAAAGTGGAAAGATTAAATAAACTTTTGACAAAGGTGCAATTTTTACTGACGGCCGGTTTCGGCAGACAAGGAAGTATCTTTTGGTCTCTAGGGAAAAAGCAAGTACAATGTACATAGTTGAGTAAACATTGGAGTGATGTTCATACTTTACATGCCAGTCACATTTCTGATAGGATATTTCAATTATGTATTTATTGAAGTACTCCAGATTGTGCTTGATGTATTTATACATGGTAATATTTTATAATAAATACTTTTAAATTTTCCATTCTACAAATCATTTGAATTATAGAAACATCTCCATATAAGTAAATAGCGATGTTGCATCTACATTTGTTGTTAGTTTGCGCTAATGTGAATATATTCGTCTCTTATTCTACAAACTTTGATTAAATTACATTTAATTTCATAGAAATCTATTTTTGTTTTTAATAGTGTCGTCCTGTTAAATGTAGTACTGTGTTATACACCATTGTAACATCAGATCAGCTAAATCTTTTGATATTCACTCCCTCATAAAAAGAGAAAACAGCAACTGCCATTGCAGTACTTGAAAATACACTGTTCCTCTAAACATTTGTATTGTTTAAAATGCATACCAGCAGAAGAATCTATAATTCCTTCCAGCAAATAATCAAAGAGATAAAAGCTACATATCTTACGAGTAAAATTTGCGTACTTTCGGTCTAAAATTATTACATATATGTGTATAAGGCACTCTTCAGCAACCTGTGAATTACTGCAAAACAATTCATATAGGATAACAAATACAGTATCATGCCTGTCAACTCAAGAAGTAAACGAGTAGCTGAAGGTCAGAGTGAGTTATTTGTGAGGTCTTAATTGATAGAATGCCGCAGTATGACAATAAGTGATATGAGATACTAATGCAAAGACTTGGTAGGAGCAGCTTTGGAGACAATAGACTAGACAGTACCATTTACGTGCAAGAACCATCGAAAACTGAATGAAACTAATTAATTTTGCGTCCAGCAGGAACCTTCGAATAGTGAGTTCATTGCATCCATAAAAACATCTAGAAAATGACGAGAGAATTCCCAGATCATAATACTAAACACCAGATAATAGCAGTGTAACAGAAGAGGAAAAGAGCTGAAATAGTATTGGATCATTACCTGGTGGAAATCAGAATAAGGCAAACAAAGCAGATACTTAGTAAAAATACAGTAAAATGTAAAACACCTCGAATAAATCTACACCTCCCGGCAGATGGGAAGGAGAGGAAAGTGTTTAATACAGAACTTAGGAATAGCTTCGAAATATTGTAAGCAGAAGAAGGAGAAGCCATAACAGTGGAAGAAACTTGGAAGGGATTGAAACAGGCATTAGTACAAACAGGACGGACAGTGCTATGACAAACAGAACAAGTGAGATTAAAGCCTTGGTTTAATGATGAATGCAAAGCAGCATTTTACAAGAGAAAAAGGCCAAAATTAGACCAATGAGACAGAATAAGGATAACTCTAGGCACGAATTTCAGGTAAACACATGGGAAATGAAAGAACAAGAAAATAAAAGCTATCTGGACGTACAATAGGTGAACGCAAAAGGTGAGCTTAACAGGAACCATACCAATCAACTTTACAAAAGTGTATAATCATTCAAGAATATACACCAATGGTTGGTACGATGAAAAAGATGGGAACGATATTAATATGGTAATGTGAAGGAGAAATTGGAGGAATGGAAAACGTACTCTGAAAATCCGCTGAATGTGCCTGACGACAAAAATGATAAGCAAGACCGACAAACATACCAGCATAATGTGACGCCAACCATATCAAGATCCTGAAGAACAACAAAGCAGCATGGATAGATGAGATACCAGCCTAATGGGTAAAATACGCTGATGAGGAGATACATAGATACACTAACTAATAACACATGTATGAAAGGAGGAACAGATACCTGAAAATGGACAGTGGCCATCGTATGTACAAAATGGAAAAAAGCCGATAGGACAATGACAAAAAATTGCAGTGCGATATCACTACTACGTATTGCATACAAAATTGTCTCAAGAATCAAGCAAACAGACTCAAAGCTTTTGTTGAGTAGTGGAAGACATGCAAGTAGGTTTCAGGCAAGTCTGCTAAATATCATATTTTTATGCTGAGGCAGAGAAGAAGTGCGAATACAACAAAAGTAAATACTGCTTATTTGTAGACATCAGCAGGGCCTATGACACGATTGTAAGAGAAGATATGTGAAAAGTGATGGAAAAATATGGTCTGGCAAAGACATTGTTAAGGATGACCCAGCTGTGCGTTAATAGGTCAAAATGTAGGGCGAGAATAAGAATAGCACATTCCGTTCGTGGTTAAATCACAATACCAGAAACCATTATCTTGCCCACAATATCTATTGTGTCACTGAACAAGATCTAACATATAATTAGAAATAGAAGACCGGAGAACATGTATGCAGGAAAATATATATATAGGCGTTTGCTGGTGATGTCATTCTGACCAATAAAAATCATAACGGAATTACAGGAGATGGAAGAAAACTGATGGACGAAGCTGCTAGAATGTTACTGACGGTAAATAAGACTAAGACAAGTTAGTAGTAGTGACAGGAGAAAGAACAGCCTGCCAAGTTTATATATCAACAAGCTATCATTTGAAACAATCACAACACGGCAAACATAGGAGCTAACATCAACAACACTAACAATCTTGAAACTGAAATTTTAACAAGAGTACAAGCAACAAATAGAACTATGCAAGCCTTAAATTTAATGTTTACGATAAAACTATTGTCGTTTAGAAAAAAACTGAGAAAGTACAATTCTATCATCAGACCAATAGCGACTCATGCCAGCGACACATGTATAATGTCACAAAAGACGGCAGGCGAGAAGGTTAATCACATTTGAAAACAAGATGCTATGGAAAAAGTTTGGAACAATAGTGGAAAATAACTGTTGGACGATAAGACCAAACAGGGAGTTTCAGGTCAAGAAGAAATAGCCCGAAATAGCAGCCAGAACGAAAAATCAGAGAATGAGAAGGTATGTCTTGAGATGAGACAAGGTTGTACGAGATATGATGAAAAAAAGACAGGAGGAAAGAGACCATTGGGAAGACCGAGAAAGAGGTGGATACACGACTTTAGGAAGGATATGCAGACAATGGGAAGGAAGGGAGGAAAAATGTTCAAATGTTTGTATAGTGTATGGAACTTAACTACGGGGTCATCAGTCCCTAAACTTACAAACTACTTATGAACTACTTACGAACTAGGACGGCACAAATATCCATGCCCGAGGGGGTATTCAAACCCCCGACCGTAGTGGCCGTGCAGACCGTGACTGGAGCGCCTCAATGAAGGAAGGGAGGAAGACGACACTGCAAATAGGAATGACTCGTTGTTGACTGTGAGGCTAAGTACTGCCTATGGTTCGAATTGCCCTGACAAAACAACGATCTTCGTTACAGCTGTGAAACGCTAGTTTGTCTGCAGACGCTTCGATAGTCCTGTACAATCGCGAATTTTAACGCGTAAAATTCGAATTATTGTATGTCTGACTTACCATTTGCACATGCACCAAGTCGAGCATTTCAATAAGTACCTTAATGTAACATCTTATGACTTATGTGCATAACATGTAAAGTACGTTCAACACTGTAATGTTTTACACAACTATATAGATTATACTTTCTTTTCTTCCTCAGAGACCACAAGACGATACCTTTGTGTGCCGAAATCAGTCGTGCATGAAAAAAAAATCATCATAATCATTAGAGACTGATTATGCCTTTCAGTGTTCAGTCTGGAGCATAGTACCTCTAATAAAATAATAAACAAATAAATAAAATTTATAAATGGTGCGTTCCTGGCAAAATATTATTTTATTTTAACTGAAGTGAGATCGCCTATTCGCTATAATGAGAAAATTAAGAAAAGTGAAAATTTCAGTCTAATGAAGGAGAAAAATACAGTTGTTTGTGACGTCATTGGTTACGGGATAAAACCAATCTCATAATGGCTCAGGTGAACGTGCCCGTTTATTTCCCTTATAAATATTATCTGATTTTTATGTTTTCGCCTGCAAATAAATAATGTTTTTGAAAATTTTGTTTCAGTTCTCAGCACCTTATCGAGCAAAGTTGATTGAAGGACATACATTATGAAGTTTTTCTTTGGTTGCTTGAACCATACATACTGGCAGACTGGTTATGGCATAATTTTCTTGGCAACAATGTGTCAACACCTGTATTGTGTAACTATAGTAAAACCATGATGTGTTTATAAACAACTTTTTTGTGAAGGCAAGTAAGATTTAATTTCACGTGTACCGGTATGTATAATTAGTTTAAAGTAGTGGCATTTTTTGAAAGCTACAAAACTTTGGTTTACTTGCGGATAATGTTTGCAGACGCTCAACTAGTTATTTCTTGCAACCAAGCCACGTGCATAGCCGCTCTACTGTCTATTAATATCCATAGTCAAAGTCTGACCATTAATAAAATTAATCGTTGTTTATTTCTCTATTCCGATACCACACTCTAACTTATCTGTGAAACGGATGGTAACTCAGAATCGAACTATTACTGTTCAATACTTCGCTATATGAAATGACGTGATGTTACATGACGAACAATATGAATAATACAACCGGATGTGACGGTAGTGAAGTTGGCTTGAACAGCGAATAGTCAAGTCATGACGTATCTGTGATCGTTAATATGACTGGTGAGTAATGCGTTTCTGTTGGTATTTCAGATAAACCCAGACATATATGCACTACAAATGGTTTTGTGGCGATACCCGTAAATGAAATTTTCACGTACTTCCAGGTCCTTAAAGTGGTTCACTGCCCAAGATCTTTGGGCAGAGTCCAGTGGCTGTTATGTGATTGCTGGTACTGTGAGTTGACATAGCCGCGCCGCCGTCAGTGATGTCACTGATGCTTAGTCCAACCCTATAATATTCTCCATTGACAAGGTACCAGTCTGTACTCAGCTACAATCTATCGTCTTTACTGAGGGTGTTTTCCTATGTTTTAATCCCTTTTGTTTCGTTTACTACGCGACTGGTGTAAGCACTCAGCGCTGCCCAGGTATGCATCTGCTCCATTCTTATGTAAGTGCATCGCCTTAATTCCTCTCTGCCACACACTCACTCAAAAAATATTCGAATGTTTGTGAACCTGTTGGGGCAAACTGCTATGGTCATCAGTTCCTAGACGTACAAAGTACTTAAACTAAGGATAACACACACACACACTCACACACGCACACACACACACACACACACACACACACACACACACACACACTCCGGAGAGGACGCTAACCTCTGGCGGGAACGACCGCCCAGTACATAGCATGATGCATTAGACCACGGGCCCATTCCGCGGTGCCACTCTCTTTCCAATTCAGATTCTATTTCACGCAGCTCAATCCTCTTGACATCATTATCTAGTGACTAATGTGGCCTATAATAATATAAATTTTTAAGTACATAGTGTGAAATGTGCGGAATGTGTTGAGGATGGTATTTTTTTAATTTTTTTGTGTGGGGGGAGGGGCTGGGGGGGGGGGGAGGAGATGGAACGGTTTCATGCATTTCATTGTTTATGACGTCATACAAAGTGAACCGTAGCCAACGATAAATACAGACCTGAACAAAGGTGAATGTGTCCTCAGCAGAGTAGGTCCACATTGCGTTAGACGTGACGTCAGAATGGCACATGTACGCTGCGTGTGTGGCCTTAATTCGTCTGTAAGAACAGCTAAGGCATTTAAGCGTCTCCAACGGTCGGTGAAGTCCATACGCGGCAGCTGTTATCTTCGCTACAGCGTGCATAATTCATGATGATGTCACGTCTGATGCTATCAGATTTTACTCTGCTGACAACGTATTCGCCTGCACTCGGACTTGTATTTATCTTTGGCAGTGTCCTGCAATGTGTAGTGTTGTAATTTTTAAGATACGTTCAGTAATATATATATGCTGCTACTGCCTCCAACTAGTGTCGTGAATACAGTTTGTAATAAGGACTTCAAGCATCAAGGGCCGTTTTTGTTTACAACCTGGCCTTTTTCTGTTATCGTTTTTCTAGTTTCAAATTCAAATAATGCAGGAAGAGTAAATATTTTAGGAGGTGGTAGTTTGGACGAATAGCAATTGCCATATAACTTGTCTCCAGTTCTTATTGAGTACAGAAATACAGCAGTTAATATTTTATGGAACATCAAAAAAGTATCTGAATAATTTAATAATTATAGAATATTGCGATCTAGACTGCACCAATTCTTGTATTATACAACTGTTAGTACTTTTCCCAAGCAAACCTAAATCAAAGGCCAATGGTAATATTCCCACTGATTCTGTGGTCGGTTCTTGGTAGATCATCATCGTCTTGAACTAATGGGAATTGGAAAGCCGCAAAATGATAAGAAATCACATTTTAACTTTTTAAGCTTATAAGATAATTTGAAATTTACTACTTAAAATAGTGAAAAATTTCTCAAAATTTTCTAATTGGCAATATCTTTATTTCATTTTTCAAAATTATATGTGCGCTCAGAAAAGTTACCCAATTTGTTGATGTGTTCACATTTAAATCTTCTCATTTCCGTAAACATTAGATATAGTAGGCTGTGTACTTCACTCTCCAGTTGCAGAATCTTTGATCCCCACATTGGTAATATTGTCTTTGCAACTATCTGTGTTTGTAGCTCAGTTTTGTTCTTAGTACATGTTTTGCCTCTAGAGTTTCGTTTGCCGCACGTTCGGAGTTGGTTACCTGTCTTCCATTTTCAGTGCTGAGTGCCATAGTTTATACCATGCCTAGGAGCGCATTACTACAAAGTTGAAGTTCCGTTATTATAGATTTACAAACAGCCCTTGTCTAAGTTATTTTGCTTCAGCACCTGTTCATGTTAGTGAAAGTTCTAACGTTTGCACAGCTGCAATTTGCGAATGTGTGACTCTTATTAGTGCATCAGAATGAAAGGAAAAAAAAGTTATAAAGTGAAGTTACAAAAGAAAAAGTGTTCAAATGTTTGTAGAGCTTATGGGACTTAACTACGGGGTCATCAGTCCCTAAACTTACAAACTACTTATGAACTAGCTAATACTAAGGACGGCACAAATATACACGCCCGAGGGGGTATTCGAACCCCCGACTGTAGTGGCCGTGCAGACTGTGACGGCTCGGCCACCGCGGCCGGCGTGAGGTAACAGATGAAGCTTCTAATGAACAATATGTTTTAATCTAGTTTTCTATTTTTAGTGAGTTTATAAAGAATTGTTGTAATGTTTGTGGAGGTGCTTTTGGCCTGAACATGACAAAATGCATGACTTTTTTGCAAAATTGCTATAGTTTGTGCTAGACCCGTTTTTGGAGCTCTAAAAATGCACTATCAATTTGATCGAGAGTAATATGAGGCTCCTTTATGCAATGAGAGCAATTGGTAAATGACTTACTGTTGCTCAAACATTTTGTGTCATAATGAATTTTCCACGTCCACCTGTGTTCTGCCTTTAGCAGATTTAGCTACGAAAGCTGCAGCCAGTGAAGCAAAATATATAAATGAAGGAAACCCAGCAATCCTTATTGGTTTTGATGGAGTATGGCGGAAAAGGGGTCACACATAAAAAGAAAACCTGTTACCACTATTATTACTGTGGACAGTGACAAATTAATGGATTATCTGTAGCAGGAAGTATTAAGGTCAAAATGGAGAGTTGGAAGCTATCACTGCGGTGAAAATTTTTAACATATTTGAAACAAAACAGGGAGTATTTTACACCAAATTCCTTGGAGATGTGACTTCAAGGCTCACAAAAGTGTGTCAGAATTCATGCCATACGCCAATAAGACAATAACTAAACTTGAATGCGTTCGTCACACTCAAAATAATAACCACTAGTCTATAAAAACTGAAGCAGATTAATCTAAAGGATAAAATTTTGTCATATTGTAAAACAAATTGAGGATGCTTCTCAGATAAAATTATAAATGAACTGCAACATTACTATGGCATGTAAATTATAAATAATGCAGGTAATTAGCAGGAAATGAGACAATCTGTATTGGAAACATATTTATATCAGGCTTGATTCCAATGTGGAATTTAAGCTCAACGACTGTATTTGACTTGTAGAAATTTTCAGCAATCAGTCGTAAAAATATTTATTGAGTGGTAATCCAGATTTCGACCATTGTGTGGTCATTATCAATGCTTAAAAACGATTAAAATACTTAAAACATCTCGACCTCCATGTTGGAGGTTGCGTTCACATATTGAAGATGAAATATGAGGCTCTCACACTCCTTAAATAAAAAAGGGGTCGAAAATTGGTCCAAGTCCTTGAGTAAAATCGTTAAGCTATGTAATTACAGTATTGCAGGAGTTTTGGTCGTATCATCCAGTGGTAGTCCTGACTCACCTAGCAACAGCACTGTTTCATATTTTTTTCCCTTGAATATAGTTACATCCACTAAGACTTCCCTCTAAACAAAGCTACCACTATGCGCAATATTTATCACCTCTTGGAACATCCTTGGAACACTCTCGACGAACGTTAACCAAAGGTTCTGTAGCTGGCTGTGTGGAGCTCAGTGCATCATACTTCACCACAGTAAGGAGTGGAACCTGGTATATCGTCGTTACTGGTAAATATCCGGTGTGAAGCAAACTCCACACAATCTTGCTGGCAAACACTCACATCTGTAATGTGGACAGCACTGACCGTCTGATCTTCGGCATGGCCCTTCTTTCTGGTTGCCAACACATAATAATCCCCAAGATGATACTCCATCCAGACAAGACTCATTTTCACCACCAACATGCATGTGCTTACTAGGATTAACGGTGCGAACCTCCATTATCTTTTAACAGTGGGTATAAGGAAATGACAGATTTTTGGAGGCTTTTACTAACATGACACCTTGTTATGAGACGACTCGTCAAATAGTGGTCCAGCTTTCATAACTACTTACAGATCATTGATGGAGGTGATCCCCCTTGGTACACAGACAGATCAGAACACTGATGCAAAAGCAAAGGAAAATGCATACTAAATTTAAACGAACACAAAATCCACATGAAGCTCGAAATTTAGCGAGGATCTCAATGCGAGATGCCTACAATACTTGTCACAACGAAACTCTTTCTAGAAATTTCACTGAAAACCCAAAGAGATTTTGGTCATATGTTAAATATACTAGGGGCAAAACACAAACAATACCTTTACTACGTGATAGTAATGGCGATCCTGCCGATGACAGCGCTACTAAAGCAGAGTTACTAAACACAGGTTTTAGAAACTCATTCCTCAAAGAAAACGAAACCATTAATTACAAATTTTGAATTACGAACAGAGACCGTAATGAGTAACGTAGAAGTAGATGTCATCGGAGTGGTGTAGCAATCAAAATCACTTAACAAGAGCCGGCCGCGGTGGTCGAGGGGACTAAGGCGCTCCAGTCACTGTTCGCACGGCCACTACGGTCGGGGGCTCGAATCCCCTCTCGGGCATGGATATTTGTGCCGTCCTAGTTCGTAAGTAGTTCATAAGTAGTTTGTAAGTGTAGGGACTGATGACCCCGTAGTTAAGTCCCATAGACTATACAAACATTTTGAACTTAACAAGAACAAGTCTTCTGGTCTGGACTGTATACCTATTATGTATACTGAACTGTATACTGTATACTGAAGTAATAGCTCCTTACTTAACAGCTATATACAACCGCTCTCTCAAAGAAGGATCTGTACCAAAGGATTGGAAAGTTGCACAGGTCATACCTATATTCAAGAATGGCAGTAGGAGCAACCCACTAAACTACAGGCCTATTTCATTGACGTCAATTTGCAGCAGGGTTTTGGAACATATCTTGTATTCAAATATTATGAATTATCTCGAACAGAATAATCTATTGACCCAAGGTCAACACGATTTAGAAAATATCGTTCATGCGAAGCACAACTAGTTCTTTATTCACAGGAAGTGATGGGCGCTATCGACAAAGGTTCGCAAATCGATTTCGTATTTCTTGATTTGCAGAAGGCTTTTGACACCGTACTACACAAACGGCTTTTAATCAAATTGCGTGTTTATAGTATATCGCCCCAAATTTGCGGTTGGATAGGGGATTTCCTGTCAGAGAGGACACTGTTCGTAGTAATCTATGGTAAGGCATCGACTAAAACAGAAGTGATATCCGGGTTTCACAGGGTAGTGTTATTGGTCGTCTGCTGTTCCTTGTTTACATAAACGATTTGGGGGAAAATCTAAGTAGCTCTCTTAGGTTATTTACATATGACGCCGTCATTTACCGTCCAGTAAAATCATGTGAAGATAAAAAAATAACTGCAGAACGATCTGGATAAGTTATCACTATGATGTAAAAATTATCAATTGACTCTAAATAATGAGAAGTGTGAAGTCGTTCACATGAGTACGAAAAGAAATCCGTTAAACTTTGTTTACAAGATAAATAAATCAAAAGCGAAGGCCATAAACTCCACAAAATGCCTAGGAATTACTATTGCTTCATACATGAACTGGAAAGTACACGAAGATAATGTCGCGGGAAAGGCGAACCAGAGACTGCGTTTTATTGGTAGAACCCTTAAAAGATGCAACATAATTAAAAAAGAAATAGCATACACTACGCTTTTCCGTCCATTTTTGGAACATATCCGGTATTCAAATATAATGAATTATCTCGAACAGAATGATCTATTGATCCAAGGCCAACACGGATTTAGAAAATATCGTTCTTGCGAAACACAACTAGTTCCTTACTGACACGAAGTGATGGGTGCTATCGACAAGGGTTCGCAAATTAATTCCGTATTTCTTGATTTCCAGAACGCTTTTGACACCGTAACTCAGAAACGGCTTTTAATCAAATTGCGTGGTTATGGTATATCGCCCCAAATTTGCGACTGGAAAGGTGATTTCCCGTCAGAGAGGACACAGTTCGTAGTAATCGAAGGTAAGGCATCGACTAAAACAGAGGTCCTCTGCTGTTCCTTATTTACATAAACGATTTAGGGGAAAATCCAAGTAGATCTCTTAGGTTGTTTGCAGATGACGCCGTCATTTACCGTCTAGTAAAATCATCTGAAGATCAAAACCACCTGCACAACGATCTGAATAACATATCACTATGGTATAAAAATTGGCAATTGACTCTAAATAATGAGATGTGTTAAGTTGTTTCCATGAGTACATAAAGAAATCCGTTAAACTTTGTTTACAAGGTAAATCAATCAAAAGTGAATGCCATAAACTCCACAAAATAACAAGGAATTACTATTACTTCACACATGAATTGGAAAGAACACGTAGATAATGTGGTAAAAGCGAACCAGAGACTGCGTTTTATTGGCAGAACCCTTAAAAGCTGCAACAGAACAACTAAAGAAACTTGTCGGTCCTTTGTTTGAGTATTGTTGCCCAGTATGGCATCCTTATCAGGTGGGTTTGACGGAGGACATCGAAAGAATTCGAAGAATGGCAGTCGTTTCGTATTGTGGCGATACAGGGGAGACAGCGTTACGGAAATGATACAGGATCTAGGATGGGATTGATTACAACAACGGCGCTTATCGCTGCGGCGTGGCCTACTTACGAAACTCCAATCGCCAACATTCTCCTCCGAATGCGAAAATATATTGTTGACTCCCACTTACATAGGTAGAAATGATCAGAATAAAATACGAGAAATCAGAGCTCGAACGGAGAGATTCAGGTGTTGTTTCTTCCCGCGCGCTATTCGAAAATGGAATGGGAGATAAATAGAATAATGGTGGTTCGATGAACCCTCTGCCAGGCACTTATTTGTGATTTGTAGAGTATCCCATGTAGATGTAGATGGCAATCCGCTTGGAAGTTGAAACCTCTATGGTGAGTGGGTTGAAAGGTGCAGGTCTACCATCATAATCACTTAAGGTTTAGCGTCTCATACAGACTGTATGTGGTATAGCGAAAATGAGTGGTCATCGCTTTGTTTTCACTCATAAGAAGTAACGGAATTATTTACCCTCTTCCTATGCTAAACAAGTAGTTAGTCCTTTTGCTGCGTATAAATGAACATAGTTGTACTGGAAAAGACCGGTAGCAACAACATTATGAATTCCATAACTTTCTAGATAAACACAAGATTTTACCAATCCATTAAGTAATAATCAAATACCCCCTCCCCCTACAGCTGAGTCGACTGGATGGAAGAAGCTAATTCATGTTGTCGTGTGCTGAGTTAGTAGTGAAGAAGATGTTTATTTCCTGATCTCTCAAACGAACATCATTCTTCTGCTGTACTTCTTGAAGCATATATTTTAGTTTTTTTCTATGTTTAGTGATTTTTTTTATTTCTTTACCACAACCACAGAAAGAGAGGAAAACTGACCATGAGTTCCAGAATGTTCGTAAATAATACTTACGTATTCTGTGAGTTGGGGACAGCGTCGTGTTACATGGAGAGAGAGTTTTCCTCCAAATTCACGGTGGGGGAGGGAGAATATGGTGGCAAAAATTAGGTTTGCTTCCTGCCAAAAATGTTTGGGTGATGGTCAATAGCAAGCGAGTAAAATTCAAAATTTCAGTGTGCCAGATGTGATTTGCAGAGTATCCCATGTAGATGTAGATACCTCATATGACGGTTACAGTTTGGATTGCTCTCAGGGTGGTGGTGACGTTCTACTGAGAGAGGCAGTAGCGACTATCGCCCTCGCGGCCACATGGGAACTGCACTGTGCGTGGCGGCCGGCCTGCACCGTACTCCGGGTCTCCGCCGCTGCCACGTCACGCCGGCCGGGGCGGCCTTTTCACAGTCGGCAGTCGCGCCGAGCCGAGTTCCGCTGAACTCGCGCCTTTTAATTATTATTTTCCAGTTACTCTTAATTATTTCTCGGAAGATTCGCCGATAGGCGACAAGTTCCGCGGGTGGCAATTAAAAGTTTTTAAGGCGCCCCCGTAATCTGGGAGGAGTGCCGGCTTTCGTTACGGCCGCGCTATTTGTTTCTGCTCGTTAGCCGCTCCGCCCTGGCCGGCCATGTTGTTCTGCAGGGGCAGGGGAACCATTTTATAACAAACACGCCTCTTCCGTACGCTTTTCTGTCCAGCGAGACAAAAAGACCATCTCTAATGGCATTTTATTATCCTTTTGCTTTAGGGCCCTGCTTAGACACAAATTAAAGAAATAAAACTTTAGTTCGATGTTAGACAGATGTCAAAACAGAAATAGTAATTTCTTGTGGCTCAGTGACTTAGTAAAAACTTTTTTTTTAAGTTTCACACTGTTTCACATCTACATCTACATGGGATACTCTGCAAATCACATTTAAGTGCCTGGCAGAATGTTCATCGAACCACCGTTATACTATTTATCTTCCATTCCATTCTCGAATAGCGCGCGGGAACAAATAACACCTGAATCTCTCCGTTGGAGCTCTGATTTCTCGTATTTTATTCTGATGATCATTTCTACCTATGTAAGTAGGAGTGAACAAGATATTTTCGCATTCCGAGGAGAATGGCGATTGGAGTTTCGTAAGTAGCTCACGCCGCGGCGATAATCGCCGTTGTTGTAAAGATTCCCATCCCATATCCTATATCATTTCCGTAACGCTGTGTCCCCTGTATTGTGGCAATACGAAACGAGTTGTCCTTCTTTGGACTCTTTCGATGTCCTCCGTCAAACCCACCTGATACGGATCCAACACTGGGCAGCAATACTACAAAAGTGGACGGACAAGCGTAGTGTATGCAGTTTCGTTTGTAGTTCTGTTGCATGTTTTAAGGGTTCTGCCAATTTCAGCTAATTGTTTGTATTTCCACTTTTCTCCTAGGACAAGAGGACCTACAGTGTAATCACATATTGTCTTGGGATAATCCTCGGATCACCCGAGGGATAAATTCTCCACAGGGAATGTATTAAGAAGTTGGTTTCCTCCATTATCGCAAAGGAATCGACTCTGGAGGTGAGTAGCGCGCGTCTGGGCAGAAAAGAAAACTGACAAGAGACCTTCCAATCTTGGAAATCCAGTTTGTGTCTAGACTTCGCATATTAGTAGTATATGTCAAGAGAATTTAAGTGATTGTCGGGATATTCGTTTTATAGGTTCAATTGTTAATTTTATACCTTTAACTTCTGTTTGTTTTATTGTTTCTAGATTATCTTTGTGTGGCATACCATTTTTGGCTAGTTTTAATTCTAAGGATTTATTTCTTGTGATTGTTTGTTTGAATTGCATTACTTTCTTTTAAATTTTCTTTTTGTATTTTTTTTCTACTTGTTTAACAGCTCCGTATTCTTTTATTTTATTTTATTATTCAATATTTGGTGATAATAATTATTATTATTCTTATTTCTTCAATGATGGATTTTTTGTTGTTGGTATAGTTGATCTTTTACTTGTTGCTGTTTTTGATGGTAAATTCTTATCTTGATTATTTTTTCCTGTTCCTTATTTGCATGTTGCACCTTGAAATTTAAAATATTTTAGCTTTTATATCGCATAGAAATTTTAAATCGCATTATCCAGAAAATTCCGAGAAAAAGGACTCAACACTTTAAAGCTCAACATATATGAACCTCATATACTAGTCGATCAGTTCTGTTCAGTAATGTCGCAAAATAGCTCAGGCACTGGAGCGCATGATTGACAAGTGGATGATTAAGGTTCGAATTACATGCTGTAAAAACTTTATTTTTATTGTTTGTTTTCAAAGTTATAACAATTTTAAATGAAATTAATGTTATAAAATGTTATCAGTAACATAATATATAACTTTATTTAATTTATGAAATGAATGTTGTATTAAATTAAAATTTTAATTATAGTATTTTCTTTTTAAAATTTCGATTAACTCCAAATGCATTTTACAATTAATGTAGGTAGATTAAAGTGTTAAATACTACTATCGTTACAATTTCATTACAAAATAAGGCGATGTTGTAAGCCGTGGAAATATCATAAATATTCTTTGCAAATTCGAAGAAACTGTTTCCTCGTGCAAAAGCAGAGCATATATTCGAACCATGTATCGTGGCAGTCAGCCGCGACCATAAACGAATAAGGAAAACCAACTGACAGACATTTATCTTTTATGTAAGAAGACAAATCATTTCACAGAATGTAAGGGTTTCTGTCCCAAATCAAACAACTCCAACTGACGCCTCTTGCGCCTCTTGTAAAGTGATACTTGAATAGACTATAGAGTCCGAGTAACAGCTGTTGCCCTACTGTATGTATGCGGACAGGCAGTCGCTCAGGAAGAGTCAAATAAATAATGAAAATAAATCGTTCCTTAATAGTAGGGTGAAATCCGGATAGTCCGCATGAGAGACGAAAACGCTGCCGCCTGAGTTATTCGATTCTCCTGCAACACATCCTCTATTAAATAGTATATTAGTTGTATAGGTGCTGCGCTTAAAATTTGAAGCCTCTGATCTTCTGACTTTCTGGATACTGCGCATTAGTACTTCTATCAGTGAATGCCTTTAAGGTAGGCCTGTACTACTATTCTGCGATCTCAATTTACCAGGCTGGGTCTCCTTGTGAGCCAAAAACTCAACGATCAAGACAAGATCCCACTTCCGCAAAGGAACGAACTAACCAAACACAAAGCAAGTCGAAAAGTCTCTCACCTCCATGCAAGGGGCCCAGGTTTGAGTCCCGTCAGGAAATGCGTGTTGTGTGTTTGTTCTCATAGTCACTCAGATTGTTCAAATGTTTCTAATCCTGAGGGAGCATAGCGCCGACGCCACTGTCCCCACTCCTACGAACTACTGAAACTAACTTCATACAAATTATGCTGAGTGCAACATATACGCCCGTGCCTAAGGGAGGGAGTGGCTGTGCAAGACGTAACGTGGCGCTTCAGACAGCGCGGCGATTCCCGCGCGGCTCATCATAACTTTCAACATGATCCACATAGAAATCGTCGAAGTGACGTCATCAGAGATGAAGACCGAACGGCGGAGGGGATATCTCGGCCACAAATAGCCATACGATTATTTCATTTTACGTCGAGTGACTTCATTACCTATATTACTATAAGAAAACTTTAAAACAGATGAGTCCGTTGTTAACATGTTCGAACACACTTATCTTTAAAATTAGTGAACAAATTTTCATAGGTTTCCACAAGAAACCTGAGTGGTAAATCGGGCAAGAAACAAGTATTATTTAATCAAAATCACATCTTGGAAATAGAAGACATCGTGATGTAAAATTTTATCAGTAACTATTACATATTTTTGGAAACATTTTTGTTTCACTTATGGGGAACAGCACACTTATTTAAATTTATATATGAAGAACAGTCTAGAGTGCAAAAAATTTATTAAGCTCCATTGATGTCTGCGGAGCTGACAGAAAACTTGGAGCCTTCTGGTGAGTCAATGGTAATATATATATATATATATATATATATATATATATATATATATATATATATAAGGACAGGAAAAAATAAATCTTTTTTTTTCACTCTAGACTGTTCTTTATAAAAGTAACTATAACGTTGATCAGTATATTTGAACTCACTTATCTCCGGAACTACATACTAATTTGAACGGTGTTTTAACAAGCAACTTGGGGCAACATACGAGATTTATTTCATTTAATTAGGATCATATGAACAAAAGATGTGCTATTCATTTCTCTAAAATTGTTGCTTATGTTTATTTGTTTGAAGACGCTGCACTGGAAAACTACTAGAAGAATATATATATATATATATATATATATATATATATATATATATATATTACAGGTACTATGAGCGTAAATTGAGGCAACATGGCAGCCTAAATGTCATCACAATCATATCAGTAAATAAGAAATGTAATAATTTAAAATTTCAAGAATCTGATAATTAATACTACAGCAAATCACACCAAACTACCAAGAGATAATACAGTTAATTCCATAGTATATAAAGAATCAACACTTTTTATGCTTACATTGATAAACGTATTTTCGGTAGCTAATTTTCGGAATTACATAAAAACAATTGAGCAAAAATTCTTTGCTTCTTTCGACAAGTTCTATTGATATTTGATGTCTTGTCTAGACAAGACGAAGTTATTGACTAAGTGATGTTCAAAGGTTTGTAAATCTATGGGACTTAACTACTCTGGTTATGTCCCGAAACTTACAAACTACATAAACTAACTGATGCTAAGGACAAAAAATAAACCCATGACCGACGGAGGACTCGAATCTCCGACAGCGAGCAGCGGTGCGGTCTGTTTCCAGGCACATTGGAACGCTCGGCCACTCCAGCGTGGCAATTAAGTGAGCCTATCAGAGATCCGCTTTCACCAGACACCAAAATGTGGCAATCTGCAAAGCTAAAGCTTCCGTTGCGAATCACAGGCGTATATCTACAGCAGGATAAATATAATGCCAGCCGACTTCAAACGAAGTAATAGTTGACAAAAATTTAAAAAAGAAAAATAACTGCTGAACTCTGATCTGCCCTTGGGTACAAGATACCTCCAAAGAGTATAGTAGGCCTTCTCAGTATCAACAAAATATACCAAGCAGATCATTTTCAAATGTTTGTAAAACTTAAGGGACTTATCTGCAGGGTCATCAGTCCTTAAACGTACAAACCACTTATGGACTATCTTATACTAAAGTCGACACAAACATCCATGCCCGAGGGGGATTCGAACCCCCGATGGAGAACAGCCTCGCCCATCGGAGCATAACGCCTCAATGCACTTGGCCGCTCCGCCGCGGCAAGATCATGCAGTCAGAGGTAAGCTTGTTGTATAGCCGCAACCAGAAAGGCCAGGTTATTAAAGGTGGGACGATATTTGTTGTACCCACACTGAAGGAGCTCCCTTGATTGTAAAATCTAGAGAAGGCGACGGTTGACGATCCTCTCTTAAGGTATTTTCCACATGAATAATGAGGGCGATACTGCGACAACTGCTCAGATTTGTTTGGTCATTCCCAGGTTTTACAAAGCGAATTACACTTGCTTCACCCCACGATTGGGGGTGGCCGTGGCACGTGTCACGAGCCCCCCAATAAAACAGAATCCAGCTCCCACATGGAAAAGAGGCGCAGTCGAGACTCCAGTTCGTGCACATAACTCTTCACCAGCAACACTTCCGGAATTGTTATTTAAAAAAATCCTTCTTATGCGAAAGCTGTAAAATTCTTTTATTTGTTATGTCCTACCGGTTTCGGCAATTTCTGCCATCAACAGGAAATCAAAACATTAAGGTAAAATTTTTACTGAGTACATCAACGTCCAATTTAAAGTAAAATATATTTTAACATTTTCAGTGAGTACAGTAACGTCCAATTTGCAGTAAAAAGTTTTGTTGATTTCCTGTTGATGGCAGCAGTTGTCGAAAGTGGTAGAGCATAACAAATAAAAATATTTTACAGCCTTGTAATAAGAATTATATTTTCCAAAGTACATAGAGGCTGTAGGTTGCCACCTAAAAGCAACATTAAATTCGGCAATTATGGACGGCTGTGTATACAACATAGCCCAATATACCTTCAGGAATTTCGAATGTCTTGTTTGGTCCATACCACGTCGAGATACTGCAGATGCTCGATAGTACACTCCTTCGGTGAAGAGGAAGGCATGGTACACTTGGACGAAGTCGATTTTGATCCGATGATTGCAGATACCACCTGGGGGTTAGTTGATGTATTGATAATGGTTTCAATGTCTTCCTCTACCATTTAGCGTTGAGTCATAGCTGCTAGTGTGCTAACTGTGCACCCCTTAATATGTAAAGTTTACAGCCATGAGTCACAGTGTGATACCAACGAATGAACTCTACAGAGGCCACACCACGGAGACCCACCATGCTTCCTACAACCAACTGGGCGACTTTGAAAGGCTTTGGGAGTCACGGGACATCTACATCTAAATCTACATGGGATACTCTGCAAATCACATTTAAGTGCCTGGCAGACGGTTTATCGAACCACCGTTAAACTATTTAACTTCCATTCCATTCTCGAATAGCGCGCGGGAAGAAAGAACACCTGAATCTCTCCGTTCGCGCTCTGATTTCTCGTATTTTATTCTGATGATCATTACTACCTATGTAAGTGGGCGTCAACAATATATTTCCGCACTCAGAGGAGAATGTTGGCGATTGGAGTTTCGCAAGTAGCCCACGCCGCAGCGATAAGCGCCGTTGTTGTAATGATTGCCATCCCAGATCCTGTATCATTTCCGTAACGCTGTCTCCCCTGTAGTGTGACAATACTAAACGAGCTGCTCTTCTTTGGACTCTTTCGATGTCCTCCGTCATACCCACCTGATAAGGATCCCACACTGGGCAGCAATACTCCAAAAAAGGACGGACAAGCATAGTGTATGCAGTCTCTTTCGTAGTTCTGTTGCATGTTTTGAGTGTTCTGCCAATAAAACGCAGTCTCTGTTTCGCCTTTCCCACGGCATTACGTGTTCTTCCCAATTGAGGTTCGAGTCCTCTCTGGCGCATGTGTGTGTATGTGTGTGTGTGTGTGTGTGTGTGTGTGTTGTCCTTAGTTTACCTTAGTTTAATTAGTTTGTAAGTTACGGACTGATGACCACGCAGTTTGGTTCGGTAGATTTACAAACATTTGAAAATTTGAAAATAATGGACACCGTGACAGTTCATCTGCACTGGCAATTACCATGGACCCTACTTTATGCAGATTACGTGATGTTGGCAGCGGAAAGCAAGCTCAATTTTCAGAGACAAGTCCAAGAATGAAGTGATCCGTTGAAGCAACATGGCTTGCGTCTTAACCTGAAGAAAACAGAGTATATGACGTCAGAGAGGCGTGAAATGGAAACTATCACGATTAATGGTGAACATCCTAGTACCTACGTTTCAAGATCACTGTTGACGGCCGATTCACCGAAGTCAACTTTGGAACGCAGGCAGCCTGGATGAAGTGGCGAACAACAACCGGAGTCATTTGCGATCGCAGGATGAAGGATAGCTTAAAATCAAAAATCTACCACCCTGTCATTCGACCAGTCGCCTCGTATGGCTGCGAGTGCTGGCCGACTACAGTTGAGCCGGCCGCGGTGGCCGAGGGGACTGAGGCGCTTCAGTCACGGTCTGCACGGCCACTACGGTCGGGGGTTCGAATCCCCCCTCGGGCATGGATATTTGTGCCGTCCTTAGTTGTAGCTAGTTCATAAGTAATTTGTAAGTTTAGGGACTGATGACCCCGTAGTTAAGTCCCATAAGATCTACAAACATTTTTGACTACAATTGAGACAGAACGCCACCAAGTGTAATGGAAACAAAGATGCTAAGGTGGACAGCAGGTGTCACTAGGTTAGATCACGTTTCCAACGACAGCGTCAGAAAACAATTCGGTGTTCCACCGATCCAAGACAAGATGCGCGAGAGCCGTCTTCCTATGGTTTGGGCATGTCCTATGGGCCGGTGGTGATTCTGTTGCCAAGACGGGTTACACACTTGAACTCGTCGGCAAAAGATCCAAAGAATGACTTAAGCAACACTTGGCTGATACGCTGCATAGAGACCTGGAGAACGTGAACATCCAATAAGATGCAGCCCCAGACAGAGTGAAATTGAGGCAAAGGATCCATGCAGTGGGACAAACGCTGAAGGAAAAGAAGAAAACTCGAGGTGAGCAGCATAGGACAGGCAGGTGCGGTGACGTCTGGGTGTGACGCCGGCTCTCTCGCTGTCCGCGGCGAGTGGGAACCGGCAGCAATCAGCACTAAGCCCGGCCGCCAGTATTAGCCTTGGCCGGCGCAGCTGTTGGCAGCTAATTCCGTTAAGCCGCCCCCGCCGCCCCCGCGCCGCTTAAGGCGGGCCACCCTGGCCGCCGGGTGACCCCAGCCCCGGCTCCGTTCCACTTCATCCCCCAGTTCTGCCAGGGTCCACCAGAACGCGCGTTAATAGCGACGAATGGCGCCACAGCTCCCAACTGAAATGTGACCTCGCCGATTCAGAGGGATAACGAAGAAAGGGGCTTACAATGAAAATCCACCGTATCTTTCTCGAAGTACCCATTACGACATTTGAATTACACCATAGAGAGAAACCACGAAAAATACACAGGCAGCAGTTGTGTATCTTATGTATGTGGCGCCCATGACAAGAATTTAAAACGGCGCCCTCTAAAGAACCCCCGAGGGAGCAAAGAACCCACCACTTTATCATTACAGAGATTGGTATTGCCGGGGCGGAGTGACCGAGAGCATTGAGGCGCTATGCTGCGATGCGCGAGGCCGTTCCCCGTCGGGGGTTACAATCCCCCTCGGGCATGGATGTTTGTGCCGTCCTTTTTCTTCCTTTTTCTTCCAAACAAATAAACATACCCAACAATTTTAGAGAAATAAATGGCAATATCTTTTGTTTCTATGATCCTATTTAAATGAAGCTTGTATGCTGACCCAAGCTAAACCCACGTTACTTGTTAAAACACCGTGAAATTAGTAAGTAGTTCCGGAGATAACTGTTTTCAAATATACAGATCATCGTAATGGTTACAGATAAAATTTTAATTCACGATATCTTCTATTTCCAAAGTGTGATTTTGATTAATGTGAAATGCGAAGTAATTTGATTTACTGTTCTCCCTCGGGCATGGATATTTGTGTCGTCCTTAGTATTAGCTAGTTCATAAGTAGTTTGTAAGTTTAGGGACTGATGACCCCGCAGTTAAGTCCCATAAGTTTTACAAACATTTGAACATTAGATTGATATTTTTCTTTGCGTTTATTGGCGATTTATATACTGGGTGAATCATAAATGAGGAAAAATATGTCGTACAAATTGTCACACACTGAGCTACAATCATAAATTCATCTTCCGGATGTTCCTATGTCAATGAATGACCATGCAATTGAATGATAAAAATCTGGAAATATGAAGTGGACCTTTGGGTGTTATTATGCATTAGAAGGAAGCGTGTGGGGTAAAAATCATAGAGGGAGACCGAGGGACGAATATAGTAAGCAGATTCAAAAGGATGTAGGTTGCCGAACGTATTCTCTGATGAAGAGATTGCACAGAACAAGGTAGCGTGGAGATCTGCATCAAACCAGTCTTCGGACTGAAGACCACAACAACAACATGCGCCAACACTGGCGCCAGATCTGCATCAGAGCATCACGGCACAGCTTCCTTTCCCTATAGCAAGTAACCACATACGTAATACCGGCAATGGAGAACAGTACGAGATAGATGTGAGCGCTGTCAATGCTTACAGCTCCAGACAGACATTCGCTTGATGCCGCATGCTTGGCCTTCTCGTGAGCGGCTGGACTATCTACAACACTCGCATGTTGTGCCCTGTTACCATTCTGTCCCCTTGACCAATGTATCTGCATAGTAACAGCCAATTTCCAGATTTTTATCAATCAATTGCATAGTCATTTATTGACACCGAAACGAATCTATGTTTATAGCTCAGTGTGTGACAATTTCCACGATATATTTTTCTTCATTTATGACTCACTCTATATAAAGATAGGTAGGCAATATTCTTAATTTACAGAAATTTAAGAAAGAATGAAACTAACTTACACCCAGAATCAAAGATGCTCTGAAGGATTAAGAGACATAAACAAACATTTAAATATAAAAACTCGTTTTATTTTACAAATAACGCTTTTATTAAGCTAATTTATTCTACTTAAATGCTACTTTCCTAGCTTTGATTTTCGCAAAATTATCTATTAATTCCTCTAAGTTTCGCTACCTCTTCGTGTTCAATCGTTTTACTGGAGCATCGCTTACAAGAGGCCATCGTAAAAGGAAATGTTAAGGAAATTGTAAGAGCTATTCGGATATATATCTTCTAAAGAAAGCTCTTGAATCTTTCTAAGAATGTCAAGTGGTGTTGCTTTTTCAACATCGTTAATGCGTTCTTTATTTACAGAAGGATGGTAAGGCTGGTAGATGCTGACGTCGGAGACGATCATTTCGCATTCTGGAAAAATGTAGGAACACACGAGGCAATACTCAACCTTACGACTAATCTTAGAAGATAGATTAAGGAAAAGCAAACCTACATTACAAGCGTTTGTAGATTTGGAAAGAGCTTTTGACAATATGGATTGGAATACACTTCTTCAAATTCTGAAGTTAGCAGGGTTAAAATGTAGGGAATGTAAGGTTATTTACAACTTGTACATCGCCGTGGCGGAGTGACCGAGCGCATTGAGGCGCTATGCTGCAATACGCGAGGCCGTTCCCCGTCGGGGGTTAGAATCGCCCTCCCCTTCCAGGATGGTTAATTGTGTTGTCTTTAGTATAAGGAAGAAATTACAGGTGGTGTCCTACAAGGATCTATCTTAGGGCCATTGCTTTTTCTTGGTGTTTATTAATGATCTCTTATCAGTTACACTGCCAGAAACAGAGTTCGTTTTGTTTGCAGATGATACAAGTATTGCAATAAATAACATGTCGAACATAGTTATAGAAAGTTCTACAAATGATATTTTTATGAACATTTATAAATGGTTTAAAGCCAAATCATTGACATTAAACTTAGGAAAGGCTCACTACTTGCAATTCAGAACATGTTTCTAACCAGCATATGCATAAAGTATGAAGAAGAGCAGAGAGAAGAGGTTGACAGTATTAAATTCCTGGGATTAGATCTTGATAATAAATCCAGTTGGGAGGAGCACACCACAGAACTGCAGAAGCGACTTAACAAATCTGTATTTGCAATACATTTGTTCTCAGACATAATGTTATATGCTATAATATTTTGGGGTAAATATGCAAGTCAAGCAAAAGTTTTCAGAGTGCAAAAGCGTGTAATACGTATTATTTGTGGAGAAAATTCACGGACATTCTGTAGAAGCCTCTTCAAAGAATTGGATATATTACCTACTACCTCTCAGTGTATTTATTCCTTAATGAAATTTGTCATAAATAATATATCCCTTTCCCTATAAAACGCTCAGTGCATACATACAATACCAGGAACGAAAACGGTCTACACAAGGACTTAAGAGAACTTACTTTAGTTCAAAAAGGGGTAATCTACTATTTATCAGTAACTATAAAAAATTAAGCTATAGTAAATATCAGTTTAAGAGGAGCCTAAAAGACTTCCTAGTGGCCGACTCCTTTTACTCCACTGACGAATTTCTAAATAATGGATATAATATAATAAGTGATACATAGCACTGAGTCATCATATAAAAATAAATGTTGTACTTATTGTTTTATATCCATATTTTAAAATAAGATGACCAGCTTATAAAATATAACTGACCAGATGATGGTGGCACAGTCCGCCGAAACCGGGCGTCATTAAATAAACTATTAAATCGCGATCTTGGCATTTCATTTTTGAAGAATATAGAACTATCATATCGGGTCCTAAACCGACAATGTCAGGTAATGTTGTTATTATTATCATTATTATTATTATTTTATATCCGAAAGAACAGCTACAATACAAAAATGGAGGTGTGTGTGTGTGTGTGTGTGTGTGTGTGTGTGTGTACTACACATTCGTCCTAAACTACTGGACCGATTGCAACCAAATGTGATACAAATATTCTTACTATCAGACAACACTCTCTTTATAGTTATGAACCACGTAAGACACATAGTTTGGAGATACGATGCCATAATAATGAAATTCGCGAAAAACTATCACATCAAACGGAATGTTCCGTATATCTTCCAGATTCTGTAAGTAGGATTTCGTAAGGTTGTCGGCTTATTTCTTTCAGCATCTACCACATCAAGTCACCATCATTTTCGTGAGTAAGACATAACATCGAGCGAGGTCTCACAGTGGTAAGACACTGGACGTAATGGTCACTTCGCTTCCGTCCAACCTGATTTAGATTTTCCATAATTTCCCGAAATGATTTCAGGTAAATGCCGGGATGGTTCTTTTCAAAGTGCTTAGACGCTGTCCTTCCGCATCCCTGACGAAAAATATCCGACTGTGTTTCCCTTTTCTTACTTTACTTGTGTCCGGGTTTCAAATACAGAACTAAAATGTTTCAGCCGAGTACTGAGCCACGATGATAGCATTTTCTCTCGGGAACCATAAATCTTCAGAATTGCATGTAGACAGACAACCAGAGCAGTTTGTTATGCGCTCCATCGTCTGAGTCTCCCCAAGTTCACAGGATACGTCTAGATTGTTAATAAATCTCCATTTCGCTAGGTTTGACTTGACGAGAGCTACACCAGTTAATTCTTTGTGTATCCATATTGCTTTGATGGATGTTGGGACGACGGCGTTTTATTATTTTTAGAAATGAAAAACCTTCCGCCTTTACTTTTGGATTTATTCGACTAGTTTAGATAATACACTATTCTGTTCTTCAGACCCTTTAAGAATCCATACTGTAATGCATACTAGCCCTCCATTGTGTGTATTGCCTATCAGCCTATTACTTACAGATGTAGCCGACAGTTCTAATTCTGTTCAGCGACCTCCAGATTTCCCAGTCCAAGATCATTCCTGTTGGTCGTTCGGATTAAGAAAATTTTCTTTATAGTATTTTCACATACATTCAAGATCTTGTTCCGGTTTTTGTTCCACAGATTCAAAGCTTGTCTCCATGAAAAGCTACTGCAAGATCATCAGCATAGAAGAAATATTCAGAGTGCTGTGGTGTCGGCTAATGATATGTTAAACATCATAGGTGCGAGTACACTTCCCTGTGAGAGACCGTTTTTCTGTCTCCTCCGTCTGCTTTTCTTTCCATCAAGAGTAACCCAGAAGCGGCGATTTTGTAGTGTGGAACCTATGATCTTTGTCAGATGGTATTCTTTGGTAGACTGTAATTGCCACTATATCGACGGGAAGTACAACCCTATTTCCTTCCTTCCTCCTTCCTACACAGATATACGAGTGTTCGATCGTGCAGACCTTCTTTGTCGTTATCCAATGCAGGTCAAACCAGTGTCTGACCAAATGGCGTGTACCCGTGTTAACAGAAAGTTCGATTTCTTTGGCACCTGTTTACAGGGAGATAGGGGGCAGATTTGTCAGATACACGAGTGATTGATCGTGCAACCCGTATTATTAGTTATCCAATGCAGGTCCTACCAGTGTCTCTTCTGCAGTCTCCTTTTTAAACCGTATCCACCCAATGAAATCTGCTACCTGCCAGAACAAATGGCGTGTACCTGTGTTAACTGCAAGTTCGGGTTAGTTTGGACCTGTTTGCAGAGAGGTGGGAGCAAACTTGTCTGATATATGAGTGACTGATCGTTCAGCCCTTCTTTGTTGTTATCTAATGCAGATGCCATCAGTGTCTTGTCTGCAGTCTCCTTTTCAAACTGCATTCACCCAATGAAGTGAAGTCTGCCACCTGCCAGAACTAGTGGTGTGTGCCCACGTTAACAGCAAGTTCCAAGTTCGGTTTAGTGGGGACCTGTTCACAGGGAGGTGGGAGCAATGCTAATGTGTGAGTGATTGATCGTGCAGCCCTTATTTGTCGTTATCCAATGCAGGTCCCACCAGTGTCTTGTCTACAGTCTCCTTTTTAAACTGCATCCACCCAATAAAGTGAAGTGTGCCAGCTGCCAGAACAAGTGGCGTGTGCCCGCGTTAACAGCAAGTTCGGTCTAGTTGGGACCTGTTCGCAGGCAGGCAGGGGGGGGGGGCAGACTTGGTGCGGGCCTGGGGGTGCATTATATCTGCGGCGACAGGAAGCTGGCGGCGGCCTGAGATAACAGCTGGCTGGGGGCAGCACTCGCAACCCGACACGCCGGAAACTCCGCCATTTCGCGCTCCTCCAGCCGCGGGCTCTCAGCGCCTCCGTTACAGGCGGGGTGGCTTCTGCTACTGCTACCAGCCACCTTGTCACACTTCTTCCAACGTCTTGGAGCTCCGATACAACCTGCAAGATACGACTGCGCAAAATGAGATGGCAGGTACCTTCAAAACCCAAAGCAGTAAACACGGAGAAGACATTAAAGAAAAGGCAAACAATTATGTTACTTGCAGTTAGTAACATCAATTGAAAAATAAGATGTTGAAGAATGGTCGTTGAATTAAAATTGGTGCAATTGTATGGATTCGAACTCGTGTTCTCTGGCTTACTAGGCAAGCCCTACAACAACTATTGAACCGGGACATAATGAATTTGGTTATTGCATGGTCTGTTTTAATTCTTTGACTCACACACTTTTGGATGTGATAGGCATTGAAATTTGTTTTAACCTTATTCATTACAATTTAAAAAAAATAAAAATTCAATTTTTATAAAAAAGTTACGGTCGTTTCATTGTGAAACAACTGTGACATAAGGAATTTTTCAATGTCTTTCAAAGAATTATATATTTTGACGACATTACAGCGTTCAATGAATGAAATAAATCGCAATTTGTGATCAGTTATGCCTTCACTGTACTAGGTTTAGATGAAATATGAAAGTGCGCCGAATGAAAATTTGTACCCGGCCTGGATTCTAAACCGGAATCTCCTGCTTAGTAGGCAGACGCGTTGTCCACTCCGCCACCGAGGACACAGTGACCAGCCCGACTGCAGTAGACTCTTCCCTGCACGTCTCCTGCCACACGCAAATCTCCATTCGCCACGCTGTCTCATTCCTATACGATAGCCTCTTTGTTCTGTAATGCAGCTACAATACTGTATTCCTGCATCAGGGAGAACAGACCATGACGTATCGAGACACAACTAATTATCATCAGGAGCCTGGCCTCGGCTTGTGTACAATTATATGTTTTTGTCGACATTACAGCGTTCAATGAATGAAATAAATCGCAATTTGCGATCAGTTATGGCTTCACTGTACCAGGTTTAGATGAAATACGAAAGTGCGGCGAATGAAAATTTTTGCCCGGCCGGTATTCGAACCCGTGATCTCCTGCTTTTGTGCAAGGGAGAGTCCTCTGCAGTCGGGCTGGTTACTGTGTCCTCGGTGGCGGAGTGGTCAACGCGTCTGCTTAGTAAGCGGGAGATTCCGGGTTCGAATTCCGGCCGGGCACAAATTTTCTACGACACCACACATTTAGCATGACCACCTCGTCTTAAGTGGTTTCATTTTTTAAACTACAATTTCCACATCGTTTCGATTTGCTATGAACACGAAAATGCGGTTCATTGTATTATCTTTTGTCCACAGATACTTTCATTCTAGAAGTGTTTTTAGGGCTCTGGAGTGAGACGGTGCTTTCTCAGTGATTCACCTTTGACACAAGGGGTTACAGCACAGCAAAAAGTGGTTTCACAGTGAAACCACTGTGACACAAAGGGTTAGGGCACGTCTCTCTCCACAACACAAACTTCAATTCTGCCTCATTTTCCCGGCCGCATCACAAATTTTAATGTAATGTCTCTCCTTAATTCAATATCTTTGATATATATCGAGACATAATATATTCCTTGGCATTGATTTATTAACAAATAATAAATAAAATAAATAATAAAAATAATAAATTAAGAAACATCAATAAAGCTCTTCTGGGTTTCTACAATAAAATAACTCCATAGACGGAATAGCAATTCATCCATTTATTTGCGACTACCAATTTCGGAAAGCTATTTTGCCATCATCTGATCACAGTGTAGTAAACAACATACAAGAACCTCTTTTTTACCTTTTCTAAAATGTACTAGTCGGTTGTATAGGAAAAGTTCACGGCCTAGTTTTGTAACCATTCTAAGTGAAACGTTAGCGAGGTGTGGCAGCAGAAGGGGGGGGGGGGGGGGGCTTTGACGGATACACGACGAAGCTTTGCTCGGGATAGGAGACCACCCTGCTCCCTTCTCCACCACTTGCCTAGGAACTCAGTGGCTGGAAAGCGGTCGCTGGGGCTTCAGAACTTGATTTTGCGCCAAGGCCGAAGCAGGCCCGGTAGAACTGACCGCCAGTTTCGGACTGCAGACGGAATCAAATATTCGTAGAGCTTAAGGGTCTTAACTGTGGGGTCATCAGTCGCTAAACTTACAAACTACTTACGAATACCTTATACTAAAGACGACACAAATATCCATGCCCGAGGGTAGATTCGAACCCCCGTAGGGGAACGAACTCGCTCATCGTAGCATAGCGCCTCAATGCGCTCCGCCGCGGCCGGACTGCAAACGTCGGTAGGGAGGTCATATACGTTACTACATAATTATCTGTCAAGAAGGTGGGAGAGAAGATTATGTACAGTTTATCAGTGTTGCATACTGTAAAGTTCTCTCAGATCGAATATTTGTGTAGGGTTGATTGCTCCGTTTCGCCACAGGGCAAACTGCCTGTCCTCGATACATTTAATATCCTCAGATTGCAACTGCTGTCATCGAATAGAAATCGACGTCGTCTTCCCAGGTGTAATATTTTTTTATTCCGGTATTGAAAATCTGGCTGAGATACGTTCTCGTCCTTGGTGTCACGTCTTGAATAACCAGCGATGTTTTGATTTCATAAAAGAGTGCGGTTTCCAATATGCGATGCCGACGTGATCCAGTGCATTACATATACATCTGCATGCATACTCCGCAAGCCACTCAATAAGTGTGTGGCGGACGGTATCTTGAGTACCACTATCGGTTCTCCCTCCTATTCCAGTCACGTATTGTTCGCGTAAAGAAAGATTGTCGGTATGCATCTTTGTGGGCTCTAATCTTTCTGATTTTCTCTTCATGATCTCTTCGCGAGATATACGTAGGAGGGAGCTATATACTGCTAGAGTCCTCGGTAAAGATATCTTCTCGAAACTTCGACAAAATCCCGTACCGAGCGACACAGCGTCACTCCACTGGGTTAACGTTTTCTCGATTACCAAATGATTCTGTAAGGAATCTCGCTGCTCTCCGTTGGATCTTTTCTACTTCCTCTATCAATCCCACCTGGTACGGATCCCACGCCGGTGAGCAGTGTTCAAGCTGTGGGCGAACAAGTGCACTGTAACCTACTTCCTTTGTTTTCGGACTGCATTTCCTTAGGATTCTTCCAATGAATCTAAGTCTGGCATCCGCTTTACCGGCGATAGATTTTATATGGCCGTTCCATTTTAAATCACTCGTAATGCCTACTCCCAGATAATTTATGGAATTAACTTCTTCCAGTTGCTGACCCGCTAGAGTGTAGCTAAATGATACAGGATCTTTCTTTCTGTGTATTCGCAGCACATTAGACTTGTCTACATTGAGATTCTCTTGCCCTTCCCTGCACCATGCGTCAATTCGATACAGATCCTCCTGCATTTCAATACAATTTTCCATTGTTACAACCTCTCTATATACTACAGCGTCATCTGCAAATAGCCTCAGTGAGCTTCCGATGTTATCAGCAAGGTCATTTGTATATATTGTGAACAGCAATAGACTCACTCCCTTGTGGCACACCTGACATCACTCTTACTTCGGAAGACTTCTCTCCATTGAGAACGACATGCTGCATACTGTTATCTAGGAACTCCTCAATCCAATCACACAATTGGTCTGATAGACCATATACTCTCACTTTGTTCATTAAATGTCTGTGGGATACTGTATCAAACGCCTTGCGGAAGTCAAGAAACACAGCATATTCCTGAGAACCCGTGTCTATGTCCCTCTGAGTCTCGTGAACGAATAGTTCGAGCTAGGTTTCACACGATTGCCTTTTTCGAAACCCATGCTGATTCCTACGGAGCAGATTTCTAGTCTCAAGAAATGTCATTATACTCGAACGGAATACATCCAAAATTCTACAACTGCCCGACGTAAGAGATCTAGGCCTATAGTTCTGTACATCTCTTCGACGTCCCTTCTTAAAAACGCGGAAGACCTGCGCCATTTTCCAATTTTTCGGAACGCTACGCTCTTCTAGAGACCTACGGTACACCACTGCAAGAAGGGGTGCAAGTTCCTTCACGTACTCTGTGTAAAAACGAACTGGTATCCTTTAGTATTTTTACAATATCTTTGTTTTCATCTCGATAAGAACAGTATTTACCGTCATTTAATGCACGATTCATATTTAAACCGGAAAAGTGGAAACTTTTATTCTGATGATCGTGGTCACAACTTAAGAACCAAGTTGAGAAATTATCGAACTTTCTTTGGTCTTTGACACGTATTGAAGGAAATCAACGCGAGAAAAGTTGTGCGTAAGAGCTAGTTATCATATATGGCGATGCCTCGAGCACCAGTGACTTCACAGGAAGCCGCGAAGGTCCTGCGGCATTTTGAGCGATTTTAATTGTTTTTCTATCCCTCTGTCAATTATTTCGATAGCTTCCATTTTGTGATCTGTGCGGCAATCCAGAGAAGGAACTACAGTGCAATCTTCCTCTGTGAAACAGAGTAAAAAAGTAAATAAACACACTAGGATTTCACGAAACGTCTTACCGGTGCGAGCGTGAAGGTCGGGGTGAGAGTTTAAAATAGGGAAAGATTAATTTTTAAAACTCACAACCACCAACTGCGAACCAAATTCCTAAACATGCAAAACACTGGAACTGTGATTGCGACTGTTTGACTCGTTTTCTAGGGGATGATATCACACGTTCGCAGCTTTCCTGCCCTGCATATGATTAACAACACAAATTCATAATAAAATCAAGTTGATGAGAGAAAAGGGTGTACTAACAACTATTTTTGAAAACACGTGAAAGTTCACTTTATGTTGTTTATTTCACAATATTTGAACCCTGTGGCTGATACGTCTGTACGTCGACACATTTACCAAATAAAGTTATAGCTCGTGAGCCCCCAGACAAAATGAATATTTGTCGCGAATTGTTTTCACACCACGTGGCTGTCCAAACACCGTTTATGTTCATGCCTACGAGACGACACATGTTACATTAATAAATCACAGTCACTTTAATTCAATGCCATGCACACCTTGTTCCACCGGCTAGATATTCACAAACACAGAGTAGCACTCGATTCAACTTGGTCTACGACGAGCAACCACACATGGCGATTGCCACACACAAATCTATAACCTCCACCTCGAGGTCCACATGCCGACTGCTGCAGAGCGACGCCGCCCGGCCAGCCACCCCACGTGCTCTCGAGTCCTCACTTCCTGCCATCGCGCGAGCGCGCCAAAAGCTCAACTGACGGGGTTTTTTCCCCTACGTCATCAACTTCCGCATGTGAGTGGTCTAACCGATTTGCAAACCTACAGCGCTCAGCCAATACATTTCTAAAATTTTACTTAAAATCAAAATAATTACACTACACATTAAATAAATTGTCTTCTTAGGTTTTTATATTGGTATAAACATACTTTGTACTATTTATCATAATTGTGCAATTTCTTATGTCACAGATAAATGATTTAACTGAATATTTCAAGGTAAAATACACAAGATTAATTGAAAATAAAATGAGAAATAGTTAATATATTACTTTTATAAACAAACATTGCCATGCTAGTTTTGTAACTGTCTTGTATTCATTGGTAATTTATTACTTTTCATTGTCAATTAAACATATTACGCCAGATGTGACTATATCAGCTAATGTATTGTTTATTTATCAACAGGCTATTTTTAATGAGTGCCTTAAAGGTTCCTAACTGCATCGTATTACTTCAAATGCCAGTAGCATTAGAATATTTTATTTCACGCTGTGTACCGCACTGTGCCTGGCACTCGCCATTGTCCCTCTCTCCCCTCACCGGAAACGAACTGGAAAATCCTAAGCTGGAACAAGCCACCAACGTCGGCATGCTTGCTGGCCTCCCGTCAGCTACAAGCACACAGCAAATCTCAACGTGGAGAATTTCTACCTATGGCCTAACTATAAATGTTGTCACCCAACTGTGTACATACATTGTTACCATAATTAATAAGATTAAAATTGTGTAACATTTAGTGCATTGGCATGGTCAATGTTTGCAGTGAACTTTATACTGTTTAATTATCAAATGCTATTAATTACCAGTATTTCTATTGGGCGGTAATCTCACAACGGCCCGTTCTGGCGGAGCTCAAAGCCCTGAGCGTCCCGAGTATGTAAGCGGAGCGCGTTGCCCTGGAGCGGTGGGCAGTAAGGGAGTGTGGTTTAGAGCGGCCTGTTTGGGCAGACAGGGCGTGAGTCAGAGCGCCGCCCACGCGGCCGCACACAATGGGCGGCGACACACAATGGCGCATCAGCCTCCCACACCGCCGCCCCGTCATCTTCGCAACGGCGGGCAAGTGCCTGCCTGCCGCCTGCCGCCTGCCCCAACACTGTGCGTGGGCAGCACACCTGCCGCCTCAGCCGCCGCCTCTACACACAGTCAAGCGCCGCACTCCACCACGTGACACCAACTTCTGTACACCTACATCCACAAGCATACTCCGCAATTCAGCGCACGGGCGTGGTGGATGGGACCTAGTATCACTTACAGATATTTCCTGTTTAATGGAATGAAACCAACAGCCACAAATAATTTACTTTGCTGATAAAATTCTCTCGGGCTTACAGCCAAGTCAAGTGGTTCGACATCCACGAGCTTTCGGCTGAGATCTCCTCGTTCTTCGTCAACTGGCGACTGGTGAGTCATTGCTGCCGTCGCCCTTATACAGAGTGAATCACCTAACACGTGCACCACAAATATTGCGGAAAGGGAAAGTGCGATTGATGTGCGGTTTTCACAGAATAGACTATGAGATTGATTAGTGGCACTCTGTTGGCTACAATGGCTCCAAATATTATGCAAAATGGTTTCTCCTGATCTAAGACGGAAGTAAGTCTTAATGAGTGTTATAAGATCTTGTCCACTCCTGAGGTTCCTATCCTGCAAGACCTTCAACCACAGGAAAGCCGGTTGAAATCACGTAAACCACCTCTTAAAACTGCTGTGCAACTACATCAGAGTATTTGAGGAAATGCATACTGTAAACCATCAGCTGTTTATTATTTTTCAAACTTCTACCGGTTTCGGTTATAAACCATCTTCATGGAAGAGAACTACACAGAATGATCAAACAGGTGCATTGTTTGTTTGTATAGTCTATGGGACTTAACAACGGGGTCATCAGTCCCTAAACCTACAAACTACTTATGAACTACTTACGAACTAGGACGGCACAAATATCCATGCCCGAGGGGGGATTCGAACCCCCGACCGTAGTGGCCGTGCAAACCGTGGCTGGAGCGCCTTAGTCCCCACGGCCACAGCGGCCGGCACAGGTGCCTTATATGCCTCCTTATGCATACTAGCATGCATGTCACACAACAAAAATAAATAAGACGTCATTAGGCGTCAAGTCTTGACGGCTAATGACGTCTTATTTATTTTCATTGTCTGACATGTAATACTATGAGAGGGACAACTATGAGTACGGGACAACTATTTCCACTTTAATTGCACACTATTTTTCTTTACCTACATTCACAGAGCTAACTTCCCCAGCGAATGGAAAGAATCTTAGTCTGTGGCATCAGTTTTAATTGTCCAGTTTAGTATCGAGTTACAATTGAAACAGTTCAAACATAGTAGACTGTTGAAGTAGTCTCAGTTCCGTGACATAAAATCTATATATCTTATAAAATAGGCCGTACGTGTGTATGTATGCTGCTCATCTCCTCTAAACTGCTAGATCGATTTCAACCAAACTTGGTACACATGTTCCTTACTATCAGTCAACAATCTCTGTCATGGTAAGAACCACCTATGACACATAAGTAATGACATATGATGTCATAAACAATGACAGCCGTGAAAACGGCCGCATCATGACTAAGCTAATGGACCGATTTAAGCCAAATTTGGTACAAACATATTTAAGGTCAGGAATCATTTTCTATGGTGGCAAAAACCATCTAAGATAGATACGATCATACGATGTCACGCCGTAAGCAGTGAAAACTGCTCCATCTTACAGCGTGTGATATCGTGAATTTATTCCTCAATTATTTGAAAATGAGAGCACCAACGACTTGTAATAAAATTTAAACATAATTTCAAATCTTTCGGAAGTTTTTTCTCGCTGACAGCCACAACAAAACGATGAAAGTAAAAAGGTTTATCGCTTACTACTTTTCCGATGTTCGTGTTGTATGTCTACGGCATTTGGCATGACGTTACAAGTTATTATGTCTACACTGTAAATTGTATTCACGAGAAATTTCACAGACAGTACACATACATATTATATCACAGTTCAACATATAGTTCATGATACATGAAGTCATAAACGATTTGTTTCGTGAAAAACCGCATGATCACACATAAGGTTTCGATTTCTTACGCCTTTACTACTAACACCATTCACGACATATTTTGCAGACGTTAGGCACATATACCACTGAATGTATCTTCGAATTTACATCATAATACGACACATATTTCAGGACATATGACGTCATAAACAACGAAATTTCCGAATAAGTGCTACATCATGCGCTATTTCTTCACATCTCTCCTAAAATATTGGACTGGTTTCAACTAAACTTGGTACAATATTGCTCACATGTAGACAACAATAGCTGTGGAGTTAAAAACTACCTGTTTATGAGATATGACGTCATAAACAATGAGCCACAGAAAGTTTCCCATCACGCGACGCTTATTTTACGAGACTTCATTCACCCACCATTTAGCCATCACAGACAGTTTCATAATATAATTCTCTTCAAATCTGGAAAATTATATTATTGTAGGACACATAGTCAAGAGCATATATGATGTCATAAGTATTGAACTGCATGTTTCTTTGTTTTACTGCTTCATAATTTCTAAGCTGATTTCATGAATACTTTCGTTTCTAATATAATACTGGAAAATGCACATATAGCCGTGAAAAACCGTGTTAATCAACTAGTATTCAATAATTTCTCAGGATTTTTCATTGAATGCTTTTCTCGCTGACAACTTCGAGTCTCATTCCATGAAAGCACTTTGAATACACTCTAACAGGAATGTCATCTTCCGCTGAGGGGGGGGGGGGGGGGAGGAAGGGGGAAGGGGAATATTTATTAGAAGAGTTGTGATTGAAGAGTCTTTTCCTTACTCTTTCTTCTTTCTTCACTCAAATACCTTCTCTATGTTACCACAGATGACAAGTAAATGAATTCATTTGTAGCTAAAGTGTAGTATCTGTGAGGTGCCTAATTGCTTTCACTAATCTGTTGGATTATAAAGTTTTCCCCATGCATAATATGGCACGGTGGTGGTTGGTGCTTAGTCTTGATGCTGTTAAGTAGAGACAAACGTTTGTGGCGAAAGTATTACATATGCAGGTAAACTTTCTTTTTTACAGGATACCACTCGCATTTATAGTAGCGCAGAAATCGACGAACTACATAATTCACAAACTCTCTTTTCACATTTTTTCTGTCTAACGTTCTAAATTATTGCTTAACTCTGTTCAAATATTAAAATCACTAACAAAAGAAAGCACTTATGGTTAACTTTTGTCAAGTTTCTGAGTGAAAATTGATAACATATCTAGCTCATGTACCCATCCTATAGTACAAACAAATACAGGCCCCAGCCGGGGTGTAAATCAGCTTTCTCCATGGAATTATTTCAATGCCCACTCGCAGTTCATGTCGTAAATCTTTGTGTCTGAAAATAGGTATGTTTGTTATTGGATTTTAAATTGTGCAGAATTGATTCTTAAGAAATCTGTTACACATGAAATGATGGTAACTATTTTCACCGAAAATCAGTGTGTAGGATTGCGATCTTGTCTAAGAGGGTTTCTTTGAACTGAAATTCGACGATCTATCGAATATGAGAACATTATATTAAAATCTGGTTGGTTGGAAGTGGATTTGATCCACCATCGTTCCAAAGGCGAATCCAGTGTGCTAACCACTGCGCCACCTCACTCATTGTCTTAATGTGAGGAAAAAATATTTGACAATATACACCTGGAGGACAGCTTTGTATGGAAGTGGGAAAACCGGAAGAAGAAAAGAATCGATGAATTTGAAATCAGGCGTTCAGACAGAAAGATAATGAAAATTTCGCGTGGCTCATTGGCCTGGTGCAAGTATTGGACGCCACTTCGGCGACTTGCGTGTCCCTAGCCTAACCCAGTTATCCAACCGGGGAAGGACACCTATAGCTTCACGTGGCGACTCCTCACATCGTTGAGAGATGAAAGATGGATTAAAGTGCAGACTGAAAAAATCCGAGGTCCGACCGGGTTTCGAACCCGAGACCTTTCGGTTATCAGTCGAGCGCTTTACCCGAAGACGACCGGGCCTGACGGACAGAAAGATGAAAATCAGTTGGGTTGCTAAGATATAGCTACACTTCCCAGCACAATTAGAGGATCATACACAGTACACATATGGTAACTGTTTTATTCAGTTATTGGTTACACTTGTAATTTGTGTGTGATGCAGTACGACATTTTGCTGTCTCAACTCTTTACTTGAGGTTAGCACGGCGTTTACTTCGAGCGTGGCACCATGGGGCTACGATAATAGTGAAAAATTAATTCTCTTTACTCTCCTAATATGGCGTGTCGTCACTTCGGACAGCCCATACAATTGCTCACCAGAGTGTCATGGGCAGTCTCAGGTTACCAATATGATCTTAAGGGATATTTGGTCATTCTTCCATGACTGCAATATCCAGCCCTGCAATCGTTGTGGGAGGTGCTGGTCTGGCTGCATTGCATCTGCCAAGTGCATCGCAGACATGCTCTGTCGGGTTTAAGTTCCAACATGTTGTCCATCAGTGCAGCTCTGTGAGGACGAGCGTTAGCGTCCAACAGAAGGAACTTTGGTGGGACAGCTTTGTGAGCCCCTATCCCATATCAGCTTTGTTTTGCAGGATATGAAAATTAAACATTGCGTATTAATGAAAACTAGTTATTGAATGTTGAGTAACTATTTTTATGATATGATACTTAAGAAAAATGTTTTGTGTTTGTTTCTGTCTGTTTTATAGTCGATCGAGGTACTGCAATAAACAGGAGCAGCGTCGCCGCAACACCGACCGGCATCACAGAGCTGGCTGTTATATGAAGTTAGCCGACGGTCATGGGGCAGCGGATGTCTCTGCGCCTTCTTTATTGCGGGACATTGATCGTCCTCTAAGAAGATTATTTAACATTATTATTGCTATGGATGTTCGTCAGTTCAGATTATGTCCTTATGAATGTATGGTCAATCAGAAGCAAATAGTATATGCTTGTATTACACGAAGCTCAATAAACATGTGATGTTTGACTGAAGAAGAGTTTTATGTATTACCTCATGTATATGGAATGACTTATTATTTAATGTGAAATATAGAAATGTTCAAGATATTATTTGATCTTCTACATCTAGGAAGAGAACACCATCAGTTTGAAAAGTTTATAACAGGCTATTGAATTTCAAGACACTTTCAAATGAAACAGTGGTATTTTAAATGTGAAACTAAAATATAGTAGGCTGTGGATTTTCGCTCGAACGCCAGTTTCCTGACTGAATTGTGGTAAAGAGTTTAAACTTTGAATGTGAAGTTACATACTGGCCTTTTATGTTTCTCCCGCGGGTATAAAGACCTGTTTGTGTTTTAAGGAAAGATAGAAATATAAACTATTATATTTTTTATATTAGGAGGTGGACATAGATTTCGGAGGGAAGTGGGGTGCCACGGTTCACGAGAGGTGTTAAGTTGCTAGGTGACATTAGAAAACTTATAAATATTTACTTAGCAACTGAGCATAAGAGCTATAAACAAGTTTTCTTAGTAAGAATGAACCAAATTTAGGACGAGTTGGGTTTGATACGAGATTATTTTGACAATTTAAAGTTCTTCACCACCTTTTCCCTTTGTCCCACTGCAGAACCCATCTCCTATGGCACCAGCGTAGGACAAAACACAAGGTCGAAGGAATATGAGCAGTCAATGCGCCATTCTGAACGACATAGAAGTCCGTAAGTCCGTCAAAACTGACTCCTGCCCACACCATTTGTCCACCATCATAATATGGTAAAGTTCCCTGCACATAAACATGATTGTTCCGAGTTACACATTCTCTTCAGGTGAGGGGGGGGGAGTCGATTGTCTTGACTCATTTTAACAGAACGCGGCAACGTTCGTTACGTCTCCAATGCTAATATCCTTCAGCCACATTTCTACGGCCTAAATGTAGTCGTGGTTTTAATGGGTCACGCAACGTAGGCCTCCGTGCGTAGAGGCCGCATTGCCAAAGGCGATTTCGGACTGTTTGTGTTGATATTGAGCATCCTGTTGCTGCCTGGCGAGTGCTTTGCAGCTGATTTGCATTCATCCTCCTGTGTCGACGGTCTATGTTGCTGATGTGGACGACCTTGGTCTTGCCTTCTTTTAACGGCTTCTGTTCTTTGAAATCGCATCCAGGTCCTGGAAATTACACATTGGCACACTCCAATAGCTGTAGCCACCTCGCTCTGTTTCTGTCCCGCTTCCAACCTTCCTATGGCTCTCCATGCCATAGCTTCGGTCAGGTCACGTTGTTGCATTGCACTACCTGCTCACCACAGTATCTGGATCTAACTGTGCCGGGCGCGGTGGCCGAGGGGACTGAGGCGCTCCAGTCACTGTCTGCACGGCCACTACGGTCTGGGGTTCGAACTCCCCCTCGGGCATGGATAGTTGTGCCGTCCTTAGGATAAGCTAGTAGATAAGTAGTTTGTAAGTTTAGGGACTGATGACGCCATAGTTAAGTCCCATAAGCTATACAAACATTTGAACATTTTGATCCAACTGCTTGTGTATTTCGTTTGTTAAACACAAGTCAACAGCAACCTCCTGTTCAGCAACTTTCTATTCAAATGTTTGAAGAGTTTATGGAACTTAACTACGGGGTCATCAGGCCCCTCGAGGGGCAATTCGAACCCCCGACCGCAGCGGCCGTGCAGACCGTGACTGTCACGCCGCAGACCGCTCGGCCACTGCGGCCGGCTCAACTTTCTTTCATTACCACTGTGTAGGTTGCCATGATGTTGTTGTCTCCACTCTGTAGAACCGACAGAGAGACGTCGAACCATTTTAGTTCATTCTGTGCGGCGGTACGATCTCTTCTTGCATGAGACTAAATACCAAATTTTTAATGTGCTGTGTCAGACTGCAGGATCCGAAACTCGTCCACTCGTCAACAAGAAAAAAAAAATCCTAATAATATAATCTTCCAGTATTGTGAAATTTCAACGACAGATCCTGGCGCAGAAGAAGCATATGATCTAGGTTTTGCACTTCTTTAAAACTGTCATTTTGAAATAAATCTTTTAAAGTTCCCTTAAAGATCGAACTGTCAAACAGAAGTTCGTAGTTGTGCTGGTTGCTATAGAAACAGATTTTTCAAGTCATGTTCACTGATGATAGATTGATATATAGGATCGATTGATTAAAATACTAAAAATTGATCTGTTAAACAAAATAACTTTCCCTAAATGGTCTTTTTTCAAATTGTAAAAGGGTTTGACAGTAAATTATTCTTCAGCTCCTGTCAATGAATATATTTCTTGTAAAACTTCTATAAATATCAAAATAATGATCTTTGACACTTGGTTAACTTTCGAGACACAATGACATTTATTGCTCTCACAATACGGATCATGACTCAGTTACACAAAGATGGATTTTATGGTCTTTTTGATTTTACACGAAACTTTCTATAATAATGTCAATATCCACGACGATAACAACAGAGACCAGCATCTTCTTGCCTCGTGACCGTCGACCCGCGACTTGAAGCGGCCAGATGTTTACTCCTTGAGCTCGGCGTCGAAGATGTTGCTCTCGTAGGTTGAATCAGCGTCACAGCACATGAAACACAAGAAATATACGAAAACTCTTTTAAGAATCACATAACATAAAACATTTACATAACATCATTTAAAAACATAAAATATAAACATAATCTTCTGCGAAACTGAGCTGACATAAGGTAGTAGTGGAGACAATAATCCGTCCCACTACATCTGCCGATGAAAACACTTCATTCGTCGTTGGCAATCAATTACTTTGCCTGTTAACTGTGTGAAAAAAATTAGGAAATACAATGAACTGCCGCGGTGGAGTAGCCAAGCGGTCTAAAGCGTCTCGCTTCGGAGCGCGCGGTAGCTTACCATCGGATGTTCGAGTCCTCCCTCGGGCATGTGTGTGTGTGTGTGTGTGTGTGTGTGTGTGTATGTGTGTGTGTGTGTGTGTGTGTGTGTGTGCGTGTGTGTGTTTTGTCCTTAGGTTAGTTCAACTCAATTTAACTAGTTTGTAAATTTGGGGAATAATAACCAAAGCAGTTAACTCCCATAGATTTACATTCATTAAAACATTCGAATACACTGAAGTCCTATTCAGTAAAATCAAAAAGCTCCAAGGAAATGAGCAGTGGCTTACAATCAGATATCCGTACCCCTGCTCATCCTCAAGAAATCCGTATGTTTTTATTAAGAAAAGTCAAGATAAAAAAACTACCGTGATGCTGAAATTACAAGATGCAGCCTCATATAAGCAGGAAGGGAAAATGTTATCGTGTAAATTTTAATTGTTGTACGTATTGTAGTAACAAGAGATACGGTTAAAATAGTTACCTCTAAACTAGAAATCAGAGCTCTGTAGAAGCCAGCTACTATCTGAAGGCTCTCAGTTGCATCCATTATGTAGATTAATGAGCACCTAAACATTACAGCCTCTGCAACTGGTTTTTAGTATTATTTCTACAGACTTCAATGACAGTCTGAAATTAAAAGGGAGAACGACAAAATAAACAACGTTTCCATCGGAACAAATGGAATTTACTGTTGTAGCTGAGGCGTAAGGGCAGGCTGCTTGAGGGCTTGCAATACCAGTTTTAGCCTTTGAATGAAGAGTTAAAATTATTTGTCTTTTCAAATTGTTTGCATTGGTGCAAATTAATACTTTTTAACAAAAGCACTGTCATTGAGAGCTGAGCGTACTCTTGGATATTGCTGGGCCTACAAGAAACTTGATATACGTCAAAAGGTAGCTGCGGCGGAAAGGCCGGTGTGTAACACCCTGTCCACTACCTGTAATATCCCGGGATCCGGGCAAGTGTCATTCCGTGAAAGGGTCACAAACAAGTATCCAAATGTTTGTAAATCTAGTGAACTTAACTACATTGGTCATCAGTCCCTAGGGTTACAAATCACTTAAAGGAACTTATGCCAAGGACAATACAAACACCCATGCCCGAGGGAGGACTCGAGCCTCCGATGGCGAGCAACCGCGCACACTGCAGCAAGGCGCCTTAGAACGCTCGGCCACTCCACCTCGGCTGCCGCATATCAATTGGAACCAGCCTGCGACAGACGTCTTCACGCTTTCTTGAAGGTAGGAATTTCTTGAGGTGCAATATTTCCCTGGTACCAATATAAGAACTGTATGCTCGATGATTAAACAGCTTGCAGCCCATCTTCTACAAAACAGTTCTGCTACGGTGCGGGTAAAGAGAACTGTTGTAGAGCATTGCAACGCCTGCAGTAGGCATTCCACACCTCTTCTTCTGTATGATACGTCACAGTTTCGGCATTGTCACACGAGTGTTCCACTCACGCGAAATGACCAGAGTCTACATCTACATCTACGTGGATACTCTGCAAGTCAAATTGAAGTGCATTGCGGAGGGTTCATCGGACAGATTTCTATGATGTTTCTCTACAGTTCCACTCTCTAATAGCAGGCGGAAAAAAGGAACACCTAAATCTTTTCGTTTTCGATATGATTTCTCGTATTTAATTTCATGATCATGTCTTGCTATGTATGTGGGTGCTAACAAGATATGTTCGCATTCGTGAGAGACAGTTTGTGAAAAAAATTCCGAAATTAGATCTCGTCGCAACAAATAACGCCTTTGTTTTAATGATTTCCACCCCAACTCGTGCATCATTTCTGTTACACTCTCTCGCCCATATGCGGTAGTAGATAACCAGCTGCCCTTCTCTGAACTTTCCCACAATTCGCACCAATACTCCAAGATAGGACGCACAAGTGTAGTGTAGGCAGTTCCTTTAGTAGAACTGTTGCATCTTCAAAGTGTTCTGCCAATGACACGTAGTCCTTGGTTCGCTTGCTCTACAATATTTTCTGTGTGTCGTTTCCAATGTTCTTTCCAATTGTTACTCCTAGGTATTTAGTTGAATTTACGGCCTGTAGTTTTGACTAATTTATCGTCTAAATGAAGTTTTACGGGCTTCTTTTGGTAGTCATTTGGATGACTTCACACGTCACTTGATTGAGGATCAATTGCCATTTTTTGCACCATGCAGATGTTATCTGAATCATTTTGCAGTGGCTTTTAATCTTCTGGTGATTTTACTGACCGACAGGTGACAGCATCATCCGCGAGCAACCTAAGGGAGCTGCTCACATTGTCTCTTAAATTGTTTATAAAAATAAGTAACAGTATGGTCCCAATAAACGCACAATAAACTTAGTTTAGGTGCGGGCAGTGGCGGGTTGGACCAAGACTGTTTTGGCTTCCCTGAGAAAATCAATGGGTCCTATAACATTTCCCTGGGGAACGTCAGATGTCACTTCATTTCTACTGAATGACTTTCCGTCAATTCAACATACTGTGTCCTTTCTGACAACAAATTACGCATCCAATCGCACAATTGTGGCGATATTTCACAAGCACGCAATTACATTAGAAGATGCTTGTGAGTTACAGTGTCTAAAACCTTCCGGGAATCTAGAAATACGGAAATCTGTTTGGCATTCTTTGTCTATAGATCTATAGCACTCATTATATCATGTGAGTAAAGAGCTAGCTGTGTTTCACAAGAATGATAATTTCTGAATCCGTTTTGATTATGGGTCAATAGGTCTTCGAGGTAGTTCATAATATTCGAGGAAAGTATATGTTCTAAAATTCTGCTGCAAACTGACGTCAATGATATAGGCCTGTCATTTTGCGGATCACTCCTATCGACCCTGCGTTTATTTTATAAATACAAACTAGCTGAAAACTAGCTGAAAACCCGGCCTGCCATTTTTCAGGTATATATTCATTTATATAAGGGCTGTATGTCTGTAAAATCTCTTGTGAATACAATTAGTACTAAAGAAGTAATAGATTAAAACTTGGTGCGTGATGGGGTGGCTTTCCATGAACGTTACTGTTTATGTGCTCATATCTCATAAACTACGTGTCGTACTGTGATACAAGTTAGAAGGTACACTCAACTATATTTGTCTATACTGTCTGTAAAATTTCCTGTCGCTACAATTTGTAGTGTACAAATTATAAATTGTAAAGTCATACCGAGAGCCGTTGTTTTACTCCATTAACAGCGGAAAAGTAGTAAGCGATAAACTTTTTTCCTTTCATCATTTTACTATGGTTGTCAGCGAGAAAAAGTTTACTAAAGCTTTGAAATTATGTTTAAAGTTTGTTGCAAGTCGCTAAGTACTGTCATTCTCATACAGTGTATTTCGAAAATTTCGCCGCATTATATGGCATTTTTTGCGATTTCTATTGGTTATGACGTAATATCTTTTGAACCATGTGCTGTATGTGATTCTTAACTGTGCAGAAATCGTTACCTCACGGTAAGGAATGTGTGTACCAAATTTGGTTGAAATCGTTCCAATAGTTTAGGAGAAAATGATCAGCATTGTCACAAAATGCAGCAGTTTTTCGCTCATCTCGTTGTTTATGACGTCATATCTCGTGAAATATATATTGTATGTGATTCTTACACTTACGGCGACCGTCCTCATGGATTGTAGCTTAAGTGTACGAAATTTCATAAAGATTGGAACTGTAGATTTGTATATAACACGTACAAACATACGGACACTCCGCTTTATATATTAGATAGGTCTTCGAAGTCATAATATTTGAGGAAAGTACATGTTCGAAAATCCTGCTGCAGACCGACGTCAATGATATAGCCCTGTAATTCAGCGGATCACTCCTACTGCCTTTTTTGAATATTGGCGTAACCTGTGCAACTTTCCAGTCTTTGGGTACGGCAGTCTCAGTTCTCTTGGTGACTAGTCCAAAACTAACAAAAAAATTGCTGCATATGTTGCCAATGTTTTTCGTGTAACGATGCTGCGTTTATTTTATTAAAAAAATTGGGAAACTTACCTTTTCGAATGTACCTCATGGCTGAGTATTTTTTGTGTGTTGATTAATAGCAACGGCTGTCAGAATTTGTTGTCTTTTATTAACAGTCGTGTGTACCGACTGCTGGAAACGACAATAGTGCTGAAGGTGTTTATCGTGTCGATACCGTCCATTCGAACCCGGCGTAAGCGATAAACGCTGTACCCCGGTAAACGTAAACAATAACCCGCGGCCGCGACAACTCGTCCAGAATTGTGACAATAAGCCGGCCGGTTAATTTGTCCGATTTTTGGAAGGTTGTTGGGTTTGATGTCCGCCGGTCGCTGCAATATCCACCCTTTTATTGTTAATCTAGCTTTATGACGTGGCGGCAGAGGAGGGTGGGGGGCAAACGGACGGGCATTGATTGAAGCATTTTTAACACCGCCGCGCCGAGTAATGTATTCGGCGCAGATTGTCACGCGCATATTAGGGTTCGTATCAATATTTCACGCGGCCGGAGCATCGGCTACAGATAATGCCGAGCGCGAATGGGAATTAATTATGTGAACTCTAACTATCTAGATTGCGGGCAGCTTCAATGGCGCGAAAATTATAAAAAGTGGCAAAATGGAAAAAAGCGTTAATAGAGTTTGATCGCTCCAGTGATTCGAGTGCAATAAATTAGCTGCGGAAACGTTTTTATTCCAGTGTTTTGTAATTAACTGGAATTATTGTTTTAGATGGAACGGGCGGCCGCGCGGCATCGCGCATTGTTCGCCGGCGTTTGTGCGTATTACGGCGGGCGTAATTGATATTAGATGTTTTATGGCGATTTCTATACGCAATTATCGGAATTTTATTGTGGAGTTCGGTCCCTCCGGGTGGCTCGGGAAAGCAGGAAAAATAAGCTATTAAACATGCATCCGTCATGTGGGACACAAAGCGCCCGCGGTCTTTTAACGTGGCTGTTTCCAAATTTTAAAAGTCTGTGACGATATAGAAAGAACGTTAATATCACCCGACGCTAGCGGCGTAATCAGTGGACTGCCATTTCGTCTGCTTTTAGGTCAACTGCGCTGCTAGTTCAGCCGGACGTTTCGAAGCTGATTGGACCACTATCCTTCCCCACAAATTCACACCACATTGGACACTTGGGGGTTCGTTTCAGCAGCTGCCAGACGGCTACTTTCAAGCGCTAAGAAACAGGTGTTACTGCGCATGCGCAGCTACTATGACGTAAAAACCCTTGTTTGATACCTGCACTGCTGGAACGCTTTTTGCATTGTTTCTGACTGCAGGCGAATGTGAGTTTAAAGGAATAATTAAAATACTTCCCTTCCTGATAACGAAGAGGTGTAAACGAGAAATATCTGATCTCAAGTGGGATTGCAGTGACTTCGAAATAATCGAAAAACACTCTACAAACACACACGTATCACATGATGGCTAACCCCCACTCTAACTCAGCCCTTCCTGAGCATGCACAAATTGGCAGCTTGACCGCGCCAGAAATATTTTTCCGGGTAGCGTCTGGCTGCTTGCGGCAACTGCTGGAACACCAAACAGTAACACTCCAAAGTAGCCAGAAGCGGGAGGAGGAGCTGCTGGAACACTATTTCAGCGTTGCGCATGCGCGTCAAGCAGTCTGGCAGCTGCTGGAACGAAGCTTAGATATCGACTTAGCAGCTAACAGCAGTAACAACTAGAGTGTAAAGTCCCCAAAGGTAATGATGAGCATTTATTAACGGAAATCGGAAACCGTAATATATAAGAATAATTCTTCTGACGAGCGTGGAACCGTTTTCAGACTTTGTGCGTTATCTAACCTCCTGTACAACTGTCATATTACGTTGTCTTAATGTGTTTCAGGTTCGACGTTTCATAATAAGTAATCAAGACAACCACGGGGGATGATGAGCATCCATTAATGGGAATCGGAAAATATAATATCTTGGAATAATTCTTCTAACGAGCATGGAAAACATTCAGGCCGTGCGTTATTTAAGTTCCCGTACCTTACTATGTTTCCTTAGTCTGTTACAGCCTATCTGGTTCGTCGTCTCATGGTAAGTATTCCACACAACCACGGTTATCTGAACTATGGGCTTCACCATTTTATTGTTTCGTACATAACTCTACAACTGCAATGAACAAAAGCGTCTCTGACTTCTAACTTCGAATACAAGCATATAAAATAAAGGTACAACACATGTGAATATATTTATTTGATTCCTGCAATAATTCACTTGCGAGAAATATTAATAAATCTGGACGCTGCCTTTATACGAGACCCATGACTTACTCCTAAGTTCTGTTCGTAAAAAAACAAAATTAAAAACATATGTCGCACTTTTTGCGATTGGATAACTCCATGCCTCTGCTCTTGCTGATTATGAAACTGCTGCTACTGCTGTTAAAAATTAATTGTAGTCGAGATGCGCCAATGTGCAATGCGTTCTCGATGTCCATTGAAAACAGAAGCTTTAAATAAGCGTTGTACTCTCCATCAACATGCAAAATAAATTGGTTAACTTCAAAAAATGAATGGTAAGTTAAATAAATAATGAGAAGGGACAATAAAAGATGTTTTACCCCATACACTAAGTCACCTTCAGTTTCAAACAAAGTGTTTTAGAAAGAAAGATCACTCAGCACAGAAATGGTATTTACACGTAAACACATGCGTGAGAAACGACTTGCACTACATATGTGATTTGAACATTTTTCAAATAATTAACAGTTGCCTTGAAGTGGATATTTGTTATCAAGTAGAAGTGAAGTGATATCTGGCGTTCACCAGGTAAATGTCATAGGGCCCCTACTGTTCCTTATTTTAATAAACTATTTAGAAGACAATCTGAGTAGCTCTCTTAGGTTGTTCGCGGATTAGTAAAGTCACCAGAAGATCAAAAGTAACTGATAAAAGATTTACATAAGATTCTGCATCGTGAAAAAATGACAACTGACGCTTAATAATGAGAAGTGTGAAGTCATCCATATGACCACTAAATAAGCCCGTTAAACTTCATTTACACGATAAATCAGTCAAAACTACAGGCCGTAAATTCGACCAAATACCTCGGTGTAACAATTACAAATACACCAAAAATATTATAGAGAAAGCGAACGAAAGACTACTTTTCGTTGGAAACACTTAGAAGATGCAACAATTCTAATAAGAAAACTGGCTACACTACACTTGTGCGTCCTATTTAGGAGTATTGTTGCACATTGTGGGATCCACACCAAGTGGGACTGACAGAGGATTTAGAGAAAGTTGAGAGAAGGGCAGCTCGTTTTGTATTATCGCGATATAGGGGAGAGAGTGTCACGGAAATGATGCACGAGTTGGAGTGGAGATCATTAAAAGAAACGAGTTACTCGTTGCAGTTAGATCTATTTGCGAAATTTCTTTCACCATTTTTCTCTTCCGAATGCGAAAATATTTTATTAACACCTACCTTCATTGGAAGACATGATCATGAAAATAAAATAAGAAAAATCAGATCGAAAACGATTTAGGTGTTCCTTTTTACCGCGAGCTATTAGAGAATGGAACTATAGAGAAACATCATAAAAGCGGTTTGACGAACCCTGTACCCAGTTGCGTTGCTATCATTGGGCTAGGCGGCGCAGTACAGTCATTACGAAGTATGTATTCGAGCAGTAGCTGTGGGCCATCATCTTCCAGCAGCGTTAATGCTGGTCAAATTGGTATCTGTATGGACTATGCATTAAACGCAAGGCGTTTGAGAACAACACAGAGACAAGAAACAAAAGTCAGTCTGCATCTTTAAAATCTTCACAAGTAAAACAAAAGCCTGTACAGATATCTATGGATGATCTCAAATCATCAGTAAATATATATTTTGGGGCAGCAAATCGAATTGCTGCTGGAGAAAAGTTCACAATTAGAGCTAAAAGGACTACTCTAATGGGCAGGACACAGTAACTTATTGAGTAGGAAGGCCTTGTTACGTAATACTTACAGTTAAATGAATAAGTATCTCAAAGTATTATTGTCAAATATTATATGTTCGGAATACCAGATAAGTGAGCATTTATCAGTGTATTAATGTTTTGTCTTATGTGAAATTGTTTTTTTGTGGGACTGTGTTTCTATAAGCTGAAAATGAATGCTCATGTGTATTTTATTTCCATCACTCTCACGTTTTGAGGGGATTTTGTAAGTGTAATTCTTCAAGATCGTCGATGTACACAGTGACCATTTTAAAATTATATTATACTTACCTACTTTATTTAGTATGTTGTAATGCCTTTTGTTTTGGCTATGTGCTTCATTGGACATTTAGTTATGTTTTTAGCACTGACTTATTATATAACATCATGTCGTATTATCTGTTTACCAGAGTGAGTCATCATGTTACATTTTAATGTTTCAAATGTTTGTATAGTCGATGGGACTTAACTACGGGGTCATCAGTCCCTAAACTTACAAACTACTTATGAACTACTTACGAACTAGGACGACACAAATATCCATGCCCGAGGGGGGATTCGAACCCCCGACCGTAGTGGCCGTGCAGACCGTGACTGAAGCGCCTTAGTCTCCTCGGCCACCGCGGCCGGCTATATTTTAATGTCATATCTTGTTGAGACCATGATTTTGGGTACTAAGTCAGTGGTTTCGTTTACTGGAAGAAATTGGGTCATCTAACAGTAATATGGCTGGCAATTCTTGCACATATGTCCTCCATAAAGGGGATAGAATGGTTGTTATGTTTTTAATGTGTTGAAATTACTCTGGCACAAACTTTTAGCTAGCTTACCATAGTTTTGTGCTTTGTTGTACTTTATACATTTTTGTGTATAGATTTTAGTTATGTTCATGCTTCATGGCGATCAGACTTGTTAAAAAAATAGTGGATAGTGGATGTATATAACTGGTTAATGAAGCATGGGTGTACATAATTAAGGAATTAAGCCGTCAACAGAAAAAAAGTGCCACCGAGCTCAATGAGACCCTCGGCCTCCGTTAGCGACGTTCGGAAAAAGTGGTCCTACTTTTTATTTGTTTACTCTCCAACCCTACTTTTTCGCGAAGGTCCATCATCTCCCCCTCCCATCAAACTAAGTTGCCCACAGTAGCCGCACTGGGCCACCGCGTGGCGGAACACTGCTTCTAATGGGGCCTTCACACGACGCCACTCGGTGGCGTTGCTTACCGGCCAAGTTTTATTGTTGTATACAATACCTGTTTTTGTGTCCCGACTTCGTCGCCGCTTTTGTGTCCCAGCCTCGTCGTAGGTGTCGGTGGCCGAGTGGAATGTGACCGACACAGGAATAAAGACAACACGCTGGTGCCGGTACGGAGGGGAGCAGCCAGAAACTATAAACACTAGAGTAAATTAGAAAGAGATATATATTGCACAGAATGTAACAATACTTAACTTTTACATAGTACTGCATAATGTTGATACATAGTTGTTAGAGGCCTGCCTAGTGTCTGTACGATAGCAAAGTCTTCAATGGTGCCTATCTGATTACGAAGGTCCTAACTGGTTGCTATCTCCGTCCGAAGTGCCGATGTCCTTCAGTGGTGGCCACGAGCGGGGTTGCAGCAGAGGGCGCTCGTGGCTGTCGTCGTGAGAACGCCGCGCCGTGCGTGCATGGCGGCGCGCGGCGAAAGTAGGTGGCGCGCACTTTGTACTTGTGCGACACCACACCTGTCACTTCTGCTGCAACAGCCGGAAGATCATTCAGCAAATTAAAAACTATCAAAACTTACCTAACGAATAATAAGGGACAAGCTCGACTCCGACATATGGCAATGACAACAATCGAAAACAAGGCTGCATCAAGTATAGATTTAACAGACCTTATTAATGATATTGCAAAAACGAAAGCCAAGAAAAGATTTTAAAGTAAATTGTTAAAATAAAATTGACTACTTTTTAGTAGTGACCCATATTATTACGGTAATGAACGAAGCGTGCTTTTTAAGTAAGTACCATTTTGAAATTGAAAAAAGACTTGCTGAGATATGTCAATAATTTTATGCACACTGGGTACCTACATCTGTTGTCCACGCACTGACCCCATTACAGTCTGATACTTCCTTGCTACGTTGTGTATTGAGTGTTTGAGATGTCTCCGATATTCGTGAGTCCCGCCGACTGTGAAGTAAGGGCTGTTATAAGATTTCTTAGTGCTAAAGGCCTAAAAGCTATCGATTTTCATCGTGAGATCAGTGCAGTGTACAGAGAATGGAATGGTAAGAAAGTGGGTGAGAGCATTTAAAGATGGCCGCCCAAATGTGCATGATGAACAAACGGAGTGGCCGTCCTTCGGTCGTTAATTACAGTTTGGTGCAGGAAATGGACAATAAGGGGAGAGAAAACAGACGCTTTACGATTTCCTCCTTGCGGGATGACCTTCCTAATGTTTTCGTAGTGTTTTGTATAGCGTTGTGAACGAGCAAGACAATGACGAAGTCAAAACATTTGTGATGCAGTGGTTAACAAGTCAGGCGGCAGACTTCTATGAGGAGGGTAACAAAATCCCGAATTTCGCTTCACAGTCCGCCGTTAAAGCTCAAACCAGCAAAGATAAAACACAAAAGGCCGTTCTTAAAATGGAACGAGACATGTTTGGCCGATTACTTTCCATTAGTATTGAGAAAGACATCAACATAGAACACTGCTTAACGCTTCCCTTAGCGCTTGTTCCACCTGCTCTTTTCTCACGTACTTCTGATTTGCTGAAAACTGCGAAGTAAAAACTAGCCAAAATACTAAAGTCCAACGTCGAATCAGTTGAGCCTGCTGGTATCAACTTTGAAATAATACACGGTTTTTATTACTTATATATGATCGGGTCATCTATGCCGCAGACATTTGACAAAGTTACTGAATCCATTTTAATAAAACTGTGCTCAACTAAAGCCTCAGAAATACACTTAATTTTTGATAGACACATATCAAAGACTGTGAACGTCTAAGATGGATGGAGATCAATTGACCTACACCTCTTCAAAAAGGACCTAGCGATTTCCTCGGAAATCTAAAAAATTACCGTTTCGAAGAAGCCCTGGTACAATTTTTGTCTAATTACTGGGAAAATAGTAACCCAAAGCAAAATTTTTTATAACTGTTAGAGAACGCTGTTTTCCGTACCGTACTGCCGAAAACCACGTCGTGAATCGTGAAGAAGAAGATTATTTATGTCGTTATGAAGAGGCAGATACGCGGATAATGTTTCACATATTAAAAGCGCCTCCTAATTTGAAAATATTGGTCAAAGTTAATGACGACAATGTCTTTGTAATTTTACTGGCGAATATTCACAAAGTTCCTCAGTCTCAAATTTTGGTGGCAGGTTCGTTATCACAGAAAGGCAATTAGAAAGATGTTGACTGCATTGACTGTCAATGATATTGGGCTCTACTTTATGCTTGAGTCTGGTAGGTTTCCATGCATTTGCGGGCTGTGATTACACAGCTGCTTTTTATAACAAAGGGAAAGTCAACTCTTTTAAAATATTTTCAAGGTGAACGATTTCCGGATAACATTCGCATCATGGACAGATACAGTAGACGTACTCCTGGAAAATAAAATTCAACGTGTTCAGGAGTTCATTGCCCTTCTTTATGGAACCAAGCAATATTGTGACATCAGTGACGTAAGATACCAGTTGTGAGCAAAGATAAAGAGCATTTTATAATGACGATTACAGGCATCGACTCCAGTCTGATTCCACCGTGCTGGATCTCAATGAAACAGAAAATTTTCCCCACAATATATGTTAATTCAATGTGGCTTCATGCAACCGATGCTTGTTGCGTGCGTTAAAATCAATCCTGAAGGTTGTGGCTAGTTTTTGGATGTCTATTTGAAGCCTATGACGTTTGAAGGGGACCCAACACCCTTAACGTTTTATTAAGGTAATCGAAAAACAAGGAGATCGATGAAGAATTTAGAATTTGATTTTGACATAGGCACTTCTGACGAGTCAGTATGCGAATAAGTTTCTATAAAAATTTTGTATTTTGTTATTTAAAATTTTATGTATTAATAAAAAAATATATCATTATATGATACAATTTGTATACGTTATGGGACCGTCTTATGCAACTGTAAATTAGTCTACTTTCAACCAGACCCGTTTCGCTTTATTCTAAAGCATCTTCATTGGTCAGCTGTACAAGAAATGTTTTGTATTACATTATTTGTTTGATTTTTTACTAAATTCTATCGGTAACAGATCTCATGCAATTGGATTGTTTTGATTTTGAATAAATTAGACTATTAATATTACTCACGAATTTTTTATGTTTTCGTCTTCATGTGTGATATTTTATTTAATTTTACCAATATTTAATCCAAGTTAAGAAAAATTATATTATGTTATGTTTATAAATAAAAACAGTCACAAGTCGCAAAAATACCATTTATACAAATGATAACCGGTTTCGGCCAGTTCACAGGGTCATCCTCAGAACTGTAAGATATTAATCATACAAGGTTGTAAGGAACGTCAGAACATTATAGATGAAATAAAGATTAAAATATGTATCAGTTGCATTACGCATGTGACGTAGGCTTGACGTCCACGGAGCAGGCGCTTGTCTCAAGCGGTAACTGATTCTAGTGGCTGAGCTGCCACACGTTAAATACTGCGAAAGCGCGCGCGTTTCGCCCCATTGAGTATGTCATAGTCAATAGGAAATGTTGAAATAACGAATGAAATATTATACGACATTATTTTAGGCAGTATTTTTATAAGAAGGAAGTATTAAATTGCACTTGAATGTGACTTGTCACCTTTATAAATATAATGTCGTTTGTTATTCGTCTAACAGTTTAGTAAAATGTAAGTTTAAAATATTTTTAAAGAAACATCGTCATGAAATAAAATGTAATATAGGTAAATCGTCCCGGCCCGCCTCCACACTTCAGTGGCAGCGGCTCTGACCATCGAAGCAAGAGGCCCGGGTTCGATTACCGACAGCGGACTGAGTGTTATGTGTTGTCCTAATCATCATCATCATCGGCAAGTAATTCGCCTACGTTGCATCAACCAAAAAGACTTACACTACAGCGGCCGTAAGATTTCTCCTGGCCAACAAAGCCATACACTCAAGCCAACGTAGTTCCCGAAACATTTGGTTCGTAAATACTAATGTACTAAGATAAAATTATTACGTTATATATTAATAGGCTTATGAAATGGGTTTCGATAAACGATCGCCATCTATTGGCGTCAGAAAGTATCACCGGGAACCCCGTTACCGTGGAGATAGCATGGTCAAGATGGCTGCCTTCAACATAGAAGCATACAGTGGACGCCGCATGTTGCCATGGTGATGGTACATGGTTGTTGTTGCAAAGATGATGCAGCTTGTGGTCGATCGCTGTCTGCTGGCGTTAGGAGATACCTTCGCGGTATTTATAATTAATACTTTCCAATAGATCGATGTTTCCCAAAAAAAAAAAAAAAAGTTCTCAAATATGTTCTAAAAAATATGTTATATTTTTGTAAGTGAATTAATGATTGATCTGTTGAAACATGTTTTAGACCAACTGGCAGCCATGTAAACACAAAATCAGCTCAAATCAGCTGAGCGACGATTGTCAGCCAGAGATCGAAACCGCTGAAGCTGGCTGAAGCTGGCCGTTAGAAGAGTTTATCCGTCGGATAAGCGACAATAATTAATTATTGTCAGGGGAAAGAATTAGTCTCTTGTTCGCGATTGTGGGGCGCCACTGTCGGGGCATCGCGGGATACCTCAGCCAGTGAGGAGCCGTCGCAAGACCCTCAGTTTAAGAAAGAAATAAAGCCAATTAATACGACACCATCCGGAGTGCCTTACGAGCCCCTGAGCTTCTTTCAAGCCCACCTCCAAAGTTCATCGGAAATATAAAGTTAACTCGAGTACTGTTATTCCATGAAGCGTTGATCGCCTAGCGGCGATGGTACTTCGTCCTACCCCGATCCATAAAAAAAGGGTATGAAAATAATTTATTATGACCAGATTAATTATTAATACAATTTATTTACAGTAGAAAACCTCTAATCCGTCATCTTCGCGACAGAGAGCATGGTCGGAACGACAAAAAGGTAGGATTATTCCACACATCTAATATTTATCGCAAAAAATATAAGAAGACATTTAGTACAAAAAATGAAACGATTTAAGAACTAAGAGACGTCTACAGTAATATAAAAAGATGTTTTTTACACAGTGCTAAACAATATATTAACTATAAAACGTCTACACACACAATAACGTGTATTGGTTTTGAAAGGAAAAACGACAAACAGATTACAGAAGTCTACTGTAGTTACTGTAGAAACAAATCGGACAGTGACGTGTTTTCCAACGATCAATCCAGCCTTCACTGGGCGCTCCAGTCACGGTCTGCACCGCCACTACGGTCGGGGGTTCGAATCCCCCCTCGGGCATGGATATTTGTGCCGTCCTTAGTATAAGGTAGTTGATAAGTAGTTTGTAAGTTTAGGGTCTGATGACCCCGTAGTTAAGTCCCGTAAGTTTAACAAACGTTTTATTAGCCTTCACTGGCAGGAAATTTAATTTCGACTTCCAGTTTTTCTATGAGAATTGGCCCGGATATTGGAGTTCCTTCTTTCTTGACAAAACCACATCCACAGTGCGTTATCAAGCAGTTCAAGTTTAGGCTTTTTTAATGTTTTGTGATTCTTAAGTGTGTTTTCACCATTAATCGAAACTGTATAGGATTCAATGTCTTTCCGAATCTTCCTCCAGTCCTTAATTGTCCTAACACCTACATCCATTTCCTTTGCAATTTTTTCAGAGCGATTCTGCTTTGTCCACTCTTTGTAGCACTGCTAATTTCACATTTAGTGAGAGAGTTATGTGTTTACGTTTGAATCCAGACATGTTGAAAGACAATTGTACACACAACGGATGTAATAAGTACTGTAGGGAACACGGAATGAAGCAAACAACGACGTTTTTAAACAAAGGATAAAACTGCACAATAACGTACAGTGTAACAATATACACAGCGATAGACGGCGCAACAATGGACCGACAGGCGTCCAGTCAGTGATAAGTCGGAACAGGCAGGGGAGCCTGAGCACAGTGTTGCAAACTTGGGGATTTTGCCCCTAAATTTAGGGGAACACTGCTGTCTTGGGGGGAATTTGGAGGTATTTGTACTTCAGGGGGTAATTTAGGGGGAAGTGTTCTTTGAGGGGATTTTTAGGGGCTTCTCAGAGATGAATAACGCATACCTATCAAAATTTGTTTAGCCCTAACTTATAATGAAATACTTCACTGTTGTGTTTTCGTTGGCACTGCCCTCCTGGCGCTTCAGCAACGTTTACTGTACCGTACTACTGTTGTATTGGCGATTGTGAACTGATGTTGAATACGCTGGAAGTGTATGTGTGTGTGTATTCAAGTGACTATGGCTTCAAGAGAGAAAAAATATTCCCAGAGGTACGTTTATTCCCAGTTCGTTAGATTTTATTAGCATAGCTGAACAGGGATGCAGCCGATATCTACGGCTTACATCTTACAATGTCACGCAGTAACTAGTGCTTTTTCTTTTAGTGACCAGTAAAGAGTAGAATACTAGTAATTAGGTTTTCGTTAAGTGACATTTAGAACGAATGTATTAATTCGTCAAGCACAGTCATTGGAATGTTTTACCAACGAAAATGAATAGGCCTAGTCTAGGAAAGACATTTTTATATGTATTGCACCAAAGCTGCTTTTCTATTGAAATGCTGATTAGTTATTTCAAATAGGTATTTGAAATAAACAGCGTGACCTATAGTGTCCAAACATAAAATAATGTGGCTCCAGAAAATGGGCAAAGCCCTAAACTAGTCACCATTTCAATAAAAAAGCAGCTATGGTGCAATATATAAAAAAAGTCTTTCCTAGAATATTTAAGAGCTGCAAAACGCGACGTAATAAAAACTAATTTTTTTTTTTTTTTTTTTTTTTTTTTTTTTTTTTTTTTTTTTTTTTTTTTTTTACGGGGAATTCTCATACGCTTTAGGGAAAAATTGAGCTTCAGGGTTGGCAACACTGCCTGAACATGGTCGGACTAACTCGGACTAACCGGAGTGACGCACCATCCAAGGTCGGATTAGAGGGGTTCTACTGTACCTCTTAATGTACGTTTTAGAAGTGAAGCAAGCGATATTTCAAAGCAATAAAAGCAAAGAACTCCGCCTTTGAGAAACTCACGCTGTCGTCGCTTGGAATAAAAATGGCGGCGGGCACTGCTGCTACAGCAGAAGTGTATGTGCATGCCCGTCTATATACAGGTACCTACCTGTAGCGCAGGAGGCTCGGGGTTCGAATCCAGGCACCAGCACAAATTTACATACTCCCATATTGTATGAGTACTCCTACCAGCAGCTGAAAATGAAAAACCTCAGCTAAACGACTTTCACAGGAGACGTAGCAGTGTAGGGGTTGATTACCTCGCTGCAGTACAGATGGCACCGCCCCTCCCCCGGCAGCGGCAGCGGCACAGCAAGTGGCGGGCGCGTGTCGGCGCTGGCGCCGTTGTTGATCTTCTAAAGTGGTTTTCCGGGCCATTGCGTGCAATCCGGCAACATTTCCTGCGCAGCCGCTAAACGACCGCACGCGCCGCTCCCAGCCGCCGGCAATCGATATCGGAGCCCTCCTCCTCCTCCTCCCTCACCTCTCGCCTCCTCCGACTCCCTCCTTACCCTCCCCCCTCCCCCTCCCACGCTGTCCTCGCCCCCCGTGGCCGGCGCCGCGCCTCCGGCTCTTCAAATTAAGTTTAAGTGTTTGACTTTTCGCTGCGAGCATTTAATCCTGTAATACTGCGGAGACGACGGAAACTTGCCGGCTCGGCGAGCTGTCCACAACGAGGCTGAGGTGGTTGCGCGCCGCTACAGACCGCCGCGTCAGCCAGAGGCTACCAGCGGTGGCGCGCCGAGCGTGTGCCCGCCTGCTAAACGACGGTCGCTGACCTCGGCCAATAAACAATGTGAAATAAATCGCAATTTGCGATCAGTTAGGGCTTTACTGTACTAGGTTTAGATAGAATACCAAAGTGCAGTGAATGAAAATTTGTGGCCGGCCGGGATTCGAACCCGGGATCTCCTGCTTACTAGGCACACGCGTTGACTACTCCGCCACCGAGGACACAGTGACCAGCCTCACTGCAGAGGACTCTGTCCTGCACTTTTTCCGCCACACCCAAATCTCCATTCGCCACGCTTTCTCTTTTCTATACCACAGCCTATTTGTTCTGTAATGCTCGCAGCCACCATACTGCATCAGGGAGAATAGACCATCAGATATCTAGGCACAATTGTCGTCAGGAGCCCAGCTTCGGCTTGTATATTATTATATACAGGGTGTTTCACTAAGTGTGTTTGCCTCTGCCACTTATAAAATAATAGGTGACAGGAAATTTTAATGCGGTAGGTCAACACAAGAAATGTTACACTTTCTGCGGAGCTATGAACATAGCTTATTGTATCATTTTCCAAAGAGTTACACCACAAAGATTTAATTTTTTAAATGGAACAATAGTTTTCTTCTATCGTGTATTGGATTCGTTTAAACCAGCTGCATCCAAATCAATTTAATCTACATTCCTATCACTGTTAGTTTGGGAGCTACAACCCTTCAAAGTTCCGGGGCGGAGGCTGCGATAGCATAGCTGACTGGGCGAGTGGCTATCCCCTGGGGCACGGCCCACTGTCTCATGACCACCAGCCCTTCGTGGAACTTGAAAGACGACCGTCTGTCATCTTCCATATATTTCTTATGAAATTGTAATTTATTTGATGTCGCTAGATTAGCATTTTGTTAAAACTAGAACCCCACTCTTTTCAAGGCATGAGGAATAGCATTTTTAATTTCATGTTTTAAAATATTTGTTTCTGAAATGTTGGTCAGCATTGCTAGGATTTTGTTATTTTAATAATTTATTATTGTCCCTAAGAGAATGTGTACTTGTTTTACTTTTAAGTGGATGTGCGAGGAACTAATGACTGGCTGAATGTGGGTGGTAATAGCTCGTTTTGCATGGTTCTCTCTGGCTCAGAGTCGATAGTCGTTACTAACCCCTGCTGCTGAGGCGACCAAAGTGGTTTCTACACACCTTCTCTCCCCACCACCGCTGTTTTCTTGGTTTTTCCAGTTTCCAGATCGTTGTGAGGTAAGGTTGGTTCTTCTCTTGTGTCTGCGGAGATGGTAGCAATTCGTTGTCTAGCATGTTTAATTTAGACTCTTGAACTTTGATTAATTTTTTGTAATATTCCTTCCGATCGTACGTGGAAATGTGTTCTAATTTTTAAATCCAGTGATTTCCAACAGATAAACGCGGTATATGTGTTACTAGTTGCAGTTGATAATTGCCTGGTATATTCAAACCTTTTCTGATTATGTGGCGTAGTATAAACTCTGTGTAAATACTTTCTAGCTTTGTGGGTGCCGATTTCTAACATACTATATGTTCATTTTTGTACAGTGCATGTAAAAATCTTTCTTATCTTTTCCTTCCGTGAGTGATATGTGTTCCACATGGTTGGTTCTTAGAACAAAACCTTCAGCTTCCACTATTGTTTGTTCCATGCCAATCAGGCAATCAACTATGGGTGTATCCTTCTGATTTCCACTAATATTTTGCGATCTTCTCTGCCAGCCTATTTTAATTTCACTGTTCCTTCTCCCAACTTGTCAGTACTTGTCAGTACTTCTCTCTGTGTCTTGTACAACCTCCTTCAATTGCTTGCTTATGAAATTCTATGTATTTCTATGGGTTGCATGCCATAGTCTTTATTTTTATTTTTCCGACAGTGTAATTAATTCACTTTTCCCGGTTATGAGACTGACCCTCTACCGTCTCGTGAACGCGCCCAATAGCATGTTGCAGCATTTCAGTAGCATCTTTATGAAATTCTACTCAGTTCTATGAGTTGCATGCCGTAGTTAATTTTCTTTATATTTCGGAAATTGAATTTATACATTTTTATCGGTTTTCGGAACAACGAGGGTCCGAATTCCGACTTCACCTGAATTCATGCCACTTATCATAAAACCAGTGCCCAGGCAGTTTACTCTCAGAGTGCAACTTAAGAGTCCGCAGTAATTTTATGCAATGAACCCGATTTTTAACCATTTCACCTTCAGTGGAGTGCGATCATGTGACGTATCCGTGTGTCGCCGTTAACATGCGTGCCCGCAGTCTAATCCAAATGAAACTTAACCTTGTTATACTTACGCACCATCTCAAATCAGGCACGACAGACCAAAGCCATCTTCGCAGTTTTATTGTATATTGTGTTGTGTGGTATCTCCGGTTTTACTTAATTTCGCCTACGATAGCGGCGCCTGCTTCTGCCTCGTTTCAGCACCCTGATTTTGGTGAGTTTCGCTGTTGCATTGCGTGTGTGTGAGCTAGTGAGTGTTGTTTGTAAATCCTCCCCCCAGTAGCGTTAAGTTCTGTGTAATTTATATTAATTTCAATGCTGCGCATCGTCAGTATTAGTTCCTGTAAATGGGGTGGTTTCCTATTGCATTAACAAAATTGGTTCCCCATTTTGCTTGAGTGCGACCTGAATAAACAAGTTAAGTTCAGTATAATTTTGACTTGTGTATAAATTGTAGTTTTCGAGCACGTTCCTCCTTTTTTATTTGATATTATTTTTCACCAATACTGAGAACAAGCTCAGATGCATTTTTTTAAGTTCCGTTGCGCCATAAATATTTTTCTTTAGCCACCTTTATGAAATAACTTTAATTGTGGTTGCTTGTTTGTTAATGCTTGCGTGTAATTTCGTGTGAGTTGCTACGTATATTGGCGACTGTATCCTTAACTTCCTGTTAAAAGAGTAATTTGAACTAAGTCAGTTCTCAATTTGGGCCAGGGAACAAAGTTTTGCAGCAGGAAGTAGCCGGTAGCTCACACGGATCTTTTGCTAGTTTTACTGCTAAAATTAAGCCTTTTTATAACAGTAAGTTCTTATCTGGGTACCTCCTACCAGAATTAAGCTTTTATTACGTACAGTGGCCTACATTTAAGCTTCAGCTCACTGCTAAACCATAGATCATGCCAGGAATGTCTCCATTCAGTATTTCTCAACATGAATTCTTTACTACTTTGAGAAATTCAACAATTTTTAAAGTACTAGCGTAGTTTCACTAATTACTAACAAGTATAATGGTTGCTGATGGTAATTATTATTAGAATTGATGACAGAGACAAAATAGGAATACATTGTAATAAAATACTTGACGTACAAGCACACCTGCCGTCAAAGAAGAAGAAGAAAAAAAAGCAGACGTCAGTATCTTAGTACTTAGGTGCATGAAAGAGCTTCGAATAAAGACCTAAGTAAGGAAACACTTTGCATGCAAACGAAGTTAAACAAGGAAACTGTAATTGCAAAATTTTTTCATATCGATATATCTTTCTATCTAAGACATATGTAAAACATACTAGGGGTGTCACCGAGAAGAAAAGTGTTTCTGATCGTTTATACTGCACCATAGTCATGATTAAATATGTCAGTTGTATAAAGGTTCTTTCAATTATTGAATTTGCAGTGAAACTCGTTTATCTGAATTATGGAAGAAATGAGAGAAAAATAAATCTGATTTTAATTACATTTCTGAAACATATCCCTAATTTTTCTTTAGTATGATGTGTTACACACTATTTTTCTTCTCTGTTAAGTCCTTCTTACTCAGCATGTGTCTCTCTTTAAACTGTCGTCTGTTTAGTCGAAATAGCTCAAGAGCTTATAATGAACTTCCATGGACCAGTCAAGTTCGCCAATTTGCCTGTTGCTCAACAGGCATTTTACTGCTGTTATACTCACTTTATCATAATACTTACACACAAAACGAAAGCAATGTCTGTGGGAAACAGATTGAGTGCCAAATAGGAGAAACAAAGTTAGAACAGGTAGACATTTCAAAGTACCTGGGATGTATTTTCTCACAGGATGTCAACATAGTGAAATAACTGGAATCAAGGTGCAGCAAAGCTGATGCAGTAAGTGCTCAGCTATGATCTATTCTTTTCTGCAAGAAGGAAGTACGAACAGTAAGTTAGCAGTGCACCGCTCTATCTTTTGACCAACTTTGTTGTATGGGAGTGAAAGTTGCATGGATACAGGTTACCTTATTCATAAGGTAGAGGTTACAGATGTGAAAGTAGCAAGAAAGATTGCAGGTACTAATAGATGGTAACAATGGCAGGAGGGTGTCCATAATGAATAAATCAAGAAAAACTGGGAATGAACACCATAGATGAAGCATAGCAAAGAGGCTGAGATGTTGGGGTCACGTTACACGCATGGGAGAAGCAAGGTTACCTAAGAGACTCATGAGCTCGGCAGTGGAGGGTAAGAGGAGTCGTGGTAGACCTAGAAGAAAGTACTTAGATTCGGTGCAGAATGAAGGCATAACATCAAACGAGGCATCAATGTTAGCATTGAATAGGGGATCATGGAGGAATTTTATTAGAGGTACTATGCTCCAGACTGAACGCTGAAAGGCATAATCAGTCTTTAATGATGATGATGTTGATGATGATGATGACACACATAAATTAAATTAATTGAATTTTGAAGGAGTTTCAGGATTAATTGTAATTGCATCGAGATGTATGCAGTGGACATGCATCACGTGCTGTGTTGGGTGAGCGTTGCAAGTTGCGCTGCCCTCCTCTATCTCTGCTGCGTTAAGTGTGCGCCGGGCCTAAAGATTAGTAGTAAACCAAGAAACAGGTGTCCTCTCAATATATATTTCCACGTCGGAATCCTTATATATCCTTATATGTTTACCGGTGTGGGGAAGGCGGAATGAGGCGGCTGGTTCCCCACTTTTCTGTCAGAGTCTTTTAAAGAAGAACAAGTTTCTCTCTATATATTTTCCCCCTTCTGCACCGACAGGAACATTTCTCAGCTTGTAATCATGCGCCGAACTCGTTGCTGCTAACGAAAGCTTCAAATTTCGCCCGATTTGGGCGCTTCCTCTAGACCTGCATTTCGGGTAGCCGTTGCTGTTGTTGTTGTTGTTGTTGTGGTCTTCAGTCCGGAGACTGGTTTGATGCAGCTCTCCACAATACCCTATCCTGAGCAAGCCTCTTCAACACCACATAAGAACGGCAACCTACATCTGCTTGAATCTGCTTACTGAATCCATCTCTTGGTCTTCCTCTGCGATTTTTACCCCACACACTTCCTTCCAATGCTAAATTCACAATTCCTTGATGTTTAAGAATGTGTCCTATCAATCGATCCCTTCTTTTAGTCAAGGTATGCCAAAAATTCCTTCTCTCCCTAATTCTGTTAAGTATCCTCTGCACTGCGACCATCATTTGTTATTTTACTGCCCAAGTAACAAAACTCATCTACCTCCTTTATTGTTTCGATACCTAATCTAATTCCTTCAGCCTCACCTGATTTTCTTAGCCTGCACTCCATTACCCTAGTTTTGCTCTTGTTAATGTTCATCTTATATGCACCTTTCAGCACACTGTCCATTCCGTTCAACTGCTCTTCCAGGTCCTTTGCTGTCTCTGACAGAATTACTATGTCGTCGGCAAAACGCAATGTTTTTAATTCTTCACCTTGAACTTTAATTCCTTCTCCAAATTTCTTCTTGCTTTCCTTTATAGCTTTCTCAATGTACAAATTACAACCACTGCATCTCTTTCATGCCCTTCAACACTGACAACCGCTGTCTGGTTTTTGTACAAGTTGTAAATAACCCTACGCTCCCTATATTTTACTCCTTTTTGCTTCAGAACTTGAAAGAGTTTATTCCAATCTGGTGGCCAGCAGTATAGAAATTGGGGAACCTGCTATTCGCAGTGTGTAGCAACTGTCCTTGGTCTAGGCTGGGTGAGTGGCTGAGTTCGGTGGCTCCAAGAGGGCAGGCGAGGAGTGGCGACAGTTGGGAGGGCCTGCCCTGCCTGCGCCTTGATTTAGGTGTGAGGGCGCATCTATATATGTGTGTAGCGCCAGCCAGCAGCCAGCAGCCGGCGGCCGGTCCGCCCGCATAATGGCCGGGCGGGGCGTCGCTTAAGTACCTGTCACCGCAAATGAATATAATCTCCCAGGCGTCACTCCATGCTTTACGGGCCGAAATAAAATTATAATATTCATAGATGGGCGCGTAACCGCGGGCCTCCCGCTCATTTGAATATCTCCGTGGGCCGCTCCGTCGTGTCATTTGCGGGACACCTCCTGCAGGTACTACTTGCAGGCAGGTGTACTCGTCAGGTCTACCACCTTTCCCGGCCGACGTCTCGCCTTCGTTGTAGTGGAATTTTGGATATCCACGGATAGTTAAAATACAGTGCTTCGAAAGTATCTATCAAAATACTTTGCTGCGATTATGCAATAAAATACAGTGCTTCGAAAGTATCTATCAATGTACAGTGCTGCGATTGTACTGTATCAGAGATTATCATGTCAAAGAGATTATATGATTATTCTGTATTTGTTGACTCGCTCGGTCTTGATTTTCTGTTGGTGACTGAATTGAGGCTAGTTTTCCGATACATGGACAGGAATGTTGATATTTGATTTGTATCAGTTAAAAGGAAGTAAATGCAATAAAAGATAACAGAATGTTTCAAATGTTTGTATAGTCTATGGGACTTAACTACGCCGTCATCAGTCCCTAAACTTACAAACTACTTATGAACTACTTACGAACTAGAACGGCACAAATATCCATGCCCGAGGGGGGGATTCCAACCCCCGACCGTAGTGGCTGTGCAGACCGTGACTGGAGAGCCTCAGTCTCCTCGGCCACCGCGGCCGGCAAAGATAACAGTCAAAGACAAATTCGCGTTACGCGTTTCTCTTCTCGTAGAATAATAACAACAAGAAAGAAGAAGCCGTCTTCCCGACTCTGTACACATAATCAAGGTGAGAATTAACAAAGAAAAGACTTTACAAAACTCTCATCTAAATATTAATGAGTGTTTCAGACATCCTGAGACGTTGTAATCAGCGAGCAGCTAGAAAGCAGATCTGACTAGGAACCTGCAGCCATTTCAAACAATCGTAAATACATCAGTTGATGTTGTGAATCTCCGTTCGCGGACACGAAATCGTTTTCTGGTGCTTAGCTGCAAACGTCGTATTTACATGTTCTAGGAATTTACAGTACTTACTGGTATGATTCACAAATACGTAACATATAACATGCAGTTACACGCACATAAGCATAAAGACTTTTAACTGTAACTTAAATACAGATTGCACACGAAACACGTATCTGTACGTGACGAGTCCACCGTGATACGGAACGCTCAGAAACGGTGTGAGTTGTGCATACCAGATGTATGCCTCAACGTGGCACGCCGCGGTGGAGTAGCTGAGCAGTCTAAACCGTCTCGCTGTGCCGCGCGCGGTTGCTCGCCGTGGAAGTTCGAGTCCTTCCTGGGGCATGGGTGTGTGTGTTGTCATTGGGTTAGTTTACCTAGTTTTATGTAGTTTGCAAGCTACGGACTGATGACCACGCAGTTTGATCCCGTAGATTTACAGACATTAACGTGCCACAGGCGATCGCAGCACGTTCCAGAGCCCGGATCTGGAATCAGAACGTTTACGAAATGGACAACTGAAATTTCTGCTTTCTTAGAAACCGAATATCTTGTGCATTGTCAGTGGTATACGTGGGTAGCAACATCAGTATTAAACACTAGCTGAAAATTCGGCGGCCGGCCGCAGTGGCCGAACGGTCTGCGGCACGCCAGTCACAGTCTGCATGGCCGCTACAGTCGGGTGTTCGAATCCCCCCTCAGGCATGGATGTTTGTGTCGTCTTTAGTAAAAGGTAGTTCAAAGTAGTTTGTACGTTTAGGGACTGATGACCCCGCAGTTAAGTCCCTTAAGCTTAACAAACATTTGAACATTTGAATCAGTAATCTCAATACTTGGGGCAAATACCACAGCTTCGCTGATTTGATTATTGCAAACTGACATATTCTGTCGCGGAATTCAGTTAGTTAGCATTAGGCTGGATTGCGATGAATTAGTAACGCATGCAGTAAAAATATTTTTGTTCTCCGAGAAACGGTATGAGAAAATATATATCTCTGTTTTAACAAGGTGACCATCATTTATAAAATTACAGCTCTTACCAGTTACTGTAATAAGAAATGTACGCATACAGTACATTAAGAATACTTCGGGAAACCCGTAACCGGCTTTATTTCCTGCTTTAACGACAAGCGACGAAGTGATTGCATCTTCCACAGTTCAATTAAATTACTGCCACTAATTAGTGAAGCTAATTTCCGTGCACGATTCCTGATGGAAAAGCCATTTATAGGCAGAGTGATGCGTACGGAATTAGACCCCTGGTTTTTGGACGTAAGAAACCTTACAAAGAAAGAATAAATGGATACCATAAAGACATTTACCTACACACTTACATAATCAAATGCATATATTTTCATTCTCGTATCATTCTTGCCATCTCGAAGGGACAGACCTATGTGGATTACAATTGAAAGTCGTGGATTACAAAACGTTTTTTTCGATGAAATATCAAGTTCTGGTTGTAAGCAGATATTCGTTTTAATTTATAGAAACAGAGAATAAGTTTAGTCCTCTAACTCATATCCATTGATGCACCAAAGAGCCGGCAGCAGTGGCCGAGGTGTCTGCGGCGCGCCAGTCACATTCTGCAGCGCCGCTACGGTCGGGGGTTCGAATCCCCCCCTCGGGCGTAGATGTTTGTCTCGTCTTTAGTATAAGGTAGTTCATAAATAGTTTGTAAGTTTAGGGACTGATGACCCAGCTGTTAAGTCCCTTAAGCAGACAAACATTTTTTTTGGAAACCCGGAATCGCTCTAGTAGTTATTAATTCCAATCAGTACATCTCTCCTTACATTTTTTCTCTCTGTTCTTCTGTTTCTCTCCCTGTTCGTCTCCTCCCCTACCTTCTCACTTCCTCTTTCTGTTCATGTCCTCTCCCTTCTCTAAGTTCACCTGCTCCCCCCCCCCCCGTCTCTTCCTGTTCCCTTCTTGCCCACTTTCTCCTCCCCCATCCCTCTGTTCATCTCCTTTCACCTATCTATCGATCTCCCCTCTCTCATTCTCCTACTCTCCCCTCTCTCTATCCGTCTCGTACCTCTCCTTTCTCTTCCTCCACCTACTCCTCTACCACCTATATATGAAAACATACACATATGCACCAAGTTTTATGGTGACTGGTCAAAGTCGCAAGGTACCCACGCCATGTTAAATTCACTGGCTTGCAGATTACAAAAATTTCCATCATGAAAGATACATTTACGTGCTGACTTTCATTGTGACCATTCAAACAATTTGGATGTTTGTTGTAACGTACCCTCCGCCATGCACCTACGGAGGCTTAACGAAAGGTAGCCCATGTTTTAATTCAGGATATAAGCTATCTTCATTCCACATTTCATTCAATTCCGTCCATCCGTTTCAGCTTGAAGAGTAACAAACGCGTTAACCCACTGTAAGTACCTTCCGTCACACACCGTACGGTGGTTTCCTAAAGGTAGCTGATGAGTTAATTCAGACTATTGGCTATCCGCATTCCAAATTTCATTCAAATCCGTCCAGCTGTTTCAGCGTAAAGAGCAACAAACGTACTAAGACGTTTAAAGTAAAATGGTTGTAAATCTATCGGACCAAACTGCGTGGTCATCATTCCGTAGCTTACAAACTACTTAAACTTAGGTAAACTAACCTAAGGACAAACACACACACCCATGCCTCAGGGAGGACTCGAACCTCCACGGCGAGCAACCGCGCGCTCCGCAGCGAGACGCTTTAGACCGCTCGGCTACTCCACCGCGGCGCATTTAAAGTATTCACCGCCACGCACCGTACCGGGGCTTATGAAAGGTAGCCCACGTATTAAGCTCATGTGTAGCCTACCTCTCTCTTCCAAATTTCATTCATATCCTCTCAGCCATTTCAGCGTGAAGAAACGCATTAACTAATTGTAAAGCACCGTGCACAATACATGTTAATTTTAGTATGCCTATAACCTCTGCGCGGATGCAAGCAATGAGTTGACAAAGTTTTATCGCAATCGGATGTACGGTATGGCCGTGCATCAATTACGAACAAAAAGACAAACAAACAAACAAACGTTAATTTTTATATAATAGATTAATATATATTTATCTTCAAATTTTTATTAAAACCAAACGTCGGTAACAACAACTTCCTTCTGCTGGTAGTTTTTATCCAAGTGATTCAGTACGCTTGGTATGCATCAAAGCTGACAGCAGAAAAACCGTCATTTATGAATATGAATGAAGTATGCTTTCCACTGAAGCATATTTTTTAAAAAAATTCTTACTTTCAATTGCTTACATAAAATACACATGGTGTGAACACTCTTTACATTTTATATGTTTCTTTGATGATTATCACCCTGAAAAATGTAACGTAACTTCCAAAGAGAGCTCCTCGAATTTTCAGATTTTATTTCACACGAAACTTCGCCGAAGTCTGAAAATTAACTGTTTAGTCACGTTAATTAATTGAAATGTTTGTAGGTAATCTCAATATATTAATAATCCACTGATAAACTGAATTTTTCAATCATATTTAAAAATTTCATCAAGATCGGATTACAACTGTTGAATCTGACAAATATGTAAAGTATCCTCCGTCATGCACCATCCAAAACTTTATGTGACAGTGACCTCCCTCTTGTTTTGAAGGTAAAGTGTCCAAAATGTCAAGAAGATTTTAGGATGAATAAAGTGTCATTCTCCTGTCGCATGATGCCAAAGGTTTGCAGATATTTTATTACAACAAATAGTACCTTAAACTGCCGGTTTTCGAAAGATTGTATGTTCACATTACTTTGACTTGCTCGAAACTAGCACATATATTCATAAGATTCAAATGCAGAAAACCCACCAAATACGTTTTTATACTGACAGTCAATATGGTGTCTTTATCTCTGTAGGCTACTGGTATGGGATTGGGTCTCCCAATAGGCAGCTTCTGATGTAGTTGGTGTTCTCCCATGTTTTTTGTGGAAGTTGAGACCCACGTTCTCCATCTGTGACATGCTTCATACTGTCCTGCCCGTTCGGAAGGGCTCCTCAACGTGATGTCTGCACGTTGTGACGTCAGAAACTCGTTGAGAGTACGCGTTCAGATACACGCTTTGGTATCCAAGTCCTGAAGAAGACACAACTAATGTAAAGCTTGATTGTGGTCTTCTAAATCAGGGCTGGTGGAGCCAAAAAATATCAGCCTAGTGCTCAGTTTCCCTCCATATTAGCCTACGAAGCAGTTATTGATCGCGACGGATATGCGTTAAATGCTAAGGTAGGTACAAACAGCAGTGTGTTTGTAATACACAGCACTTAATTTACAAGAGGATCCAAATTCGATTGTACACACATTACTCTACGGTACTGGCCCCTTAGTTAGCCTGCATTTGTTACGAATTTTTGGTCAGATCCCATGTTCCAAGTGATTGGGTAAAATGCGTTGGTGGCTGTATAATTCTTGAACTATGTTCGACTATAATAAATTTCCTCTAGAAGGAAAAATCTTCTGTCAGAGCACGAGCATTGCTTTAGAAAACATCGTTTATGAGAAACTCAGCTTTCCCTTATCACTGATATATGAGTGTTAGAATAATTTTCGACGTCGAGTGCTCATTACAGACGAGGGAAGAGTGACAGGACCGTTATTATACCGTAGATACAGACGACACAGTGAACAGCACTCTGCGACTAACTGCTGATGACGCTATGGTGTGCGTGAAGGTGTCGTCATGAGTGATTTCGGTACGATGCACGATGATTTATACAGAATTTCTAGTTGCGAGAAGAATGGAAGTTAGCTCTAAATATTGAAAAATGTGAGGTGACGCAGATGAGTAGGTAAAGCAATTTGATATTTTTCGAATCTTTCAGTATTGGTAATTTGGTGGTTGGAATGAGAATGTAAGGACAGTCGTGAGGGTTGGCGGATGGTTGACTAAGGGAATATTGGGAGATTTTTGGGAAGATGTGGCCCATCTTTAAAAGAGACCACGAACAGAACAGTAATGCTCAAGAGTTTGTGATGCGCGCCAGGATGGTTTAAGGGAAGACATACAAGCCATTCAGAGGTGGTCTGCTAAGTTTGTTAGTGGTGGATTATATCATTGCGTGAATGTTACAGCGGCTTCGGAAATTCAGATAGGAATCACTGAAGGAATGGCGAAGATCTTTTCGACAAATACTGTTTAGGAAATTTAGAGGGCCGGAATCTGAAACTACAAGTAATGTATATTTTGCGTAAAGATCACGATGATGTGTAAGAGAAATTAGGTCTCGTACAGAGACACACGACCATGCGTTTTCTGCTCGCTCTATGTGAAACAGCTGAGAGGGAGTGGCCGCATGGTCTAAGCCATCATACTACGTTCTGGGCAGTTGCTCGTGCCGGAGGTTCGAGTCGACACTTTGATGGAGTAGGTTCACAAACATTAGAACAATTTTCAGGATTGGAACAGGTACTCTCCGCCTCGTATCGTATGGTAGATTGTAGAGTATGTAGGAATATATGAATAAGAATACGATTTCTCGATTTTATATTGAAAATAATGGCAATTTGTTCATTTTGCTTAATTACGCATCTCTCAACGCAATTAATTTCTCTCTCAGTCGAGTATGTATATTAAGCAATAAAAGTGGGACCAGATCTGTTCAACCGAGTTGTTAGATGTGTCACTTTAGATCCGGGTAATTCATACCATGATATGATGTTCATTAATTTAATGAGTGGTTTGTACTGTCTTACTTTAGAGGTGTTAAGGGTAATGACATGGAACACGTTTTACGACTGAAATATACAAATCTCGATCTTACTATATATCCTGCTGGAAAACAAGAGTACAATGACGTAAGCCACGTTAGTGTTGGTCTTGAAACAATTCACAAAACTTCTAGATCTAAAGCCAATCTGGACCATTGTAACAAACAATTCAAATGCTTATTTCTTTCCACGAAGCATTTACATGTCCTGTGTTAAACAACTACCAAGCAAGAAAAGTGCATGACTTAACTGCTCGCAAGCGGATAGGGGTACGTTGAAGGACCAAAATTATAGTTTTCTAAACCTTCAATTCTATACAAATGTTTGTGAATATAAGGGACCAAACTGCTAAGGTCGTCGATTCTTACAAACTAAATTACGCTAAGGACAACACACACACACACATACCCGAGGGATGACCATAACCTCCGGCGGGAGCGGTCATGCAATCCGCAGCGTGGCGCCCTATACCTTATAATTGAAAAATTTGTTGTATTAAACTTTATGTTTGCTGGCTGTCCTACACACATTTCAATTGAACTTGCCTTTGCAGTAATGAAAAAGATTCATATTATTAAAATGTATGTAGTTTTAATTGCTGAATAAAAATAGACAGTTTGATTATCCGAATAAACTGATTATCCAGTTACTTCAAATAATCGATACTATACTGTATTCGCTTCTCAAAACCATGATCCTACAATTTGTACCACTTTTTTCGGTACTACAGCAAAGTGTTGTTTTCTGTAAAATAGTGTAAAGAAAGAATCTCATGTTTGCAAAGATTTATAGAACCAAGAGTGTCATCCTAACGGAATATAAAATAAATTTTACAGATAATACTAACCTAGAAATACAAGTATTATTCGAATCTTCTTACATTCATCATAATACGTAGTATTTCTAGCGAGGCCTGATGAAGAATGAAATTAAATGAATTAACGCGAAATACAAGGTATTGTGGAAATAAGGTGGTGTTGCACTGTTTGGATTTTACCCGTTAAGCCGGCCGCGGTGGCCGAGGGGACTGAGGCGCTCCAGTCACGGTCTGCACGGCCACTACGGTCGGGGGTTCGAATCCCCCCGCGGGCATGGATATTTGTGCCGTCCTTAGTATTAGCTAGTTCATAAGTAGTTTGTAAGTTTAGGGACTGATGACCCCGTAGTTAAGTCCCGTAAACTATACAAACATATGATCATTTATCCGTTATGATGAGTATTCCGAGAGTTTCAAACATTGAGAGGGAGATCTGCAACGGCTACTATCTTCATTTGGTGTCACATAATTTCTCTTTTGTTCGGATCTACTGTTTATATTTTGCGACGGTGCAGTCTTAGAGAGTACGGAATTCAAATGTTTAAATGTTTGTAATGCTATGGGACCAAACTACGTTGGTCATCAGTCCCTAGTCTTACAAACTACTTAAACTAAGTTAAACTAACCTAAGGACAACACACACATCAATGCCCGATGGAGGATTCGAAGCTCCGACGCGGGAGGCCACGCGATCCGTAATGTGGCGCTCTAGACCGCTCGGCTACTCCCGCGGTCTGCACCCCTTTCAGGCGTTGCTGTAAATGGATAAAGATTTGTGCGTTACTGGGTGTGTTCAGCTGAAAAATAGTTACAAAATGTTTTTCTACTTTTTTCCAGACGAATAAAAATTAGAATACTATTGAAATTTATGTTTATAATTGGTAGAAACCTTTGCTTAAATACTAATGATAATAATGTCGTTCATATTGCTGGAATTTAACTTTTATAAAATCAGCTATATAGTATGTATAACTTCTGAAAAACTAATTTTTAGGATGCAATATCATGGTAAAATTAAATCACTGGGTATCTCTTTACTCTTATAATGTACTCACAGTAAAATATTTGTGTCTAGTATAAACTGGTAAATATTCTGGAGAATTCTACTTCACTGCTTTTTACAGTGTACAGTTGTACAGTGCCATAAGGAAGTGCCGTGGCCTGGTAATGGGTAATTCTGTACGTAAGTATACGATTTTCGTATCTTTATGGCCTCTAACTCCCGACTGCCTCTATTTTAGCATTCGTTCGAAATCGACAAAAATCGACTAGTCGATTTAATCATTAATTCTCGCCGTGGACTGCGGCTGGTCCAGATATTGAGATAACAGCTTTAAATTTTTAATAAATAATCTATTTTTCGTGAAGTTTCGGCCTCACAGTTTTGGCCATCTTCTGTTCTCTGAACCAAATAGTGGTTTCATAATCTTTTAGACAGTATTATGAGCCTATCCGGCTGACGTGATTACTACTTACACAGTTCCTTCACCACCCGTCAGTACCCACTAATACAGTCATAGGATACAGAAACTGCAATTGGTTAAGGCACCTGAAGAGTGCTTCCCTATGAGACCGAAACCGGATGCAAAAATAATTATTTATAAAAAAAATTACGGCTGTGGCTTTATTCCATTTAATGAAACTGGATGGGTTCTTCGGTGAGGGTGGGAGGGTGGGGGACTTCAAATCTCGATGCTCCCATCAGGACAAGAGACTTCTCTACCCCCCCCCCCCCTCCTTCTTAGTCCGTCATGACAGCTAAACTTCATTCCTTAAAGCCACACATTCATATATACTGTATTTATTGAGTTACTAACTATACCAAGGTTGCTAGATCGCAAGACTAAAAAATCTGGAAACATCATTACGTTTTCAAAAAAAAGTCATGATTTTGGAGTTGTTGTCAAGAGACATAAATATAATAAATAAAACGTAACTTTTTATTTTTAAAATTAGCTCCTGCAAAGAGACTTAACACGTTTGTCCGACACGTAATTAATTTACATTTAATTTCTACTTTGCAACTTTTATTTGATATTATATTTGCAGGCAATATTAATATTCAGAAACGATTTAAAATTCAAACAATTTGCATCAAAGTTCACCCTAATTACTAACTCGGCCTTTATAAAACAAAGTCCTCTGTGTAGCCCAATGATTAACACAACATACCTTCATGTGCAGAACAACGCAAATGTAATTTGTTTGTATTTTTATTAGTTTTGGTCTCATTAAAAAATTATACCAAAATTTTGCAGACGCGTGTTGGAAGACGTATGTTCCGTTCGACAATGAAGCTAATGAAAGCGCGAAGCAAATTTAAATTGTTTTGTATAAAAATTCCAGACAATATTTCTGTCGGGATATTCTGTACTTTAAAGTCTGGACATCGTATGAAATGTCATCAGAATTGAAACGAATTGCGATCATTTGGAAACCTTAGCTGTACCTAACACGTAGCGCCTTACATCATTATGCTTACCAGTCCATTATATATATAAAAATGAATGTTTATCTGCATGTCCTCTATGTGTGCATAAACCATTCATTTGCAATGAAACTTTGATGAACTGTTCACCGTACGCCCACAATGGTTCCTGACCCAAAAACAAAAGAACACGACACATAGCTCAGGAGATATGACGTCATAAGCAATGAGGGGCCACCGCGTGAGAATACCAGATTTATACGTCAATTATTGGAAAATGGGAGTAGTTAGGGCGACTTTTTACAAAGTTTGCATGTAATTTCGGACGTTTATGAAAAATTTTGTAACTGATCCCCTTCCCCCCCTCCACTATCAACCCCCCCCCCACACACAAAATGATTAAATGAACAGAGATCTACCGCTCACAACAGCTGTAGATGCCGTAAAACTGTCGCATCAGGCATGACCTTATGATATTGTACTTGATTACTGCTTTTTGTCTTCGCAACATATCTTTCGTATAGTATCGATATATATCATTAAATGTGCCATCAAATTTATATCACTGTACGACACATGCTTCAGGACATATCTAATATATAAAAATTAATGTTTGTTTGTTTGACTTTTTGTTCGTATTTTATGCACGGCCATACCGTACATCCGATTGCGAAAAAACTTTGTCAACTCGTTGCTTGCACTCGCGGAAAGGTTATAGGCTTACTAAAATTAATTTCGTATGGTGCATGGCGGTGGGTTCTTTATAGTTAATATGCCTTCATGCTGAAATGGTTGGACAGATATGAATGTCATTTGGAACAGTTGTTAGCATGTGAAAGGCGGGTTTTGCCAGTATGTTGGGTTCCCCAGCCAGCCTGCTAACAGTTTTTGAACCTAGTGAATGGACAGGTAGTCAGGGTTTCCCTAATGTGCTCGGAAACCGAAAACGCTCTTGACTGAGAGAGAGCGTCTATCCCTGATTGCAGCTGAAATGCAATATAGCCACACACATTATTCTAAAAATACATATAAAATCAGGGAATGATCATACAGGAAATATAATTATATGAATGGATTCAGGAGACTTGGGACAGTCAAACTCTGTAATTACAATTTCAATATCCCTTACAGATAAAAAGCCGACAAATTTCAGTACTATATTATAAGACTTATATTTACAATTATTGATATGTGGTGTTTATCAGTAACAGTTTAAGAAGCAAATTGGCAGCATTGCACCACGCTACGTATCTTAAAAACGTACCACGTTATTTCCGTATTCTTTCAATAAACATTGTTTTACTCTCTTGCTTTTTGTCGAGGCAATTATTTTCTTGTGGTAGAACATAGATTACACCACAGAAACACAAAACATGAACTCAGTAAAGTGCATTACATTTATATATGTATTTTATTATATTTAATATTATTCTTAGTAACGTTCGTTTTATGTGGTAGACTGCCACTTAAATATTTCATGGCCGTCTAAAAAATAGTAAATATGCAGCAGATATTTAACATATAAACAATTATAAGTATTTGTGGACAAGACCTGAATATATTTGTATAAAGAGCCATGATAATTTAAATATTAATTGTGTAATTATATTTCGATGGCGGCAGTATATTTGAACAGTGAGATGCCACGCTTAATGGCTATCTGAACAAACAGCTTCAGTCTCAACCTTTTTTTAGTATTGTTAAATATATATTTGTTTGTTAAATGTAAACATTTGTAGTGAGGTGGTCAAAGCATTTAATTCTGTGATATTCAAATGTATAATATTTTGGAAGGGAAAATATATTTTAAAGACGAGGCGTTACGATGCGCGGAAGGATACAATTTTGGGAGCAGGGAGAGCACGCTTTCGAATGCTTGGAAAGGGGCTCGTAACTTGGACGTGGTGGTGAAAGGCTGTGACGCTGGGCGGCCTGAAGCCGCCTTACGAACTTGTGAGTTGAAGAGATAGGCATGTGTGGACTTAGAAAATTAACGGGACTGTGACTGCAGAACTTTGTTTCAGGTGAAAAGTGATGAATTATGCCGGGTAATAAGGCTGTGGAACTGTGATAATTTAGGAATCGCGTACTCGTGTGATGAAAAAACTGTGTTTTATAACAAATACTGTAATTAATCGTGGATTAATTTAGAACTTCAATGTTCGAGGGACATCACTAATTTACGAGTGGTAATTTAGAACTTTTACTCTCGAATGCGTGTGATACTTATAGTGCCTCTCATGAACAAAAGTAGGAGAACTATTCAGTTATTTATCAATGCATAAAGTAGGACCACCTCCGCATTACATGTCCAATAAGAGTAATAAACTCCATTTATAAAGAATTACTTCGTGAATGAATCACTTCTTAACTTAGAATCCAGTTTACAGATTAATTATTGATCTTGTTTAAACAGATTGGGTAGCTGTTTAGGGAATAGAAGCTGACATACATAACTCATCCCTATGAACAAACGAGCCATAAACTTTTTACTAGCCTGAATTATGTATTGCCCAATGCTTATTGGTGAGTACCGATAGGAAGGTCGCACAGTGGTAGCTTACACCACGCATTTGTAACCACCGTATGGTGCGTGGCGGAGGGTACCTTCCATTGGGTTAATATGTTTACTACTCCTTCATGCTGAAATTGATGGACAGATTTGAATGAAATTTGGAGTGGAGATATATCCTGAATTAATGCATTAGCTACCTTATGGAAACCACCGTTCGGTGCATGGTGGAAGGTGTCTTACAGTGAGTTAACATGTTTGTTTTTCTTCACGCTGAAACGTCCCTATGGAACTGAATGAAATGTGGGATGAAGATAGTCCAGGTATTAATTTGGGGTATAAGCTATCTTTCGTAAGTCTTCGTAGGTGCATGGTGGAGGGTTTGTTTAACTGGTCAGCATAAAAGTTAGCATATAAATGTATGTTTTCATTAAGGAGAATTTTTATAATCTGCATGCCAGTGAATGTAGCTTGGTGTAGGCCACCTTGTGACTTGGACTCCGTTTGACCACTCATCATGAAACTTGACGCATGTTTTCATTTGTAGTAGGACGAGGAGTCGTTACAGAAAGAGGGAGAGGAGGAGAATGAGAAAGATAGTGACAGACAGGTGGCAGGAGATGAATTGAGGGGGGAGGAGAAAATGAACGGGGAGATAAAGAGTAGGAGATGGACAGAGAGAGATGAAAAGAGAAGGCACACAGAGAAAAGGGACTAACGTAACACTGAAATAAATAAGTACCACGGCGACGTCGGGTTTTCAGCTAGTAGTACATCATGGTCAGTTTTGGAATGCTATTTCTCCGTTAAAACTATTCGTTAAGTTGACCCTCCTACTGTTAATGCATTGAACTGACAGTCACTGAAAATTATGTACTTTCAAACAATAGATTTTCTTGAATACATAGTAATAAATACTCATGATAATATATTTGAAAACTTATTTACGGCTAATTTGCACTCTTCTAATACGTTGTACATCCCAGGAAAACCGTCGGAAGTTTTAATTCTGTTTTAAGTGACGTAAAACATTACCTCTACAATACAAACACTTCTCCAAAACTTTGCAGTATGGCGGAGGCAGGCTTCATTTTTTCAGGGAGTCTCCCTGTATTCTAACCTTGGCTGTGTAGCCACACTTACAAACGATTGCACAACTGGGCACGACATCTGCGTCAGCACAACGTCTTAGCCACAGAAGCCACATTTATGACGAATTACACAACTGTGCATAATGTTCAGCCGCCACAGTGTTAATGTTACAAAAACTGAAATTTTAGAGGAAAGTATGAATGGATGTAAAATGCTAGGAGAAGTGGTTTTGTAACTGTATCTAATTGACTTCTCAATTTGTCAACAAAAAATGATCTTTGTTTTGCGAAAGTATAAAACATTGTAGATTAAGTGCCTCTTAGAATTAAGTTACAGAGTTAGTACTAAAGCACGTTAATTATTAAGCGAGAGGATGAAACTGCCAAATTTCAGAAAGATTTGATAATCGAAAAGATGCAGCAAATTAGAACAGGAACTGTTCAGCACTTTTAATCCACTCATGGTATCAGTTTAAAAAGCTGTACAAGTCAAAATTTCCGAGATACCTATTTGGAAATTTTCTTTAATATTTGTTTCAAAGCTTACTATAAAGACAAAATACTGTAAGTTTTGAACGTACAGTAATGTCAGTATTTTTGTAACATAAAAGAAGACTAGCAGCAAACCCGGCCAGTAAGTGGATACCTCCGTAGGTAGATTTTTATTTATTTATTGCAATTTTCATTCTCCCCTTGAGGAGGGGTGCGGGCTATTTTAGAGCATGCTATACGCTCTTTTCAGCCAAAGGGTTTCACATTTTATTTTTATAATACATTTATTTATTTTTCTTTAAAGTGGAATGTCATATGGTATTTTCAGTTACATATTGGTTGTACATTAATTTTCATGATTTCTACCTTTATACTTCGTCTTGGTTTTACATATGTTTTTTTTAATATACAATAATTACAGTTTACATTATGTACAGTAGAATAATAAAACCAGTGAGATAAGTATTAGGCATTTGTAAGCGGTGGTTACATTGTGTTTGGACTTACGGTGCGCATTGTTGGTTTATTAGCGTACATAGATTGTAATTTAACATTGGTTGTTTGTTTACTATGCATTGCTGCATTTACAATTTGTTTTTTGTTTCTTGAAAGATTTGTGACTCATATTGTTGTGGTTGCTACTGTTAAAGTTTCCAATTGTAGTATTGTTGTGTTGGCTGGGTATGCATTTGTTGTGTAATTTGGTTTTCTGAGTGGTATGTGGTGTGTTGTAATTATGTCTTCCATGTCAGGCCTTCTGTATAGGACGTTGCTGACATATCTGGCCCTTTGTTTGGCCATTCTGTGTTCTGGTAGACTTCATTGCTTGGTGTTGGCCGCGGTGGAGTAACAGAGTGGTTTAAGGAACCTCGCTGCGCAGCGCGTGGTTGCTCGCCGTCTGAGGTTCCATCCCTCCCTGGGTCGTGTGTGTGTGTGTGTGTGTGTGTGTGTGTGTGTGTGTGTGTGTTTTGTCCTTAGGTTAGTTTACCTTAGTTTGTTTGTAAGCTACGGACTGATGACCACGCAGTTTGGTCCGATAGATTTACAAACATTTGAACATTTGAGCTTGGTGTTATGTAGGGGAGTTTCGGAAGGAAGGAAGCTTAATGTTTAACGTCCTGTCGATAGCTTGATCATTAGAGACGGAGCTAGCGCTCGGAGTTTTTGGGTACGGATTGGGAAGGAAATCGGCCGGGCCCTTTGAAAAGAACCATCCCAGCATTTGCCTGGAGTGATTTAGGGAAATCACGGAAAACCTAAATCCGGGTGGCCGGAGGTGCATTTGAACCACCATCCTCCCGAATGCGAGTCCAGTGCGTTACCACTGCGCCACCTCGCTCGATGGGGAGTTTCCGGATATTGCGGAGCAGCCTTCTTTCCGTGGTGTGCGTTCTGTTTGCGATTTGTTCTTGTATGCTTGCTATGGATGCTGCTGCGTGTTCTGGTGGCGGTCTGATGTGCGTTTCGTGTGTTTATACTGCTGTGTGATCGCTGTAGCCGTGGAACCGTCCTTGGATTTGTCTTATTAAATTTTGACTGCGTCTTGTTTCGTCTAGTTCGTTGGTCAGGTCTGTATTTGTCAGTTAAGATGTTTATCTAGGATGACTCCTCGATATTTAATTGTGTTGTTGAGTATGAGTGGTATGTTCCATAGGGTCACTTGCATTTCGTTAGGGTCTTGCTGTTTTTTCTTTGTCTGTGTCTTGTTGGGATTGGGTTTTATACGCAATCTGGCCATCCAGTTTTCGAGTTTTGTCAGATATGTTGTGGCTTTCCACTGTATTGTGGAGGTTCTTACTTCTGTACACCAATAATCTGTATGATCTGCGTACAGTCCTATGGACCGCATCGAACCTATTTAAAGCAACGGTCAGCGTTGACATCGGCAGTTCATGTCAAGCCGAGAGAAGCAGGGACTTTGTTTGGATGTTTCATTTCTGCTTTGCCGCCCATAGATATCCAAAAATCAACAAGGAAAGTGGTGACAATCTACGCCACTTTTGAATCGAACATTATTAACTTTAGGTGCTTGATAATACGGACAGTAAAGGAAATTAACTGGCAGTTCGCGTGGAAGTCGTATCTCAACTGTTGCGAGTGTTATGCAGGAATTCCAATTTACTTAACAATTTAATATCAGATGTGCGTGTCATGTTTTTTAAAGAAATAAATTTAAAGATAACAGTGTAAATTAATTTTCGTCGTAGTTCCCGAGTTCTCTGAATTTAACAGAGTTTAGGAATATTCTGTTACACTTTCTACGAGCTGAAGTGTGTACTAGCTGACTCAAGATTAAGCGCAGGAAGTTCTCTATTGCTTTCTGGTTTCTCATAACATTGATTTTCAGGCTCTAGAAATGGCAGCGATAGATAAAAATGATGCGAATTGATAGACTCTTAATTACAGAATCGGTACAAAAGAACATTACCGAAATCACGATGAACCAACCCGCCGCTGCACAGTCTGAATGAACGGAGAGGTGGATTCGAACCGTCGTCTCCTCGAATTCAAATCCAGTTTACTAACCAAGTGAATACAGTCAGACCAAAATGTGCTACGTCAACTGCATAGGGTACTAACGTAATGCGAAATGGCACCAATAAACACCTAAAATGTACGAAGTTCTGACATACAATGCAGTACTACGATCCTATATGATTTAAAAATGATATCCCTAAGCTAAGCAGACTGAACGAGAAACACAGCCAAATGGTTAACAGTTAACATCTTCGTATTTGCAACCGACGTAAAAAATGTAGTCGTGTTGCGCGAAACTTGCAGAGTCATGAAGATATTTGTACTCCAAATTAACAATAACACCAAATTAATCTCAGTAAATAAACACCCGACTAAACGATAACATAAACATATGTTGACGTATAGCAGGCATGGTAGCGCTTAAATCAGCCCTGCAGGGGATCTGGTCCACCCGCAGACGCCATTTGTAAATTCTGTAATTAAAACAGAGGGCGCAGAGATTTTTACTTATTTTTGAGCCCGATATAAAAGATAACAATTCTTTATATGAATTTATCAATTTCTTTATTTAATCACACTTACCAGAACTTACAACGTACCTAGCTACTAGTGACATTTAATAATCTAGTTATGCGTTGGCCTATATTTCATTTTAATTTGAAATGTACGTAGTCGTCTTTCGATTAGTGAAATGAACAAAGTGGTATTAGTACTATAATCTCAACAAGAATTGAGGACACACTGCTTTGAATTAATTAAGTCATAACCACTAATAGAGAAAGGATAGTGATCCCAAATACTATAAACAATGCGAAAAACACAGTAAGCTGCAGCCAATTGTAGAAATAATGAACTTTTACGTCAACTTTAACTTACTGAAATTGAAATACTTATCCAATAGAAACTAATCGTCAGAGAATTATATACGTTGCCTGGATTATGCCATAATGAAATATTAATAACCTATTACTTACCATCGCGCATAAACATCACCGTTAGAGGTTCAATCCCCCCTCGGGCAAGGATGTTTGTGCTGTCTTTAGTATAAGTTAATTCATGTGTAGTTTGTAAGTTAGGTACTGATGACCCCGTAGTTAAGTCCCATAAGCTTTACAAAGATTTGAACATTTTGAGCAGAAACGTAGAGACTCTAAATGAATAACAGGATGTACCGTTAAAAAATTCCAGGTCATTGTATCAAACCTACTAATTACTTGCGGACTGGCTAACCTTTGTGTGGGTTTGCTCAAGGTAATAAGTCACTTACTACAGCGTACAAGTTATTAAGAGTGATGTTATGTGTGGATAATAAAAGTAGCTCATTTACGATAAATACCAAATGTTCAAATGTTTGTAGAACTTATGGGACTTAACTACGGGGTCATCAGTCCCTAAGCTTACAACCTACTTATGAACTACTTAATACTAAGGATGGCACAAATATCCATGCCCGAGGGGGGATTCGAACCCCCGACCGTAGTGACCGTGCAGACCGTGACTGGAGCGCCTCAGTCTCCTCGGCTACCGCGGCCGGCCGATAAATACCTATTATTCGCATTAAAATACCACAGTAAAGTGTAATTAGAAATTGGATGCATTGAAATATTTAATACAAACATATCAACCAGAACGAAAACCGCTTGCATCACCCTTTGAGTGATGGCTACAGTCGAAGATTTGTAACAGACGAACTACCTTCTCGAATTAGATGACAGCTTCAAAAATTCACAGGATCGCACTTAGAAAAGAATGAACATCGTTTAGTTCCGCTCCAATGGATGTAGAGGAATTATGGACTAAATTTAAATCTATTGTACATAAAGGGTTAGACAAATATGTACCTGCAAAGTCGTTTAAGGATGGAAAAGATCCACCGTGGTATAATAATAATGTTAGAAAGCTACTGAGAAAGGAAAGACTGTTGCACTCTCGGTTCAAAAAAACCATGCAAATGATGACAGGCAAAAGTTAATAGAGATTCGTGCGTCTATAAAAAGATCGATGCGCGAAGCATACAATAATTACCACTGCTATACCTTACCAAAAGATCTTTCCGATAACCCGAAAAAATTCTGGTCCTATGTAAACTCGGTAAGCAGGTCAAAGCCTACTATTTAGTCACTCGTTGATCATTCGGGGGCAGTAACAGAAGAAAGCAAACGGAAATCTTTGACGCAGGAGGACTGCGCAAATGTACCATCATTTGATCAACGTAATAATTCCGAAATGGACATATTAATAGGTATTTCCGGTGTAGAGAAGTATCTGAGAGAGCTAAATACGAAATAGTCTCTTGGTCCGGGTAGAATACCAGTTCGGTTTTACAAATAGTATTCTGCGGCATTGGCCCCTTTATCTGGCTGGCATTTTTCGCGAATCTTTAATTCAGCGCAAAGTTCCTAGTGATTGGAAAAAAGAGCAGGTGCCTACCGTTTATAAGAAAGGAAAGAAAACTGACCCACATAATTACAGGCCAATGTCGTTGACATCAGTTTTCTGTAGCATTTTGGAACATATTCTCAGTTCAAATATAGTAAAGTTCCTTGAGACGGAAAAGTTCTTTCTACGAATCAACACGGGTTTAGGAAACATCGTTCATGTGAAACTCAGTTTGCCATTTTTTCATATGACATCTTGCGAGCCATAGAAGAAGGGCAACAGGCGGATTGTGCTTTACTCGACTTCAAAAAAGCGTTCGACGCGGTACTACACTGCAGGCTGCTAACGAAGATACGAGCTTATGGAATAGGTTCACAAATTTGTGACTGGCTGGAAGACTTCCTAAGTAATAGAACGGAATACGTTGTTCTCGACGGCGAGTGTTCATCAGAGACGAGTGTATCGTCAGGCGTACCCCAGGGGAGTGTCATAGGACCGCTATTATTTTCTATCTATATACATGATCTGATAGATAGAGTAACTTGTAATTTGCGGCTGTTTGCTAAAAAAGTGTTCGAATTGTATTGCTTATGGGACTTAACTACGGGGTCATCAGTCCCTAAACTTACAAACTACTTATGAACTAGCTAACTCTAAGGACGGCACAAATATCCATGCCCGAGGGAGGTTTCGAATCCCCGACCGTAGTGGCCGTGCAGACCATGACTGACGCGCCTCAGTCCCCTCGGCCATCGCGGCCGGCGCTGTTTGCTGATGATACTGTGGTGTATGGGATGGTGTCGGCTTTAATTGATTGTAATAGCATACAAGATGACAAATTTATAGTTGGTGCGAAGAATGGCAACTAGCTCTCAATGTAAGGTGATGCGCATGAGTAGGAAAAACAATCCCATAATGTTCGAATACAGAATTAGTAGTGAGCTTCTTGATGCAATCGCGTCGTTGAAATATCTAGGCGTAACATTGCAGAGCGATATGAAATGGAACGAAAACGTAAGGACAGTTGTGAGTAAGGCGGACAGCCGACTTCGGTTTATTGAGAGAAATTTGGAAAGACGTACTTTATCTGAAAACCAGGCCGCTTATAAAACGCTTGTACAACCACTTCTTGAGTATTGCTGAAGTGTTCGGGACCCGCAGCAGATTAGTTTAAAGGAAGACATAGAGTCAGTTCAGTGGCGAACAGCTATGTTTGTTACTGGTAGGTTCGACCAATACATGAGTGTCACCGAAATGCTCCGGCAACTCAATTGGAGATCGCTGGAGGAAAGACGACGTTCTTTTCGTGAATTTCTGTTGAGGAAAATTAGAGGTCCGGATTTGAAGCAGAGTATTATACGATCTTGCTGCCGCCTACTTAAATTTCGCGTAGTGATCGCAAAGACAAGAGAAATTAGGGCTCGTACGGAGACATATAGGCATTCTTTTTTTTTTTTTTTTTTTCCCTCTTTCTGTTTCGGAGTGGAATAGGAAAGGAAATGCCTAGTAGTGGTACAGTGTACCCTCCGGCATGAACCTTACGGTGGATTGCGGAGTATGTATGTAGATGTAGATGTAGATATGGTTTACATAATGAGACAGTTATAGTACATAATTGGGCAGTTAAATAAGAATGCGTCCTCAAATCAGACCCGGCCTTAGGTAAATATATCAACTGTCTTCTATTAATCATTCTGCACGTACTTAAAAGTTATTGACAATCGTTAGGAATTACAAACAGGCGAATCGAAGAAAGGTAAAGTTTTCATTTACACTTTGAACATCGGCACAATTACATGTACATTAAAAAAGAGAGAGAAAACCTCTTTAACGTGGCACTCCCGATGATAAGCTCGACGGCACCCTTCACAGTTTGGCCTTCCAACCAGACTTTCTCCTGCGGAGTCCTGGGGCAACGGAGCCCAACACATCATATTCACACCAACAGGAAACTAGGGGGAGTGGGGTTAACGCTCGCTGGAAGTGTCGTCTGTAACGCCTGATGGAAACCGGAATACCCGTGCACGGATCAGAGAAAGTGGAATGAGAAGCCTCGGGAGACTGGAGAGCAATCTCACTTGAAAGAAGTCTATTGACGATTACCGGACAGTCACAGTCCGAGCAAGCCGAACCCCAGTAATTATGGCTACAGTATACAAATATATTTAATAACTAGCTGCTAAACCCGACATTGCCAGGATATATATATATATATATATATATATATATATATATATATATATATATATATATGCATTTTTCCAGTCGTATATTAGAAACGAAAATAAAAATTCGAAAAAATTCATCTTTATGTAATCATGAAAACAGTTTATAAATTATGAAACTTTAACCCTCTCATGTGTCAGGTCCTCAAATGAGGACACTTAATTTTGTCTCATTTCTGTCATCTTTTACGTCTAAAGTGACCGTAGCATCATAGGTACCTCATACAACGACTAATAATGAATGCCAGAATGTCTCCCAGACGGCAGTGTTAATCGTTTGGCTAACGTGGAAATGGAAAGTAGAGATTACAAGAAAGAGTAGAGGCTGGCCTTCAGATAGTGATCCCAATGCCAAGAGGTGTCATGATCGGGACTGCTGACAATACACGTTTTCATTTGAGAAAAGTGTAAATTTGCTGTGTGCCCTGAATGCTTGAAACAGTATCATTGTGCGATAAAAAGACAAAATAGTGTACATTCCACATGTATTGTTTGATATTGTTAATAGATCTTCCATGTAAAATAGTGCAGCTTTCGAACTCACTGTACTTATACCTCCCTAATGGTCTAGGAAACTATTTTTTTTAGATAAATTATGAAGAATTCTGCACAAGATAGGTCTTAAATTATCAAATAATGTATCAGAAATTTTGTTCATTTTGGGGTTGATAATTTGTGCATGAGAGGGTTAAAACAAAGAAGTATGTATAATGTACAAAATTATAAATGCAGTATCTAAAGAAAGTAAAATAGTAATAAAATACAAATGATGTATAAAATTAATTTAATTCAAAATTTGTGTATAAATGATATTTAGTTCAAATGTTTGTAGAGCTTATGGGACTTAACTACGGGGTCATCAGTCCCTAAACTTACGAACTACTTATGAAGTAGCTAATACTAAGGACGGCACAAATATCCATGCCCGAGGGGGATTCCAACCCCCGACCGTAGTGGCCGTGCAGACCGTGACTGGCGCCCCGCAGTCCCCGCGGCCACCGAAACGATATTTAGTCCACCACGTTCTTCCCTTCCTGTGCATCGCTTTCTAACTTACAATCTGTGCAGTTACGTTCCGTCTTCATCCAGCTCAATACTTATGACATCATATATCATTGACTCTGTGTCGCCGCGGCGGATTAGTCGCGTATTGGAACGCCGTGCTGCGGTGCGCGCGGCCGTCCGCCGTCGGGACTTCGAATCCCCCCCTTCGGGCATGGATGTTTGTGTCGTCTTACACTAAGATAGTTCATAAGTAGTTTGTAAGTTTAGGGACTGATGACCCCGTAGTTAACTCCCTGAAGCTTTACGAACATTTGAACATTTTTTGACTATGTGTCCTACAGTAATATAATTTTCCAGATCTGTACAGTGTAATATTAGGCAACTTTCTGCGACGAATAAATAGTGGATGAATGAAGTTTCGCAAACGACGTGCCGCGTGATGGGAACGTTTTAATGACTCACTGTTTACGAGGTTAAATTTCATGAACTATGTGTTGAAAATGTCCATTACTTTAGGAGGAGATGTGGAAAAAAAACTCATGATGTAGCAGTTATTCGGAAATTTCATTGTTTAGGAGTCAAGAAATACATGTCATTCTCAAGTATCCCGTCGTGATCCACGTAAATTCTGAGAATTTTGATACACCACACATATTTGTGACAGTAAAAAGAGACACAGTTACTGCACTTGCAGAAATCATTGCATTTAATACATTGCATATATTAAGAGGGTGGCACTAGACAGATTTTCAAACTGTTTGTCTTAGTAGCTGTTTTAAACCTGGCAGGAAATGCTGGATTACCCAAGCAACAAGCAGATCACAAATAGAAGCTTTTAGCTCCTCCTTACTGTGGCATGTTGACTCGCCCAGGTAAGTCACCGTTTGTGGCAGTAGCCACATGTACAGCACTGTGGACCTTGAGAATTTCATCACATTCTTTTAAGTCAGACTAAAGACTGAATTTCTCACTGGTTGAAAACGATATAGCAGAGCCTCCAATACGTTGCTATGGCACTTCTCATTGGGAGCGGGTGGTCTCAGCTAGAAGAATGTGAAAATATGGGATGTATATGGGAGGCTGATCCAGGAAAAGACTCACTCTCGTCGGTCTGCCTCCATGGCGACTACTGACCTGTGTGAATGATCAGTGACGCTGTGGTTTTGCCTAGTGGCATAAACAGCGGTGTGTGGTGCTCGCTGTTGAGCTGCAAGCTTTGTAAGGAGTCACGTTCTTCTCACATTATTTTCCGACATATTACGACCCCAGAAACGTACTCATCGAGACAAGTCGTTAGAACCCTTACTCGGTGGAGTAAAAAATGTTGTAAATACATCCTAATTCAAATTTGATACAGTACGCAAGGGCATGTCGCAAGTGGCGACTAGAGGTGGCTGGCGTTTACTTCACCCAGCGTGTTTTTGAGACGGAGCGAACGGCTGGATTTTAAGAGGCAGACAGGAGGCAGCTCCGTGTCGCAGTTCACGGCAGGTGGCTCACCACGGGAACAATAGAGCGAACCCTCAGTGGGCGGTCTCACCTTAGAGAAACCCAGTAGCCGTAGTGTTCCACTAGCATGATGAAATCACCAAACGCAGTGACGCCACAGTGGCGGGCACAACGCCTATCTGCCGATGGAACACGACTACTCATTGGCTGGACAGCCTCAGCACTACGGTGGGTCGTTATACGACGTACCACGCCGATATAAATGGCCTAGGGGTGATAAGCCTTGACTTCCTCGAGGCGTAGGAAAAGTACGATTGACCACAGTCAATCAAGACAGAAAAAAGGTAGTTTGATTTCAACGGACGCAGTGACGCCGCAGTGCAGTCGACGGCGCAGTAACTGGTATTGTGTGCACGCTTTAAGCGAATTTCCTCTCAGCCCAGATAGCACATACAGCTCTTCAACATTGGACAACAGCGACAGCCTCATACGTAAATGGACAAGACCGGAATTTTGCTTAAAGTGAAGTAGGTGCGGTGTACAGCGATTCTAAGTAATTTCATTTATTTGAAAACACTGTTTTATGATCCTGTTTGAAACTTAATTTGCAGTTTGATTTCTTATTACGGTCCACAGATAGGTAGAAAGCAATGGGAGAAGCTTCCCAGGTACAGATTTGGAGAGGAACCTTTCCAGTGGAAATACTGGAAGATATTCACCAGGAAATTACGAGTAGATTAAAAGAAATCGACAACATACATCCAGAAGATAAAGTTAGAGGACATCCTTAGGTCACACGCAGAGGTTTTTCCACCTAAGACAGGTAGCATAAAAATTTTTCAATACAAGTTCGAGGTAAAAGCACATAAACCTTTATGCATGCCACCATTCTGGATTCCACTAGGGTATACAAGACAAGTACTTTTGGAAATAAGGAAAATGTTGGATGACGACATTATCGAGAAGGCCACATCTCCGTACAATTCACCTCTACATGTTGTAGGTGAGAAAGACGGTAGCATTCGGCTAGTGCTTGATTCAAGGCAAATCAATACAATTATTATTCCTGAAACATATCGACCTGAAAAGTTGGAAGAGTTGATTCAAATATTTCATGGGGTGAAAATATTTTCGTCTCTAGACTTACATTCGAGCTTTCGGCAAATGTAATTAGAACCTACCTGTAGGAAGTACACGGCATTCATTGTGTTTGGCCGTTGTTATCAATTTAAACAGCTGCCATTTGGTTTGAAAATTTCATGCGCTGCATACATCCGAGGCTAAACAAAATTTTAAATATGGACATACTGCATAAAACTGTGTGGTATGTAGACGATGTCTTGGTAGCAGAAGCTACATGGGAGGAACATAACTTTATTCTAAAAAATTTTCTAGAAATCATGTAAACACATGGGGTAACAGTAAATATCACAAAATCTCAATTTGGCGCATCACTTAAGAAATTTTTAAGTCACAACATTCCAGCGGAAGGAGTTAGCCCACATGAAAAGAAGATGTATGCAATTCGTAATTTTGGGGTACCATATAACAGAGTTTAAGGTTTTTTTTTGGGGTATAATAATTTTTTATAAAAACATCATCTGGATAGACACACTAGCTACACCAAGGTTATGTGCATTAACAGGAAAAGACACCTCGGATGTGGGATAAACAATCCGATGAAGAATTTCACAAACTAAAAGACGCCTTAAGCAATGCTCCAATTCTATAACACCAAGATCTGAGCCAGGAATTCTGCATGGCTACTGATCAAAGACGGGACTGGGAGTGGTATTATTTCAGCAGATAGAAGGAGATGGAAGAAAGGTACACAAAACTATAGACTTTGCGAGTAAGGTGCTGTCAAAAGCAGAAAAAAAAAAAGTATTCCTGAACTGGAAGCCTTAGCTGTAGTTTGGGGTTTGCAAATATTCAGGTACTTTCTGTTTGGTAGGAAAACCAAAGTTTTCACAGATCATAAAGCACTAGAATCCCTGATATCATCCAAATTAATACACGGACCTATGGCCAGGTGGATGCAAATACTTCAAGAATATGACTTTACTATTACATACATTCCAGGTCCAGAGATTAGTTTAGCAGACGCATTATCCCGTTCTCCCCAAGGTATGGCAGATGGCCGGCCGCGGTGGCCGAGGGGCCTAGGCGCTTCAGTCACAGTCTGCACGGCCACTATGGTCGGGGGTTCGAATCCCCACTCGGGCATGGATGTTTGTGCCGTCCTTAGTATAAGGTAGTTGATAAGTAGTTTGTAAGTTTAGGGATTGATGACCCCGTAGTTAAGTCCCATAAGCTTAACAAACATTTGAACATTTGTATGGCAGATGATCAGAGAATTAACATCAAAGAAGAGGAATGCGTTATTCGTTATTTGGAGAATGACATTTTTGAGAATTTATAACCGATGCTTTGGAAAATATTCATCTAGAACAGGGCAAGATCCAAACATTGCAGCACCATGGGCGGTGTATATTCCAGAGGAATTGATAAATTGGTACACACGCTTTCGTAGCGGTCATTTTGTTCCGAAAAAAGTGCTACTTAAAGATGAAACAGACAGTGTATTTTCCGAAGGTTTGCAAAAAATGCATACAATCCAAACAAGTAACCTACCAAAGCGGGCCACCAATGTGGCCAGAACAAAAAAAGGCTTCACCTTTATTTTTGTTGTAATAGAATTAACATTTAAGTACACTGACACCACTTAAAAAAGCAACAGGATTTACAATAAGCAAAGCCTTTGAGAAATATTTCATGCAGCAGGTAGGTAAAATAAGAAGAATCATTTACGATAATGAACCACAATATAAATCTGCTTATTGGAGGAATACATTGACAAAATTACATATTAAACCTGCATTCATTTCAAAATATAAGCCAAGTAGAAATCCTGCAGAGCGTACAATGAAAGGCATACTGTGCAGATTATTTTGTGGAAAAAATCGTTGTACGTGGGATTTGTATCTCCGAGATTTCTAAGACATAAATAATGAGATACCGCATATCACAACAACTTAGAGATCAATCACAGTTCTAAAAAATGTTGATCCTCCTGAAAAAAAAAAAAAATTAAAGAGAGAATCAAAGTCCCAACAATCCCGAGAAAAAGGCACACACATATTATTATCAGTGCATTGCACAATTTTAGAGCTGCAGCAATGAAAAGAAAAATTACACAAGATACAAGTGCTACCAAACGACGTTTTATTTAGGACAAAGGGTATTGTCAAAACCCATTACCTATCAAGAAAGAGCCGAAACAAATGTAAGAAATTTTTCGATGTATACCACTGATTATTACTAGAAATGTTCATGCTAATGCAGTGGAGCTAACAAAGCCGAAAACAGGGAAAAGTTTATGTGTTTATCACACAAGTCACTTAAAAGCCTATGACTGATTGACAGCAAAATAACGAGAAGAGGAGAAAAATTGTATTGAGGTAAAAAAAATGTATATATTCGTTGATGAAAAATTGAATAAGAATTTGTTGAAAAAACACAATAAGAACACATTAAATAAAACACATGAATGAAAAGTGAGATAAAACTCCTTTCTCAAATCACTATTTCATACAGTAATAGAGAAATAAAACAACACACTACTCAAACGACTTTAAAAAGAATGAAGAAGTTGGTACCTTAAAAAAGTAGAAATTAGAAGATATATTTCTTGAAATAGATTTAGTAAGACAATAGTAATAAAAAAGTATACATTTGTTGTTTTGTATAACGAGAAAACTTTTTTTTTTAATTTTGTAAAGAACATTGTAAAATGATAGTCCATCACTGCACGACATCGTGGGGGAAGAGTCAGCAAAAAACCAATTCCATACCATGGTGTAACGATAAGGGCTAGAGCAGTAGAGTGTGTATAAGCATGATGAGCTACCTCAGAACAACGTCGAGATGTCGTCACACTAATCTTGGTGTGACAGAATAGCTATGCTATTGCTGCAAAGCAATAATTGACAATCTCAATTGCTGTCACCTATAGGCACAATGCCCATATTGTGCCCCAGTAACGAAGAAATACCCGGCATCACAGTCTAAGGTACGACTCGCATGACGTACATGACTCTAAAAGGCAATCAACGAACCACACCTTGAATGGACCGCCGGACAATCAAACAACGAACAAGGCAGAACAGTATCCCGTGTGACAAAATGATAAAAGTAAATAGGAAAAGTGCAGTGAAGAAAAAATTTATGTGCATCAAACAAACAATAAAGAAAACAAAGTCCTTCATTCTTTGTGTAATAAGTTCTATGTAACAATTTAATTGTATTTTTCTTGTGTACATAATTTATTCTGTGAAATTCGATATAAAATTATTTAAAAATTTATTATGTCATTTTGAAGTTAATTCAAAATAGAAGTTGAGGATAGATGTAAGTAAAAACTTCTTCATCCTTTAAATACAGAAATACATAAATAAGAATCAAGGCTAAAGAAAAGAACAAAATGACACAAAGAAGCTCTTGCAGATTTGATGCAGAGTTCATCATAATCATCATCATTATCATTAGAGACTAATTATGCATTTCAGCGGTCAGTCTAGAGCATAGTATCTCTAATAAAATTTCTCCATGATCCCCTATTCAATGCTAACATTGATGCCTCATCTGATGTTATGCCTTTTATTTCAAAATCATTCTGCACCGAATCTAAGTACTTTCTTCTTGGTCTACCTCGACTCCTCTTACCCTCCGCTGCCGAGCTCATAAGTCTCTTAGGTAACCTTACTACTCCCATGCGTGTAACATGACCCCACCATCTAAGTCTGTTCGCTCTAACTGCTTCATCTATGATGTTCATTCCAAGTTTTTCTTTGATTTCCTCATTATGGACACCCTCCTGCCATTGTTCCCATCTATTAGTACCTGCAATAATTCTTGCTACTTTCATATCTGTAACCTCTACCTTGTGAATAAGGTAACCTGTATCCACCCAACTTTCACTCCCATACAACAAAGTTGGTCGAAAGATAGAGTGATGCACTGCTAACTTAGTCTTGGTACTTACTTCCTTCTTGCAGAAGAGAGTAGATCTTAGCTGAGCACTCATTGCATTAGCTTTGCTGCACCTCGATTTCAGTTCTTTCACTATGTTGCCACCCTGTGAGAAAATACATCCTAGCTACTTGAAACTGTCTGCCTGTTCTAACTTTGTTCCACCTATTTGGCACTCATGATGCAGAGTTAACACGTACACTCACACTGTAGGCCAACGAGATTAACGAAAATTTGTTGTAAAAGAAAATTTTGAACACGTACACTTAATGGCAAGGTTTTTTTAAACTAATCCTGTGGAAAAGAAATTTTTTGTTATACAAACAAGACATAGATTTACAAAATAGTAAATAGAAAAATGTTCATAATGTTTTAAAGAATAGCTGACACAGATGTAATCGGAAATTTTTACCTGACTTTGTTAGTTTTTTCCTAGAGATTAACAAACTGATAGTCAAAACATTTATCACATGGGAAGGGATATGCAAGGATTCAGGTTCTCCTCACATTGTCTTCCGACATATTTCTACCCCCGCAACGTACAGTACTCATCGAGTCGAGTAGTTAGAGCCCTTATTCGATGGGGTAAAAATGTAAATACATTCTAATTACAATTTGACAGACAGAGTACGCGAGGGCATATCGCAAGTGGCGTCTGGGGGTAATTACGAGGCTGGCGTTTACTTCATACAGCGAGTTTATGCGGTGGAGCGAACAGCAAGAGGCAGGCAGCCCAGTGTCGCATTTACGGCAGGTGGCTCACCAAGGGAACAATACCGCGAATCCTCAGCGGGCGGTCTCACCGCTGTTAAAAGCCCCCCCCCCACCCCCACCCCACCTTGGAGAAACCCATTAGCCGTAGCGTTCCACTAGCATGATGAAATCACGAAGCGCGGTGACGCCACAGTGGCGGGCAGAACTCCTATCTGCCGATGGAACACGATCATTGACTGGAGAGCCTCAGCACGTTTTGAAAGGCAAAGGAACGCAAGGCACTCTGCTCCCTCTCCCTGGTCACTGAGATTGGCGAGATGGTAGCGTAAGTCTCCGTTCAGCTCTTTGCGGTGGAGCAACTCTGTTATTGGTCAAATGTTTGTTAATCTTACGGGACTTAACTACGGGGTCATCAGTCCCTAAACTTACAAACTACTTATGAACTACCTTATACTAAAGACGACACAAACATCCAAGCCCGAGGGAGGATTCGAACCCTCGAGCGTAGCTGCCGTGCAGACTATAACTGGCGCGCCGCAGACCGCTTGGCCACCGCGGCCGGCCTCTGTTATTGTGAGTGGCTTGCAGTGGTCTCCAATAGGAACATACTGTGGGTACACAGTGTTCCCAAGTGCTTAAGATCGTGATATTTCATATCCGACCGTGCAGAGTAACAGAGTAATTAGATTAACGCCTGTGTTCGCATTTTGTGAGCGGTACTGCGGGGGTCGTTATACGACGTACTACGCCGATATAGACAGCCTAGGGGTGATAAGAGAAGCCTTCATCGAGGCATAGGTAAAGTACGATCGACCACAGTCGATCAAGACAGCAGAAGATAGTTTGATTTCGACGGACGCAGCGACGCCACAACTGTCGACGGCGCAGTAACTGGTATTGTGTGCAAGCTCTAAGCGAATTTCCTCCCAACCCAGATAGCACATACAACTCTTCAACATTGCCCAACGCGACAGCCTCGTACGTAAATTGACAAGACCGGAATTTTGCTTAAAGTCAAGTAAGCGCAGTGTTAAGTTATTCTAAGTAATTTCATTGCTTTGAAAACACTGTTTCGTGTTTGAAACTTAATTTGCAGTTTATTTCTTATTGTGAAGTACTCATTTCTGAATAGAAACAAAATTTTGTCTTTGGAATTTTCTAATATAAATAGTAGTCTATAACGCAGTTTTATTTTTATTTTTGTGGGTACAATAAACCTCGTTCAGTTACACTTGTGTTAGTGTTTCATTGTAGCTGATAGGTCACTTTCGTATCTTGACTGACCCTATTAGTTTCATGTGTGTTAATTTAAGACTGTTTCTTACAGGAGATGCTACCTGCGTTCTTTTCCACGGCGAGCCAACGACACCTTCGCCAAGAGTAGATTTCGCAGACCATCTTTCTGACTTCTCGGTTCATTGCTGATGGTGTCTTCCTTGCAGGAGCCTAGGGTACGTCATAGGTTATTGTCCATGCGCACAATATTTAGTTGGAAGACGTGTTGACCACAGCAAAGGTAAACTAGTTAGAGCTTCATATGTAATTAAGGCACATTCACAGAGCGATCACATTGCACCTAATATGAAAAACGCATGTTTTTGGGTGTGTCCGGATACTTTTGATCATATAATGTGTAAGCAGTTAAGTATTACTGACCTCCTTCCATATTAATTTCATATGCATAATCTTATTCTACTCTTCTTTACGAATAATTTGGTACCCCACACATCATATTTGTGAAACTAATGATAGCGGTATTAGTACTTGAAGAAGTCAATTGCATTTAATGCATATCGAGAAGATGGGGCTCAAAGATTACACACTCATTTTAACGATGTGGGCGATGCTTGCATTCCACATCGTCAGAGAAGACGGTTCTTCCCTGCGCGGACGGGGTGCGTCGACAGTAAAAGCTTTTAGTGGGACAATGGGAGTTTTGACAAAGTCCTTTTGTTATCCGCCACTCTGGATGGTCAGCCATCGGTCGTCACCCATGTTTTTAATGTGGGAAACAGGGACGAATTTTTCTAGAAAAGACGTCAGTGCTTGTTCGAACTGAATGCCATACAAAATGTGGGAGGACCCTCGACGTATTGTCATGGTGCCTCCTATTGGCTCCTGAAGGACAGGTGTGATTGTGATTGCGTGAGAAATGCGAAAGATATAGACAAGCCACGGGGCCAGGGAGAGCTCTCTGTCTCCGTGCGTGCTGTGAAGGGCGAGACGAGGGAACACGGTGAGATTATTAAGCGATTCGCTGTGGTTTTGCATAAGTGCATTTAATGTCATAGTTGTCAGTATTGTTGGATCATATGCTTAACATGTGATTAAGGCACTATCGCATAGTGGTGGACACTTTGTCAGTCCAAATTTTGTTGGTTAAACCCAGACGATTTTGAGTGGCGACTTCTGGTGTGATAATTTGCAGAATTAGGGTACCCTTGCAATTAGAGTTTCGATTAGGGAAAAAAGTAGAGAGCCTTGGCTTCAGCAAAAGCAATAGAAGGTATTTGCTGATTCAGTTCAGCTGTCATTAAAACCAGCTAGTTTTTATAAGTTTCAGAGTGGTAGCAGACGATGGCAGACAATATGGCGAAGGGTATTTGTGCGCATTCAACGCAACTTTAAAATTTTTTCTTGAGCAGGTTAGGTTCACGCTGACACCAGTACAACATTATTTTTGACATTACGGCGACTGTCTCTCGTCCGGTATTTCAAATGAATGATAGGATCACGTGTAGGCATGGCTCCTCAGACACTCTCAAATTAGTTTTTGACTTTTGATAATTATTTTATTTCACCTCTGGTTTCTAGTATCAACGAGATTCTATTAACGGATGTATTCTATCCTTTCTTTTTGACTGTTTTTAATTTTCATAATTTCATAACTTCATTTATTTCTGATTTTTTAAAGATAATAAATTACGTTTTTTATCTTTCAGTAATTAGTAAATCTTTTTTCTCAATTGACAAGGAAATTTCAGAATTTCTTTTTATTTATAGTACGTGAAGTTCAGAACTGAAATAACAACCAGCCAAACCCATTCGACTCAACTCTCAAACGTTCTCGAGAAAATCGCCTTTGAAGTTTTGCAAGTAAACATAAGTACCAATAGTAAGAACACTTGCAGCATATGTTAGGGTAGCTCTGATGGTAGCGTTCTGGCCAAACAGGCATACTGTTCATGGTTCGAATCCTGCTATGGCAAATTATTTTTCGTTGTTTTCTAAACATTTTGGAACCTCATTCGGTGTATTGTATCAGTTTTTGTTTATATGTGTATATAGACGAGCTGTACACCTTGTCATCTAAAACGATGCTTGGAAAGCCATTTGTAGATATGGAGATGACAAAAATAGCGTCGTAGCTCTTCACGTACTGAACAAATTGTCATCGTCAACTAACAGTCAAGCCAATACAGTAGAAAATATAACTTACGCTTTTTGATTGAAACCATCATCATTAAAAACCTTTTGTAAAACATAGGAAATTACAAATAAACAAAAATACGTGCACTTTTTGTAAAAATTACTACTATATATTAAAATCGTGTAAGTATTCGGACACAACGATAAAAATAAAAAAAATAAAAAATTCGCTACAGGACTCTAACCACCGTCCCTAAGGTTATAAGGCCAGAACGCTACCAGATTAAAAAAAAAAAAAAAATTGTTCTATGGGTAGTTCTGTTCGTTCTGGACGCTGATCGTGTTTGTTCGGTCTTGTTCGATGAATTGTTGGCTCAGCTTTTCTGTTACATAGGGCGTTGATCCCTCTGACCGGGCGCACTGAGCCACGGCGCCTGGCTCAGACGAGCTCCACCAACACATGCTACAACTGATTTAATTGTAGGTACGCACATGTACTTGCAGAACTTCGAAGTCGATTTTATCGAGGTGCGGTTTTTTAAGAGTTTGGTCGAATTGCTTTGGCTGATTGTTGTTTGTGTTCTGAACTTAACATACCATAAATATAAAAAAAATTGTAAAATCCGATACCCATGTGGTGTCCTTGTGAGATAATGCCAACACCCCACTCCCATAGTCTGCGAGGTCACTTAGCAGTCATTATTTGGTTTTATACTTACAAGAGTGGTTGTTCGAATCCTTTTGAACACAGTTAAGGATCACTTACTAGTCTTGAAATGAATCGTGCACTACTTTCTGATGTCTAACCTGCGTGTCAGGGTAAATTTGTTCCACCCACAGAGCCAACCATTTTAGGGAATTATTATTACTTCAGACATAGCTGGAAAGAACACGCCGGCCGCGGTGGCCTAGGGGACTTAGGCGCTTCAGTCACGGTCTGCACGGCCACTACGGTCGGAGGTTCGAATCCCCCCTCGGGCATGGATATTTGTGCCGTCCTAGTTCGTAATTAGTTCATAAGTAGTTTGTAAGTTTAGGGACTGATGACCCCGTAGTTAAGTCCCATAATCTTTACAAACATTTTTTTTTGAAAGAACACGTAGATAATTTCATGAGGAAGGCGAACCAGAGACTACGTTTTATTGGCGGAACCCTTAAAACATGCAACAGAACTGCAAAAGAAACTGAATACACTACGCATGTCCGTCTATTTTTGGAGTATTGCTGCCCAGTGTGGAATACTTATCAGGTGGGTTTGACGGCGGACATCGAAAGAGTCCAGAGAAGGGCAGCTCGTTTCGTATTGTCACGATACAGGGGAAACCGTTACGGAAATGATACACGATCTGGGATGTGAATCATTACAACAACGTCGCTTATCGCTGCGGCGTGGGCTACTTACGAAACTCCAATCGCCAACATTCTCCTCCGAATGCGAAAATACATTGTTGACTCCCACTTACATGGGGAATTGAAAATTCAAAGCTCGAACGGAGAGATTCATGTGTCCTTTCTCCCCGCGCGCTATTCGAGAATGGAATGGGAGATAAAAAGTGTAAAGGTGAAATTTAATAATGGAAAGTCCAGGTTGGAACTAATAATATAGTGAGGACAGTTTACAACTCACCGCAAAGACGTGGCGACGAGCTGTGACAGGCACATACAAAAGACACACACATACAATACATTCAGCTATCGGCCATGGCCTTCTTCAGAAAATAGAGCACTCACGTAATCACACAGGCACACAACACAGTCATACAACCATCACCTCCGACTGCCGCACTTCGAAGTGCCTGTGTGATTGCGTGAGTGCTCTATTTTCTGAAGAAGGCCATGGCCGATAGCTGAATGTATTGTATGTGTGTGTCTTTTGTATGTGCCTGTCGCAGCTCGTCGCCACGTCTTTGCGGTGAGTGTTAAACTGTCCTCACTGTATTATAAAGTATAAAGGTGGTTCGATAAACCCTCTGCCAGGCACTTAAATGTGATTTGCAGAGTATCCTATGTAGATGTAGATGTAAGGATCACTTAGCTGTCTCGAACGGAAACGTGCACTACTTTCTGATGTCTAACCTGCATTTTAGGGTACGTTACAGATCTATCCTTGCGCGAATTACAAGGCGCGATAACATCGTCTGACGAATATTGTAGACAACCGATGCGTGGAGGTTCAGAAATGTGTCTAAGCAGTGGCAACCGCTCATGCTGTTTACTTTTGACCACGGTCGCTGGGCCTCGCTTGCCTTGCTGTTCCACCGCGCCTGGCGCGGTCGGTCTCTGGCGTTTACTGGGGAGACGCGGTGGCAGCCGCTGCTCGCGCGCTACCTGTCGGGCAGATGGTATCGCGCGTGCCGGCCGTCATCATTCCACTTGGCGAGCCGCCATGAATGTGTAACGCGGCACGCCGGACGCGGGCCTCTCATTAATATCATTCCGGCCGCCGCGTCACGCACCGGCCGCCGCTAAACCCTCGGCTTCCTCGCGAAATTAAAACCCGCGCCTGCGTTATTTTCCGACCATTGTTTACGAAGATTAATGTAGGCTCGCCGGCCGGCAAGGTCGCTTTTGTTGCGGCGGCAGCGGGTGTCGTCGGCCGGCGCCGCGTTCACTGAACTCGCGAGGCGCGGGCGATCGGCCCGAGTGCCGACCAGTAGGCGGCCGGTGCTCGACTGCCGGGCTGCTGGGCCTCCCTAGCCGCCGCTCTGCCGACACCGCCCAATTACCTCCAGTCACTGTACTCACTACACATCAAACGCAACCGGAGCCAACTTCTTAGGAGTCCACACCTCTCCCTCCCCCCCCTCCCCCAAAAAAATTATACTACCTAATTTGAAACCTATTAGCAGGTGCGTAGTTCATTGCTGTTCAAAACGTTCAAATGATTATGGGTCTTAACTACGGGGTCATCATTCCCTAAACTTACAAGATACTTATCAACTACCTTATACTAAGGACGGCACAAGTATCCATGCCCGAGGGGGGATTCGAACCCCGACCGTAGTGGCCGTGCAGACCGTGACTGGAGCGCCTTAGTCCCCTCGGCCACCGCGGCCGGCGTTCGTTGCTGGCCTCAGCAAGTGGATGCTACGACCGAAGTTCCCAAAACTTATTTACAGTATTGATAAGCCTACACATGTAACTCGCCCTGGAAACAGTGTGTGTACTGATAACTGTTGTTGTGTTGTTGTGGTCTTCAGTCCGGAGACTGGTTTGATGTAGCTCTCCACAGTACCCTATCCTGAGCAAGCCAACTTCTTAGGAGTCCACACATCTCCCTCCCCCCCCCTCCCCCAAAAAAAATTATACTACCTAATTTGAAACCTATTAGCAGGTGCGTAGTTCATTGCTGTTCAAAACGTTCAAATGATTATGGGTCTTAACTACGGGGTCATCATTCCCTAAACTTACAAGATACTTATCAACTACCTTATACTAAGGACGGCACAAGTATCCATGCCCGAGGGGGGATTCGAACCCCGACCGTAGTGGCCGTGCAGACCGTGACTGGAGCGCCTTAGTCCCCTCGGCCACCGCGGCCGGCGTTCGTTGCTGGCCTCAGCAAGTGGATGCTACGACCGAAGTTCCCAAAACTTATTTACAGTATTGATAAGCCTACACATGTAACTCGCCCTGGAAACAGTGTGTGTACTGATAACTGTTGTTGTGTTGTTGTGGTCTTCAGTCCGGAGACTGGTTTGATGTAGCTCTCCACAGTACCCTATCCTGAGCAAGCCAACTTCTTAGGAGTCCACACATCTCCCTCCCCCCCCTCCCCCAAAAAAAATTATACTACCTAATTTGAAACCTATTAGCAGGTGCGTAGTTCATTGCTGTTCAAAACGTTCAAATGATTATGGGTCTTAACTACGGGGTCATCATTCCCTAAACTTACAAGATACTTATCAACTACCTTATACTAAGGACGGCACAAGTATCCATGCCCGAGGGGGGATTCGAACCCCGACCGTAGTGGCCGTGCAGACCGTGACTGGAGCGCCTTAGTCCCCTCGGCCACCGCGGCCGGCGTTCGTTGCTGGCCTCAGCAAGTGGATGCTACGACCGAAGTTCCCAAAACTTATTTACAGTATTGATAAGCCTACACATGTAACTCGCCCTGGAAACAGTGTGTGTACTGATAACTGTTGTTGTGTTGTTGTGGTCTTCAGTCCGGAGACTGGTTTGATGTAGCTCTCCACAGTACCCTATCCTGAGCAAGCCTCTTCATCTCCACATAAGAACGGCAACCTACATCTGTCAATCTGCTTACTGTATCCATCTCTTGGTCTTCCTCTGCGGTTTTTACCCCACATACTTCCCTCCAACGCTAAATTCACAATTCCTTGATGCCTTTGAATGTGTCCTACCAATCTATCCCTTCGTTTAGTCAAGGTATGCCAGAAACTTCTCTTCTCCCCAATTCTGTTCGCCGGCCGCGGTGGCCGAGGAGACTGAGGCTCTTCAGTCACGGCCTGCACGGCCACTATGGTCGGGGGTTCGAATCCCCCCTCGGGCATGGATATTTGTGCCGTCCTTAGTCTTAGCTAGTTCGTAAGTAGTTTGTAAGCTTAGGGACTGATAACCCCGTAGTTAAGTCCCATAAGTTCTACAAACATTTGAACATTTTGAACAATTCTGTTCAGTACCTCCTCATTAGTTACGCCATCCACCCACCTAATCTTCAGCATTTTTCTGTAGCACCATATTTCAAAAGCCTCAATCCTCTTCCTGTCCGCACTGTTTATCGTCCATGTCTCACTCCCATACAAGGCAACACTCCATACAAATGCCTTCAGAAAGTACTTCCTTAGGCTTAAACCAATATTCGATGTTAACAAATTTCTCTTTTTCAAGAACGCTTTTCTACCCATTGCCATTCTGCATTTCATATCCTCTGTACTGCGACCATCATTTGTTATTTTACTGCCCAAGTAACAAAACTCATCTACCTCCTTTATTGCTTCGTTACCCAATCTAATTCCTTCAACATCGCCTGCATTTCTTACACTGCACTCCATTATCCTAGTTTTGCTCTTGTTAATGTTCGTCTTATATGCAACTTTCAGCACACTGTCCATTCCGTCATTTGCTGTATCTGACAGAATTACTATGTCGTCGGTAAAACGCAATGTTTTTAATTCTTCACCCTGAACTGTCATTCCTTCTCCAAATTTCTCCTTGCTTTACTTTATAGCTTGCTCAATGTACAAATTGAATGACAATGGAGAAAGACTGCAACCCTGTCTTACTCCCTTTCCAACCACTGCACCCCTTTCATGCCCTTCAACTCTGACAACCGCTGTCTGGTTTTTGTACAAGTTGTAAATAACCTTACGCTCCCTATATTTTACTCCTGCTTGCTTCAGAACTTGAAAGAGTTTATTCCAATCAACATTGTCAAAAGCCTTCTCCAAATCTACAAAAACTAGAAATGTATGTTTGCCTTTTCTTAATCTATCTTCTAGGATAAGCCGTAAAGTGAGTATTGCCTCCCGAGTTCCTACATTTCTCGTGAACCCAAACTGATCTTCCCCGAGGGCGGCTTCTAGCAGCTTTTTCATCCTTCTGTATACGTTTTAAGATAATTAATTAAATTACTGTATTTTTTGTAATAATAACAGTCTCTGTTGCAAAATAATACTGTTTATTAACGCGCTTCGCCCTTTTGGACGAAACGCGTTAATATACAGTATTATTTTGCAACAGAGACTGTTATTACAAAAATTTGATTTACTGTTGCTGCGCCGGGCCAATCAAGAGTGGAGTAGTATAAATTACTGTATGGTGACGATTTACAGTGTTGCTATATTTATCAATATTTTTTCGCATAACGAATATCACTTTGCGTCACTGAATAAGGTATAGATGTTTTACCAAATGTTGACATATGAAAATTTGTGCCAGACCGGGACTCGAACCCGGGTTTCCCGCTTTTCGTGAGCGGTCGCCTTAACCACTGGGGCAGCCGAACACGACTTATAAGTGCAGTCAGTGTGGCATATGGAAGTTTGGGTCGGTCCTGGAGTCGTGTTCGGGTAGCCTGGTGGTTTAAGGCGACCACTCGCGAAAAGCGGGAAACCCGGGTTCAAGTCCCGGCCCGGCACAAATTTTAATTTGTCACAATTTGGTAGAACATCTATACCTGATACAGTGACGCAAAGTGAAATTCGCTATTGCGAAAAAAATATTGATAATTATTTAATGTCACTATTGATTTCTGCTTTTAGTTCGGATTGGCGGGCCGGTCGCGGTGGTCGAGAGGGCTGAGGCGCTTCAGTCACGGTCTGCACGGCCACTACGGTCGGGGGTTCGAATCCCCCCTCGGGCATGGATATTTGTGCCGTCCTAGTTCGTAAGTAATTCATAAGTAGTTTGTAAGTTTAGGGACTGATGTCCCCGTAGTTAAGCCCCATAAGCTATACAAACATTTGAAACATTTGATTTTTAATAAGATAAAGCAAGTCTGAGGATATCCTCGGTAAAACATTGATGTACTTCTCGCGTTTCATCATAGTAAATTATGTTAGAATCCGGACTGGCATACACGGTGGAAACGCTAAGGAATGAAACATCAAATACACACTGAATGTAGGATTAAATTATGAGGTACACGAAGGTTAACATTCAGACAGAACAGTTATTTATTATAGAGATCAGAATCAAGATGAAAGCATACTATCTCGAACTGCTGCTGCCTCTATACGGTATTATTTAAAAAGAAAATATGGCAGCAAAAGGAAGGATTACTCACGCAACACATACACAAATTCAAACTTGAAGAATATAAGGAAAACCCAATACACTACGATATACACACAAGGCAAACAAATCACTATCGACTAGCCAGTCGTTACTAATGAATTTAACTCTGGGATACGAAGAACAAAATAACAAACCACATGTGGAATGAAATAAAGTAACATGTGGTTCAATGGAAACAAGTAAGGTTTTACACACTCGTGAAATTCTTAACCGATTCGGATCGTCAAAGATAATGAAAAACAAAATATTCTTAAGATTTGAATATTGCTGAGTGGATTCCGGAAAAATTGATCAGATAGCTGGGTTACCGAATCTTCAAGACGTGCGTGCAACATAGAAAGGACACTGATATTTCAAAGAAAGCCTCAAATAAATTTATGAAACCGGCAAGACTATTAGCTCAGGCCCAAGATGTCGCAATCATACGCACATTCACATTATAAACGGAATAGTCAGACCATCTTGTAGTGGTTTACTCAAAATGTTCAAATGTTTGTTAAGCTTAAGGGACTTAACTACGGGGTCATCAGTCCCTAAACTTACAAACTACTTATCAACTAGCTTATCCTAAGGGCGGCACAAATATCCATGCCCGAGGGGGGATTCGAACCCCCGACCGTAGTGGCCGTGCAGACCGTGACTGAAGCGCCTCAGTCCCCTCGGCCACCGCGGCCGGCTAGTGGTTTACTCTCTCACCTGACAGGTTTCATGGGAACAAACGATATTCTCAGGTAAACAAACCAAAATCGAAAAATGACACCCATTCCTGTACTAAATAAATCATGATTCGCTAGAGCTGGAAAAGAAACTATTAGAGAAACTATTTAAAAAGTCACAGTAAAACAGATGGCTCTTGCTAAACGATGTTACCTTACCTGTGGAAAAGAAACTATTAGAGAAACTATTTAAAAAGTCACAGTAAAACAGATGGCTCTTGCTAAACGATGTTACCTTACCTGTGGTCAGCAGACGAGTGCCGTCTCTTGGCCTGCAGCCAGCTAACGGAAGTGACCAGAGATGTCCCTCCTAACATCAACATGTGCCTGACAAGTCACTGGTAGAAACCTCTTTGCCTTCGTTAAGTTACCCAAAGTTCGTCAAACTGTAGCTACAGCAGACTGAAGCCCTATTCTACTATTCATATTGTAAATACATATCAGACAGACCGACAGACACTTTCACTCACTCTTTCACGCAAAACGGGGCAGTTAGGTATTAACATAGAGATACGTATGAGATATTATAGAATAGAGGTGTACCATAAAACATTGAGTCATATGCAAAAGATAAACATCTATAAATCAGATTAAAATTTATGCAGCACACATGTTGTCTGCATCATGACGTTGCAAATGGTCAATTATAAATGATACTGCTCAGTCTCCTCCCAGGTTAATTACAAAACTGCACCGAAAGTCGTTGGGACAATGTTAATACAGTACAAGCAGCCGAGGAACGAGGCACTACCGTCATGAAACAGCTCATGGGATTCCGTTTCTTACGGCCATCATCACGTTTATTGAGCTACCGTGCGTGTGTTTGCCGCTTTGAATAAACAGAGCCTTGCACAGGGTGCACCATCTTGGAGATTGTCTACACTTCGCACCCCAAATGAGGTAATACAAGTAAATCTTATACTGTAAAAATGGACATCTACAGGACCCCGTTCTCGCTCCGCTATTATTTAAATTGTGCACCAGCAATATAATCACCATTGACTGTGTAAAGTTTAGTTACGCTGACGGCCTAGCGATTACAACTCAAGCAACACATTCGAAAAATGTGAGGAAACACAAACGAACTAGGAAAGCTGCACCAGTATTAATAAAAATTAACCAACAGTACGACAGAGAAATAAGTTTAATCTTCCTCAACAAAAAATTATGACACTTTCGACACTCCAAATAGCAGTATGTACAAGTCACGTGGTAAAGTAACGTATAAGGAATAGAGCTTTATCGCTTCGCTACTTCCATCATGTGCATCAAATAGTACTTACATTCTATTAAAAACCTCCTTCTCTTTTGAAATTTTTAAAATTTATGTTATACGCTGTTTTTAGTTGTTTGTTCAAATGTTTGTATAGTTTATGGGCCACCTCATAGTGGCCATAACCCCATAAAATATCTCTGCGATCGAGGGCTGTCATACTTCCATTTGGATTCGGGACAGATGCTAAAATCAAGAACTAATGTACTAAGGAAACTGGCTTGTGCTAGCCGGGGATCTAACGCAAAAACCTTACGAACCACAGTACAAGATTGTCTATCCTGTCGCTGAAGACTGTTCTCCTGTTTGGAATAGAAGTAACCAAGTGAGCAAAATATATATCAATCTAAATGATGGATGAGGTTTCTGCCAGGAACTCTCAAATCCACACCAACATCTCGCCAATACTGCCCCTCCAAATCTAAAACGACAACAATCAGTAACACATGAATGGATGAAACTCAAACGATCCAGAGACTTACGTATTCATGAAACATTGAACAACGTACTACACACCCGACAAAGCACTGACCAACTCACTCCAGAGAGATAGAACATAAAAGTCGAATGGAGAAACCAGTGGACCTCCTTTCATATCCACAAGAATCTAGGCAATATAGACACGCCATCCAACTTCCGGGTGAAAAGCAACCAAGAAAAATATGGAGCTCCCTCAAGCGGATCAGAACTGACCAAGCTACACATTACCGATGGCGACCAAAGCAACGGAACTACGGCACAAACGCTGGAGCACATTCTACACGACTGCTCAAAAATGATGGTTTTGGTTACCTGGAAAGACTTCGTAGACGCAACACCTGCGGCAGTTAACTGGATGGAATCTCTCGATATCCACTATGATGACAAATGGGTCCCCAAACAAAATGTACAGTCGCTCTCCAGCTCTCTTTAATTATTTTACACCATCTACTAAATAAATAACTGGCTAAGTGCTGCTATCTCATCTTTATCGCGTATCACTATGTTTGTCCGCGAGGAACTCCGAAGCTACTCAACTATTCTCAGTGAAAGTGTAATTTGGTTCAACTTAAAAATATAGTCTAGTTTTTATCTCGTTTAATGACCTCAATATATATGTTTTGGAAATTTAATTACGCTTGCTGTGGGAATACATATGATTATGGGTAACTGTGTGTATACCGTAAATTTACCAAATTCTAAATTTTCAAATATCTTGACTGTTACAGGGCAGTGAAATAAATTCAGTGGCCACGTTAAAAAATTTTGCTGGACTGGAATAAGAACCTGGATTTTCTGCTTCGAGCAAGTTGCCCTCAAAAAATTTTTCCGGTAGCGTGGTCGTTTTCGTTCTATCTTAATCGCTGAGTTCGCGATTAAGGTTTTTTTTTTTATTACAGAATACGTCCTCTGATCGTACGCACTGAGCCACCACGGCGCCAATTAGGTTATCGACACAAGCTTCCCGACCTCCCCAAATTCTCAACTTATCGCACAATAAGGTAGTAATGGCCCCAGACGATTACTTCCTCTTGCTCTTATTTAAAGTAGCGAGCAACAAGAGTTAATGGGCTGGGGACGCTGCCAACATAGTGTCCGATATATTGTGAATTTGTGGAGGTTGGGAATGTGACTGGAGACACTGGTTAACACGGACGCTGGATTGAAGCGTGGAATCAAGGTTCGAATTCCGGTGCAGCACAAATTTTTAATTTCAATGCCTTGTAACAGTCAAGTCGCTTCAATATTTCGAATTGCTACATACAAGCTTGTTTTTGCTGATTTTATGTCGAGATATTTGAATATTTAGAATTTCTACATACATGCCTGTTTCTGCGGGAAATGTTCTTATACTTTGCAAGATGTAGAAACAATGATTGTCCAGTGGTACAATGAAATGCTCCGATTACCGTTTATGTCGGCAGATAAATGTAATTTTACGTATGTGTGGGAGTGTCCTTGTGTTTGTGAGTTTGTGTGTACGTGTTCCAATCTTTATGAAATTTTTCACAGCTAGGGTTCACTCCATGAGAACGATCGCCTTAAGTGTAAGGATCACGTAAAAGACATAGTTCATAAGATATGACATAAACAATGAGTAAAAAACAGCTGCATCACGCGATAATGTTGCACATTTCCTCCTAAACCACTGGACCACTTTCGACCAAATTTGGTACACATATTCCTTACCGTAAGGTAACAGTTGCTGTGGGTGTAAGAACAACATACGAAACATGGTTCAGGAGATAAAGGTAAAGGCCGGCCGCAGTGACCGAGAAGACTGAGGCGCTCCAGTCACGGTCTGCACGGCCACTACGGTCGGGGGTTCGAATCCCCCCTCGGGCATGGATATTTGTGCCGTCTTTAGTATAAGGTAGTTGATAAGTAGTTTGTAAGTTTAGGGACTGATGACCCCGTAGTTAAGTCCCATAAGCTTAACAAACATTTGAACATTTGATAAAGGTAAAGCAGTCAACAATCCGAAGAGTGCTCTTAACACCACAGCGCTTTACTAGGCATGCTCCTGTGGTATGCCGCTGCCTTCCTCTGACCTTCGAACTGACCTACCCCGCCGGTGAAAGAAGTGGAAAGTGACAGATTAAAATCTTAGGACCTGGTGGGTATCGAACCCCCCGACTGTTGGATTTGTAGTCTGGCACTGTACCACTGTGCAACCGAGGCGCACAATTCAGGAAACATAAAGTCATAAACAATAGGACTTGCAAGAAACTGCCACATCTTGCAACGAGACTTTATTCATACACTGTTTGAGAATGAAAGTAGTTAGCGACTTGAAACAACCTTGAAACATCAAATGACCTTTATTATATTTTTTTCTCGCTGACAACCACATCAAAATGATTAAAGGAAAAACGTTTCTCGCTTGATACTTTTCCACAGTACCGCATTTGTTATTTGGTATAGGATGAAGTGTGTTCAACGATTTTTTTAAAAAGCGTTTTCGGAAATGCGTCGAAGTCCATCGTCTCAACTTTGAGAATTTACTAGATTGAAACAGTTTGTATTGTCAACATGAATTAGAAATGTTAATTCCTATACCCCATTTAATTTTCTTCCTCCATAAGCATCGCCGTCCTTTTGCGTATACAGGCTGCAGTTACTTCCTCTTTGAAATACTGTGACATAGCCATCAGGAGTACTCCCCATCAACGTCGTGATCAACAGAAAACGCACTCACCACCATCATCTCGAGACTTTATCACTGCTATGTCTTATTAAAATTAAAATATTTGCCACGTTCGTATCTGTAATCTTAAGTTTGGGAGTAGCAGCATAAGCATTGTCTGACTTTTTAAATGATGTGGAACAGTTAAATAACAGAAATAGTAATTTCGTGTGGCAAGTCGTAACCGGACGGCACTTCGGCGACTTTCGAGTGGTGTGCCTTACCTAGCCATGGGATGTGTACTTACAGTGTTGCGTGGAATGTGAACCACGTGTCCTTTCCGGCTACTTATATCGCTGGGAACTGAAGACTGGATTGAAAACGAAGATTTCGTGATCCGACGGAGTATCGAAGCCGCAACCCTTCGCTTTCCCCAAGACCACCTATTTGGCACAACCCCTACAGAGAGAGAAACCCAAATTCTTTTGTTAGAAATTCCATTTCCAGTAAAGTAAAACATTAGTGTAATCAGAAATGAAAATCACAGTGATGGAAAGGATAGAAGGTTTTACTGAACCGCAAGGGCGAGGAGAGAGAGAGAGGGGGGGGGAGGTTCACCTGCTTTGTAATAGTCTGCAGGTAACAAGAAGAACAGAAAACAAAGCGACCTACTCCGATGGGTCTTAAAGAAAACGGAATCAAATTTCCCGCAACAGGAAGTGAAGAAAAAGAAAAGCGAATGAATGCGTTTATAGCAGGTTTCATAATTCATATTATACCAATCAGTTCAAAAAAAAAAAATGTTCAAATGTTTATATAGCTTATGGGACTTAACTACGGGGTCATCAGTCCCTAAACTTACAAACTACTTATGAACTAGCTAAGACTAAGGACGGCACAAATATCCATGCCCGAGGGGGGATTCGAACCCCCGACCGTAGTGGCCGTGCAGACCGTGACTGGAGCGCCTCAGTCCCCTTTTTTTTTTTTTTTTTTTTTTTTTTTTTTTTTTTGTCTATGGGTAGTTCTCTTCGCTGCGGACGCTGATCGTTTTTGTTCGTTCTTGTTCGGTGTGTTGTTGGCTCAGCTTTTTTATTACAGAGGACGTTGAGCCCCCTGACCGGGCGCGCTGAGCCACGGCGCCCGGCTCCCCTCGGCCACCGCGGCCGGCTATACCAATCAGTGACATAGTCGCTATTTCAGTATCTTAAAGCCCGTTGGTGGCCATGGATAAGCGCCACAGTGAAGTAGTCGGCGTAGAGTTTGTCGTGCGGAGTGTTATCGCCTGTTGGTGGGTATTCCACAAATATGTCATGTACGTCACACCTTCCCTGAGGCCGAGAGTGAGTATGGCAAAGGCAGAGTGCCCCAGTAACCATAGAGTGGAATTATGCCTTGTACCGTCCGCGGTGGCCGAGGGGACTGAGGCGCTCTAGTCACGTTCTGCACGGCCACTACGGTCGGGGGTTCGAATCCCCCCTCGGGCATGGATATTTGTGCCGTCCTTAGGATTAGCTAGTTCATAAGTAGTTTGTAAGTTTAGGGACTGATGAATCCGTAGTTAAGTCCCATAAGAACAAAACGTGGCACTCTCAGAGATATTATTTTCGTTTGGGAGATGTTGATCCCCATACCATAACTCTCATTTCTGATATAGGTTTTCCACGCATGTGCAGTCATAACAAAGTCATCCGCATATGCGAGACCGCTTATTTTGTTTTCACATTTTTTTACCTCACCCTGTCCCATTGTTTTCAATACATGGCCTTAATAATAACGCGAACGTTAGGTAGCATTCAGTATTTTTTTTTCTTTTTTTGACAGCATTTCGCTGCGGATGCCCGCATTTCAAGATAACGTGAGTATGAACAAAAGTGATGACAGATTGGTTACAGCCTTGTCTTATGCCTGAAACTACCGCCTATAATGAATTCAATTTAACGTCAACTCTAACTGCTGACACTACGAAAATACCTTTATTTATTCGTTTGTGTGGCCATAATGACCATAGTTGCTTTCATAATTATGAATAGCAGTGTTTGTCCGTCTTTGCAACTACAATAAAAATGCGATTTTTTCTCACCAGGCGCGTTTCGTGTCAATGACAGTAAAATATCTCCAGTGGTGGAAATTTTGTCTTGTTTTCGCTTCACATCATGGAATGCCGGTCTGTTTCATGCAGTACCGCCGGTTCTTCATTCTGTGTCGTTTCTTCCACTACTTCCACTGTCACTTTTGCACTGCCATTAAAACGAAACACGTCTGGTGAGAAAAAAAGTCGCATTTTTATTGTAGTTGCAAAGACGGACAAACACTGCCATTAATAACCTTTAATTATTCCATAATCTTGTAGAACTGACAATAGATTGCTCCTATGAATACGGTCATATACCTTTTCTAAAAACGTAGATAAAAATTCACTTTTACACTCATAACACTTCTCCATTATCTGCCGTAATCTAAAGATCTGGTCTGAAAGCCTGTAAGAGGCCAGCCTCTTGTAACGCTTTTCCGAAGGTCCGGGGCATTTTGCAACAACCAGAGCGTGCCTCGGACCTTTCGAGAAGCATTACAAGAGAAAAAAATATTCAGTTGTGAATGGCGAAAGCTCCGAATCCGCGATTGCCGAGTATAAATAGTCGCTGATACGTAGGCGGCGGAGGTACACCCCCGAAACGGTAATCATAATTAGACGGGGAGTTTGTAACCGGGCCAGGAGAGCACTCAGCGGTTTGGCCGAGGAGAGTGTCGCTATCTGGGTGCGGCGACGCGGCCATCCTTCAGCGGCGATAAAGCGAGCCTTAATTCGGAGCGGATGTTTTCGCGCCGGGTAGTAGCGGCGTACCTGGGAAGCCATTAGAGCGGCGGGCGCGGCAGATAAGGGCAGGCGCCCCGGTAAGTGGCTCTCTAATTAATGAACTGGCTATAGCTGCGGACCTTTCTTTCAGCCGCCGGCCGGCTACCTGCTTCCGCCAGACAAATTGGTCCCCGCGCACGTGTGGGTGGGCCCGCTACACGCATTCCTGCCCGCACCAATATCACGGCGCGCTCCATCAGTCGCCAGACACGACACAAAGGCAAGCAGCTCGACGGCCTGCTTGCCTGGCTCGCTCACGGTTCATCGGAGATACGGCTGCTCCCGTCAAGAGGGCGCCTTCACGACTCCACTCACTCCTGCACTGCTGTCCGTGGGCGTAGCCAGGGGTATCGTTTCTGAATCATCTGTTGGCGAGACTGTTTAAAAAGAGAGACGTTAAAATTGCTTTTAGAACAGACAATAAATTAGAACACAGGCTGAAGCATAAGACTGATGCAGACTGCATAAAAATCTACAGTTTTGTTCCAATCTTTATAAAATTTTGTACACGTAAGCTTCGTTGTTATCCAACCATTTGTAGGGCTACAAGGAAACCCAAAATAAAAAAAAATAAAAAAAAAATAAAATAAAAAAAAAGAAGCAGAAACACCGTAAAACAACTTACGGTGTCTCACCACGGAGAGCGCATTGTAAGCTTTGTTTACCATTTATTATATTGTCTTCTAAACACAAAATAAGAAGACAAACACAAAATTGAAAGATGAATATGAGCCATGAAAGACCTAGGTCGGAACAAGGGCATAGGAGTAGATGACATACCCTCAGAGCTACTAAAGTCTCTGGGAGGGCCAGCCATGACAAGACTATTTGAACTGGTGTGTAGGATGTATGAGACAGGCGAAATATCATCAGTCTTTAAGAAAAAATGTAATAATCCCTATTTCAAAGAAATCAGGCGCAGACAGGTGTGAAAATTACAGAACCATCAGTTGGTTGCATAATTTTAACACGAATTATCTACAGCAGAATGGGAAAGCTGGTAGAAGCTGAGCTCGGGGAAGATCAGTTTGGATTCAGGAGGTACGTAGGAACCCGGGAGGCAATACTCACTTTACGTCTTAACTTAGAAGACAGATTAAAGAAAGGCATACCTACATTTTTAGCTTTCGTAGATTTGGAGAAAGCATTTGACAATGTTTACTGGAATACACTCTTTCAAATTCTGAAGTCAGCAGGGGTAAAATACAGGGAAAGGAAAGTTATTTACAACTTGTACAAAAGCCAGACCGCAGTTATTAGACTCGAAGGGCATGAAGAGGAAACATCGGTTGGGAAGGGAGTAAGACAGGGTTGTAGCCTTTCTACGATGTTATTCAACTTGTACATCGAGCAGGCGGTGAAGGAAAGCAAGGAAAATTTGGAATAGGGATTAAAGTTCAGGGGGAAGAAATAAAAACATTGAGTTTTTCTGATGACATTGTAATTCTGTCAGATACAGCAAAAGACCTGGAAGAGCAGTTGAATGGAATGGACAGTGTGTTGAAGAGAGCGTATAAAATGAATATTAACAAGAGCAAAACAAAAATAATGGATGCGGTCTTAGAAAATCAGGCGATGCGGAAGCAATTAGATTAGGTAACGAAACAATGAAGGTGGTAGATGAGTTTTGTTACTTGGGTAGTAAAATAACATGCGATGGTCGCAGTACAGAGGATATAAAATGTAAAATGGCAATGGAAAGAAAAGCATTTTTAAAAAAGAGAAAGTTGCTAACATCGAATATTAATTTAAGGAAGCCTTTTCTGAAGACATTTGTGTGGAGTGTTGCCTTGTACGGGAGTGAAACTTGGACGATAAGCAGAGCGGAGAGGAAGAGAATAGAGGCTTTTGAAATGTGGTGCTACAGAAGAATGCTGAAGATTAGGTGGGTAGATCGCATAACTAATGAAGAGGTACTGAACAGAATTGCTGAGAAAAGGAATTTTTGGCATACCCTGACTAAAAGAAGGCATCGCTTTGTAGGACACATTCTTAGACATCGAGGAATCTTACATTTAGCATTGGAGGGTAGTGTGTGGGGTAAAAATCGCAGAGGGATACCAAGAGACGCGTATAGTAAGCAGATGCAAGTGGACGTGGGTTGCCGTTCTTATGAGGACATGAAAAGGCTTGCTCAGGATAGAGTAGGGTGGAGAGCTGCATCAAACCAGTCTCCGGACTGAAGACCATAACAACAGAAACACCGTAAAACAACTTACGGTGTCACACCACGGAGAGCGCATTGTAAGCTTTGTTTACCATTTATATTGTCTTCTAAACACAAAATAAGCACATGTCCCACTATCCCCATCTTGTAATTACGCCTTATAATTTTGTGTAAATTTTGTCACGCAGATAATCTGAAGATGCCCTGCTAAAGGGCGAAACGCGCGTCATTAAACAAGGAATAAAACAATTTTCAATCACGATTTTTTTTAACCGATCGAACGGTATAAACAATGTCAGTGGGCAAATCGCAGTGGATAAAGTAAACTTGCTCTATTTATTCTCTTATAAATATTGTTTTATGTGATCATATGTTTATTTTTTCGCTTGGAAGTAATGTCGATGTTTTGAAATGTAGTTTCACTTCTCAACACTACCACACTAAATTGACCAAAAACATACATTGGAAAGTTTTCTTTGGCAGTCAATAACACTTAGCGTTGTTGTTCCCTCAATTCTAGTATGAAACAATGACTTTCTACATAACGGATCGCCCATCGTAAGCTCGCCGGCCGCGGTGGCCGACGGACTAAGGAGCTCCAGTCACGGTCTGCATGGCCACTACGGTCGGGGGTTCGAATCACCCCTCGGGCATGGATATTTGTGCCGTCCTAGTTCGTAAGTAATTCATAAGTAGTTTGTAAGTTTAGGGACCGATGACCCCGTAGTTAAGTCCCATAGAATGTACAAACATTTGAATATTTTGAATCGTAAGCTCAATTCTAGTATGAAACAATGACTTTCTACATAACGGGTCGCCAATCGTAAGCTCGCCGGCCGCGGTGGCCGAGGGGACTAAGGGGCTCCAGTCACGGTCTGCACGGCCACTACGGTCGGGGGTTCGAATCCCCCCTCGGGCATGGATATTTGTGCCGTCCTAGTTTAATTCATAAGTAGTTTGTAAGTTTAGGAACCCATGACCCCGTAGTTAAGTCCCATAGACTGTACAAACATTTGAATATTTTGAATCGTAAGCTCACTTTTAACATCGGATATTGGGATAAACAAATTGACGTGACGGGTAATGTGAATACAACTATATGTGACAGTGCTGTTACGTGACGTTGACGTAACTGACTGTGTGAATAGGCCTCTTGTATCCAGAAGATGTACCACAGGTTTACAGCCACGAAAAACAACAACAAACTAGACTCACAAAACATTCGCTAGTAGCGTTCACTGCATGGTTTACTGTGTAATTACGTTTATCGCCTTTACACGCTGTTACAAGAGCTTGCATGAGTTTATAGTTCAGGAATAGTACGCTAGGAGCTCTTCAGTAGACTGTTATCTATCTTATTCACTTTCGTTCATCGTTTAAAAAGGGCTTATATTCCGTTGGCTTTAGTTCAGCGAAATTTGTTGAGCTGTCCATCACGCAATTTCACTATTCTGCGTTCATAATAGGGTCTCAAGTATTGATTGCTGTGCTTTCTCTATCGTTCTTCGTTTGCAAATATTTATCTTATCCCAATAATTTTTATGCTTTTTTTATTATTTGTTCTTGACAGCATCATATTTTATGTTTATATGCAGTAATATCTATGTTATTGATGATGTAACAGAGTAAATATTTTATGGGGCTAATAGATAAACTTGTGCACTTAAATTTAGGTGCTAAGGACAAATATCCGATTTATCCGTCCTTTGAGCTTCATATGCTCAACTCTGTTCATTAAATAATGTGGGAGAATCATCAAATGTTGTATTGTTTGTGTTGTTTTTATTTAGAGGGGATTAAACTGATAGAGTTTGAAACTAGCTTATTAGTGGCCACACGAATTAATGCAACCAATAAATCTTTAGGCAGAATTAAGATTGTACAACTACATATATCTTACTGTTGTTTTTCAGTCACTAAAACTTCCATGCACTGGTCTCTAACTGTTACATCTTCAGCTGTGGTGAAAAATAGCAATTATGGATAAGAAAAAAAGCCCGATAACTGTGTCTTGAAAATGGAGCTAATGAAGAAATGAAATTTTACACTGAGATAGCACGAAAATAATTTCGATCGTACAGGACATTTGATTGACATCCTCATCACTTTAGAGTAAGTGGCTAATAATGTTCGTAGGTAGTGGAATACAAATGAGACATAGTTTACTTTTAACCTCAGTCTCATAGGCGAAAAGCTGGACACCAGTTTAAAGCGATGAATTGCCTCTCATTACTAGTTTATCTAAAAATGAGAGTCGTTATTTATTCCTCGGAGGTTACTAAACTGATAAGAAATTGATAAATTTGTGGGAATTACTACGATGTTAATTAATTTCCTTGTTCGCGTACGTCTCCAGTGACTGATTTCTTCCACTATAAATAACACTAATTGTTTTGCAAAACTTTCACTGATTTGTGTATGAAGTTTCCAGAACTTACGTTTTTCAAATATTGAATTCTTAAGACTTCGGGTCAAGTCTACAAGTGAAATTAGCTTCATTGAGCGAATGATAATAATTTCCTTTCCACTACAAGCTCGAATGTTGTATGCATTTAAAATGGTAGCGTTTGCCGGTGCAGGAGGAGTACTCCTAAGAAATCATTTAGGTGTTCAAAGCAGCCTTGGTTGACGATTCCTCCAATCCATTCCAATAAGTCGGTTGTTTAACTCTTGAGTCGTGGTGGAGTGGCCGAGCGCATTGAGGCGCTATGTTCTGATTCGCGAGGCCGTTGGAATCCTCCCTCGGGCATGGATGTATGTGTTTAGTATACGTTAGTTCATAAGTAGTTTGTAAGTTTAGGGATTGAAGACTCCGCAGTTAAGTCCCATAAGCTTAACAAACATTTGAACTTTTTTTTAAAACTCTGTTACCTTTTTTTACTGTCACAAAATGCTGTTCTTTGGAGGTTTGAGCTTAAATGTCATGTATCATACAGAACAGTCTGCACTATATTCGGCTAATCTGTTTGCTTTCGATCAGTTTCTTTTTCCACTCGTTTTAAAGCTCGTAAGGTGATTATTTTCAATTTCTTCCGGTTTTGTGGTTAATTTCTTTTGACTAAGTGCTCGACTAAGAGGACGAATCGAGCAATAAAGCTCGTTTCCTGCACACAACAGAGTTACTGAAAAATCCCTCCATTTGGAAAGAAAAAAGAAGTTCTGTGCAAAAGAAATAAACGCAGATCTTTATCAGATTTGGTGACGTCTGATACACGACGCGTTTGTCGATACAGATTAGACCAGGAAAACTGGGTCGTGCTTAAAGCGCTCCGCGGACAGCTTCCCGAGAGGAGGGAAAAAAAGGCAGGATAAAAAAGCAGGAACAGCGAGGCTAACTGCACTCAATTACGTTATTTCGCAGAGTTATTATGGGGAGCGTTTTTTAAAGCGGAAAAGCACCGAAAGCGTAAAACAAAAAAGTGCTGAAATGGAGAGGAGCGAACACGGCGCATGAACGTCAGCTTTCAGTTATTTAATAACAAAAAACAGTTTATATCAATTACATATTTCCGCAGTCGATCCATTAACAGCGCAGCGCCCTGCGCAAGCGCGGTCGGTTTCCCGTCTCTCTCCCTCTGCACTTGGCCCGCAGTACCAGTAATTATGCAAATCCGGCTCTCGCCGCCCATCGACCACGACCGTATCTGAACACGGTCCGGCGTGCAGCCCGTCCCGTTCTGCAGTGCTACACGTCTAAGTGGCCGGACGGATTCACAGACCGTCGCCGCCAGTGGGGACGTTTTTCCCTCCTCGAGGCCTACCTACCTGGCGCGGTAATTATTTTTGGCACCTGCGCTGTTACGTATGCAAATACGGCGGCCGGCCGGTTAATGGAGTATCCGTGTAGGCGCGCGCAGTTTTCGAGGAGCACACGGCGCCGTGTCTTGGCGGCCGCACGCACTCTGCAGAGTGGGGGAGGAGGTCCTACACGGGCGCTAATTGCGTAAAACGAGTGGACCGCTTTGTCCCGCGCGCCCAGGCTGCTCCATTGTTTTCTCACAGGCGGCGGCACAGGTGACGTGGCGCGTAGCCATTGGCCGGCTGTACCGCTACGGCGCGAGGAACCGTTATCAGATAAACACATTCACAGGACCACCAAACTGGGCGTGTAGTGACGTAAAAGGTGATGTTCCACAAGGCTCGATACTGGGCCCGATTCTGTTCTCAAAAATGTTCAAATGTTTGTTAAGCTTATGGGACTACGGGGTTATCAGTCCCTAAACTTACAAACTACTTATCAACTAGCTTATCCTAAGGACGGCACAAATAGCCATGCCCGAATGGGGATTCGAACCCCCGACCGTAGTGGCCGTGCAGACCGTAACTGAAGCGCCTCAGTCCCCTCGGCCACCGCGGCCGGCGAATCTGTTCTCCAGCCTCATAAAAGGCCTCCCAGATACTTCGAGTCAGTAGTGAATATAGCGCACTAGCTTAAACCCGCGGCTCCACTCGCGTGTTGGTTGAGTATGATAATAAGCTATCTTTCAGTAATGTGCTATGAGACTTTTCAAAGATGAAATGAAATACAATACCTTCTTCAGAAACAAACATTGTTAATGAAACTTCCTGGCAGATTGAAATTGTGTGCCAGAACCGGGACTCGAACCTGGGACCTTTGCCTTTCGCGGGCAAGCGCACTACCGACTGTGCTATCCGACACGACTCACGATGCCGCCTCATAACTTTACTTAGGGCAGTACCTCGTCTCCTACTTTCCAAACTTCACAGAAGCTCTCCTACGAACCATGCAAGACTAGCACTCCTGGAAGAAGGGATATTGTGGAGACATGGCTTAGCCACAGCCTAAGGGATGTTTCCAGAAAGAAACTTTCACTCTGCAGCGGAGTGTGCGCTGATATGTAACTTCCTGGCAGATTAAAATTGTGTGCCGGAACCGGGACTCGAACCTGGGACCTTTGCCTTTCGAGGGCAAGCGCACTACCGACTATGCTATCCCGACACGACTCACGATGCCGCCTCATAACTTTACTTCCACCAGTACCTCGCCTCCTACTTTCCAAACTTCACAGAAGCTTTCCTGCGAACTATGCCAAGACTAGCACTCCTGGAAGAAAGGATATGGTGGAAAAATGGCTTAGCCACATCCTAAGGGATGTTTCCAGAATGAAACTTCCACTCTGCAGCGGAGTGTGCACTGATATGAAATTAATTGTTAATCAACATTATCAGGAAAGTAAGTAGAGTAGATCAAATCACATATAAAAATGCAGTAATGATTGTAATAATATCACAGATAGATCGCTTGACGTAATGCGCGAAACATCAAATCGATTTTTTAAAGAGATATATTAAAAGAAATTTCTTTTTTACTGCTTTCTTTAGTTATTCTTATATTTCCTTATTCGTATGCTTATCCTTACAGAGAGAGAGCAGAAGACATTGTAGCATGCATAGACCAAAGATGTGATGTGTGGCATCACATTTCGCTGTATGTAACCTCCTTGCTCTGGAGTCGCAAACGTCATCGCTGGCCTTCAGTCCGAATTATTTTTACATTTTGACGACTTTCAACCTCCATATCTTCCACTCCCTTGTAGCTATCAGCATGGGACTACTGTGGTGTACAACGGGAGATTTCGGACAATTGCACATAGACCATTCGTTTGCGTTCTGTAGTTTTCGCTGCAGAGCGAAATATTAACACACACACACAGACACGCAGAATTTTGTATACACTGATAACTTTCCATCCCAATATACTCCACCCTTTTATCATTATCAATCCTCAGGCAACAATGCAACCAATAAAACCATTTTCAAAGAGTAAATATAATTTTCAAAAAGTAATTATTGTTCCATATTTCGCATTATATTCTTCAAATTACTAAATATCTAACGGATCACTATAAAACCGCGCCTAAAATCTTCCTCAGGTATAAGTTAGTAACTGTACAAATATTTAAGTCTCTGCGTCCTGTCGTTCGGACGTGATAAGCGTACACCGAACAGACATTCACATTAATATATATATATAGATAAATAGCTGTCCGACTGCCATAAAACAGTGCCTAAAGACTTCCACGGGTAGACATTAGTAAATGTACAAATTTTTAGCTCCTTATATCTTGTGGTTCAGACGTGATAAACGTACACCGAACAGACATTCACATTTATAGATATAGATATATTCGAGAGATGGGAGCGAGACTAATCTATACATCATATACGAGGGGCGTTTGAAAAGTATGTGAAAAACTAAAAATTACTAACGTGTTTGGGAAACCATTTTTATTTTTCGACATAGTCACCTTTTAGACATATACAGTTCGTCCAACGCTGTTCTAATTTGGCGATCCCTTCCGGATAATAGGAATTGTCCAAGCCTGCAAAATAGCTATTAGTTTCTGCAATCGCCTCCTCGTTTGAATGAAATCTTCGTCCCGCCACCCATTTCTTCAAATTGGGGAACAAATAGTAGTCCGACGGAGCCAAGTCTGGAGAATAGGGGGATGTGAAATGATCTGGAATCATATTTCCAATAATTTTGAGACCACAACTGCTGACGTGTGTGCTGGTGCATTGTCGTGATGGAAAAAGGACTTCTTTTGTGGGCCAATCGCTGGCGTTTTTCTTGCAGCTCGGTTTTCACACGGTTCCATAACGATGAATAATATGAACCTGTAATAGTTTTACCCTGTTCCAAATAGTCGATGAGGACTATCTCTTGCGAATCCCAAAAGACAGTCGCCATATCCTTTCCGGCTGAAGAACCAGTCTTCGCCCTATTTGGTGCAGATCCTCCCTTGTTAACCCATTGTTTAGCTTGTACTTTTGACTCAAGAGTATAGCGAGTAGCCATGTTTCATCCACAGTGGCTAAACGACGGTAAAAGTCCCGCAGATTTTTCCTGAACAGCTGCAAACCTCCCTTGCAACACTTCAGACGATTCCGTTTTTGGTCAAGCGTGAGTAATTGCAGCACCCATCTTGCCCATAGCTTTCTCATGTCCAAATATTTATGAAAAATACTATTTATCCGTTCATTCGAAATGCCCATAGCACTAGCAATCTCACGCACCTTAATTCTTCTGTCGTCCATCACCATATCATAGATTTTATCAACGATTTCAGGAGTCGTAATTCCACTGGGCGTCCAGAAAGTTCAGTGTCACCTATACCCATATGACCACTCCGAAAATTTTGAAACCAATTATAAACTGTTTTCATGCAAGGTGCAGAGTCACCATAATGTTTATCAAGCTTCTCTTTAGTCTCCTGAGGCGTTTTTCTTTTCATAATGTTTAATCACCACAAGAAATTCTTTTCGTCCATTTTCTCTGATATTCACACGGATGCCAAACACAAAGAAATAGACCAATATGGCTGAAACTTGATGTGCGTTTGTTCCAACGATGATACTAACTAAATATGATCGTGATACGCGCCGATGGTGCCATCTTTCGGACTTTGCACGGTCTTTTCAAACGCACCTCGTATGTATGTTTCACATCTCCTCCTATGCTAAGGATCGATTTCAACCAACCTTGGTACACATTTTCCTTACTATCAGGCAACAATCGCTGTTGGGGTAAGAACCACCTACGACACATACGTAAGGAGATATGACGTCATAAACAGTGACAGTCATGAAAAACGGCCGCATCATACGATAATATTCTATATCTGCTCCTAAACTAATGGACCGATTTGAACCAAATTTGGTAAATATATTCTTTCATGTAAGGGATCATTTGATATGGTGGCAAAAACCACTACGATACATAGTTCATACGATATCACAGTGAAAACTGACCCGTTTTACGGTGCGTGATTACGTGACTTTATTCCTCAACTACTTGAGAATGGGAGTACTTAGCGACTTGCAATATACTTTAATTTCACATCTTTACGCAAATTTTTCTCGCTAACATCCCAACAAAATGATAAAAGGAAAAAAAAAAGTCTGTCGCTTTGTACTTTTGCGATGTTCGTGATATGTATCTACGGCATTTGGCATGATGTTACAAATTATTACATCTACTCTGTAAACTGAATTTACTGAATGATCATCACAAAACGGTGATTAACTGAGTTATAAAAAAAGGTTGCTTTAAGATGGACATTAGCACTGGTAGACCTTGAACAAACACGAGAGCCGGCCGCGGTGTCCGAGGGGACTGAGGCGCTCCAGTCACGGTCTGCACGGCCACTAGGGTCGGGGGTTCGAATCCCCCTCGGGCATGGATATTTGTGCCGTCCTAGTTCGTAAGTAGTTCATAAGTAGTTTGTAAGTTTAGGGACTGATAACCCCGTAGTTAAGTCCCATAAGCTTAACAAACATTTGAACATTTTGAACAAACACAAGAGGTATTTGTAAAGAAAGAAACCTAGGCACATGGACTGAACACTAATTCCCCACTTTCTTCTACATTCTGGCAATTAGAACGTTCTTTCTGGCTCGTTTGAAGAAGTTTTTCCACATACAAAATCAAATTCGAAACTGAAAACTCAAATAATAAATAGCGCTAACACATATAACGCACAGAACAAGATGGATGCAGTGAATCGTGCCCTATATTATGACTGCTTACTGCTTGATTTGGGCACCCTTGATAAAAAGTGTTAAAATGTTAGTGAAGCTTATGGGATTTAACTGCAGGGTCATCAGTCTATAAACTTACAGACTACTTATGAACCACCCTATACTAAAGACAGCACAAACATCCATGCCCTATGGGGGATTCGAACCCCCGACGGGGAACGGCCTCGCTCATCGGAGTATAGCGCCTCAATACGCTCGACCGATCCGCCGCGGCCACCCTTGTTAAATCACCTGGTTGTATTTGGTTGGTGTTTTCCTTAAGTAAAACCAGATATTTAAACGGCTATTTAACCCATTTTCGACCACTTTTGACACTCAGTCGGACAACCACCGGATTCAGCGCAGTAAATACTATAATAAAATATCGATATCACAAATTGAAAAAACAGTGGCCTTTTCATTGATACTTACGTCATGTTTTATTGTTTACTGTTGTAGGTAGTCGGCAAGATTCAACGCAAGTAAGAAGACCTCTGAGGATGTCCAGCGCAGCTCTGGACGAAACGTTAGGTGAAACTGGAATGTTTTATGGACCACGGCCTTATAACCCAGAAGTTCTACCAGTAGGTATTTAAACTTGACAAAGTATCGAATAAAACAGGAAAAAGATGACACTGGATGAAACACGGCTATATCGATATGAATTATTTATTTTTATTTTTGTTTGAAATGATCGTCGGTGTTTTATCGCTGGACGTTGATCGTGTCCTGGAATACCCTGTGTCTCCGATTAAAAGCTATGGAAACTTCCACGAAGATTAAAATTGTATGTCAGAATGGCATTCCAACCAACGGTCTTTGCGCCCAACCTACTGTGCTTCATACGTTTGGCACGCACCTCGTCCTCACAGCTTTAGTTCCGCACCAAGTGGTTTCCTGCCTTCTGTGCAGTTTCGAAGTACTGAAGGAACTAAAATAATGAGGAGGGGCGCGAGGCAATGACATTTGACACATTCAGTAGGGTACAAATGTTCTTGGTTCGAATCCCATTCTGAGACAGAATGTTTAATTTGTCATATCTCTGCATACTCCACAGCAAAGTAAAAGTGTCAATCTGGAATAAATGAGGAAGTAGTATGCAACTGCTGAGATTATAACCTCCCCATCCCCTACACCTTCGGTTAATATGAAATAATTAGAATATGACCCATGTACCTAATGATTCTAATTATTTGGAAAGGCTATCGTTAATGAGACCAATGATGTAGTGGAGGTTATGGCTGGAACGTTGCAGCATTGTTTTTGGTTGGCAACAACTATGGTAATCAGCAAAGAAAAGAAATTTTGGAATAAAATTAATTAGTGTCTAAGTAAAATATAGAACAAACAGATGCCAATGAATGAATTGCAGTGAAAATGTTGTTTTTACTGTTGCAAATCCTATGTACGAGCAGAATAATGTATTGGAAAATTAATTGTTATTTTAATCAGTGTTTTGAAAACGAATTACGTAAGACTGTGAGGGAAAGTAATCAGAACATGCTCTGAAATCCGGTTTCAAAAGACACTTACGCTGCACTATGAACATACAAATAGATAACTATTATAGGAAGCTAAAATCAAAAGACATCAAAATGCGTCCAAAATTTGCACATCTCGCTTTAATTGACACTACATATATAAGCAGGAGGTCATTTTCTAGCAAGAGAACTATCTTACGCATTAATCGGGTCATGATTGAACTGTACTGATGGCTTATGCCAAATCGTTAATGGCTTTGTCGAAAAAATTTGATTAATTTGAAGTAAATAATTCGACTATCTAATTAATCTCATAGCATGGAATTAATAATTCACTGTCGCGGATTATTAATTGGAAACAATCACTCGTTACACATATCTTCACTAATTCTTAAATTTTTTTGTACCAAATAAAATGCAATTAAAGTGAGTTTTACTTTCAAAATACTTGGAGAGATCTTTTGTCAGTAAAAAGTTATTTTAGCAGTTTCCTCTGTTTTGTGAAAATCTACACTGATATTGTTAACTGAATTTACTGAGACTGTCCTGAACAAATTAATTACTGTTCAACTAGCACAACCAATCAGTTTAATTATTAGGTTTTAATAATTTTGAATGCGTTCTCGGTGAAACAACGGATAAAAAAGGAACCTCTCTGGACAATGACGGTGGGTAATGAAGTCTTGAACACAGGTTCAAAATTAAAAGTTTTTACTATTGAAAAATACCACTACTGCGCTGGTTATCTATACATGCTAATTCTGATGGTCGGATCTTACTTCTTTTGTGTGCGGTGTGGTGCTGCTGATGGTCGCGGTGGAATGGCCGAGCGTTCCAAGTCGCCTAGCTGCGAAGCGCGCCGCTGCTCACCGTCGGAGGTTCGAATGCTCCGTTGGACGTGGGTGTATTTGCTGTCCTTACCGTAAGTTACTTTGAGCAGTTTGTAAGCCTAGGGACCGATGACGAGAGTAGTTAAGTCTCATAGATTTGCGAACATTTGAACATTTTTTTGCTGCTGATGTTGACTGATGGCACATAACAACTGGCAAATACAGGCTCTTCTTAGCGGCGAAAAATAATTACAAGTTTAGGCTTGATGCGTACTTACTGATTACTCAAGCTGTGCCCATGTAAATAAATTAATATTGCCTGTTTGCCGTTTCCTCTTCTTGTGCGAAGCCAACACACGAAATCAGCTACATGCTTTTACAAGACACCACCTCGCTTACCGACTGACTGTTACGTCCGACTCAATCTAACGCTGATCACAAACTTTCTCGCTGCGCGCCTCCGCGCTACCAGCGATAATACTGTCTACTCACAGATGACTCTATACAGTAGCAAAGTCCTTACTAAACCAATGTATCTACTTTGTAAGAAAATTAGTTTTGACACACAAACATAATTACAGAGCATTGCAGTTACATGAAATTAATAACAGATAACAACTACGTAAAAAATCACGAGAGTACAAACAATTAGGAAAAAAGTAAACCGTTACATTACACCACATGCTGCATACACACATCAAAGGAAAGTGGCATTGCGTCACATGATGAAGAGGAAAGGAAGATTTTGGTTTAACATCCCATCGGCAACGAGGACAAAAGAATTGGAGACCAAACTATGTTTGTGTTGTTGTGGATGGGGAAAGAAATAAGTCGCCCTCTTTCAAAGAAACCACCCAGGCATTTTCTTGTTGTTGAAATTAGCTTGATAAGTCTTTTATGAGAGATCTCGAACAGTGAGTGGCCACAGTACTTGTGCAATGGAAATTTATCTAACTGCTCACACCTTAAGGGAGCAGCCAACGTTTTAAAAAACACAAAATTAATGTTGGAAAAAAGGAATAGACAGTTAAACATGGGACAGGGATAATGAAATTATAAAGCAGAGGTTTGACACGTTAAATCATTATCTATTCAATAAAATGAACAAGCAATTAAATATGGGGAGACCTAATTAAGCACAATAATGCACACAGCTAGTGCAAAAGTGATTTAAGTCACAAAGTTACTGCCCAAAATAGAATTGTTTCTGCCCTTTATGAATAGGGAGGTAATGTGGGAAGAAATTTGCAAATACACAGTGGATAAAAAAAGCACATTCATGCACTCACAGACATTCGCATAATGCTTGCGACACATTACTCATGCAGCAACACTTGATAGCAGTGGCGAAACGAAGCATCTGCGGTGTTTTGACAAGACCGCGGGTGTCTTCAAGCACAAATTAAAGTTACACTATGCACCAAACATACCAATGTGCGGGAAGGCAGCTGCATACTACCTGTAAGTACCATGTAGTGTGCCACCATGGTGAATTGCATGGAACTGACAAAAGCAATTAATTTAGAATAAGCAAGTAAAGCACACGCGAGAATTCATATAGAAGAAAGCTAGTATTGGTAAAAGCGTGGCTGAAGGACGAAGTAAAGACCGTTACGAAAGCACGTGGTGCAATCGGTCATACCAAGACAGGAAAGACGAAATCAAACCAGAAAATCTGAGAAATATTTAGCATACTCGCGGATACAGACCACAACGCGAAAACGTTAGTTAAAAAACAGCAAGGAAATTCAAACATACGAAGTTTACACAAAGGCTGAAGGGCACACACGTGTATTCTAACTTGAGGAAACCAGACTCAAAATCATCACTGGAATGAAAATGCAAATACTAAAATCACACTTAATTAGTCGAGTTCTTTAAATTAAGAAACACTGCGCCTCCCATAGGGAAAGAACTACTCAAGATAAAGTATCACTGATAAACCAAGACTGCCAGATCACAAAGAAAGCAAAGTTGTAACAGCCGGCCGCGGTGGCCGAGGGGACTGAGGCGCTCCAGTCACGGTCTGCATGGCCACTACGGTCGGGGGTTCGAATTGCCCCTCGGGCATGGATATTTGCGCCGTCCTCAGTATGAGTTAGTTCATAAGTAGTTTGTAAGTTTAGGGACTGATGACCCCTTAGTTAAGTCCCATAAGCTATACAAACATTTGAATTTAGTTGTAACAGCATGCCATCCCCTAAGCATGATTCGACGATATTCTCACTTCGGCGGACACGCCAAGAATGAGGCCTCAGGCCACGTCAAATCCTTCCGCTCCATGCACCGGATGTAGGGCGAGCTAAAAGCGATGCAAAGCGCGTTCAGAGCATACTTTCTACCTACCATCCATACCTGAAGAAGATAATACCCTCTTCTAGAGCTCCAGAGAGGTTTCTTTTGTCACCTATTTAGACCATGATTATGTTGGTACTACACTAAGAACAGGCCAACTCGAGATCTTGCTAAGAAAGGTTGACTCTGGCCACCCAGCAGACGGCAATGCAGGCGACATCCGAAGCTATGCGTTCTTAACTGAAGTAATCGAGGCCTAAAGCGCGAGGCGGCGACTGTAAGCCATTGCGCTGCCGTCACTCAATATTAAAAACAACCTTCCACATTCATAGTTTAATCACCCAGGTGGAAACATATATAAGCATGGAGCATTGATCATTAATAAAGGAATAAAATAATTGGTATACAATTAGACAATATTAATGGTGGAGAAACACTTTAGAGTAATGAATAACACAAAATTGAACACTACCACACATTCAGTGGACGTGATTCATAGTGATTTATGGAACCCATTGGAAAACTTAAATATCGATGGCCGGAGGAAGATATGAACCGACGTCCTCACAGATGCGAGTTCGGAGGTAACCAGTGCGCCACATCGCTCATTAGAACATATGAAGAGCGTTAGCATGGGAGGACTTTTTTGGCAGACACTTTAAAAAAGTTGAAAGACAGATAGTGTTGCGTATTGTGATGACACTAACGGCAACCACACCACTATCGACTCGTCCATGGTAACAGAGACGTACCACTTACTACAATCTCATCATATTCCGCGCTTTACGAAGAGTACCACGCATGCAAAACCTGATCGATGGGAACCACAGTTAAACAGGTATGAAGACATCGATCCATCAGAAGGTCTTCACCGGGACGGATTGAGACTTAGAAGTTATGGCAGACTGACAAAGGAACTTGAAGAATTCGGATGTACGTAAACGTTTTCAGTCTGGAATGCTTGTAAATGCACAGTGGCGTAAGTTGAATATTCATTTATGTTCATATTTAAAACGAAGTACTTGGCGTTAGTCTCTCTAAAACCCAGAAATGATTTGCCGATTTTTCATATTACTTTGTTCACTTTAATACAAGAATGCTTTGAAATGAAAAGAGAAAATAAAATTAATAAGGAAAAAACAAAGGAAAGGCTGAAAAAAATTATCCCTCTAACCCGCCATAGCCAACAGTTTTGGAGCTGCAGCCATAGGAAGGAAAAGGGGACATTTTATAAGAGCAACTGGGCACCAAATGGCTACTGGTCGTTCCAGCTCATCTCCAACCAGCTATTTTCAAGTATTTCCACGATGCTCCAATATCCGGTCATCTGGGATTCGTGAAGACCGTAGACAGAATCAGACGCAGGTATTACTGGAAAGGTCGCTATCGATCTGTCAGCACTTTGTGAGTCACTGTAAAGAGTGTCAGCGCCGCGGTGGAGTAGCTGAGCGGTCTAAAGCGTCTCGCTGCGGAGTGCACGGTTGCACGCCGTGGAGGTTCGAGTCCTCCCTGGGGCATGGGTGTGTGTTTTGTCCTTAGGTTAGTTTACCTAGGTTTAAGTAGTTTGTAAGCTATGGACTGATGACCACGTAGTTTGGTCCGATAGAATTACAAACAAAGAGTGCCAGCGGTGGACGCATGTGCCGCAATTACCTCCAGGGCATTTCGTACCGATTCCACCTGCAGCAGCTCCATTCCACAGAGTTGGGATCGATGTTTTAGAGAGGTTCCTGAAGTCGACAACCAGTAACCGATGGATAATAGTCTGCACTGACTACCTCACACACTACGTTGTCACCAAACCTGTGCCGGCTGCAGAAACTCCAGAGATCGCAAAATTCCTTTAGAAGACATTATTTTGAATCATGGAGAACCACGTGTCATGATATCTGATCGTGGAAAAGTATTCCAGTCAAAACTAGTATCAGAGGTAACGTCACGGTGCGACATTGACCACAGAATGACAACTGCATACCATACTCAGACAAATGGTCTTACAGAACGTTTGAACCAGACCTTAGCAGATATTCTGTCGATGTACGTCGATGTAGAGCAGAAGGATTGGGGTACAATACTGCCAGTCGTGACATTTGCTTACAATACCGCAAGACAAGACACCATAGTCTTCACGGCGTTTTCCTGCTCCATGGCCGTGAAGCTGAGACGACAATGGATACGCTGTTCCCGTCCCAACCGGACGACACTCAGGATGACTATGTGAAACAGGTCATCACCAGGGTCGAAGAAGCAAGACAACTGGCTCGCATACGGACACTGGACGCCCAGAAGAAGGGCCGTCAGCGGTATAACGACAAGCGCCGACCTGTTGAGTACAGACCAGGAGATCTGGTATGGATTTTTACCCCTGTATCAGAAAAGTTATTGAAGTGATACTTTGGTCCGTATCGTGTCATACGCCGCCTGTCAGATGTCACATACGAATTTGAGAATTATGAGCCGAAACGACAAAAACGAATTGTTCACGCCCTCCGCATGAAGTATTACTACGATCCTGAAGAGCAGATAGGCGAAAATGGCTTCTTGTTCAAAGACTCTAAGGACGGTAAGACAGGAACGTCTGTCGTCGATAATCGGGCAGAAGGGAAGGATTCTCCAGGACTGCCATACAGAGGACTTATGACAACATCAAGATCCAAGACATTGCAGCTGGCTCCAAAGGAAACCTAACAGCGGGTCGCTGTTCTTTCAGGAGAGGGAGCAATGCCACGAGACCCAAGTTAACCGGCTGCCGGTGTGGCGCAAGGGAGAGCGTCACTAATTATGGTGCTAAAAGTCGCCGGTTCAATCCCACCCACCAGCTAAAATTTATTTCTTTTTAATTAACATTTCCAGAATGTTCTACATGTTTCCTATGTTCACTTGTAATTTCTACTTGTTTCTTATCTAAACTTTTCTTCTAATTTCTGGTACGTTCTGTTTGTGTATAAATAGCAGAGCACTCTGCCCGAGAGGAAGTCAATGCTGCGTGTACGTATAATTTCGCAATAAACCTGCTTTCAGTATAAGTGCTGTGTTCAGTCGACAACCCTGCCTTCGAAGTCAAGCCTGCTTCCATTTCAACGCGACAATATTGGGGAAAGGCTACAACCCTTTCTTACTCCCTTCCCAACCTCTGTCTCCCTTTCATGCCCTTCTACTCTAACAACCTCTGTCTGGGTTTTGTATAAGTTGAATATAACTCTTCGCTCTCTATATTTTACCCTTTTTAGCTTCAGAATTTGAAAGAGTTGATTCCAGTCCAGATCTAGGAAAGTTAAAAACGTAGGTTTGCGTTTTCTTAGCCTATCTTCTAAGATAATTCGGATTCCTACATTTCTCCTAAATCCAAACTGATCTTCGTCAAGGTCGGATTCCACTAGTTTTTCCATTCGTCTGTAAATAATTCGTGTTAGTATTTTGGAACTATGAATTATTAAACTGACGTAATTTTCACATTTGTCTGCACTTGATTTCTTTGGAATTGGAATTACTATATTCTTCTTGAAGTCGGAGGGTATTTCCCCTGTCTCATACATCCTGCATTTCTTTATGACTGGCTCTCCTAACGATATTAGCAGTTCAGACGGAATATCATTCGACTCAAATCTTTCAGCGCTCTGTCAAATTCTTCTCGCAGTACCGTATCTCCTATCTTCTCTTCCTCCATTTCGTCTTCCATTTCTAGAATACTACCTTGAATTTATTTTCTTTGTACAGGCCCTCTATATATTCCTTCCACATTTCAGCTTTCCCCTCTTTGCTTAGTACTGGTTTTCCGTCTGAGTTCTTGATATTCATACAGCTGCTTTTCTTGCCTCCAAATATCTATTTTATTTTCCTGAAGGCGGTATCTATCTTTCCCCGAGTTATACTACTTAGAAGTCGGAAACTGGTACTCAACGGTTTATTTCTATTGGAATAATTTGTTTAGCTTGCTTTTTGGGTGATAAAATGATAAAAATTTGGCTCTGTACCTTGCCTGTTACATGTCAACATTTATCGCTCCTGATTTCATCGCATTGATAATCATTGTTGTAGAGCTCCTTCTGGCGGGAGGTTCGTGGAGCGCCGCCTTTAGGGACGCAGTAATGCTGGCTGCACAGTTTGTGTATGGGAGACAGAGAGAGAGAGAAACAGAGAGACAGGGCGCGGCGGCAGTCTTTAAGCGTGCCGTCCGCAGTGAGACAGCAGGCAGCAGGCCCGGCTGTGGCTCGGCGCGGATTTGAATGGTCGCTTTAGATGTAAATGCGGCCTAATTGAATCCGCCGAATGCCTACGAGGCGCGGCGGCGCGCCGCTTTGATCGCCGCCTCCGGCAGGTGATAAGTTAAAACGCATCTGCACACAAAGGCGGCCGATAGCCATCGCAATTAGACGCCGTGTTGGCCGCGCGCTCGTCCGAGCGTGGGAGACGGCGGCGGGCGGCGGCGGCGGGCGGAGGCCACAGCCGAGCCTGCTGGCCGCGCGGCGCACCCTACTGAGACCAACACTCCAGCTCACTGCCCGATTACAAGCGTGAGTCTGAGACACTTACAGTCCTCTTCCAACTCAATGGTTTCATGTTCGGCTTGGCCCGTGCTTCCGCAATTTTCCAAATATATCTGGAAAAACGTCTCCAACATATTCTGGGATGCATGAATTACCTAGCGTCATACTTGTCATGGAGTCCTTCCCTGCCGAACACGAGACCACCTTCGAGTGGCAAGTGCTCATTTTTTCAACACTGGGTCACATCAGCTATGAAGACGACATTTCCCTTTCTTTCTCCTTTGTCGAAGCCATCACCAACCTGCAGTGCACTATGGACCTACACGAGCTCCAATCCTTTTATAGGTAAGGTTTTGTAGTACAGAAAAGTACTCAGCGGCACAACTGGCTGCACCTCTGTACCATGTCTGTCACGAGAATGTTCCATTCCATTTGACCCCAGCTTGTGAGACCGCCTTCCACACTCTCAAACAGAACCTCCAAGCCGTGGCAAGCTGCATGCTGTACACTCTTAACCTTCCCTTGCTACTCCCCACTGATGCCTCAGTCTACAGCAGAGCTTTCCAAACTGGGTGTCGCGACACCCTGGGGTGTCGCGTACTTGTATCAAGGGTGTCGCGAGACTAACAAATTTAGACTCTAAACAAAAAACTTGTAATAAAATAACACAAAATATCCTTCTCTTCATACTACCCTGAAGACTCGCCTGCAGCTAATCACCCTTCTCTTCATTCAGTGCACCACAGATCACGTATTAAAGGAATGATCGGTGCACATTAATTGCGTGCTCAGCCGCAAGGCGGCAGCTCTGCAACAGGCAGCAGGAGACACTCTGGGTTCCTTCAAGCAGCTGCCAGTTGTCAGATTCCAGCAAACTGCGCATGCGCAGAACTGCTGCTGATACTCGATAACAGCTCTTCCCATGCACAGTTTGCTGGAACTGGCATCTGCTTGAACAAACCTTCACTGTAGTCTGGTTTCCTTCTCAAAAAGCTGCACCCGAGCGTTTTTTTAATGGATTTATCAAAGCCACATCACCCTCGGTAGCGTTTCTTAGAATTATATGTCAATCAATGACACAGTGGCTGTAAAAGCTGTCACAGATTGTAAAAGCAGTCACAATTGTTCACTGACTAAAGATATTCAGTAGCGATGTTTAGTATGGAGTATGGCCGGGTGATTAACGGAGATTAGTATTTTAAATGTAGTGATTGTTGGTTCGAACCCTGGTACGCGTTAATATTTTTTTCTCTCAATTTCCTGTGTGTAACAGATTCTGGGACCAGAAATGACATTCATATTCTTACTTGTCACAAATATTTATCCATTTTTTCCGAATATGTTGGGACTTCCGAGGTCGTAGTGAACCAAAAACCTAAAATAGAACTTAAATAATAATTCATCACTTGTCATAAATACATCCTCTTTATTTCTGAAAATAATGTGATACTATTGAACTGAAAGGGAACAACCACTGTGCTATCTAAATCAGAAAACTGAGCATCTAATTTCCAGATGCCGTTTTCAACACACGACAGCGAAAAACGGTTTCCGAAATTCAGTTTTCGTGTTTCGGAAGTTGAGTCGCATGTAAAAGAAGCAAGTATTACTGTGTGAGTTAGGCATTGTTGTGTGTGGTGTTACTGTGTTGTACATCTCCATAGTTCCTAATGTTTCCTTTTCTTGCGATGAATGTACGAAATTGCCGCAGTCAGGATCAACATTAAACGTGTCAATGCATACGACGATTTCAATCTCGTTTACAAACTACATTTAAGCGATACTTTATTTCCGCTCTTTCCCCCCCCCCCCCCTCGCTATAAGCATCCAAATTCTACCGTATGTATTAATGTTAGTGAAAGGGTGTCGCGCAAAACTGTAAGCTATTAAAGGGTGTCGCTATGAGGAAAAGTTTGGAATGTACTGGTTTACAGGCGCAGTCTTGTCCCACAAATTGCCAAGTGGCGCAGTACGACCCATACTGTACATAACAAAAAGCTCTCTCCGCTGCCCAACATTACCTGCTCTAAATCGAGAAAAAGCATTTGTCATTGTTTTTGCCTGCTCCAAATTGTATCCCCTGCTCTAGGGCACTTCCTTTAATTTAATTGCACACCACATGCCACTCCTATACCTCTTCAAGCCATTCAGAAAAGCTTGGGTGTAGTTTATTTCGCAACTTCAATAAACAATGCACTTCTGGATCAGCAGTCACCACAACAACGTCGATGTCTTGTCATGACGGCCATATGGATTAGACCCTACCTTTGATCAATCGGACTTTTCTTTCAGATGCCTTGCAGATGCCCTGAAAGTGTTTACCAACATGGCCACTGAGGTCGCTCCAGGTACCACAGAGGACTCTTTCATGTGGGTCGTCCAGCACTGTCTCTTGCACAGCTTGTCAACGATTACACCGCATTGGAATGAATGATAACACTCCACATGACACCAGCTTTTAGTGGTAGAAGGCGTGCTCATTCGTTTGAAACTGGCTGATAACCCAAGGGTCATTGTTCCGCAATACTCGCAGATGACAGTGCTACTTATCATTCATCAAGGGCATTGGGAGATTGATCGCAGCAAATCCATTTTGGATCGGCCTCACTTCAGATGTCATGAAAATGGTGTGGTGCTGTGCTATCTGCGCCCAGCAGCTACTCTGCCCACTGGAAACATTACTTACCTGGCCTGTGTTAATTCGTCCCAGTCAGTGCATACACAAAGGCTTCTCTGGTCCATTCCTACGACACCAATGACTCTTAGATTGGGTGTAGTTCGCCATTATACCTCTGAAGATGTCTTCCGCAACCGAAGATGAAACGTTAGGGGAAAGTTTTATAAATCGACCACGGCTTATGAGCCCGGAAGTTTTAAATGAAGTTGACGCCGGCCGTGAAAGCTTACATTGTATGATCACTCTTAGATTTGTTTTCCCCCATCCCCTACGTGTTTCGTTGCTTGGCTATTACCATAGAAGCCACACTCTCAGTCCTCGCCAAACTCTTTTCCCTGGAAGGTTATCCGAAGGTCATAGTCACTAAGAACAGGCCACAATTTCAGAGCAACATCTTCCAGCATCTCCTCACACCGCCCTTCCATCCTCAATCTAAAGGGGAAGTGGAATGGCTGGTCAGATCTTTCAAGACATAAATGATCAAATACACCACAGATCATTCTCTCTTGAAGACCCTCAACTCGTAATCGCACTACTCCAGTGAGGGGCAAAAGTCCGGCAGAACTACTCCATGGTCCCCTCATAAAGTACTGGTTCTTCTAGGCCTGTGCGGTGGGACAAATGGAAAAGGTGGTGAAGAAGGTTAAATTGTCAAAATAATCTCGTATCATACCAAACTCGTCTCATATTTGGTTCAGTCTTATTAAGGAAACCTCTTTATAGCTCTTATAGTCAGTTTATATTTCTATCTTTTCTTAAAACATAAACAGGTCCTTATAACCGCAGGAGAAAAAAAAGGCTAGTATGTAACTTCACATTCAAAGTTTAAACATTTTAGCACCAATTCGGTCATGGAACTGGCGTTCGAGCGAAAATCCATAGCCGACTATATTTTAGTTTCACATTTAAAATACCACTGTTTCATTTGAATGCGTCTTGAAATTCAAAAGCCTGTTATAAACTTTTAAGACTTATGGTGTAGTAGATGTAGGAGATCATATAAACTCTTGAAAATTTTCATATTTCACATTAAATAATAAGTCATTCCATATAGATGATGTAATATTTAAACTCTTCTTCAGTCAAACATCCCATGTTTATTGGTCTTCTTGCAATACAAGCATATAGTAGCTTCTGATCCAATCATACATTCACAAGGACATAATCTGAACTGACTAACACCCATAGCAATATTAATGTTAAATAATCTTCTAAGAGGACGATCGATGTCCCGCAATAAAGAAGGCGCAAATACGTCCGCTGCCCCGTGACCGTCGGCTAACTTCATATGACAGCCAGCTCTGTGATGCCGGTCGGTGCTGCGGGGACACTGCTCCTGTTTATTGCAGTACCTCGATCGACCATGAAACAAACAGAAATAAACACAAAACATTTTTTAAGTATCATATCATAAAAATCATTACTCAACATTCAATAAATCGTTTTCATTAATGCGCAATCATTAATTTTCATCTCCTGCAAAACAAAGCTGATATGGGAGAGTAGGGGCTCACAAATCTGTCCCATTACAGTTGTCCCATATCCTTATGGGCTTCATGGTCTGTGCCCAAATGTTTTGTTCCTGGGATAATCCAGTGTTTCCTGGGCCGCTAAACTTTCGACGTTAGTCTTGGTGGCCGAATGGTGTAACGCTATAGAAACGAACTGCATCCGTGCTACCCCACGGCACTCTCACCTCTCAGCCTTCCACATCTTCCTCTCTCTCCACGCTATCTGCAGAGAAATTCTCTCCTGCCATCTAACCTGCTCTTTACGTGACGTTGTAGCACCATGGCCGCCAACGCCGCCGCCGCTGCAATCTGGTTGCGTCGTCGCCACCCAGCCGCAGCCAAGACTCTCTTCGGTCCCTCCTCCTCGGCGCCGAGCCTACGCTGCCCATGAACCAATGCCACTGGCGCCGCCCCTGCAGCAGTCGCAGGCAGTGCCCTGTCGCTCGCTGCCCGCCTCACCGAACGAGCTGCACCATACTCTCCCACGAGTAACCTCCATCGCCTTCTCTAGGGTGCGGTGACCTAGAAGAGATCCCAGCCATTGCTCGCCTTCAGGCAGCTCGGAGGAGCAGGGGTGCTCTGACCACCAACAGACAGCCCCTGCCAGGCAGACTCAACACAAAACACGTCTGTGTGCCTGGCAGCATAGCTCTTTATCTGTAGGTGTCACCTCTTGAAAAACATTCCAAGAAGAAAATTGTTTTACAGTGAAGATACTTCCTCCTATATGGAGACTCCCCCGAGCAAGCCTTTACGAAATCCCCTTGGAGACAGCGACCAACAAATTGAAAAACTCTGTGCTAGAGAACCTATGGGCCAAGTTTAAGAAGAATCTGCAGGGCAGCTGACCAGACCCTACTCCGGAAACCTTTAACCCTATGGGATTCGGTTCATTCTTCATAGCAGAGAATTGCCGTAGATGAGGACTTTTTAAATAAACTTGCAAATTTGGGGCCTCAAAGGACCCAAGCTTTTCTTCTTGCCAATGATATGTGGACAAAACACTAAACCTAAATATGCAGCCTAATCTTCATTTTATTTAATTTTTTGTAACAGGCCTACATACTTATTGGGCCAATATTAATTTCAGATTAATGTCAGATCTTATAGAGGAGCCCAGTGCGGATCAGATCATTATCTAGTAAAAATGAAATCTTTATGGCTATGGAAGATTGCAAGGAACGACACAAGTAACATAAATAAAACCAAATGTAGCGAGAAAGATCAAAATTTACCTTTTAATATAGACAGCTGCAAGACGAAAGTTAAGGACATTCTTTAAGGCCAGGATGGAAAGGACACTGGATGAATCATTTGAAGGAAGCACAGAATATATAAATACATACAAACTAATGTGAAAAACGTAGCATCAGAGGTGGTGCGCATAAAAGAAAATAACCACAAACGTACAGCACAGTGGTGGTCAGAGGAAATAGAAATTAAAGACAAAAGAAATGCATTAATTCAGTGGTTGAATGATAAATCAGAAGGAACAAGTTCAAAATACAAGGAAAAATGAATGAAGTGGAAAAGAAAATAAGGTTAGGAAAGAATGAAGCATGGGAAAAAACATGTACCAATGTTAATAGCAAACTAGGATTTGCGAGAGCGAAAGAAGCATGGTCAATATTGAAAGGGCTTCGAGAATATACAAAAGGCAAAAAGCCAATCTTCAACTGGCAACAGAAAAGGAGTGGGAAAAATATTTCCAAAAATTATTGAATGAGGATAGAGAAGAATATTTAGAAGAAGGAACAGCGAAAGAAAATGGACATCATGATGATGAGATACAAATTTCAGAAAGTGAAGTACTCTACGTATCATGTACAGGAAAGTATGGTAAATCACCTGGCCCAGGCAATATCAATATTGTGAAACTGATTACGCGGCTATTCAATAAAATGTTACATGGAGATTCTGTGGCCAAGGAGATTTAAACTAGGTTATATTAGTAACATATTTAAGAAAATATGCTCGAACTATCGAGGAATTTGCGTTACAAACACAATAATGAGAATGTTTGGGAAAATAACTAGAAAACAAATTGGAAAAAAAAAATTTGAACCCAAGAAGAACAATGCGGTTTCACAGCTGGTAGATCATGTGTTGACCATATTTTCACATTACGACAGATTTTAAAGAAACTTGGGGAAAAATCGAAAAATGTAGGATTTATTTTTATAGATCTAGATAAAGCGTATAATACTGTTCCAAGAAAACTACTCTGGAGAGCACTACATAACATTTGCCAAGTGAAAATTGGTAATACACTTTCACAGAAATGTAGAACCAGCATAGGTTTGTTGCAAGGCTGCCCCATGTCACCAACATTATTTAAAATAGAGATACATATTTGCCTTAGAACGTGGTCCCAAAAATGTAATAGTATGGGGTTAGAAATTAGACATGGAGTGTATGTATCTACATCATTTCTTATTTGCTGATGATCAAGTTGTCACAGCGCAAATGTTCAAATGTTTGTCAAGCTTAAGGGACTTTACTGCGGTGTTATCAGTCCCTAAACTTACAAACTACTTATGAACTACCTTATACTGAAGACGACACATGCCAGAGGGGGGATTCGAACCCCCGACGGGGAACGCCTCGCGCAGTGAGGAGTTTGTGTAGTGTCAATGATAACGGCAGAGAGATGCAGGGAGTGGACAATGTAATATGAGCACCATGCAGTATACTACACCTTGATGAAAGTTGGCACGACTGTGTACGTGTTGAAACTGAGATGCGACCGCAGTGTACAGTGGGGTATTTGAGTGTTTTCTCGCAATCGTCTTAAACGGTTAATTATGTCATCTTACGCTCATGTCATGGTTCTTTTCTTTTCACTCATTAATTCCAGTATTCTTTTTAAAATCGTAAATGAAATTAAAGTAATTTGAAAGGGCACTAAAACGCTCGGATTGAGTCATGTGATGACCCACACGATGCTGCTCCTCCTGAAGTACATTCACTGACACTGAAATATTGGTTGGGCATTCACGTTTTGCAAAATGGTCTATAGATATCGGCTGGTAGCGCACTGTAGAAATATAGTTATAAAAACCAGATTGTTTACTGTTTTGTAGCTTTTATTGTTTTATTTATGTCACCGATTATTCCCCTATAGGAGAGCGATTGAATTAAGGATTTTATTTTTGGATGTTTTCCCTCTTCCCCATATAGGAACTCTTCATCCTCTCAAAATTTTCTCTCTTCCGTTCCTCTGACCACTTTTTACGTGGTTGTTGTGTCGTTCGTTGCTCAAACTTCATTTTCATGATTTTACTCCTTTCATTTCGGTCATGGAGATATTCTATTTTGATCTGTTGCATATCCCTCTGGCCGTCTTTTAGCTGCATTTACTTTTTGTTATGACGTCGAGTAATTTCCTTGCTGTCCTGCTGTTGTCTGTCCTGCAGATGTGTCTGTAGAACTTTACTCGGCGTTTCATGATTTCTTCCATTATTGTGTCTGTCTTTTGATAGAGTTCGTTCTAAGGTTTCTTCATCCAAATACCGTTTTTATTGATTCCTCAGAATTTTTAGTTTCTGTTTCTCTATGTCCCTAATTCTGTAGTGACCGCCAATTAGCATTGTTTCTGCTGCGTGTGTTGCTTCTGGAAGAATCAAAAGTTTGTAATGTCTGAATTTAGCGTAAAATGCATGCCTTGTTGACAATTTATACGCCTTACGCAGCTTCTTGGTTCTTTATTCATCGGCCTATCTGTTTATTTTCGTGATTAGCGGGGACTTATTTTTCGGTCGTCTTTCCATATAATGAGTATTATTCATACGAAATTTACATTCAGTTTTCTGTTTTGGCCCACACAACTAAAAAGGTTGCAAACCGCTGTTTTGCAGTGTTAGTTTCGCGGATCAGCTCAGTTGCACATAGTGTGAGGTAAAACTCGCAACGGACGCATAAATTCGCTTTATGTCGTATCAACATAAAGAAAATCGGGAAAGAATCTTGCTCTTCGCATAGCGACGAATGCAAAACTATTTCCATATTTCTGGTTATCCTCCATTAATCGTATGTCGACCATGAAACGCAGGTAAGCTACAGAAATGTAATGACTGCACTACTCGCTTCCTAAGAAAGAAGAAATATAATATATCGTCTTCAAATGCTCGTAGAACTAATTTAGGAGCAACACTTACGGGATTGTGATTTTAAATGCGATCAGCGATTTAACTTTCTTTTTAAGTCCATCTCAATGGACGCGACCTTAACTGTTAAGCGACCGCTTCAAACAGAGTTACTGCAAGCCTTGCCACACAGGTCTCATTTTATCTGTTGTGTAGATCTGACAGTGTTGTTGACCCTAATCCGGTAGAGAGCTCTAGAGAAGACGAATGTTACAGTCAAAGTCTACAAAGATCCTTGAGGTTTAGAAATTTTTCCCTGTCGTTAGGTGTTTTCCGAATGCCATTAATGTAGAAAACAAAGTAGCGATAAGACCTGTAGGTGGCGGAACTTTCTGAAGTATTATTAGTGGGAGAAGAGGATGTGCAATGCGATTGTCTATGTGCGGATCAAAATACACTATTCCCGTCAAGACCTAATCTACGCAAACACCCGATGTATAATTGTTCCGGCTGCTTCTTGGAGTTCGGGAAATCTAAGAGATTTTTTTTCTTTTGTAAATCTATCGGACCAAACTGCGTGGTCATCAGTCCGTAGCTTACAAACTAGTTAAACCTAGGTAAACTAACCTAAGGACAAACACACACACCCATGTCCCAGGGAGGACTCGAACCTCCACGGCGAGTAACCGCGCGCTCCGCAGCAAGACGCTTTAGACCGCTCGGTTACTCCACCGCGGCTCTAAGAGATAATGAGCAGCTCTCATGCATGAAGGAGATGAATTTTGGACCCTCTAGGGCGAAACTGCTTGTCAATAGGTTTAATGATCGCAGTTGTCGCAACTTCGTGTTCCATAGCAGCGTACATATTTTTTCTTATTACTCGCCACTGTGGCTGAGTATGATTAGAAATGAATCGAAAAGTAAATGAAGCATTCTTGAAAACTTAGACCAACAGATGAATTACATGTAACTTCAGTACCGCAGTTTGCATTTCTGTGGAATGAAAGGATAGTTAGAAAAACGGCGCCGCGTGGGAGTAACCGAGCGGTCTGCAGCCCATGTTGCGGATCGAGAGGCCTCCCGCGTCGCAGGTTCGAATCCCCCCTCGGGCATGGATGTGTGTGTTGTTCCTAGGTTAGTTTAACTTAGTTTAAGTATTTTGTAAGTCTAGGGACTTATGACCAAAATAGGTTGGTCCCATAAGAATTACAAACATTTGAACGTTTTGGACAAAGGCTATTCTATCTATCTGTCGTGTCAGGTGCAGTAGGCCTTCTTCGAAAATAGGATTCTCCGTGGTCTAAGGCCTGCTTATTAATGGTATGAGAAAAGGGCCTATTACCTCAGAAAATCTGTCTAAAATCATCCTTTCGAATAATTTAAACTACTGTCATTGAATGAGGACACCATTCTGTAGATCGCAGTGCATATAGATTGCTCATTTCCACAGCGAGAATCTGCAGTTCACTAGACACACTGAAGTTAATTTCATGTAAATAGAACATTACGCAGAAGAGAGTGTGAAGAACAGGCTGACCAACTGGAACTAACTGCGGGGCTTCCGAACCCTATAGGTTGAACAACGATTAATGGCTGTGCCACCGCTGGCGTAATCGGCTTCACTGGAGGTGCGGTTGGCGGCCTAGTGTATCAAGCGTCCAGCTGTGCGTGCATTCCAGTTGCCGGCAGTGTCTGCGAGTGAGAGTGTGACGCCTCATAATGTCTATGAATGAGTCGAGGGGGCATCTCAAAGCGTGGATGACAACGCAGAACGGAGGAAGAATGCGGCAGCTGCTTAAATGCGACTGACTCTCCCACTGGCAGGCCAGGCTGGCAGTACAACGCGAGGGCGCGCGGGCCACTTAGCGGCAGGTAACAGCTCTCTTAATGGATTTCCCCGGTCTCGGCCTGGCCAGATAAGCGGCCGCTCGCGCCCGGCCTTTGTCAGCCGGGGATCCGATGGCGGCCGGCCTGAGTCTGCGCTTCTGCGGGGCGCACGCCGTAAAAAAATGACCCTGCTGGCAGGGGTGGGCTTTTGGAAGCGGTATGAGAGGCAGCCAAGCGCTAAACTAGCAGAACTGAAACATCGGCCGCTGACAATTCCCGAACTGTTGTCGGGGAGAGAATTAACCAAAGATGAAAGTTCAGTTTCATAGAAAGGTGGTAACTTTGCAGTGACGCCACTTGAGGTCCCCACGGAATCTCCATCAATATCTATAAATGTGAATGTCGGTTCGGTGTACGTTATCACATCTGAACCACAAGACATTGAGAGATAAAAATTTGTACAGTTACTAATGTAGGAGATTCAATGGCACTCTCAATCGGTCTTAAAGGAACTGAATGCTTATGTACATTCGGTAGGTCTTACAATATTGGTGGATGAGCTTCTGTTGTGCAGAGTTGCTTTTTTTGTGTGATAATCTTTGCACTTCATCACGACGGAAGCTTTAGGCACGGTTTTATGGCGATCGGATAGCTATTTATCTATGTATATTAATATGAATGTCTGTTCGGTGTACGATTATCACATCCGAATGACAAGACGCAGAGACTTAAATATTTGTACAGTTACTAATTTATGCCGGCCGCGGTGGCCGAGGGGAGTGAGGCGCTTCAGTCACGGTCTGCACGGCCACTACGGTCGGGGGTTCGAGTCCCCCCTCGGGCATGGGGATTTGTGCCGTAGTAGGTAGTTCATAAGTAGTTTGTAAGTTTAGGGACTGATGACCCCGTAGTTAAGTCCCTTAAGCTTAACAAACATTTGAACATTTTTACTAATTTATAGGTTTTAGGCATGGTTTTATAGCGATATGATAGATATTTACTAATTTGAAGAATATAACGCGAAATTCGGAACAAGAATTACTCTTTGAAATTTATATTTACTCTTTGAAAATGGATTTATTGGTTGAATTGTTGCTTGAGGGTTGATAATGATAAAAGTGTGAAGTACATTGAGATGGAAAGTTATTGGTATGTATAAAATTCTACGCGTGTGTTTGTGTGTGTGTTAATATTTCGCTCTGCAGCGGAAACTACAGAACGCAATCGAATGGTCTGTGTGTAATTGTTGTCCGAAGTCTCCCGTTGTACACCATAACAGTTCCATGTCGATAGCTATAAGGGAGTGGAAGATATGGTGGTTGAAAGTACTCAAATTATAAAAAAATTCGGACTGGAGGCCAGCGATGACGTTGCGAGCCTATAGCAAGGAGGTTACATACAGCGAAACGTAATGCCACATATCATATCTTTGTTCTATGCATGCTACAATGACTTCTGCTCTTTCTCTGTAAGGATAAGCATACGAATAAGGAAATATAAGAATGAATAAATAAATAAAAGCAGTAAAAAAGAAATTTCTGTTATACAATTCTTTAAAAAAAATCGATTTGCCGTTTCGGGCATTACATCAAGTGATCGATCTGTGATATTATTACAATCATTATTGTTGAATTTCGTGATTTCATCTACACTACTTACTTCACATAATTTTATTTTATTTATTTGTATGTTGATTAAAAATGTTTGTTTCTAAAGAAGGTATAGTATTTTATTACATCCTTCAAAACCAGTATCATAGCACACTACTGAAAGATAGCTTACCTATCATAATCAACCAACACGCGAGCGGAGCCGCGGGTTTAAGCTAGTAGCAAATAAAATTATTGAATATCAGTCTCCAGATCGCTTTTATTTTCTAAAACATGGCAGGTTTCGGGACAGCTGCCCATCTTCAGATCAAATTTATGAAGTTACAGAGTAACCTGTCCTGTGATGAACAGGTTACTCTGTAACTTCATAAATTTGATCTGAAGATGGGCAGCTGTCCCGAAACCGGGCATGTTTTAGAAAATAAAAGGGATCTGGAGACTGATATTCAAGAATTTTATTCATATGACGGTCGCAGAAACTCCCTCGAGACCCATAATTCTTGCTTTGATAAAATCATAGCAAATGTTGAGGCAGGAATCCGTCTGCTACCTGATAAAATTTGGACAGAGACGGCCAGAATATTACGCCAAGCTAAAACACCTAATAGTAATCTGACTCAATCGGAAAGGCGCTGAGAAGGTTAAAATGTGGACAGTATTATCGTACTGGCGTCTGATAAAGGGAAAGCTTCCGTCGTGATAAACTGCAAAGATTATCACAAAAAAAAAAAAAAAAAAAAAAAAAAAAAAAAAAAAAAAAAAAATTACTGACGTTTTGGATCCCATTACTTATAAAAAAAACTACAAAAGCATGCTACAAAAAGTTGTTGAGAACTACCAATCAACTGGTAAAACAGTCGTCTCTTCCTACGGATAATAATAAACAACTCTGCACAACAGAAGCTTATCCACCAATATTATAAGGCCTACCGAACGTACACAAACATTCAGTTCCTTTAAGACTGATAGTGAGTGCCATAGAATCTCCTACCAATGAGGTGACAAGGTATCTCGCCTCTATGCTAGAGCCGTATATAGGTAAAACTGACAGCTACATAAAGAACTATGGGCATTTTATTGAAAAACTAAGGCAGATCAACGACAGCGCTGGTGATATTCTTGTGACTTTTGATGTAGTGTCTTTTTTTACCGTGATCCCTGTAAACGAAGCTGTTTCATACATAGCGGATATGTTTCCATCTGACATAGTGCCCTTATTCAGACACTGCCTGACTACACATACTTCCAGTACAACAACGAGTTTTATGAGCAAATTGACGGGGTGGCTATGGGCAGCCCTCTTAGTCCTGTTGTTGCCAATTTATTTATGGAGTTCTTCGAACAGCGAGCACTGCAGTTAACCAGATTGAAACAAGCTAACTGGCACCACTATGTGGACGACACCTTCGTAGTGTGGACTCACGGTGAAGAAGTTGATGGCTTCTTGACACATCTAAATGACATTAATCCCAAAGTACAAGTCACTATGGAGAAAGAGAATGGCTAACTGAACTTTCGAGATGTTTCAGTAATCAAATTGCTGGACGGGACTCTAGGCCACAAGGTGTACAGAAAGGACTCTCACACTGATAGATACCTGCACAATGAGTCAAACCACCATCCAAGATAAAAAGAGGTGTCATGAAAACCTTCGTGGATCTGTGAGGCAACCCGTTTAACAGAACATAAAAGGAACTGTCGCCTGGGAAACACAGAAAAATCTCCCATAGCAGAACATGTTTTCCACGATGGAAATCATCAAATGAAATTTAATGAGACGAGCGCATTAGCCAGAAAATCGTATCGCAGCATATTTATAGGGAATACATTGAGATTCAAAAACACCAGAACAATTTTAACCGAAAAGAAGAATATATAAAGTAAGACGAAATATGGATATGCATTATACGCCAACAAAATGGCAATAAATTAAAATTAATCGAGACTGACGACATCTAGAGATAACCACATAGTCGGTATCACCTGGCTCCGTCTATGCTCTCTATAAAGAAACGCCAGGAAGAAGAAGTTCGCCGGCCGCGGTGGCCGAGGGGACTGAGGCGCTCCAGTCACGGTCTGCACGGCCACTACGGTCGGGGGTTCGAATCCCCCCTCGGGCATAGATATTTGTGCCGTCCTTAGGATTAGCTAGTTCATAAGTAGTTTGTAAGCTTAGGGACTGATGACCCCGTAGTTAAGTCCCATAAGTTCTACAAACATTTGATTTTGAAGAAGTTTTATGCATAGACCACGGCCACTCAGCCCGGAAGTGTTATATGAAGAAAGCAGCAGAATTATACATATTTGGACATGACTGATTAACAGCAACCGTAATACATTTTTTTAAACAATTTTGTATATCAGCCAAACGGTTGCTTGACCTAGGTTTCGTTGCCACTAGGGACAACTTATTCTTCTGATCAAAGGCAACGGCAATGGCAACGAAACCTAGGTCAAGCACCTAAAAATTAAGCAACCGTTTGGCTGATATAAAAAATTGTTAAAGAAATAGCAGAACTATGATTTTCCGATGTCAGTGACTTCTGCGCTTCCTACGAGCGATCCTTGGTTAGATTAGAAGGAACAGGATAAGAAATGAAATATTACGAAGCCTGTTAAAGATCAGACCCCTAAAAGAAATTATGGGTAGACGCGGTGTAGTGGCCGAGCATTCTAAGGCGCCTCGCTGCTCGCTGTCGGCAGTTTGAGTCCTCCCTGGCGCACTGGTGTGTGTTGTTGTCCTTAGTGTAAGTTAGCTTGTAAATATACGGACTGATGACCATAGCTGTTTGGTCTAATAGGTTTACAAACATTAGAACGTTTGAATGATGGAAAGTGGTTTGGCCACATTTAACTACCACGCAGGAAGCCCGGGTTAGATACCCGGCAGAGAACGGGAAAAAGTCTGACTAAGTCCGTGAGCATGAGAGTATTTTTCCCAGGGCGTGGGTTTGACCCCCATTTTGGGCGCCAAATTGTGGCGTCCTAGAAAATAAAATACTAACTGTACTTTACTGTTACTTGAACTGAAATTTGATGAGCTTTTGAATACTGAATTATGATATCCTTTTTGTTGCTAATAGAGTGCATTACACAAAAAACTGATTTTAATAAAATATTTAAGGCTTTATATTTTCGTTAGTATTGCGTAAAAGTTGATGAAGCAGTATATTGAAAAATAATAAAATGAATGGTTTCACTAAACACTGGCTAGACAGTCTGTTATGATTTTAAGCATGAGAGTTGCCTGTCAGTATTATAATTCTTTTTAACTCAAGATCTGTCCAGGCCACAATACAGAAAAAACACTTCTATTAATCCCTTCAGTTTGGTCCGTAGACCTACTTATGTAAATTTTATTAAGATCTGAATCATTACAATTTATTTCACCGCCATCCACAATCGTTGTACAACTGAAAAATAACTTTTAGAAGTCCTATTTTATTTCAAAACCCTTCTATGAACAATTTAAAATTTATTTACTAGAATTAACTATGAAATGGCGCCCGGTGACTGCAGTTCAGCGACCGATGTTGAAGATACTGCAACTGGAGATAAAATCCTGAAAATGATTAAAATCTTTGTATGGTTTCTGTTAATGTGAAGAACACAATATACTGTTTAAAATTTCTATTGAAGATCATATCTGCCATTTTACAATCATTTGATCTTGATTACTACTGTTGAGAAAAAAAAAAAAACAAAAAAAAAAACAATCTAACTGCGACTGTCGCAAAATTATGATAATATCGTCCTTTCAAATCACGTCATGACACGTACAGGAACAAGACAAGACAAGAAGGATTACACATTGTACAATTGTTTGAATAGTACTCGATCAAACAGCTGAGATAACATTCACGATGATATTAAAATTTTTTTGTTGTAAAAAAAAGTTCATGACGTACTTGGTAACACATTATCTCTGAAATCATTGCACTTATGTTTTTGATTTGAATTCAGTACGGCGTCACTTATTATTCATATCGTTTCTCCAGAGGACGCTACATAGAGCTCTAGAATGGACGAAATCTGGATGGAGGCCAATTAGAAAGCCAGGGGAAAGAACATGTAATCCGAAGGGGACTGCAGTGTGACGTGGTGCTAAATGAGAGACTGTGGGATTAGAGATTAGATTAGATTAGGTGTTCGTTCTATAGATACGTTGACATATTCGTGGATGTGGAAAACGTCAATGAATACGTGCAACATATATTTTGTTTCTATTAAATAATTAAGTCTTCAAGCTCCTCTTAAAGTGACATTTATTTATAGCTAAAATTTTAATGGTTGCTGACATACTTTTGAAAATGTGTCTTCCTGAATAGTAGACATCAACCTGAACTGCTTTTTAAGTACTTTAGTACTTTTGTTCTTACTGTTGTGTGTATTAAATGAGCTGATGGTTGGGAAAGGGACATATTATTTCTTAGAAATTTCATTAAGGAAAATATATACCGAGAGACAGTAGTTAGAATACGCAGTTCTTTGAGGAGCCTCCGAAGTATTGCTTATGAGTTTACTCAAGAAATGACAAAAATTTTTTTCTTCCTAATATTGTTCAATACCTCCTCATTAGTTACGCAATATACTCACCTGATATCTAGTACATCAATGTTTTACAATACCTCAGAATATCTACCTCTACGTTATTCATGATAACAGCTATTTTTGTTTGAAATTCTGGAATATTTATGTCAATTTTGTCGATGAAATTTCAGAGAACTGTATTTAGTAACACCGCTTGTGCTTAACTGTAGTTGGTAACACTTCTATCATTGTCGTGCAGTGAAGGAATTGATCGTGTCTTGCCGCTTGTACACTTGACGTAAGATCAGAATCTCTTTTTCGTCTCCTGCTGTATTCCGAGACAGTTTTTCATTCTGAAAACTATTTAAAACGTCTCACGTTGAGGACTGCTTTGAATTTTGAGCCTCTGTAAGGTTTAGACAATCCTGGGGACTTAGCCTTCTTCTAAATCTAGCCTGCATTTTTCCTTTCTTCTGCAATAATTTTCTGACCTGTTTTATGTGCCAATGATCAATACCATTTCTTACTGAATTACATCATATGAATCTCTCAGTTGCCGTTGATATTCTTTCTCTGAATTTAGGCCACATTTTATATATTCTTTCACTGTTAATTTGAAAAAAGGAGAATTTTAGTGTCCAGCGAAGCTAAGACGAAATTCTTCCCACAATATTCAGCTTACTGCTCTTGTTTCATAATGAGACGATATATGCCTACAATTTAGCATTGGACTGTGGGAGAGGAGTTTTATTCATACATTAACAAGGGTTTATCGAAGTAGTGAGTGGGAAACTTACTTTGCCATAGTTTTAGTGGCTGTGACTTCGGTGAGTTGAATTTAATGTTTTCTCACCGGAAGAATAATCTCGTTTACATTTTCTTTTGGCAGTTTCCTAAAACAATTCTGTAAATACTTACAGCGTATGTTGATCAAAGCAGGTGTATTCTGATGAAAAAATGCTATTCCCGTACTTAGGATCCGGTGACCAAGTCATCGATGACAGTGAAATCTCTGTTGTTTCATTGTTTTTCCCTCGTATTAACGGCCCCAAAATGCAAGTTAATGAAAAATGAACCACTTTGCGACATCGTAGCTTTAGTCTATTTATAGCGGTGCAGTTAATTCGTAGCGGCGTGGACGTATTTAGAAAAATGATAAATAGCCCTTGTTGCAAAAGTGGACAGCCGCTTTTAGATGACCTCTCGATTTCTTGTACTTTATCAAACGTTTTTGAAGCAAATGCGAATAAAAAATATATAAAAAACAGATTCCAGATAAATTTTGGACTGAAATAATATTGCTTTAAGAGAACATTTATTGTCACACCTCTTCAAATTGTTTACTCTCCCGCCTGATGGAAGAAAGAAAGAAATATTATAGTTTAATGTCTCGTCGAGAGCTTGTTGATTCGAGACGGAGCACAAGCTCGGATTATTACTTCGTTAAGGATGAGGAAGAAAACAGGCCGTGTCCTGCACTGATTTAAGGAAATGACGGAAAACCTAAATCAGGAACCAGAAGGTGATTTAAAGCGTCCTCTCGAATGCGAGGCCAGTATGGTAATAAGTTCGTACTAACAACTGGCCACCGGTCTCGGTTTGTCACACGCCACATATAATTACAGTAAGCGAAATTTAATTTCGATGCTTAGTGATGTTGTTAATTTTCTGAAAATAGGAGTAAAAACAGTTTACTTTTCAACATTCAGTGGATTTAAATAATCACATATATTCCGTTGAATGGAGGAAATGTCTAATGTCTATAGAAGAAAACTCTTTCCGAATTGAAGTAACGAATATTATGTTCCATGCACTATAATATGTCTTATTATTATTGTTATATATTTTTGCCATTAAGACGGTGTTTAAACTTGAAACTTACATCATTACAAAAGTATTACATTTGTTTTTTTCGTGTTTTCTTCGTCTTCTTGTCTTCCCAGAACCTCTTCATTCTTTGATTGTGTACCAGTTTCCTTTATTATGCATATTCTTTCTTTGTTTTCTTCCTTTCTTTCACTTCCAACTTTATATTCATAATTTTATACCTAAGTGTGTCTCTTTCATTTATCATGTCACTATTGGTTTCTGCTTGCTCAATATCTTCTTCTATTTCATGGAACCAGTTAGTTTTCTTGTTTGAGCTGTTTACTACATCAAAAACGTCTTTGCTATTCTGTTGTTGTTTATTCTACGACTGTGTCCATAGAATGTTAGTCAGCGTTTTCTAAACACGAGTATGTCTTTCTGTTGTTGTTTATTCTACGACCGTGTCCATAGAATGTTAGTCAGCGTTTTCTAACCACGAGTAAGTCTATGTGTTCTTATAATTCTGTTGTTGGCATCGTAATCCGTATAACAGTTCCATGTATTGCTCCAGAAAAGTTTCAGAGAATTTTACGTTCTACGTTTTCTGTCTTTGAGATTCCTGATGCTTTGATTGTAGTCGTTTCTGAAACATCGAGAGTTTCCGGTAGTTGTTTTTCAGTTCTTTCTAGTTTGAATATCTCAAATTTGTATATATTCCCCTAGACATATGAATGATCACTCAGTTAATCTTTCTGTACTTTGTGTGCATGGCTTGTGTGTTGTTTCTCTTTCATGCCATGTTTCGTATTTTCTCATACGATGATTGTAGTTCTATTTTGATAGAGACTTCATGCAAGTATACCTGAGCTTCTTGTGCTTATTATGCACCGTATCTGAGTATTGTCAGGTCATCTACAAAATCAAATGTTTGTAGACCTATTGGATCAAACTTCTACGGTCATAAGTCTCAAGACTTAGAAACTACTAAAACTAACCTAAAGACAAAACACACACACAACACACACACTCCCGTGCCGCAGAAAGGACACGAACCCCTGACGGCGAGCATCCGCACGCTACGCAGCAAGGTGCCTTCGAGTGCTCGGCCACTCCACCACGTAGGTCATTTTAAAATTTTAGGCATTTGATGACTGTCTTGTTCGCACGTGTTCTCCCTACCTGAATCCCTCCTGCCTTTTGGTCCAGTCTTTTGATCACTTTTTCTCCCAACTGAATCCCTTTTTCATTTTGGTCTTGTCTTTTTTCTGATTTTGTCTAAGGCTATCTTGAATAAACGTAGTGCAAGACCATCTTCTTGCCTGCCACCACGTAGGTCATTTTATAATTTTAGGCATTTGATGACTGTCTTGTTCGCACGTGTTCTCCCTACCTGAATCCCTCCTGCCTTTTGGTCCAGTCTTTTGATCATTTTTTCTCCCAACTGAATCCCTTTCGCATTTTGGTCCTGTCTTTTTTTCTGATTTTGTCTAAGGCTATCTTGAATAAACGTAGTGCAAGATCATCTTCTTGCCTGATCCCTGTATGTATCTCGAATGGGATGATAAGTTTTCAATATAATTTAATAATTTGAAAAAGAACACTGTCAACTCACAGTTGACATAGCCATAAAACATTTAGGTTTTCAGCCTTGATAAGTTTGAACATGATAAGCAACACTTATTGTCCTACCTCACTCATTGTCCCATCTTCCTTGAGTAATGTACACAACGAAGTCTAGGGTTCAATATCCTGTTGTTGTTGTGGTCTTGAGTCTGGAGACTGGTTTGATGTCAACAATACCCTATCTTGAGCAAGCCTTTTTATCTCATAAGAACGACAACCCACATCCACTTGAATCTGTTTACTATACGCGTCTCTTGGTCTCCCTCTGCGATTTTTAACCCACAGACTTCCCTCCAATGCTAAATTTACGATTCCTCGATGTCTAAGAATGTGTCCTACCAAGCGATCCCTTCTTTTAGTCAGGATATGCCAAAAATTCCTTTTCTCGCCAATTCTGTTCAGTACCTCTTCATTGGTTATGCGATCTACCCACCTAATCTTCAGCATTCTTCTGTAGCACCACATTTCAAAAGCCTCTATCCTCTCCCTGTCCGCACAGATTATCGTCCACGTTTCACTTCCATACAAGGCAACACTCCACACAAATGCCTTCAGAAAAGACTTCCTTACACTTAATATTCGATGTTAGCAAATTTCTCTTTTTCAAAAATGGTTTTCAATATTCTATCGTTGACTAAATCATTACGTACCGAGGGCAATTATAATGCCATTGGCCCGAATTTCTTTTACAAACTGTAGAAAAATTGAATCTGGTAATAAAAGACCGTAGACCCGCCTGTTGCTGAATACATCTCTCGTACTAATGTGCTGTGATTTGGAATCGTTTACGTATTGTCTGTTTATACTGAAGTTGCTGCTGCTACTCTATATAACAGAGGAGCTATGACTGTTTTACCGAACTGCCGATATTTATTTACATCCGTACAGGAATGTCGTGGCGAAACAACTTGAACGCAGCCAAGGAGTGAGGCGTTTCGCCACACACGAGTGAAGCCACGAGATGAGAGGTGTCGAAATCGTTCGACAAAATCTGGAGGAGACGCAGCGCGTCACAGGCAGACGTCGTTAGTGTAACTGATATACGAGCCGCGTCAAACGCGATAATGATACGGCCGGCTAAGCAGAGCCAATCGGCAATTACGGACGAGCCCCGGGCGTCCGGCTGTGGAACGCGGAACGGGGCAGCCGCCGTATAACTTACGACCCAAACACATGCATCGCGCTCTCTGCACTTTTTTCAGTGGGGCCACTTTTTTCTGTCTCCTTAATTTCGAGCGGCAACCCGCAGGCGGTAGCGTCGTGGAGTGGTCCGCAGTCCGACAAACGTTTCGCTCGCATGCGGAAAAGTACGAGGACCGTCTTCCGATTTCCTTTGACACTTAATGGACAAACAAAATCATTGCATATTATAAAATGTTCAAATGTTATGGGACTTAACTACGGGGTCATCAGTCCCTAAGCTTACAAACTACTTATGAACTAGCTAAGACTAAAGACGGCACAAATATCCATGCCCAAAGGGGGATTCGAGCCCCCGACCGTAGTGGCCGTGCAGATCGTGAATGAAGCGCCTCAGCCCCTCGGCCACCGCGGCCGGCTGCTATCCCCTGCTCCACGCCGGCAGTTGCATATTATAAAAATCGTATCCAGTGTTTATTTATTTTTTATATTTTTTTATTTATTTTTTAATTAATTATTATTATTATTATTATTATTATTATTTTTTTTTGTAAGCGACATCTCCTAAGCTTCAGTACTGATTTCTACCATACTTGGTACACACATTCCTTACCATCACGAAACAATCGCTGTCGTGGTAAAAACAACCGTAGTGCGCGTGACGTCATTAAACTAAAATCAACAGCTAACTCACGATTCATATTTTTTTCGTTACTAATATTTATTTTCTGAAAGACTCTTTGCTGGAAACATAACAGAAATATATAAAAGGAGAAATTTCCACTCCTACAGAGAGAGAAACCCAAACCCTGTGGTATAGGAAAGAGATGGCGTGGCGAATGGAGATTTGTGTGTGGCGAGAGACGTGCAGGGAAGAGTCCTCTGCAGTCGGGCTGGTCACTGTGACCTCGGTGGCGGAGTGGTCAACGCGTCTGCCTAGTAAGCAGGAGATCCCGGGTTCGAATCCCGGCCGGGCACAAATTTTCATTCGCCACAGTTTGGTATTCCATCTAAACCTAATACAGTGATGCCATAACATCGCAAATTGCGATTTATTTCATCCAAATCCTTTGGTTAGAAATTCCATTTCCCAGTAAAGTAAAACAACTACATATTACATTGGTGTAATCAGAAGTGAAAAGCACAGCGATGGAAAGGATAGAAGGTTTTACTGAATGAAAGATCACTACTGAACCGCAAGGGCGGGGGAGAGAGGGTTGAGGGTCACCTGCTTTGTAATAGTCTGCAGGTAACAAGAAGAACAGAAAACAAAGCGACGTACTTTGATGAGTCTTAAAGGAAAACGGAATCCAATTCCCGCAACAGGAAGTGAAGAAAAAGAAAAGCGAAGGAATGCGTTTGTGGCGGTTTTCATCAGATTATTCCAATCAGTGACATAGTCGCTATTTCAGTGTCTTAAGGCCTGTTGGTGACCATGGATAAGCGTCACCGTAAGGTAGTCGGCGTAGAGTTCGTCATAAGTGCGGAGTGTTTTCGCCTGTTGGCGGTCATTCCACAAATATGTCATGTACGTCACACCGTCCCCGAGGCCGAGGGAGAGTATGGCAAAAGTAGTGTCCCAATAACCACAGAGTAGAATTATGTCTGGTGCCTGGGTACAGCTTTGCGTCCGGCTTGGTATACCATCGCACAGTCAAACTCATTGGAGTGGTTTCGTTGATGAGGGATATCATGCCTCGGTATAGTTCCCATACAGCTGATTTCCGGGGACACTGGAGCCAATTAGGAGCAATGTGAAATTCAGATGAGAGTTTCAGTTCTTATCCCTTGTAGTGGAAATTACGTGTAGAGTTTAACAATAAATGGTCTTGTCGTATTCTTATTACACCTTTAGTAATACAGTTAGCGACAGTTCTCCGCAATTCCAAATATTATTGCTATGGTTTCAGATTTTATCTGTCCCTATATGAAATATATTGACCTTTTTCACAGCAACAGACCTGAGGTTCTCAAGCGAAACATTGCTTTCGTTGTACTGTGAGTCCTTTAATTTGTAGCTCACATAGAAGTATAAGATTAAACATGAATTCTAGAACTGAAAAGTGAAATTTTTTGCTAGGCTCTCATTGGAATGGAAAGCTGAAACTACCTGGCAGATCAAAATTGTGTGCCGGAACCAGGAGAACTTCTGTGAAGTTTGGAAACTAGGAAGCGAGGTACTGCCAGGAGCAAAGTCATGAGGACGGACCGTGAAGCGTGCCGGGATAGCTCAGACGGTAGAGCGCCTGCCCACGAAAGACAAAGGCCCCAGTTTCGAATCCCGGTTCCGACAAACAATTTTCAACTGCCAGGAGGTGTCTTATCAGCGCATACTCCGCTGCAGAGTGAAAAATTTCATTCTGAACCGAAAGCTGTTTGTATCCATAACGTCTGATTTTAACACAGTACACGCGTTTATAGTTCAATACTTTCGCCACTTACAGTGAAGCCAAAACGTAAAACAAGCGAAGTATTGGCTATTTTAATTGAATAACAGCGTGAAGAGGAACCATTATCGATGAATTGGGCAAGAACTGATTTCATAGAGATTATGAGTACTTTATATATCTTTAGCTATGTATAACGTTATTAAAAGCAGATGTACACCAGAAATGAATTAGCCTATTTGCTGACATATAAATTTGGTCAACACCAGCCTAAATAATCTTCCAATAGATAAGCACATTCTAAAACTGGAAAAAAGTTAAAGTACTATGGGGATATCTAATTCTATTGCTTGTACAAAGGCTTGATTCAATGGTGCTCCACGACTGTATTTGACTTGTGGAAATTTTTTCAGCAATCAGTCGTAAAAATATATTTATTTATTCGCAAATCTAGATTTCGACCACTGTGTGGTCATTATCAATGCTTAAAAACAATTAAAATACTTAAAACATCTCGACCTCCATGTTGAAGGTTGCGTTCCTACTAATGCAGCCGTTAAGCTGCGTCAGTTCGAAGGCGTTAGGAATAATATGGGGTACCTATTGTTTTGAATAAAATAGTTATTTATTTTTAAGCATGTCTCATCTTACTTTCATAAGTCCCTGCCATGACCGCGGAAGTCGTTTTCCAATATATATTGTTGTTCCAGAGAGATTATTGGTAAAGGAGTGCGACACCATATATATATATATATATATATTCTTCTCATTCCGTTTCAAGAAGTGGGCTTTGACCCGCTCCGAAGCTAGAGCAGTCTAGCCAGAAGCTTTGTCAAGACAGAAAATGTACGATATTACATTGGACATTGAACTAAATCAGTGAGGAAGAATGAAAATTTGTTCCAGGCCAGGAGTCGAATTTGGGTGTCGTGGTTACTAAACAGTTGCGCTATCCGCTATTATTTATTTATTTATCGTATGGTTTTACAAGTATACAACATGTCCAAATTTGACAACAAGTCTAGAGCACTTTCTGTCTCTTCATGTAAACACTACAAGCCACCGCTAAATGCTCGCAGCGGACACTGATGATATGTTCTATGGTTTGCTCCCCGCTCCGCAGTCTCATGGTGGAAGCTCACGTCCCTTGACCAGTTCTGTCGCGGTTCAGCGCTGTCCATTACACCGCCCAGACACAGTCGTCACGGACTACTCTAGAGCGCCTTTATCAAATGTAGTTTACCACTCATTAGAGTTTGGAACACACAATACTCAAGCTCTTGCGGGAATCTGTGAAATGCTGCATGTAATGAATAATAATGTGTAAGGGCACTAGTAGAATGCAGACAAGTCAGTAAATTGCATCTGACGGCATTCCAGAATCGGAGCCTGGAGCAAACTTCAGCTTTGCTCATTAATATAATTCTTTGGTTAAAAAAGGGTCTTGGTTGCATAAAAGCGATGTTTCTCTTATTAACACATGATGCGTTTCGCCTCTTCTGGGCATCATCAGACGTTGAAGGGGAAATTTACAAACTTGTTTAAAGGACAGGAATTAACTAAAAATATGCGAAATATTCCCTAAGCAAGAAATACCAGAACCCAAGCAAGAAATGCTAGAAATAGAGAAGGTGCAGAATGATATAACAACAGGCCACATGACCACATTCACGTTTTGGCGTGCGAAGGGCGGTGAAGGTTTAAAAAAATACCATTTGAAGAGCATAATTTAACGAATAAAATTACTTATTACTGAGGTAGCAGGGAGTCAAATTATTAAATACAAAAGAGAGTTTAAAACAGATGTGGCAACTGTTGCTGTGAGTGGAGGATAAGGAAGTCAGTGGTAAAATCGATTTCGATGCCATCCACGCTAGAGCAGGATTTGCCACACCTATTTTGAAAATTCTGTTTTATTTACTTTAATAACACTGTCCTACCAACAGCAACAAAATTGTTTTCTACTGGTAGTTTCACACGTGATTCATATGGAAACACATCTCCAGCATTCAAATCTGTAATTAATTTTTCCGTGTCAGGCACAGTTTTCAAGTTATAGGCAATGTTCTATTTGTATCTTTATGCTGTGAATAATAAAATCCGATGTATTACGGCTTTATTTTTTTTCTCCTGTGATCAATGGTGTCCCCTAGAATGATGTTCCAGCAGTAGTCGGCAAGCATTACAGGCATCCATTTCCCTTCATGGCGCTTTTCCAAGAACGTTATGTCTTGATGGAACCTTTCACCATGTTCGTCGGAAACATCGCTACAGCTCTCAGGAAAAAAGTTTCAAGTGAATCTTGAAAATGCACTTTTTATGACATGTTACATCCTACATCCCTGTATGCATTTATCATTTCTTGAACAAAATGTTCATAGTTATCAGCTCTTTTTCTTGCCAGAAAGTTTTGGTTACATTCTTAAAAGAGATCCATGCAATTTTTTCTTTGGATGAAAAGCATTCTTCAGAATGTGGGTCTTTTGACGTTCTATAAATTGGGGGCCAAAAACGCCCCTTCCTTTAGCTTTGCTGAAGAAAGTCGAGGGAACCTTTTTTTTTGTAAGGAACATAAAATTTGGCCAGAATGATTCATTATATTTACGGACTGTTTAAAAAGGCCTAGCTTGATGTGCAAAGGTGGTAGAAGAACATCTTCACTAGCTACCAATTTCTCATTCTGTAAACTTTTTTCACGCACTTTCCAATTCCTCTGAGGCAAAAACTTTCTTTTATAGTAGGAATTTCTGTCACGAATGTCCCATTCACACAGAAAACATCCATATTTTGTGTAACCTTGTTGCATTCTCAATATCATTACAACTATTTTCAAGTCACCACATACTTTCCACTTAATTAATTGCAGCAAATTTTCAAAACACCATAGGGACTCTTTAATCAGTTACATTAGACATTTATCTTCGCATAACTAAAATACTGTGCCTGATAGAGAATATCTGATTTCAGATATGAATTACTCACATGAAAATCCTCTGGAAACATATATTTCTATATGAGAAAATGACCCCAGTGGAATATTTGAAGCCCTGCTGCCTCAGTAATAAGTGATTTTATTCGTTAAACCATGCTCTTGAGAGGTATTAGTTCAACCTTCACTGCCCTCCCCCCCCCCCTCCCTGCGTGCAAAAACCTGAATGTGCTCATGTCGCCTGCAGTTTTTTTTTATTATTATTTTTTTCGGTATTTCTTGTTTAGGGATGATTTTACATATTTTTTAATTAACTCCTGTTTGTAAATTTCCCCTTCAACGTCTAATGATGCCCGGAAAAGGTGAAACGCGTCATTTATAAATACCATCGCTTTTGTACAGCAAGACTGTTTCTTACCAAAATATTTATCATGTTTGCTGTGTCAGCGGCACAAAAATATGGAGTGGAGTGATTCGTTACTTCTTGGAATGGTAGGAAGACAGTGTTTTTACATTTAGCAGGACGCGATGGAACGCGTATTTACGATGGGCTGCCGGTTGGGGCTGAAATCCTGTGGGGCGATTCTCATGTTGTGGCTTTCGTAACCAGTTAGGCGGGGCGCGCTTTCCCCATCTATACGGGCTGCCCGAGCGAGTCGCGGTGAGTCAACTCGGCGGCTCTTACAAGGCACTGCGGGACCATTTGCGTGGCAGCAGAATGGCGGCGGGCCGGGCTTTAATTTAAACAGCGGCTCTTCTGCCGGCCAGGGAGCACTCGCAGCGCCAGAATCAATATTTTGTTGTGGCGCGGCCGGCGGGGGCGGCGGGGATATTCAGAGCTTTTCATTGCGCCAGCGGGCCCGCCCCGAATTGAAATGAATATCAGGAGACTGAAAGAACTCGGAGGAAGAAAAACGCCGAGTAGGGGGAGCAGAGGGGCGGGGGAAGCGGATCCGAGCAGGGGGCGGAGGGATGTTGCCGCTGCCGGGGCAATTTGAGACGAGAAGAATGAGGGGGGAGAGAAAGACGCCGGAGCGGAGGGATGTAAGAACTCGGGGGATGATTGCTGACTTAGAGAGAACACGGCGGCCATTTATACGGCTCGGCGGGCCCGGCTCGGCTCGTATAAACGTTAACGGCTTACGGTCGGTATCGCCGGCCCGTCCTACCGGCGTCCGCCCGCTCAATAACAACCCCGAGCCCAGGCGGGCCGGCCAGGGCCGGGAATAATCAGAGCGCCGTCGTCCGGAATGTTAATAAGGCGCGCAGACCGCAGGTGCGTCGGCCGAGGGTGGGGGCGGCGGAGGCGCTGCCATCTGCTGGACGGGGGTCGCGCGCTGGCGCCACCCACCTGCTCCACCAGCGAGTGGCGCCAGTTCCAGAACACCAGCAGAGCTGGCCAGTCGTCATTTTCTTGTTTTGGTTGTTCTCTTCATTCTCCACTCCGAGGAGTGGAGCGGGCTGTTTGAGATCAGGCCCATAAAGAGTCGCGGTTCTATTCAGCCTATTATCATACAAGCTGATAGTGGGGCAAAGAGGGGGATCCAAATTGGGAATAAGTGGGAGGGGCTTACCAGTTCCGGTGACCAAGGAAAACCTCCCAAAAACCTTTGTCGGAACCGGGGGATTGGGACCAGTTTATAGCTGGGACGTTGCCCCAGACTACGAATGGATTATCGGGAGAGCACGAGTGCACTTAGAACAATCAAGGATCGGACGCCCGAGTTACTCTCGTAAACTCGTAGAGTTCAGTTCCAGGATACCAGCAGAGCTGACCAGTCTTTATTTACTTGTTTTGGTTGTTCTCTTCATTCTCCACTCCGAGGAGTGGAGCGGGCTGTTAGAGATCCGGCCCACAAAGAGTAGCGGGTCTATTCAGCCAATTATCATACAAGCTGATAGTGGGCCAAAGGGGTGATCCCAATTGGGAATAAGTGAGAGGGGCTTACCAGTTCCGGCATATGCCTTACAACCAAGGAAAACCTCCCAAAATCCTTGGTCGGAACCGGGGGATTGGGACCAATTTAATTTATCTCTGGGACGTTGCCCCAGACTACAAATGGATTATCGGGACAGCACGTGTGCACTCATGACAATCAAGGATCCGACGCCAGAGTTACTCTCGTAAACTCGTAGAGATCAGTTCGACCAACAGTGGACAACCTTTCAATCAAAATGTTAAAATGTTTGTATAGCTTATGGGACTTAACTACGGGGTCATCAGTCCCTAAACCTACAAACTACTTATCAGCTACCTTATACTAAGGACGCTACAAATATCCATGCACGAGGGGGCATTCGAACCCCCGACCGTAGTGGCCGTGCAGACCGTGACTGGAGCGCCTCAGTCCGCTCGGTCACCGCGGCCGGCAACAACCTTTCCCCTAGAGGAACCGCACCCATGAACACGGTATCTCTGCGTCCTGTTATTTACTTGGATGCCGCTTCAGTATATCTGAAATCAACATCCCCCTGTGCGAGACCCTACAGCAAACTGTTGTGGACGGCGGAAGTCTTTTTCTTGGAATCTTCCGTCTCCGACGCGATTGCCCCAGCAGCTGAGGTCTGTTCAACAACACCGTGCAAATTTCGGCATCATGATGGACATAAGCAGCGCCATCGACAACCCGACAGCCCGTGGTGGCCTTCCCTCTTCTATCTGCAGGAGATTGTCCAGTGCCGCTACCCACGCTCTCCACCTCCCATCAGTGGCTGTGAATGCCTCCAAATACTCTGACGTTTCTTGCAATCATAACTGACATTACATAGATTGTAGGAATGTTTCAACTACTGTGATTCGCAACATTAGTAAGTACCAGATTTTTCTGGTAACTGCACTTCACGATTCTTTAGACAATAGGCTTGGTGTGACGCGTGTATCAGACGTAATCAGTGGCGAACTAAGAGGGGCGGAGGTGGCGGACCGTATCTCGTCTTGGGCGGGGGGGGGGGGGGCAAATACTTCGAAAACAATGCTTTCTTTACTTATTTTTGTTTTAATTTATTTATTTTATTTTCAGGCCCTTGTCCTTTCGTTCTGGAGCCTCCAAATCTGGAAAGCTGTTTTTGTCTTAGACTGTCCCGTGACTCTCGTCCTGGGGCGGGGATGGGGGGGGGCACCAAATGTCTAAAGTTAATTTCCTTATAGCTATACATGTATTTCCAAGTGGACAAGGGGCCTCAGTTTGTTTCGCCGCCGCCCCGGGCCTCCAACAGCCTTAGTCCCACACTGGACGTAATCATAATGAATTTGTAGTTTGTGCTGCCACATTTTCTGTAGGTACCACAAGACGCCACTCCCATGAACCACAGACATTGCCGAGGTGGGGTGGCTTGCGTGCCTTAACGATACAGATAGCCGTGCCGTAGGTGCAACCACAGCGGAGGGGTATCTGTGGAGAGGCCAGACAAACGTGTGGTTCCTGAAGAGGGTCAGCAGCCTTTTCAGTAGTTACAGGGGCAACAGTCTGGATGATTGACTGAGCTGGCCTTGTAACATCAGCTAATGTGGTTTTTCCACACAGCTACTGCGAACGGCTGAAAGCAAGGGGAAACTACAGCCGTTACTTTTCCCGAGGACATGCAGCTCTACTGTATGAACATATGATGATGGCATCCTCTCGGGTAAAATATTCCGGAGGTAAAATAGTCCCCCATTCGGATCTCCGGGCGGGGACTACTCAGGAGGATGTGATCATCAGGAAAGACAACACTGGCATTCTACGGATCGGAGCGTGGAATGTTAGATCCCTTAATAGGGTAGGAAAGCTAGAAAATTTAAAAAGAGAAATCGATAGGTTATAGTTAGATATAGTGGGGATTAGTGCAGTTCGGTGGAAAGAGGAGCAGGATTTCTGGTCAGGCGAGTACAGGATTATAAATACAAAATCAGTTGGGGGTATTAAAGGAGTAGGTCTGATAGTGAATAAGAAGATAGGACTGCGGGTAAACTACTATGAGCAGCACAGTGATCGCATTATCGTAGTCAAGATAGATACAAAGCCAACACCGACCACAGTAGTACAGGTTTATATGCCAACTATCTCTGCAGATGATGAGGAGATCGAAGAAATATATGAGGAGCTAAAGGAAATTATTCAAACAATTAAGGGAGAGGAAAACTTAATTGTTATGGGAAACTGGAATTCGGTAGTAGGACAAGGAAGGGAAGGAAAAATAGTAGGTGAATATGGACTGGGCAGGAGGAATGAAAGAGGAAGTCGCCTGGTAGAATTTTGCACAGAACATGATTTAGTTATAACAAACACCTGGTTCAAGAATCACAAAAGAAGGCTGTATACGTGGAAGAGACCAGGAGACACCGGGAGATACCAGATAGATTTTATAATGGTAAGACATAGATTTCGGAACCAGGTTTTAAACTGTAAAACATATCCAGGGGCAGATATAGACTCCGACCATAACTTGTTGGTCATGAACTGTAGGTTGAAACTCAAGAAACTACAAAAAAGTAGGAAAATAAGGAGATGGGACCTAGATAAATTGAAGGAACCTGAAGTTCTTAAGAATATCAGAGGGAGCTTTAGGCAACAATTGACAGAAACGGGAGGAAATAAAACAGTAGAGGAGGAATGGGTAGCATTGAGAGATGAAATAGCGAAGGCAGCAGAGGACAAAATAGGTAGGAAGGCAAGACCTACAAGAAATCCTTGGATATCACAGGAGATACTAAATTTAATCGATGAAAGGAGAAAATATAAAAATGCAGTAAATGAAACAGGCAAAATAGAGTACAGACGACTAAGAAACGAGATTGACAGGAAGTGCAAAATGGCTAAGCAGGAGTGGCTAGAAGGCAAATGCAAGGATGTAGAAGAATGTATAAATAGGGGAAAAATAGTTACAGCCTACAGGAAAATAAAAGAAACATTTGCAAATAAGAAAAACAGCTCTATGAATATCAAATACACTGATGGAAAACCAGTTCTCAGTAAAGAAAGGAAAGCTGAAAGATGGAAAGAGTACATAGAGAGGCTCTATGAAGGAAATGAACTTAGCGGCAATATTGTAGAAAGGGGAGAAGAAGTAGATAAGGATGAAATAGGAGATACTATACTGAGAGATGAATTTGACAGAGCACTGAAAGACCTAAGTCGAAACAAGGCCCCTGGAGTAGATGATATTCCCTCAGAGCTACTGAAGTCTCTGGGAGAACCAGCCATGACAAACCTGTTTCACCTCGTGTGTAAGATGTATGAGACAGGTGAAGTACCCTCAGACTTTAAGAAAAATGTTATAATCCCCATTCCAAAGAAATCAGGTACAGACAGGTGTGAAAACTACAGAACCATCAGTTTAATAAGTCATGGTTGCAAAATATTAACACGAATTATTTACAGAAGGATGGAAAAGCTGGTAGAAGCCGACCTTGGGGAATATCAGTTTGGGTTCAGAAGAAATGTAGGAACACGGGAGGCAATACTCACTTTACGGCTTATCCTAGAAGACAGATTAAGAAAAGGCAAACCTACGTTTCTAGCTTTTGTAGATTTGGAGAAAGCGTTTGACAATGTTGACTGGAATACACTCTTCCAAGTTCTGAAGTCAGCAGGGGTAAAATACAGGGAAAGGAGAGGTATTTACAACTTGTACAAAAACCAGACAGCGGTTGTCAGAGTTGAAGGGCATGAAAGGGAAGCATCAGTTGGGAAGGGAGTAAGACAGGGCTGTAGCCTTTCTCCAATGTTATTCAATTTGTACATTGAGCAAGCTATAAAGGAAAGCAAGGAGAAATATGGGGAAGGAATTAAAGTTCAGGGTGAAGAATTAAAAACATTGCGTTTTGCCGACGACATAGTAATTCTGTCAGATACAGCAAAGGACCTGGAAGAGCAATTGAACGGAATGGACAGTCTGCTGAAAGGTGCATATAAGATGAACATTAACAAGAGCAAAACTAGGGTAATGGAGTGCAGTATAAGAAAATCAGGTGATGCTGAAGGAATTAGATTGGGAAACGAAGCAATAAAGCAGGTAGATGAGTTTTGTTACTTGGGCAGTAAAATAACAAATGATGGGCGTAGTACAGAGGATATAAAATGCAGAATGGCAATGGGTAGAAAAGCGTTCTTGAAAAAGAGAAATTTGTTAACCTCGAATATTGACTTGAGCCTAAGGAAGTCCTTTCTGAAGGCATTTGTATGGAGTGTTGCCTTGTATGGGAGTGAAACATGGACGATAAACAATGCGGACAGGAAGAGGATTGAGGCTTTTGAAATGTGGTGTTACAGAAGAATGCTGAAGATTAGGTGGGTGGATCGCGTAACTAATGAGGAGGTACTGAACAGAATTGGCGAGAAAAGAAATTTCTGGCATACCTTGACTAAAAGAAGGGATAGATTGGTAGGGCACATTCTTAGACATCAAGGAATTGTGAATTTAGCATTGGAGGGAAGTGTGTGGGGTAAAAACCGCAGAGGAAGACCGAGAGATGGGTACAGTAAGCAGATTCAGACAAATGTAGGTTGCCGTTCTTATGTGGATATGAAGAGGCTTGCTCAGGATAGGGTATTGTGAAGAGCTGCATCAAACCAGTCTCCTGACTGAAGACCACAACAACAAACAACCACAAGACGAGTTTATATCTAATGAAACTTTGGTCAATTTTATCAAACTACTGTTGTGGCAACAGGTTGGCTTATTATTAATTTACTATCCTGTAACCGATGCTGAGTCGCAGTCATGTTTAAAATATGATGACTATTGTGGAACTCTTGTGCAGTAATATGTATGTGGTGTACTGCAGAATTACATACTTTTGAACCCTGATAAAAACGTTTAATTAATGCTGAAAAAAGTAATGTATCTGGTGTATCTACGTGTGGTTTAAAACATTTGAATGTATGCTAATATTGAAACTTCGTGTCGTTATATATGACCAGAATTTACTTTCTGTGGCTTGTAGAAACGTCCAGATTGTTTTTACCGCAGCATTTGAAAGCCGATGTTGTACCTGACCAATCAGTGTTAAGTAAGGTGTGAGCTTACACCTTTGGATTGATATCTTTTATCAAAGGGGATGATATAATAACTATAGTTTATGCTTTGGCTCGTAGAAGTAGATAGTCTGTCGATGCTCACACTAACGTTGTTACATAAATGATGATTAATTGCCAGGGATATAAACTAGGGTGGCTGTATGTAATAATTTAGGCAACGAAATGTGTTTAATTTAACATCACTATTTATTTCCCAAAACCTGATTCCTCCTGTAGTGGTAAAAATACTAAAGTCATAGGATGGTTAATTCAATTGGCCGAGCCCCCATCAAAGCATTAAATTAATAAAGTTCATTGCAAAACTTGGAAGACGAGACCCCATTGAAGCGAAAATCGGCTAAGTTCAAACCGCGTGGCTAAAAGTTAAAGTCTAAGACACTCAAATAATTCTAAGGCCAGAATCGATCGAAATATTTCAAAGTCCGAAATGCACCGAAATTTTTCTAAGTCCGTGGCCCACTCGAATATTTCAAAGTCCAGAACTCGTCATTCTGTCGAAAATTCGCGGACCAAAGCGTCGCAGGTCCGGCGTCTAGATCACTCAGACTTCCCTGCCGGCCCGAAAGGGTCCGCCTTTTATAGATGACGTGACGTCACATCCTGCTCGCCCCTCCTAACGGCCCTTAATATTTTTCCAGTCCATTTGGTAACTTTTTACATAATTAATTTACAAGTAATCTGATGGTATCGTTAGATGCGCGCTGAAATTTGCGTACAAATGGACACTTCACTTTAATTTTTATGTATATTAGTTCCCCCAAAATATTAATATTTATAATTACAAAATTACTTATGGTATTCATCAAAGTTTGTTTTTCATACTGCAAAAAGAATATTAGTGGTATCTTCTCTGTCGGGAGTTCTTTAGATATTATTTGTAGCGCTCTTTTCATTGCACTATTCAGAATTAACCAAAACACAGAATTAAACAATTTACACTCGCAAAACACTATTCTTTAACAATAAAAATAGAAACATGCATAAATAAATAAAATAGAAATGGTGTAGTTATGTCAGTTTGAGTGTTACTACACCTGCAATTACCAACTGCCTCACTGTTTGTGTATCTGTATTAGTTTGCCAGTTATAAACAATTAATAATGTAATTATGGTAAATTTGTCCTACCATATGTAATATTTACGCTACATAATACGTGATGACCTCAATTGATGCGCACTGCAAAGACCTTTAAATTGACGCATCGCCGGTTATTGAGTCTTGAGTGGTTTAAAAGTTTTAAATTATTATGTGCAGCTTGATTGGTTTAATTAATGACTATTGATATGAAAGTGTTGCAGAGTATAGGAATACATTATCAGAAGTGCTCTGTCCTCCTCTTTCATTTGCCGTTTCGGCCTGGTCTGTAGCTGTAATAGTTTTTCGTTATTCTTAATTAAATACACAAGGCTTGTCTGAGATTCAAACTAGCCGTTGGCCAGCATGACATCACGTCCGCAGACGCGCCAGCCGCTGTCTGATTCCCGCGTCTGTTGTTATGGTCTTCAGTCCGGAGACTGGTTTGATGCAGCTCTCCACCCTATTCTATCCTTAGCAAGCCTTTCATCTCCTCATAAGAACGGCAAGCCACATCCACTTGAATCTGCTTACTATAAGGGTCTCGTGGTCTCCCTCTGCGATTTTTACCCCACACACTTCCCTTCAATGCTAAATTTACGATTCCTCGATGTCTAAGAATGTGTCCTACCAAGCGATTCCTTCTTTTAGTCGGGGTATGCCAAAAATTTCTTTTCTCACCAATTCTGTTCAGTACCTCTTCATTAGTTGTGCGATCTACCCACCTAATCTTCAGCATTCTTCTGTATCACCACATTTCAAAGGCCTCTATTCTCTTCCTGTCCGCACTGATTATCGTCCATGTTTCACTCCCGTACAAGGCAACACTCCACACGAATGCCTTCAGAAAAGACTTCCTTACACTTAAATTATTATTCGATGTTAGCAAATTTCTCTTTTTTAAAAAGCTTTTCTTCCCATTGCCATTCTGCATTTTATATCCTCTGTACTGCGACCATCACATGTTATTTTACTACCCAAGTAACAAAACTCATCTACCACCTTCATTGTTTCGTTACCTAATCTAATTCCTTCAACATCGCCTGATTTTCTAAGCCCGCAATCCATTATTTTTGTTTTGCTCTTGTTAATGTTCATTTTATACGCTCTCTTCAACACACTGTCCATTCCATTCAACTGCTCTTCCAGGTCCTTTGCTGTCTCTGACAGAATTACAATGTCATCAGCAAAACGCAATGTTTTTATTTCTTCCCCCTGAACTTTAATCCCTATTCCAAATTTTTCCTTGCTTTCCTTCACCGCCTCCTCGATGTACAAATTGAATAACATCGGAGAAAGGCTACGACCCTGTCTTACTCCCTTCCCAACTGATGCTTCCCTTTCATGCCCTTCGAGTCTAATAACTGCGGTCTGGCTTTTGTACAAGTTGTAATAACTCTCCTTTCCCTTATTTTACCCCTGCTGACTTCAGAATTTGAAAGAGTGCATTCCAGTCAACATTGTCAAATGCTTTCTCCAAATCTACAAAAGCTAGAAATGTAGGTTTGCCTTTCCTTAATCTATCTTCTAAGATAAGACGTAAAGTGAGTATTGCCTCCCGGGTTTCTACGTTCTTCCTGAATCCAAATTGATCTTCCCCAAGGTCAGCTTCTATCAGCTTTTCCATTCTCCTGTAGATAATTCGTATTAAAATTTTGCAACCATGACTTATCAAACTGATGGTTCTGTAATTTTCACACCTATCTGCGCCTGATTTCTTTGGAATGGGGATTATTACATTTTTCTTAAAGTCTGACGGTATTTTGCCTGTCTCATAAATCCTACACACCAGTTCAAATAGTTTTGTCATGGCTGGCTCTCCCAGAGACTTTAGTAGCTCTGAGGGTATGTCATCTACTCCTGGGACCTTGTTCCGACCTAGGTTTTTCAAGGCTCTGTCAAATTCATCTCTCAGTATAGTACTCCTATTTCATTTTGATCTACTTCCTCTTCCCGTGCTACAACATCGTCTCTAAGTTCATTTCCTTTGTAGAGCTGTTCTATGTACTCTTTCCACCTTTCAGCTTTCCCTTCTTTGCTGAGAACTGGTTTGCCATCCGCGTTCTTGATATACGTAGAGTTGCTTTTCTTGTCCCCAAATGTCTCTTTTATTTTCCTGTAGGCGGTATCTACTTTTACCCTTCTTATACATTCTTCTACAGATTTGCATTTGGCTTCTAGCCACTCCTGATTAGCCATTTTGCAGTTCCTGTCAATCTCATTTTTTAGTCGTCTGTACTCCATTTTGCCTGTTTCATTTACTGCATTTTTATATTTTCTCCTTTCATCATTTAAATTAAGTATTTCCTGTTATATCCAAGGATTTTTTGTAGATCTTGCCTTTCTACCTATTTTGTCCTCTGCTGCCTTCACTATTTCATCAATGCTACCCATTCCTCTTCTACTGTTTTATTTACCCCTGTTTCTGTCAATTGTTGCCTAAATCTCCCTCTGAAATTCTCCAGAACTTCACTTTCCTTCAATTTATCTAAGTCCCATCTCCTTATTTTCCTACCTTTCTGCAGTTTTTTCAGTTTCAGCCCACAGTTCATGACTAACAAGTTATGGTCAGAGTCTATATCTGCCCCTGAGTACGTCTTGCAGTTTATAACCTGGTTCCGGAATCTACGTCTTACCATTATAAAATCTATCTGATACCTTCCGGTGTCTCCTGGTCTCTTCCATGTATACAACCTTCTTTTGTGATTCTTAAACCAGGTGTTTGTTACGATTAAATCATGTTCCGTGCAAAATTCTACCAGGCGACTTCCTCTTTCATTCCTCCTGCCCAGTCCATATTCACCTACTATTTTTCCTTCTCTTCCTTTTCCTACTACGGAATTCCAGTCTCCCATCACAATTAAGTTAACCTCTCCCTTGACTGTCTGAATAATTTCCTTTAGCTCCTCATATATTTCTTCCATCTCCTCATCATCGGCAGAGCTAGTTGGCATATAAACCTGTAATACTGTTGTCGGTGTTGGCTCCGTATCTATCTTTACAATGATAATGTGATCCCTGTGATGCTCATAGTAGATTACCCGCATTCCTATTTTCTTATTCATTATCAGTCCTGCCCTACTCCTGTGATACCCCCAACTGATTTTGTATTTATAATCCTGTACTCACCTGACCAGAAATCCTGTTCATCCTGCCACCGAATTTCACTAATCCCCACTATATCTAACTTCAACCTATCCATCCCCCTTTTTAAATTTTCTAATTTTCCTACCCGATTAAGGGATCCAACATTCCACGCTCCGATCCGTAGAATGCCAGTATTGTCTTTCCTGATGACAACATCCTCCTGAGTAGTCCCCGGCCGGAGATCCGAATGGGGGACTATTTTACCTCCGTAATATTTTACCCGAGAGGATGCCATCATCATATGTTCATACAGTAGAGCTGCATGTCCTCGGGAAAAGTAACGGCTGTAGTTTCCCCTTGCTTTCAGCCATTCGCAGTAGCTGTGTGGCAAAGCCACATTAGCTGATGTTACGAGGCCAGCTCAGTCAGACTGTTGCCCCTGTAACTACTGAAAAGGCTGCAGCACCTCTTCAGGCACCACACGTTTGTCTGGCCTCTCCACAGATACCCCTCCGCTGTGGTTGCACCCACGGCACGGCTATCTGCATCGTTGAGACCCGCAAGCCACCCCACCTCGGCAATGTCTGTGGTTCATGGGGGTCCCGCGTCTAGCGCGCTAGTATGTCAGGGGGGGGGGGGGGTGTAAATTTGACTCGCGCGCTTTGCTCCTGTGACGTCACCTGGCAGCAAGCGACGAGTAGCTCTGCAGGAAGTCGTGTTTCGCGCTCGCTCGTTTCGTGACCTGTTAAGTGTTCGGATAGAAAGTAGCTTTCTTGTATTAGGGAACAATTTTTCCATGTATTCTTTCTGTAATTATGAGTAAGAATACTTCGGTTGTGCTGTTGCGGAGTGCAATAACAGTGGACGCAAAACGGAAGGCATCTTGTACCATCGGTTTCCAAAAGATGAGGAACTTCAGCGCATATGGATCTCTCACTGTAAACGGCAAGTCGAGATAAATGTCAAAATCCCAGCATTTGTTCCGATCATTTTTATGAAGCCGATTACAAAAGAGACTTGCAGAATGAATTGTAAGGATTCAGATCATCGATATTTTATTGATAAAATTGTATGTATGAAAGTAGTTTGCAGTTCAATGTTCATTGTAATCAAATGAGTAAAACAAAAGCATTAATGCGAAAATCGGTTGCTAAGTTTGCGTTTAACGAAAGTTTTCTTTATATAATATATAAAAATGAATGCCTCTGTTTGTCCATATGCTATGCCTGTCAATGTCATTCAACGATTGCGATAAAACTTCGTCAACTTATTGCATGAACTGGCGTCACGGTTATAGGCATATTAAAATTTCAAAATTCGCACACTAAGGGGGTGAAATCATGATTTATATAAAAAAGAAGCACATTTTCTCTATGTCTGTCCATTTACCCTCATATAACTCGAGAACTACTGAACGTATCGTGATAAGGTTTCTTTTAAATTGTAGGTCTCACAAAGATCTAAAAAAAAGTCAGCGAGACCATATGTCTAACGTTTACGAGAGAAGCATATGTACCATTTTTCTCTCGTAAGGTGCTGGCACCGGATAGCTTCAGACTACGTAAATAGTTATTGTGGGAAATCTATAAGGCTTGTGCTCTCAAGGATTTTATTTTAAACCTTTATGAGCTCTACAATTTAAAAACAAAACTCATCACGATACGTTCAGTGGTTCTCGAGTTAAAGAAGTTTAAATATTACCCGTGCCAAGTCGCGGGTCGGGACGTGTTAGCTAGTTGTTAATAATGTTTGAAGCTTTTCTTTTTCAGCCCTTTGTATGTTAGTACACATATATATTAGTCACAAGCGTGTTCCACCGCTTAAAAGCAATGTTTTTTGTCGATTGATGAAAGAAAAGACGCAGAAAATGAGTTCACGGCGGCCTTTTAACACAGCGGCTTGCTGCCGAGTGACGTAATACAGCGCTAACCAATGACAGTGAAGAAGCCCAAACTGGCATATCTTTCTAGTCTACGTACCTTGCTAGTATGTAATGTCACAAAGGCCAGCGCTTCATCACAAAACTATGTCTCTAGCCGGTCACGTAGTGTTGTGGCAGCGGAAAGTACACAGTGAAACAAAAATTACTCTTTTGATTGTTTTGCATAAATTATGACTCATAAAACAATTTTTTTATTTACTTGAAATAAAAATACTTTGTCAATATTTTGGAACAAAAAAATAATAATTTTGCTACTATTTAGTAAGTTAAATAACAATTTTAAACAACCTCTGCATATGTTTCACTGTGTACCGTGTATAGTACACACTGAAACAGCTGCCATTTTTTATATTTATTACTTGCTGAGTGACTTATAAAACATAAATATAATAGTTAAATATATGTACAAACATTAGCAAAAATGTTCAAATGTTTGTTAAGGTTATGGGACTTAACTACGGGGTCATCAGTCCCTAAACTTACAAACTACTTATGAACTAGCTAATACTAAGGACGGCACAAATATCCATGCCCGAGGGAGGATTCGAACCCCTGACCGTAGTGGCCGTGCAGACAAAACATTAACATATACTAAATTATGTTCAGTGAATATTAAGTCCACCAAAATTGATTGGAAAACGAATAGCCGGCCGCGGTGGCCGCGGGGACTGAGGCGCTCCATTCACGGTCTGCACGGCCACTACGGTCGGGGATTCGAATCCCGCCTCGGGCATGGATATTTGTGCCGTCCTTAGTCTTAGCTAGTTCATAAGTAGTTTGTATGTTTAGGGACTGATGACCGCGTAGTTAAGTCCCATAAGCTATACAAACATTTGAACATTTTTGAAAACGAATATACCAGTGGTTGGAGAGTCTCTTAATAACCAAAGGCAATGCAAGTGGCAAAATCATTGCAATGTCCTTATGTGAAACACAGACTATGTCTTCTGCAACTGGGAATACAAAACCAGAAACACTTTTTTCCCTTTTTGGAAGGTATGATATTTCACACTCCGTGCCACAAACTACTGACTTCAAGACTTTAGCTACAAAATATACATTGTTTTGGAATTTCTCTAAAATGTAGTCACCAATCATAATGTCCCGCTTGAAGTTAAAAAGATGTAATGATAAACTTATGTCTGTTTCACTGAATGGACTTCATCTTTGTCACTTTCTTCATCACTTTCACTGGAAACTGTTTTAGTTACATGCCACTTATCTTTTTGATTGTTTACTCTCTTCATACATCTTTTCTCCTTTTCTTCCAGCTCTGTCCTTTTTCTCAAAGTCCTTTCTTCAATAGTTGCTCGCTCTGGTGTTAGGAGGAGTCATAGGCCAATGGCCCTGTTTCACAGTGTACCACATACCAGTGTTTCACTGTGTACCAATGTCACCATAAACTATAAAGTTAGTCACGTCTTACTCTACGTATCTACCAAATTTAAAACTGGTCAGTATATAGCTAAAGATATGTATCTTATCACAAAATATAATATTTCTTTTAAGTGTATGTTATATCGAAAATATTACACTTGCAAAGAGATGGTAACTGTAACTTCTGACCACCGAAAACCAATAATAACGTATAGAAACAAGAATAATCAACCAAACTGTTCACTATTACAGTCAAAGATGTATCGTATAAACATACAAGGAAACCAACAAGTAGAAAAAAAAAATAAAAACAACTGAGATGGAATGTTTCACTGTGCACCGTGTTTCACTCTATACTACTCACCGCTACTGTTTAACCCTGACGTGTGCACTACACGCCTCGCGGGCTCACCGCTGAACAGAAACTGTTCCCACTTCTCCGCCCGACCGGCCCGCCATGACGGCAGTGCTTCAATCACTAGTTGCCGCGCGGGAGTAGCCAAATGTTCAAATGTTTGTTGAACTTATGGGACTTAACTACGGGGTCATCAGTCCCTAAGCTTACAAACTACTTACGAACTAGGACGGCACAAATATCCATGCCCGAGGGGGGATTCGAACCCCCGACCGTAGTGGCCGTGCAGACCGTGACTGAAGCGCCTCAGTCCTCTCGGCCACCGCGGCCGGCCGTCGGAGGTTCGAATCCTTCCTCGGGCATGGATGATAATGTTGTCTTTAGTATAAATTAGTTCATCAGTATCTTCATGTTTTCGCGGCGCAATGACTGTTCAAAAAAGTTTCGGGCGTGCAGCCGCATAAAGTTTACTTCTTCTAATATTTCGGCTGAGAAACGTTCAGCCATCTTCAGAGACGAGTCGAAGACTGACGCTCCAGCACACGCTTCGTGCTTATAAAAGCGCGGGCCGCGCTACTGCGCATGCGGCCACAGATACACCAAGGCGCCAAAGACGTTACTCGGCAGCAAGGAAGTTCACGTATATGTAAATTATGTCTGTGGCTGCATGGTCGATTACTGCGGAGAAATCGATGTATTATGATCTGTGCTGTGGCGGCGTCTTTGTAAATTTATTAAAGAAAGTGCCGAATTCCATGATTTATCTAAACTGAAGTACTGTCTCTGTTAATTAAATTCGTCCCCAAGCGAATTTCTATTGCTTTCTTCACTACTGAGTCCCAGAAAGATGAAGTGGAAGCTAAAATTTGACGTTTTCGTACGTCATGGAGTGTCCAGTATCAATACAGTGCTCTGCCACTGCCGATTTATTTGGTTGTAAAAGACGGGTATATCTCTGGTGTTCCGTGCATCTTTCTTGCACTATACGTGTCGTCTGTCCTATGTACGAAAGGCCACATTCACATGGGATCTTGTAAACCCCGGCCTTCCGGAGTTCCAAATCATCCTTTCTAGAACCCAAAAGTGCTGCTGTCTTTGGTGGGGGTCGAAAAATTACTTTAACATCGTGTTTGTTCATAATCCGTCCGATTTTCGACGACAGGCTCCCAACATATGACATAAAAGCCATAGATTTAAAACTTTTTGCATCATCTTTCGTATTCTTTGCACGTACCGTTGGCTTCGTACGTAGTGCCTTATGTATCTGTTGTGAAGAGTACCCGTTTGCTTCAAAGACTCTCTTCAGGTATAGAAGCTCGTCCTGCAGACTGCTCTCATCAGCAATGACGTGTGCTCTATGGACCAGTGTTCTAAGAACACTCATCGTCTGGGATGGATGATGGCAGCTATTTGCATGTAAGTACAAATCAGTATGCGTGGGTTTCCTATATACTGAATGTCCTAAGGTGCCATCGTCTTTACGTCGTACCATTACATCCAGAAATGGAAGGCATCCATCTTTTTCGACTTCCATTGTAAACTGGATTTGGTATGGATGGAATTCAGGTGGTTTAAAAATTCTTGTAACTTATCTTCACCGTGAGGCCACACAACAAATGTGTCATCAGCATACCTCCAGAACACTGTGGGCTTCAATCTGGCAGATTCCAGCACCTTTTCCTCGAAGTCCTCCATAAACATATTGGCCACCAAAGGGGACAAGGGACTACCCATGGCGACACCGTCATTTTGTTCAAAGAACTCGTTATTGAATAAAAAATATGTCGAGGTCATGACATGTTTAAACAAAGCTGAAATCTCTTTGTCAAAGTTCTTGCGAATAAGAGATAATGAGTCTGAAAGAGGAACCTTGGTAAATAAGCACACTACATCAAAACTGATTAACAAGTCAGAGCTGTCCAATTTCAAAGATTTTAGTTTGGCAATGAAGTCCGCGGAGTTATGAGCACATTTTCCCACCAATGGCCTTAATAACGACGCTAAATGTTTGGCACAATCATAGTTAGGAGAGCCAATGTTGCTCACTATAGGACGCAATGGGACATCCTTTTTGTGGATCTTTGGAAGTCCATAGAGTCTTGGAGGAGCCGCACCACTTGGCTTTAATCTTCTCATAACTTCTGGAGGCAAGGTGGAGGCGTTCAGAAGTGATATAGTCTTCCTCACTACCTGATTTGTGAGGTCTTTAGTAAGCTTTCGGTATGTGCTGTCAGTCAGTAAACTATACATTTTATCATGGTAGTCTTCACGAGTCATTAAAATAGTGGCATTTCCTTTGTCAGCTGGAAGAACTACTGTCCTCGGTATCCTGGCGAAGTTTACGTAGTGCATCCCTCTCTGCCACAGAAATATTACTTCTTTGAGGGCGAGCCTTCTTTACAGCACGGCAGGTTTCACGTCTAGTTTACTGCCTGACAGCACATACCGAAAGCTTACTAAAGACCCCACAAATCAGGTAGTGAGGAAGACTATATCACCAACAGTTGAACTCCGTAGTTGACGTTCATAACGGCGCAAGAGGCGGACCACAGTCACTCATGCAAAGGTAGGTTATAACTCTGTTACGAAATTTAATACGCCTCGGAGACGTGGAATGTATTTTGCACGTACATTTCAAGGAATGAGTAATTCAGTAAAACCTTTGTCGAGGTTCGAGTTTATGCTTAAACTTTCCAGTCAGTTAACAAATCCCAACATGCAGTTACGTCTTCTGTAGCCTTTGTCGAAGGAACTTCAGGCAATAATACGTTCATGCATAAACATGAAAAAAGAAGAGACTGTAAACTTGAATACAAATAATGAACCTAAGATATGAAAATAATGTACGTTTTTCAACTATAAAAGAAAACTCATGTCTAAAATGACCTGTGACTATGGAAAGGTGCCAACTTGCAATGAATATTACAAAAAACAGTATGTAAATTGTTGTAGTAAACAATAGTAAACATTGTTCCTTCTTTGTAAAAAATACATAGTTTTTTATTGTTACTTTGTTAATTTAATAGATTGTTCCTTTGTTAATTATGTAAGACTGGTGAATTAATGTCAAATTTGAATGATTATCTTCGTTACCCATTATGTATTCTTTTTTAAAATAAACATATGTTTCAAGACTTCACTTATTTTTGAAAAATAACTATTAAGACATAACACCAAAAATTACAATAATTAGACATGATATTCGGGGCTAACATAGTGTTTTCTGTCAGTGTACGCCTTCTACGCGTACAGTGTAAGGGCTGTAGATAAAAAGGTGTACTCCTCAGGGTTAAAAAATACAGAAAATGTTCATTTACTCATTCGCCGTTACTGAAATGTTCTTACATTAAAATCACTATGCAGTGTATTGTCATTGAACTTTTATGAGGGTAGTTTTATAACAAATGTTACAAATAAAATTTATTGTTTTCGGTAACTTCAACATTAACTAATTTACTTTTACTTAAAGCATCCGACAAACATGAAACTTAAACTCATGCAGTAAATTCATAACAACTTTTTCAACACTATGAATGTTAACAATAATGCGATTCTTAGCGAAATATGAATTCCTGCTTTGATATTAATCCATTTCTGAGATGATTCTTCAGTTTCTCCCGGCGTATTTGATAAACAAATTATCCACGGGTGTACTGCCGATCTATAGTGTCCAACGGGCACTATAGACCGGCAGTACACCCGTGGATATTTCGATCATTTCTGAGATTCTTTACACACAAATAGAGAACTCGGCTCTGCTTACGGAACTCTGGATATTTCACACAAGCCAACTTCATAGATATCAACACTTGTGAATCAAATTAGGGAAAATATTTTGTTTCTAACTAAAATAATAATGCTATGTAACTACTTCAATGGACACTAAAAACACACTATATTATAAAACTTTTGCTTAAATGACAATCCTTTTCAGACTTGCTTACAATGTAAATTCACAATTGATTACTCAAAAATAATTTCTGTTATAACAGCAATACCTACTTAATAAATAATCCCTTCACTTCAAAAAATGATACATAATTCCAAAATAAAAGTTTTCTCTCATTTTATAGCTGCAAAAGCATATATAAAAAATTTATACTATAACAGAACTTTATACTGTCAATTCTGACTCCACCCTCTATTTGTGCCAGCAGATCATACGACCTCTCTCCTCTACAGACCGTCTCTAAAGACCAAGCTGTCGACGGGACGTTACACCCTAAGGTTCCTTCCTTCCTCCACAGACAAACTTGTAGTCTTGAGTCTCCAGGCAAACAATGACCTCTACGTTATGTCACAATATCATTACACAGCTGTATATATTGGTACATAGTACCAATTTACACCTATTCCATTATTTTTCTATCAATAACATGTATCTACAGATATAATTCATCACCCCCTTGTATCTAAACAAGAATATAAAAGAGGGGCTTATGCAAATAGCATGAAGCATCAACTACATTCTGAGATTTCTTTATGTTGTTCCAAAAATAAGTAATGAACAAATAATTCTATAGCGTTGTGAATAATTTAGAAAACTTTATGAAAATTTTAATCTCATGACAAGTTGTTGATTACATTTCTGTCAAGTGAAGTAACATAAAAGTATCTGAACATAGAGGTCAAAAATAGCAAATGCAAACGTATTTGTAAATAGAAATTATCCCTTATTAAACGTACATAACCTTTGTAACATCACAGGTAAGTCCTCTAGAAGTAGACCAGAAATACATATTAGACAAAATTTCCAAAAAAGATAAAAGCGAAGGGCACTCATTCATTCACTCACTCACTTACTAAACACGAAATCTCAAAAACTACTTCACCTATGATGCTGAAATTTGGCAGGAATGTAGTTCACAGCTAAGAAAGGATTTTGCAATAGGGCCTATAGTTCAGGAGATATGACGTCATAAACAATGAAAACTTTCCTGTCTTGCGGCACGTGATAGTGTGACTTTATCAGTCGACTATTTGAGCAGGAGAGCACTTAGCGACTTACAACAAACTTTAAACGTAATTTCAAGTCCTTAGGAAATTTTTTTCTCGCTCAGAACCCCAGCAAAATTATGAAAGGAAAAATGTTTGTCACGTATTACTTTTTCCGCATTCGGCATAATGTTACAATCTATTACCCGTACACAATTAATTTTGTTCGCGAGAAATGTTAAAAAAATATTTAAAAAAAGTTTAAGTATTTGTAAATATATCGGACTCACCTACTTAGTCATCAGTCCGTAGCTTACAAACAACTTAAACTAAGGTAAACTAACCTAAGAACAACACACCCACCCATGCCCCAGAGAGGACTCGAACCTCTGAAGGCGAGCAACCGCGTGCTCCGCAGCGAGCGCTAGACCGTTCGACTACTCCATCGCGGCTAACTGCAGTCATCATTTTAGATACAGAACTTAACATGGACGAAGTCTTACACAATAAGTTCATTAAGGTAATTAGTGACTTACGCAGCCTCTTATAGGGGGACATACAGTTTAACCGTGGATTCCGAACAACTGTGCTAGTAGATATTATTCACATCAGCAGCAACGAAATTTCCAAATAACTGCTACATCATGCGCTATATTTACACATCTCATCCTAAAATAATGGAAAGATTTCAACTAAGCTTGGAACAATATTGCTTACTATCAGTCAACAATCGCTGTGGAGTCGTAAACAATGAGTCATGAGACGCGTGTTTAGGAGACTTCACTCATCCACTATTTAGAGATCGCAGACAGTTTCCTAACAAATCTGGAAAATTATAGTGTTGTAGGACACAAGGTCAAGAATATATATAAGTATTGATCTGCATATTTCTTTGTTGTACTGTTTCATAATTTCTAAGCTGGCTTCATGAATACATGAAAATGAAATCTTTTCCGAAATTATATTTTCGTTCCTAATATAATATTGGAGAAATGCATATCTATCCGGGAAAAACCGGGTTTATCAGCTAGTATGGTTACACGCGCGCTCTATCATGTGACGCTTGTCGTACATGGCGATAAGGTTGTTAGCAATTGCGTAGTGCAGCCGTGAAACATGAGCTGCTGAATGATTTAATTGAAACGTTGAGGTCTCCGTCGTTTACGATCCCGGAAATAGCAAACGTTGAGGTGAAACAACTAACACCACCGTCATCATGAATGACTAGCGTCAAGCATGTATAGAGACTTTGTTCGTCATGTTTGGTGAATTAAAACGTTTTATTGCTGTAAGAATTGTTAATTAATTAATAGTAGGATTTCTAATCAAAGAGTTGTGAGATGTATTTGCACAATTTTAGAAAGCAACTGTGGGAATAAAGTGGCAGGCCGCCAAGGTTGGGGTCGAGCACACAGGTGAAAGCGTTGACCTTAAAGATCTCATGCTTCCTCAGGAGCCAAATGTTGCTCGAGATATCACCCGGGCCATCATTTTAGGCAAGGAGAAGTGCAACGTACCATGCCCGAGAATGTAGATGTTGATCAGGGAGACTCTCTGAATAAGGTTGACCCGGCGGGCCGCATGAAACTTGCTCTGGCCTCGAATAGAGGCGATAATCCTCCGACACGTCCGGACTTGCATTTTTTGGATCCTTTTGTTACGACCAGTCCCAGTATCTTTCGATCCACAACGATGCGGTACCAAATCCAGGGGGGTTTCAATACCGTTCCGGCCAATGGAGAGCAAAATAGTCTTGCGGTCGTTAATAACCGCCCCAGAGACACGTACGTACAAGTGAGAACCGGTCCAGACAGTGTCGACGTAGGTGATGTGAGAGAGGAACATGCTTACGTCGTCTACGTAGGCCACGCACTGGATAGAGATGGTATGTAGAGGGACACCAGTGAAGGTGTTGTCTTCGCTTGGTGTAAGGAGCATAAACATTGGACGATTGAACAGTGGAGAAACGTTGTGTTGAGTGACGAATCACGGTGCCCAATGTGGCGATCCGATGGCAGGGTTTGGGTATGGTGAATGCATGGTGAACTTATTTGTTCTACGTGTTTGTTTATTTTGTGAATCGATTTTCGGCTTATTAGGCCATCATCAGACATTTACTGAAGTTCAGTCAAAGAACTTGTCAGTAAACCAGAAGAGATGTTACATACAGAAAAGTAAATTAACTTCTTTGAGGGAGCAGATACAGTGTAAATAAATATTTGAATGACGGTTGTGGATTAATAGTACTGAAAAAAGGAAACATAAATACCGTACATAGAGATACGGTGCAAACATAAATAAAAATGAAATTAAACAAGAATCTAATGTTTTAAGGGTTGTTCAAAGAACAAGGTGACACAAATATTAGAAATATTAGAAACCTGGCACAATATTATAACTAAATATACAAATAGACAAAAAATTTGGGGTTGGGTAGGAGGATATAGGTGGGGTGCATTGGAGAATATTAGTACTAACAAAGAAAGATACAAAGCTGGTGTGATACATTGGAAAGCTAGACTGGTATTAACACAGAAAGAAGATGTACAGTGGCTGTACAAAATTTAAATTAGATTTACAACATCATATCAGTAAAGTAAATGTTAGTACTGGGAACTATTACAAAGCCGCGTGGGAGTAGCCGAGCGCTCTGGAGCGCCACGTTACGGATCGTGCGGCCTCCCGCGTCGGAGGTTCGAATCCTCCCTCGGACATGGATGTGTGCGTTGTCCTTAGGTTAGTTTAATTTTAAGTAGTTTGTAAGTCTAGGGACTGATGACCAACTTAGTTTGGTCCCATAGAATTACAAACATTTGATCTGAACTATTACAAACATATGCTGACTCCAAAATAGAGTAAGGTAAAATATAAAGTTACAAGAAGTGGAGGAATAAAATGGAACAGGTCTGCATATTCTGTGGATTAGGGTGGGTTCGGAAGTGGTGATGTATTGAGGACTGTTTGATTATTTAATATTAATCCTGGACTTTCTTGTTTAATTTTATTTTTATTCACTCCCTAGTCATGTGGTAAGAATTTATGTTTGCACTGTTCCTCTATGTATGGTATTTATGTTTCCTTTTTTCAGTATTGTTAATGTACAGATTTCACTCAAATATTTATTTACACTGTAACTGCTCCATCAAAGTGAATTTACTTTTCTGTACGTAACATCTCTTCTGGTTTACTGACAACAAAAGTTGTTTGACTGAACGTAAGTAAATGTCTGATGATGGTCTAATAAGCCGAAACTCGATTCACAAAATAAACCCGTAGAACAAACACAGTATTGTGTATTGTAATTTTCTTAATGAATTTGTTCTACCAAGAAGCGACGGAAGAATCAGTTAACATGGTGAACGTCATCTGTCAACGTGTGGAATTTCATCAATAAAAATCGGAGGCGGTGGTATTATGGTTTGCTCCTATTTTTCATGGAGCGGCCTTGCACCTCAAGCTTTTTTTTTTCCTTGGCATTTTCACACTACAGGCATACAATGATGTTTCTCACTTTTGAATTCAGGGAAGGGTATTATATCTTTAAACACGATCGAGCACTTGTGGATGATGCACAGCCTCCTGTCGGGGTGGCTATACGAGAGTAACAGTTCTGTAAAGAGCGCTTATTTGAATTCTACCGATCTATATCGATACCCCCCATCAGTGCAGCACTAATTGAAGATACCCGCGCGCCTACAATAGTGGAAACTGTCATTGAGGCTAGTAGTGGGCCGACACCATACTGAATTCCAATTTTACCAGTGGACGGCGCCACGAACTTAGTCAATTTCAGACAGGTGTTGGGCTACCCTTGATCACATAGTGTATGTCTGCGCCTAGCCTCTCCTCTGTCAGGCTGCGTCTCTCCTTGAATGAGAAAACTCCCTCAGATGCCATTACTATAAAGGAGCGCCATTTTTCAAGATGCTAGCTGCTAAACTAACACAGATGGCCTTATAGGTATCTAACAACATGTTTTACGGTGATCATTCTTGATAAACGCCCTGCGGACTCCACCTCCAGCTTGAGCAGAAGTAATGTCCTGACCACATGGCTGGTCTGCTTTTTCTCACAAGGCTGGTGGAAGGAGGCGTTTTTTGCACGTGTGCAGCAGGCCAACCCCTCTGTGTCTGCGACCCCTTGATCGCGAGGATTATTGCCTCTCGCTTCTCTGTCCCTGGCCGTTCAAAAAAGAAATGTTGCCAGTGTCCACAGAAATTTACCTCTAAACGCTTCCCAATACTAATTTTAATCCTAGATGGCACGAAGTAGGTACCACATAAACTTCACCAGTGTGTCATACGCCCTTTTTATGTGATAATTACGTTACATAAGATTAGTAAATGATTATGCAATACTGTGCCCAACCTGAAACATTTTGGAGGAAATCATTTGACATAGTAATTTACGAATAAAGTGCCACGTAGCAATATGCAAAAAACAGACGGAAAGTAAGCCCGCTATGATTGCAAGAAGCTCTTCTCTTATTTAAGAAACACAACCGGTATCAGGTGCTTAATATACCTGGTGATCAAAAGTCCGTATAAATTAAAAAAAACTTAATAAATCACAGAATAATGTAGACAGAAAGAAAAAATTGGCACACATGCTTGGAATGACATGGGGTTTTATTAGAACAAAAAAGAGTATTGCTAGACGCGTGAAAGATCTCTTGCGCGCGTCGTTTGGAGATGAGCGTGTGCTCAGCCGCCACTTTCGTCGTGCTTGGCCTCCCACGTCCTGAAGTCCAAGTGTATCGTGATCGACCGACATCTCTAGGGATGCTGAAAGACAACATCCGACGCCATTACCTCACCATAACTCCGGACATGCAATAAGTGCTGTTCACAACATTATTCCTCGACTACAGCTATTGCTGAGGAATGACGGTGAACATATTGAGCATTTCCTGTAAAGAACATCATCTTTGCTTTGTCTTAATTTGTTATGATAATTATTGCTTTTCTGATCAGATGAAGAGCCATGTGTCGGACATTTTTTGAACTTTTTTTTTCTTTTTTTAAAAGAAACCAACTTTCATTTCCAGCATGTGTGTCAATTTTTACCTCTCTATCTACATTATCCATGCTTTATTATGTTTTCAAATTTAAACTGACTTTTTGATCACCCGGTATATATATATCATGCCGCCTGGCAACTCCACAGCGAATATGTCAGATGTTTAAAATGTTGAACGGTACCCAAAATTTATGTTTTCCTTAAAAGATAACTTAACCGGAAAGATTTGACATAGTAGTTTGCTTTTAAATCTCTAATAGGAGCTAAATTTCCACCTGTGCAAATAAACAAATTTAAGGTAGTCTATTGTTGAGTTTTTTATTACAGATCTGAAAATGCCATAAGATGCGTCATTAATACAAAAACGAGAACTGAGAGATTCCTAAGCTTACTGATGATATCTACAATAACATTTCACCTTTAGGGTTGTGTTATTGTTATGTGTATGACAATGGAAAAGTTATTATATGAAAATATTGAAAAATTAAGACGAGATTCCTAGTTAGTGCTGTTGACAAGTGTTCGAGTTCGATGTGAGATTTTGGGATGCAGGTGAGGAGGTGACAGGTTAAAAACAATTGTGAAATCCATAAAGTAACTTCATGCAACGTTGTTACACTTCTTTTTTACAATGTGGATAGATAGAGTAGCAGATTCACTGCCTTTTCGTACATAACATACCACAGTAGAACTGACTAGGTTAAATACATTTTACAAGAATGGAGGTGTGTATGAGCACGCGTGCCGCGATGGAGTGGTCGAGCGTTCTAAGGCGCCTTGCAGCGTTGCGTCCGGTTGCTCGCCGTCGGAGGTTCGAGTCTTCCCACGGGCATTGGTGTGTGTGTGTGTGTGTGTGTGTGTGTGTGTGTGTGTTGTCTTAACATAATTTTTTTAATTACTTTGTAAGTGTTGCGACTGGTGACCATAGCAGTTTTCTCCAATACGTTTACAAATATTTAAACATTTTTTTCAGTACGCGCGACTGCATGTCTGCGTATATGTTCTACAACTCCTCCGTAATCACTTGGCTGACTTTAATCATACTTGGTACACACATTCCTTACTATGAGACAACAATCGCTGTGGGTCTGAGAGGCACCTGTGGCGAAAAGATCGTTCAAAGGCTACAGAATGCAGTAATTTCAGACGCCCAATACACTGTTATACGAGATTTTCGCCTCTCTGACTTAGAGATTTAACAATTCTACTAAATACAATGGCAAAAAGGAAAAATAATTAAAATGCGGACATTGTCTGACATCGTGTGTTGTGGAGGCGATCTGATTAATAATCTTCAAAATTAGAAAGCCAAGGTCGCAATACAATTAATTATTTTATGACGACAAGTTTCAATGGGCTATGCCACCATCATCTGCTCATATAAAATTATGCAATATGGTCATCTTACGTTATTTAAGAAATGGAAGAGCTTAGAGATGTGAAATGTTGACCATCTAGTAAGTTCCCCGTCAGGGGTTAGAATATCCCCTCGGGCTTGGATATTTGTGTCGTATTTAGTATAAGCTAGTTCATAAGTAGTTTGTAAGTTTAAGAACTGATGACCCCGTAGTTAAGTTCCATGAGCCTTACAAGCATTTGATCATTTGGTAAGTTCAGCATATCCCTTGGACTTACATCGTTAAAATGCTTCCTGATTCTTTCTCTCCTCTTGTAACTTACTGCCGGTGTAGCACACAACGAATTGTGTGTTCTTGTCATCTCACAGTGCGTGCACGCCACGGCGGAGTGTCCGAGCGTTCTAAGGCGCGTTGCTGCGGAGCGCGCCGCTGTTCGCCTCCGGAAACTTCTCTCTCGGGCATGGATGAGTGGTTCGTCCTGCCAACCTCACAAACACCACCAGTACTGCCATATTCTGTGATGCCCAGGAAGGTAGTTTTCCCAGCACATAATGGTACTCTGCACGGAGACTAGGAGAGTGGCCGCAATCAACTAATTTGTTCTCCAGGTAGTGCGAGCAGCAGTCTTCCTCTAACTTCAACTGCCGCTGCCCTCCGCACTCCCCGGTCTGAACACGACTGCCCATCTGTTTCTTCACGCCGAACAAAAAGTGGTCCTTTAGAAACAACAGCATACAAACTACAGAGACCTGCAACATTCACGTTGGTTTCTTACGTTAAACAGCAACAACATCACGAGAAGGCATACACAGAGAGGGAGAAAGGAGATGCTATACCATAAGAGTGTGCTTGGGGCTGGCCGTGTGCGTGTCAGCTTGTAGGCAGGGCGTGTTGTGGAAATCTGGTAGAGCTGAGGGATCATAATATATCAGTATTAGTCCTAACAAATTTATTCAAAATTTACAAGTGATGATGTGATGCGCTCAGCTGACAGAAGCTGACTCAGTCCGTCATGACTCTTGACGTGACGTTGGATTGCAGCGTTGGCCCGCTGCCTGTGACGGCTACCGTGCCTGACGTCGAACCATGATGAAGACCGCCTGCAACAGAGGCCGAAACGTTGGTAGATTTTATTGAAATGACGCGATGTCATACCCAGAAGAATTTTATTGACAAAGGTGTGCTAGTCCACAACTTGCGCTATGCAGATACTGGTGGGTCAATCTCCAGTCACTGACATCGTTTGTCGTCTGGTCGGACCCACTGTTTCTTGCCTGTTGACAAGAATTAGCACCAAAGACGTCAATGCGTTGACAGGCTCATTGGCCCCAAAGGACCGATCTGCTGAATCTGCGCTGACCTTAGGTAGAAACCTTGCTCCATGTAGTATAGACGGAAACTCGTCATTGATCGTCACTCTGCGATAACGATCGACCTGATTCTCAACAGGTTCTGAAGACCATCTCAAAGATGCTGATAGTAGCCTGCACTGGATGATCTAAGACGTAGAAATTTTATAATGATATTAGAAAAGGGTGGTACTCGACTGAGTGCCAACAACCCTAAAGTGCTTCAAGCTTGCAAAAATTGGTGTATTTAAAGAGAACTGGATAGTTGCTGAGACATGGGGTTTGGTTGACAATGTTTGAATGTTTCCTCCTCGTTCTTCTGCATTCACTAACTGTTTACTGTTGACTTACGTTTAGGCTGGACACTCTTATGAAAGAGTTAGTTTATGACATGTTTACGAGTTAACGAATACGAATTTCGTTTTCATGCTGTTTTCTGTCGCAGTCTGCTGACTTTCTCACCCGGCAACACATAAGAACAGTGTTGTCACACAACAAAGTCCTGGCGCATTTACTACAGTTGAAGGGTCTTCTGCCTCTGACTTAGTTGCTTGGGGCAATATACTTTTGACTAATAGCGAAAAAGCTTTAACTCACTTGTCCGTTACTTCTTTGCAGTGTAGCAAATGAGCTATACTCAATCAGGCAACGCCGAGGAAAAAAAAAAAAAAAAAAAAAAAAAAAAAAACCATAGTATCTAAAGAATTTATAGTGAATAAATAAGTTCCAAATTCAAATGTTTGTTAACCTAATGGACAAAACTGCTATGGTCATCAGTTCCTAGACTTACAAACTATTGAAACTAACTTACACTAATGACTAGACCGCAAATCTTTAGATTAACACCTTTTTTTTCCTAAGTTCCAATTTGAATGTAGTTTGGTACTTAAACGTTTCATGAGTACTTACACTCAATACCGTTAGTTCTATAAAACCGGAAGTTGCCTATTTCGACGTTAGCGGCTTTATTTGCGCATTTCGACATGTAACTTTTTCGTTAATTCGATTTGAAGTTGTACTTTTAAAAATTAGAGTTACACATGAGAATCGAATGTGGGACTACAGTTTCATAGGCCTTACGGTGACCACGGATTACAAATATCACAATGTTAATCGTAGACGCCATCTATGACGAAATTACTACACTTCGAGCCTTTTCTTGCTGCTGTCTACAGCCAATCCTAGCAACTACTGTGTTTGTTTAAAAGTATTGTACGCGAACTTTCCGGTTCGAAAAATAATTTGCCAGTAGTGAGATGTTTTCATCCGAAGCACTGGCCGATTCCATCCAATTGTTTAGAAGGGGCACCCATCTGTCAGGTGATATATATGCAGGGTGTTTCACTAAGTGTGTTTGCCTCTGTAACTTATAAAATAATAGGTGACCAGAAATTTCAAAGCGGTCGGTCAACACAAGAAATGTTACACTTTCTGCGGAGCTATGAACATAGTTTATTGTATCATTTTCCAATGAGTTACAGCACAAAGATATAATTTTTAAATGGAACAATAGTTTTTTCTATCGTGCATTGGAATCCTTGAAACCAGCTGCGTCCAAATCAATTTAAACTACATTTCTATCACTGTTAGTTTGGGAGCTACAACCCTTCAAAGTTTCAGGGGCAGATACCACACGCTGTACATAATACATGGCTGTGTGATGGGTGATGGATGTTATGGCGGTGGGAAGTTGATTTACGTGAGATGTTCAAATGTGTATCCATGTTCCTCAATTCATAATGCAATGCGCCGTCGAAAGGATCTGCGGCCGAGTTGTAACGTCGCCGGTGTCACGGAGCGAGAAGCTTCCTCGATGCGCTGTTAGACTGCCGACTGTCGCCGCACACGGCCGTATACCCGACAGTTGGAGCCACACAAACAACCAGACCTCAATTTACCACAGTTGCTGACATCGGATGACGATGGCATACACGCTCCGTGACACCGGCGACGTTACAACTCAGCAGCAGATCCTTTCGACGGCGCATTGCATTATGCATTGAGGAACATGGACACACATTTGAACATCTCATGTAAATCAACTTCTTACGGGAATTTCACTGGGACGTGTTTGATCATTATCCGTACAGCCCGGGCCTCTCTCCTAGCCACTTTCACCTCTTCTTACACCTAAAATCTGTACATGGTGGTCAACATTTCAAGTAGAAAAGTAGTTTAACAGTTGTATATTTTTGTACAATAAATATTTTTTCTGTATCTACACACGTCTGTTTTACATAACCAAACGGAAGTTACTTTCTGGACGTACCTCGTATTTGAGAATGGAACCGTAGAGAAACATCATAAAAACGGTTCGATGACCCTCTGCCATACACTTCAATGTGAGTATTTACGTAAATGTAGAATTATATGGCTAGCAAGAAAGTAAGTAGGACTTAAAGAGAGCCAGTGAAATATTTCCCGGGAACTAAATTCCTGAATGCTGAAAATAATGTTCGAGAGCAAGAGGAGAACGAGTCGAGATGGAGTAGGGGTGCAGACAAGAATAAATGGTGGACACCAGTGCCGCGTATAGTAGACGTTGTGGAGTGGAGTCACTACACGGGTAGTAAACAGCGGAACAGAAGCGCCGGCGGCAGCCTCGGCGGATAAATTTGGCACTCCGCCGACAAAGGCACGAGGAAAGCGGGTCGGAGGGGTGAAGTGGCAACGGTTGCAGGGGGTGGTAGTGGGGGTGAGTTTCCTCCGGGCTGCAGACGGCGGCGGCGGTGGCAGCGGCAAAAACCTGTAGCGGCGCAGTCTCGGCACGTTGCGATCATATGTCGGCGGCGCGCGCAAAACACGCCGTTATGAAGCGCGGTGGCGGCGTTAATCAAACTGCTCCCCGCAGACGGCGCGGCAGACACCGCCCCTAATAGCGCGTCTCCCGCTATCTGCCTCGGCAAACGCGGGCGCCAGCTAATATTAGCCCGGGGGTCTGCGCCGCGGACGCCGTCGCGACGCGTCTCGCTAAGGGCTGGAGGTGGAGGGTGGAGGTGGAGGGTGCTAATGAAATTCCGCCGCCAACACTCTTAGCCTGCCCCCGTGTCCCCTGCAGCTGTTTGCTGCGTCGCTGACCACACACGACAACACCTCGACCTACCCGGTAACACGCTGGAACTATTTTTGAAGCGTGTTTTGTCCATGGAAGAAGTGTTTGAACTCCGTGACCCTAATGCAGGGTTGAGAATGGAAACCGCTACCACTCACATTAAAGATCATACAGGGTGTCCCAGCTATCTTGTCCACTTGCCGCCCGCGGTGGCCGAGGGGACTGAGGCGCTCCAGTCACGGCTGCACGGGCACTACGGTCGGGGGTTCGAATCCCCCCTCGGGCATGGATATTTGTGCCGTCCTTAGTGTTAGCTAGTTCATAAGTAGTTTGTAAGTTTTGGGACTGATGACCCCGTAGTTAAGTCCCATGAGCTATACAAACATTTGAACATTTGACATAAAAGTTTTCTGGGTATTGTACCGCGTCATGATGTAAGGCTATTACTTAAATAACCGACGTTTCGGCCATGTGGGTATGAAGGCCACTGTAACGTTGGCCGGAACGTCGGTTATTTAAGTAATAGCCTTACATCATGACGCGGTACAATACCCAGAAAACTTGGGTATACCCAGATGAAGGCCACTGTAACGTTGGCCGAAACGTCTGTTATTTAAGTAATAGCTACCCAGATGAAGGCCACTGTAACGTTGGCCGAAACGTCGGTTATTTAAGTAATAGCCTTACATCATGACGCAGTACAATACCCAGAAAACTTGGGTATACCCAGATGAAGGCCACTGTAACGTTGGCCGAAACGTCAGTTATTTAAGTAATAGCTACCCAGATGAAGGCCACTGTAACGTTGGCCGAAACGTCGGTTATTTAAGTAATAGCCTTACAACATGACGCGGTACAATACCCAAAAAACTTTTATGTCATCTGAATCTGGCCGCGGAAGCCTACATAATTATATTTGAACATTAGTCCACTCAAAATATCTCTGGAACAATAACAGCTATTGGAAAACGACTTTCACCGGTATCAATGTACGGTTGGGGCCCATGAATGTACACATTTGGAAACATTCTAAAACGAAAGCAAATATGTTTTTTAACACAAACTTATGTTTTTTTTTAAATGGACACCCTATATTTTTTCTTCAGCAATCCATAGCATGACAAATCACATAAACAATGGCGTTGATTGCATCGCAATATTCCAATTACATCCCGAGATATTGCGTCGCGAAGTTGACGCTTGAAAAACCCGAAATGCGCTGCTAGCGCACGTTCTGAGGCTCAGGCGTGAACCCCATGCTGCCCGTAATCGCCACGTGATTGACGTGCGATTATTATTCGTTTCGGACCTCTTGATAAGTATGGAAGTGCTATTACGCATATCAATCACATCGCGATTACGGGGAGCATTGGGTTCACGCCTGAGCCTCAGGACGTGCGTTAGCAGCGCATTTCGGGTTTTTCAAGCGTCATCTTCTCGTCGCAATATCTCGGGATGTAATTGGAATATTGCGATGCAATCAACGCCATTGTTTCTGTGATTTGTCATGCTATGGATTTCTGAAGAAAAAATATAGGGTGTCCATTTATAAAAACATAAGTTTGTGTTCAAAAACACATTTGCTTTCGTTTTAGAATGTTTCCAAATATGTACATTCATGGGCCCCAACCGTACATTGATACCGGTGAAAGTCGTTTTCCAATAGCTGTTATTGTTCCAGAGATATTTTGGGTGGACAAGATAGCTGGGACACCCTGTATATTTATTTATCACACGTCCGGTTTCGGGCTTGTGCCCATCTTCAGGTGCTTAAAACATTCAGAATTTTACATAGGCTGGTAGCGAAATGCACGTTTTATCTGTCGCTCCCTATAACCATTCTGACGAAAGGTCTCCTCGAGATGGAACACCTCAACTGACAAATTTTCATGGTCTGAAATGACACGTGCCCTGTAAACCAACGTACGCCTTCTGTGCAACGGATGAGTGACTAAAGTAATGAAATGGCACCTAAATCTATGGCCTTTTTGCCTTACGCAGGAAGCATTTCCAACAAGATTGCTCGTATTTTGCGGAGATATGACGTAAAATGTGTTTTTCGACCACCTTCTGAGATAAAGGCCCTGTTGGGATCCGTATAGGAGGATCTTGGTTTGCGTAAAGCAGATGTATATCGTACTCCTTGCAGTTGTGGCATGTTATATATTGATCAGACAATCAGGACTGTTCAAGACCGGTGTATTGAACATAAACGTTACACGCGCTACAATATTAAAACAAATCCGCTGTTGCAGAACACTGTCTTGACACCGGTCATCCTATGGAATACAACAACACGGAGATTCTGGCATGCACTTCTACCTATTAGGATAGTGTTAGTAAGGAAGCTATTGAAATTAATCTAGTAAGCGACCTTATAAACAGAGATGGTGTTTTTTTATTTTATTTTATTTTATTTATTGAGGGACAAAATTAATGCTTCCTCACCTGTTGATTAAGTGACTATCGATAATTTTTATGTTTGGTCACCCTTGGTTGTGTTGACTCTGCAGTGACTTGTACTCTGTGTGTTATCTCCCTTGTTTACCCTTTGCAAACCGAGGTATTAAATACGCTTGCACATTGCTTCCTTAAGTGCAGTTGTGCCTTGAGAATATCGGCGGTTGTCGACGACGTCACCCGGTAGCATACCCGTAAGTTGTTGGAATATTCATTACGCCGGGAAAAAGTTAAGGTTTCATATTTTACATGTTTATAATGTTGGTAGAGTTCACTGTTCGAGAACAAATTATTTGGCATTAATAATAGCGAAACCAATTACAGGTGGTGAGATCACACGAACAAAAACAATGTTAACTTACATTTAATAATGAATCCAAATCGCGATTGTCCATGTGACGCACTTTCTACACACCTGTGCGACCCCACTTTCTTTTGATAGCCTAATTACTTTTCTTACTATTCTGCTTGCCATTTTTGGAGTACAATTTATCAACATCACTGCACAGAAATGTAAACTCACACTATATAAAAAAGTGTATGGTGTGAGTTCTCATATTATTTAAAAAACCTGTTTTTTGCATGGACTGCTATACCTGGCTTTCTTACGAGTTCGCTCATTCGGTGATATTTATGTTTGTGTTCAAATGTTTGTTAAGCTTAAAGGACTTAACTACGTGGTCATCAGTGCCTAAACTTACAAACCACTTATGAACTAACACTAAAGACGACATCCATGCCCGAGGGGGGATCCGAAACTCCGACGGGGAGCGGCCTCGCGCATCGGAGCATAGCTCATGAGTCTGCTCGGCCACTCCGCCGCGGCTATTTATGTTTGTGCTAAAGACACATAGAAGCAAAGAGTAAACGATGATCACTTTATGAATAGTGACACTGTTTCCAAAGAAGCTATGTAAAATAAACAAGCATTCAAAAAATAAAATAAACTTGAAAAATTCAATATCTGATTTTTTAGAGGTTTCACAATTAATCATGTCGTGTTTAATTTATAAATTTTCTTACAATGAGACCAATATTTGTTACTACTATTCAAAGTTTATTATCTGTTATACATATGTATGTACTTGCATTGCCATTTCTTCATTACTATCTTACCTATCTGTGACTGATCAGGATTGCGAATTATTCACACGAGTCACCTATTGTGAAAATATTATTCTGAACAAATTAATCTCCCTACATATGTAGCTTGCATGTATTCAATTATGATTGCTACAATCAGCCACTGTGGAAATATCGGTAAGGAGTACTGTAATGATGACAAATACTTATTTTACAATTTTGCATTTTTGTTTTTACGACAGGTTAAGCTATTAGCTAAACTCTCCTAACGCTTGATAATGGTAAACTAAGCGAAACCTGTAGCATTGATATAAAAAATAAAGAGCTATGGTCAATATGACGTTTTGCAATTATATTAGTTGTTCTTTCCGTAGATTCGTGTTGAGGAGAGCCTCGTGGATGTGGAATATGTAAAAAAAAAAGTTGATAATATAGTAATACTAATACAGGTACATACGTTTTTTACAAGCTGATAATATATTAATGATAATAGTATGACTACATATACATGCATCATTTTGTTCTATTTGGAGTAGAAGGAGTTAGTCACTAGAAAGTCTTTTAGGCTCCTCTTAAATCTGCTTCTGGCAGTGTAACTGATGAGATGCCATTAATGTACACAAGAAAAAGCAATGGTCCTAAGATGGATCCTTGTGGGACACCACATGCTTCCCAATCTGATGATGACTATTGGATTAATTCACTAGTCACTTGCACTGACACTCTTTGCTTCCTGTTGGCGAAGTATGACTTGAACCATTTTGCAGCATTTCCCGTCACACCATAGAATTCTAATTTACTTTAAAGGATGTTACGGTTCACACAATCAAATGTCTTTGATAAATCTCAGAAAATACCTGCTGCTTGTAATTTATTATATAATTAATTAAGAACATTCTCGCTGTAGGTGTAACTAGCCTTCTCGTTATCGGAACCTTTCAGAAATCCAAACTGTTTTCTAGACAAAATGTCATTTGAAGTTAGATGGTTAAGAAGCTGCTTGTACATTACCGTTTCTAGAATTTTTGAGAATGCCGGTAAAAATGTATTTGATGCTATCTCTTTAGCCCCTTTCTTGAATAGATGTTTAATACACGCATATTTTAACCAATCAGTAAATGTTCCAGATATAATAGACTTGTTAAGCAAATAACTTTAAATTGTGCTAAATTCACAACAACGCGCTTTAATCAACTTTGTTGATAATTCATCGTAATCACTAGAATGCTTCGTTTTTAAAGATTTTATTATGGAAGTTATTTCTTGTGGCGAAGTTTCATTCTCCATTAAAGGATAAAGGCAGATAGCACCCTAAAAGTTATACTACTGTGCTACCTGTTGAGGGACAGCGTTGAAAACATTATCAACATTATATGTTCAAATGTTTATTAATGTATGAGACTTAACTTCTCAGGTCATCAGTCCATAGGCTTACAAACTACTCAAACTAATCAGAAGGATAACAAATACACCCATACCTGAGGGAGGACTCGAACCTCCGACAGCGAGCTGCTGCGCGCTCCGCAGCTAGGCGCCTTCGAACGCTCGGCCACTCCACCGCAGTGAAAACAATATCTGTAGATCCAATATTCGCCAGATTCTATCTCCGTTATCTGGTGAAAATCGATGTCGTCTTTCGAGACACACTATTTAATGTTAGCGATGAATAGGGGATCATGGAGGAATTTTATTAGAGGTACTATGCTCTAGACTGAACGCTGAAAGGCATAATCAGTCTCTAATGATGATGGTGATGATGATGAGCAGTGTACATAGACACTACTGGCCATTAAAATAGCTACACTAATAAGAAATACAGATGATAATCGTGTATTCATTTGATAAATATATTATACTAGAACTGACATGTGATTAAATTTTCACGCAATTTGGATGCATAGAAATCAGTATCCAGAACAACCACCTCTGGCCGTAATAACGGCCTTGATACGCCTGGACATTGAGTCAAACAGAGCTTGGATGGCGTCTACAGGTACAGATGCCCATGCAGCTTCAACACGATACCACAGTTCATCAATAGTAGTGACTGGCGTATTGTCACGAGCCAGTTGCTCGGCCACCATGAACAGACGTTTTCGATTGGTGAGAGATCTGGAGAATGTGCTTGCAGGGCAGGAGTCGAACATTTTCCTTATCCAGGTCGTGCTTTATCCAGGTGAAATATAGAATTTCTCAGGGATCGAATGAAGGACAGAGCCAAGGGTCGTGATACATCTGAAATGTAACGGCTTCTCTTCAAACTGCCGTCGATGCGTACAAGAGGTGACCAAGTCGTATAATCAATGCCACCCCATACCATCACGTCGGGTAATACTCCAGTATGGCGATGACGAATTCACGCTTCCAATGTTCACCGCAATGTCGCCAAACAAGGATGCGACCATCATGATGCTGCAAACAGAACCTGGATTCATCCGAAAGAATTAGGTTTTGCCATTCGTGCACCCAGGTTCGTCGTTTCGTTCACCATCACAGGCGCACCTGTCTGTAATGCCGCGTCATGGTTAACCGCAGCCATGGTCTCCGAGGTGATAGTCCATGCTGCTGCAATCGTCGTCGAACTGTTCGTGCAGACGGTTGTAGTCTTACAAACGTCTCCATCTGTTGACTCGATCCGTTACAGCCATGTGGATAAGATGCTGTCATCTCGACTGCTAGTGATACGAGGCCTTTGGGATCTAGCACGGCGTTCCGTATTGCCCTCCTGAACCCACCGATTCCATTTTCTGTTAACAGCCATTGGATCGCGAACAGCAGTGTTGCGATACGATAAACCGCTATCGCGATAGGCTACAGTCAGACCTTTATCAAAGTCGGAAACGTGATTGTATGCATTTCTCCTCCTTATCCGAGGCATCACAACAACGTTTCGCCAGGCAACGCCAGTCAACTGCTGTTTGTGTATGAGAAATCGATTGGAAACTTTCCTCATGTCATCATGCTGTAGGTTTCACCACTGGCGCCAACCTTGTGTGAATGTTCTGAAAAGCTAATCGTTTACATATCACAGCATCTTGTTCCTGTCGGTTAAATTTTGCGTCTGTAGCACCTCAACTGCGTGGTGTAGCAATTTTAATGGCAAGGAGTGGTTTTTTTTTTTTTTTTTTTTTTTTTTTTTTTTTTTTTTTTTTTTTTTTTTTTTTTGCGTAGTTGTACATCGTATCTACCAGTTTCCGTTTTTCTCTGATAATTCCTTTGTCGAGTGTCATATTTTCCCATGTCACATAATACGACAATATGTGTAATCTAAATTAATGTGTAATTAAATGTAGTAGTATTCCGATAAAGGTTAGATACTGGTGGCTTTTTAAGTACAATTAATGAAATATATGTATTGGGTGCAGGGATTGAGGCGGGATTCGGCACTCGACTGGCCAGCCGCGTTGGACAATAAAAGGTGGCCATTGGGCAAGCCAGGAACACGGCGGCCGCGGTCAGCGCGCGTTGTCCCAAAACTGGGTCCGCGTCCCATGGCGCCAGTTGGCGGCCGCCCCATGCCCAGCTGAGCGCGAACGTCACGCCGGTATTGACGGCGCAGCTGGCCGCCGGCCGGGTCGCGCCGCTAATGGAATCTGGGAATCGAGTAATTACATTTCACGCGCACGCCGCCGCGGGCCGCCGCGCGCGCGCGCTCGCTCTTTACGTATTTATTATATCTGACAATCCGCTAATTGTCGGGCCGCCAGTGGCGCGTCTTCAAAGGGACCGCGCCGCCACTTTTGTTTTTATTCGGCCGGCGAGGCTCGTCCTCCGCGAGCGGAACAAAGGAAAATATAATAACGAATTTGGCACCGGCGCCGTCACCCCGCGAATGCCGAGCGTGTGATTCCGAATGCTGCGAGTCTGTTTGCGTGCTCGTTCGTGTGCGGCGTCAGAACGCGTCTGTGCGAAAGGAGAGAGAGAGAGAGAGCGAGACAAAGAGAGAGAGAGAGAGAGAGCGAGACAAAGAGAGAGAGAGAGAGAGAGAGAGAGAGAGAGAGAGAGAGAGAGAGAGAGAAAGGTGGGCGCAGGGTTGGAGAAGGGTGTGTGCGTGGTATGGGGGTGGGGGCTGAAGGGCGAGATACAACGCGCAAGGAGGGCAATGGGGGGTGGAATTGGCTGCCGTCCCGCTCTTCAAACGGACAGTCGCCCGCCCATCTGCACTGCCCACGGACGTCGGTAATCGCTTATTCCTCGTACATCGTCATATCCTCGCGGCCGAGAGCCAGCTCCGTGTAAAAAGGTACTCGCCGCTTCCAGTTCTCATTCGCACACGCCCCCTCTCTGCCTGCTTCGCTCGCGTTGTACATTTCCGCGCTGTCGGATACGGGCTCTCTCTCTCCTTCGTCTCTCTCTCTCTCTCTCTCTCTGGACGCTTTCTGTGCCTTATTTTTCTCCCCCTCCATTTTTTGTTGCCCTTTTTGTTTTTCACCGGGCACTAGGCAGCTTATGTAATAAAAACCAATACAACGCCGGGGGTGTTTTAAATATGAGAATAAAGAGCGTCGCGCGCGCAAGTGACAGAGTGGACAGCGGCCGCTAATTGAAAGCTTTGTCGCTAGCGCGGCCGGCCTCCGCGTGCGGGGGCGGCACAGGCGCGCTCTGCACGTGCAAGTCCACGCTGCCGCGGGCCACGCGAAATTACGACCGTATTACGCACTAATTACTTCCGTCAAAGCTGAAGTTCCTATCGACCAAGAAACGAGGAAGGTGACATCACGCCAGAATACTAATCCTGCCCTTTCCAAGTTCAAACAGTATCTACAGGGAATACTCTGCAAATCACTTTTAAGTGCCTAGCAAAGGGTGTGGTGACGCACAAGTCTAAAGTGCGCGCCACGTACTTTCGCCGCGCGCCGCCATGCACGCACGGCGCGGCGTTCTTACGTCAGCCACGAGCGCCCCCTGCTGCAACACAACTCGTGGCTACCACTGAACTGCATCGTTCACTTGGGATTAGGATAGGCACCAGTTAAGACTTGGGATTTGGACAGGCTCCGGAATAGACTCTCCTCAGTAGGCAGTCTACCTGTCTAAACTATGTATGAACATTTTACTAGTCTGCTGCTCTCCAAGTTACGTATTGTATTATTTCTACGAAATACAACTTGTTCTTGTCTAGCTTAGTGTTTCTAGTTTCTGCTGTCCCACTGGCTGGTCACCTCAGACTCTGTACCCGCACACGCGTGCATCCTATTTACCTGTGTCAGTCTCTCTCTACTCGGCCACCGACACCCAGGACAACCGGCGGAAACGAGACACAAAAGTGGCGACGAGGATGGGATATAAAAGTGGCGACGAGGATGGGATACAAAAAACGGTTCATCACGAGATTGTACGAATCCTGCAACTAACCACGTCTTTAAAATAAAATCGCATCGGTAGATCAGAAGGAAGGAATCTTAGGGCTTGACGTCCCGTCGACAGCGTGGTCATTATAGACGGAGCTAACGCTCGGATTTTTGGGTAAAGATGAGGGAAGGAAATCGCCAGTGCCCTTTGAAAGGAACTATCCCGGCGTTTGCCTGGAGTGATTTGGGGAAATCACGGAAAACCTAAATCTCCATGGCCGGAGGTGGATTTGAACCACCATCGTTCCGAATACCAGTCCAGTGCGTTACCACTGCGCCCCCTCGCTCGGTCGGTAGATCAGACATTTAGACTCCGCACGGATACAGGGTGTCCAGAAAAGGACTTCCTGATTTCAAAATTAAATATCTCGAAAACAAAGATCGATAGAGGAATGCAATAAACGGTATGTTTAATGTGAAAGCTGTAAGAAGTTTATACAGCAGTTTGAAATAATAGTTACAAAAGCTGCTAACACATGGCGCTGTACGCTGTACAGTTCATATCAGCATACATAAGTGAAATGATCGTATGAAAACACTCTTTGCAAATAGTCACATCACAATGTTTTCAAAATGTTCACCATTGGCACTACAGATGTGGCGCAAACGAAGAATGAAATTCGCCATCACATTTCGTAGTGTCTCAACCGAAATGGATTCACATACCAAGGAGATCGCCGATTCAAGATCGTCCAGCGTGGCGGGATGCTTCGGGTAGACCATGTCTTTCACTGTGCCCCACAAAAAAGTCACAGGGAGTCAAATCCGGTGAATGTGGAGGCCAATCCATGCCTGCACCAGTAAATTTTGGATATTGCAAAGGAATGACACGATTCCCGAAGTATTCCTCAAGAAAGCGAAACGCTTGTTCGGTCCGATGTGGTCGGGCTCCATCTCGCATAAACCATTCAGTACCTGGTCGATCCTCTAACGCTTGCTGTGTGGCGACAAATTGTTCCAAAATTGCAACGTAACGTGCACCAGTGACCGTTTCTCGAATAAAAAAGGGCCAATAATGCCTCTGCTGCATACTGCAGCTCACACAGTAACTTTATGAGAATACAGGTGTTTCGTTTGACACCAATATGGCTTTTCGGAACAGCAAAATCGCCATTTCTGGTTATTCACGTATCCATTCAGAGTTTTGGAACATTGAGTCGTGCTTGAAAACTTCGCCTTGTTGCCGTAGGACTCTCTTCTAACCTGTGGTACTCTAGCACCAGAATAACGCGTTGTTCAATGGAGTACGTGGTTTTAATCTCTTCCTTCGGTACGCTAAGCTCCTTTCACGTTTCAATAGTGGAACTGATCGCTCTGGGCTTCGGATCACTTTTTATACTAGGCATTACGTATGGCGATTACAGCGCCATTTGTTAGCAGCTCTTGCCACTATTATTTCAAACTACTGTATAAACTTCTTACATCTTTCACAATAAACATACCGTTTACTGCATTCCTCTATCGATCTTCGTTTACGAGATACTCAATTTTGAAATCAGTGAGTCCTTTTCTGGTCACCCTGTAAGTACAACCTGCGATAGCTTTGATGTATCTTACCAAGCGATCCTATGAATCTTAGGGTATAGAGGAAGAAACAGAGCTGATAAAATATAATATAAACGCCTCTAGATAGGGTCAGGACTATACTAACCACAGAATCGAACCAATCATATACTGTATTTTTTTGTTTTGTTTTGTTTTTTGTTTTTTGTTTTTTTTAAAGAAAAGAAAAAATAGAAGGCGATGCATATATTAACGACCACACAACACATTTCTAACAACCCGGTAATAACACACAATGGAGAGACAGAAAACTGTATTCGTTATTCATCTCTTATTACATATATCGTATACACCACTTCCAACATTCATAGTACTAACAGTCTACTCTTGTAGAATACATTCTGTATCGTATTTTAGGTAACCATATCGTCGACTACAGATGCATTAGCGCACATCGATAACACTGCAGAAACAGTGTAACGTATCTTACGACGCCAACAGACAACTCGGAAGGGTTATCTACTCGCACCACCGAGGGGTAAAAGGATGTCAACCGAAGAAGATTCGCTTCCAACAACACGAAAAATATGCAGAGGTGTCAAAAATTTCAGTTGCAACAGATCTACATTTACATGAGATATTCTGAAAATCACATTTAAGTGCCTGGCAGAGGGTTCATCGAATCACCTTTATACTATTTAAGAAAGAACACCTGAATCTCTCCGTTCGAGCTCTGATTTCTCGTATTTTATTCTGATGATCATTTCTACCTATGTAAGTGAGAGTCAACAATATATTTTCGCGATTGGAGTTCAGTAAGTAGCCCACACCGCAACGATAAACGCAGGTTGAAATGATTCCCATCCAAGTTCCTGTATTATTTCCGTGATGCTGTCTCCCCTGTATCGTGACGATACAAAACGAGCTGCCATTCTTTGAACTCTTTCGATGACCTCCGTCAAACCCATTTGATAAGGATCCCACACTGGGCAGCAATACTTCAAAAACGGACGGACAAGCGTAGTATATTCAGTGTCTTTAATAGTTCTGTTGCATTTTTCAAGGGTTCTGCGAATAAAACGCAGTCTCTGGTTCGCCTTTCCCATGACATTGTCTACGAGTTCTTTCCAGTTTGAGTCTGAAGTAATAGCAATTTCTAGGTATTTAGTGGAGTTTACGGCCTCCACTTTTGATTGATTTATCTTGTAAACAATGTTTAACGGATTTCTTTTCGTACTCATGTGGACGACTTTACACTTCTCATTTTTTAGAGTCAATTGCCTATTTTTACACCATAGTGATATTTTATTTAGATCGTTCTGCAGTTGGTTTTGATCGTCAGATGATTTTACTAGACGGTAAATAAAGGCGTCATCTGCAAGCAACCTAAGAGAGCTGCTTAGAGTTTCTCCGAAATCTTTTATGTAAGTAAGGAACAGCAGAGGACCAATAACACTACCCTGTGGAACGCCAGATATCACCTTTGTTTTAGTCCATGTCTTACCATCGATTACTAAAAACTTTGTCCTCTCTGACAGCAAGTCTCCTATCTAGTCACAAATTTGGGGCGATATACCATAACCACGCAATTTGATTAAAAGCCGCTTGTGAGGTACGGTGTCAAAAGCCTTCTGGAAATCAAGAAATACGGAATCAATTAGAGATCCATTGCCCAAAGAGGAACAGACGTAACGCGTTTTATTTCTATTTTTTTTTTTTTTTTTTTTTTTTTTTTTGTACATTATTCTTCATTACAACCGATCACCACAATTCTTAAATGGATCCTAGTGTAATACAAACATTTCAGTGACTTAGACGCTACTGGTCCAACTATCCTGCCACAATAAAGTATTAAAATGACAAGATCACAGTTAATTAATTTATTTTTCGACGACCGGTATTACTACACTTACGGTACCACCATCTGATCACTTGTGTGCTATGCTTTCCATTCCGTGAAAGATAGGAAGATCGCCCGTCCTAACATGGAAAAATTAAATATTCTGCTACTACTTAACCTACTTTAACTTATTTTATGATTCATCTATATCTATAAATGTGAATGTCTGTTCGGTGTACGTTTATCACGTCTGAACCACAAGACATAAAGAGCTAAAAATTTGTACAGTTACCCGGGGAAAGCTCTAGGCACTGTTTTATAGCGATGGGATAGCTATTTGTCTATATATATTAATGTGAATGTCTGTTCGGTGTACGGTTGTCACGTCTGAATGACAAGACACAGAGACTTAAATATTTGTACAGTTACTAATTTGTACCTGAGGAAGGTTTTAGACGCGGTTTTATAGCGATGTGATAGATATTTATTAATTTGAAGAATATAACGCGAAATGCGGAACAATAATTACTTTTTGAAAATTATATTTAGTCTTCGAAAATGGTTTCATTAGCTGCATTGTTGCTTGAAGGTTGATAATGATAAAGGGTGGAGTATATTGGGATGAAAAGTTATCGATGTATATAAAATTCTAGGTGTGTGTGTGTGTGTGTGTGTGTGTGTGTGCTAATATTTCGCTCTGTAGCGAAAACTACAGAACGCAAACGAATGGTCTGTGTGTAATTGTTGCCGAAGTCTCCCGTTGTACACCATAGCAGTTCCATGCCGATAGCTATAAGGGTGTGGAAAATATGGTGGTTAAAGTCGTCAAATAATAAAAAAATTCGGACTGAAGGCCAGCGATGACGTTTGCGACTCTATAGAAAGGAGGTTACATACAGCGAAACGTGACGCCACAGACCGTATCTTTGATCTATGCGTGCTACAATGTCTTCAGCTCTTCCTCTGTAGGGATTTACATCGAAACCGCATTGAAGCAACGATTTTGTCAGGAACATCAGCCGAATTTTTTTTTTCTCCCATTCCTATAATCCCTTCAGATATGCCGTTTCAGTACAAAAGACTTCTGTTTCCAGTACCTTTGGCCATGACAACAAAGCTCAAAGACAATCATTAAACGTCACATGGTCAATTACACGTCACTTGCGCAAGGATGGGCAACCCAAAAAATCTCTACATTTACGCTGCAAACAATACTACAAAGAACATAGTTTACCAGAATGCCCTAAAATGAAATTAAAATTAATTTGGACATTACTCTCACCATACCTATTGAGATATTGCAACACAGACTATAAGGAATAATGTATATATTATTTATTGTAAATCATTAAGCACTTCACATAATTTTACTTTTTTATTTGAATTGATTAAAAATGTTGTATTTGATTTCATCCTTCAAAACCAGTCTCATAGCACACTACTGAAAGATAGCTTATGTATCATAATCAACCAACACGCGAGCGGAGCCGAGTGTTTAAGCTAGTTCTCTATATATTTAACTGGTTGGGACAACAGCTGTAATATAGTGTTAAACTGAAGAGAATTCCAACAGCTTCGTTTATATCTTTTTAATTAAAAAAGCGACCGGTTTCGGTGCTTCACTCATTATTAATTAAAACATATAAACGAAGCTGCTGGAATTCTTTTCAGTCTAACACTACTTTATGATATGTTACTATTCTACCATGTTACTACAGCAGTGTTACAGTTTTGCCAGTTGCATGTGCAGCCAGGCTCACCGAGACAAACACAGTGAGCATGCTCCTGGCACTGGGCAGGCCTTCATGTCACTGCTGTCTCTCGCAAGGAATTTATCCACATTTGATGTTAATCTCTAAAACTAGGCTACATCTTACTTACATCTCTGGTAAAGGCACACCTAACCCCAGAGACAAGAGGATGGCCGATTCCACCATTGCTGACGTCCAGACCATCCCCTGGCGACATGGCAGATGGGACAGGTATCGTTGGAATGCGAGTGTTTATTATTTCGCAGGAAGTCATTCAGCACTTTGTGTGATATGATATTATTTAGTTCACTGAGTGTGTGAAATGTGTCCGGGTGACAAAACTCAGATACGTTACTATTGGCCAATTCTCGTTTTACGTTGTTACATTCTTACGTTCTCGTGTTACGTTGTCGAATGCACTCAAAGTACGGGATACTCTCTTAGGCATCACCGACACACACTGTGTCATATCTTTTCCAAACCGGCACAGATATGTCGTGTATGGTCCATGACCCGTGAGGAAGTGCAGCACCCCTCTGGTTGGCTGGAAGTGCCTCATTTTCTGTCTTTCCTGTTTCCTCGTGTCATAATTGTAATCCCCTTCTTTTGATATTGCTTTTCTTGTTTGCTGCTTTTCCAAGGATTTCCTCAACTTTGCCTTGTCGCCCCTTTTTATCCCAGTTTCAGGCTCTCTGCTGCCTCACCTTTATGTAAAGGGGGCAGAGTCCCATCAGCACCAAGAGAACCCCATCAGGAATGATCTTGTAGGCCCCTACATGACGGAGCAGGATGTTTCGCTGCACCCTTCTCACGTACCTTTGGTCGACGAACTCTTTACTAGTTCATGTCATCGGGCAGTCGCCCTAGCTCACACAACACCGGCGCTGTCACACATCAAATACTTCGCCCTCTAATATACAACCACTGACAAAAAAATTCGGTGAATAGTCATGTAACATTAACGTAGAGGAACTACCACATTTGCCTTAATGTCCTTAGTCACCTCCCATAATTATGCACCACTATGCTCTGCAATACATGTCTTGAAAACTTTGCACGAAGTCTACCTTTGGGATGGTGTTCAAAAGCCACGTCACGTTTCGTTGGATGCCAGAAATATCGTCAAATCTCTTTCCTTCCAAATCGAAACGAGTCTATAGGAATGAGTGTGGTGGATTGAAATCCGGCGAGTGTGGTGGATATTGACGTTGCACCACCCTCTTCTCTCTTTTTTTGCTTGCAACTGACGATATTGTTTGTGTGTGGGCGAGCGCGAGTGTTGTGCAACTTACTCGGCGGATCACAGTCCTCAAGAATTTTTCCTGTTTCCTCGACTCAAACTCGCTTCGAAAGAAAAGATGTTTGACGATATTCCTGACATCCAACGAAACATAACGAGGCTTCTGAAAGGTAGAATTTCCAGGACATGTATCGCAGAGCTCAGTGGTGCATATTTATGGGAGGTGACTACTTCGAAGGACAGTATGGTAACTGTAGTTATTAATTCATCTACGTTAATTTTACAGGGCTGTTCACTCAACTTTATTTAGAATAACACCCAAATTTATTTTCTTGAAAACTAATACAAATATCACATATGCCTTGTTGAGCCGTGTCGGCTTGTTGATGTGATCCATTTTCGGTTAACTAATTGGCGGCCATCGTTTCCATTTGAGGCGAGGAGGTTGAGCCGTGTCGGCTCGTGTTATTCGCCTGCGCACTGGCGCCAGTTTAATTGTTCCCCTGCTTCTCCGAGGGGGCGTACCGAGCGGCGCATGTAGCTCTCTGGTCATGTGTTCCGCGACTCTTCCAGCCGAGGGACGCGGGTTGCTGTGTCTGGGCCGTCGTCGGGGTCGGGCCGTTCTGCTGTGGCGTCTGTCTGAGGCAACCACGCCACGCCTGCAACCTGTCGTTCGGATATCTTGAAAACGGATTTCTAGTCCAACTATTTCGCACCATTCATGGGACGTCTCCAACTTTAGTGCTCCCACGGAAGTAATTTATGTGGAAGATTTGGGCTTCTGTCAACATTGAGCGTCCGGTGCCTTCTGTGTGGAAGTGAGTTAGATTGGACGACAGTTCATTGTTTTTCTTAAAATTTTAAAATATTTTGTTTTAGTATGTTGCAACAGGGCATAAATTACACAACGTAGTTATTTTTATTGCCTTTAACAAGGCATTTGATGTAACTTTCCAGGCTTTCTCGGTGATCTAGTGACATGATGGGTAGTCGGGTATTCTGCCGGATCTCAGTGTCTACTCGTCACAATATTTCAGCTCCGTAACGAGTTACGTAGCTGAAATATTGTGCAGAGTAGACACTGACATCTGGTAGAATATCCGACTACCCATCAAGACATTTGATGTTGCCATATGGCAACACTAGGCGCTGTTAGTACCTAAATTTTTGTGGATTACAACTTCAACAAAATAAGTATGTTATTGAAAGTTCTTATTACACAAAAAAACTTTCTTATACAATTGATATTTTATAACACAAGCAATTAATAACGATGAATCAAACAGCTCAATCTGCATTACCGTACATGAAACGGAGTAAAACAATCTATACACAATCCCACATTACACTTGGAACACATTATTCTCACATAGATTTACAGTCCTTATGAGCACACCTTTTCTTCTTCTTTCTGTATGCCAGACTAGGTGGTCAGTTTTATCAAATCTAATGGACTCGCATAGGCGACTGTAAGTAGATGCCCTTGATGCAGAAGTTCTTCCGGTTCCTTTGGTAAAGCTTGGTATCTCTGCAAGTACATTGCTGCTACTTCCCTTTTGAATTCAAGCTAAGAAATACTTTGGTTTCTTCCGTTATTATATAAAATCCAACTGTTTTCTACGGCGACATCTAACATCCATGTAAAGATACACCAGTATCATTTCTTGCTTCTTATTCCAATGCAGTAGCAAGCGAGATTCTGACTCATCTGATCAGTACCTCCCATATGCGTATTATACTTGGCTACCAGTTTTGGTCTGGGAATCATTACGTTTCACTTTTTTTTGTGCAAGTACCTCTTGACTTGGACGACCTCTTCTGCACCACACGAAGAAGAGATCAATGTGACGATTGAGTTGTCAACTGCTTTCTCCCACCGCCGACCACATGTATCTCTGTCAGAAACCCAGTCCACGATATTGTTGGATAATAACATAGATATTACTTTGAATACAGACTACTCTGGTACATTGGGACGTGGTGCAGCATGTTCAGTTACAGTTGGATGTTGTGCAGTATTCATCGACTGTGTTGGTGGGTCTATGTCCTCATAATAAACAACGATCATTTCATTACTTGGCAGCCTCATTTCAGCATTAGCTCGTAGCTGATGAGAGGACAGGTTGTCTAATAATTGGTAATTATGCGGTATGGAATGGGAAATAATAAATTTGTCGGTATCAGGAAACAAACAATTCAAAACAAACCAACATCTTTCCTGAATCTTCATCTGTGTGTACATTCGGATTTGGGGGCTTAACAAACACACCACCTTCAATATCATCATTATAAAGAATCTCCAGCGCCTCAGAATGTGAGAAATCTCTTCTAAAAGAAAATATGAAAAATTCGTATTTTTTACTGAATATAAACGCCTACCGTTGCCATATGGCAACACTGAAGTTCAAATGGCCTAAAAAAACGAAATTTATTTCACAGCAAGCAATAACATTCCGAGAATATATATTGGAGTATATAAAGCATAGCCATACTAAACAACAAAATTACGCATCATAAAGTACTGTGCGAAACATCCTTATTCGAACTTATATTCCATTTTTTTTACTCAGTAAGAAAACTACGACCTCCAACTCTGCATACGTCGCAATCTTTAGATGTATTGTTAAAACTTTTGCATTGTAGTGAACTTTACAGTCTTGCAAAACGGAAGCAGGTGCTGCCAACAATCTCATTTCATTGTTGTCATGGAAACTACGATTTAAGAAAAAAGTGTTACAATTTTGCCATATGGCAACGCTAGGCGCTAATGGGTTAAGAGACTACAGAAAAGTAAAAAATAAATAAGGAGAAGGAACCTGGACAAATTGAAGGAACCAGAGGTAATTGATAGTTTCAGAGGGAGCCTTAGGCAAGGATTGGCCGAAACAGGGGAAACTAATACAGTAGAACAATGGGTAGCTGACAGAGACCAGTGTAAAGCCCAGAGGTCCTTACAGGCAGAAGGACAAGGCATCATAAAAACCCATGGATAACACTGGATATATTGAACTTAATCGATGAAAGGAGAAAATATCAAAATGCAGAAAATGAAGGGGGAAAAATGCACTACAGATTTCTGTAAAATGAGGTTGACAGTAAGTGCAGACTGGTTAATCAAGAGCGGCTAAAGGACAAATGCAAGATCGCAGAAGAATGTATTACTGTGGGGAAAGATAGATACCGCCTACAAGGCCGTGGTGGAGTAGCCGAGCGGTCTGAAGCGTCTCGCTGCGGAGCGCGCGGTTGCTCGCTGTGGAGTTTCGAGTCCTCCTTGGGGCATGGGTGTGTGTATGTGTTTGTCCTTAGGTTAGTTTACCTAGGTTTAAGTAGTTTGTAAGCTACGGACTGATGACCACGCAGTTTGGTCCGATAGAATTACAAACATTTGTACAATACCGCCTGCAGGAAAATAAAAGAAACGTTTAAACACAAGAAAAGCATCGGTATGAATATCAAGAACTAAGATGGAATACCAGTACTATGCAAAGAAGAGAAAGCTGAAATGTGGAAGGAATATATAGAGGGCCTATACAAAATAGAGGAAGATGAGATGGGAGCCGGACGCGGTGCCCGAGGAGACTGAGGCGCTCCAGTCACGGTCTGCACGGCCACTACGGTCGGGGGTTCGAATCCCCCCTCGGGCATGGATATTTGTGCCGTCCTTAGTCTTAGCTAGTTCATTAGTAGTTTGTAAGCTTAGGGACTGATGATCCCGTAGTTAGTCCCATAAGTTCTACAAGTATTTGAACATTTTTGATGAGATGGGAGAAACGATACCGCGGGAACAGTTTCACAGAACACTGAAAGTGAAGAGTCTAAACAAGGCCTCTGGAGTAGATGATATTCCGTCCTCACTGCTGATATCGTTAGGAGAAACAGTGATGAAGAAGTTGTTCCACTTGATATGGAAGACATGTGTGATAGGAGAAATACCTTTAGATTTAAAGGAGAATACAGTAATTCCAGTTCCAAAGAAAGCAGATGCAGACAAATTGAATATCGGTTTAATAAGTCATGGTTGCAAAACACTAAAATGAATTATTTAGATACGAATGGAAAACCTGATGGAATTCGGCCTGCCGGCCGCGGTGGCCGAGGGGACTGAGGCGCTTCAGTCACGGTCTACACGGCCACTACGGTCAGGGATTCGAATCCCCCCTCGGGCATGGATATTTGTGCCGTCCTAGTTCGTACGTAGTTCATAAGTAGTTTGTAAGTTTAGGGACTAATGACCCCGTAGTTAAGTCCCATAAGCTTTAAAAACATTTGAACATTTTTTGAATTCGGCCTCGGGCAAAATCAGTTTGGATTTAGGAGAATTTAGAAACACGAGAGGCAATACTCACGTTGCGGCGTATCTTAGAAGACAGTTTAGTAAAGGCAAAGCTATTCTCTTCCTGTCTGAACTTTTTGTCGTCCATGTTTCACTACCGTACAAAGCAACAGTCTACTCAAGTGCCTTCAGAAAACACTTCATAACATTTAAATTAATAACCGATGTTAACAAATTTCTCTTTCTCAGAAACGCTTATCTTTGCTTTGCCATTCTGCATTTTATATCGTCTGTACTCCGACTATGGTATGTTATTTTACTGCCCAAGTAACAAAACTCTTTTCCACCTTAATTATCTCGTCACCTAATGTTCAAATGTTGAAATGTTTTGTTAAGCTTATGGGACTTAACTGCGGGGTCAACAGTCACTAAACTTACAAATTACATATAAACATATACTAAAGATAACACAAATATCCATGCCCGAGGGAGGATTCGAACCTCGACGCGGAACGGCCTCGCGCATCGGAGCACAGAGGCTCAATGCGCTCGGCCACTCCGCTGCAGCGGACTATACTGCATTACCCCTGTTTTGCTCTTGTTAATATTCATCTTATACGCTGCTTTGAAGTCTCTGTCCATTCTGTTCAATTGTTTTTTTTTTTTTTTTCATGTCCTTTACCGTCTCTGACATAAATACATCATCAGCAAAACGCCATTTTTTTTTCGTCGCCTTGAACATTAATGCTCTTCTCAAAATTCTCCTTGCTTTCTTTTACAGCTTTCTGAACGTGCAGTTTGAATAACACCGAGGGAAGGCTACAGTCCTTTTTTATTCGATTCTCAATCTTTTGTAACTGCTGTCTTGTTTCTTTACAAGTTTATTTAAATTTTCCTCCCGTATATTATACCCCTCCTTCCGAATTATAAATATATTTCCGTCAACATTGTCAAAAGCTATCTCCAAATCTACAAAATGTATTTTACAACAGCTGCCTGATATTCGCCAATTCAGAAGCCTGGCCGCCCACAACGCTCGACCCCTCAAGGCCGGGCCCCGGGGATTTTGTCCCCCCTGTCCCCCCCTCTCCACGGCCCTGATTTTAGGTTACACATAGCTGCGTGTGAAATGTAGATAAGATATCGAAATTTTATTTAAAGTTTAGAACAGAATGATATCTTATGTGGTTCTTGAGATATTGGTCAGTTCGAAAACGCTATTTCTGATTATGAGGTAACCTATCTTGAGGAATAGGAAATTACTATAGTGTTACGTGCATGTTGTTTAGGTGTTTATCTGGAAAATCCGTTTCCATTTTTTGGAAATGTGTATTCGTTATCGTGTTACGCTACAAAAATCATAATTTTTTGTATCAGAAGATCCAACTGCGTGCATTGGCAAATCTACACTTCTATTCATGGCAAATCGTCCTCATTTTTACGATTCGTTCTAATATTATGATTCCGGAAAGCTTTGAAATATAAGATACTAGACACTATTGATTTCATGTTATATAAGCAGCACACTCTGATGTAACAGGAAAAAGACGGGAACCAGCTGAAAAATGCTCCTGCCGGAGCACAGAAAAGGCGAATATGTTCTCTGACACGAAAGTGTGGAACCAGCAGCCTCAGTCCTCATTCCGACCAAAAATTTTGCCATGCGAACATATTCGGTTGAATGTGAGAAGGACAGAGACAGTGCAACAGGCAGAGAGAGCCATATATGATGGAACAGAGAAAGTGTCAGTTGAGGTGAAAGGCATATGCATGAAAACAGCAGTGAGAAGCTAAACGAGACGTCGGTTGAATGTGAGAAGGACAGAGACAGCGCAACAGGAAGAGAGAGCCATGTATGATGGAACAGAGAAAGTGTCAGTTCAGGTGAAAGGCATATGCATGAAAACAGCAGTGAGAAGCTAAACGAGACGTCAGAAGTCAGGAACAGTGGCAATAACAAACTAAGACAGATGCAGATAGTAGCAACTGGAGCGAAAAAGAAAACAGTGGGAAAATAAGACGAATGGAGACCATAAATAAACCATGAGCTTGCGGCTCTCCAGTACTATAGCATGAAACAATTTGTGCAATTTTTCCCATCCCCTGTACCTGCGTGCTAATGTTTTTCGGTCTACAGGTCAAACCCCAAGCAAACCATCCTCTTGGACATTTGTGTAAAGGAGTCAGTCGTGATTGAAGACAATGAAAGCCGACTCTGAGAAAGAAAGGATACTGGCAACAGGGCAGGAAGTGAATGGGACAACGTCAGTGGGGCAGAGAGACGATGAAAGTGGCAAAAACAGCGGTGAGGAATCGCGAGTGAAAGGGATGAAGACATTGAAAGTTTGACACAGACAGAAAGCGGTAGTGGGAGAGACAGCAAACAAACGGGCATATATAGACACTGAGAGTGAGACGACAATGCTGACTATGACAGCTTAACTGGGCAAAAGTATTTACAAAGTTACGCGTTAAAAGTGCGCGAATATGTTCGCATGTCAAACATTTTGGTGAGGAAGTTGAAATGAGGATTGAGGCAGCTAGTTCCACACTTTTGTGTCAAACACATATTTACCTTTTCTTTACTCCCGCATGAGCATTTTTCAGCTGGTTATTATTATTGTAACATTCATCAGAAACACACCAGCATTGGTAGAAAATCTCACCACATTATTAAATTTCATTTATCTATGTATCGGTGTTAAAGGCTTTCAGGATCTCTAAATATGGACAATAATAATATAACTACTTGTACGTCTACGATATGGTCGTCCTTCAGTTCGAAAAGCATGAACGTGCGAACAGCACTGACATTTTTATTCTTATTCCCCAAAAAATTTACCCGTTTTTCCCGAATATGCCGTCGAGGGCGTGCTTAGGCAGGAACTTCATAATACAGCTATTCCTTATGTTTTACAGGGCCGAGTCTAGGAGATTTGCCAAGGGGGGCAAGCTTAAATTTGCCGCCCTCTCTTTCACCCCCTCCCGCTGTAAGAATCGACTTTTTGACGCTAATTGGGTTACAAATTTCTAAATAAATGTCTCAATCTCACGATATGAACTTATTTTATTGACTGAATTAAGATCAAAGGAAAATAGAGCAATTTTAATACATACAAAAATATTTCAAGATTACTCATCGTACAAAAATCAATTCAAAATTTCGCTTTTGGACCTCTTTTTGCTGCAAAACTGTTTTTGATATCATCATAGTTTAGAGGAGCAGCTTGTTTGTGCTCTATGGATATTATACTCAGATTTGTTAAGCAGTCGTGCTCCTCAAGTGTATTTAATTAGTTTCAGCTTGCTGAAACGTCTTTCTCCAGACGAAACAGAAACTAGAATGGTAATATATATTTTAACGCTGCAGTTAAGGTTGGGATACCTTTCTACCAGTTTATTTTTATAAATTAAATTTAATGTTGATGATGCAGTGGAATCTTGCAAGGCTCTGTCTACAGCCAGCGCATGTTGTCTGAAACTTTCAACTTCAAGTTCTTCCTCGCTAAGATCTTCTGCCAGTTCAGCTGCTTTGGCCTTCAAGACCTCCACTTCCATTTCTCGAATTTGCACACCACATAGAAAACTAATTTTTGCACCAATTTTCTCAAGTGCGGTAAACCTGGTACTAAGCTCTGTCAATAATTCCTTATTTTTTCTGTGCATGTTGGATACTTTATCCTCACAAAGCTCATCGGCCATTTTCTTCTTTCTTCGAATCCTTTTTTCGGAGAATACCGTTGATACATCATCTTCTGCTAGCACTCTGGCCTCAGAAATAGCTTCAGAGGTACAAGAATCCCGGAAGTTTTGAGAAAGCCCAAAAGTCCTTGAATGTTTCGAACAGCTTTATCAATTGTAAAGCATTAAATTCGCAGAAACTGATTAACATGAGCAATTTATTTTAATGTTGCATACCAAAAAACAAGTTAAAGTAATGAATTTGAGTTTTCTCATATTTTTAAAAATAGATTTTGTTTTCTCATATTTTTAAAAATAGATTTTGTTTCTGGTGTTGACAATTTATAAGTTTCAGTTTCTTCCAGGGCCTACAAAACTTTATGAAAATGCTTGTAAACAGCTTCAATCGTATCTTGTCTTGCAGATCACCTAGTCTTGCTGAATGTCTGCTGAATTTGCTCCTACTAAATTTAAAGAGTGAGCAACACATGGTACGAAATAGGCCAGTTCATTCTTCTGAAGTATCCTTGACTGGGGACCCTTTTGTACTTCCCAGTCCTGTTTGCCCCATTGCCATAAGTCTGACCCTGCAGTATTTAATGTTCAACCCATCTTGTTCCAATTTTTGCAGTATCTCTTGATTAAGGCCTTCTCCTGTTTTGTCTGTAACTGTAAAAAAGTCATTAAAAATGCCCACAACTTCTGAGTCATTCGACTTAACATATCGAATTGTTTAATGTTCAAATGTTTGTTTAGCTTAAGGGACTTAACTACGGGTTATCAGTCCCTAAACTTACAAACTACTTATGAACTATCTAACACTAAGGACGGCACAAATATCTATGCCCTAGGGGGGATTTGAACCCCCGACCGCAGTGGCCGTGCAGACCGTGACTGAAGCGCCTCAGTCCCCTCGGCCACCGCGGCCGGCCATATCGAATTACTTGTGTCATCTGCGCATTGTGGCTGATATCTGGAGTGCAGTCAAACGTCAGTGAAAAGTATTTAGCAGCTAAAATATCTTTAATTATATCTTGTTTTATTTTGTCCGCAATCAAGTCACGGAACTCATCTTGTATATTTTTGTAAAAATAGCTAATCCGGCCTTTCTTGTGGCGTTCAATACGCAGACGAAGGGGGACACTATAGTATGAGATCAATTATATTTAGAAATTTGCCGCTATTTGGATCACCAAAATCACCATCTTCTTTTTTTTCCTCTAAAAGGACTTCCTTGGTTAGCTAGGAAAAGGACAGCATCAATAATACAGTGAGATTCCTCCTGTTTTATCTGGTCTTGCTGCCCAGTGTGCGATATTTATCAGGCAGGTTTGTGGGAGGACATCGAAAGAGTCGAAAGAAGAGCAGCTTATTTTGTATTGTCGTGATACAGGGGAGACAGCGTCACGACATGATACAGGATCTGGGATGGGAATCATTAGAACAATGGCGTTTATCGCTGTGACGGGGGCTACTTACGAAACTACAATCGTCAACATTCTCCTCAGAATGCGAAAATATATTGTGGCCATTCACTTACATAAGTAGAAAAGATCGTCTGAATAAATACGTGAAATCAGAGCTCGAACAGAGAGATTCAGATGTTCTTTCTTCCCGTGCGATACTCGAGAATGGAATGGGAGATAAATAGTATAAAGTGGACCGATGATCCCTCTGTCAGGCAGTTAAATGTAATGTACAGAGTATCCTGTGTAGATGTCTATCAATCCCACCGCTACCGAGAGAGGACTCTAGATCCTTAATGCTTTCGACTTTCAATAAGAAGTGTGCGCACCTGAAATACTTTTTTTTTCTTTTAAGGGATGGAACGTTATTCAAATTCACCTGTTCTACAAGTATTACCTTGATATGAAATATGAATATTCATTTATCTGAAAAAGGAAATCTATGCAAATTAATAAACATTGTGCATTTACTTATGCAATAACGCAAACATCTCCCTCATTCTGGCTAATATCTAGTAGATTTTTAAAGTTTGATTAGCTGAAGTACCTTGACAGGGCAACACTGAAGTCAGAAACTAGGAATTTTAGTTTTATTAAATGATTTCGGTATTTATTGCAGTCATTTTACTTTTAATAATTCCGTGTCAGTTAATTTTAATAAATTATACCAGAAAGCTACATTCTGTAACAAAAAAAAAAAAAATAGAAAAAAAAAATTGGAGTCGGTCGAAATTTGCCGCCCTCTTCTATATCCGGCCCTGGCTTGGTACCATGAACAAAATTAGACGGGAAGTGCCTTAGTGCGCGAAATAAGCTTGTGAGAGCCTACACAAGACTATGTATTATGGTATAAAATTAATCTGAACTTTCCGTTAACCCCTGGTGTTTACAACGTATAATATTTCTTAGACCAAGTGTTGATAATGATAAATTGTGCTTGTTGATTCCTGTAAAAGGGTTCCCTACGCGATTATGGATGCATGAAAGGAAGTAAGCATACATTGAACGCAGAATGGAAGTTGAAGCTAGACGTACTAGATATTCCAGCATATTGGGAATGGTTAGGGTATTGAATAGTCAGAGAATACCATATTTCAGGTATTACCTGTCTCTGTGGCCAACTGAGAGACCAAAGGTGTGCAACGAATAACCGAGATTAGAGCCGTTTGCGTCAGTGATAACAGACAAGGAACAATACATAAATCCACAGCAGTACTGTACGACAAACGTATCCGAAAGGACAGCGCGATTAAATTTAGCGTTAATCGACAATGGCAGCAGACAACCGACTCAAATGTCTTTTTTACCAGTAAACCGTCGTCCGCATCGCCTCTCCTAGGCTTATGACAATATCGGTTGGACCCTGGACGTCTAGGTTTGACGAGACCTGATTTCAATTGGAGCATGGCACAGACCCAACAAAGTCATCAACCAAAGTTGTAGACAAGGCACTGTGCTAGCTGGTGGTCCACCCAAAATTGTGTGGGCTGTTTTCACATGGAACTTATGACTAATGTTGGTACAGATTTCGAGACAGAAATCAAACAGGGGTTACAAATATACATGGGAAATGCAAGCGACTTACATACAGAAAGGAGAACGACAAGGATGCAGTTTATCACCAGTGTTCTTCAGTTTGTTTAAGAGGTAATTAAGGAATGTAAAGAGTCTATGGAACGAATTAAGATAAATGGAGTAGAAATTAAAAGGACAAGGTTTGCTGATAACATAGCAAAGCGAGCATAGAGAGCGATGAAAATCTGCAAAAGACATTATCAAGAATGAATGAGATCCTGACAGATAAATATAACGTGGAAATTAACACAAAGAAGACAGAGAACATGGTATGCAGCCGCGAGGAAATTACAATCGATATTAAGATTAATGATGTACCATTGAAACTAGTCAGTGTGTTCACCTACTTAGGAAGTTAAATCACACCGGATGGCTATAGTGCAACAGACAAAAAAGCAGAAATGAGCAAGCTAAAATAGCCGTCAACAATAAACGGATACTTCTTACATTAAGAAATATAAAAGAGGAGACAACAAAAGCATTTATAAAATGCTTTGTGTGGAGTGTCGCAAAGTATGGTTGCGAAACTTGGACACTCGACATTTGCCACAAGAGAAGACTAGAAGCATTTGAATTGTAACGTTGGAGGCGGTTGCAGAAAATCTCTTGGACGGAAAAGATGACAAATGAAGAAGTGGAATCTTATCATGAAGGGGCTATCCGAGAACAGAGAAGTGGGGAGAAGAATTGCTGCCAACCAATCTTCGGACTGAGAAAGAGAGAGAATGAAACCGGACCTCTGTTCAAAATAAACCGATGATTGACTGGAAATCGTTATGTTCGGCTACTCGGAGAACGTAAGCAGCAATTTTTTTTTTTTTTTTTTTTTTTTTTTTTTTTTTTTTTTTTTTTTTTTTTTTTTTTGTAGAACTTATGGTAGGACGGCACAAATATCCATGCCCTAGGGGGGATTCGAACCCCCGACCGTAGTGGCCGTGCAGACCGTGACTGAAGCGCCTTAGTCCTCTCGGCAAACAGCCCTTCATGTACTTCATGTTCCCAAACAACGATGTAATTTTTGTTGTTTATGAAGCGCCACATTACTGGACCACAGCTGTTCACAAGGAGGTCTGAAGAACAGCCAGGACAGTTACACTGAATAATTTGGGCATGCAGATCGACCCAGCGAATCTTTATGTGACTTAATGAAAGGTCAAAGAGATTTGTAAAGCTATGGGGCCAAACTGTAGTGGTCATCACTCCCTAGGCTTACAAACTACTTAAACTAACTTATGACAAGAACAGCATCAACACCCATGCTCGAGGGATATCTCGAACCTCCGACGGGTGTAACGCTGTGTCATGATAGACATGTGGCCAGACCGCAGCATCTGTCCACACCAGTCCTCAGAGAAAGAAAGAGGTATTCAAATAATACCTCAATTATGGTCACAGATTGTAATTCCAAATTAAATTCCGGAAAAAACTGATAGCAAAACCCACTAATAAATAAATAAATTAATAATCTTTCAAACTTTTGGAGCATAGTACCTCTAATAAAATTCCTCCATGATCCCCTGTTCAATGCTAACATCGATGCCTCGTCTGATGTTAAGCCGTTTACTTTAAAATCATTCTTCACCGAATCTAAGTACCTTCTTGGTCTACCTTGAGTCCTCTTTTCGTACGCTGCCGAGCCCATGAGTCTCTTAGGCAACCTAGCTTCTCCCAAGCGTGTAACATGACCCCACCATCTCAGCCTATTCGCTCTAACTATTTCATCTATGGTGTTTTTTCCCAGTTTTTTTTATCAATTTCCTCATTATGGACAACCATCTATTAGTACCTTCAATCATTCTTGCTACTTTCATATCTGTAACCTCTACATTATGAATAAGGTAACCTGTATCCACCCAACTTTCACTCTCATACAACGAAGTTGCTCGAAAGATAGAGCGGTGCACTGCTAACTTAGTCTTCTTGCAGAAGAGAGTAGATCTTAGCTGAGCACTCACTGACTTTGCTTTGCTACACCTCGATTCCATTTCTTTCACTATGTTGCCAAACTGTGAGAAAATATATCCTAGGTACTTGAAACTATCTACCTGTTCTAACTTTGTCCTTCCTATTTGGTACTCAATCTGTTTATATCTCTTTCCCAAAGACATTTGTTTTGAAGATGCTGATCTTCATATCGTAACGCTTACACCTCTGATCGAGCTCTGAAATATTAGTTTACAACCTTTCATAGCATCTTCCACTACAACTGTCATCTGCATATGCGAGACTGCTTATTTTGTTTTGACCTATTTTAATCGCGCCCTGCCTGTCTACTGTTTTCAACATATTACCCATGAATAGTTTGGACCACAGCGGTGACAGGTTACAGCCTTGTCTACCCTGAAACTACCCTGAACCATGAACTTGATTTGCCGACTACTCTAACCGCTGCCTGACAGTCTACGTAAAGACCTTTAATTGCCTGCAGGACTTTGCCTCCTATTCCATAATATTGTAGAACTGACATTAGCTTTCTCCTAGGAACACGGTCATAAGCCTTTTCTAGAACTATAAAACATAGATACAATTCCCTTTTCCACTCATAGCACTCCTCCATTATCTGCCGTAAGGTAAATATCTGGTCCTGACAGCCTCTAAGAGGCATAAACCCACACTGATTTTTATCCAACTTGTCATCAACTAATACTTGCATTCTCCTTTCAATAATACCTGAGAATGTTTCGCCTATAACGCTAATTAAAGAGTTACTCCGACAGCTGTTACAATCTTTTCGTTGAAAATTGGCGTGATTACCGCTTTCGTCCAGTCAGACGGACTGACGGACCTGACATTCCACTTTATTTGACGAGTTCAGGCTTAATTTCATCCACCTCATCCGCTTTACTGCACTGCGATCTACTGACCATTCAAATCTGATCCTGTTTCCATTATAATTCGCATCCCATTCTGCCTGAAAATCATCATTGAACGTTTCACCTACATTGAGTAATGCTTAAAAAATTCCCTCCATCTGCTCATGGACAGGATTTACTAGCAGCTTTCCTGACCTGTCCAAAACACTTGTTTTCTTCTCTCCTTTTCGAAGACTGCCAGTTATGCTCTAGAATGGTTTTCCCGCTGCTTGACCCAGGGTTTATAGCTTATTTCCAAAGTCTTCCCATGATGTATGCTTGGGGTCTGCAATTATCCGTTTGGACCGCGGTGGAGTAGCCGAGCGGTCTAAAGCGCCTCGCTGCGGAGCGCGCGGTTGCTTGCCGTCGGAGGTTCGAGTCCTCCCTGGGGTATGGGTGTGTGTGTGTGTGTGTGTGTGTTTGTCCTTACGTTAGTTTAACTTAGTTTAAGTAGTTTGTAAGCTACGGACTGATGACCACACAGTTTGTACAAACATTTGAACATTTTATCCGTTTGACTTTGTTTCTTCCTTCAACATAACTCTCTGTTTGCCTGATTTCTAGTATTGGGCCATTTTTTTTTTTTTTTTTTTTTTTTTTTTTTTTTTTTTTTTTAAATTCCATCTTTTTTCTGTTTACTGGCTACCTTGACTGTGCCATTCAACCAAGCTGTCTGCTTCTTCCTGCCTTTACACACTACTGTTCTAAGACATTTTCTGGATACTTCTAGTAATGTGTCCCTGTACTTTGTCCAATCCTTTTCCAGTGACTGTAAATGGCTAGATTCAACTAACATACCTTTCTGAGATCATTGTCATGTATTTGTGCCTAATTTTCTTGTCTTGCAGCTTCTCCACTCTTATCCTTCTACGTATGGACCTGAATTCTGCTAGTTTGGCCTCACAAACAAATTACACTGCATATTAAATAATGATCAGTATCATTAAAGAACCCCCTGAAAACACGTGTGTCCTTGACTGCCTTCCTGCATTCCTGGTCTGTTATTATATAGTCAATGACAGATCTGGTTCCCCTTCATTCCCAATATACCGGTGAATGTCCTTATGTTTAAAAAAGGATTTTGTGATAACTAAGCCCATACTGGAACAGAAATCCAAGAGCTGTATTCCATTCCTGATGGGCTCCATATCCTCTCCAAACTTACCCTTCATACCCTTCTGTTCTATTTCCTATCCTGGCGTTGAAATCACTCATGAGCAAAACACTATCCTTGTCCTTCACCCTAACAGTTATATCACTAAATGAGTTGTAAAATATGTCCATCTCCTCTTGATCTGTCCCTTCACTTGGCGACTACACTGACACAATCCTAATTTTCTTGCTGGAGATGGCCAAATCTATCCACATCGGTCGTTCATTTACACACCTTTTTGCAATTATGCTGGGTTCGATTGCTTTTCTGATGTAAAGCCCTACACCCCACTGTGCTCTTCCTGATTTGATTCCTGAGAGGTAGACGTTGCATTCTGCGACTTCGTCCTCTTTCTCTCCCCTTACTCCAACGTCACTAACAGCTAAAACATATAACCCCATCCATCTTACTTTAAACCTCTGCCAGCTCTACCTTCTTTCCAATGTAATTCCCATTGATATTAATAGCTCCTCATATCATGCCAGATCGTTTGCCAAGTCGTATCTGAGGAGTCCTTGGTCTGTCAGTTAGAGGTCGTCACGTCCAAAGGTCTGAGGTATTTTGCTCTTATTGTTGCCAGCATCATATTGAAGTACTTGGAAAGCAGGTTGGTAGCCTTACTTGTCCACTGGGGTTTACCCCTAACGGTTGAGGGACTAACCGGTGGATTAACACTAGTAAATTAATTAGTAATTAATTCTACCAATTTATTGCCTACATAGAGGAGTATGAGTTGGAGGGGACAAGATAATTCTTGCATTCTCCAATTAAGAGATAAAGAATACGCCCAAGATGCGGAATCTAGTTCGGTTTCATGCGATGTTGGAAGCACGCGGTGGTGGTGGGAGATGAGGTACACGCCGTTTGAAAATTCGCGCGAGTCCAGGACGTCCAAACTGATGACCGGTAGTTATCTGCTGGTGGTGGCCAGGAACAATGGAGCAGTTTGTTATGTGTGGAAATGTTCTGTTTTATTACCTGAAGGAAAAATGAAAAAAATAAATAAAAAGAAATAAACACCAGTACCACCTACCTGTCCCTCCGTCTTTTAGGTTGGCTACAGGGACCTATTCGTAAGCTGCAGAAGTCTACAGGAGTCCGTTGACCGTGTCTTTAAGTATTCTGGAGAGCAGCTCTCCAACCCGTTCCGTTCCAGATTCTAGTAGTTTCAACATCGAGAGGATGGCTTGCTTACGTTTTCGTTATTGACTAGCATGTGCTTTCAGTTACCTTGAGAGCATCGTGTCTTAACCACCCGCGAGGGGCTCGTGATGTATCCTGTCGTGCTTCGAGATTCCGCTACTGCGACGGTTGTGTTAGTTCTATCGTTGGATTTTAACCGTCAGATTCGGGTATTGCAAAACGGTGTGTAGCGTGATAGTTACCTTGGACCAACCTCCGTTTCTGTGGTCGTTCAATAATTCCATTGCTAGTTCTACTTCATTTTTTATTTATAAATAATTGTTCTACAGCAAATACATTTCTTGGCCAGCGGCTATATTCATTGAGTAATTGTATATGAAAACTTATGCCTTATTCTGAACATATTTTTCGGCCGATTCTCTCGACTTTCATTCTCTATTGCTTCCCACACAGTTCAATTTTTAAATTAATCATCTACTAGGCAACGAAACACCTGCTGAAGAAACAAAGTCCAACTGCCAGGGACAGAACATCTACAGGTACTTACTTTACTTTTCGTGTCCAGAGAACAAACGTCTTCTACATGTCATTTTTTCAAAACTTAGCCGCACTTATAGCTTTGTTATTAGCCACGACCAAATCTTGTTGCGTGCAGGTGACGTCCATATCTGTGCATATAAGTAAATGGTCTAGTGTCTGAACTACTCAACAATCACAGTTAGCATCCAAAGAGTTGCCCCACTTTCCTAATTTGCTCCGACATATTGAAACTCTAGTTCTAAGTCGATTCAAAGTCCTCCATATAGTATATCCCTCCATATAGTATATGTCCGCAAGCCAGTTCCTCCTTGACGTCGCGGTCAAGCCCTATTGGAAAAGGCTCCTTGCATAAGTTTACACGGCGTAATTCAGGCAGAACGCTGAAAAGTTCAGTTCTCTGAATGAAGTTTTTCGCTATTTGAGACGTGGTCACAGCATGATTGTACATTATTTGTCTCACGCTATCCTTCTACCCTGCCACTCTGCGCCTTATGTGGGAGTGGTACAGTTTCAGCTAATATAAAGAGCTTGTGAACTGGTGTAGGGCGCAAGCAAGCAGTTACAATGCGAACTGACTAATTCAGCGCAACGTCCACTTGTTTAGTATGTGAGGAGGCTTCCCATACTGGAGCTGCGTATTCACCTACAGTAAAACGTAGTGCCATAGCTGTTGTTCGCAAGACTTCCGACTGAACTCCCCATGTTGAAACTGCCAATATGCGAATGATATCTGCAGGTGAGTGATCCGTAAGGGAACAATGTTGTCGGTTAAGTTAATTATTCCACCTATTATTAATTCAGACTTGACAGGTATTTCCATCAACATCCAGCGGTATACCCGGAGAGCAGACGCGCACTCCACGGCAAGGCGCCTTTGAGAACGTGGCTACTTCCGTGCGGCTTGAAACGTCAGATAATGCATAAAATTCTACACGTGTTACGGCTTCAGAATATCGCGAAAATTATCCCCTCTATGTCGGTCCCTCTAAGGTTCACAAGGTGCTGAGGCAAGTCACCCTCTTGATCCACAACGCAGTAACTGGAAAAGCATACAGGGTGCACGTATCCCAAGGGGGGGGGGTGGAGTCATAGTCGAGAGAGTGGATGGGAACCGGGCGGTCATTCTGGTTTAAGTGGGGCAGGATGAGCCGTGCTAGCTCTCATGTGTTGCTGGCGCCACAGCAGCGCTACAGCCAGGGCTCAGTGATATCCGACCGCTATCGATCTTCACGACCTGACGCGAGCATCTTTGACAGTCGAATTTGGCGGGGATTTTATGTTTGAAATACCGTGCGTGGCCACTCCCAAGAACCACAGACATTGCCGAGGTGGGGTGGATTGCGTGCCTCAATGATACAGATAGCCGTACCGTAGGTGCAACCACAGCGGAGGGGTATCTGTGGAGAGGCCAGACAAACGTGTGGTTCCTGAAGAGGGGCAGCAGCCTTTTCAGTAGTTACAGGGGCAACAGTCTGGATGATTGACTGAGCTGGCCTTGTAACATCAGCTAATGTGGCTTTGCCACACAGCTACTGCGAACGGCTGAAAGCAAGGGGAAACTACAGCCGTTACCTTTCCCGAGGACATGCAGCTCTACTGTATGAACATATGATGATGGCATCCTCTCGGGTAAAATATTCCGGAGGTAAAATAGTCCCCCATTCGGATCTCCGGGCGGGGACTACTCAGGAGGATGTGATCATCAGGAAAGACAATACTGGCATTCTACGGGTCGGAGCGTGGAATGTTAGATCCCTTAATAGAGTAGGAAAATTAGAAAATTTTAAAAAGGGAAATGGATAGGTTGAAGTTAGATATAGTGGGGATTAGTGAAGTTCGGTGGCAGGATGAACAGGATTTCTGGTCAGGTGAGTACAGGATTATAAATACAAAATCAATTGGGGTATCACAGGAGTAGGATTGATAATGAATAAGAAAATAGGAATGCGGGTAAACTACTATGACCAGCACAGTGATCGCATTATCATAGTCAAGATAGATACGAAGCCAACACCGACAACAGTAGTACAAGTTTATATGCCAACTAGCTCTGCCGATGATGAGGAAATCGAAGAAATATATGAGGAGCTAAAGGAAATTATTCAGACAATTAAGGGAGAGGAAAACTTAATTGTTATGGGAGACTGGAATTCGGTAGTAGGACAAGGAAGAGAAGGGAAGATAGTAGATGAATATGGTCTGGGCAAAAGGAATGAAAGAGGAAGCCGCCTGGTAGAATTTTGCACGGAACATAATTTAGTTATAACAAACACCTGGTTCAAGAATCACAAAAGAAGGTTGTATACGTGGAAGAGACCAGGAGACAGCGGGAGATACCAGATAGATTTTATAATGGTAAGACATAGATTTCGGAATCAGGTTCTACTGTGTAAAGACATACCCAGGGACAGATATAGACTCTGACCATAACTTGTTGGTTATAAACTGTAGGCTGAAACTGAAGAAAATACAAAAAGGTAGGAAAATAAGGAGATGGGACCTGGATAAATTGAAGGAACCTGAGGTTCTTAAGAATTTCAGAGGTAGCTTTAGGCAACAATTGACAGAAACAAGGGAAAATAAAACAGTATAGGAGGAATGGGTAAAATTGAGAGATGAAATAGTGAAAGTGGCAGAGGACAAAATAGGTAGGAAGGCAAGACCTACAAAAAATCCTTGGATATCACAGGAGATACTAAATTTAATCGATGAAAGGAGAAAATATAAAAATGCAGTAAATGAAACAGGCAAAATGGAGTACAGACGACTAAGGAATGAGATTGACAGGAAGTGCAAAATGGCTAAGCAAGAGTGGCTAGAAGGCAAATGCAAGGATGTAGAAGAATGTATAAATAGGGGAAAAATAGATACAGCCTACAGGAAAATAAAAGAAACATTTGGAGATAAGAAAAACAGCTCTATGAATATCAAGGACACGTATGGAAAACCAGTTCTCAGCAAAGAAGGGAAAGCTGAAAGGTGGAAAGAGTATATAGAGGGGCTCTACAAAGGAAATGAACTTCGAGACACTATTGTAGGAAGGGAAGAGGATGTAGATGAAGATGAAATACGAGATACTGTACTGAGAGAAGAATTTGACAGAGCCCTGAAAGACCTAAGTCGAAACAAGGCCCCTGGAGTAGATGATATTCCCTCAGAGCTACTGAAGTCTCTGGGAGAACCAGCCATGACAAACCTGTTTCACCTGGTGTGTAAGATGTATGAGACAGGCGAAGTACCCTCAGACTTTATGAAAAATTGTATATAAAACTCTTCTGGGTGTTGGACCGCATCGTCAAAATATCAAACACTTCACCGACGTTTCGGCCACTATTGCAAGTGGCCATCTTCTGGGTGTTACATTTCAGTAAATGTAACACCCAGAAGATGGCCACTTGCAATAGTGGCCGAAACGTCGGTGAAGTGTTTGATATTTTGACGATGCGGTCCAACACCCAGAAGAGTTTTATATACAATGACAACGGCCGCGGAAGCCTTCGTTTACATTTATGAAAAATGTTATAATCCCCATTCCAAAGAAAGCAGGTGCAGACAGGTGTGAAAACTACAGAACCATCAGTTTAATAAGTCATGGTCGCAAAATATTAACACGAATTACATACAGAAGGATGGAAAAACTGGTAGAAGCCGACCTCGGGGAAGATCAGTTTGGGTTCAGGAGAAATGTAGGAATTCGGGAGGCAATACTCACTTTACGGCTTATCCTGGAAGATAGATTACGAAAAGGCAAACCTACATTTCTAGCTTTTGTAGATTTGGAGAAGGCTTTTGACAATGTTGATTGGCATGAACTCTTTCAAGTTCTGAAGCAAGCAGGAGTAAAATATAGGGAGCGTAAGGTTATTTACAACTTGTACAAAAACCAGACAGAGGTGGTCAGAGTTGAAGGGCATGAAAGGGATGCAGTGGTTGGGAAGGGAGTGAGACAGGGTTGTAGACTTTCTCCAATGTTATTCAATTTGTACATTGAGCAAGGTATAAAGGAAAGCAAGGAGAAATTTGGTGAAGGAATAAAAGTTCAGGGGGAAGAATTAAAAACATTGCGTTTTGCCGACGACCTAGTAATTCTGTCAGATACAGCAAAGGACCTGGAAGAGCAATTGAACGGAATGGACAGCGTGCTGAAAGGTGCAGGTAAGATGAACATTAACAAGAGCAAAACTAGGGTAATGGAGTGCAGTGTAAGAAAATCAGGTGATGCTGAAGGAATTAGACTAGGTAACGAAACAATAAAGGAGGTAGATGAGTTTTGTTACTTGGGCAGTAAAATAACAGATGATGGTCGCAGTACAGAGGATATAAAATGCAGAATGGCAATGGGTAGAAAAGCGTTTTTGAAAAACAGAAATTTGTTAACATCGAATATTGATTTAAGCCTAAGGAAGTCCTTTCTGAGGGCATTTGTATGGAGTGTTGCCTTGTATGGGAGTGAGACATGGACGATAAACAGTGCGGACAGGAAGAGGATTGAGGCTTTTGAAATATGGTGCTACAGAAGAATGCTGAAGATTAGGTGGGTGGATCGCGTAACTAATGAGGAGGTACTGAACAGAATTGGGAAGAAAAGAAATTTCTGGCATACCTTGACTAAAAGGAGGGATAGATTGGTGGGGCACAGTCTTAGACATCAAGGAATTGTGAATTTAGCATTAGAGGGAAGTGTGTGGGGTAAAAATCGCAGAGGAAGACCAAGAGATGGATACAGTAAGCAGATTCAGACAGATGTAGGTTGCCGTTCTTATGTGGAGATGAAGAGGGTTGCTCAGGATAGGATATTGTGGAGAGCTGCATCAACCAGTCTCCGGACTGAAGACCACAACAACCGTGCGTGGAGGATCGTGTGGGCAGTTGGGCACTGGGGCTGCTAAGAAGCGGCTGTTCTGCCAGTGGAGTTCGTATGACGCGTATGGCCTACCAGGAAGAGCACTGAAACGACCCTTGGAATGTCTTGCGCGAAGCCGGAGTCTAATAGTGCAGTTGCTGTTGCTGATTGACGGAACAGCTCCGGGATTTAAGTGCATCTTGGATGGTCTGAATTGATGGAGGCTGTAAACAAGCTCATTTGGTGAGAAACTGAGATTCTAACTCGTGGAATTGTGTACTGCTCACCGGTTGTTCCATAATTGTTACGCAACGTCTGTTATTAACCTATATAGCACGGCATTATTTTTGGTTTAATTTTTTTCCCCAGAAGCTATTAATTACTTTCATATGACTGTTTTCACAATCACGCCATTAGATTTGGAATACTGCCCTTCTTTATGGAATGAAGTCAAAGTGAATGTTTTATAATTTTAATCTGATGAATTACTATTATTGAAACAACATTTCAAATGAAATATATACATATAAATGTCTCAAAAATTGAAGAAAGTTGAAGAAATGTAAACCTAACTACAAGGAAGTCTTCAGTATCTTCTATATAAACCTCAACTTTGCTGCTGTGACAAACCACTTTGCAATCGACAATAGAAGCTACAATTGATCTGCAGTGGGAGCAGGCGATTCAAAGAAATAGAATATGACACTGTACACGAATTCTGACAGACAAGAATAAAAAAAGTAAGCTGCCGTTCTCGTCCTTCTGGAAGGACGTCAGCGGTATCTTACTTTATGTTATGAAACTTGAAGTGAGTTATCAGGCCGCCGCGTAAAAGCTAGTCTTGTGAGTCTATCTATTCATTTTTTATAGCGTGTAAATGTATAAATATTTTGTTAGCGAGTTTGATAGCAGCTGTGGCGTTGTTTGCAAGTAACTGTTTCATGGTGCCGTCTCGGTAAAGTCAGTATTATAATTCTTTATTTATTTATTTTTAGAGGGGGTGTAAATATTTAGTTAGCGAGTTTTGTGGCAGCTGTGCCCGTGTTTGGAAAAATACTAATAAGTAACTTTGTTTCCAAGATAAATCATCAAAAGTGAAGGCCGTAAACTACACAAAATACATTTCAATTACGATTACTTCAGACTTAAACTGGAAAGAACACGTAGATGATGTCGTGGGAAAGGCGAACCAGAGACGGCGTTTTATTGTCAGAAACCCTAAAAGATGCAACAGAACTACTAAAGAGACTGCATACACAACGCTTGCCGGCCGCGGTGGCCGAGCGCTCTGCGGCGCGCCAGTCACTGTCTGCATGGCCACTACGGTCGGGGGTTCGAATCGCCAATCGGGCATGGATATTTGTGCCGTCCTTAGTATTAGCTAGTTCATAAGTAGTTTGTAAGTTTAGGGACTGATAACCCCGTATTTAGGTCCCATAAGCTCTACAAACAGTTGAACAGTTGAACACGACACTTGTCCGTCCTTTTTTGGATTACTGGTGTCCAGTGTCGGATCCTTATCAGGTGGGTTTGACAGAGGACATCGAAGGAGTCCAAAGAAGGGCAGCTCGCTTTGAATTGTCACGATACAGGAAAGACAGCGTTTGGGAAATGATACAGAATCTGGGATGGGAATCATTACAACAACGGCGTTTATTGCTACGGCGTGGGCTACTTATGAAAGTACAATCGCCAACATTGTCCTCAGAATGCGAAAATATATTGTGGAGGGCCACTTACATAGATAGAAACGATCATCAGAATAAAATACGAGAAATCAGAGCTAGAACGGAGAGATTCAGATGTTCTTTCTTCCTGCGCACTATTCGAGAATGGAATGGGAGAAACATAGAATGAAGTTGGTCCGATGAACTCTCTGCCAGGCACTTAAATGAGATTTGAAGAGTATCCCATGTGGTTGTATCCTTGTTTAAATATCTTCAGCCCTGGTAGCGTGTACCTTGAAAGAGTTTTTATGCAGTGGCATTTGTTAGTATGCAGTTTATGTGAAGTGGTTGACTAATTTTCAGCCATTTGTAAGCAGTGCCTGCATTCACTTTTATCACAAGGCACATTAATATTTTGTATTGTCATTTATGGGATTGCCTGGCTTGGTGCGTCGGCAGTAATAATGACCGTTAGTGTACTTATTAAGAGATCTGTATAAACATCTGGCTCATTATTGCTGTAGGTGACTTCCAGTGACTTCTGCCTCGTCGAGATGCTGCACTTCGCCAACAGGCCTGACAGGATATTAAGAGGTACGGCATGACTTCCTCCACCTCAGCATACCTTTGGTGGTCGGCAGGCTGGTGGCGGCTGTGCAGCGGCGGGGCCCCTGGTTGGTGCCCGGGGCCGGTCTTTGTCCCGGGGCGGTCTGCGGCGGCGGCGGCTCGTGATTGGCCCCCCGGCGAGGAGCCTAATTGCGTCGCCCTGTCCGGCGCACTGACCCACGCGAGCCCGCAGCCTGCTGGCGGCGCCACCCAGCCTATAATACCGAGGCAAGCAGGCACAAACTGTCATGTAAGAAATATTTCGTGGAGGCGGTGTTGCACAGCCTTCAGGTACATTAGAAAGTGCATATTGAAATTACACAGCTGCACCAAAATATTTTATTACAGACTAGCTGGTACCCAGCACGAGTGTTGGCTTGTTTAATTTATGATAGAATAAATGTTCAATTTATTTTGTCCGTCTCCTCCTCTCCCCTCTCTCTGTCCGTCTCCTCCCTGCCCTTTCTGTCCGTCTCCTCCCACCCCTTTCTGTCTCTCTCTTCCTCCACCCACTACTCTCCCTTCTATATATGAAAACAAAAATATATGTAATGTGATAAAATTCAATACACAAACACCAGAAAATCTAAAAATTAAAAGTTTCAGTAATATAAAGTCCTGGGTGCAGATGTGTAGAAAAATCGCAAAGCAGTTAAGACGTGTTTATTTAGACACAAACAGTTTCACATCGGTATAGATGCATCTTCAGGTGACATTAGCAAAATGATTACATGATATTTAGAAACGGCGTCCAGATTTCAGGAGGCCTTGCTAAAATTCTCTCACAATAGGGTGTGGTCGTCATTTGATAAACATCCCCGATTTGTCCATTACGAAGAAACCAGAAATGTGAGTCATGCCTGGGTATGCACATGTTACGTACCGCAGCCACAGCACTTCCTGGTGCTGGAGATGCCGTCTTCTGTTTCCTGACTCTCATTTCTTGTTTTCTTCGTAATGGACAAAAATGGGGGATGTTTATCAAATGACGACCACACCCTATTGTGAGAGTATTTTAGCAAGGCCTCCTGAAAGCTGGATGCTGTTTCTAAATATCATTTTGCTAATGTCACCTGAAGATGCATCTATACCGATGTGAAACTGTTTGTGTCTAAATAAACACGTCTTAACGGCTTTGCGGTTTTTCTACACATCTGCACCCAGAACTGTATATTATTGAAATTAACTTTTAATTTTTAGATTTTTTGGTGTTTGTATAATGAATTTTATCAAAATCTATTTAATTAAAAATAAACTGGAAAAAATTTTTAGAACCCAACAAGAACAATTCGGTTTCACAGCTGGTAGATCATGTGTAGACCATATTTTCACATTACGACAGATTTTGGATAAACAGAGAGAAAAATCGAAAAATGTTGGACTTATTTTTATAGATCTAGAAAAAGCGTGTGATATTGTTCCAAGGAAACTACTCTGGAGAGCACTACATATGGAAAACATGAATACTTCTTTAATTAAAATAATAGAACAGATGTATAAAGATAATATTTGCCAAGTGAAAATTGGTAATACACTTTCACAGAAATTTACAACAAGCAAAGGTCTGTTGCAAGGCTGTCCCATGTCACAAACATTATTCAAAATTTGTATAGATATTTGTCTGAGAACGTGGTCACAGTATGGGACTAGAAATAAGAGATGGAGTTTATCTACATCATTTATTATTTGCTGACAATCAAGTGATCATAGCACGAGACGGGGAAGATGCAAACTACATGTGTAATCAACTAGCAATAGCATACCAAAATTGGGGTCTGAAGATTAATTATCAAAAAACAGAATACTTGACTAATGATCCACATGAACTACGCATAGAGGGAAAGAAAATAAAAAAAATTAACACTTTCTGTTATCTGGGGTCCATTTTAGAAACTGAGGGAAAATCCGACTCAGAGATTAATAAAAGAATTATCAGTGGAAGAAAGGTCATTGGAATGCTCAACTCAGTCCTATGGAGCAGAAACGTAATGAACAGAACAAAAAGAATCATATATAAATCTATATTTGAGAGTGCAGTTCTGTTCGGAGCGGAAACCTGGACCATAAACCAGAAGCACACTAAGAAACTACAAGCTTTAGAGATGGATTTCTGGAGAAGATCGGCCAGCATTTCCAGAAAAGATAAAAGAAGAAACACCGAACTAATAAAGAGGATGGAAATAATAGAAAGAATAGATGAGGTGATGGATAGAAAGAAATTACGGTGGTACGGGCATGTAAGAAGAATGGAGGACACCAGAATACCGAAGCTGGTACTGGAGTGGCAACCTGTGGGGAGAAGAAGAAGAGGACGACCTGTGACCACCTGGATCAAAAATGTACAGCTCACAATGAATAGACTGGGCGCAGAAGAAGAGGACACACAAGATAGACACACGTGGAGAAATATAGCGAATAATTAGTGTAAAACCTTATGTACTAGGTGTATTCATTTCTGGGCGTATTAGTATGTTGGAGTTAAACCTCTGTAATGAGGACAATCTCAATAATAAATAAAAATTTAAGCTGTGGTTGCCCTTTTAAGAAAATTATATATGCAGTGCTTATGAATCTCTTATGGGATCTTTATTTCCCATAGATGGCTTATTGTTTTTACATTGATGACTTGTTTCGACTGGTTAAAGAGTCTTTATCAAATTTGTAACAATTAAAATACAAAACTATAGTGAATACACAGTGCCATACTGTACAATGAATGTAGTACATTGCTTAATCTAGATTTTATCTATGTCAGCTACAGAATGTATAGAAAACAGTCAGGTTGAAGATAGCTTGTTCAAACAGAAAATATTTGTCAAGTTCATACGTTAACAGGTCTGGACCTGTCTGCATGGTAAGACATATTCCAGATGAACCAACATCATAGTGGCAAGTTATAAATGGCATGCACATCACCAATGAAACATACCTTTATGGTCCTGTTGTTCAAGACCCTGTGCTGTACTGTCCCACGTGTCCAGGCAGTGTGTCATCACAGCAAGAACTGGAGTTGGACTGATGCAATAAGCATAAAAACTTGTAAGTGATCTATCTGTCGCCAGGTGGAGCTGGATGGGGCATGAATCGATATGTACTACATCCAATGATGTGCAAAAACATAATCTTAACTATTGTAATTTTACATATTTATACAGAATTTGGGTTTAAGAAGATCCAGAGAGTCACTGTAATACTGTATAGTATTCATTTCCCTTTCCATTGAATCATTTGAATGTCAACATATAACAGACCCTTAACGTCCAAATTTAATCAGTATATGTTACAGTGTAATACAACGGAACGAAAAGAAAATTTATGTTTAAAAAGATCCAGACTGTCATTGTAATATAAAGGTGAATAGATGGGGCATAACAGCTTTCAGATAATTACAGAACGACATGTTGACCATAGCTGTTTATTAATTCTCAATGCTACCGGTTTCGGTTATTTACCATTGTCAAGCGTTAGCAGAGATTAGCTAATAGCTTAACATGTCGGAATACAAAAATACAAAGTTATAACACAAGTATTCGTTGTCATTGCTCAAGTTATTGTCACATTGGCTGACTGCTATAGCATTACCTAATCTAATTCCTTCAGCATCCCATGATTTTCTGACACTACATTCTATTACCCTTTTTTTACTCTTGTTAATGTTCACCTTGTACCCTTCTTTCAAGACACTGTCCATTCCGCTCAATTTCTTTCCAAGGTCATTTCCTATTACTGAAAGAATTACTATGTTATTAACAAATAGCATTTTTTTTATTTCTCCTCCCTGAACTTTAATTCCCCTCTCTAAATTACTCCTTGCATTCCTTCACAGCTTGCTCAATGTACGGATTAAAGAACATTGGAGAATGTTGCGTCCCTTTCATGCACTTAGACTGTAATAACTGCTGTCTGGTTTTTGTACAAGTTAAATATAACTCATCGCGCCTTACATTTTACCCCTGCTACCTTCAAAACTTGAAAGAATGTATCCCTTTGCTGTCTCTGACAGAATTTCAAAGTCATCACCAAAATGCAATGTTTTATTTCTTCAACTTTAACTGCATTGCCTTCTCAATTTTTCTCCTTGCTTTGCTTTACAGCTTTCTCAATCTAGAAAATGAATAACAATGGAGAAAGGCTACAAGTCTGTCTCATTCCGTTCCCAACCAAAGCTTCCCTTTCACATCCTTCGACTCTAATAACTGCTGTCTCGTTTTTGTTCAATTTGTAAATAACCTTCCGTTCCCTACATATTACCCCTGATGACTTAAGAATTTGAGAGTGTTTATTCCAATCAATATTGTCAAAAGTTTACACCAGATATACGAACGCTAAAACAAGTAGGTATCCCTTTCGTTAACCTATCTTCTAAGATGAGTCGTAATGTGAGTATTGCCTCACGTGTTCCTACATTTCTCCTAAATCCAAAATGATCTTCCCCAAGGTCGGATTCCACCAGTTTTCCCGTTAGTCTGTAAACCATTCGTGTTAGTTTTTTGCTACCATGAGTTATTAAACTGATGGTGCTGAAATTTTCACATTTGTCTGCACTTGCTTTCTTTGGAATTGGAATTACAACATTCTTCTTGAAATCGGAGGGTATTTCTCCTGTCCCATACATCTTGCATCTTTTCATGACTGGCTCTCCTAACGTTGGTTATGGCTGGTTATGGCTGGTTATGGAAATTCACAATACCATAGTTGCTGGTAGAACTTCCGGGAACGTTTCGTTCAGAATCTTGGCGACTCAACGGAAGTAAGAAGCCCTCCGAAGATGTCCGGCGCAGCTCTCGACGAAAAGTTAGGAAAAACTGAAAAGTTTCATGGACTACAGCCTTATAACCCGGAAGTTTTATCAGCAACTATGACATCCGGTCGTAAAAACCTTCATTGTATGATCACAATACCAAGTTTTTGTGAACCCTGCCTCAGTGGTAAATTAAGCCAGCCGCGGTGGCCGAGGGGGACTGCAGCGCCACTGCACGGCCACTACGGTCGGGAGTTTGAATCCCCCCTCGGGCATGGATATTTGTACCGTCCTTAGTATTAGCTAGTCTTCAAGTAGTTTGTAAGTTTAATGACTGATGGCCCCGTAATTAAGTCCCTTAGACTCTACAAACATTTGAACATTTGGTAAATTAAATCTTGGATGTAAATAATAACTCTACGACACTCGCCAACAACATATTTTGTCAGAACCGCCTTAGGCCAGGAAAGTGCTGCAGATAACATAGGTTGTGCACAAAGTTCTAACCAGATAAGAGATTGAGTCACGCCTTCGGCATCTGAGATATCATACACAATATACAGGTTGAGTCATAAATGACGAAAAATATTTCGTGCAAATTGTTCCAGAGTGAGGCAGAAACATAAATTCGTTATCCGTTAGTTCCTATGTCAATAAATGACATTGCAATTGAATGGTAAAGATGTGGAAATTTGAACTGACTTTTAGGTGTTAACTCTGCGCCGACATTTGCGAAGGGGACAGATCGGCAATAGGGTAACATGGCACAAGTTCCTTTCCCTATGTCAACCAGCATCGATACACAATATCAGCCAGCGAAAAGGGTACGAGGTAGATATGAGCGCTGTCATTGCTCGCAGTGTCACGCAGGCCATCGTTTGACGCCGCATGTCTCGCCTACAACACTCGCACGTTGTGCCCTGTTGCTGCCGGCCGCGGTGACCGAGGGGACTGCGGCGCGCCAGTCACGGTTGCACAGCCACTACGGTCGGAGGTTCGAATCCCCCCTCGGCCATGGATATTTGTGCCGTCCTTAGTGTTAGCTAATTCATAAGTAGTTTGTAAGTTTAGGGACTGATGACCCCGTAGTTAAGTCCCATAAGCTATAAGAACATTTGAACATTTTGGCCTGTTGCTGATCTCTCCCCTTGGCCAATGTCGGCGCACACTAAAAACGTAAAAATCCGCTACATATTTCCAGATTCCTACCATTCAATTTCAGTGTCATTTATTGACAAAGGAACATGCGGAAAACGAATTTGTGTTTGTACCTCAGACTGGGACAACTTGCACGAAATAAATTTCCTCATTTATGACTCAACCTGTATATTGTGTATGATAGCTGATTTCTCTAATTATTTCGGGTAAAAATAAATAAATAAATAAGGTAAAGCAGTCAACAATCCGAAGATTGGTTTGAACACCACAGTGCTTTACTAGGCATGGTCCTGTTTGGAAGTGGTATGCCGTTGCCTTCCTCCGACCTTCTAACTAACTTGCCCCGCCTGTTATACGGGGACCTACAATTTAACGTGGGTTCCGAACTACGGTGCTACTCGGTATTTTTCACAGGAGTAATACTGCCAGAGCGGAAAGAAATGGAAACTGACAGATAAAAATCCTAGGATCTGGCGGGGATCGAACCCGCGACATTTAGATTTGTAGTGTGGCACTCTACCACTCTGCAAACGAGGCGCACTGCGGGGTAAAGTAATGGAATTCTGTAATTTCGTCATCGAAATCTGAAGAGCCGCACTTTCGCCGTTGGTGGCTCGTATCCAACAGGCGAAATGTAAACAAAGCTTAAACGAAAACAATATGTATGTGTCGCGTGTGTGTCGGCAGAACGACCGCATGACCTGGATTGGTGGCGTCGCTGTGAGGTGCCGTGGGTGGACGTAAATATTGCAGCGCGCGGCTGCCAGCGCCGCCGCCTCCGCGCCGCGGCGTCGTGATTAGCGCCGCGCCGCCCCCGCCGCCCCCGCCGCCCCCGCCGCCCCCGCCGCCTCGCAGCTAATTGCCTCCAACACCGCTGGGGGCGGCCTGAGCCGGCGGTCGTCAGCGGCCGCCTCGCCACGCAGTGCCACAACTGGAACTGGCAGTACGCGGCTGGCTGCTTCCATTCTCAGTAGTAAAATGTACCCCGCAGAGCTTCCGTCTACGCAAGGCTCTTAAAATATGGTGGTCGAAGTATGCTGGCATATGGGAAACTGGATCGGAAGGATTTCGTGCTTGTGTAGCCCTTGCATATGTGGTCGCACGGAAATTAGCAGGACAACTCGCCGAGTCTACGCGGACCTACTCCCACGACCATCCCGTCCTCAAGTTGGAAGCTCGCATACCAACCGTGGAGTGGCATTGAGGTCGGCCACCCAAAGTTGACAACAGATATTCGAGCCCTATTGTACCGCGCAGTGAAGAAAACACTACTTACCACTAACGTCTCGGATTTTTTTTTAACTAAAAAAAGTATTTTTGTTTTCTGTAAATTGTACAAACAAGAGGGAAGAAAGTAAAACAATTCCTATGATGCGTTTTTTAAAGCACCTATGCAACATGTAGAAACTTGTTGTTTAATTTTCAAAGTCGGATAGTATAAACGAATTTTTGTGCTTATGATTCTCCATATCTGTCTTAGCTGGTGCCGCGGCGTATTAGCCGCGCGTACTGGAGCGCGGTGTTGCAGTGCGCGCGACCGTCCGCCGTCGGGGATTCCCCCTCGGGCATGGATGTTTATGTCGTCTATAGTATAAGGTAGTTCATAAGTAGTTTGTAAGTTTAGGGACTGATGACCCCGTAGTTAAGTCCCTTAAGCTTTACAAACATTCGAACATTCTTAGTTGGTGTGATATGTTTTATCCTTCCAAAACTGGCTCTTTATATAGGAAACACAAAAATCTGCAAAATTATTGTTGTTGTTGTTGTGGTCTTCAGTCCGCAGACTGGTTTGATGCAGCTCTCCATGCTAGCTTGTCCTGTGCAAGTCTCTTCATCTGAGAATACGTACGGCAACCTACATCCTTTTGAATCTGCTTACTGTATTCGTCTCTCGGTCTTCCTCTACGATTTTTACCCCACACGCTTCCTTCTAATGCTGACAATTCCTTAATGTCACAGAATGTGTCCAACCAATCTATCCCTTCTATTAGTCAGGATATGCCAGAAACTTATTTTCTCCCCAATTCGGTTAAGCACCTCCTCATTAGTTACTTGATATACCCATCTAATTTTCATCAAATGTTTAAATGTTTGTAAAGCTTATGGGACTTAACTACGGGGTCATCAGTCCCTAAACTTACAAACTACTTATGAACTAACTAATACTAAGGACGGAACAAATATCCATGCCCGAGGGGGGATTCGAACCCCCGACCGTAGTGACCGTGCAGACCGTGACTGGAGCGCCTCAGTCCCCTCGGCCACCGCGGCCGGCTAATTCTCATCATTCGTCAGTAGCACCCCATTTCAAAAGCTCCTATCATCTTTTTATCTGAACTTCTGATCTTCCACCTTTTACTCCCATACAACGATACACCCCAGACAAATGCTCTCAGAAAGGACTACCTAACGTTTAAATTAATATTGGATGTTAACAACTTTCGCTTCTTAAGAAACGCTTTTCTTCCGAAAGCCATTCTGCATTTTATATCTTCTTTACTTCGGCCGTCAGAAGTTATCTTGCTGCCCAAATAACAAAATTCATCTACTACTTTTATTGTCTCATTATCTAATTCCTTCAGCATCATCTGATTTTCTGACATTGCATTCCATTCGTTTTACTCTTGTTAATGTTCATCTTATATCTTCCTTTGAAGACACTGTCCATTCCATTCAGTTGCTCTTTCAGATCTTTTGCGGTCTCTGACGGAATAACTATGTGTTCGGCAAAACGCAATGTTTTTATTTCTTCTCCCTGAACTTTAATGCCCTCTCCAAATTTCTCCTTCCATTCCTTCACTGCTTGCTCAATGTACAAATTAAACAACATTGGGGAAAGGCTACAACCCTGTCTTACTCCCTTCGCAACCTCTGCGTCCCTTTTTTGCCCTTCGATTCTAATAACAGCTGTCTGGTTTTTGTATAGGTTGACTATAACTCTTCGCTCCCTAAATTTTACCCCTGCTACCTTCAGAATTTGGAAAAGTGTATTCCAGTCTATATTGTCAAAAGCTTTCTCCAAATCGAAAAACGCTAAAAACTTAGATTTCCCTTTCCTTAACCTATCTTCTAAGATAAGTCGCAATGTGAGTATTGGTTCCCGTGTTCCTACATTTGTCCTAAATCCAAACTGATCTTCCGCGAGGTCGAATTCCACAAGTTTTTCCATTCGTCTGTAAATTATTCGTGTTAGTATTTTGCAACCATGACTTATTAAACTGATAGTTCTGCACTTGCTTTCTTTGGAATTGGAATTACGATATTCTTCTTGAATTCAGAGGTTATTTCCCCTCTCTCATACATCTTGCATACCAGGTGATACAATTTTTCCACGACTGGCTCTCCTAACGGTATCAGCAGTTCAGACGAAACATCTATTCCAGGGGCCTTGATTCAATTCAAGTTCTTCAGCGCAAATTTATTACATCACCGTTTTCTTCAAATACAAGCAAATAAATATATTAACAGAAGTTCACACTGCAGCCAAACTCGACACAACTAAAACCACAGATACTTTCTACACTTTCACAATCTCTGCTTCAGGTTTAAAACACGTGTTAGTTCACAAATTCCCACCAGACGCAGATAAAACACTATTAAAATCGATGTTGGAGATATTAAACACCATGCATTTAAGGGTTAATCAGGGAAGTGTTATATAGCTTCTACTGTTCAAAAATGTTCAAATGTTTATGAAGCTATTGGAACAAACTGCAGCCGTCATCAGTCCCTAGACTTACAAGCTACTAAATTATATCCATGCACGAGGGAGGACTCGAACCTCGAACGGGGAACAGACGCGCACTCCGCTGCAAGTCGCCTTAGTGCGCACGGCCACTCCAGCGCGGCCCATACTGTTCTTTAACTTGATACACGATTTAGGAGACAATGTGAGCAGCTCTCTTAGACTGTTAGCAGTTGTTACTGTCGTGATATTCTTCAGGGGTTTCCTGCCGGATAATGACGTCATCTTGACACAATATTTCGGCGGTCCATTCGGCCGCCATCTTCAGGTGAGTTTCCGGCGAGTAAGTGTATCAGCGCCACTCACCTGAAGATGGCAGCCAGTTGGTCTGCCGATAAGTTGTCAGTGATAAGTTGACGATGGTATCCGGCTGCACACCCGAGATGAATATTATCAGTTATTACGCCGGGAAAGTCTAGGCAACCAATTTTTGACGATGCTTACGGTCTACCGTTTTGTATGTACTGCTGCTTTACTGACCTCTTTGAATATTATCTAGAGCTGATGTGTGCAGTTCTGTAGTCAAAATCGATCTACATTTCAGAGTGCTCGGGACTGATCACAGTTTTTCTTCCATTATGCGTTGTGACGGTCGCTGCATTCCAGAGTCCAGTGGATACAAAGAAATCCAAAAACAATGTGCTTTTGTGGAAGTATACGACGCATGACGCACAACCATATTACACATTGGTCGAGAGGCTACGAAGCTACTAGACATCGGTTGTAGAGAAAGTAAAAATTATCCGTCAGGCAGTTTAAAAAGAAGAAAGAACGCCAAACTGAGGTAGGAGTTACAATTTTTACGGTTGGCTAGGCTTATCGAAATGATTTCTTTAGTCGCCCGAATTTCAATGATAAATGTTTCTTTATGACTCCGAGACAATGACGCAAACCCCATAACAAGGAACACGATCACCCACTTCCACAGAAAGAAACTAGTAGGTGCCATTGGGAAAGCCGCAGCGAATTAGCCGCGCGTACTGGAGCGCCATGTTGCGGTGCACGCGCCGACCGCCGTCGGGGGTTCGAATCATCCCTCGGGCATGGATGTTTGTTTAGTCTTTAGTGTAAGGTAGTTCGTTAGTAGTTTGTAAGCTTAGGAACAAATGTCCCCGTAGTTAAGTCCCTTAAGCTTAACAAACATTTGAACATTTTGAACCATTGGGAAAGGTAGTGTTAGATATTTCTTCTTGTGCCTTACTACATTGAAATGCAAATACACTGCGCAAATAAGGAGCAAATTGTAGCAGGAACTTATTACAGAAACCTAGTGACGACGTTACCGAGGTCTGCCAGGGCGTAGTCATTCTCGAATTGGTCCCAGGTGGTGTAATTGGTAGAACTATTTATCTTTGGACTCTGTCACTCGTGCATCTATTTCGAGCATTTGTACCCCCTGTATTCTACAAATATAGCACACAGCCGGCCGCAGTGGCCGAACGGTCTGCGGCTCGGCAGTCACAGTCTGCACGGCCGCTACGGTCAGGGATTCGAATCCCCACTCGGGCATGGATGTTCGTGTCGGTTTTACTATAAGGTAATTCATAAGTAGCTTGTCAGTTTAGGGACTAATGACCTGGCAGTTAAGTCCATTAAGCTTAACTAACATTTGAACATTTTTTGAAATATAGCACGGATGAAGAAAGCATTGTATGGCTAGTACGTCCAGAATGAGAAGTTGGTGAAGGAGGGGTAACACTCATTTCACAGGACGTTCTACAAACGTCATTTCGACGTCACACGCAGTATCGAAGACCGCTGGAATCGCTATCGACTCTTCTTAACCTTCGATGCGTAACATACCGTACGTGCTATTAAACTATGCCATTTCCAGGAGAAAAGATTTATGACGAATACGTCACTTCAGATACCATTCTTTATAATTAAATGTCAATGACACAGCAGCCATGAAGACCCCACTGAGATTTCAGTATCAACAGTAATAAAGGAGAATTGAAACTTTACCGTTGCGGTCCTGGGTTTAGGCTGGAGGAAGCAGATTCATGTCTTGGTAAACGCAGATGTATACTTTCTCACTGTCTGTTACACATTCCGGGCCGCGGTGGAGTAGCCGAGCGGTCTAAGGCGCCTCGATGCGGAGCGCGTGGTTGCCTGTCGTCGGAAGTTAGAGTCCTCCCTGGGGCATGGGTGTGCGTGTGTGTTGTCCTTAGGTTGCTTTATCTTAGTTTACGTAGTTTGTAAGCTACGGACTGATGACCACGTAGTTTGGTCCGATAGATTTACAAACATTTGAACATTTTTTTTACACATCCCGGTATTTTCTTATTCATGTAACAGAGGTATGTTACGAAGTCTTCTTCTTCGTCTCAGACGTTGCTTTGTTGGATTCATCTCTTCCATAAAAGTCCATCTAAGGTTTCTTCTCTCTTCCAACCTTTTTCTCTAAGATCTCCTGCAACCTTGTCTTTCCGTCATTTAGTCTTCCTCTTCTCCTTGACCCTTCAAGTTTCAGGTTTCAGACTTATCCACATACTACTTCACTGTCTCTGCACATGCCCGTACCATCTTAGCCTACTTTCTTGGATTTTCTTTCCAATGGGCCCCGCTTTTGTTGCCCCCATCATATATTCAGTCATTATTCTATCCGTCCTAGTAACTTCATTCATCTACTTTAACATTCTCATTTCTATAGTTACCTGGCATGTTACAACAGTGGAGAGCGATCTGTTTAAATGTTTATAAAAATACACCTTCTTTATGTTATTATGCCAAGATCGCTGATAAAATATTTTTATTGGTCTTTACCGGTGCATATGAATTAAATCATCTTCAGAAAACTTCCTGGCAGATTAAAATTGTGTGCCGGAACCGGGACTCGAACCTGGGACCTTTGCCTTTCGCGGGCAAGCGCTCTACCACTGAGCTACCCCGACACGACTCACGATGCCGCCTCACAACTCTACTTCCACCAGTACCTCGCCTCCTACTTTCCAAACTTCACAGAAGTTCTCCTGCAGGAGTTTGGAAAGGAGTTTGGAAAGTAGGAGGCGAGGTACTGGTGGAAGTAGAGTTGTGAGGCGGCATCGTGAGTCGTGTCGGGGTAGCTCAGTGGTAGAGCGCTTGCCCGCGAAAGGCAAAGGTTCCAGGTTCGAGTCCCGGTTCCGGCACACAATTTTAATCTGCCAGGAAGTTTCATATCAGCGCACACTCCGCTGCAGAGTCAAAGTTTCATTCTGGATCTTCAGAAAAGTTTGAAAGGTCTTCACTTAGGAGAAAATAGAGAGAGAGAGAGAGAGAGAGAGAGGAAAAATAACTTTCTAGCCGAAATATAAAATGAATAGAAGTACATGGTCAAATACATTTAAAATATATGTTTGCAAAATGTGTCGTCATGTTACATTAAAAGATAAAATATCACTGTCTCACGGTCTTACCGTAAGTATAAGACAGATTCTGAGTCGAAACCGGTAAAGGGTAACAAATAGATTTTTTCAGCGACCTTGGCTTAATAACCTAAAGAAGATGTATTTTTATTAACATTCTCATTTCTGCCATTTCCATCTTCCTCTCTTGGGATTTTGTCTTTTGCCACGTTTTGACACGACAGAGTATAGAGCATCGCAGGTCTCATCACAGACATAGTTGAATGTAAGAACCCAGATACCTTAACTTCCTGGCCTCTGTTAGTTGTTGTCTTTGCAGCTTAATGTACAGATCTTATGCCTCATTTATAGACATGTATTCTGGTTTCTCTTTGACAATCCTTATTCCTCTTTGTTCTAGGGCTTTCCTCTACTGTTCAAGCTTGTGTTGAAGTTCCTCTAGAGTTTATTCATAGATTAGAACATCGTCAGCAAACATTCATGTTTGTTCCATGATGCCTCCTTCTTCACATCTTTGAGTAGCACATCCATAATCAGGTCAAAGAGATATGAGCTGAGAGCAGATCTCTAGTGTATTCCTGCTCTCATTAGAAATACCTTCGTACACTGCTTATATCATTGTACCTTCATAATGTGTTTATCACATAATTTTCTTAGAGGCGTATATTACGTACTATTCGATGTTAATCTTTTTCTCAAGATAGAGTTGTCATTGTCAGTAATTCTGAAACAAAGCATAAAACAAGCAAATGAGAGAAAATATTGTTAATAAGTTGTTAATCGTGTGAAACTACAACTCGGAATAGAAAACATTAAAAGAGTGACTGATTTGTAAAAGAATTAAAATGTAGCTTGGTCTCATTTATAATGAAAGATAGTTTAGGGGCTATTTCTTTTCGTACACTTAAACGTGTCACTTCATAAATAGCAGCTCAGCGAACTGTAATCATTGGTCTGTAGAGATTTTTAAGAAATATCTCTCCGTGTTTATAATGGCAGCATTGTCAATACTTGGCAAGACAGAAGTTAGAAGTAGTAGTTTTTCAAAGGCCCACTAAATTTAGATTCGTGGTTGTCAAAAACGTCATACTACTTTCTACGAATAAGTCACGACTTTTATATGTGTGGTTATGCAGAAACATAATATCACAGCTATTACACATAGTGTATATTTCCGTTAAACTCGCGATATTTTCGTGAGCGACGTTTTCACCTGAGATGTAAACTACAAAGCAAAGTAAGCGAAACAAAGGCGCAGATCAGTGTTCCGCGCATCAGAAAGCCACACATCGAGCACCATTGAGCTCCTGTCGAACATGACCGAAAATCGATAGCAGTTGCGTGTATCTTAGATACTGCGTGTGACGTCGAAATGACGTCACATTGCAAGATTTCTGAAATGAATATTTGTCGTCAAAGAGGTGGAATGTGTTGAAATAGCCGCCGCGTAAAAACTCGTTTTGGGGGAAAATATTTTTCAATGATCACACAAAAAGGTTCATGATTGGAACTTGAGCTCTATGGTGATAACTCAAAGTTATTGGTTATGAATACATTAACATACAATTTCAGCCAATAGTGTTGTAATTCTTTTACTTACTATTTTCGGTACCTAATTGTAACCATTTTCAGAACCCATGTGGTCCTAATTTCGTAAGGCGGGTCGTATTAGGAGCAGGAATAGGCGGTATTAGGAAAGCACTCTTGAATAATTTTTAACACGTTCTAAACTTTCCAAAATAGCTCCGAAATTCCGGTTTTTATTTTACACGCCAAGGGGCAGATAAACAGGAAAATAATAATAGGCGATACTTGGGCCCTTACCCTACAATTACGGAGCCATTATGACTTTGCACAGTGTCCTGTTGTCAACATGAGTACATTATTTCGAACTCTATCTTCAGTTCGAATCGGGGTCATCTGGCCAAGTGGTCTAGGGCCCAGTCGATATGGCGAAGTCGTACTATAAGAGAACGGAGATGAGTCGATCATCTGCTGCCATACATCATTAAGTATAATTACGCCCACCTATTCTCCTAACGAATACCTTCGTCTCAATTCCCACTTTGATTACTGCGGTTATTTTATATAGTGCTGGTTGTCTGAGAGGAAATGCCTGAAAACTGGTATTCTCAATATATCCTTGACACTGTGAATCTCAGACTATTAAATTCCCAACGATATTGGAAAAGGAATATTCCAATGCGTCCAGCTCAAAGCATCATTCCGCGTTTAAAGTGTGTTAATACGCGTCTTGCTGTCATAAGCTCGTGGAAATCATTTTCTTTTGTAACACCACAATAAAAATGAGTGCCCTCACAGTGAAAAGCTTCTTTATACTGTGTGTAAGCTAGACTATCACCATTCGTATCTGTGCATGCCACTATCCCATGGCATACGTCACCTGAGTGTATAATTACATGTCCGGAATAACAGTCTATAATTGTGTGTGTGTCTGTAACAAGCAAATGACAGTTTCTGTAAGGATGGACGAATACGTCCGACGCCATGTGCATTGTTAAACCCTAATCTTCTATGGAATACAGTTAAAAAGCTGCAAGTAAGAAGAAATAAGGGGGGTGTCCATTATTTTATCTTTGGTGTATTTACCTGTTTTCATACCTGTCTGTAATTTTAATAAATTTTTCGATCTAGTTTTTAAGTTTAAGATCTGTTTGCTCGTTTAGTACGTCGTTGTCTTTTGTCTATATGTGAATATAGTTATATATCTTCGAGAATATTTATTGTTGGACCTTTCTGAATAATGTGTAAGATTTTAAGTGCGTCTTGTATTCGTTGCACTTCGTGTATTTCAGTGACATTAATTACGTGAGGTGTTTAGGAGGTGATAGGGTCGATCCTAATCTAACCAAACCTCATATAGCAGACAAGATGGGGGAGGTCTGAATGTTCCAATGTTTGTAAACCTATTGTACCAAACTGCTATGTTCATCAGTCCCTTGCCTTACAAACTACTTAAAATAACTTACACTAAGAACAACAGACACATCCATACACGAGGGAGGACTCGAACCTCTGGCGGGAGGGGCAGCCCATTCCGTAGCGTGATGCCTTAGACCACGCGACTACTCCCTAGCGACGGGAAGGGGGGGGGGAGGTCTTGGCAAATCTCAAGTAATTTTATTCCACAAGTAACCTCCCTATGATTTTAAAAATAGCTTGTTGACTGCAGGTTTACAAATATTTGACAGAGTTCAGCCCAGCCAGTTGCAAAATTTGATAAAATATCTTGATCTAAGTTTCGGCACCATCTAAGGGTGCCTTCATCAGAAGAATAAAAATTAAAACATAAGTCGTGCAATTACGAGCTGTGTGTTCGAGTTCCAACTTATAAAATCATGCAACATGCTAGCAAAAGGCTAGCAAGTCAAAAATAAAATAAAGGCAGCTCGCCTGTGTTAGGCTTACAGTGCTGCTCAATGTTTTAATTTTTATTCTTCTGATGAAGGCACCCTTAGAAGATACCGAAATCTATATCAAGATATTTTATCAAATTTTGCATCTGGTTGGGCTGAACTTTGTCAAATATTTGAACCTCCATACCCTATCGCTAGGGTTAATGGCCATCCACATCCAGCGGTTCCGTACCTTCATGAGAATGACGGAAAGTCACTTGCTCCTTTCTTGCTCCACCACTGCCTACCAATCCAAGCTTTTCACGCCTTTATCAGCATGTTCCATGGCATCTATTGCCCAAGTGTAAGTGGTGATCTAGGAACGACATGCTGCAGGGCATGTATATCTTCTTTCATTACATCAACAGAGCGGCAGAGCGCATGCGAGCCTATTACAGCGCACCTGCTGTACCGACACGCAAATGCGGCCGTTGCGGATTGTCTCACGACAAATACGAAGCTAATGTGTGCAAGCGATAACGGGGTAGATTGTCTGAGTCTGAGCAAGGTTGTAGGAGCAGATAATTTTATTGAAAATCATACGATCATGTGTGTTCCGGTAGTGACTTTAGACCACCCAGGTGTTCCAGTGGAGTAAATTTGAATGGGTATTGTTGTACGAATTCTACTAATGTCTTTTATTGAAGTACGAATTTCAAAATTTCAAATGTTTGTAAAACATATGGGACTTAACTACGGGGTCATCAGTCCCTAAGCTTACAAACTACTTATCAACTAGCTAAGACTAAGGACGGCACAAATATCCATGCCCGAGGGGGAATTCGAACTCCCGACCGTAGTGGCCGTGCAGACCGTGACTGGAGTGCCTCAGTCTCCTCGGCCACCGCGGCCGGCATTGAAGTACGAGGGTTGGGATTTAAACAGCTATATCTATTTATTCACAACCGATACAAAAGCGTTAAATGTTTGCACCTGTTACTGTTCTTCAAAGCAGTCATCAGCGTTGCGAAGAATCCGTTTACAGTGATATGGAAGGTTTAGGATACCGTTAGCAGAGCCTGTTCTGTTGATGGTGCAAGTGGAAAGGTCTACTGCCTGTCGAATCTCTAGAACAATTCTGAAGTGAATGACACGAAGTTGTTCATCTTTGGAATCAAATCAGTCACAAGGACTATATATGGGGAGTATGGTGGATGGTACAGTACTCCCAGTCCCATCCACCGAACAGAGTCTGCCCAGCCGTTCCTTCAGGATGCGAAGCACAGTCATATGCACTAATCCGGTTTCGTCGGCGAGCTCACGAATCGTCTGGCGTTTATCACTGTCCACTAACGCGGCAACAGTGTGCACTTCTTCTTCAGAGCGCCAAGACGACCTGCCCGTTGCATGTCTGCCACAGTTGGCCAAAAGGCTTTTACTCAACTTGCCACTGTACTGCACGGCGTTGCCGATTCCCCGCACGCCTCTTGAAGGACTTGATGACACTGTCGTGCTGTAGACCTGTGGCACATTCAATCTTGATCCAAGTCCGTTGTTTTTAAAACATAGTGACACCGTTACGTTACACCGCTAGCTCACAAGTGACGTTGCTTCCACTGATTTTGCGCACGCCGGTGACGTGGGACAGGCGAGTCCATATGCTCGGAGGTAAGGTAGGTATGTCAACAACGTGTACTATCAGCGAAAACAGTAGATTCCACTGCATAGTGTCTTCACGGCAGTGTTTCCACTATTTAGTTTCCAACTCACATACTTCTTTGTTCGATTTCTTGTGATTCCAAACGTTCTGAGTAAAATACCACTTAACGAGTATAAAATAAAAAAACAAGCAAATTGTGTGTGTTCTTTTTATTTTTATTATTATTTTTTTTAAATAAACCCAACGTAAACAAGCACAGATTATCCTGTTTACACTGAACTAAGCATTTTGAAAAATCTGACGTGAGATTACGGGTGACATCTCACCGAGGGGCGGAAGGGCGGGGGGAGCACCGTGTTGCGGTGCGCGCGGCAGTCCGCCGTCGGGGGTTCGAATCCCCCTTTGGGCATGGATGTTTGTGTCGTCTTTAGTATAAGGTAGTTCGTAAGTAGTTTGTAACTTTAGGGACTGATGACCCCGCAGTTATGTCCCTTAAGCCTTACAAATATTTGAACATTTAGAGAGTGAAAAAACGACCAAAATCGTCTCACGTAATTAATGGACACCCCTCTAACAGGCAAAGGGTACTACAATCGTAGTGTGCGATATGGTAGGAATTTAGGCATGACGAGAAGCTCGTCTGAATAAGCCTAATTTCTCTGCTCAAAACAATTAGGAGATATCATACACAATATACCTATGGTAACCAAGGAGGTTAAAATAAGGGGAGACGGCGCTACTATTCAAAGCTTAGCTGTCGATTGAAGCCAGTTCGCCATCTTGTGGAGCCAAGGAAATATGTTTTCAGATTAAAGTACACTGTGATTCTTGCCCTGACTGTCGAGCACATATTTGATATAATACACTTTTGTGGACAAATACAGCCCAGACAATTGAATACACACTAGTCAGCACAAATGTTATTGAGATAACGTTCTGCTCACACCACTTGGAATAAACGTGACGTCATTTTTACGACACACGCTGTATCGAAGAACGCGCAAGCAGCTATCGATTACTCCCTGTTATTCGATATTTCTATGTGACAGACGCTATCTTGATTTGCCGTATTTCTAAGAGTTTTAGTATTATAACACGCAGTAAGCTGTTTCATGGTAACAACATATTACGGATGAATAACAAAAACCGTTCTCGGCTCCATTTCTTATCACTACATGTAAATAATAATACACCAAGTCAAAAATTCCGGGAACTATATTAGATAAGTATATTCAAACCCTTAAGTTCTGCAAGTCGTCGTTGTTTAGTGGTTAGCGTTAGAGGCCAACAATATAAGGGTTTTTGGTTCGAAACTTCGCCTATGGAAATATTTTTTTTTTTTTTAAATCTCACAGTTTGTAACATAATGTAGATGTTACGTGATCGTAACACATTGTGGCCCTTTCTTATTCATATAACGGTAGTATCGTATGCAATACATGATGTTTCCCGTAACAGAGCGCTTTCTCAGGAATTAGTGACATCGATTTGGTGACTTTGGTCTGATTAGAAACCGGAGAATGCAATTCCTGCACTCTGTTGAGAATGGACTTTGTGGAAATGATATGACCAGCAGTCACATTTCTGTTTTCCTTCGCACAAGTATTTGACCTTTGTTCCAAATATGTAACGATTTCTGGGATATAGTTAGAGACAAGCCTAAGGAAAACGTGTAATAGCCTACACTGTAATAGTAAAAGACGCTTGTACGGTGTACAATATCTCTCCAAACAGCAATAAAAGGAAATAAACTGCTAATAAGTAAAATAAATGACGATGCCATTTATATTGTTTGCTTCTCAGAAATATTTCACTGTTTATTTCCGAATATCTTGTGATTTGCGAGCGTGTGGTTAGGCCGATATTCCTAGCTTATTTCAATATTTGTCTGTTTATTTTCGAAAGTGTCGCGATTTCCGAGAGTGTGGTTTGAACGATATTCCTTGCTTGTCACCAGTATTTGGTACGGTAATTTATTTCTGAATACTTTACGATTGCAGAGTTTTTGGTTAGCCATGATCCTATGAGGAAAACCTTAACTTCATTTGCAAATGAATACAGCTTACTCTCAGAAAACTAACAGCGCCGTCTGCTGGCACCTCTACATCCTAATGTTCAACCCACTGTCTTAATTTTGGAGATATTTGAGACCCGAAATTCCTCCATAATTCGTTAGAAATATTCATTTTAATCAAAGTTTCATGATGTTTAGACATACTACAAAAGTGGCATTATCTAATTCTCTAGACCTATATCCATTAAGGACATTACACTTTTTAACATTTCAGCTTAAACCCATTACTCACTTATTAAGGCCTAGAGAAAAGGGAAGGGTAGTGTGTCTAGTTCTGTTCTCAACATACATCAGTGACACTGCAGATTGTATAAGAGACGCTGCTAATAGCAACGCCATACTAAAGGATAAACTTCTAGAATTCGTATCAGAAAAAGAAAATCTCCAACATATTTTGAATATTGACATGCATTTCCACTTTTCGTGCTTAGTTTAATTTTATTAAGAAGTCCATTAGCTTTTTAGAAAGACGAAGGCCGGCCGCGGTGGCCGAGGGGACTGAGGCGCTCCAGTCCCGGTCTGCACGGCCACTACGGTCGGGGGTTCGAATCCCCCCTCGGGCATGGATATTTGTGCCGTCCTTAGTCTTAGCTAGTTCGTAAGTAGTTTGTAAGCGTAGGGACTGATGACCCCGTAGTTAAGTCCCATAAGTTCTACAAACATTTGACTTTTTTTTTTTTTTTTTTTTTTTTGTTTTTTTTTTTTTTTTTTTTTTGAAACACGAAGGCGAAGAAAGAAAAATAAAATGTAAACGGCTCACAATCACTATTTTAAGATACATTTGTGGAACTTAGGACGATACCAGTATTTGTTTGTTACCTATTGTCCCGAAAACGAGGTTTTTTATGCTACCATTAAATAAGACAATACCCAAGCATGTCACTTTTGCAGCAGACTCCAGTCGAACCAACAACGACGTTTATGATGATACGATAACTATTGAAATAAACCAATTGACATTACACTACCATATGACGTTTACACCAAGTTATGTGGCCGCAAGTCGATAGCTCTTCGTGCGATCTTCGATACAGCGTGTGACGTAAAAATGACACCACGTTTTTTCCAAGTGGTGTGAACAGAACGCATATTGGTTCCACAATATGGCGACGGTGGCTTCACTTCTGTGGTATTAAGGGCACCTCCCCCTATTCTAACCTCCTTCATGGTAACGTATTTTGTTCAGATATTGGTTATAACTGTAATTTGTGTGTGTGTGAAACAGTAGAATATTTTACTGTCTCGAGTGTTACAGAGAGTTAGAGCAAGGCACTAAGCGGCTACCATAATAGTGAAAGTCATTCTCGTTGCCCTGTAATATAAATGGTGTGTGGCAAGATGAGTTTCTCAATCAGCTTTTGGCGGATAGTTTGACTTTTTTAAAAAAAAAAAAAAAAAAAAAAAAAAAAAAAAAAAAAAAAAAAAAAGGGGGGGGGGGGGGAAATCTATGCTAAGTAAGCTACGCTCACAACTTTATCATCTCTGCTCCTGAGCCGGCCGCGGTGGCCGCGGGGACTGAGGCGCTTCAGTCACGGTCTGCACGGGCACTACGGTCGGGGGTTCGAATCCCCCCTCGGGCATGGATATTTGTGCCGTCCTTAGTTGTAGATAGTTCATAAGTAGTTTGTAAGTTTAGGGACTGATGACCCCGTAGTTAAGTCCCTTAAGCTTAACAAACATTTTTTTCTGCTCCTGATACCAACCTTCTCAAATTATATGGCTCGGAACGAATTCGCCAAATTCTCTCGCACAAGGAGATGAAAGAGGTAGTGTGACGCTGCAGACAAATGTAATAAAATAAAATAACTGGGACGCTGTTGCCATTTCCTCATCCTGCAGTTGGAACCTTAATGATAAAAACAATTAAAGTGGTTTTGTAACTTCTTAGGCTGCTGTGTGTAATTTAAGTATACTGGTTACAGTGTGAATCTTGTTGCAGTGTATGAAGCATACCTACAGTACCGCTTCACTTTCCATAATCATTGCATTCTGAGTTAAATTATTTTTCCATAGTCATGTGTAAATAGTGCGTAAGGGCTTTACTTTCGCAAGTTGTGACAGATCTTACCACAAATGCCATGGCATTTTTATTTTCTTATTCATTTCCGGCAGTGTGATTTCATGTAGTAAGAAGGCAGGGAACGTTGTAGATGGGAATGGAAGTCGTACTGGAGGAGTGCGATGATTATTAATTCGCTTACACAAATGACTGTTGAAGGCCGATACACTCCCTAGGCTTACGAAGTACTTAAACTAATCTAAGTAATAAACACACACACCCATGCCCGTGGGGGAACTCAAACCTCCGACGGCGAGCAACCGCGCGCTCCGCAGCACGGTACTTACAACGCTCGGCCACTCCACCGCGGTAGATCATTGTTCCACTAAAGTCACATCCACCTCTGGGAGGAGCTGGTCAGGCTGCATCTGCCAGTTGTTGAACTTTGACTTTATTTCAGTGCCCTGCAATATTCGAAATACACTACTGGCCATTAAAATTGCTACACCAAGAAGAAATGCAGATGATAAACGGTATTCATTGGACAAATATATTATCCTAGAACCACATGTGATTACATTTTCACGCAATTTGGGCGCATAGATCCTGAGAAATCAGTACCCAGAACAACCACCTCTGGCCGTGATAACGGCCTTGATGCGCATGGTCATTGCCCATGCAGCTTCAACACGATACTACAGTTCATCAAGAGTAGTGACTGGCGTATTGTGACGAGCCAGTTGCTCGGCGAGACGTTTTCAATTCGTGAGAGACCTGGAGAATGTGATGTGATGGCCGTATCCAGAAAGGCCCATTATCCCGCTGAAATGTAGGGTTTCGCAGGGATCGATTGAAGGGTAGGGCCACGGGTCGTAACACATCTGAAAAGTAACGGTCCCTGTTCAAAGTGCCGTCGATGCGAACAAAAGGTGACCGAGACCTTCCAATGTGCGTTCACCGCGATGTCGCCAAACACGGATGTGACCATTATGATGCTGTAAACAGAACCTGGATTCATCCAAAAAATGACGTTTTTCCATTCGTGCACTCAGGTTCGTCGTTGCGTACACCATCGCAGGCGCTCCTGTCTGTGATGCTACGTCATGGGTAACCGCAGCCATGCTCTTCGAGCTGATAGTCCATGCCGCTGCAAACGTCGTCGAACTGTTCGTGCAGATGGTTGTTGTCTGGCATACGTCCCCATCTGTTGACTCAGGGATCGAGACGTGGCTGCACGATCCGTTAGCCATGCGGATAAGATGCCTCTCATCTCGACTGCTAGTGATACGTGGCCGTTGGGATCCAGCACGGCGTTCCGTATATGCCCTCCTGAACCCGCCGATTCTATATTCTGCTAACAGTCATTGGATCGCGGCGAACGCGAACAGCAATGTCACGAAACGATAAACCGCAATCGCGATGGGCTACAATACGACTTTTATCAAAGTCGGAAACGTGGTGGTACGCATTTCTCCTCCTTACACGAGACATCACAACAACGTTTCACCAGACAACGCCGGTCAGCTGCTGTTTGTGTATGAGAAATAGGTTGGAAACTTTCCTCATGTCATCATGCTGCAGGTGTCAGCACTGGCGCCAACCTTGTGTGAATGCTCTGAACAGCTTATCATTTGCATATCACAGCATCTTTTTCCTGTCGGTTAAATTTCACGTCTGCAGCACGTCATATTCGCGGAGTAGCAATTTTAATGCTTAGGAGTGTAGTTGAATATTTGGAAAGTGTGTATGTGAGTGCACCTCGCGCGTGGATCGGCATCCGCGGCAGCGTGGTCCAGCTGGCCCCGCGCGGCCTCGGCTGTGGAGGGATCGGTTTCCTCTTAAGAGGCCGCTCGACCCCTACGTGGCGGTCGTTTGCGCAGCTGTGGTGCTCAGCGCCGCTATTAAGCCGTGGGCGTGGCCGCCACCGCCGCCGCCGCGGCAGCACGCAGCACGCAGCACGCAGCCGGGCGGGCACGCGGCACAAATATGTGCTCGCCGCCTGTTTGCTCGCCGCACAAAGAGCGGACAGGCGCCGCGCCCTCTGGGGCCGCGCCAAAGTGCTCTCTGCCGCTACCTGCCCGCCCGCCGACGTCTTCCACCGACACAGGGTAAACCGACACCGACTGGCCCGAGGTCATGGGCCCACGCTCTGTGGATGATGCTATTTCCTTTTTAGTTCCAATCACTACAAGTAGATCTATTATTTAAGGGATGACAGAAACTGACCATTTTTGATTTATTTGTTAGTACAACTCATGGACAATAAGTTCCTAGTTTCTACGTTGAAATCACATCCGAAGTGCCTGAAAATTAATTAAAGTGTGACGCGGCCTCCCTGCCACGCCCACTTTTTGAAGCAGCACTTCAGCACCAACTCAGTGAACAACGATTCTGTGTATTGCTTTCAACCTAACATGTGCGGGATCCTTTTAGAAGGCCGTGATACATACTCATTGGTTTTATAGATCATCTTTGACTCCCTTACGTATCTTAAAAACAATAACAAACTAGCTGCATAGTTTATGACGAAGCATTTCTGTTTTTGCCTTGTGATCCTGACAGAGATTTATACAAGTGTTCGATATAATAAGTATTTCAGTTACGCCACGATTACAAATAGTGTATAAAAATGAATAAATAGCGTTTGAATAAGTTAGTGAATAGAAGACGTGAGAAACAACGATAAACCAGCAATGAGGCTACCTTCGAAATCAGAACATCTGCTGAAAATGTGAATTCGTCTCCTAGCAGCTCCAAGCGAAAAATTGGTGAAATGAATGGTGCATACTTACACTGATGAATCTCGGTACACTGGACTTAAACTGACCTTGAATTATTGACTGCAGCAGTGTAATTGTATTGTGTTTGTAAGATGTGAGGTAGTGATAAGATTCAGGTTATATATCATATGGAAGCGATGCCCTATAACTGCATTTGTATCTGTTACAGTTGTCAGAATTGTAGACGCGCCGAAATGGCTTAGGGCACTGAGCGGTAAGCTACGATGCGCGAGGCCGTTCCCCGCCTGGGTTTCGAATTCCCTCTCGGGCATGGATGTTTGTGCTGTCTTTAGTATAAGCTAGTTCATATGTAGTTTGTAAGTTTAGGGACTGATGACCCGGCAGTTAACTCCCATAAGCTTCACAAACAGTTTCAAAATTACAACTTATGATGCAGTTCTTCCATCATAATACTGTTAGTCAGAATTGTGGCTTTATTTTTCTAAATACTTTCTGCAGTATTGACTGAAGCTGCTATGTATTCAGAAATGCCAAGACGGAGATATGCAAAGTTATTTGTCGATTGCAAAAAACGGTAGTGAAGATTGCAGCATAAAGCTAAAGCTCTCAAGAATAAAATAGTAAGGGCTATTTATGGAAGAAAAGAAATTATTACTTTCTTCCTTTTTTTATTGTGGTAGTCATGTTGAGGCTCTGACATTTCGTATTATCTATTTTGTATGTTTGTGTTCCTAAAGCCTATCTTCCTAGAATAACGTATGCAGGACTGTGCAAGTTTTGTTAGCTTTACAATAATTCGAGGTGAACAGTACCGGGATCAAATATAACTATCGAAATTTATGCGTGAAAAAGAAGAAAGTAGATCTTGAAAAGAACACACTTGTAAGAAAAATTCATATTTTTAAAACAAAGTTTTTAAATAATCATTTATATTGGCAGCCTAAAGGTTTTGATCTCTTTTCACTATTTACTTCGCGTTACAATGGTGAAGTGCCTGTATCTGTGCAGATAGAAAGTACCCGCAGTTGCTGTTTTGTTTTATGACGCTCGTATTTATGATAAACTCGTAATTCAGAGACTCGAAATATCGAGACTCCACTGTATCGAGTTCAGTTTACTTATTGTCTCTTTCAATTTTCATGTTTTTTAGGTAGAAAATGTTACGAGGAGAATAGGGTCCACTTTGAAAGTACTGTCGACTTGTTCGCCTTCCATGTCCTTCTACGGACTCCTGATTAGACTTACACACAGAAGAATGCTAAGTACAGGGAGAGGATCTTGAAAAACGTGGAAAAACTAGTGATTTATGGTGTTACGTAAATATGCAGAAATTCTAACTTAATGACGCAAGTTTCGGTTATGGTTTCTGTTTCGGCCGAAAATAGAAGAGCAGCCGAATATTCGATTTTGATTTCGGTAACAAATCATGTTTCAGTCGGTTTTAAAAATAAATAATTTCCCCCGCGTTATGCGGGCTTTGGTCTGGTTAAGTGCCAGAAGTGCTTAAAATCACCTTACAAGGAAAATCAATGAATTTTTTAAAGCAGCTATTTAGATTTCGAACATTTTTTTATCTATATGTTTTTTTTGTTTGCCAATAATGTTAAGGCAACCCAATGGTTGTTTATCTTATTACCTAGACTCCCAAAGTCGGCGAGAATGGTTCACATTTGCGAAAACTGTATACTACAGCACGAACCTTACATAAGAAAGGAGAGTTTCTTTCTTATGTTAGAGCCACTTTCCGTCCTCGTTCACATAAAACTATCATCTTTCCTTCCACTTTGTCGTCGCGTAAAAACGAATTTCTGCCATAATTTATAGCTAATGACTCTGCTTTGAGACTCGTATTTCTCTCATTTCCCTCTGATTTTACCCGTTAGTGAAGTTCGTCACGTTGCTTGCTGCTCTAGATTCTCAGTGAAATATCGTATCCTCAATCACGCAGGCTACCCGAGTCCTCTCACTTCATTTTGGAAATGGAACTTTTTGCTCTCGTGCCTTCTGCTTTTCGCGGTTTATAATCTTCACTAATTCCAACCAAATATCACCTGTATCCTCACACTGATGCTCAAGTGAAATAAACACCGTCGAATCTTTGGTATGGAGAATAAATCGGCAGTAGTCTGTTTTCTGTTTTGAACAAAATAAAAATGTTCAAATGTTTGTAAATCTATGGGACTTAATTACTATGTTGATCAGTCCCTAGGCTTACAAACTACTTAAACTAAGTTATGCTAAGGATAACAAATACACCCATCCCCGAGAGATGACGGCGATCTCCTTTAAACAGCGCCACGTTACAGTTTCATCTTCTTTCGCTCTCTCCACTTTGTAAAAGAAACATTCATAGAGGCAATTTGGCTTTCTGCGATTGGTAATTGAGATTTATATGTGATTTAAGACCGGTTATGACGCTGTACTTTGGCGCTGATTACTATGAAAATGAAATCGATTTACTTCTCATTTCACTGGTTATAATAAGTATAATCTACCTGTTTAACTCATACGACGTAGACCTGGTGAACGCAGTCAAGTAGAGTGCATTAGTCCTAGGCACACGGGTCCCAGTACAGACCTTATGGTCACGGATGCTACTACCAGCGGAAACTCCACAGAATGTTGTAAGACCTGTTCTTTCCCATTCTTGCAACAGAAATTTGATGCAAAAAACCGTTTAATGGTAGACAACGTGCTCTTTCCTGGTCGGCACGATCTTTGGATTTGTGTGGGATGTGATGGAAGGAGAACTCACACGTGCGAGTCGTCAAACCAGAACTTGCAGGACTTCGAGAACAGCTGGAGTAGTTTTGGAATCAATCTTAAAGCGATATTCAGCAACTACAAGGGTTGGAACTTAATTACTAGCAACACTGTTGTGGAGACAATATGCAATGGAAACTACTATTGTAGCTGATAGCATACGTTGTTGACAAACCCACCTTACCTCCGAAGAAATGGACTCGCCTGTCCCACGCCACACAGACTGCGATCTGAACTGTTTTAATTTTAATTTTTATCATTATTTTAAGATCGTTGTTCTTCATTATGCAGTCAATGGCAAGCGAGCGGTCTAACGTAACGGTGTCACTATGTTTGCGAAACAGGAGGTCGTACAGCACGACAGTAGTATCAAGGTCATCAAGAAGCGTGCGGGGAATCGGAATTGCTGTACAGAAGTGACACGTTGCGTAAAAGCTTTCAATTAAGGTCGGAAAACTGTGGCAGACATGCATCGGGCAGGTGTGCTAGTGTCTCTGAAGAAGAAGTGCATACTATTGCAACCACTTTTGCGAAAGAAGCGGCAACACTTTCTGTGCAACCCTTACATAATTTTGCACGACGATGCGCGGGCGTATACAGCGAAAGCTGTGGCTGCTCTGTTCGGTCGATGGGACTGGGACTCCTCGGATTTCAGAACTGTTACAGAGATTCGATAGGCAGTAGACCATTCGCACTATCGGCAGAACAGGCTCTGCTAACGGTATACTACGTCTTCATCTTCGTTGGCAACGGGTTCTACACAGCGCTGGTGACTACTCTGAAGGACAGTAACAGGTGCAAACATGTAAAGCTTATGTATCGGTTGTGAATAAATAGTTGTCACTCTTTAAGTTCCAGCTCTCGTATACGATCAAATGGATACCAGAATCAGCACCTTGGTGGCTACAGCACGTACTAATATGGACGTTTCCCTAAACCACTGCAAGCGAATGCTGGAATGGTTCCTTTAAAAAGACATGGGCTATTTGCTACCCCAACCACAGAAAAAAACAGTCCTATCGGTTCTTTTTGTGTTTAATGATCACGATGTCAAGTCCTTATCTTCTTTTTATGCTATAGACAATGAGACGAATTATACGATTCTCACTCGTATATTTTGCTATTTTCCTTGGATAAATGTTTGAATGAAGATGAGCTATCTGTCACGGTACTTCCATTTACTGTTTTGACGAATAAAAACAATTGCACTGTAGTATATATACAGGGTGTCCCAGCTATCTTGTCCACCCAAAATATCTCTGGAACAATAACAGCTATTGGAAAACGACTTTCACCGGTATCAATGTACGGCTGGGGCCCATGAATGTACATATTTGGAAACATTCTAAAACGAAAGCAAATGTGTTTTTTAACACTAACTTATGTTTTTTTTTAAATGGGCACCCTATATCTTTTCTTCAGCAATCCATAGCATTACAAATCACATAAACAATGGCGTTGATTGCATCGGAATATTCCAATTACATCCCGAGATATTGTGACAAGAAGTTGACGCTTGAAAAACCCGAAATGCGCTGCTAGCGCACGCCCTCAGGCTCAGGCGTGAACCCCATGCTGCCCGTAATCGCGATGTGATTCGGACCTCTTGGTAAGTATGGAAGTGCGATTATACATGTCAATGACATCGCGATTACGGGCAGCATGGGTTCATACCTGAGCCTCAGGACATGCGCTAGCAGCGCATTTCGTTTTTTTCAAGCGTCAACGTAGCGTCGTAATATCTCGGGATGTAATTGGAATATTGCGATGCAATCAACTCCATTGTTTATGTTGTTTGTCATGCTATGGATTGCTGAAGAAAAAATATAGGGTGTCAATTAAAAAAATAATAAAAGAAACTTGAGTTTCTGTTAAAAAACACATTTGCTTTCGTTTTAGAATGTTTCCAAATATGTACACTCATGGGCCCCAGCCGTATACTGATACCGGTAAAAGTCGTTTTCCAATTGCTGTTATTGTTCCAGAGGTATTTTGGGTGGACAAGATAGTTGGGACACCCTGTATACTAGCTGAAAATCCGACGTTGCCCGGATATTTATTTATTTATTTATTCCTGCCATTTTTCAGGTATATATTCATTTGTATAAGGTCTGTAAAATCTGTTGGGAATACAATTAGTAGTAAAGAAGTAATAGATTAAAACTTGGTGCGTGATGGGGCGGTTTTCTACGAACGTTACTGCTTATGTGCGCATATCTCATCAACTACGTGTTGTACTGTAATAAATTTAGAAGGTACACTCAACTATATGCGTGTATACTGTCTGTAAAAAATCCTGCGGCTACAATTTTTAGTTTAGAAATTATAAATTGTAATGTCATACAGAAATGCCGTAGTTTTACTCCCAAAACAGCGGAAAAATAGTAAGCGAGAAACTTTTTTCCTTTCATTTTGCTATGGATGTCAGCGATAAAAAGTTTAATAAAGGTTTGAAAGTATGTTTAAAGTTTGTTGCAAGTCGCTAAGTACTCTCATTCTGATGTAGCGTACTTATAAAATCTCGCCGGCATTATGTGGCAGCTATTGTTTATGATGTCATATCTTCTCAAACATGTGTCGTATGTGATTCTTAATCCTGCAGCAATTGTTATCTTACGGTAAGGAGTAAGTGCATCAAATTTGGCTGAAATCGGTCCAGTCTTTTAGGAGAAAATGAACAACATTGTCGCTAAATGCAGCAGTTTTTCGCGCATCTCATTGTTTATGACGTCATATCTCGTGAACTGTGTATCGTACGTGATTCTTACACTTAAGGCGACCGTCCTCATGGATTGAAGCTTACGTGTACAAAACTTCATGAAGTTTGGAACAAAACTGTAGATTTGTATCCAAAACGTACACACAAACATACGGACACTCTGCTTTATGTATATATTTCCGTTGTGATAAAAGTCATGTGATTGTGGAAATAAAATCCGCTACCAGGGTACGAACACGAATTGGATACCCTACTTATATATGAGTACACTTATAGCCTTAACACAAATCACTCCACCACATACCATACTTGTTTTATGTATATGTATATCTATATGATTCTTGTGTATGTATATCTGTATGATGAGCACAATGTAATTTACGTTTTCTTTAAACAGTCAACAACACTGAATGTAAACACCTGAAAATGGGCACAAGCCCGTAACCGGTAGTGCTTTAATAAACCAGAGTGAAAGTTTCATTCTGGAAACATCCCTTAGGCTGTGGCTAAGCCATGTCTCCACCATATCCTTTCTTCCAGGAGTGCTAGTCTAGCATGGTTCGCAGGAGAGATTCTGTGAAGTTTGGAAAGTAGGAGGCGAGGTACTGGCGGAAGTAGTGAGGCGGCATCGCGAGTCGTGTCGGGATAGCACAGTCGGTAGTGCGCTTGCCAGCGAAAGGCAAAGAACCCAGGTTCGAGTCCCGGTTCCGGCACATAATTTTAATCTGCCAGGAAGTTTCATATCAGCGCGAACTCCGCTGCAGAGTGAAAGTTTCATTCTCACCAATAACTGTGACTGGTAGCGGATTTAACCTATAAGGAACAGTCACAGAGTTCTTCAACATCCATAATGGATAAAATTCACTTAAAGTCATGTGATACCGATATTCACAGGAACAGTAGGGGTAGTATCGCGTACATAAGTCATAAAAAGGCGGTCGATTAGCAGAGCTGTAATTTGTACTCTGATGATTCAGGTGAAAATCATTCCGACGTGCTTATGGTCAGCCGATGGGTGACACTGAACGAGAAATGGTTTCATTTCGGAACTCGTTAGAGAATCCAGTATTCTGAAACACACAACGTCAAAAGTGTGCCAACATTACCAACTCTCAAGCGTTTCCTCTCATCTCGGATAACGCAGTGGCAGACGTCCTTCCCTTAATGGCAGAGAGTAGCGGTGTTTGCGTAGAGTTCTCAATGCTAACGGACAAGCGGCGCTACGCGAAATAACAGCAGAGATCAGTGTGCGACGAGCGATGAACGTACCCGTTCTCTGCGGCACAGTTTGACAATAATGGGTAGTGCAGCACTGCCCAACTCACGTTCCAGTACTATTAGCACAGCAGCGCCTCGCGTGGCCTCTTTTTCATATCCTTTGGATATAGGCAAATCGAAAACCGTGTGGTATGTTTCTTTTGAAAGGGCACTGTCAAATTTCTTCTCCACCAGTAACAAAAAATATACTATCCTCTGCTCTGTCTTTAATGACCACCATGTCACGATTGACATAGGCGCGGGAAAAAGTGATCATAGTGTCGTCGAGCAGTTTCTTTTCCGCTGTGGCGGGGAAGGCGTCGGCGACGTGGGCGACCGCTGACGGCCTCGCAAAACAATTGATCACGTTGAATAAAACAACCAGTCACCTCTTAGATGTATGACGTCGGTATTAGATAACCGGAAAAATTCACAGTATGTAGGGTATACATTAAGCAGCATCCAATAGTTAACCGCCCTGGGATTGGGTTAGGTTGTTTGGTTGGGATAGGGGGACTAAACTACTGAGGTTATCAGTCCCGCGGTGGGGAGGGGAAGGACTGAGGATAGGAAAGGAGGCGAGGGGGAAAGGAAATGCAGTTCGGGAAGTAAAGAAGGAAGGAAGACTGCATTAGCTCGGGGCCCCGTGCTCGCCACACACGTGCTCACGAAAGAACCGTGAGCCCCCTGAGGGTAACCGCCCTGAAGAGGACCACTGCACAGTGGTCGAAACGTCGGCAATTCATTTGCTAAGTGTTTAAAAATGACGCGGACTAATAACCAGAATTCTTTTATTCAAAATGACACCGGCCGTGGAAGCCTACGAACTTGAGTCAGTTGATCAAGTTATTAAAACGTTAGCTATATATTTTATTTATTTCCGAGTGTTGTAGTAGTTATCTAAGATTTTGCAATTCCTCAACTGGTGAGATTAGAGGAACTTTTATTTGGGTTTGTTGCAGTCACAGAAACAACAGAATACGATTGTATTTAATAAATGCAATCCAAAATTGTCGGGGAAAGGGATATGATAACGGCGCAAAAATAGTTGTCATTAATAAATATCTCAGAACAAGAATAGTCCACATTAATCTTCGAGCATTCTTCACGCAATAAGGATGCCATTCTTGGCCTTCATTATAGGCAGCTATCCTTCTACAAAAACTAAAACATTTTTAGACTTTATGAATAACCTTTATGTGCTCTTTACAGGGTCAAGCAAACATTTGTATATTGTTGTTGTTGTGGTCTTCAGTCCGGAGACTGGTTTGATGCAGCTCTCCACAATACTCTATCCTGAGCAAGCCTCTTCATCTCCACATAAGAGCGACAACATACATCTGTCTGAATATGCACTGTATCCATCTCTTGGTCTTCCCCTGCGATTTTTTCCCCATACACTTCCCTCCAACGCTAAATTCACAATTCCTTGATGTCTAAGAATGTGTCCCACCAATCTATCGCTTCTTTTAGTTAAGGTATGCCAGAAATTCCTTTTCTCCCCAATTCTATTCAGTACCTCCTCATTAGTTACGCGATCCACCCACCTAATCTTCAGCATTCTTCTGTAGCACCATATTTCAAAAGCCTCAATCCTCTTCCTGTCCGCACTGTTTATCGTCCATGTCTCACTCCCATACAAGGCAACACTCCATACAAATGCCCTCAGAAAGGACTTCCTTAGGTTTAAATCAATATTCGATGTTAACAAATTTCTCTTTTTCAAGAACGCTTTTCTACCCATTGCCATTCTGCATTTTATAACCACTGTACTACGACCATCATTTGTTATTTTACTGCCAAAGTAACAAAACTCATCTACCTCCTTTATTGCTTCGTTTCCCAATCTAATTTCTTCAGCGTCACCTGATTTTCTTACACTGCACTCCATTACCCTAGTTTTGCTCTTGTTAATGTTCATCTTATATGCACCTGTCCATTCCGTTCAATTGCTCTTCCAGGTCCTTTGCTGTATCTGACAGAATTACTATGTCGTCGGCAAAACGCAATGTTTTTAATTCTTCCCCCTGAACTTTAATTCCTTCACCAAATTTCTCCTTGCTTTCCTTTATAGCTTGCTCAATGTACAAATTGAACAACAATGGAGAAAGACTACAACCCTGCCTTACTCCCTTCCCAACCACTGCATCCCTTTCATGCCCTTCAACTCTGACAACCGCTGTCTGGTTTTTGTACAAGTTGTAAATAACCTTACGTTCCCTATATTTTACTCCTGCATGCTTCAGATCTTGAAAGAGTTTATTCCAATCAACATTGTCAAAAGCCTTCCGTGTTCCTACATTTCTCCTGAACCCAAACTGATCTTCCCCGAGGTCGGCTTCTACCAGCTTTTCCATCCTTCTGTATATAATTCGCGTTAATATTTTGCAACCATGACTTATTAAACTGATGGTTCTGTAGTTTTCACACCTGTCTGCACCTGCTTTCTTAGGGATGGGGATTATAACATTTTTCTTAAAGTCTGAGGGTATTTCACCTGTCTCATACATCTTACACACCAGGTGAAACAGGTTTGTCATGGCTGGTTCTCCCAGAGACTTCAGTAGCTCTGAGGGAATATCATCTACTCCAAGGGCCTTGTTTCGACTTAGGTCTTTCAGGGCTCTGTCAAATTCTTCTCTCAGTGCAGTATCTCCTATTTCATCTTCATCTACATCCTCTTCCCTTCCTACAATATTGTCTCGAAGTTTACTACCTTTGTAGAACCCCTCTATATACTCTTTCCACCTTTCAGCTTTCCCTTTTTTGCTGAGAACTGGTTTTCCATCAGTGTCCTTGATATTCATAGAACTGTATTTCTTATCTCCAAATGTTTCCTTTATTTTCCTGTAGGCTGTATCTATTTTTTCCCTATTTATACATTCTTCTACATCCTTGCATTTGCCTGCTAGCCACTCCTGCTTAGCCATTTTGCACTTCCTGTCAATCTCATTTCTTAGTCGTCTGTACTCCATTTTGCCTGTTTCATTTACTGCATTTTTATATTTTCTCCTTTCATCGATTAAATTTAGTATCTCCTGTGATATCCAAGGATTTTTGTAGGTCTTTCCTTCCTACCTATTTTGTCCTCTGCTACCTTCACTATTTCATCTCTCAATTTTACCCATTCCTCCTCTAGTGTTTTATTTTCCTCCGTTTCTGTCAATTGTTGCCTAAAGCTCCCTCTGAAATTCTTAAGAACCTCAGGTTCCTTCAATTTATCCAGGTCCCATCTCCTTATTTTCCTACCTTTTTGTAGTTTCTTTAGTTTCAGCCTACAGTTCATAACCAACAAGTTATGGTCAGAGTCTATATCTGCCCCTGGGTATGTCTTACACTGTAGAACCTGGTTCCGAAATCTATGTCTTACCATTATAAAATCTATCTGGTATCTTCCGCTGTCCCCTGATCTCTTCCACGTATACAACCTTCTTTTGTGATTCTTGAACCAGGTGTTTGTTATAACTAAATTATGTTCTGTGCAAAATTCTACCAGGTGGCTTCCTCTTTCGTTCCTTTTGCCCAGACCATATTCTCCTACTATCCTCCCTTCCCTTCCTTGTCCTACTACCGAATTCCAGTCTCCCATAACAATTAAGTTTTCCTCTCCCTTAATTGTCTGAATAATTTCCTTTAGCTCCTCATATATTTCTTCGATTTCCTCATCGTCGGCAGAGCTAGTTGGCATATAAACCTGTACTACTGTTGTCGGTGTTGGCTTCGTATCTATCTTGACTATGATAATGCGATCACTGTGCTGGTCATAGTAGTTTACCCGCATTCCTATTTTCTTATTTATTATCAATCCTACTCCTGTGATACCCCCAATTGATTTTGTATTTATAATCCTGTACTCATCTGACCAGAAATCCTGTTTATCCTGCCACCGAACTTCACTAATCCTCACTATATCTAACTACAACCTATCCATTTCCCTTTTTAAATTTTCTAATTTTCCTACTCGATTAAGGGATCTAACATTCCACGCTCCGACCCGTAGAATGCCAGTATTGTCTATCCTGATGATCACATCCGCCTGAGTGGTCCCCGCCCGGAGATCCGAATGGGGGACTATTTTACTTCCGGAATATTTTACCCGAGAGGATGCCATCATCATATGTTCATACAGTAGAGCTGTATGTCCTCGGGAAAGGTAACGGCTGTAGTTTCCCCTTGCTTTCAGCCGTTCGCAGTAGCTGTGTGGCAAAGCCACATTAGCTGATGTTACAAGGCCAGCTCAGACAATCATCCAGACTGTTGCCCCTGTAACTACTGAAAAGGCTGTTGCCCCTCTTCAGGAACCACACGTTTGTCTGGCCTCTCCACAGATACCCCTCCGCTGTGGTTGCACCTACGGTACGGCTATCTGTATCGTTGAGGCACGCAAGACACCCCACCTCGGCAATGTCTGTGGTTCATGGGAATGGAATATTATGAAAATTTAATTAAAATTGACATTTAAACCTCTTTTTAAAACACTATAGCAAAGCAGTTTGATGATATCGAAAGCGTCAATGATCTGTGAAATAAATCTGACGATTGCGAATCTCTTAGTGACTGTGAAGTATTCTTTAACTAAATTTTAACATTTGAGTTTATTACTGTAATATACCCGTGGTACGACAACAATGTAGCTATAACAGTCTTTTCAAGTGAACATAAAAGTCGCAACTGATTCTTTACGTTCATTTCGTGCCCGAATTTCAGAATACAGAATTTGAAACATGTATTGGTGAAGCTTGATTGTTGGCAGAAGAATTATTTATGAAATTGAATCTCAGTTAAAAGCACAGATAAAACTAGTGATGGATTATGGAAAAGTTTATGAATATACACAGTCTTTCCAAATGCATTATAAACTTTTTCAACAGGATGATAGATGGAGTTGTAGACGACAATGATTGTCGATTCACAGCGTTCAACGAATATTTAAAACGATTTGGTTTGATTTAAGACCTCAATTGTTTGAAATCGGTATCCAGTGAGGATGTTCACAAGCTGTGAAATAATTTAGATACAATATTTCGAAAAGGCGAAAATAGTGACTACACCCTTTCGAACTTTTGAGGCAATTCAGATTTTAAAATCCAATCTAATATACTCGAAAAACACAATGCCATAAGTACGGCTTGTGTCAGTGCAACCTAGCAGCAATTGAATCTTCTACATGTCTGGCTGAGATCTCACGGGGGGATTAGCTGATCTTCACTCAACCTTTTCTTGGTACAGATGACTGGTTGCAAATGTCATTTGGTGCGATTGTCAGGACACCGCATGACGGCAGGTATTTCATCTGTGATACCCTCATTCAGCAATTAGCCTTACACCCTGGACACGTTTGAACGTATGTAGCCTAATTCGTGAAACTTTGAGGAAATCGAAATTTCTGTCCATCGTGCTCCGGCCAACACACGCCGTTCGATCAACGTAAAAAATGTTCATATGTTTTTAGAGCTTATGGGACTTAACTACGGGGTCATCAGTCCCTAAACTTACAAACTACTTATGAACTAGCTTATAATAAAGACAGCACAAACATCCATGCCCGAACGGGGATTCGAACCCCCGACAGCAGAAGCCACGCAGACCGGGAATGACACGCCGCAGACCGCTCGGCCACTGCGGCCGGCTCGAACAACGTAAACTCACGACGATGAGGCATATTTATTTTTATTTATTTATTTAGCGTATGGTGCTACACACATGGTTTACACTCGTTACATTATGAAATTATATGTTAAAATACACTATAAAATACATAAGTGAAGGATACATTTTCAAATAATATATAACACATACACACAGTAAAAAGTAATATCACAGTAGATAGTATGTGTTATACTAGTCTTGAAATTCTGACGTCCAGATTGGCGACCGATTCGACGCAAGGCGGTGTGGTGTTGAAGAAGTCAGCCCGACTTCCCTGGTAGGCTCTTAACTCTCAGTTCTGGGCGATGTACTGTATTGTTTGATTTGGTTCCCCACAGTCACAGCTATGGCTGGAAAACTTTGTGTAGGTTGTGTGCAAATAGTCCATGTCCTGTTCTGATTCTCTTTAAGGTTTTCCGTAGCTGACGTGGAAGTTCAAAGCCCTTAGGTTTCTCTGATGGACAGATCAGTCCACGGTTGTCAGGGGAGGCACTATCAGTCCAGCTCTCGTGGCATTTAAGATCCATACTGAAGTCGGCTGCTGAAAGTTGCTGGTCCAGTCTTAGAGGGGGGTTTCTAGAGCAGAGTCGTGTTCTTTCCAAAGTTGGGATGTCTTCATGGATAGGAAGTAAGGGGCTATTCATTATTTTTGCATATTCCTTCGATCTTTTTATACAAAGGCATTTTATACAAATCACTTGGACACGTCTTAGAAGGTCTCATACAACTGGCCCTGCACAGGGGATTGGGATGCGCAAACAACCCACCTGGTCACCTGTGACCTACAATCTAATTTGCTACCATTGTAAAATACTCCCGAACTAGGGATCACGCCATTCTGTAATACAACCAGTATCCCAGGATGAAAGCAAGTGTTACACACTGTACATTCATGAATACTGTCAAATAGGCAATGCAGTTTGGTAACATAAGTCAATGACGAATTTGAAATGTACTGACATATCGCCTGTTACCGAACACTGAAACAATTGTTGCCTAAAGCTCCCTCTGAAACTTTCAAGTACTTCAGGTTCATTCGATTTATCCAGGCCCTAGCTCCTTATTTCCCTACGTTTCTGGAGTTTCTTCAGTTTCAGTCTACAGTTCATAACCAGTAAGGTATGGTCAGAGACTATAGCTGCTCCGGGATATGTTTTACAGTTTAAAAAGTGGTTCCGAAATCTTTTACTATTATAAATATACCTGGTACCTTCCGGTGTTTCCTGGTAACTTCCACGTATACAACCTTCTTTTATGATTAAATTATGTTCCGTGCAAAATTATATCGCGCTGCTTCTTATTTCATTCCTTCTCCCAGTCCGTGTTCACCTACTATTTATCTTTCTCTTCCTCTGCCACTACAAAATTCCAGTCCCCCATCACCGTTAAGTTTCCCTCTCCGTTAACTGTCTGAATAATTTCCTTTACCTCTTCATACGTTTCTTCGATCTCCTCATCATGGAAAGAAGCAGTTGGCATATAAAGTTGTACTACTGTGCTCGGTATTGGCTTCGCACGTATCTTGACTATGACAATGGTGTCACTGCACTGCTCATAGTAGTTTACGCGCATATCTATTTTCTTATTCATTATAACCCTATTTCTATAACACTCCCAATTGATTTTGTGTTTATAATCACCTGACCAGAAATCCTGTTTATCTTCCCACCGTTCTTCACTAATCCTCACTGCATCCAACTTCAACTTATCCATATCTTGTTCTAAATTTTCAAATCTCCCTTCCCCATTACGGAATCTAACATTCCGCGCTCCGACCAGCAGAAAGCCAGTAATGTCTTTCCTGAAAACGGCATCTTCCTGAGTAGTCTCCGCCCGGTGGTCCGAATGGGGGACTACTTTACCTCCGAAATATTTGACCCGAGAGGATGCCATCATATATTCATGCAGCACAGCTGCATGTCCTCGGTAAAAGCAACGGCTGTAGTTTCCCCTTGCTTTGAGCCGTTCGCAGTATATATATGGGAAAGCTACATCAGCAGATGCTAAATGGCTAGCTCAGTCAATTATCGAGAATTCTGCCCCTGCAACAACTGAAAAGGCTACTGCCTCTCTTCACGAACAACAGTCTGTCTTTTCCACAGATACCTCTCCGTTATGGTTGCACCTACGGTACGGCTATTGTGTCTTTCAGGCACGCAAGCCATTCCATCTCGGAAGTGTCAGTGGTTCATGGGGATAGCCAATGTTATTAACAAAATAATAAATTACAAACGTTATCAGGCAGGCCCTACCCGAGTAAGGGATCTAACATTCCACGATCCCAACCGTAAAATGCCTATGTCCTTCCGATGTTATACATCTGAGTAGTCCCAAACCGGAGATCCGGTGAGCTAGCCTTGTAGTATCAGCTGATGTGGCTTTGCCATATATTTACTGCGAATGGCTAAAAGCAAAGGGAAACTGCAGTCGTTGCTTTTACCGAAGACATGCAGTTCTACTGTATGAATATATTATGATATCCTCTCGGGTAAAATATTCCAGAGGTAAAATAGTCCTCCATTCGGATCTACGGGTGGGGACTACTCAGGAGGAGGTTGTCATCAGGAAAGACATCACTGGCATTCTACGGGTACGAGCGTGGAATGTTAGATACCTTAATCGGGATGGGAGGTTAGATGACATGATCCGATGATGATCCATTTAGATCGAAACCGGTCATCATAATAAAATATTCTATGAAATCTTGGCTGTTTCAATAAGTATATTATAATGTAAATTGTGTTAGGGGCATTTAGTGCAAGGTTTTTGGGAAGTTGACATACTTCTATTAATTTTCAATATTTCATAGCATTTTCCTCCCTTTATGGATATGGTGTAGGACATCATGTGTTACCTTGTAGGTATGGCCTTCATTTAGCAGGTGGTCTGCAAAGATAGAATTTTCTTACCTAAGTTTCCTACTTTTGTGGAGATCTTTGAGTTTGATTCAAATAGCCCCGCCTGACAGACCACTGTAAATTAAGCCACATTTGCAAGTAGTTTTGTATATTTCACTCCTTTTCAAGGCTGTAATGTTATGTTTACTATTGAGTAGAAAGTGGCCAATTTTATTGTTCACATAAAGAGATGTTCTGAAATTTCTAGATTTAAGTTTTCTGACCACATGCAGAGGAACTTTTCCTAAATATGCACCATGTGGTAGGGAATTTAGGTGGTGAGGCATTAATAACAAGTAAAATATTTAACTTCTCTTTTTCTAATTTATGCTAAGGACAACACACACCCATGTCCGAAGGAGGATTCAAACGTCCTGTGGGATCGTCCACGCAATCCTTGACATCGCGCGGCCGTCCTCGCACGGCGTTTAATACTGAAGGAAGGCGAATTACAAAAATATTAACACATAAAATAGTGAAGTTACTGAGGTGAAGAAATGCGTCGCATGGACTGGTAGTGCGATAAGCGGATCTGGATCTTATAGAATAACCCTGGAATGCATTATGGAGTCGAATTGTGTTCCGTAAGCTTCCACCTGGCAGTCTACCGAGTTCCACAAGTCTGTTGCTGAGAAACGGGATCGATTGTCAAGAGAAGTGTTGTATAATCTCGTGGAGAACGTTCCACGTCGCTGAACAGCATTCGTGACACTAAGGGTAACCATATGCCCTATTGACACATTCTTTGAGATATATCGCTCATATTATTAACTTACAAATTTCTCTTTCAGCTAGCACAACTTTTCTGATATTGTTTGTTAGGGCGTGATGACCATAGTAGTTTGTTCCAATAGACTTACAAACCTTTGAACATGTGACAATAGTATACCGTTATCAACTAAAGCAGAAAATAGCATATTTCCAGTCAGTACAAACAGCTTTCGACAATAAAGGAAGACGGAATTAGCCTACACACTTGCATCTTAATCCCACTATCTTGGTTTTCTGGGCCGGAGAGCCAGTTTTTCTGCTTTTAAAAGTGCATTCAAGCGTTGGTTCTGTGACTTGTGTGTGCCACGGTGGAGTAGCCGAGCGGTCTCTAAGGCGCCTCGCTGCGGAGCGCGCGGTTGCTCGCCGTCGGACGTTCGAGTTCTCCGTGGGGCATATGTGTGTGTGTGTGTGTGTGTGTGTGTGTGTGTGTGTGTGTGTGTGGTGTGTGTGTGTGTGTGTGTTTGTTCTTAGATTAGTTTACCTTAGCTTAAGTAGTTAGTAAGCTACGGACTGATGACCACGCAGTTTGGTCCGAGAGATTTACAACTTTTTCTGTGACTTGTGTCTTCTCAGCAGCAACAGTGCTGTGAAAAACGATGTTGTGCAGACGCGGCAAAATGGTGTGGGTGTCCTCTACAACTATCAAGTAGTTGTCATAGATTCTTCACGTCTGGCTCTCACAGAGAAGATGACCACATAGATGACCACAAAAACACCAGTGTTATTTGGCCACCATGAAGCTTGCTATAGAATCTGTATTTGTGACCAACCTTCATGAAGCAATTAATCGAAGTCAAATTATTCTGCAGATTAAAATCCAGACTATCGGTACCTTTATACCAATTGACCCGCGCTAGTATTGGAATAACATGCTGGAAATTCTCAAAACAGACACCATATCTAAAACTGTATATATCTCCCCCTCCCCCTCAAAAAAGAGGTGCTTTCTAGGTATTTGGAGGCCTCCCAGTACAAGAGGCCCGGGTCGGTCCGATCCCCCCCCCCCCCTTCATGCCGTAGTCTGCCACTGTCGATATGTTTGAAACTTTCGAACTTATTAGATTAAAACTGAAACTGACACTCACTGCAAAAGGCAGAAAAGAATTGGAACTTCGATTAAATGAGGGAAACTGAGGTTGCTGAGAGTTTCAGACAGAGCATCAGGCAACAGTTGAGAGATGAAACAGTGTATCCCGAAGACAATCTGATAGGAAGAAGGACAAGGCCTAATAGAAACCATTGGACAACCCAGAAAGCCATGGCGGAGCGGCCGAGCGCATTGGGTTGCTATGCTGCGGCACGCGAGGCCTTTCCCCGTCGGGGGTTCGAATCCTCCCTCGGGCAGTTAGTTCATAAGTAGTTTGTAAGTTTAGGGACTAATGACCCCGCAGTTAAGTCCCATAAGCTTTACAAACATTTGAACATTTTTTAACACAGAAAATACTGAACTTAATCAACCAATGGTGCCTTTTCTTTCTGACGTGTCATAAAGTACAGACACCAAATCAATAACTGTAATAAGTTATGGTCAGGTCTTAGAGTTTAAAACCTGTGTCCTGCAATTATAAAATCAATCTGAAACCTTTTAGTGTATCTTGGCCTCTTCCACGTACACAACCTTTTTTTGTGATTCTGAAATTAACTCTTCATAAATTGGATAATCAGATTTCTGATAAATCACTTTTCAAACATCTATGAATGATGTGCTCTATTTGAAGATTTTAGAAGCTATTTAGAAACGTAAACTATTTCTCGTTTTTATAACAATATCTGACGCCAGGAGATTTACGCTCTTTTATATTTGTGATTTCTTATTGGTTTCGCACCTCTCGATATCCTCTTCTCTCTGTCCTTCACCAACCTCTGACCATCTTCCTGTCCATCTCCTCCTACCCCACCTTTCTCTGGCCTTCTATCTGTCCACATTCTTTTCTATCCACCAGTCTGCCTATGTCGGTCTCCCTTCCGCATGTGTATCTCTCGCCTGTATTTCCTCCCTCCTCCGTAGCCAATATCCTCACTTCTCTGGTTTCCTTCCCATCCCTCGCCTCATCGCCTCCCCACTAGCTGCCTTCTTGCCTCTCCTCCTTTGTTTATGAAAAGTACTTGCTTGGTGATCATTAAAACGCTGTCTAAATCTTTGATGAGATGCATCCACCATATAATTAATCCTCTTTTATATATATATATATATATATATATATATATATATATATATATATATATATATATATATATATTTTTTTTTTTAAGGTGAAATTTGGAAACATTTTCCGAGATCGGAATAAAACTGTAGAATTACAAACAAACTGACACGTATTTTTATCTTTGAATCTATCTGGAATTTTATATTTGCCTCTCTGTTGATCGACATTAAAGTGTAATATTAAGGTACCCGCGCAGAAATTTTAAAAACCTATATATTTGGTATTTTACGACGTTATTAATGACCTAAGCGTGCATGTATGGTATTATATCGAATGAATTCAACTGTAAACGCTTGTACGGTAAGTTTAGTAAGTCACGGAGTATACACCTCGCCAGTCGCACCCACTGCCACAGAAAGCCGACCAAACTCCTTTACTCATAGAATGTGGCCAAAGGCTATCCACTCTGCATCGAGTATGTGGCACTGGATCGTAATCAAGAAACGTATCGCTGGAACACACAAAGTCATTCCTAATAACAGCTTCAGCATGTTAAGAACAGCTAAAGGTATGGTACAATTCAAAAAATGTTCAAATGTTTCTTAAGCTTATGAGATTTAACTGCGGGAGCATCAGTCTCTAAACTTACAAACTACTTATAAATTAACTTATACTAAAGGCAGCACAAACATCCATGCCCGAGGGAGGATTCGAACCCTCGACAGGGAACGGCCATGCATCGGAGCATAGAGCCTCAATGCGCTCAGCCACTCCGCCGCGGGTATGGTATAATTGTTCACGAAGATATTGTCGAGAGAAAGGCAAAATACTGTGTATCCACGAATGTCAACAGTAAGTAACTTATTTTTATCAAAATATATTTCACTGTATCACGAGAAAAACTTTTTCTTATACCTAAGTTCCTATAAAGGAGACACCACATTGTTCGCCGACAATGCGTCTCCCCAGTCGTCAAGCATTTAGTCAGTTGAGGAAATGTTCCTGACATGTATCTGAAAGTAATATTGAGCAAAATCACGGCACAGTTGTCAATAAAAAATTGTCAGTACGACATGTTTAGCGACTACCTAATCATTTTTTCAAGTACTTTAAAATAATCTGCCATTAATTTTTTAATTAGGCCGATATTTAACTATCGAATTTTCTTTGACAAAGAATCTGTAAAGGGAATTGAAAATGACGGATGAATATTTGTTATTAACCTCAGCTGTTGGTTACGTAGATTATAAATATCTGTTTATACGCTATGATTGCATGTGGACCTACAGTAATGGAAACGGGTAGACATTTGAAAGACTGACAACATTGGTGACAGTCTGCAATGTTATTCTAGAACTTTGAAGAGCCCGAACCAGTACATTTATAGCTGGTAAAGAGCCTTGACCTGATTCCTCTTTTGCTAGTACTTTATCACGTGCGTAGTACTGGTACTGTGATCACATTTTTTTTTTTTACCTCAGTTAACATAAAATAAACGCTTTCTGATCAAATCTACCGTGAGCTGCAAGATATGATCAGCGAATTTTTGACGAAAGGCAACTTTGACAAAAGTTCCGTACTACACTGTTCAATTTTCTTTTATAAAGATTCTTTATGAAAGAAAATTTTATAGTGTAATATCGGCCCTACCCTAAATTTGCGATACGCTAGTCTCTAAACATGGCGTACTGACAAAAACTTTTATGTAACCGAGAACTTATTGGTCAATATTATTAACATTACCTAACATTTCGGTTTCAGAGGCGACCTCATAGCTTTACATTCTTCAAAATTAAATGCCAAGGTCGCGAATTAATAACTTATTGAATGACGACCGGTTTCGGTGAACTGTGCACCATCATCTGGTCATATATAATCTATAAGCTGGTCATCTTATAAAAAATTGATATAATAAGTGCTATGTTGCACTTATAGTATATATATGACCAGATGATGGTGACACAGTTCACCGAAACCGGTCGTCATTCAATTAATTATTAATAGGCAAGCTTGGCATTTCAATATGACAATGGAACAATTTTACGGAGGCTTCAAAATATCATTTATCTCGAAATTGTGACAGTTGGTTTTACTTATAATAAAGTGAAATTTACTGTTGTAAATACTTGTTTTCTCGCGGGGTTAACAACAATAGAATTCTCACCTGTGAACAATGATAATTAACACAAAAGGACGAAACGTCAGGGGATTTTGAGGGGACCCAAAACGTGGCATTTAGCTGGAGCGTAGCGGTCTGTGTGGTAGGGAGCTGGGGAGGGGGTGAAACCGCCACAGCAGCTGCACGAATATATAATTCTCTTCGTGCTTCAGCGACATGACGGGTGAAAACAGTGTGGCGCTCTTTACGCACTCGACGAGATTTATAATGCAATAAAAGGCCATGAAACGCAATCCGATGCAGTGCCGTTCTAAATTGCATAAAAGGGCGTCTGTATACGTGTGTGTATGTGTGTGTGTGTGTGTGGCGAGCGGATGGGTCACCTCCGCCGGAACAGGCAGCTCCGGATATGAAATGAAGCTTATACCGGGGGGTTGATTTGCGAGTCGATTGACAAGTTATAGAATTATTGATTGTCCGCCGGCAGGAAATTGTAATTGCAATAAATATGAGATATTTCTGGCGAATAATTTGGGCGCTCGGCGCGCGGCGAGTGATTTAATGGCGACAAAAGCAGGTGCGGCTGAATTATTTACGGCGCGGAGGCCGGCTTGATTTATTGAAGCGCTGAACGCTTTGATTTAGAGGCGCGCGGCGCTAGCACAGTGCACAGTGCACCGCGGGACGGCAGATGTCGCAGGGGCGGCCATCCCAGACCCCAGGCGCTGCCTCACCTCTTCCTGCTCTCTGCGCTCTTACGACGGTCTCTCTGCGGTTACGTGTACCGGCGATATTGCGGTTTGTGACGGGGTTCTCGGATAAAATGTTAACGGTTTACTGGCCGGGGAAAAGTCACCGTACGCTCGTACTCTGTGAGATTACCGCCCATTAGAAATATTGGTAATTAACAGCATTTGTAATTAAACAGTATGAAATTTACTGAAAACATTGACCATGCCAATGCACCAAATGTCACACAATTGTAATCTTAATAATTATGGTAGCAATGTATGTATGCGGTTGGGTGACAACATTTATAGTTAGGCCATAGGTAGAAATTCTCCACGTTAAGATTTGCTGTGTGCTTGTAGCCGAGGGGAGGCGGCGAGCAGGCCGACGTTGTTGGCTTGTTCCAGCTTAGGATTTTCCAGGCTAGTTTCCGGTGAGGGGACAGAGGGATAATGGCGAGTGCCAGGCACAATGCAGTGCACAGCGTGAAATAAAATATTCTAATACTACTTGCTTTTGAAGTAATACGATGCAGTTGGGAACCTTTAAGGCCCTCATTACAAAATATCCTGTTGACAAATAAACAATACATTAGCTGATATAGTCACATCTGGCGTAATATGTTTAATTGAGAATGAAAAGTAATAAATTACCAATGAATACAAGACAGTTACGCAACTAGCATGGCAATGTTTGTTTATAAAAATAATATATTAACTATTTCTCATTTTATTTTCAAATAATCTTGTTTATTTTATCTTGAAATATTCAGTTAAATTACTTTTCTGTGATATAAGAAATTGCACGATTATAATAAATAGTACAAAGGATGTTTATACCAATATAAAAACACAAGAAGACATTTGTTTAATGTGTAGTGTAATGATTTTGATTTTAAGTAAAGTTTTAGAAATATATTGGCTGAGCGCAAGTCGGTTAGAAGAGCTCACACGGGAAAGTTGATGACGTAGGGAAAAACCCGGCAGTCGGGCTTTTGGCGCGCGCGCGACCCAGGAAGTCAGGCGTCGGGAGCGAGTGGTGTAGCTGGCCGGGCGGCGTCGCTCTGTACAGTCGGCATGTGAATCTCCAGGTGGAGACTTTAGATTTGTGTGTGGCAATTGCCACGTGTGGTTGCTCGTCGTAGACTGCACCAAGTAGTATCGAGTGCTACTGTGTGTTGTGAATATTCAGCCGGTGGAACAAGGTGTGCATCGCACTGAATTAAAGTGACTGTGTTTTGTTAATGTAGCACGTGTCGTCGCATAGTCATGAACATATAAGGTGTTTGAGACAGGCACATGGTGTGAAAACAATTTGCGACAAATATTCATTTTGTCTGGGGGCTCAAGAGCTATAATTTTATTTGATAAATGTGTCGACGTACAGACGTATCAGCCACAGGGTTTTAATATGGTGTAATAAACAACATAAAGTGAACTTTCACGTGTTTTCAAAAATAGTAGTTAGTAGACCCTTTTGTCACATGAACTTACTTTATTATGAATTTTTTTGTTAATCATATGCAGGGAAGGAAAGCTGCGAATGTGTAATAGTATCCCCTAGAAAGCGAGTCAAACAGTAGCAATCACAGTTCCAGTGTTTTTGCATGTTTACGAATTTGGTTCGCAGTTGGTGGTTGTGGGTTTTAAAAATTAATCTTTCCCTATTTTAAACTCTTACCCCGAACTTCCACCCTCGCAACACGGAGATCGTGACAGTTAAGATCTATCGAATTTATTAAGAGTTTATTTTAGAATCATAACGCAAAGTTGTGTACGTGGTATAGGCCAGAATACATCGAAAAATTTCAGATTTGTATAATTTAGTTTTAAACACTAAGACTCCGACCATAACTTACTACAGTTATTGATATGGTTACTGCTAGATCTTACGGGGGTATATCTTGATCCACATATACAGTTTCCCTGACGTTTCGTCCAGAGCTGCGCTGAATATCTTCGGAGGTCTTTCTACTTCCTCTGTTTCTTGCCGAGTCACAAGCCGGGCGTCCGTGAGCGACGTATATACTGTGGGAAGTGGGCGGGGCCAAGCTGTCATGTTATCAGCAGAGATAGTCCTTATCAAAAACTGACAATGTTTATCTCTGCTGATAACGTGACATTTTGGCTACGCCCACAGTATATACGTCGCTCACAGATGCCCACTCGTCAGTCTGCAAGACTCAGCGGAAGTTGGAAGATGTCCGAAGGTGTCCATCGCAGCTCTGGTCGAAGTGTCAGGGAAAACTGCTACTTTTTATGGACCACGAACTTATAACCCGGAAAATTTATCTACAGCTATGACATTCGGACATGAAGGCCTTCAGTGTATTGATATGATGTATTTTCTTTCTGACAAGTCCGAAAGAACAGATATTATTGGTTGATTAACTTCAATATTTCCTGTAATATCCAAGGATTTCTATTAAGCCTTGTATTTCTCCCTTTCTGATACTCTTTGGCCTCCGATGTTTCATTTCTCAAGGCTACAGTTCTACTGTATTTTCCCTTGTTTACGTCAACTGTTGCCGAATTCTCTGTCTGAAACTCTCAACAAACTCAGGTTCCTTCAGTTGATCGAGGTACCATCTCTATTCTGCCTTCTGCAGTGAGTTTTAATTTCAGTTTTAATTAATAAGTTACGAATTTGACATTTTTAACCGTATCGATCGTTGCCGGGATTTGAAATAAATGAAGGGGAAAGTTGGAAATTTGTGCTGGACTGGAATTTGAACCCGTATTACCCGCTTCGGAACAGCACTCGCCTTAACCAATTAGGCTATCTAGGCATGCTTTCTTTCCTGCCCAAATTCTCAACTTAAAGCACGATACAATCTTAGCGTCCTCTTAGCCTTTTCCAGGGATCGAGCATAGTTGTGCATCCCCACAGAAATACTCAATTTCCTGTTGGGAAATATACAGGGTGGTCCATTGATAGCGACTGGGCCATATATCTCAAATGTTTGTACAGATTATGAGACTTAACTACGGGGTCATCAGTCCCTAAACTTACAAACTACTTATGAACTAGCTAACACTAAGGACGGCACAAATATCCATGCCCGAGGGGGGGATTTGAACCCCCGACCGTAGTGGCCGTGCAGACCGTGATTGACGCGCCTCAGTCCCCTCGGCCACCGCGACTGGCGCCAAATATCTCACAAAATAAGCATCATACGGAAAAACTACGAAGAACAAAACTTTTCTAGCTTGGAGGGCTAAAATAGATGGTGCTATGGTTGGCCCGCTAGATGGTGCTGCCATATGTCAAACGGATATCAACTGCATTTTTTAATACATACCCCCATTTTTATTACATATTCGTCTAGTACGTAAACAAATATGAATGTTTTATTTGGAACACTTTTGTCGCTTTGTGATAGATGGCGCTGTAAAATTCACAAACATATTGCTCACTATTTTAGACGAACAGTCGGTAACAGGTTTTTAAAATTGAAACACAGAATGTGGGAATGTTTGAATTTTATTTCGGTTGTGATACATGTACTTTTGTGACATTATCATACATCACGAGAACGCATGCTGTTACTGCGTGATTACCTGTAATTACCTCATGTCTTCAATAAATGCTCAAAATGATGTCCTTCAATGCATTTGGCAACACGCGTAACGAAATTCCTCTCAATACCGAGTAGTTCGCCTTCAGTAATGATCTCACATGCGTTGTCGGTGACTTCTTTCTCTGAATAACCATTCTTCTTAAAGGCCTGCTTCAGATGTTGTAGCTCATCGTCCAGATGTTTTGGCATACAAATTCTTTTGGCTCTGTCTACAAGACTTTTAATCAGACTTCACTTTTGTTGTGGGTGGCGGTTGGAATTCTTCTGCAGATATCTGTCAGTATGCATCAATTTCCTAAAAAGAAATCTTCTCTGACAAATTATTATCCACGGTTGTATAGAGAAGCGATTGAAATATACAAACATAAAGTTAATTTCAATCGAAATGAAAAGACTATGAAAGTCAACGATATATGGACTGCGGCTCTGCAGAATCGATAGATTGGTTTTATCTTTGACATGGGTCGATAGTATAGTTTTATCTTTGACAAGGATCATCTCTGTGTATCATGTGGATCTTAGCCACGCCCAGTTTAGACGGTATTTAAGAAGCTCTCAGACCTCCGACCCATCAGTCGGCAAGACTCAACCTCTGAAGACATCCGACGCAGCATCGGACGAAACGTAACGAAGCAGCAAGATTCTAAGAACATGGCCTTACAACCCATAAGATATACTTACACAATTAAGGCTTAGCTGTGCTGCGCCGCCAAATGCCTACATAACGAAGGTCTCAGTCCAACAGCTCATTACACCATTGAAAAATACAATCATCTTAAAAGTTATCATCATCAAGTTGCTGTGGAAACTCCTTTTAACAAAGAGAAACATCTGTGAAAAACAACGACTTGGTATTATTTTTTTAAGCGACAGGTACATGCTGCACACTCTTGTCTCGAAACGGATTTTATTTATTTCCAGTCTGGAGTTACACACCATTCAATTTTTCGGAATACCTTTTGTACAGATGCAAATGTTATGGATGCTACTTCCTGTATTCACAAGAATATATCGAAAAACGGCTGCAGAAACAGAAATAAAACAGAGGTAGTAGGCGTTGTGCAGTTACATCCGTTAGTCGTCTTCCAGTATTATTTGGTACCTAGAAGCCAAATTATAAATCCGTGTCCTTAACAGTTGCTTCAGATATTTTCAGGGACTATAATTTGTTTTGTAGCTGGGGTTAGTTAGTAGGAGCTCTTCTCCTACAAGGTAGTCATGAACATTCGACGTGAAATGGTTACTTCCTCAAAGACCAAAATTTACTGTCAGTAGAAAAAATGTCACGAAATGCATATAAATATTAGAAGTGGAATGTAACTGTTAAACTACCTTGCTACATTACGTAACATTCTATAACGCGGATAACACTTCTGTAATTTCAGCCTATTTATTAATGAAGTACTGAATGAAATCAGAATTTCCCTTATGTGTACCAGCCTCGCTGATTTTGTGAAGAAAAGAGGACAAATTGCCAGTTTTCCTGTAGTTACTGAATGTTCGTTGTCTATAAACATAAAAATTAACCTCATTTATTAACCAATTATCTAAGTCATCTGAAACCGCCAATTATGTAGCACCTGGCCAGCGAGCTGTAAGGTAAGACAAACAAACATTAGAGCATGAATTGTGGAAGGACTACCCAAAGATTGTTTTGAACATCTTTCGCGGGAAAGCACAGTTTATTTAACAATAGATTTATCATTTTTACCGAGGAAAAAAAAATTCCCAAAAGATTCTTTTAAGCATATTGGACTGAATCCCAAAAGCATACAGCAAATAAAATACAAAACCCCTTCAAACTTTCGAACGGCTTTTACAAACACTGCAACCAAGAGTAACTAAATATACACTCATTTTAAAAGTTTAAGGAAATTTGATTGGCTACAGAAGAAAGGTTAATTTGAAACAACTTATCTCTAACTTGATTACAAAGTGAATTTACATCAACCCTTTACAGAAAATTACGTGGCAAGCCACTTAAAGTCTGACAATGCACAGAGCCTTCGTTACCATGAAAACTCGCTACAAGAAGTACGCTACAAGGATCATTTGAAAAACGGAAGCTTAAGTCTGGCGCCCGTTTAAGATATCAAGAGTCACAATGTGGATTGACTTTAGTGAAAACTTTACATAATTAAGAGATATACAGTCATTTAACTTAATGTGGGAGTCCAAGCAAAAGTCCAACTGGCGTACTCTCAACCTCAGGAGCACACGGACGGCAGCCAACCCGGTAACTTAAACTGCCCCCGCACACAGAACGGTCGCTCGTACGAAACAGCCGGCAGTCCCACTAAGTACGCCATTCACAGGTCCAACAACAACGGCCACAACCAACATGGACACTGGCTCTGTAACAAAGAGGCATAGCTACTTAGTATGCAAGGCATTAAAATACAAACATAAAACACTAGAATTTGGATTTTGGACGCCAGATAGTACACGAACCCTCATAAGAAGCTTAAGAACATTAGCTACGGGTGTGTGAAATAATTCCCCAGGAGGGTTCTTTGAACAAAACTAACTTTAAACAAAATTAAAGTCAGAGCAATTGGCTTATGACAAAATCTTCCCAAGAATTCTGGAAACATCCCTTAGGCTGTGGCTAAGCCGTGTCTCCACCATATCCTTTCTTCCAGGAGTGCTAGTCTTGCATGGTTCGCAGGAGAGCTTCTGTGAAGTTTGGAAAGTAGGAGGCGAGGTACTGGCGGAAGTAAAGTTGTGAGGCGGCATCGTGAGTCGTGTCGGGATAGCACAGTCGGTAGTGCGCTTGCCCGCGAAAGGCAAAGGTCCCAGGTTCGAGTCCCGGTTCCGGCACACAATTTTAATCTGCCAGGAAGTTTCAAAATCTTCCCAAGTTGGGTAGTTCAACAACACTCAACTAGGAACAGATTAACATTTAGGGAGGGTGAGCTGGAGAAATTCCTCTAACAGATTGCGAGTTCGTGTTAAAGCGGCAAACCTTCAGCAAACTGCGTTCGCCCAGCTTCGTAACTGCCCGCAATAACATACCAGTCGGCCGTTGTCCAACAAAACGCACCACCATGCGTGCCGACAACTTTGAAAAATCGTTACCGAGTGCGGAAACCACACTTGCCGGTAAGGCACACACAGTCCCTCCACACAGAACTCAGCCGTCCACTTGTAGACAACTGCGCGGTAATCTTCATCAGCAATACTCGTGCGATGTTGCCGCGTACGGGCCTCCGCACACTCATCACCGCTTCGTGCATGCCGAACTTACTCACGTCGCACTCCACAATGTCAACTTCCTACGACGTGGTTCCCTCGCCTCTGCAGGGCACAGCCCCGGCAAAGATCACACCCGCCAAAGATAAACAGGCGAACGAAACCCATTAGGTCGATACACAATGGGGCGACGATACTCGCACCGGCTCATCATCTAAATGGGAATGACACTCAGGAAGTATAGTGAGATTACCGCCCAATAGAAATATTGCTAATTAATATCATTTGATAATTAAACAGTATGAAGTTCACTGCAAAGATTGACCATGCCAATGCACTAAATATCACGCAATTTTAATCTGTTTAATTATGGTATCAATGTATGTACGCAGTTGGGTGACAACATTTATAGTTGGCGAAAGGTAGAAATTCTCCACGTTGAGATTTGCTGTGAACTTGTAGCTGACGGGAGGCCAGCGAGCAGGCCGACGTTAGTGGCTTGTTCCAACTCAGGATTTTCCAGTTCGTTTCCGGTGAGGGGAGAGAGGGACAATGGCGAGTGCCAGGCACAGTGCAATGCACAAATATTATAATAATACTGGCATTTGAAGTAATACGATGCAGTTAGGAACCTTTAATGCCCTCATTACAAAATAGCCTGTTGATAAATAAACAATACATTAGCTGATAATTGACAATGAAAGGTAATAAATTGCCAACGAAGACAAGACAGTTACACAACTAGCATGGCAATGTTTGTTTATGAAAATAATATATTAACTATTTCTCATTTTATTTTCAATTAATCTTGAGTATTTTATCTTAAAGTATTCAGTTAAATCACTTATCTGTGACATAAGAAATTGCACGATTATGATAAACAGTACAAAGGATGTTTATACTAATATAAAAACGTAAGCAAATATTTGTTTAATGTGTAGTGTAATTATTTTGATTTTAAGTAAAGTTTTAGACATGTATTGGCTGAGCGTTGTACGTTGGAAAATCGGTTAGAACAGCTCACATGCGGAAGTTGATGACGTAGGGGAAAAAACCGCGGCAGTTGAGCTTTTGGCGCGCGCGCGCGCGTGAGGGCAGGAAGTGAGGACTCCAGAGCACGTGGTGTGACTGGCCGGGCGGCGTCGCTCTGCATCAGTCAGCATGTGGACCTCGAGGTGGAGGTTATAGATTGGTGTGTGGCAATCGCCACGTGTGGGTGCTCGTCGTAGACTGCACCGAGTTGAATCGAGTGCAACTGTGTGTTTGTGAATATTTAGCCGGCGGAACAAGGTGTGCATCACATTGAATCAAAGTGACTGTGATTTGTTAATGTAACACGTGTCGTCGCATAGGCATGAACATAAACGGTGTTTGAGACAGCCACGTGGTGTGAAAACAATTCGCGACAAATATTCATTTTGTCTGGGGGCTCACGAGCTATAACTTTATTTGGTAAATGTGTCGACGTACAGACGTATCAGCCACAGGGTTCAAATATTGTGAAATAAACAACATAAAATGAACTTTCACGTGTTTTCAAAAATAGTAGTTAGTACACCCTTTTTCTCTCATGATTTTATTATGAATTTGTTTTGTTAATCATATGCAGGGAAGGAAAGCTGCGAACGTGTGATATCATCCCCTAGAAATCGAGTCAAACAGTCGCAATCACAGTTCCAGTGTTTTTGCATGTTTAGGAATTTGGTTCGCAGCTGGTGGTTGTGAGTTATAAAAATTAAACTTTTTCTAATTTTAAACTCTCACCCCGACCTTCACCCTCGCAGTATCCGCTCCAAAAATGTATTATCTGTAGTGAAGATTTTGCATACAGTGGTTAGCGGGTATCAGACTGATTTATCCATATAAAGTCGTTTGGCTTTTTCTTGTCGTTTCGGCGACATTCTGAATAATTTCCATTTAAAACGTAGCATAAAGTTACTAAACTGAATATATTTGAGGTCAAAGCGTGCTTTTCATGCTTACGCTACTACTAGTCTCTTCCCTGTTGCGAGCAATTTTCCTCCTTCTTGAGTATGGCAATGACACTGCGTTTTCTGGAGTAAGTCCGCGCGGTTAAGAAATCTGTCCTACACAGAAAACACCAACAAGCTCTTTGAATTCGTACCGTGCGATGAGTGCTCTGTTATGGCGTTACTTGTAACCGAACGTGTGGACATCCCACTAATGTCGAAAAGACAACGAATATATTATCTCTGTTCGTATCTATAATGCAACAGCGAATACTGCTGGCTTCGAATACAGCCAGTAATAAAATCAAGTATATCTCCATTTCTAGTCCCAATATAACGCTATTTGCGAATATATTAAATATGTGACATAAGATTGGCTTAGGTAACAATTCATACACGTACTGCAATCTATTCCACATCTTTATGTCGTTTGACATCTGTGAATTGCACTATACAGTACACACATTTAGTGGTTGCCTCTCATCAACAATGTGGGCTTAGTCCATTGCCTGGTGCAGTGCTAAATTTATCATTTATTTCAGGGTTCGAACTTCGGCCTTGTAAGATTATGAAAACCAGTGTTTTAAGCATATTTATTTATTGCTACTCGAGTGTCGGTCAAACACGTATGTTTTGTTAATAATTTCAAAAAACAGCCAAATTTGCACACAGATGGTTCTTTTTATTGTCGACTAGTTTTGGGCTTGAATCCATTATCAAGTCAAACACACTCAATGTAATCATCAATATACAAACCATAATATGACACATTTCAAAAAAGGAATATATATATATATATATATATATATATATATATATATATATATATATATATATTATTACAATTACAATATATATTAATTACAACGACGACGCCGTGAATCCAGGAGAAAGTGCTAATGGGAGACAAAGGAGACACTGGGGGAGACATATAAATAGACAGTGGCAGTTTTACGGATACGTGTATGAAAACTCCATCGCAGTGAGATTACGTGAAAGAATCTAGTGCGTTCTTTGTTGAAAGAACGCGAGTATGTCCGTTTATGGTGAGGAAGGGCAACTGGCTCCTCCACTTTTCCGTCTGCCTTTGAAAGAGCAACGTATTTCCCTCTTTTTTTATTTTATTTATTTATTTATTTATTTATTTATTTATTTTTTTTTTTTTTTTTTTTTTGTGCTCGAGAAATTTTTCAGCTGGTATTTGTATTTTGGTTGTGCATTGATGATCATTTTTGAAATTTTGTGGCTGCTACCAATCTCCTTCTCAGAACGTATGGCATACATCGGAGCTACCACAAGAGACAAAGTGCACACGAATCAAAGGTAGATGATAGCAGAAGTACAAATCAATATTAATAAAATGAATTGCCGCGTGTATGAAATCGCATCACTTGAAAATGGCTTCACCGATTTGGCTAATCTTTTCTTTGATCTGTTCGTAATTCTCAAGCCAAGGTTTGTATTAAAGAAAATTTTAGTAAATTCTACCGGAATATATCACAATTTGAGATCTTGAATCATTTTCTAGATTTTCCAACAATCACCTTGTCCATTCGCTACTCGCCTTGCGACCAAATTCGCTAAGACGTTAGAATAAAGGCAGATGGCGTTCTGTATGCTGAGAAAAAGCCTTGTTTGAAGCCAGGGAGCAATTGGAAAATCTACCGGAAAATATCGGAGTCTGAGAAAAAACTGAAACTGAAATTACGTTTCCAGACGAGTGGAACTGCGTCATAAGAATGACCCTTCACCATTATAGTGCTAAATTCTTCCTAAAACTAGCTACATCCTATGCACACATGGTTAAAACAGTCAGTCAGAATTAACATGAAGCGTTGTTCTTTAGAAGTCCCTCCGTATTATTCCTATCTCCATGGTGTTATCGATGGTGATCATATCTTTGGAGCGTTCCAAAAATAAAATTGATGTCAGTTCGTGGTATTTTTGAGTGTTACCAACAAATTGAGCGTAGATCGTGGTTTACTTGCCTCCATTGCTGCGTCGCAATATCGATCGGCGTACGCGGAACGCAATCCTACTACGTGATCGTACAGTTGATGAGACTGAAGAAGATCGTATACAGCACTTGGAAGTTTTTATGTCTAAATTTATATCTGTTTTTACAATAAAACTATTAAAGTAAGCCGGCCGCGGTGGCCGAGGGGATTGAGGCGCTTCAGTCACGGTCTGGACAGCCACTGCGGTCGGGGGTTCGAATCCCTCCTCGGGCATGGATATTTGTGCCGTCCTTAGTGTAAGCTAGTTCATAAGTAGTTTGTAAGTTTAGGGACTGATGACCCCGTAGTTAAGTCCCATAATAAAAAAATAAATAAAAATAATAATAAAAAAATAAAAAAAATTAAAGTAACTTGAAAAGTCTAATAACCCGTTTCCAATTGATTTACCCATCCATTTTGACTTCTATTTCCTATCAGGGTCCCGATTGCAATAACAGTAAATAAGATGAGAGTGAAGGGTAGGAGGAGATAGAGGATGCGGGATGAAATTGATTTAAAAAGGGGGATGGTAGAGAGGAGGGGATATGGTGTGGGATAAGAGTAACGGCCTAGGAGTGCCTCCACACGGAAGAAAGGATCATTGCCTGTCATCGGCATTTGTATATATATATATATATATATATATATATATATATATATATATATGTGTGTGTGTGTGTGTGTGTGTGTGTGTGTGTGTGTGTGTGCGAATTAGAGTAATTATGAGTTTGAGTTATAGTGGGCAGGATAAAGATGAGAATTTTTAATTGACGGGAGGCGTACTTGAGTAATTCTATGAAGCTTGGTGAGCGCTGTATTCTCAGTGATGTAGACGTCAGCGCAACTGCCTAGAAAGCAGGAGACCCGGGTTCGAGTGCCGGCTGGGCACATATATTCAACTTTACCTATTCGCCGGCTGGGCACATATATTCAACTTTACCTATTCGCAGTTAACGTCATACATTCCGAGATAATGAGAATTGAAATTAGCCAAATCACAAAAGCAGCGAATCTCAAACTATGGGAGGGAGCGCTAGGAAATAATTTTCAGTGTCGTGTAATCTCGAGATGCCGAGCGGTGAGCTGCTTGGTTGACACCCCCTCCCCCTCCTCTTCACATTACCGTCAGAAGCTTAACTACGCAGCATTCAGCAGAGCACTCGTCGTTAATCAGCGGAGAAGAGCGGCGGTGTAATTGCTACAGTTTTACGAGGTGCTGGGGGCGGCGGTGCTGCGTAATACACGGCGCAGCCAACTGCAGGCGGCCGGGTCTGTTTGGCCAGCACTTGGCTGCTCGGCGGGAGGGTGGCGGACGGCGGGGGTGGTAATCTGTCGCCAGAGGCAGCTGGCGGAGGGCGGCCGCGCGGCCGGGCATTAATCAAAGGCGGCTGCTGCCTGCGGCTAGCGGGCAGCGGGCAGCGGGCTGGCCGGGGCGGGGGCTTTGTCTGGAGCTGCCATCCGCCCAGGCGTGACAGCGGCCGGGGGTGGACGGGCAAGTGCGGCCAGGGCGCCGAGCAGGCTCCTTCTTCTGCACCATTTGCTGCAAAAACAGCTCTAAACTACTCCTACCCCAGCTTTCTGATTGCTGCATGTCTCATGTTCATGACACTGTGAGTTTACCGCCCAATAGAAATATTGGTAATTAATAGCATTTGATGATTAAACAGTATGAGGTTCACTGCAAACATTGACCATGCCAATGCACCAAATGTTACACAATTTTAATTTTAATAATTATGGTAACAATGTATGTACGTAGTTGAGTGACAACATTTATAGTTAGACCATAGGCAGAAATTCTCCACGTTGAGATTTGCTGTGTGCTTGTAGCTGACGGGAGGCCAGCGAGCAGGCCGACATTGGTGGCTTGTTCCAGCTTAGGATTTTCCAGGCTCGTTTCCGGTGAGGGGAGAGAGGGACAATGGCGAGTGCCAGGTGCAGTACAGTGCACAGCGTGAAATAAAATGTTCTAATACTACTTGCATTTGAAGTAATAAGATGCAGTTAGGAACCTTTAAGGCCCTCATTACAATATAGCCTGTTGATAAATAAACAATACATTAGCTGATGTAGTCACATCTGGCGTAATATTTTTAATTGACAATGAAAAGTAATACATTACCAATGAATACAAGACAGTTACACAACTAGCATGGCAGTGTTTGTTTATAAAAATAATATATTAACTATTTACCATTTTATTTTCAATTAATCTTGTGTATTTTATCTTGAAATATTCAGTTAAATCACTTATCTGTGATATAAGAAATTGCACGATTATAATAAATAGTACAAAGGATGTTTCTACCAATATAAAAACCCAAGAAGACATTTGTTTAATGTGTAGTGTAATTATTTTGATTTTAAGTAAAGTTTTAGAAATGTATTGGCTGAGCGCTGTACGTTGGCAAGTCGGTTAGAACAGCTCACATGGGGAAGTTGATGACGTAGGGAAAAACCAGGCAGTTGGGCTTTTGGCGCGCGCGCGCGCGCGAGGGCAGGAAGTGACGAGTCAGGAGCGAGTGGTGTAGCTGGCCGGGCGGCGTCGCTCTGCACAGTCGACATGTGGATCTCCAGGTGGAGACTATAGATATTTGTGTGGCAATTTCCAAGTGTGGTTGCTCGTCGTAGACTGCACCAAGTTGTATCGAGTGCTACTGTGTGTTGTGAATATTTAGCCGGTGGAACAAGGTGTGCATCGCACTGAATTAAAGTGACTGTGTTTTGTTAATGTAACACGTGTCGTCGCATAGGCATGAACATAAACTGTGTTTGAGACAGGCACATGGTGTGAAAACTATTTGCGACAAATATTCATTTTGCTGGGGGCTCACGAGCTATAACTTTATTGGATAAATGTGTCGACATACAGACGTATCAGCCACAGGGTTTTAATATGGTGTAATAAACAACATAAAATGAACTTCCACGTGTTTTCAAAAATAGTAGTTAGTACACCCTTTTTCTCACATGAACTTACTTTATTATGATTTTTTTTATTAATCATATGCAGGGAAGGAAAGCTGCGAACGTGTGATATCATCCCCTAGAAAACGAGTCAAACAGTATCAATCAGTTCCAGTGTTTTTGCATGTTTAGGAATTTGGTTCGCAGTTGGTGGTTGTGAGTTTTAAAAGTTAAACTTTTCCTAATTTAAACTCTCACCCCGAACTTTCACTCTCGCAACACCTGTTGAAGTTAGCTGACAGTCATTAATTACAAGAGGTGTCAAAATTATTTTTTATAAAAAGTCACCCGTCTCCCCCCCCCCCTTTTTTGTGAAATTTGATGAACATACAGCGTTTCCGTGCTCGCTTACTTCGTCAGGATGGAGTTAGTAACTTGCAGAATGTCTCTTGAATCCAGTGCAACATTATGGAATTGACCAAAACTTGTAAATATCAAGTCATTCAGTTCCTTGAGACAGTCTCGTTATGCGAAAACTATTAAATCTAAGGAGAGGCACAATTAAAATTTATTCTGTGGCCGTATTAGTACCCAGGGGTAGGGGTAGTTTTGTTCATAAAACCTTTGTTGAAGGACATCCACAACTGAGGTAATACATCTTTAGATAATGGGGTCCGCTTCAGCTGTTTACTTTTTTTTTTTAATTAAGAAAGACGACCGGTTTCGTGGCTTATAAAGTCGTATTTTCGGGTTATATAAAATTAAAACATAAAACCAGGGGCTCCCAAATACAAACAACAACCACCGCGGCTGTCAGAACACTCACAAAACATCAAGGCGACAACCGCCCTCGTCGACCAAACCACCAGACAGAGCCAGGCGGCAAGGGCAGCGGCATGGCTGGTCGTCGCCTTGATGTTTTATGAGTGTTGTTTGTATTTGGAAGCCCCTGGTTTTATGTTTTAATTGTATCTGACTCGAAGATGCAACTGTAAGTCGCGAAACTGGTCGTCTTCTTTCTTAATAAAAAGAAGTAAACAACTTAAGCGGACCCCTTTTTCAAAAGAGGTAGTTCTGTTCGTCGCGGTCGTTGATCGTATTTGTTCGTTGTTGTTCATGTTGGACCAGCTTTTTTATTACAGAGGACGTTGAGCCCTCTGACCGAGCGCGTTGAGCCACGGCACCCGGCGACCGCTCGGCTAACTCAGCCTTACAATGCGACTGCACGGACTTTCTAAGAGCACGTCTCCCTCCACACAACATAATTTGATTCTGCCTCAGTATCCCCTGTGAAATACGTATCAAATTGCTGCGGTAATTTGGAAGAATCCGTGTATCTCAAAGCTCCGGTGTATCACGAAGTTGCGATCGATATATATCGAAAGGTACGAGTACAATTACTTTTACACAGTGTTTCTTAACCCGAGGTACGGGCGCTATGTGCCCTCGCGTACTAAAAAGTACCTTCTTGTTTAACCGGTTCAGAACCGCTCAGTAAAAGTAATTGCACTAGTAAAACGAATATTTCATTATCAAACATTCGTGTTGTCACGCGATTGGCTACTGCCAAAGTTTAACTTTTTGTGACGTCCAGCCACCTCAATACCTCGACAGTGCGCTGTTCGATACATATCAATCGGAACCTCGAGATACACCGGATTCTTCAAAATTACCGGCGAGGCTCTCCTATATTGGAATAGCCCTCTAGCAGAGAACGTGAATGGGAACAATCCCGTCTTGTTCGTCAGGCAGAAGTGATATAAACTAGGCAGGACTGTTCCCATTGGAGGTCTTTGCTAGGGTGCTATTTCAATATGGAAAAGTTTTGGCAGTTTGTTACGTATTTCACAGGGACGTTGAGGCAGAATTAAAGTATTGGTGTGGAGGGAGACGTGCTCTAAGCAGTCCGTGTAGTCTGTAATGCTGTGTTAGCTGAGCGGTCTAAAGCTCTTGTGTAGTAAGTGGTAGGTCCCAGATTCGAATACCAGCCGCAGCAAAAATTTCAATTCAATGCCTCTCTTTACATTTAATACCTTCGGAAATTTATTACTAATCATGTACAAGGTGCCTTCATCTTTCATTTACTTCGCAAACCGGCCGTCTAAGGACTACTCAGATACCATTGTTTAGTTTTCACTTTCACCATGCATTCACTTTTATTCCTCTTCCCCAAAAGCCTTCATTCTCTCCGATTGTTGTCTTCGTATCTCCGTCATCCAATTGCTATTCACACGTTTTACTTTCTCTTCACCTAGAACTTCGATGCTGTTGCGTCGTTCTCTGTATTCATACCTCGGCATTCGTCATCTGTGATTCCAAGTCTTCTTAGTTCTTCTTTCACTTGCTTGGCATACCCGTTCTCGCTTTCTAGGTTATACATTTTGTCGAAAGGATTCATCCTCATCATGTGGCTGTAGAATCTCAGATCTTCCACTTGTTCATACATTCCTTTGTTCGATCTGAATCTGTAGTTTCCATTTACTATTCTTGGATCGTAAATTCTCCGTAATAAACCGCCATCCGATTTTCAGGAATTTTCCAGGCTTATTAAGGTTGCCGTTTCTATTCAATAAAGTAAGACTGGCATTACCGCATCATTATGGTACATATTTTTGCATTGATGGACAATTGTTGTAGATGTTTTTAGCGATGAAATTTAGTTTCTCCAGTTTCACTCTTTCATTTTGTATTGTAGGTTTATGGGATCCATGGTTGCTGACAATCTCTCCAAGGTATTTGAACTGTTTTGTTAATTTAAGCTGCCAAAACTCGGTCTTCAGTATAAATCGGTTTTCGTATACGTTTCCTCACAAACTAATCACACACAAACTGCCAAACTTATGTCACTTCGACATACTCTTCCTGCAGCTGTAAACATTAATCATAACGACTACGCCGTGATTCCAGGGATGCTGCGACTGGTTCCTGAGTTATATGGTTTGACTACTAGAAGTGTGATGTGATTGGCGCTTCGTTTGGGGATTGAAAACCAAAAAGACGTTCGACGCGATGCCACACTGCAGACTGCTAACGAACATACTATATTATGGAATAGGTTCACAGATTTGTGACTGGCTGGAAGACTTCCTAAGTAATAGAACGCAATACGTTGTTCTCGACGGCGAGGGTTCATCAGAGACGAGTGTATCGTCAGGCTTGCCCCAGGGGAGTGTGATAGGACCGCTATTATTTTCTATTTATATAAATGATCTGATGGGTAGAGTAACTTGTAATTTGGGGCTGTTTGCTGATGGTGCTGTGGTGTATGGGAGGGTGTCGTCTTTAATTGTGATAGCACTATGTCACTATGACTTAGACAAAATGTCTAGTTGGTGCGAAGAATGGCAGCTAGCTCTCAATGTAGAAAAATGTAAGGTGATGCGCCTGTGTAGGAAATACAATCTCATAATGTTCGAATACGGCATTAGTAATGAGCATCTTGATGCAGTCGCGTCGTTCAAATATCTAGGCGTAGAGCGATATGAAATGAAACGAACGTGGAAGGACAGTTGTGAGTGAGGTGGACAGCCGGCTTCAGTTTATTGGGAGAATTTTAGGAAGATGTACTTCATCTGCAAACGAAACGGCGTATAAAACGCTCGTACACTCACGTCTTGAGTATTGCTCAAGAGTTTGGGACCCGCAGCAGATCTGTTTACAGAAAGACATAGAAGCAGTTCAGGAGCGAGCAGCTAGGTTTGTTACCGGTAGGTTCGACTAATGCGCGAGTGTCACGGAAATGCTTCGGGAACTCAATTGGGAATCGTTGGAGGAAAGACGACGTTCTTGTCGTGAATTTCTGTTCAGGAAGTTTAGAAGGCCGGAATTTGAAGTTGAGTGTAGCACGATCTTCCTACCGCCTACGTATATTTCGCTTAGTGATCACAAAAACAAGATAAGGGAACTTAGGGCTCGTACGGAGGTATATAGGCATTCTTTCTTTCTTGTTCTATTTGAGAGTGGAATAGGAAAGTTGTACAGTGTACCGTCCGCCACGCATCTTACGGTGGATTTCGGAGTATGTCAGTAGATGCAGATAAAGACCACGCATTCACAATAATTGCGTGCATATTTTAAAACAAACTGCATGTTTCTATTAGATAAAAATGTTTTTGTTGGTGTAACTATTTGCCTTCTTCACTGACATACTGGTCCAGTGACTCGCACCAAAGAACCCCTGTTTTGTCGTCACAGCTGGGTTGTGCATGAATGCTCCCTAAGGCCGTAGTATGAGGGGACCGCCCGTCATGTTTTAAGGGATACTTCATCCCAACTTAAGCATTTTCATTAACATTGATGGACTGTCGAGGTGTCCCACGTTATCGTCAGTTGTATAGAAGCCTGCTCTGGTAAAAGGGCAACATGTCTGTGGCGCTGGGTGGTCGCTCTACTTCAACTATGGAGCTGCTAGTGCCAAGTGCCCGGCGGGTTTTACAGATTTCGGTTGATCGACAGTTCGTCCATCAGCGATGCGGTAGACAGCGAGAAAATTTATGTACGCAAGCAGGAGGCTGTGGCTACTTGGATGAAGTCACGTAAGCGCAGACCGTCCCTGTAGCTCAGTGGTAGTGTCCGTAGGCACCATACAAGTTTCCGGATTGGTTTCCCAGAAGGGGACAGCACGTCGACAGATGTAAGAGATGGCAACAGTAAAGATATATTCAGTGGGTGGCCGAACCCTATGGGAAGATCCCGGCTACAAACAAGCCATACCATTCTTTTATTATCATCTGGCGCAGTGCAGAAAGCACATTAGAAGTACTGTACCACCCAACATCACACCATCACCACCAAGTAACAGACATTCATCTGTTATCAATACTCACGCTGTCTTTGTCAATATTCACATGAATTAAGTGCTGAAAAACTGTTACTTTACTGGCGGGAAGCAACGTCACGAAGATCTGTTCTTTGGAACCGCATGTAGCCTCCTTCCTCAAGCGCTACAAGCGTCCTTTTGTGCTCTCAATTTCGGTCTTTGGTAGACGGCATGAAGTTCTAAGTAGAATTTTTTGCTCCTCATAGTATGAGGAAAGGATTCGTTACAAACGCTCTCCCTCTATCGACATTACGCTGAATGTGTGTGTTACATTCTTGTTTGCACACTGACGTTGCAATGTCTGTGACCACCTTGATGTGTTGTCTGTTCATTCGCGACGAAAAGCTCTGTCGCTATCAATGCTCTGGTATTGCTGATGGCTGTGCTAGTGAAAAACCAAGAAAATTTCAACGTATCCCTTTACAACATTCCATTGCCTAACAATCTCTATGTCTCCTCCTCAAGCCATAATTTACAAAAATATTTGTGACTGTTAATTATGACCAAGCGCGTTTCATTTTACGGAATCTTCAGTGGACATCTGTATTGTGTCCTCCTTATTCATAAAATTCGTGTGATGAGCGTACAATAGCACTTTCCTTACACTGGCATAAAAGTTTCGTAAAATAAGACTAAGGATATGATGGGGTATCTAGCAGAATTCTAAAGTACTGTTCTCCATATGTTAGCCCAGTACTAAGCCATATTTGTAATTTTTCCTTTCAGAATGGTCAGTTTCCTAACAGATTAAAGTACTCAGTAGTGAAACCGCTTTATAAAAAAGGAGAAAGGGATAATGTAGACAACTATAGACCTATTTCTATGCCATCGGTTTTTTCCAAAGTTATTGAAAAGGCTGTATATTCAAGATTAATTGATCATTTCAGTTCACATAATTTCCTGTCAAATGTACAGTTTGGTTTTAGAAGTGGTTTAACGACCGAAAACGCTATATTTTCGTTTCTCTGTGAGGCACTTAATGGGTTAAATAAGAGGCTACGGACATTAGGCGTCTTCTTTGATTTAACAAAAGCGTTTGATTGTGTTGATCACAAAATATTGTTGCAGAAGTTGGAACATTATGGAATACGGGGAGTAGCCCACAACTGGTTCACCTCTTACTTTAATAATAGACAACAGAAGGTAATTCTCCGCAGTGTAGAAAATGGCTATGACGTGCAATCCCAATGGGGCACAATTAAGTATGGGGTGCCCCAGGGGTCTGTTTTGGGACCATTGCTGTTTCTTATTTATATAAATGATATGCCTTCGAGTATAACAGGTGATTGTAAAATATTTTTGTTTGCTGATGATACCAGCTTGGTAGTGAAGGATGTTGCTCGTAATATTGACACAGTATCAAATAATGCAGTTCAAGAGATAAGTTCATGGCTAATAGAAAACAAGTTGATGTTAAATCACAGTAAAACTCAGTTTTTACAATTTCTAACACATAATTTGACGAAATCTGACATTATGATTACACATAATGGGCATGTGATAAGTGAGACTGAACAGTTCAAATTTCTAGGTGTTCATATAGACAGTAAGCTGTCATGGAAAGCCCATGTTCAGGATCTTGTTCCAAAACTAAATTCTGCTATATTTACCATTAGAACAATATCTGAGATAAGTGATTTTTCAACACGAAAAGTAGTCTATTTTGCTTACTTTCACTCACTTATGACGTACGGCATTGTTTTTTGGGGTAAGTCGCCTGATGCAAAAAGGATATTTCTGGCTCAAAAACGGGCGGTTCGAGCAATATCTGGTGTAAGTTCGCGAACGTCATGTCGACCCCTTTTCAGTAGTCTGGGAATTTTGACTCTGGCGTCACAATACGTTTTTTCTTTAATGTCGTTTGTTGTTAATAATATCAGCTTATTCCCACGAGTTAGTAGCTTTCACTCGGTGAATACTAGACAGATGTCTAATCTACATTTGCACCACACCACCTTAACACTTGTGCAGAAAGGGGTGCAGTATTCTGCGGCATCCATTTTCAATAAGCTGCCACAAGAACTTAAGAATCTTAGCACTAATCCACATGCTTTCAAATCTAAATTGAAGAGTTACCTCGTGGCTCACTCCTTTTATTCTGTCGAGGAACTCCTAGAAAAGTTAAACAATTAAGCTAATTTATTTTTTCTTTATTGATTCTTTTCACTTTGTCTTAAGATTGTCGTGTGCAAAGGACTACTTAAAATTTTTCTATTACCATTATTGTGTAACAATTAATGTATTGACTTGTTCCATGACCATGGAGTCTTATTCCTGAAGTAGGTCCTATGGAACAGAAAAAACAAATAAATAAATAAAATAAAAAAAATATAAAATCGCAGTAACATATTTTTCTGCTTCTTAGCATTAAAAATACCTTTTATGTGCTATTTTTTCTACAAAATTAGGACTGCAAAAGGTAACTACGTTAAAAGTGAATTATAATGAGTTTAATTACATTCATTTTGAGTCGTCAAATGGCTCTCTTCATATCATGGCAAATAATCTTGTTAATAAGCAAATACAAATTATTATGCAATTTTTTTCGCAAGAAGTGTTTCGTTTTATTGCATATCAAACATCTTCAGTGGTCTGTAATGACAGATACCTTCAATTTTGTTTTCATAGATCGCATAACACTCCGTTAAAATTTCTGAGAAGTGTTGTGTATTTACTAACGGAAATTTCACCTTCTTGTTTCGCCGACGCACTGCACAATGTGTTTCACTATTTCACTGTAACACTGATTTTTCCCTTTTCCACAACCAATGCACTACCATCTCATGTATTTGCACATTTTTCACTGTCTGCTACTGCATAGTCTGGTTTTTGGTGTTGCCAACATTGCCTTTTTTATTTTATTTGTTTACTTTTTATGCTGTTTTGATTATTATTGTTATTTTTCAAATATATTATTAAATATTTAGTATGAAGTAAGGTAAATGAAATTCTGTGAGTTGAGTAAGTGATTGTGACAGAAGGAGGGGGGGGGGGGAGTGTTGTGGAAGGGAGCTGCAATGATACTGGTTATGAGCGGGGGGCAGGAGAATGTTGAGATAGAGAGACGGCTGTTCAAATGTTCAGATGTTTATGAAGCTTACGGGACTTAACTGCGGGGTCATCAGTCCCCAAGACGGCTGTGTGGAGAAAGTTGGTTATATATTATTCTATATATTATTTTGTTTAGTGTCTGGTTTCCAATATTTATTTGAATCACTGAGTAACTGTTTTCTGTGTGTGGCTGCTCTGTGTATTTTGAGGCTTTCTTGAAAAGGAAGGAGGTGTCCGTCTCTACTTATTTTTACGATGTTATACCATTTTTATATAGTACTGGTCCCTTGGTGGTCCTGTTTAAGGTGATCTGCAACTGTTAAGTGATCATTACCACATTTCCATGCCCTGAAATTTTCTTTGTTTATAGTATCAAATGTCCTGCCAGTCATTTAATTGTATAACACAGTTTTCGCAGTTGAGCTGATAGATACCAGACAGTTGGTATTTGTCTGCTTTTGATTTAAGTTTGGGAACATGTTTTCGAATTGAACTGTTCAGTAGGCAATGTTTATGTCTCGTTACTTAAATGTATTGGCTATTCTATGTGTTAATTTGTTGCAGGGGGTCATTGTATGCCATTTTCTATGGAGTGCACTGTTTTTAGGTGTTCGTGTGATATACTTCGTTTCCTTATTTACCTGTATCGTAATTTTTCTGTTTAATTTGTGTACTACTGTTCCTTTGTGACCCATTTATAATAGACCGCTGATACGTCTGGATACAACTCTTGACAGGTAACACGTACGTCAGCATCCTGGCTGATCACCCGCATCCATTCATGTGCATTTTGCATTCCGACGGACTTGGGTAAATCGAGCAGATCATTTCGACATCCAAGGCGTTCAGAATTACTACAGAATTTCTCCAGGAACATTCCTCTGAGTTTAAACACCTCCGCTAGTCATCAGCCTCTCAGAGCATATCTGGGATATCTTTCAATGTGCTGAATAGGTCTCCAACCCCTCGTACTCTTACCAATCTGTGGATAGCCTTGCAGACTGGATTGTACCAGTTCCTTCCAGCAGTACTTCACACATCAGTCGATTGCCTGCCACGTCGTGGTGTGGCACATTTGCGATACTAGGCTGGTGTACTAGTTTCTTTGCCTTTCCATTGTGGAGCAAACATAAAATATTAAAATCAAGCTCAACTGATTTCAAACATGTTATTTTGTATCTATATAAATAATCTAATGGACAGAGTAACTTGTAATTTTCGGCTCTCTGCTGATGATGCTGTGTGTTGTATGTGAGGGTGTCGTCTTTAATTTACTGTATTAGCATAAGGATGACTTAGACAAAATTTCTAGTTGGTGCGAAGAATGGCAGCTAGCTCTCAATTTAGAAAAAATGTAAGGTGATGTGCATGAGTAGGAAAACCAATCCCATATTGTTCGAATACAGCATTAGCAGTGAGCTTCCTGATGCAGTCGCGTCGTTCAAATTTCTAGACGTAAAATTGCAGAGCGATATGAAATGGAACGAACATGTAAGGACAGATGTGAGTAAGGCGGACAGCCGACTTTGGTGTAAACCACGGCTTTTTGCCCTTTTCTCTTTTACGAATCTGACACATATCTGTCATGCTTTTATGATTTCTTCTTTTAGCATATCCCAATACTCGATGACGTTTTGAGGTGGATTCATATTTTGTAAGGTATTAGTAATTTCAAATTACAGTATTTCCGTGATTCTTTCATTTCCAAAGTTTATCCTCTCTTGATCCCACTTCTTCACTGTGGTAGCTCTCTTGAGATTTTTCATTTTTAGAATTTTTAAAAGAAACGGCACCATTTACGTCCCGCTTGCTGCTGTTAGCCGTTCGGTTCCAAAATGAAACTTTCACTCTGCAGCAGAGTGTGCGCTGATATGAATCAATCTGGTAGATTAAAATTGTGTATCGGAACCGGGACTTGAGTATGGGACCTTTGCCATTCGCGGGGAATCGCTCTATCGACTGAGCTGTCCCGGCACGCTTCACGATCCGACATGTTTGCACCTGTTACTGTCACCAACGTTTTGTAGAGCCCGTTGCCAGCCGTTCTGCCAGTAACTCGCCTCCTACTTTCCAAACTTCACAGAATTTCCTTGAACTTTGCAGGAATAGCACTCCTGAAAGAAGTTTGGATGGTAGGAGGCGAGTTACTGGCAGAAGTAAATATGTTAGGACGGATCGGAAGCTCAGTCGGTAGGGCAATTTCCCCAAAAGGCAAAGGTCTTACGTTCGAATCCCGGTTCCGACACACAATTTTAATTTGTCAGGAAGTTTAATCCTTTAGTTTTCCTGCGCCAAAACATGCGACATTAGAGCTGGTGTACAATACTGCACTATAGCTAAATATTTTATCCACCTGAGGCTGAAAATAATGATCTTATCGGAGCATGACCAGAAAAAAACTGACACGAAGTCGAAAAGAGAAGAATGGAAACGTCAGGCATTGTGTGTGCCGTAGATTAGTGGCGTAACTGGAAGTCACCGCAAAGCATCCCAAGAACTCCCACTACGTTACCAGACGGTCCCTCCTGAGGACCATCGGACGCGGCCGCTGCAGACTTTTGAATATTAAACGGGTGTCCGGCGCGGGAGGAATGTCGCAGCCTGGGAATCGGTCTCGTCAATTGCTGCGGCAAAAAGCGCGGACAGGGACGGTGCTTGTAGGCCGGGCCGAACATCGCAGCCGCCTCAAACGGACCGTGAAACCGCGCCGGCCCGTATACAATTGCCTGGACGAGCGCCCACCGCCAGGAATCTGCAGCCGCGCTGACTCACCGGTAGGAACCGGTCGCCCCTCAGGGCTAGAGCACGGCGCATCTTCACCCAAGTGTCACTCCTTTCTGAACCGCTGCAGCAGCAGATGCTGTACCGGTGTTGCTGTTGGTAAGGCGACTCCGGTACATTTTAGTACCAGTTTCGGAACTTGCATATAATATTCACAACAGATACAAAAATGTTACACATTTAGTGACCTGTTAGTGTCACCAACGTTGCGTAGAGCCCGTTGCCAGCGATGTGGAATGCGTAATATACCGTTAGCAGAGCCTGATGGTGTGAATGGAGAGGTCTACTGTCTGTCTTATCTCTGGAACAGTTCTGAAGCAAATGCCACAAAGAGATTCCTCCATCAATGGAATCAAATCAAAGTCGTAAGGGCTGAACTCGGAGAGTATGGTGGATGGTACACTACCCCCAGTTCCGACCGAAGAGGTCAGCCACAGCTTGCGCTGTATGCGACCGCGGATTGTCGTCAAAATGATGGGTGGGTTCCGCTTCTTTCCCTAAGTTGGTACCAGGAGATGCTCCAAAAACGAACAGTAATACCGTGCATTGGCGGTCCGCCATTGAGGAACGTAATGCGATTACCAAGCGAGATGGCGCAGTGGTAACACACTGGACTCGTATTCGGAAGGATGGTCGATCAAATCCACCTCCGACCATCCAGATTTAGGATTACTGTGGTGTCCCTAAATCATTTCAGGCAAATCCCGGGATGGTTCCTTTCAAAGGGCACGGCCGATTTCCTTCCCAAACCTTACCCAAATGACCACGCTCTAATGACCACGCTGTCGACGGGACGTGAAACCCCAAGATTCCTTCCTTCCTTCTTCCGTAGTGCGTTAGAATCACCATTACTTTCACCATACTGGGGCTCTGAGACATTTTCGTCTTTCGCGGCGACCCATTATGACACCATTCTTTGCATTGGCGTTTCAGTTTTGGCTCCTACGATGTGGCCTATGTCTCATCCAGAATAATAATAATTTCGTGTGGCCTGCTGCGAGTCTTTCAATTGGACGCCACTTCGGCGAGTTGTCCCTAGTCTACCCTAGTTATTCAACCGGCGAAAGGGGACCTACAGTTTAACTTCGAATCACGGGTAGTTTCCGGCGACTCCTCATAACGTTGAGAGGTGAAGGATGGTTTAAAACACAGACTGAAAAGAATCCAAGATCCAACCAGGTTTCGAACACCAGTCGAACGCTTTACGCCAAGACCACAGGGTCCGATGTCTCATCCAGTGATATGATGCGGTCTAAGAAAGCCTTCGCGCTCATAGTGCATCTGAGCAGCTTCGTAACGCACCAGTTTCTGCATTTTCGTCAATTCAAGAGGAACTGATCGTGGTGCAATTTTTCTAATGCCCATGCGTTCCTTCAGGATGCGAAGCTTAGTTTTATGCGCTAATCTGGTTTCTTGGGCAAGCTCACGAATCGCCTGGCTTCGACACTGTCCTCTAACGTGACAACTGTATGCACTTCTTCTTCAGGGACGCTAGGACGACCTGCCCGATGCCTTTCTGCCACAGTTTTCCGACCTTAGTTGAAGGCTTTTACCCAACGAGTCATTCTGTACTGCGTTGCCGATTTCCCATACAGCTCTTGAAGACTTTGATGATGACACTGTCGTGCTGTACGACGTCTGATATATTCAGTCTTGATCCAACTGCGTAGTTCCTGTTTCGAAACCATAGTGACACCGTTACGTTAGAGCGCTCGCTCACAAGTGACCTGTGTTTCCCTCGATTGTGCGCATGACGGTGACGTGGGACGAGCGACTCCATTTGTTCTTAGGTAAGTTAGGTATGTCAACAATCTGTGCTATCAGCGACAATAGTAGATTCCATTGCACAGTGTCTCCACAGCAGTGTTGCCACTATTTAAGTTGCAACCCTCGTAGAAGCATCCAACCACTTTCGTAACGGATCACAATTTCATCACGAATGTAGAGCTGAAACATTTCCCAGCCCAACATAAAGGTACCAGTGTGGCACCCTGTCCAGTCTTTATGGCAAAGAGAGTGTGCAGTTGATGCAACTCACCAAGAGCCGCTTCATGGCACTACTGGCTCTTTCCTTTGCTATTGGTATTAACATTGGCACCACTGACTTTCGGTGCAGTTTTGAAACTTTATCTGGTAGGAGACTGAGCATTAACATTTATCATTTGACATTTGTAACGTCATGATGGAGACAACATGTGTGTTGCATCAATCTCAATCTGATTCATAGATGAAACTTTCACTTTGCAGCGGTGTGTGGGCTGGCAGATTAAATTTGTGTGCAGAAACAGGGATTCGAAAAAAAAATGTTCAAATGTTTGTGAAGCTTATGGGACTTAACTGCGGGGTCATCAGTCTCTAAACTTACAAACTACTTATAAACTACCTTACACTAAAGACAACATAAACATCAATGCCCGACGAATCCCCGACGGGGAACGGCCTCACGCATCGGAGCATATCGCCTCAATGCGCTCGGCCACTCCGCCGTGGCCAGGGATTCAAAATAGGGAACTTTGCCTTTCGCAGGCAAGCGGTCTACCGACTAAGTTACCCCGACACGCTTCACGGTCCGTCCACAGAACTTTACCTCTGCCAGTACCTCGCATTCCACTTTCCAAACTTCAAGTAGTTCTCCTGCGAACCTAGTAGGATTAGTAGTCCTGGAAGAAGGGATATGGTGGAGACATCGCTTAGCCACAGCCTAAGAGATGTTTCCAGATTGGAACTTTACAGCGGAGTGTGCACTGATATGAACTTTCCTGGCAAATTAAAACTTTGTGCAGGAACCGGGATTCGAACCCGGAGCCTTTGTGTTAGGCGGGCATGCGCTCTTCCGACTGAGCTATCCCGGTACGCTTCACGGTGCGTCCTCACTACTTGTGCCGGGATAGCTCAGTCGGTAGAGCTCATGCCCGCGATAGGCAGAGGTCACAATTTTATTCTGCCAGGAAGTTTGATCTTTTACATATAATTCAATATTTTGTTCTACACCTTTATTCCATATTATTCAAACTTATATTCCTATGTTAATTCTTATCTGCCCCGTTTGGCATGAAAAAGTAAGTGACTGTGTCTGTCTGCTGTGGACGTACAATACGGCTGGTAGAATATTGCTTCGTCTGCTGTAGCTACGGTTTGACCAACATTAAGTAACATAACGAAGGCAAAGAGGTTTTGTCTGACACAGGTCGTTAAGTTGGTGTTAGAAGGGACACCTCTGGTCACTTCTGTTAACGATAGGTGATTCGCTGGCTGCAGGCCAATAGACGACATTCGGCCGCTGATCACTGGTAAGGTAACGTCGTTCTGCAAGCGTGATCTGTTTCAGGCTGCCTGAAGTTCTCTAGTATTTTCTTTTTCAGTTCTAGCAAAAGCATGAGTTGTTCAGTGCAGGAATGGGCGTTATTTTACACTTTTTCCTGGTTTGGCTGGGTACTTTCTTTGTTCGCATGAGACTTGTGAGGTGCGAGAATAACCCACTACAAGATGGTTTCAGTATTCAGTTTACAGTGTGAATGTGCGTATGACTGTGACAGCCACAGCGGAGTGTCAAGGATTGAGGCGCTACGGACCGATGCGCGAGGCCGTTCCTCGTCGAAGGTTCGAATCTTCGCCTCGGGCATGGATATCTTTAGTATTAATTCATAAGTAGTTTATAAGTTTAGGGACTGATAACCCCGCAGTTAAGTCCCATAAACTTGACAAACATCTGAAGTCTCGTAGGCTGTGGCTAAGCCATGTCTCCACCATATCCTTTCTTCCAGGAGTGCTAGTTCTGCGAGGTTCGCAGGAGAACTTCTATGAAGTTTGGAAAGTAGGAGGCGAGGTACTGTTAGAAGTAGAGTTGTGAGGATGGACCGTGAAGCGTGTCGCGATAGCACATACGGTAGAGTGCTTGTCCGCGCAAGGCAAAGGTCCCAGGTTCGAATCCCGGTTTCGGCACACAATGTTAATCTGCTAGGAACCAAATGATATAAGTGTTCATACTACTAGTATTATTATACGACGGGTAATTGAAAAATAAGTTTCCCCTCTCGACTGTGGTCAGAGGTGCGTAATGCGTATGGAAGGAAAACAAAATAGAATAAGACATTTAAGATCAGACATGTCTTCATTTTTCTTCATAATTTCCCAGTACATTGAGACATTTGTCATATTTATAAGCTTCAAAAAGCCTTCCAAGAGAAAATCAGGACGTTCCATACGGAACAAGCGTCGAACAGCTTGTTTGACGTCAGTATTGCGTGTGGCACTGTAATTGTGGACGATCCTACCAAACGTGGCTCATACTGGACTCCTTCCTTTCCGTCTCTAAAGCGTTGAAACCACTCAAAAACGTACATTTCCCTCACTGCTTCAACACCATAGACTTGCACTAACATACCATGGGTCTCCTTCGCCGTCTTGCCTAATGTGAAAGATAACTTGATGTTAACGCGTTGGTGCACTTACCGCTCTGCAGCGTGACACGAGTTCTCTGATTGACCCCGTTATCTGGGTCGCAGCGTGTACCTCCGCTTCACTGCAGTGCTTTACAATATAAGGGGCGCTTGTTGACGTCTCTCACTGTTACTGTCTGGACACCTCATCCTCACCAGCGCTGTTTGTAAAATATTGGACGATTCTTACGCATCTTGTAGTTTTGACAAGGATGGGAAAGGAAATTGACAGTGCCCTTTCAAAGGAACAATCCTCGAATTTGCCTACAGGAATTTAGGAAAGTAAGGGAAAGCCTAAATCAGGATGGTTACAAGTGACTGTCCATCCGAATACTTGCACAGAGTGTTACCAAGGCGCCACCTCGCTCGCAAGATGGAAATAGTGGCTAGTGTTGGCACCAGTGACGTCTGCCGCCAGAATTCAGAGACCACCCTCAGTTTCTACCGAACACTGGTGGATTTGGTGTAGTCAGCTAACCTCTATTGCAGAGTAGAATCGGAAATACCGATCTGCAGCATCTTTCCCATAATCGATACCTCTGGTGAGGAGTGGGAAGCAGAGGTGCGGATGAATCTGTGGCAATGTGGATCTCCGCTATCATGGAGGGAGGGAGACTTAGGGTCCCCCTTAATATATCAGTACGTCTGGTAGTTCACATGATGGTTTCTTAGGTTACAGAAATCCGACCACTTGCCCTAAAAGATGTATTGTGAGTCAAGGCAGGATAACGTGTGCAGTAAGAGAACGGAGCTCAAATGTTCAAATGTTTGTAGAACTTATGAGACTTAACTAGGGGGTCATCAGTCCCTAAACTTACAAACTACTTATGAACTAGCTAAGACTAAGGACGGCACAAATATCCATGCCCGAGGGGGGATTCGAACCCCCGACCGCAGTGGCCGTGCAGACCGTGACTGGAGCGCCTCAATCCCCTCGGCCATCGCGGCCGGCAGAACTGAGTAGGGAAATATTATTATAGTCCTGGTTCCATGCCGGACCGTCTGGCGAATGATCCCAGAAAAGTACTCGCGTACAATAGCCACAATGCCCGCATAGCAGTAAGGTCGGAAAACTTGCTTCAAACCAGGTAGTTGCTTAACTGTGAATACGTATCTCACCAGTTTCAACTACAAACGGCCTATTATCTCACCATTAACAAACACTGTCATATATGAATGTTTTAATGCGCTCACAAACAAAGCCACATATGTTCAGGCGTGATTTGTACAGCATCTCCCCTGCCTACCAAAATCGTCATGTTTCGACATATCTGGTTCATTTTAGGCAGTTTATAGCACCAGCATAGCTGAAGTAATTCGAGAGTATGTTGGTACAAGGGTGTAAAAATCTGTTGAAAACTGTGAAGAGTTTTTACGAAACTATTCCTCGAAGACTTGCAGATGTTCTCAAAGCCAATTTAATTACCAACTCATTGCTACTACATAAATATTGTGGCTATGTTAAATATTCACGTCATTGTGTCTACCTAATGAACGTCCCTAGATTAATAATTGAGATAATTAGCATTTATTGTAGGTTATTCGTAGCTGCATAACAGGTTATCAATTTCGCAAAATTGCTATAAAATGATGATCCTAGTAGTTACGAAACTACCGCTGTTACAGCCGTCTGTCTGGAGGTCAGTAGATGCTAATTATATCCGGCACGGTACGGTCCCTTATAAACCATGAATATGGTATTAAACTTTATCACAAAAAGAGGTATTTACGAAGATATTCCTTCCTAGTTTCAAATGTATGCTGAATGGAAAGTAACAGTTTAGTAGAGCACAAGTAGTTCCTACCATGCATCTGACAGTGAGTTGTTGAGAGTAGTGGACAGTACATACATCAAAATAATTTTTGCATGAACTGTGTATACCATAAACACATTCCTACTGGGCAGGCGTTGACAAATTTCATTTTAAGAGCTTAATGGACTTCCTACTGATCGCAGTCGTTTTGTTTCTTTATATCAACAAGGACTTTAGGTGCATGAAGGAGCACCAACTGGATTACTACCATGATAAACAATGCCTTTATAAGGACAATCGAAAGGCACATCTCTAATCAAACTGCACCAAAACAGACTCCACAAGTACTCCTTATATTCTAGAAAGTCATGGAGACGCTCAATCCTTATTAAACTTAGGCACCATGCTACACGCTAACAAAGGGCACCTTTAACCTCGAACGCTCGGAACAGCACGAAATCATATTTAGAATACGAAACAGTCATAAACAAAACATTTGTGTGAGTAATTTCTATGCAAAACGCCGCACTTGTCGGCTAGCGCCAGTAGATGGTAGCATAGTGCCTATAGTTATGTCATTCTTTTATACAGATGCAAGTTTTCCAAACAAAGGTGTTATGCTGAAGATCTTGACACCGAAAACAACAAAATATTGCCAACCCCTTGATGTTTACTTCTTTCATCAATGTAAATTCTATTTCAGAAGGATTATTCATTTTGTAAGACTATAGAATGCCAAACCACAAGTGATGTTATATGATCGTTATTTCGCCGTGAAAGTTCCCTCTGTGATTTACAATCAGTTTGCTACACCTACGTATAAGCCTGGGTTTCGATATGCGTGGCGAAAGCCATGGGATGACATTGACATACCAGCACCATCGTTGAAAATGTAATTGATGTGGGTTTTGATATTGGACTGCGAGAATGCGAAAGTCATTTGGAATGCGATAACGTGGCTTTAGTGAGCTGTGCATATTGTTCTCTCCCACTCTATTTCAACCACTTCATCGGAATCTCGCATCTGCCCTTTTGAGGACTAATTAAGCACTTTCAAGTGTGTGGTACTTTTGTATATGTGTGTTTTGAGCTATTATAAGTACTTTAAGCAGAGAGTTTATGACGCTGCTGATTGAATATGTAATGATACACTGACGCAATTTAGTTACATATAACTTCCTTCTTATGGTAATGATAACTTGTTCCTTTACCTCTGTTAAAATGTTGCTTCAAGTACAATGCAACGTTTTGTACGGAAATGACACACACGCCACTGTTCTGTTTATGAGTGCCTGTTACTCCAAGCTTGTTATTGTGCAGTTGTCAAAGGTGCCAGTTGTAAGAATGGCCAATAGAAAAAGGTGCAAAGTTCTCTTCACAAATGATTGTCGCGTACGATACCACATGGGCGTCGACAGTATTTGTGAAAGGAACATTGACATTGTAAAGTTGGCCGATTTTGTTAATCGACTACAGCAAGGCGGCGGATGAATAATGTTCAGGGCGCGTATCATTAGGGTACGTTGTGGTTGCCGATCAAGGACAAGCTGATGATTCCTCAGTTCATGGAAACATCCTACAACCCATAAAGAGCGTTTAAGTTTTGAAGGACAACTTCCGAGTCCATTGCGCAGGTATTGTCAACGATATCACGAATTGTGCCGACATTGCACTGCCGGGTGGCTTGAACGTTCGCTACTTAAGGATCCGACCGAAAATGCTTGAGATAAAATGAAAAGAGCTGAGCAAGCACGACCTGGTCAACCACGAAATCTAGTGGGGCTATGCAGGATTGCCACTAAAGAAAAGAAAAAATTAGACCAGGGCCATGCAACTCGTTATTGAATGAGGTTGCTACACAAGGTGCTTATCTCAAGAAAAGTGATTTTTATGTTCTGTTTGAACACAAAACGAAGTGATATTTTGCTTTTATTTGCCAATAAATCGTAGAATGTATTGATTGTTAAGTACCACTTAACCATAGTATAGAATATCATACACGTTTTGTTTGGTGGGTGATACACAGCTTTTTTATGTTTGTAGATGTACATGAAGAAACAGAGTTGTCATTGTTGTTCAAATATTGTTAAATCGAAGGGACTTAACTGCTGCGGTTATCAGTCCCTATGCTTAGAAACAATTTAAACTAACTTTTGCTAAGGACAACACACACACCCATGTACGAGGGAGGACTCGAACCTCCGCTGGCGAGTAACCGCGCAGCTCCGCAGCTCCTCAGAGCGCTCGATCAGTGCACGACGGCTGTCATTGTTGATGTGGACTTCTCCGAAAGACTGGTTTCATGCAATACTCCACACCACTCTGCCTGTGCTAGTGTATTCATTTCTCAATAACTACTGCAGTAAACATCCTAGAGAATCTGATTACTCATTCCTCGGTCTCTCTCTACGATTCACCACCCCCTCCCGTTGCCACTTCCATAGTTGATCTACGATTGACTCTATGTCTCAGAATGTGTCACATCAACCTTCTTTCGTCACACTCTGCCGTGAATTTTCTTGATGCCCGATTTTGTTCAGCGCCTTCTCAATAGTCACTCGATCCACGGATCTAATCTTCAACATTCTTCTTAGTAATCAGTATTTGCCTAATTACTTCCATCGACTTGTCGTTCTCGCAAATAAATTCTAAACAATTTTTATTCCACGTTAACAAATTTCTACTCTGAGGTAATGCATGTACCGCCAATGCAAGTGTACATTCTATGTCCTCTCTACTTCGACTATGACATAGCGAGAGAATTGGCGCAATGGTAAGATAACGGAATCATATTGTAAAGGACAGCGGTTCAAACCAGCCAAAATCACTCCAGGCAAATCCTAGGATGGTTACTTTTAAAGGGTGAGATCTATTTCCTTCCCCAACACTGACAAAAACTGTCCGAGTATGCTACGTGTCTAATTATCACGGTGTCGACAGAACGTATAAATCTAATCTTCCATTCTTGTTCTTCATCATCATCATCATCATAATTGTGACTTCTAAATTTAAATTGTTATGAGGTTAACCTAGCAAATTTATGGAAGAGGAAGAAGAGATGGAATCAAGGATTAGATTTTTCCAGACAATAACTCAAGATCATTAGAACAGCAATTTATTTTAATTTAATAAAACACACGTGTCAAAATTGGTGGTTTAAGCAGACAATTCCTTTAGTATTGATGGAACAGTTAAAGAAAGCAAATGGTAAATTAAAAAAGACAAGCCGATAACCAGAAGGGCTTAGCGGCGCATCTGAACAAATTAGTTTACAGTAAGTAATGTTATTAAAGTACAGATTATGATACGGCAGTCAGACCACCTTTGACAAGAATAAAATACAAAAAGTCTCGGAACACTCCCAAACAATTTTCCTTTAGGAGACTACGTATTTAAAATGATGCAAACGCAACACAAGATAAGCCCTTAAACCCCAAAATAACAAATAACAAGCCGGCCGCGGTGGCCGAGGTCACTGAAGCGCTCCAGTCACGGTCAGCACGGCCATTACGGTCGGGGGTTCGAATCCCCCCTCGGGCATGGATATTTGTGCCGTCCTAGTTATTAAGTAGTTCATAAGTAGTTTGTAAGTTTAGGGACTGATGACCCCATAGTTAAGTCCCATAAACTATACAAACATTTGAACATTTTGAAAGAATGACATCAAATTTACAATAATTCTGAAGGTTTCAAATAACAAAGTTCAAATGTTTGTACAACTTATGGGACTTAACTACGGGGTCATCAGTCCCTAAGCTTACAAACTACTTATGAACTAGCTAAGAATAAAGACGGCACAAATATCCATGCCCGAGGGGGGATTCGAACCCCCGACCGTAGTGGCCGTGCTGACCGTGACTGGAGCGCCTCAGTCACCTCGGCCACCGCGGATGGCAAATAACAAAGAATACCAGATTGTTTTTGAGAGAAAAGGATTTCACTAATTTGCCATACTTGGAAACTAGCACAATCTTAACACGGTAGTCAAATTTCAACAGGTAAATTACAATATACCATCTGCTCAGGGCTGTCTTGTTGTTACTTGCCCTTACTTCCCCTGGGAACATAAACAAGATAGCACACTGCCGAGGAGCAACAAGTTCTAGTCCTGACCAGTCGAACGCCACGGGTAAAAAATATAACACAGCTTATTCAAACAGACCTTTACAACATGAACCAACCCACTCAAAAGACAATTCTAAAAGGCGCAATGGGCCGAATGGAAACAGCAATGATATAAAGAAAGAAAACCTGTTAATTACAAGAGTTCGAGTACGCCTGGGGACAGCAACCAGAATGCGAAATGGCATGACGCCACAGTAAAAACCACTTGTTTAGTGCACATACGTTTCAAAACAAGAAACACACTGAAACGGGCTCCACTAATACAACAAAGGCGCACGAACGGACAGCTGAACTTAACTCTCCAAATTCCGGTATAGATCCGGCGACATTCGTCACACCACACCGTAATGGAGCGAGCCCACAGCCCAACGAATCGCAAATCATAGATCTACATCAACATAGATACTCTGCAAATCACATTTAAGTGCCTGGCACTTTCATAACTTGTCTCTACCGTTTCATTCTCTAATAGAGCGCGGGAAGAAAGAACACCTAAATCGTTCCGTTTTCGATCTGATTTCTCTTATTTTATTGGGATGGTCATGTCTCTCTAAGTAGGTGGGTGCTAGCAAAATATTTTCACATTCAGAAGTAAAAATCGCGGATTGAAACTTCGCAAACAGATCACGCCGCAATGAATAACGTCTTTCTTTTAATGATTTCCAGCCCAATTCGTGCAACATTTCCGTGACGCTCCCCCCCCCCCCCATCCCCCGTAACGTTATAAAACAAAACGAGCTGCCCTTCTCTGAACCTTCTCAATGTTCCGTCAGTCCCACGAGGGGCAACAGTACTCCAGGAGAGAACGCACAAGTGTGATGTAGGCGATCTGCCAATGAAAAGTAACCTTTGGTTCGCCTTCCCCACAATATTTTCTATTTGTTCTCTCCAGTCAAAGTTGTTCGTAATTTTAACTCCTAGGTATTTACGACCTTAAGATTTGACTGATTTATCGCGTAATTGAAGTTCGGCGGATTTCTTTTAGTGGTCATGTGTATTACTTCAAACTTTTCTTTATCTAGTGTCAATTGCCAATTTTCGCACCATGTAGAAATTTTGTCTAAATCGCTTTGTAGTTGCTTTTGATCCTCTGTTTACTTCACTAACCGATAAACAACAGCATCATCCGCGAACAGTCTAAGGGAGCTATTCAGATTGTCCCCTAAATCGTTTATAAACACGAGAAAGAGTAGGGGACCTATAACGCTTCCCCGTGAAACTCCAGATCACATAAAAGCGATCCGACGGCGCTGACTCAGGTAAGAGAAGGAAGAAGAGCCGCTCCAGACTGCCAACAAGCCACAGCAACTTTCCACCTAAGCGCCGGCCCAGAGTACACAGTTACCTCTGCACGTTGACTCGCCGAATCATGGTTTTTTGTTCTTTTAAAGCCACTGAAGGTGGCATGCTGCCAGTGGCTTCATTGCTGCTCTTTAGCCAAGCGTATTTAAAAATGTTAACAGCGGACGTCGTCCAGAGCACACCTCTGCAGTAGCGTAGCAGTAATTTATCAGTTGTAAGTGTAACCGGCTTCTCTCTAGAAGCTACATATTTTTACTTTTCAGTGCGTTTTCCCTTGAGTGCATTAAATTTATTGTGTGCTCGCGTTTTTGCTTGATTCATATTCGCGTTAAATATCTGGTTAGTGTATTATTCCGCCGTGTGAATCGCGTCGCGACAGTCGTCTGTCTTTGTTTTGAAACAGTTACCGTTTGTTTACTCCAGTCAGTCGCCCAGCGGACGTCGTCCAGAGCACACCTCTCCAGTAGCGTAGCAGTAATTTATCAGTTGTAAGCGTAACCGGCTTCTCTCTAGAAACTACATATTTTTACTTTTCAGTGCGTTTTCCCTTGAGTGCATTAAATTTATTGTGTGCTCGCGTTTTTTATTTGATTCATATTCGCGTTAAATATCTGGATAGTGTATTATTCCGCCGTGTGAACCGCGTCGCGACAGTCGTCTGTCTTTATTTTCTGATTAGAAGCGACATACAGTATTTTGATTTTCGTCTACACTTTCTCGTCTCAATTTGTAAAGTTATACTGAGCTGTCGTGCGTATTGGATTCACATCCGCGTTCTAACGAACAGTTTGGTTTTCCTTTGAACGCATCGCGACTGTAGTTTTTGCTTTTGTTGGCACTGTAATCATGAATAGGGACTGTGACTGCTGTATGCGGATGCAGTCTGAGCTGGTGACACTTCGCTCCCAGCTTCAAGCTGTGTTAACCTCGGTTGCGCAGTTGGAAGCTGCGATCGATGGGCGTCGTTGTTGTTGGCCGGCGGTGGGGACCGAACGGACTCCCGTCGTCTCCACCGATCGGCCTGCGGCAGCGACATGCCCTGAAACTGCTAGCAGTGAGGCAGACATCCCACCCGTGGTTGCGTGGGAGGTTGCTCCATTGCGTGGCAGGAGGCACAAGACATTCCGGGGGACCGATCGTGAGGCCTCCCCGGTTCGTCTTGCGAACAGGTTTGAGGCGCTGTCTGCTCAGGACGACGTTCCTGAGTCGGATGGTGTCTCTCACCCTGTCACCACCCAGCCTGCAAGATCCGGGCTTTCACAGAGGGTGGGTTTACTTGTAGTTGGGAGCTCCAACGTTAGGCGGGTGATGGAGCCCCATAGAGAGATGGCTGCCAAGGAGGGGAAGAAGGCCAACGTGCACTCCGTGTGCATACCGGGTGGAGTCATTCCATATGTGGAACGGGTCCTCCCGGATGCCATGAAGGGTACGGGGTGCAGCCAGCTGCAGGTGGTGGCTCACGTCGGTACCAATGATGTGTGTCGTTTCGGATCTGAAGAGATCCTCTCAGGTTTCGAGCGGCTAACTGAAGTGGTAAAGACTGTCAGTCTTGCTTGCAAGATGAAAGCAGAGCTCACCATCTGCAGCATAGTTGACAGGACCGACTGTGGACCTTTGATACAGAGCCGAGTGGAGGGTCTGAATCAGAGGCTCAGACTGTTCTGCGACCGTGTAGGCTGCAGATTCCTTGACTTGCGCCATCGGGTGGTGGGTTTCCGGGTTCCGCTGAATAGGTCAGGAATCCACTACACGCAGGAAGCGGCTACACGGGTAGCGGGGGCTGTGTGGCGTGGACTGGGCGGTTTTTTAGGATAAAGAGCTTCGGGGAAATAGAAAATGGGCAATCTCAAAGGGTTCAGGTGGATCACAGGAGAAATGTAGATCCGGAAACTATCGGTATAACAGTTGTAAATTGTCGTAGCTGTGTCGGGAAAGTTCCAGAACTGCAAGCGTTAATAGAAAGCACCGAAACACACATCATTATAGGCAGCGAAAGTTGGCTCAAGCCGGAAATAAGTTCAGAAGAAGTATTTTCAAAAGATCTAACGGTATTCAGAAAGGATAGATTAAACAAAATAGGTGGGGGCGTGTTTGTCGCCGTCAAAAGTAGTATTTCATGTAGCGAAGTTGAAGTTGATAGTTCGTGCGAGCTATTATGGGTAGAGGTTGTACCCGAAAATCGTAAGAAGTTAATAATCGGTTCCTTTTACCGGCCTCCCGACTCTGACGATACAATAGCAGAAAGGTTCAAAGAAAACCTGAATCTAATTACAAAAACGTACCCGACTCACACGATAATAGTAGGCGGTGATTTTAATTTACCCTCGATCTGTTGGCGAAATTATATTTTCAAATCAGGAGATAGGCATAAAACATCGTCCGAAATTGTACTCAACGCATTCTCTGAGAATTACTTCGAACAATTAGTTCAGGAGCCAACTAGAATTGTAAATGGATGTGAAAACACACTTGATCTCTTAGCAACAAATAATCCTCAGCTCATAATGAGCATCAAAACGGATACAGGTATTAGTGAACACAGAGCTGTAGTAGCGAAATTGAATATCGAAAGTCCCAAAGTTACCAAAAATAAACGCAAAGTATATTTGTTCAGGAAAGCAGATAGAAACAAAATACATTGCTTCTTGAAAGACAGCTTCCACTCGTTTCTAACACTAAACGTAGGTGTAGACCAGATGTGGCTCAAATTCAAAGAAGTGGTATCGACAGCAATTGAAAGTTTTGTACCTAATAAATTAATAAAAGAAGGAGGCGATCCCCCTTGGTACACAAAACAGGTCAGGACACTGTTGCAAAAGCAAAGGAAAAGGCATACTAAATTTAAACGAACACGAAATCCCCAGGATTTGCGATTGTACTCAGAAGCACGATATTTAGTGAGGATTTCAATGCGAGATGCCTACAACATTTATCACAACGAAACTCTTTCTCGTAATTTGACTGAAAACACAAAGAGATTTTGGTCATATGTTAAATATACTCGGGGAAAGTCACAAACAATACCTTCACTACGTGATAGTAATGGCGATCCTGCCGATGACAGCGCTACTAAAACAGAGTTACTAAACTTAGCTTTTAGAAACTCATTCACTAAAGAAGACGAAACCAATATTCCAGATTTCGAATTACGAACAGATGCCGTAATGAGTAACATAGAAGTAGATATCATCGGAGTAGTGCAGCAACTAAAATCACTTAATAAGAACAAGTCTTCTGGTCCGGATTGTATACCCATTAGATTTATATCTGATTATGCTGAAGCGATAGCTCCTTACTTAACAGTCATGTACAACCGCTCTCTCATAGAATGACCTTGTCCAAAAGATTGGAAAGTTGCACAGGTCACACCTATATTCAAGAAAGGCAGTAGGAGTAACCCACTAAACTACAGGCCTATTTCATTGACGTCAATTTGCAGCAGGGTTTTGGAACATATCCTGTATTCAAATATTATGAATTAACTCGAACAGAACGATCTATTGACCCAAGGTCAACACGGATTTAGAAAATATCGTTCATGCGAAACACAACTAGCTCTATATTCACACGAAGTGATGGGTGCTATCGACAAAGGTTCGCAAATCGATTCCGTATTTCTTGATTTCCAGAAAGCTTTTGACACCGTACCTCACAAACGGCTTTTAATCAAATTGCGTGGTTATGGTATATCGCCCCAAATTTGCAATTGGATAGGGGATTTCTTCTCAGAGAGGACACAGTTCGTAGTAATCGATGGTAAGGCATCGACTAAAACAGAGGTGATATCGGGCGTTCCACAAGGTAGTGTTATTGGTCCTCTGCTATTCCTTATTTACATAAACGATTTAGGGGAAAATCTAAGTAGCTCTCTTAGGTTGTTTGCAGATGACGCCGTCATTTACCGTCTAGTAAACTCATCTGAAGATCAAAACCAACTGCAGAACGATCTGAATAAGATATCAGTATGGTGTAAAAATTGGCAATTGACTCTAAATAATGAGAAGTGTGAAGTCGTCCACATGAGTACGAAAAGAAATCCGTTAAACTTTGTTTACAACATAAATCAATCAAATGTGAACGCCGTAAACTCCACAAAATACCTAGGAATCACTATTACTTCAGACTTAAACTGGAAAGAACACGTAGATAATATCGTGGGAAAGGCGAACCAGAGACTGCGTTTTATTGGCAGAATCCTTAAAAGATGCAACAGAACTACTAAAGAAACTGCATACACTGCGCTTGTCCGTCCATTTTTGGAGTATTGCAGACCAGTGTGGGATCCTTATCAGGTGGGTTTGACGGAGGACATCGAAAGTGTCCAAAGAAGGGCAGCTCGTTTCGTATTGTCACGATACAGGGGAGACAGCGTTACGGAAATGATACAGGATCTGGGGTGGGAATCATTACAACAACGGCGCTTATCGCTGAGGCGTGGGTTACTTGCGAAACTCCAATCGCCAACATTCTCTTCCGAATGCGAAAATATATTGTTGACTCCCACTTACATAGGTAGAAATGATCATCAGAATAAAATAAGAGAAATCAGAGCTCGAACAGAGAGATTCAGGTGTTCTTTCTTCCCGCGCGCTATTCGAGAATGGAATGGGAGATAAATAGTATAATTGTGGTTCGATGAACCCTCTGCCAGGCACTTAAATGTGATTTGCAGAGTATCCCATGTAGATGTAGATGTAGATGATTAAAAAAGAGAAAAATGAAAAAAAAATGATGAATTTAAAAACTACAATGGAGATTAAAATGAATAAAACAAACATAAAGTAAAGAAGTTGAAGTAAAACATATTCAGAATTAAAACTGTCACGGTGGTTAAAATCGCACAGAGATACAAGTTAAAAATCCAGGGTGTCCCATCCTCGTCGCCAATTTTGTGTCTCGTTTCCACCGGTTGTCCTGGGTGTCGGTGGCCGAGTAGAGAGAGACCGACACAGGAAATTAGGATGCAGGCGTGTGCAGGTACGGAGGTGACCAGCCAGTGGGACAGCAGAAACTAGAAACACTAAGCTAGATTAGTATAAGAGATATATTTCATAGAGAATACATTACTTAACTTGGAGAGCAGCAGACTAGTAGAATGTTGATACATAGTTTAGATACAGGCCTGCCTACTGATGATTCCTAGTGCCTATCCGATAGCCAAGTGTTAACTGGTGCCTATCTGATTCGCAAGTGGCCGATGCTACAGTCGTGGCCACGAGCGGAGTTGCAGCAGAGGGCGCTCGTGGCTGACGTCGTAAGAACGCCGCACTGTGCGTGCAGCTGAGGGTCACGGCGGCGGGACTGGGAAAGTACGTGGCGCGCACTTTAGACTTATGCGACACCACAACCCCCCACCCCCTTCCAAATCGCCGCGCCGTCGTGGCGTAGGGCTGAGGGCCATTGCGACAGCACTGGGAGGAGGGCCTGGGCTGGGGCTTTACTCATGGGACGGGCGTCGTAGCTGAGGCTGGGATATCGAGACACCGTCCGCGCCCCGGTATCCACCTTGCGATCCCCCGGAAACCCACCAAAACGTGGGGAAAGGCACACACCCCCGCCCAGAGGGAGCAGGTCATCTCCTGAGGTGCGTGGCCCGGGCTGGGGCGGCACGCACGGTCCCGGAGTCCTTCTCGGTGACGATGTCACCTGCGGTGGCGACAGCGGCGGTGGCGTGGACGACTGCGTCGAAGGCGCGTCAACTTCCATGGGGACGATCTCGTAGTCCAGGGACGCTGGACCCGTCGGAGAACGATGTGGCTCTGTTCCCTGGCGGTGAACTGGGTTTGGAATCAAGAAACCCGAGACAGGATCGCGCGGCCTGTGCAGGCGCAATTGGTTTGCGTGGCGACGCAGCTCCGACCCTGTGGAAGAACGTACAACATACATATTTCGACCAAGCACGCGTTTAATGATGCTCGGCCTCCATCTCGTACGTCCAGCAAATACCTTGTACAGCACCGGAGTAGAAACCTGAAAACGCGAAGCGCCATACGAACCGACTCGGTGCGTGGGAGGCTGCAGCAGAGGGCGCTCGTGGCTGACGTCGTAAGAACGCCGAATCGTGCGTGCAGCTGATGGTCACGGCGGCAGAACTGGGAAAGTACGTGGCGCGTACTTTAGACTTGTGCGACACCACAGTTAAAAGCACATTGGTGGAGGACAGTACACGAAGACGAAGACATTGTTTAAAATATAGTCGAGTAATGCGCGCGCGGCCCCATATATACACGCCGACCGCGGCGACTCGCGCCGGTCGCAAGACAAATGACAAGCGAAAGCAGGCACGCCGCGCCACCCGCGGTGAAGTAAGAAGGAACATCGATACGTGCGCGACGGGTAACTGCCGCCAATACAAGCAAATAGAGCCGACAGCTCAATCATCATCATCATCTCTAGAGACTCATACTCCCCCTAATATGATTCCTCCATTATCCTCTATCAATGCTAACATTGATGACTCGTCTGATGTTATGCCGTTTACTTCAAAATCATTCTTCAACGAATCTTTCTACTTGGTCTACCTCCACTCTTCTTACCCTCCGCTCCTGAGTCCAGGAGTCTATTAGGTATGTTTCTTCTCCTATGTGTGTAACATGACCCCAACATCTCAGCATGTTCACTGTAACTGCTTCATCTGTGCTCATGCCCAGTTTTATTTTATTTATTTATTTATTTATTTATTTTTTTTTTTTTTTTTTGTTTCCTTTCCTAATTATGAACACGCTCCTGCCATTGTTCCCATTTATTAGCACGTGCAATCATTCTTGCTACTTTGATATCTGTAATGTCACCCTAATGAATAAGGTAACCTGTACCCATCCAGCTTTCACTCAAGTACAACAAAGTTGGTCGAAAGATAGAGCGGTGTACTGCTAACTTAGTCTTGGTACTGACTTCCTTCTTGCAGAAGAGAGTAGGTCTTAGCTGAGTACTCACTGCATTAGCTTTGCTACACCTTGATTCCAGTTAATTCATTATGTCTGCAGCCTGTGAGAAAATACATCCCAGGTACTTGACACTGTCTACCTGTTTTAACTTTGAATTTGTCCTTAAATAACAATACTGCTACCAGTCACGAATTTTTATTTATTTAGCACGACCCGTTTCGAGAAATCATTTCCATATTCAAGTGCGATTTTTGTTATGTTTCATATTGTTTATGACGTTTCGAGTGTGCGAGTTCCTGCTTCATTATGCTGTTATTACTGTAATATATATATATAGGCGCTATTTTACTTCATGGTTACCTTTATATGGAGTCAATGGCGGAATTTTTTGAAAAGCTTTTACTTGCAGTTTTTGTCTGGTCTATCTGTGGCAGCTCTCACACATGTCAAAAATCACATATAATATTTTTGCACACTAGTACATCAGTTGTCACAAACATACATACAAATAAACAGTTACAGGGATGCTCTAAGAATATGTTTAGCAAATATGCATTTACGAAGCGTATGCTACAATGGAATCCTTAGCTGGATACTCTGCATTTTTGCATTTCAACTTTGTTACTCATATCGTTGTAAGGAGGGGGAGGAAATGAGGTATTGGTACAGGTGGAAAGAGTGGAATGGAGGGTCACCAGGTAGGTTATGACAAGAATTTTGAAGTGGGTGATCAGATTGTTCACGTGGAAATATTCAGAGTGGACTTATATAAAGGATAAGACTAACAATCCCTCCTAAACTATTAATTAATTTGTCCCTAAATATAATGAATTAATATGAAACCTCTTCCAAAATAATGAGATAAAGATCTACAATTATAACGGAAACTCTAATTCAGAATTAAAATCAACATTTTATATGACATAATAGAGAGAAAATAATGTATAACAAAAATTAAAATAAACAACTAATTAAGATTTTATAAGCCAAATACAGAATCTACTTGGATGAGTAGCAAGTCACGTTAAACCGCGGGTAGATACGATTAAATCAGATGATGAAAACCAGTTTGGGCAAGATAGTCTAGATTAATCTCACGACAAAACGTAGTCCCTATCACTGAAAACTGAAGGATCCCCTATGGTCCAGACCATGAGCGAGCAGCACGTTACAGTAACCTGAGTGCAGTGTTGCGCAGCTGTAAGGCCTACTCAAGACTCGAGGAACGCTATCAGTATATTGCTGGCGAAACCAGAAGTTTCCAGTAAGCCGTCGAAATAGTCTAACTCTCTGAAGACCAAGTCACCATTTCCTACGTTCCCCCAGGTCGTGTTTCTCACTCAGGAGCAAGTCACTGAATCAATTTCTTCGAGCACCGCTACCTCCAAATCTAACGGAACCACTCCTACACGGTCTAAACACACCGATCCACGCAAAGCAACAGGTTCCGACAAATCACATAGTGCCCCCACGTGATGAATGGCTGAATGTGTCCTCAGGCCCTGGGCTATCCTGTCATTCTCGTGAGGGGTCGCCAAAATTTGCAGCGTTCCCACGCAAGGTGAGTGACCAAAAGCAAGGGCAGTGATGTACGACTCTGGTTTTTCCTAACCATTTCAGACACCAATAACTCTTAGCAGCTCGCCAGAGCGGCGCTGCATTTCAGATACAAGGACGTCTTCCTACAGGAAATTTTTGGAATTTTGCGTAGTAATTGTTCACCAACCCCCTCCCCAGAGACCTGTAAAAAGTAGCGTACACAGAATGACTCTGCGTCTGTCCACAGCCAGGCTGTCCGCCAAACACCCGCTGCCTGTGACGGCTCCTCCGGGAGGGACAAGAGACGCCTTCGAGCAGACGATGCTCCTCCATGAGCATGAGTCTGCCCTGCAGACTGACTGCAACCCCTGTACGGGTTCTGGCCGACAAAGACCCCACACACTGAGCGTCCGGTCCCGTCCTCCCCTCGCTAGCTCGTCTTCAGCACAATTCCGAGAACCTGATTTATTACACAGCCAGAGATTTCTGCGAAAACTAAATGAGGTACTTTCCCGGACTCGCCTCTACGGCCCCCGTGAAAATTATTCGCCAACCTCTAAGGTGCACGGCGCGAAAAAAAAAAATAAAATAAAATAAAATAAAATAAAATAAAAATTACATGTAGTATTTTATCATAGCCCTTACACACCTGATCGAACTCTGAAATATTAGTCTGCAACCTTTCAACCGAATCTGTTATCACAACAAAGTCATATGCATATGTGAGACTGCTTGTTTTGTGTACACCTATTTTAATCCCATTCTGCCAGTCTATTGTTTTAACATACGATTCATGACCAGTATGAACAACAGTGGTGACAGGTTACAGCCCTGTATTTCCCCTTAAACTACCCTGAACCATGAACTTAATTTACCAACAAATCTAACTGCCCCCTGACAGTCTACGTTAGGATCTTCAATTGTCTGCGGAAGTTTGCATCATCTTCCATAATCTTGCAGTACTGTCAACAGCTTCCTCCTAGGAATACGATCATAAGCCTTTTCTAGATCTATAAAACGTAGATACAATTCTCTGTCCACTTACAGCACTTCTCATTGTCTGCCGTAAGGTAAAGATCTGGCCCTTATAGACTCTAAGGGTACTAAACCCACACTGATTTCCATCCAGCTTGTCCTCAATTCTCCTTTCAACAATACTTGAGAATATTTTCCCCACAGCGCTAATTAAAGAGATACCTCGATAGTTATTACAACCTATCTGTTTTCTTGTTTGGAAATTGTCGTGTTTACCGCTCTTGTCCAGTCAGACGGAACCTGTCCCGCCGCCCACGCCTTTGCAGTTATTATGTAAAACCATTTGAGACCTGACATTTAAAAGCTGTGTGCGTGTAGTTTGATGTTGAACCTATCGTTAAATCAGACAACAAATTGTTCATTAACACAGTAATTTGGTTTAATTACTGCCCTGATATTGATGTATATACTATTAAATAAGAAACAGTGCATTAAACTGATTAAGTGCGCAACGGATCTTTTAACAAAACAACTGTGACAAGTAATCTACATGAAACACACACTGACTGTACTCAAAAACTTTGACTGCGGGAAAGATATTAAAAACACGAACCACTTTCTTAATGTTTGACCGAGAATTTTATGCAGAGCAGTACCTGATTACCTAAATTCAGTATCATAGTCAGTTAACTGGAGTGTTGCATAACAGTCATTCACTATGGTACCAATAACGAAATCTGTTCAACAAGATTATCAAAATCAATACTGCACTTTAAATCCATAAATAACTGATTATCAAATGAAGGAAGTAGGTTAATCTTCTAACTACGTAAATGAAAGAGGAAAGAAAGGTCAACTTTGTTACTTACTATTAATAATCACCATTACATTACCTACATTATACAACCTTTTATAATGACATGAAATGCAATTACCTTCATTCCAGCGGTAGTAATAAAAATACAATATATATTCCAAATACAATCGAATCAAATTGCTGGCACAGCAGCCACTGCTCTACTTCGGAGCCATACACACAACTCAAATGCTCTCTAAGAGAGCTGAAGCACAACTCCCTCCCTCTCTCTCTCTCTCTCTCTCTCTCTCTCTCTCTCTCTCTCTCTCTCTCTCTCTCCGCGAGCTACAATGCTATGTGATACATAATCTTTGGCAAAGATGAAACTTCACAGACTTAAGTACACATATCGATACACACAGTAGAAGCAATATTATACAATTTCTTGCAAGCCAGTTTCTCGGCACAAAACAGGAGGCACAATATTAGACATTTTCTTACAAATTTTTTTTGGACATGTTTCACATTCCACTGTATTTGACAAGTTCCATCCCCGCCTCTTTATTGCATTGCAATCTATTGACCATTCTCTCCACTTCCTATGCCATTCTATCTCAAAATCTGACACATCACTGAACGTTTCACCTACATTGAGCAGTTCTTCCAAATATTTTCTCCATCTACCCATGGCATTCACAGGATTTACTAGCAGTTTTTCTGATCTGTCCAAAACAGTTGTTAGTTCCTTCTTCCCTACCTTTCGAAGATTGCTAATTAGGCTCCAGAATTTTTTTTTTTTTTTTTTTTTTTTTTTTTTTCGCCTTTACCCATAATTTCTAGCTTATTTGCGTAGTCTTCCAGCGATTTCTGCTTTAATTGTGCAATTATCCATTTGGCTTTGTTTCTTTCTTCAACATAACTTTCTCTGTCTGCCTGTTTTCTAGTATGGAGCCATTTTTGAAGTGCGGTTCTTTTCATTTTACAGGCTGCTTTGACTGTGTCAGTCCACCAACCTGTCTGCTTCGTCCTGCCTCTTGTAATATTTCTGGCTTACAAGCATCATATTCAGATTTCTGAATCGCTTCCGTACAGCAGGTTAGAACCAGCAACTGACAGATGGTAGAGATAGTGTGAGAACCATAACAGGTGCTACCGCTAGGTATGGTTTCCGGGGGAAGGAATATAGCAAAGATCCCCGAGTTGCCTGTACCGCTCACGCTGATTGGCTGATGTATAAGGCCGTCGCCCGCCAAAACGTGGTATTATTTTTATTTATCTATATATTTATATATAAATGAATGTTTATCTGTATGTTCATAAACCATACACTCGATTGGAATGAAACTTTGGTGAACTATTCACTGTACGCCCACGAAGGTTCCTCACCCAAAACCAAAAGAGCACGACACATAGCGCAGGAGATAGGAACGTCATAAATAATGAGAGGTCACCGCGTGAGATACCCAGATGTATACGTCAATTATTGGAAAATGGAAGCAGTTAGGGACCTGCAACAAAGTTTGCATGTAATTTCGGACGTTTATGAAGCGTTATTTAACTGGCACCCCCCTCCGCCGCACAAAACGATGAAAAGGAAGTCTACCGATCACAACAGTTTCGCTGTAGAAGCTGACCAGTGACCAGTGGAGGACTAAGGGACGGGGGTAGGGGAGGGGCGGAAGGGGCAGACCGCCCCGGGCCTCTCGTCTTAGGTGGGCCTCAAAATATCTCGAAAGCACGTTTTTATTTATTTATTTATTTATTTATTTTTATTTTTTTATCGCTCTTGATGTCTCGTTCTGGGGCTACCAAATCTCGGAAGCATTATTCTTAGGTTGTCCCGTTCCTCTCGTCCTGGGGAGGGTCCCCCGAATCTCAAAAGTAATATAGTAATACATGTTACACATGCTACATGTATTTGCAAGTGGATAGGAGGCCTCATTTTGTACTGCCGCCGCCCCGGCCCCCGACAACCTTCGTCCGCCTCTGGGCATGATCTTCTATGGAATAAAGCTAGCATCACAGATTTCCATTTTGTCTGCAAATCTATCCCTTGTCTTGCATCCAAAATTAAACACTCTGTTTTCTCAATCTCTAACTATATAAAAGCGAAATGACACTCACTCACTGAGTAAACACGAAATCTCGAAAACTACATCACCTATGAAGCTGACCCAGGAGCTGCATGGTAACGATTTCCGTGCAAGAGTGACATTCCACGTTCACAAATAATGGTTCAGTGAATCGCCATAACATGCACTACTGGGCCGCAGACAAGATGAAATATAAAGACACAGGGGTTCTACACAACACATCGCGATACTGGGATTGTCTATATAAGGAGGCCATCTAAATCTGCCTATGCGAGAATCTCATAAACATAAACAAGGACAGTGGATTTCAACTAAGCGAAGCGTGGAATCCGGCACTAAAATTTCTTCGCTTGCAGCGTAAGCAAGACACCGAGCACGACAAAGGAAGAGCGCAAACTGAGTTCAGAGCAGGAGCTACCCCCACCACCGCAGCATCCCGTTGCCCGCACATGCGCTCAGTGGAGGGGGATGACTGCAGTTATATATAGGGTGTTCTACTAAGTGTGTTTGCCTCTGTAACTTATAAAATAATAGGTGACGGGTAATTTTAATTCGGTAGGTCAACACAAGAAATGTTACACTTTCTGCATTTTCCAAATATTTACAGCACAAAGATATAATTTTTTAAATGGAACAATAGTTTTTTCTACCTAGCATTTGATTCGTTGAAACCAGCTGCTCCCAAATCAATTTAAACTACATTCCTATCACTGTTAGTTTGGGAGCTACAACCCTTCAAAGTTTCAGGAGCAGATACCACACGCTGTACATAATACATGGCTGTGTGATGGTGATGGATGTTATGGCGATGGGAAGTTGATTTACATGAGATGTTCAAATGTGTGTCCATGTTCCTCAAAGCATAATGCAATGCGCCGTCGAAAGGATCTGCGGACGAGATGTAATATCGCCGGTGTGACGGAGCTACATGCGTCCTCGATGCGCCGTTTTAGATCATCTGGGGATGTGGGCTCAATGACATAAACACGATCCTTTAGATATCCCCACAAAAAGAAATCTACTGTTGTTAAATCGGGCAACCTTGCGTGCCATGAATGAGGACCATGGCGCCCCAACCATCTTCCTGCAAACCTGATTTTAGTTCTTTCACAACAGCACGCGCAGAATGGGCTGGGTGACCATCGTGCTGCATCCACATATGGACTCTCGTGTGTAGACACACATGTTCAAGGAGACCACCCAAACTGTCGGCTATAAAAGCGCGATATAACTCACCTGTCAGTGTACCTGGGAAGTAGTGTGGACCGATGATTTCATCCCCAAGGATTCCACACCACACGTTAATAGACCACCTACGTTGACGGTCGACAGGTCGTACCCACCGAGGATTGTCTGCGACCCAGTAGTGCATGTTATGGCGATTCGCTGCACCATAATTTGTGAACGTGGACTCATCAAAGAACATAACAGTTTGTAAGGACTCCAGCGTGAAATTACGCATGGCCCATTCACAGAATGTCACTCTTTCACGGAAATCGTTTCCATGCAGCTCCTGGGTCAGTGACAGGCGGTACGGGTGAAGCCTGTGGCTGTATACTATACGCCACACAGATGTGAGACTGACACCAGCGACTGCAGCAACGGCTCGTAAGCTGACATGAGGATCGTGGTGTAGTTCAGCTCAAACAAACACCTCCGTTTCCTCACTTCTTGCTGGTCCTCGTCTGTTACTGCAGCGCATTACCAAGCTGCCTGTTTCCTGAAGTCTTTGTTCGGCACGTAAGAACGTAATGGCTGCCGGGGCTCTTCGCCTAGGATATCTCACGGCATACGCCGTGGCTGATTCAGTGGCATCGTGTCGGCACTCGCCGAGTATCAGCAACATGTCAGCGTACTCGTTGTTTGTGTATGCCATCATCATCCGATGACAGTAACTGTGGTATATTGAGCCCCGGTTGTTTGAGTGACTCCAACTGTCGGGTATACGGCCGTGTACTGCGACAGTTGGCAGTCTAACAGCGCATCGAGGAAGCCTCTCACTCCGTGACACCGGCGACGTTACATCTCGTCCGCATATCCTTTCGACGGCGAACTGCATTATGCAATGAGAAACATGGACACACATTTGAACATCTCATGTAAATCAACTTCCCACCCCCATAACATCCATCACCCACCACACAGCCATGTATTATGTACAGTGTGTGGTATCTGCCCCTGAAACTTTGAAGGGTTGTAGCTCCCAAACTAACAGTGATAGGAATGTATTTTAAAATGTTCTGGACGCATCTGGTTTCAAAGAATCAAATGCACGATAGAAAAATACTATTGTTCCATTTTAAAAATTATATCGTTGTGCTGTAACTCTTTGGAAAATGATACAATAAACTATGTTCATAGCTCCGCAGAATGTGTAACATTTTTGGGTTGACCTAACGCATTAAAATTTTCCATCACCTATTATTTTATAAGTTACAGAGGCAAACACAGTGAAACACCCTGTATAAGCACAACCGTCGGTCCAGCGTCTCAGTCAGCAGGGGTAACCTGATGATGATGGCACGATACATTGCCGAAAATTCGTTCTACTACGATCAGTCCGTCCGGCTGTATGCCCGAGAGATCTTCACTCAACCATAGAGTTAATTATGTGCAATGTGCTAATCTCCAAATCTGCTACTGCTACGCACGTAGCTTTAACATATCGTTAAGATGTACGGCCAGTACTGTCTCGTGTATTTCAAAATTTACGCGAAACCCAAACAGATCTTCCCCATTGTTGACTTCTAGCATCTCTTTTATTCTTCTGTAAATAACGCGTATCAGTGTATTGCAAGCATGAGTTATGACACTGGAAATGTATTCGATCAAAATGAGGTGAAAAGTTTTAATAGGATGTGAAAAACTAAATATTTATACTGAAAGAGTTAAAAAGTGACCAATCCTTCTATTCTTTTTAGGAACGTTTGCTCAGTAAAAGAGAACTTCAACATTTTCCTTACATTACGGGTTTCATTCATGATGCGGGTTCCTGTGGTCATGTCCTAGTTGATGCACGATGGGCAATGTATGACAGCCCAAGTAAGTGGTCCTTACAGACCTTACAGACCTTGGAAAAAGATTGGGCCTCTCGCTCATATTCTGAGTCGTGGCCACCTTTGTGCCTAGATGGCAATGACTGCCATTTCCACAGGTTAGTTTCTCAACTATTAGGGGTTAGACTCAATGGACCTTGGGCAGATAGAGCACCCTGTCTCCCAAGTAGTTTTCTCTGATGCTGGTAATAATGAGAGCATAATACCTCGGAAGTTTTTTGTGGATGACTGACTCCCGATTCTATTTGGAAACCAGGGACTCCTCAGATTCGACATGGCAAACAATCTGGATCGAGGTTGGAAGCTTTTAACATCAACTGAAGCTACGCGGTGTAATGTAACGATAGAAGCAGATAGTCAATTATACCTTAAGATTCCACACTTTAATCTACCACCCGATACCTAATATCTATGTAACTAACCGATACCAGTTGTTCCTTTCTCTGATCATTCCATTTTTACCAACATATTTATACCAAGACCTAAAATAGTTCATATTTATGTTTTATGTCCAACATTTGTATTAACAGCATCTCGTACTTCATTTAAGAAAAGTATAATGCTCATTAATTTAAAGAATAAAGAATTCAGCATCAATGCCATTGCTTAATTATAAACCAACTGTCACGATCTAGAAGATATATCAATACCGCAAGGTTATAATTAATACTTTTAACCATTAAACAAATGAAAAAGAATTAATTCAACCCAAAGTGTATGTAGGACAGATCACAAGTGTAACAACTGTATTTTCGCGCTTATAATAAAAATTTCTGAATGTATATTAAGATAATTATTAATGCCACAATTAGATTATGACACACGAAAATTTAAGTAATTTCTGGTGTATGTAATTAATAATTCGGGTAGAAATGATGTCTGTGCTATACAAAAGACATGTATCAATGAAAAATTGGACTGTGAACATCAACTTTCATGTAATTAAAAAATACTAATTGTAATGAAACAATTACGACAATGTATTAACGCATCGTATTGTCAAGAATGTATAAGTAGAACCAAGCGACTGATGTGGAGTTAGTTCAGGCTGAAGTCAGTTGATGTTAGTTGAAGCAGATCTTACTTCATGTTACTCAGTTAAATGGTGCAAAATATGAATAAAATAAGAAATCGAAATAATTGGTGTTTAATTTGTATTCTACTTCTACAAAAGTTACGTAAGAACCTTGGTGAATGATTTGTGTATGGTAAAGAAGTTATTTTTAATTTTTTATTACACAAACATGCAACTATATTGTATGTTCCCAATAATGAACCAAAATACCGGGACGGTACAACGGGAGAGAGACGTAACACGCATAGGAAAAGCGAGGTAACCTAGTAGATTCATAGGTCGGCAGTATAGGGGAGGAGGAATCCAGGTAGACAAAGGATTAGATGATGACTGACAAGGATGGGCTCGAACAAACGTATCTATATGAACGTTTGGTTACAGGATCTCTATTCAATGTACTGGTGGGTGTCGTTTTTCTGCAAAGCTCTGCAACCATGTTCTAGATAGCACTGTAGATGTAATTGTAGACACCATACGTAATACAGATATCTTATCTATAACTTATGTAATAATCATCGTACATGTTCTCAAGCGAATTATCATAAAAAGCCGTGATGATAATTGCAACTGTAACTTTCTTTCCGAAAGACTGTTAGTGTTCACTGCCACTGCTTCCATCGCCTCTTCCCGCACTTTCCGTAGCACTACCGCTTGCAATGAGTTATTCGTCATTATCATCCCTATTGTCATTATTATGAGTTTGTAGCAACAGTATCAAACTTATGCTCATATTTCTGTACCATAACAGATACGAGAAAGCATGCAAATGATTCATCTTCTACACTAATACCAACTTAACGAAGAAGGGTTCTTCGTAACTTCATCTCAACCAATCGCAATACTGTAGCAGCATTGATTATCAATCGCCGCTCCATCTGACGCTTCATCACACAAATGTCAAAAAGCGCAACTTCGGAGGCACACTGTACCGTTCCTACTGGCGAACCGACAGGTCAATGTGCAATGCGGCATGGCACACGCAAATGCCTCTAACGGACGACTGCAGAGTTTTGCAAATGCGAAAGTATCACTAGTGCAGAAAGGGATCTTTACAGCTGGCCGCGGTGGCCGGGGGGACTGAGGCGCTCCAGTCACGGTCTGCACGGCCACTACGGTCGGGGGTTCGAATCCCCCCTCGGGCATGGATATTTGTGCTGTCCTTAGTCTTAGCTAGTTGATAAGTAGTTTGTAAGCTTAGGGACTGATGGCCCGTAGTTACGTCCCATAAGTTATACAAACATTTGGATCTTTACGTTATCTCTCATACGATTTTGGGGTATATGTGTTCGAGCCCAAGTACTTTCCTTGTGAGTTGTGAAGTGACAGGCTTAACATCAGACGAGGCACCAATGTTACCATAGAATAGAGGATCAAGGAGGAATTTTTCCAAGGGGAACTATGTTCCAGATTGAGCTCTGAAAACCACAATCTGTCTTAAATCATGATGATAATGAGGATGATGATGATACGGGATCCACGTTGGTATCCTTTTGACCCTTTGCGTGACCGTATACATCATAAATCAATTAGCGTAGTGAGGTGAGGAACTCCATTCCGTGTCGCGTGCTGAATGAGCCACGCACACGTCTAAAACGAATGTCAGACATGACAGCGACAGCGTGATGAAACCCAGTTTTCGGATGTTAACGTTTCGCAGTACGTCTGTTTCTGTTTCGTCACGCCGGGATTATTGCCCCGAATGAAGTAACTCGCAGCCGACAGCGGTAATCTGTTAATAATTTATTCGTCCATATTTCTACATTGTACATTAACCAATAACCAAAGCGTTATAATACTGATTAAATATAATGAATTTGCCGGATGTAAAACTGCACAATTGATTCGCATTTAATACTCGGCGCCGTCCGGCGCTCCTGTACGGTCTGTCATATTACATTTACTTTAATATGCGTCCCAGTATTAGCTCGCGGAATTAATGCGCGCAGATAAACATGCTGGATCCTCCATGTTTGTACAAAATAAACACGGGATGTAAGTAGCCCCGCCGCATTAAATGCGACCATTTGCAAAGAGCACGCTCGCCTCTGTCAGGCCCCACATTAAAATAATTCCGACAGCTTACCGTCGCCTCTTTTGTTCCATATCTCGTTTACAGGCAGGGGATTAGACTTACGGCATTTTTGTATCGCATATCAGCCGGAGAAAGAGTAACAGTTTTGCGGGGGAAACGAGAGCATCGCTGATTCATTTCAGTGCGGCATCTGTTTGCGTCGGCGACCCTGAATCACTGTGCTGTCACAGCAGACTTGTGTGACCCCAGGAGGCGCCCCAGCCGTTTGATGCCGCTGTGTCACCGCTTGCTTGTTTAATGCGGTGCGCGTGTTACACGCCGCTACCTGAACAAAAACCAAACGCTATTCAGTAACTCGCGTACCGTTACGTTGGTAGCGCCGCCGGGTACATGTACACCCCGATGCTCCAACAGCGAGGATGACAAACGAATGGGAAAATGTGCAACAGCATTTGCGATGTTCAAACGCGTGTGGATCTATTTGCCAGATACGAACTGGAGTGGAAAACTGTATATAGTCTGCGGTAAAGAGGGTTAATTTTGCTATTTGCGTATCATTGTTATTGGACTAACTGAAATACTAATAATTAAGTAGTTTTGGTAACAGGGAAACTACGAGGGGTAGCTTGTAATTTTTGGATCAGCATCAACTGACTCTAAAGCCTTACAGCTTACAACAGAACCTCGAAGAACCTATGAAAAACAAGCGTTCACAGGCATCGGTACCGATCGACCACAACACCGTCGTCTGCCACTGGCGTCATGGTTGCGGTGTGGAGGGGCCTATTTTAAGCACAACACTATGGTAGGGCTGTTGATATTTTTAAAAATATATATATAAGAAAAATATCGATATACGAGGCGCGTCCAGAAAGTAAGTTCCGTTTGGTAACAAAATGAAATTGTACACAAGTACAGAAGAAATTTTACACAAGTATAGAAGAAATTTTATTGCACCAAATTCAACACCTCTTAAACTACTTTTCCACATAACTGCCGAACTTTTGCAGGCATTTGTCATAGCGTGGCACCAGGTTTTGTATACCTTCTTCATAGAAATCTGCGGCCTGTGTTTTCAACCAGTTGGAAACAGTTTCTTTCAGCTCGTCGTCATTGGTGAAGTGATGACCGCCAAGGAAAGACTTGAGATGTCCTGGATCTTGTCATCAATCGCGTAAACCAGTTCTTTTGTAACCAAAGGTGGACGCCCACTTCGTTCTTCATCGTGCACATCACTACGAACGCCATTGAACTGTCGGATCCATCTCCTCACCATCGAATCACTCATCGCATTTGGTCCGTAAACATTGCAAATTTGCCGATAAATTTCTCTTGGTTTCACATTCCTCGCATTCAGAAACCGAATCACCGACCTGATTTCTCAGGCGGCGGGATTTTCAATCAACGCCGACATTTCAAACACGCACAACAAAGCGTACGTAACTGACAGCGATCTCCAAATGGCGCACGTTCTTCTCCTTGATACACATCGTCTACGCCGGCCGCGGTGGCCGAGGGGACTGAGGCGCTCCAGTCACGGTCAGCACGGCCACTACGGTCGGGGGTTCGAATCCCCCCTCGGGCATGGATATTTGTGCCGTCCTAGTTCGTTAGTAGTTCATAAGTAGTTTGTAAGTTTAGGGACTGATGACCCCGTAGTTAAGTCCCATAAGCTTAACAAACATTTGAACATTTTTGAACACATCGTCTACAGCGCATGTGAGGAACTGCAGTCGCAGCGCTGCAACGTAGATAAACTGAAGCGGAACTTACTTTCTGGACACGCCTCGTATATTTATATATTGAAGGTAAAATATTGAAAAATTGGCCTACTGAAATATCGGCTGCACATTATAAATATACTACTAGTTATAGCTGTATATTTAAATATTGATTAAGAATAAGATATTTGCCTCATAGCATGAATAAAGAAAACATTTAATGAGAAAATTTGTAAGTTAATAACTGCACTTTTTTCAGATAAAAAGCTTGTATTACAATAGTTTTCAGTTGAATGTTGTGTTCACCAGGGGAGTTGTACCAGTACCACAACTGGTAGCTTTGGTATCAGTTTTGCCATATCTTTGTACCTGCACGTATGCATAGTGATGTTTTATCTTTAAATGTGCCGCTAGGTTTGTTGTGTTTTCTCATGTTTTGTAATTCTTTCCACAGAAACTGCACGAAACAGTTCTCGAGTCCAGATTCTTGAAATACTTCCACGTAACCGACGAATGCACTGCTGATGACATGATTCCCACTCTGCCAACAATGTCACAATGAAGATGGCCGATGAGTATGTCAATCGGTTTCACCAGCTATCTGATTTGTCCATAACACCTCGCGTTCACTATCATCAATTCACATTGCTGCCAGCGCAAGTGACGCTGCAGTTTCTGTTGGTAGCGATGAGCGCCAATTACATCATCAGCGCCCCGTTTACTTTATCCACACCATTAATGAGGTGGCTGGGGTAAAGTAGCAAGACTCCTTCACCCAACGAAAGTAAAGTTATATTCCTTATATTCCACTATAGTTTCAAAAGAATAAATATTTACCGAAATATTTTTTTTTTATTTTTTTTTATTTATTTATTTTATTTTTTATTTTATTGTAGATCTATCGGACCAAACTGCGTGGTAATCAGTCCGTAGCTTACAAACTACTTAAACCTAGGTAAACTAACCTAAGGACAAACACACACACCCATGCCCCAGGGAGGACACGAACCTCCAAGGCGAGCAACCGCTCGCTCCGCAGCGAGACGCTTTAGACCGCTCGGCTACTCCACCGCGGCTTAAATAATTTCATCTTAGCTTCTGCGCATTTCCTGTTTAATTCCTTATGTGATTATATTGCTTTGTTCTTTCCATTCGCTAACCACTTTTGTACTTCTTTCCTTCGTCGATTTCTTAAAATATTCATACTTCTACCTATCGTCTCTTCACCGTTATTTTCCTTGTGCCTATTTTCCTCTGGCTACCTTCAAAGAATGCTCTTTACAGACTAGTGCCTATTCCGTATTGCATTATCTACATCATTAGCGATTCTCATATGCTTCTCATAATTCCTGAACGGTCGGCGACTGTCTTCGAGAATGACAGCAAACGATTTGAAGATCAGCAGACAGTATAAGCACTATTGTTCACAAACATTAGGTAAATCGGAATATTGGTATCCAGTTTGTACCGCAGATGCTGAGAGACAACTCGGATGGAAGCATTTGGAGGAAAAAAAATTCAATTGTTTGTAAATCAACGGGATTTAACTCCACTGGTTAGTAGCCCCTGGGCTAACAAACTAGTTCAGCTAAGTTAAACTAACCTAAGGACAAAACACACAGTAATGCGCGAGGGAGGTCTCGAACCTCCAAATTCGAGCAAGCGCGCGCTCTGCAGCAAGGTGACGTAGACCGCTCGGCCTCTCTACCGCAGCGCATTTGGAGATTTCATTGACACATCTGAGCGGAATCCGCAATTGCTGGAAACCATCACTAAAATAGATGAGAGCTGCTACTCCAAATACGACCCGACAGACCGATGTCGACCGACGACAAACCGTACAGTGTTCAAGACGATTTTGTTTCCCTTTCTCGCAAGCAAGTGCTTGAACTATTATGAATCTGTACCCGAGAGCCACACTGTTAACGGGGAAGTTTACGTGGGACCTTTGAAATCGCTATTGCAGAGCATCTGGTAGGTTCGGCGAAAACAGTACCGGGATGGACAGTGGAATTTTCTGCACGACAATGCCAGTCCGCACGCAGCGATACATGTGCTCAACATTCTCTCTAGGCGCAGGGTCACTGCGCTTCCACACTCTCTTTGTTCTCCAGATTTGGCCCTGCATTAAATTATCCCTGCAAGGCTTACTATCGCAACGGTTGCGGAGACCTCAATGCTTCGAAAGATTCCACAAGAAGCGTTTGCTGACAGTTTCCAACAGCTGTAGAACTGATATCACAAGTGTATTGTAGCCAATGGTGATTACTTTGAAGGCCAGTAAAGGTATTTTTTTTGTAACTGTTCTTTCATATATTTCCTGAGGCCATTCACAGAACTTTTGAGATGTACCTTGTATCCGAGCTTGTATCCCGAAGACCACTATGTCGACGGGACGTTAACACCATTGGCTCGACTCACCTGTGTTCATTGGTTCAGTGACCCCCGTCGTGTAGAAAAATAAATAAAGAAAATAAAAGCTGTTTTTAAATTATGATTCTTCGTTTCATTCTTCTATGAGATAATTTTAAATGCACATGCAAAGTATTTTTATAACATGAGGAACTTTTCTCATCGCGGAGACAGCACGTAAACGATTCGTACCGCGGCCGCTTAATATAGGCATTGCAATGCGCATGCGTGGTTGAGGTTCAAATTCTCTTCTGCTCCCTGGAGGCAGAATATGGGCACTACCGCGACGCACAGCGAAGAGCGAGGGGAAACGCCGCTTTTAACATTGGCATCGGAGCTGGTAAGGACACCAGCTCCTGGTTACTTGGTCTCTGGCGTTTACGCACGAATGGTCCTGAAGCGAGACATTGGAGCTACTGCGCACCTCGCCTTGTGCATGCATAAATCCTCCACGAAGACAACATACGCCCTTCATATATTTTGCTTTTGGCGCATTGAAGATTAATCAAAAACACGTTATTTGGTAAAATGTCTTATAACTACACATGAAAAGCGCATCAACTGTAAAAACCTTCAAATGTTCCGATCATGAATAATAATGAATCAGTTCTCTCCATCTGGCAAAAATAGCCTTTTGGTTACGAGCAACGCGATGCATTTCCGTAGGTAGTGAGTTAGAGAGCGACTATAAGCTGTTTCTTTAAACCCAATTTAATTTTTAACAGATACGGGAACAACTATGACTTTTGTATTGTTACTTGCCACATCTCTTGGGACGTTTTAGCAAATGAGTCACGATATTAACCAGTGGTAGTCTATGGCTGTCGAAGCCCGGGGCGGCGGCAAAACAAAATGAGGCCTCCGTCCACTTGGGAATACTCGTACTACCATAAAGATGTAACTTTTGCGATTTGGAGGCCCTCCAGTACGAGAGGCACGGGACAGTTTTGGAAAAAGTAGCTTTCGAGATTTGGAGGCCCCCAGAAGAAGCCGAAGGCACTTCCTACAAAAAAAAAAAAAAAAAAATATAATATAAAGAAAAATAAAAAAAGTCGAAATTTATGGTATTTGGAGGCCCCCCAAGAGGAGAGGACGGGGGCGGACCTCCCCCGCCCCCTTAGTCCACCACTGGTTGTAACGAGTATTTAATTGCTTGCCGGCCGCGGTAGCCGGGGGGACTGAGGCGCTCCAGTCACGGTCTGCACGGCCACTACGGTCGGAGGTTCGAATCCCACCTCGCGCATGGATATTTGTGCCGTCCTTAGGATAAGCTAGTTGATAAGTAGTTTGTAAGTTTAGGGACTGATAATCCCGTAGTTAAGTCCCATAACCTCTACAAACATTAGAACATTGGATATAACTGCTTGGAAACATATGGCGAAAAGCAGCATTTGCGCATGCGGAAGTTTAGGAGGGTTGCTTACACTACCACTTGATCCGAAGGTAGCTTGTGTCTTCATCGTAACAGATTCATTTAGTTACATCACTGAACAGTGTGAACAGTTACTGTGTTTTAGTGTCCATGTACATATTCATATGTTGTTGGTATTTATTATAAAATAAAAATGCACAACGCTCAGTATTTTTTAGAAACAAATTAGTTTTAAGCTTGGAACAAAAAAGTGTGAAGTAAAGAAGTTTTGTATGTCGACACATCACCTCGAGTTGAGGCAAGCGCAAACAAGCCGTTGTAATCCATTCTGCAGATATTTTAACGAAAGTATACCTAAATTTAATCAATGAAAGGAGAAAATATAAAAATGCAGTAAATAGAACAGGCAAAATGGAGTACTGACGACTAAGAAATGAGATTGACAGGAAGTGCAAAATGCCTAAGCAGGAGTGGCTAGAAGGCAAATGCAAGGATGTAGAAGAATGTATAAACAGGGGAAAAATAGATACAGCCTACAGGAAAATAAAAGAAACATTAGGAGATAAGAAAAACAGCTCTATGAATATCAAGGACAGTGATGGAAAACCAGTTCTCAGCAAAGAAGGGAAAGCTGAAAGGTGGAAAGAGTATATAGACAGGCTCTATGAAGGAAATGAACTTAGCGCAATGTTGTAGAAAGGGGAGAAGAGGTAGAAGAGTATGAAATAGGAGATACTATACTGGGAGATGAATTTGATAGAGCAATGAAAGACCTAAGTCGAAACAAGGTCCCCTCAGAGCTACTGAAGTCTCTGGGAGTACCAGCCATGACAAAATTGTTTCACCTGGTGTGTAAGATGTATGAGACAGGTGAAGTACCCTCAGACTTTAAGAAAAATGTTATAATCCTCATTCCAAAGAAATCAGGCGCATACAGGTGTGAAAACTACAGAACCATCAGTTTAATAAGTCATGGTTGCAAAATATTAACGCGAATTATATACAGAAAAATGGAAAAGCTGGTAGAAGCCGACCTCGGGGAAGATCAGTTTGGGTTCAGGAGAAATGTAGGAACACGGGAGGCAATACTCACTTTACAGCTTATCTACAAGATAGATTAATAAAAGGCAAACCTACATTTCTAGCTTTTGTAGATTTGGAGAAGGCTTTTGACAATATTGATTGGAATAAACTTTTCACGTTTTGAAGCTAGCAGGAGTGAAATATAGGGAGCGTAAGGTTATTTACAACTTGTACAAAAATCAGACAGCGGTTTTCAGAGTCGAAGGGCATGAAAGGGATGCAGTGGTTGGAAAGGGAGTAAGACAGGGTTGTAGCCTTTCCCCAATGTTGTTCAATTTGTACATTGAGCAAGCTATAAAGGAAAGCAAGGAGAAAT